>CM070906.1:114135432-115335432 GCA_036417435.1 Inia geoffrensis | reverse complement strand
TGCGCTCCTGGCAGAAGGCCGTCTTCTACTGCGGGTGAGGGGCCGCGGGCCGGGCCTGACTTGGCTCCCCCAGACCCTGCTTCTGCAGGCGACAGTGTTGGCCGGGCTGGGCGGACGGCTGCTTAGTTTACTCTCGGTAGAGGTTTAAACAGGGAGGGCGTTTGTGCAGAGTCACGTGAGGGGCCCGCTCTGCGATGGGACCCAGCGTCCAGGGCTGTGCGTCTGGCCTTCGGGTCCAGCTGCTGCACACTATTCAGACGTGAGATGCGTACACCGCGCAGCAGCGCGTGTAATAGAGGACGCGAGAAAGGCCTGGGCTGTGGGCCCGTCGGTCGGGAGCTGTAGAGCAGATGGTGGAAGATCTGTATGTGCCTCTGTGCAGCCTTTCAGGAGTGTGGCCGATCTGGATGTCCTGACATGAAAGGGGAAAGAAGCAAGTTGTAGAACAAAAAATAGTGCCTTCCAAATATGCTTTTCTCTTATCTTCCCACGTCTAACAACACGCTCAGTATGTAGTACCTCCCGCCTGAGCCATGAGATTGAACTAATTTGTGGATGTGTTTAATGCAGCTTCCAGAACACTGCCTGGTGTCTGGGAGGCCCTCAGCAGCTTCTGGCAGCAGCAGCGGTAGTGGCTGTCTAGATTATCTTTAGAAATAAATATGGAGGTTTTTATTTCAAGGGTTTCTTCCCTTTCTGGAGGCCAGTAGTTGTGTCAGAGCACAGGATACATGCTCAGCTCTAGAGCCGTTTCCCACTGTGTCTAAAGCACAGAGGAATACGAAATACCACGCATTGGCGCCTCCTTTGCCGGCGTTCCTATTTTTTTTTAATTAGTTAAAAATGCTAACAGTAATATATATTCATTAAAAATACTGTGGAAATAAAAAGTTGTTACCCAAAGCCCCACTACTCGTTAACATTTTGATATGTGCCCTTTCACTCTGTCTTCAGGCGTTTTCTAAAACCTGTTTTCGCACAGTTTTAACCGTTACAAGTACATTTGTATTCTGTTTTTTTTCCCCTTAAAATCATGGTAGAAATGTTTTCAGTATTACCACAAAGGCTTCATAAGATGACTTTCTAAAAAAATTAATTAATTTTTGGCTGTGTTGGGTCTTCGTTGCTGCACGCGGGCTTTCTCTAGTTGTGGTGAGCAGGGGATACTCTTCGTTGTGGTGCATGGCTTCCCTCGTCGCGGAGCACAGGCTCTAGGCACGCGGGCTCAGTGGTTGTGGCACATGGGCTTAGTTGCTCTGCAGCATGTGGGATCTTCCAGGGGTTGAACCAGGGATCGAACCCATGTCCCCTGCATTGGTAGGCGGATTCTTAACCACTGTGCCACCAGGGAAGTCCCCGTAAGATGAATTTTAATGATAGGAATCTACGTTCCACTGAACATATCATGCTTTTCTTCATTTGTAACTTGTAGTACAAATCAGGCTGTGATGAACATCTCGGTGCTAAAAATTTCTGTGTTGATGATGATTTCCTTAGGATCTATTTCCAGGTGTGGGGTTATTAGGTCAAAGATTACAGTCATTTAAAAGATTTCAATATGTGGCTAAGGTGCTTTCCAAAGAGAGTACCTGAGTTTCTTCTGTCTTTCCCCCCCGGCCCAGGGCCGTGTGCCCTTTTCACATTTGGCTCTGTTATCTAAGGTAAAATCTTTTTCTTTATGTTTTTTACTAATTGCATTTTCGTTTTTGGTAGTTAAGGGTCTAGTTTCCTTTTCACCTTTTGACATTGTAACATTTTACTTAGTAAGTTACATGTGTTTCTATATTAAAGATTTCTTAATTTTTTGTTATATTTCCTGCAAATGTATTTCTAGCCTGTTGTTTGCCTTTAGTTTTGTTTTTACAGATTTTTCCCCATGGTCTTTTCCTTTGCAATTTCTATTACTATTTTTTTACTTAGAAAGTTTATAATTTCAGTAAAACCTCATGATCACACGTCCCGCCCAAATGGAAATTCAGGTAGAATTCATTTGGTTGAGTCCGAGAAGAGTCTAAGAAGAGTCTTGTCTTCCTTGTGTACAGGGTGTGTGTGTGAACCCAAATCACTGCCACCGGTCTGGAAATCCCAACCAGGACCAGGCATCGGCCCCATGGCTACTTAAGCCAGAGTGGACACCTGTCTCCATGTGGTGCCAGCCTGGACCAGACAGAGCTGCCTCACCAGCCAGTTAGCCGTTCTTGGCGTGCACCTTGCAATAAGGAAACCCCGTGTCTTGTGCACTTTAACCTTTGGGATCTTCCTTGTTGAGATACGGCTGGTTTTACTGAGCTGATGAGAGCCAACATTTATTTAGTGCTTATGCTGTTCCAGGCATCGTGTTAAGTACTTAACATGCCTTATCTCATTCAGTCTCAAAACCTCTGAGGTTTGATCCCCACCTTACCGTAGAGAGGCTGAGCGTCAGTTGAGTAACTTGCCCACAGTCACAAAGCCGCTAAGGGACTGAACTGACACTGGATTTTCTGGTCTGCCTGTTTTTATGCACGGGGGTTTGGGCCATTTTGGTGCTGTTTAACCCTATTTGGATCACAGATCCTTTCAAAAATCTGATGAAAGCTTTGGGTTCTCTCCCCAGAAAATGCACAGAATTTTACAGACAAGTTCACGAGTGAGGACTTTACGAAGCCCGGCTGTGCACCCGTGCCCCACCTGATTTCTGGGGACCCTTCCTGTACCTGGCTGTCTGGGAAGGGGGCTGGGTGAACCTGGGAAGCTGAAAGTGGTGTCGTGGCCGCGGGGTGGTAGTGCCCTTTGACCTCTGCTTCTCCTCTAGGATGGCCGTCGTTCCCATCATCATCAGCCTGACCCTGACCACACTGCTGGGCAACGCCATCGCCTTCGCCACCGGAGTGCTGTACGGACTGTCTGCTCTGGGCAAGAAGTGCGTCTGTTGGTCCCAGCCCCCGGGGGTGGGGGATCTTTACTTCCCGCCTCCTGAAGTCTCGCAGGGAGGAGAGGGCTGGGAGTGGCCCCCGTTATTCTGTTGTGGAAACGGAAGCTCAGAGGCTGTCAGTGACCCCCATCAGTGTCTCCAGGGTGTCTGAGCTCTAGGGAGTGAGAGCAGGAGAATTCACGGGACTCCCTGGTGGCCCCGTCGTGCCTCGTGGGCCCTCGTGGGGACTCCCTGGTGTCCTGTAGCAGGGGTGGCAGAGGCATGGCTACTGAGAGCCTCTTCCCACCGGGGCCCACACCTGGCTCCACGGTCAGCATTCACCCTCTCTCCCGGAGCCCAGACTGAGAATCCGAATCCTCAGCCCAGCATCCTGGGCAGCCTGTGTCACTCTTAGAGGTGACAAGACGTGTCTTCGCCATCCTAGCAATAGGGTCTCTGCCTGGGGAAACCGGAGGGCCCGTTAGGCTCTGTCTGCAGGCCACACCTGGGTCACAGGTCAGGAACGGGGCGGAGGCTGGGAGGGCTGTGTGTCTGGGGTCCGTGCCCCATGCGGCGCTGACTGGCTGTCTCCCCAGGGGCGACGCGATCTCCTACGCCAGGGTCCAGCAGCAGAAGCAGCAGGCGGACGAGGAGACGCTCACGGACGCCCTGGAGGGGGAGCTGTGACGTGGTCGGGCCTCCGGTCTGTGTGAGCACGTCCCCGAGGCGCACCGACCCTGAGGGGCAGCCGGGAAGAGGAGCCTGTGTCCCGCTCCCTCAGTCCCTCTCACCTGTCCCCGCACCTGGAGTCCTCCTCTGTCTGCCCCTCCCCCAGATTGGCATCACCCCAAGCCAGGCGCCGAGGGGCTGGGGTGAGGGCTCTGAGGTCCTTGGGAGGTGGCGGCAGGCAGCGGGGGCCTCGGGGTGATCCAGGCCTCGGGGCGTGAGGCTGCGCAGAGCCTGCAGAGCTCTGCAGACAGCCCGCCTGACCCCACTCTTCCCAGCTCGCGTGGCCTGCCGGCAAGAGGCCCCGGGTGGGTTTCCAGACTTACGCAGCTGGCAGGACCCCCGAGAGCTGCTGAAGGCCCGCGAGGAGATGCTTTTGGAGACTTTGGACCCATCTCGAGGTGGGAGGTACATCAACCCAGGCCTGGGCATGGGCCACAGTGGCCTCCTCTCAGCCCTCCAGGCAAGAGAGCATCCCGTAAGCTGAGCCACCTGGGCTGCCCCTGTCCTCCTGTCATCAGGGCGGAGCGGTGTCCTGCTGCCCATGCCCCCTGCCACTCTGTTCTCCACGGGAGCCCACAGCGCTCCCGACCCCCGACGGCAGCCCAGGTAGTGAGCCAGCCGCTGGCCGGGGTGTGCTTACCACCCCCCCCCACCCCCGGTTCCCGGGAAGCTTGGACCAGCATAGAACCAGGGCGCTTCCCATGGGCCTGGACAGCCCTGGGCTCTCCCCATCCACCATCCCCCAGGCCCTGGTGCTAAGGACATGCGGGGGGCAGGCTCTCCCCTGCCCCGTGGGGCTGCCTGTCCACCTCTCTGGTGTGGACCTGCTGATCCCACCCCCCCGCCCTGTCCTCGGGGAGCTTCCTGCCTTTTGAGAGCTGGGCAGAGGCTAGAGCCGTCCCTGCTCCCACTGTGAGCTGCCCCACTGCGCTGGGTGCCAGGCCACCAGGGAGCGGGGCCTGTGTGGACGTGCGCGTCATCTCCCCAGCCCCCCTCCGTGCGCCGTCCCTTCCTTCCGCCCTGCCCACCGGCCTCTCTGGTTGCTGGACTGGTTTCACCCGCCCGGGTGGCCTGGGGCTCAGCTCCTGCCCCTCCCGGGACCCCAGGCTGGGCCTGCTCTGGGCACTCAGAGCCCAGGGGCCAGCTCCTGCTCTGTGGATCCAGCCCCAGGGCTGCACCCCAGTCTTTGCTTCCCAGAGGGACTTTTCATCTCTGGGGTTTGTCAGTGTTTGAGGCTGGGAGGGCAGGCACTGTCCCGGGCACAGCAGCGTCCCCCAGCAGCTCTCCAGGGAGCCCGACATGTGCCTTCCTGGGTCCTCCGGGACCAATTTCCTCTCAGGCCAGCACTGGG
This sequence comes from Inia geoffrensis, assembly GCA_036417435.1. Lineage (NCBI taxonomy): Eukaryota > Metazoa > Chordata > Mammalia > Artiodactyla > Iniidae > Inia > Inia geoffrensis. The sequence goes on along the minus strand of CM070906.1, from coordinate 115,330,459 downwards.
TTCAAAGGGCTGTGGGCTGTAGGTCTCTCCAGGCCAGCAGGGTATGTGTGTGTGTGTGAGTGTGTGTGTGTGTTTGTGTGTCTCTCTCTCCTGCGTGTGCCGTGAATGAGGCCTGTCTACCTCCCAGGAGGAGCAAGGGCCCTGCCTGCCCCTCTTGGCCCATTCTTACCCAGGAAGTGGGACTCTGGGGTCACTCCTACCCCTGCCCCCGGGGCCTTGCTGATGGGGGTCTTCTTGCTGCAGGAGGAGAAGGGCTGGCTGTGTGTTGAGGAAGCTTGCGCTTCTGCCCTGTGAGGAAGTTGGGTGGGCCCTACAACCCCCCGGTCACAGGCCAGGGTGGGCAGGTCACTTGACGAGGTTCCGAATCAGTGTAGCCGAGCAGCCCTGGAGCTGCGATCCTGGATCCCAGTCGGGGGCGGGGGGCGGGGGGGGCAGGTTCCACCTTGCCGGGTGGTGGAAGGGTGGGGCCGCCAGGGCCCTCTCCCTACTCTGCGGCCCTGGGCTCTGTCCTCTCGTGGTCCTTGTTTACTCTCAGTGTTTGGCTTGCGTTTTGAGCAATAAAGCCTGGTAGCGGTTTGTATGGTCGCTTGCGTGGTCCGCCTGTTACCGTCTCCCTCCGGGGCACTAAGTAAGCGGTAGGGATGCCCTGACCCTACACCGGCTGAGCAGGGGCAGCCCCGGGAGTAACTGCCATGGTATTGTGGTCCCCTATGCTGCTGGCCCTGTGCCGGCCTGCTCCCAGCATCTCAGACAAGGACGGTGGCTTGGCCGAGCTCGCACAGCTAGGAGGGGCTGGAACCCCAAGGCCCGGGGGGCCCACGGCCCTCGCCTCTTCTGCCTGGCTGTGGGCAGCTTGGGGTGGCCGTAGAGAGGTGGCCTGGGGTAGCAGGCCCTGGCGACCTCGGCTGAGAATTTGGGTCCAGCCTGGCTGCTGGGGGGGCTCCCCCACCTGGAGTAAACTCCACTCCTTCCGCTCCTGAGCCGTGGCCCGATTTATTTGTATAAATAGGGTGAACACGTCTTGAACTCGAGCGCTTCCTGTTCCCAGAAGGCAGGTGGGTGTAGGAGGGAGTGTCCACGCTGGGTCCTGGCCTTTGGGGGTCCAGGACGGTCCCTGCGGTGTCCATAGGCCTCACAGGCCCAGTTTTCTGTCTTGGTCCCCAAAGCCAAGGGGCTCAGTGGCTGCCAGGTGATCAGAGCAGGAGGAGGGCCGACGTCCCTGTGCAGAGCCGTTCCACCGCCAGCAGCCCTATGTGTCCTCGGCGTGGCCCTCCACGTGTGAGTGAGCACTAGGCCCGAGGTCGCCCAACAAGGCCTTGGCCCCGGGGCCACGTGGCTGCCCCCTCCGTCGGTGGGTCTGGCCGATGAGCGGGTGACACTGGGGCCACCTGGGCCAGGGCCGAGGCTGGATGGGGTGCTGCCTGCCCAGAGCCGGTGCGTGTGCCGTGCCGTGAGGACTCTGGCCGGTCCTCCCGTGCCCTGGCCGGCGGCGGGTTGACACCGCCTCCTGGACGTGGGGTGCGGGTTTGGGGCCCCGACACGCTCCACCACCCAGTGGTTTGGCCCTCAACGGTGGGGGCCCCGCCCTAGCGTAGGAAGGACCTCCTCCCGCCGCGGAAGAAGGACTCGATCTGCTCCAGCGACCGGCCCTTGGTCTCGGGCACACAACAGCCGGTGAAGGCCAGGTTCACGGAGCACACGGCGGCAAAGAAGAAGAAAGGCGCCTGCAGGCCGAAGGCGTTCTGGGGGAGAAGAGGGGCTCGGGGTCACAGGCGAACACTAAAGGTCCTTCGCCCCAGCACCAGCGTTGTGGCCCTGCAGGCCTCAGCAGCCTGGGGGGCAGGCCTTCATCTCGTTCCCCTGCTTGGACGACCCCCGGGTTCCCCACCGTCTCCAGCGTGAAATCCAGGTGCCTCAGCAGGGCATTCGAGTCCTTGAGGGGTGCAGGCAGCCTTCCTCTGTGCTGGGCCCAGGACTGACTTCTCCCAGCCGGAGCCCACCCTGCCCCAGACACCGGCCTCTCTCCTTGGTCCCAGTGCCCACGTCTCATTTTCAGCTGTCCCACATGCCCGCTTGCAGCAGGCCTGCCACCACAGCGTGGCTGACCTGCTCGGGGCGTCCCCAGCCCCACCCTGACCCGCTAACTGCACCAGGCTAGGCCCCATCCAAGCTGTCCCCGTCAGGTTCTCCCACTTGGGAGTTGGGAGCTGGAACTTGGGGGTTGTGGTTTGGCTTTAGGGTCTGCTGGGGGTTTGAACCAAGAGGCTGGGGGAAGGGGAAGGGGATGGGGAAGCATTCGATGGAGAGACCCAAACTGCCCACCCAGACAGAAGGCCCAGATACCCCGGAGGGTGACAGGCAGGGCAGGCGGGTGTGGCTCTCTGGACTTGGGTCCCGCCCTGGCCTCGGAGGTCAATCACCTGACCTCTCCCCACAGTTCCCTGAGCCGAGTCTGTTTGCTGAAATGGATGTTGTCCCTTGACGGCCCTTGGTCTCGGCGTGAAGGGGGTGTGTGCTAAGGCTGAGGGGACACGCGGAGAAGCCTCAGCACGGCCCTCGGCACTGGCCAGAGAGGCCCTAGGTCCCCGGGGCAGAGCACTCACCACCACCAGCAGGAAGGACTTGGTGAGGGCGAAGGCGGTGAGCCAGCTGACGAGCACGCAGAGCCCCGAGGCCACGCCGCGGGCCCGCAGGGGCAGGATCTCGGACATGAGGAGCCAGGTGATGGGCCCCCAGCCCATGGCGTAGCCTGCCGGAAGCGGGGAGGGGCGGGCTCAGAGCCCATTTGCCGCGGGGGGGTGGGGGCGGGAAGAAGGCCTCTCGTGTCTCCCTGGAGCTGCTGAGAGACGGCTCCCCAACCTCCAGGACGGCAGTGACACCGCCCACAACACCAGCGCGTCCCCGCGCCTCACACCCAAGACAGCCCCTTCCCCAGACCCCGTAGAGCACGGCCACACCTACCCATGATGAAGAGCATGGTGGCCAGCAGGGGCACCAGGGTGAGGTAGCTGGTGGGCGTGGCTAGGGGCTGCTCTGTGCCTCCCAGGGGCACACTCTCCAGGCCCATGGTGCCGTTGGGGGTCAGAGGCTTTGGACCGAAATGGACGTACAGCCCCAGTGTCAGGTTGGCAGCAAACATGCTGGCCGCTGTGGACAGACAGGTGGCCCTCGGGGGGCCGGGACCATCTGAGCCAGCACCCCTCAGCGCCTTGTACCCCGTGTGGCCCAGTCCCCTTCAGGCCGCCTGTGACTGGAGGCTTCCTCCTGCAGGGCAGCCAGCTCCCACCCAGCCCGCGTGTGGGCTCCCGTCACACCCATCGTCAGCTCATTTGCTCCCATGAGCCCCAGCAGACCTTTCTGGATGCCTGGGCCCTCGCCGGTTGCTGGGGAGACGCTGGGGAGACGGAGGCCACCAGGGCAGGTCTGACCCAGGCCCCCTGGTGCTCCCACCCCGAGGGCTGGCAAGACACATGGCAGCTGCAGAAGGAGTTGAATGAGTGCAGGTGAGCAGCCTGTGCTCACCTGAGACGAAGAGCAGAGCCTTGCGGCCGGCCAGGTCCATGGTGAGGGCGGCAATCAGCACAGACAGGAGCCGCACAGCTCCCACGATGGCTGCGTCATCCTCAGGGGGCTGCAAGGAGGAAGCCCCCGGGGCTGAGGGACCCCAGCCTGTTGTTCCTCCCCCGCCCTCGCCAAGGCTCTGCAGGGTCAGGCCCCAGGCTCAGCTGCTGGGTGCCAGGCCGTTTCGCTGGTCACCCAGCCCGGCCCGTGGGGCCCTCGCAGGCAGGGGCACAACTGCTGTGCCCACCACCAAGCCCAGGGCTGGCACCGGATCCAGGCATAACAACAACTTGTGGAAGCGTGCTGTCGCGCATCTTCAGACCTCATCTCGCTCTGAGCCCCAGGAAGGGTGGATGAAGCCATGCTGGCTTCTCAGAGGGGGAAGCTGAGGTTTGGAGGGGAGGTACCTCCTCAGCGGGTGGCAGCTGCTCTGAACCTGGGATCTGTGGCTCCCAGGGGGTCTATGCCTCTATAGAACTGGTTTCCCTTGTAATTCTGCCTATCTTATTTTAAAACATGCAAGCTTTGTTTACAAACATTTCTCTGAGAACAGGTGGTTGGCCCAGAAACCGTTAAGAGACACTGGTGTCTGCGTGTGTGCGTGCACCCCAGACCCCGGCGCAGAGCAGATGCTCCGCAGGGATGCCCTCCCCGGATCTGGGGGCAGAGTGGGTGGTGTGGGGCCGGGCTCTTACCAGCAGGACGGCAGTGCTGTCGAAGATGGACTGCAGGTAGACAAGGATGGGCGTGATGCCCGTCAGTTGCTGCAGGAAGCGCATCAGCAAGGCGATGACGATGGGGCGGTACATGTGGGGGTCCCGGGCCTCGGCCCACGACAGGTGGCTGCTCTGGAGACACGAGGCTGCCGTTGAGGGGGCTGTGCCCACCCCTCCGGCTGGCACCAACCTGCCCTGGGCTGCATGGAGCTGGGTAGGAGGCTCCTCTCTTCCCTCCTCCAGGGAAGATCCCCAGCACTGAGGCAACCCTGGCTTTGGGAACAGGCCCCGGGGACCCCTGCATGGACCCAGGCTCTTGGATCAGTGGGTGGGCCAAGGCAGACTCCTGCTTGTCAGTATCGCCGGGCCCCCAGGCATCCACCGCACGGCACAAGCGCCCTGGGCCAGGGGCCACGACATCCCCCCACCCCAACCCTTGTTCCTAGAGGTGGGAACTGCTCTTATCCCTGTTCTCCAGGAAGAGCAACTGAGGCTCGTGACGGCCTAGTGAATGGCCACAGCCCCACAGTGCTGTAGGCGCCCACCCCTCCCACACCTGTCTCCGGACGTTGTCCTGGATCTGCTCGAACTCCCAGCGGACGTCAGCGTCAGCCCCTCGCAGCCAGGCCAGTGCCTGCAGCGCCTCCGAGTCCCTGCCCCTCGAGAGCAGGAAGCGAGGTGAGTTGGGCATGAAGCCGAGCAGCAGAATCATGACAAGCACAGGCCCCTCCCCGGCCACGGCCAGCCAGCGCCACGGCAGCAGCAGGCCTGGGCACAAGGAGCGGGTGAGGAGCTGGGGCTGTGCTGGGCCCAGAACCCCTCCCACTGGGGCCTCTGAGCAGCCTCATTTGCCCTCGGGTGTGAGTCCCAGGGCCACCTACTACAGGAAGCCTACCCTGGTTGCTCCAGGTCTCTGTGGTCTCAATCAAGAGGGGCCACAGGGACTGCCTGGCCCCTGGCACAGGGCCCAGGTCCTTGGAGGGTCTCAAGGGCCACGGCAAGGTAATGGAGGAGTAGCCTGAGCAGCAAGGTCCTGGTGCCTCTACCGCCAAACCCCCACCCCACCTCAGCTGGCTGCACTCTGATCACTTTTTTCTGTGGTCTTCCCACCTAAGACTATTTGACAGAAAACATTCTGCTGTTAAAAGACAGTTTAAAGACTGCCAGCCCAGGAGAAGCCCTCCCTGCCCAGTTAGGGGTGGGACCTCGCGACCAGAGAGGCGCAGGGAATTGCCTGGAGGCACACAGCGTGAAGGCAGCTATGCCTCTGGCCTCCCAGCATGGAATCCGTTTGGGGGCACGTTCATCCCTTCCCAACCCCGGCTGCTCAGTGGCACCCCATCACCCCCCGGCCTGCACACGGGGGAGGCGCCTAGTGCACGTATGGATGATACTTGCCAAGGGCGTAGAGAGACAGTGATCCGAACACTGCCATGAGCTGGGGTGTGGCGCCCAGGGCCCCACGGACGCCTGCGGGAGCAATTTCAGACACGTACACCTGCAAGACACATCCCCCCGCCCCCGGCCCCCGCTGAGAACACTGGTGCCCGGTGCCCGGTGAGCCATGGGGAGCAGGGAGCGGGGGCTTCCAGCGGGGTTCTCTTCCGCATCGTGACTCAAGGCGTGGCCTCCCTTGGGCCTCAGTCACCCTGCCAAGTGAGCAGAAGCACTCAGCTCTGACGTGGGGACGTGAGGCTGGGAGTTGGGAGGCCCGGGGGCACCCGGGCTCTGGCCTCCTGCTCCTTCCAGGGGCCTTTGTCCCACGCCGGGCTTGCCCAGCCCCCGAGTGGGTGGGTGGAATGGTGGGTATGATGGGGTGGGGGGGCAGTCCCAGGAAGGGTGCAGGGCAGGGACTTCCCTTCCCTTTCTTGTCGCATTGCTCAATGTGGATTTTCTCTGATTGAGCAATGTGTCTGTCAGGACTCAGGACAGGAAGTTTGGGGAGTCCAGAGTTGGGGGCGGCTTGGGACTGGTGTCAGATTCCCCCCAGATTAGCTGCCCTGGTGGGGCTGAGCTGAGGCTCCCTGGCAAACATACCCCTGTTGACCAGGGGGCTCCGAGGCCAGGAGGCCTCAGCTGATGGTGAGGCAGTGAGAGGACCGGGGTGGGCAGTCCTGGCCTTACCGGGATGCAGGCAGCCGTGAGTCCCCCAGCGAAGCCCGTCAGCGTCCTCCCCAGGAGCAACATCCAGAGGCCGTGGGCACCTGCCATGAGCGCATAGCCGGCCGCCGAGGGTACAGCCGAGAACATGATGCTCACCTTCCGGCCCAGGAGGTCGTTGAGCACCATGGCACTGAGGCCCCCGGCCGCCGCACCCAAGGTGAACACGGACTGCAGGGAAAGGGTGCAGGGCCCCGTCAGAGCCTAGAGACAGCTGCTTTGCCAGGCTGTCCCAGGAGCCTGGACTGCCGGACTAGGGCCCTGGATGGTAGTGAGCCTCCTGTCTCCAGAGGGGTACAAGCAGCATGTGGACAGCTGTTTGTTAGGGATGCCACAACAGCTGTCTGCAGTGGTTCTGTCCAGCCTGATGTTTAAATGTCTAGCGCTGTGATAGAGCAGGCAGGAGGACTCTGTGACTTGAAGCCCTTGGGATTTTAAGATTTGGGGGTTCTCGGATTCCCTGTCGAGTGTAACAGGCTGGATCCGGTCAGTGACCTGGGCACAGTGCTCAGCCTGTCTGAGCCTTAGTTTCTTCAGCTGCATTATGGGGACAGCGGTAGCACCCACCTCATAGGGTTGGCTCTGGAGTAAACCGATCTCATGGCGAGTGCCTAGCACAGGCCCGGCACATACTAGGTGCGCAGTCTGCATTGGGTATTATTATCTTAGCTAACGTGTTGTGGTTGTAAATCTGAGGCCGCTAAGATTGCTGTTCTAGAATCTTGGGACCCTTGGGGCCTGTGCTCTTCCTACTTACATGCCCGCCATCTATCCTGGGACCCTCTGTGCCCCAGCAGCGCTTTTGCCATTAGTAGCTGATTCTCCAACCACCCCTCATCCAGGGAGGTGTCCTCTCTGCTACGACAGCCCAGCTCTGGGTGGGGGGGATCTGGGGAGCCCTCAGCCCCACTGGGTGGAGACCTTAAGGGACACCTCCCCACCTGCTCCTTCCTGCGCCTTCTCCATCAGCTTTCACTTCCTCCTTTTATTTCACAGCCATTATCTGGCCTCACTCCACCCACCCCACCCCCCACCCCAGCCTGGAGTGGGTGGGGGAGGGGGCAGACCAGGGCCCTGGAGGGGGTCCCAAAGCTGACCTTTGGGGGTTTCCTAGCTTGGGACGGAGCTCAGTGCGTCCCTGCCCCCCTGCCCTGCCCCTCTCCAGCTCAGAGCATGGCTCTTACCCCGAACCAGGATGCCTGGGTTTTGGTCAGACTCAAGTTTGGATCCAAGGAGTGCTCCAGGGCTGGGATGACAGGGGACGTGTAGACCAGGGCATACCCGAAGCTGAAATTGCCCAGCACAGCAGCGAAGGTAGCTAGGAACACCCTCCTGTTGTGCAGGGCCCTGGTGCATGGGGGGTGCAGAGCAGTCAGAATCCCTGAGCCCCTACTCGCCTAACCGCTGCCTGTCCTGAGCGCGGCGGCTACGCTCAGAGGGCAGTGCTGGGGACGGCTGGGTCAAGGGCTGGTCAGACTGGTCCTCGCCTAACCGCTGCCTGTCCTGAGCACCAGCTCCCTTGGGAAACCGCCAGGGCATGAGGACAGCCCGTGCAGCCCACTGCTGTGGCTGAGACGCAGGTGCAGAGCACTGTTCCCACAAGAGGAGGCTCGGTGTCTGCCCCCAGCTTTGCCATCCAAGGCTTACTGTGTGACTTTAGGCAAGCCCCTCGCCCCCTCTGGGTCTCAGTCGCCCTGTCTCTGCCAATTGGGGGCTGGGCCCTGTACTCAGGAGGACCGGCTCCTTAAATAGGACTAGTGTGTCTGGGGCAGGAGGGAACCAGATGGCCCCTTGGTGGCCACTCACCAACAGTCAGTGGAGGCCCAAGATGGGAGCCAGCTGCCCACTGAAGGGTACCAGGGCCATCCCTAGCCTCCACCCGCAGACCCTCTGCCTAGAGGCTCTCACCCGACCCGCGTCGTCTCCCCTGGTGACGGCGGCGGCTTCTCGGGGAAGGTGTCATAGTCCGGGCCCTCGGCTCCCAGCAGCGGCTCCTGCATGGCCGGCCTCTCTTGTCAGGGTGCGCCGCCAAGGGGCCGGGGCAGCTCCGGCCAGAGGCGCGTCCGGCCGCAGCTGCTGGGAGCGTCCGGCTGAGCCCGCAGCTCCGCCCCCACGACCGCGATTGGCTGCGGGGCGGCCCTGCAGAGCGGGCGCTGGCCAATGAGGCGGCCACGAGTGGTGCGGATGCTGAGGGTGCGGGATGCGGCGCTGGGGTGGGGCGGCCGGGCTTTACCCGACCCGGGTGTAGGGCGGAGGAGCCCGGACGGGGCGGCAGGGTTTTCCCTGGACGCGGCAGGCCCCTTGTGCGCCCCTGGAGGCCCCGGGGCTCGCTTAGCGGATGGGAACCCGCACGGAGGGAGCTGCTTGAAAGTCGTGCAGGGCCTGGAGGCAGAGCGCTTCCCCATTCGTCTGTGTCCGCGTCTGGGTCCAAGCTGGGTACCAGCCCTGGGGCGCAGACTGCGTCCCACCCCGGGGCCCAGTTGCAATTGGCAGGAGGAAGCTGAAGCCCAGAGAGGGGCCGTGACGCGCAAAGGTCACACAGCGAACGCTTGTGGAGAGGAAGGCTGTGTGCTCCGCCTTGCGCTCGACGCCCTTTCTCCCTGCCACATCGCGTCTCAGGGTCACCGCTGTCCCCTTGACGCGGTGAGATCAGGTTCGCGGGTATCTGGGACAGCCGCAGCCGAAGGTGTGTGGAGTGAAGGCAGAGGGAGGAGGGGGTGGCGATTCCAGTGGGCGAGACTTGTATTTTCCCCACTTCTGATTGCAGAAGTGGCTTGGGCTTGTAACGAATCATCCAGGTAATAAGATAGCATTTAAAAATAAAAGCAGAACCTGAAAATTCCCTGGAAGCCCATTCTTTTATTTATTTATTTATTTATTTTTATTTATTTACTTTTGGCTGCTTTGGGTCTTCGTTTCTGTGCGAGGGCTTTCTCCAATTGCGGAGAGCGGGGACCGCTCTTCATCGCGGTGCGCGGGCCTCTCCCGTTGTGCAGCACAGGCGCCAGACGCGCAGGCTCAGTAGTTGTGGCTCACGGGCCTAGTTGCTCCGCGGCATGTGGGATCTTCCCAGACCAGGACTCGAACCCGTGTCCCCTGAATTGGCAGGCGGATTCTTAACCACTGCGCCACCAGGGAAGCCCTGGAAGCCCATTCTTAAAACAAAACAAAACAAAACAAAACAAAAAACCCACCACCGCCACCAATAAAAAACCCAACCCACCAAACAAAAACGCAAACCACACACGCACACACCACACAACAAAAACAACAAAACGGAATTACTAGTTCCAGCTCTCCCTTTGGACTTTTTCAGATGGAGGAGGCTGAATCAGACCCTATTCGGCTGAATGGATGTGCCACATATATTTTACAACTGATTCTTTGTTGTTGAACATTTGGGTTATTTCCAAATTTTAGCTATCAAAATAGCAAAGTGTTTAAAAAAGTTTTTACAGTTCTCTTTTATAATCACCAAAATGTAACCACATATATTAGAATAGAGAAAACAGAGATGTGGGAAAGCCGCATCCATTGCCAACAGCCTCACCCTGCTGGAATCTTAGTGTCTTTCCTTCCTCTCTTTTCCCCATGTGTCTGTTTTGTGTGTTTGCCCATTGAGCGTGCATCTGATCGTGTGACCACTTCACACTGTGTTTTAAGCATTTTCTTGCTGTCAAGGGTATAGTCTTTGGACTCAGGCACACCCAGTAAGTGGTGACTCTGGCTGTAATGTTGCATCGTCCTCATGACCATATTTTGAAAATTGACATGTAACACATCAAAACTGAGCAGGAGCCCGTGGGGCCTTCCCAGGACAGACTGCCCCCGCCATGTCCTCCGCCTGCCTTTTGTCTGTAGGAAAGCTTTATCCATAGAATAAATTTTAATCAGAGAAGTGAAAAAATGCAGAAGCAAAGAAAAGCAAACAGGACAAAATAATAAAGTTTAGTCATTAAACAAAGTCAAGGACCTTTAGTTCCTCCTCAAAGGCTATGGATAATATTCTGAGTCATACCTTTTGAGCTGTTTTGCCAACACTGAAACCCCCACTAGGTGGAAAGAGTTAACTCCATGATGACCACACTGTAGCCATGACATAAGCTGCTCCATCTCCATTCCAAGAATTGGCCTCAAAGAAATGGGCACAAACCAGCCCTGGAACTGAAGATGAAACTGTACTTAAAACAAGATGACACTGATGAGACCACCGCAAGACCAATTTCAAGATGATTGTCGGAGCTGACTGTGCTGTTTCTGCATGTAGCCCCTTCCCTTTGCCTGTGCACCCCTGAAACTCCCCTTTAAAGGCTCTGATTGGCAGGGGGAGTTGGCTTTTGGACACACAAGTCCGCCTTCTCCCGCCGGGTTGCTGGCCTCCTGTATGAAGCAACCTTTCCTTTCCTACCAACACTTGTTTCTTGAGTATTGGCCTTCAAGCTTCGAGCAGCCAGACCTGAGCTCAGTTAACATCTTAAAGGTGCAGCTCAATGAATAAAATTCTGTGGGCACCTCACGGCTCAGATCAAGAAAGAAGGTTCTGATCACCCCCCAGAAAACCCCAAGTATTCCCTCCCAGTCATGCCCACCCTCCTGAGGTCCCGTCCCTCTGATTTCTGTCATTGTGGATTAGATTTTCCCGCCCTTGAACCTCTTGAATGGAATCCCGCTCTTGTTTGTGGCTTATTTTTTTTTTTCCTTTAAAGTCAGCTTTATTGAGGGACAATCTACACACAGTAAAATGAACCCATTTTAAGTGTGTAGATTGATGAGTGTTGACAGCTGTATCACCCAGTGGGCCCCCCCCCCAATCAAGACATAGAACATTTCCAACCTCCAAGAAGTATATTGCTGCCCCTTCCCAGTCAATACTCCTCCCCCATCCCTAAGAAACCACTAATCATCTTTCTGTGTAGATTAATCTTTCCTAGAGTTTCATAGAAAGAGCACCATATATTAAGTGCTTTTTTTCTGGCTTCTTTTACTCAGTACATCTATGAGGTTCATCCGTGCTGTGTCTTCTAGTGGCTTGTTCTCTTTTTGTTGCTGTGTGTGTTAAATTCCATCCTTTGATGGGTGGTCGGGTTTCACGAAGCTCGGGGCGAGCCACCCCCAAATATACCAAAGTGGTAGATTGATTATGCTGAGTTAAAGTTACTTGAGAAACAGTGGATGCAAGAAGGGCCCTCTGACCCTCCTCTCTGTCCCCCTGAAAGCAGGAAATAAATCTCCCATGTGGAATATACCCCTCCTGCACCAGGAGGTAGAGAGACATCCTTATCACCAGAGATGGGGAATTCCAGGCAAGAAGACTGTGTAACAACCTCTGCCTAGTTTCTTCGCTAATGAGTACCCAAGCCTAAGTTTCTTTGTCTTGTCAGTTCTTCACACATTTGTTGTTTCTTTGTCTAAAAAGCATAAAAGCTGCCTGCTTTGGTCATTTCTTTGGGTCCCATATCTATGAGACCTCTGTATGTAAGAAATTCAATTTGTTTTTTTATCCTTCTGTTAATCTGTCTTGTGTCAATTTAACTATTAGACCAGCCAGAATAACCAAGAAGGGTTAAGGGGAAATTTCTCCCTCCTGGACAGGCTATTTTCAGTTTTGGGCTAAAAGAATAAAGCTGGTATGACTCTCCTTGTTCATAATCCTGTCTTACCGGCTTTTTGAGGTTCTTGAGTGGACAAACCTGGGTTTGCTCATGAATCTTCTGTCATGGGCATTAAGGTTATTTCACACCTTTTTGCTTTTAAAATTAGCAATGTGATGAACATCTTTGCCCTTAAGGGATCATTTCCTTCAGCAAAGATCATTTCTGTGGTCCTCAGGCCTCTGAATCCTCCTATCTCCTCTCCTGCCCACTCTCATCTGGGTCAGCCCCAGATGGGCTGCTCTGGAACCTAGCCTCTGGGGGTGGGGTGGGGCTATCCCCCCTCTCCCGCCCGCCCTGTGCCTGGCACATCATGGGCACCCATCCAATGCCAGGAGACCCCTTGCTGGCTTGAATTTAGAGCCTGCCCTTCTTCCTTAGCCTCCCCCAGGCCCCATGCGGAAACTCAGCGGGAGCAGGAAGCCCTGGTCTGGGAGTTGAGGCACATGTTTCTGCTGGGCCCCGGGAAAGCCCTGGACACACCCACGCGGGGGGCTGGGGCCCTCACTTCCCCAACTGGTAGCTCCAGCCACTCCTTGGGGGAAGCCCCAGAGGGGGTGGTTTCTTTAGCGGAAAGGGCCCCTAGTTGATCCATTCAAGCTGCCACTCCCTGGTGTCTGTCCCTGGGGAATCTGGCAGCCCCGGGGCAGCCCTCTCCCAGGACATGGGAGCCCCAGTGGCTGGAAGGTAAATGTCCTGAGAACTGCCTGGGCTGGGGTTGGGAAGGGGCTGGGCAGAGACCACTCCCCGTCTCCTGGACCTTGCTGGCTGATCTAGGGCATTGGAGCTTAAATGACCTAGTCCAAACTCTGTCCCTGTACGCAAGAGGAGCCTGAGAATAGGGTCTCAGGGTGCCAGGACCCTGTCTGCCAGGCTCTGGGGCTTCTTGGGAGCCACTTCCTTTACTGAGCCTCATTTTTCTCATCTGTAAGATGGATATAACCTGGTGCCCACTTCCTTCGCTGCCGTGTGGGCAGAGCGCAGCTGGCAGCCTGGTTCTTCCAGACGAGGCTGCTGGCTTTCAACTGCCCCGGAAACTATAGCCTAGCTGCATTCCAGACCCCCTGGCGCAGGGGAAAAGGCCCTGACTTCCAGCCTCTGTCATCTCAAGGGAGAAGGTGAGGAGGTTGGAGGGAATGCCAGCGGCCCAGGGGCTGTCTCATCTGGTCCTTATCCTCCCAGGGTGGTCTTTGGCATCTCCATTTCACAGAGGAAAAAATCAAGGCTCAGGGAGTCACTGCCCAGGGTCACCTCTTGACCCCTGGCTCCTGCTGTGTCTGGGGGGCTTCCCGAGGGAGAGGGATGGGACAGGCGGTGGGTGGGTGGTGGGCCCTTCCCAAACGGAGTCCTGTCCCTCACCTCCGTCTCACAGATGGGCCAGCCAGGGCCCCCCAGTGAGAAGGTCTCTGACACCCAGCTGTCTGGTGCAACCGCCACCCCCCACCATGCCGCGGCTGATGCCATCCCTGGCGCCATCCCTGGCCCCGAGGACTCGGACCTGGTGCCCTCCCTGACCCTGGCTGCGGCTCTGATTCTGTTGTTCCTCCTGTTCTCGGCCTGGCTGGTATGGGACAGGGCCCTCCGAGGCTTTTGCTAATGTGGGCTCCCAAGCCGGGGGTGTGGGTATCCCTGGGCCGGGAGTGGCACCGGACCCCCCAGCCACACCCTGGGCCAAATCCTTTGGCCAGCCACTCAGCCCTCACCCGTGGCAGCCCCAGTGGGACCCCAGGAGGCCCCCAACTCCCCGCTACTGGAGGGCAGGAACCCCGATGAGCCCTGGACTCTGCAGCAGAAAGCCGCTGCTGGAGCCTCACATCTGGGGACGGCCACAGAAGGTGGGCTAAGGGCCTGGGGCAGCCGAGAATACCCAGGCAGATGGGCCTCAAAACCAGCCCGTCCTGGCTGGCTGCAGGGTGTGGCGGGGTCCCCATACTTGTACCGCCATCCTGAGTGATGCAAATAAAGCCAGGTGACCCCTGGGTATTGGTGGAATGAGTCAGAACGAGTCGGGGGACGAGAGCTCCAGCCCAGGCTCTGCCCATGCTGGGCCGTGTGATGGTGGACAAGGCCCTTCTCCATTCTAAACCCCGGTTTCCCAGTCATCAAATGAGGATGGCAATACCGACTTCGGGGCATCGTTGGGAGGGCCCCCCAGTAGGTAGGCATTCTGTGGTCACCTCCGCAGCACACAGTCTCCCTTTGTGTCCGTCCCTCTCCCTCCTCCTGGGACCCAGAAAACCCTTGGAGGAAGCCCCGCACCCTCCCCAGGGCTGAGGCCAGTCAGAGACGGGATGCGCTGGTCTTGGCCGCCACCTGGTGGCTGAAGTCAGAACTACACCATCCCTTTGGCGTTCCCTTCAGGGCAGGGGAAATGAAGGTGTTTGTTTTATTTTTTAAATTTTGTGATTGTGGATAAGCACAAATCGGATTACCTGGAGAAAACTTCTTTTACCTTTTGCTGTTTATCTTCTTCCCCTCTATTTCCATATCTATACTCTCCAAAGCAGAGGGGGTGGGGGAGAGCTCTGAGCAAAGGGCGGGGGTGGGGGTGGGGGGCGGGTAGGGCGTGGTCTGCGAGGGTCACCGGTGCCTTCCTGCCCCACAGTGGCCCCTTCTTGGACCTTGACAACGGAAGATGTGCATTTCTGAGGCTGGGAGGGTCGTGGAGACCTTCAGGTAGGGCTGGAGGCCCCAGGATCCTCCTGTCTCTCACTGGACAAATACTTATCAAAAGCCCTCCCGAGGGGGTATCCTCTGTCCTCCGGGGAGCAGGGAAGGGAGGAGAAGCCCCTCTGGGCCTCGCCCGAGACCTCAGCCTTGCCCACTGCCCGACACGGCGTGAGGGCAGATGTATGCGGCCCCTTGTTTGTATCTCTGTCCAGCGCCCAAGAAAATGCGTGTGGCTTCCGTCGGGGTTCCAGCAGCCCCTCACTGCATCCGGCCCAGCCCCTGTGGTTCTCCCAGGCTGCTGAGCCCCCTCTGTAGTGCCTGAGGCCAGCAGGGGCATCTGTGTGCAGCTGGTCCAGGAAGGAATTGCACCGGCGAGAGGGAAATGTTGTTCTGTGTAATTCAGTGACCTGTTTTTTAAGCACTGTGGTTCCATTTGGGGTTTTTTCTGCCCCGTCTCCCCCCTCTTCCAGGGGTGCCGGGGCAGCCAGATGCCTGAGGTTAGGAAAGTCTGGGCTTTTGGTGGGCTGGACGTCGCCAAGGATGACAGGATGGGCTGGGCCTGGGGTGGGCAAGCCAGAGAGAGTCCTGGCGTGGGGCTGGCAGCCTGCTCCTTGAGCCCGTCTGCAGGGAGTGGCTGGGAGCCGGCAGCTCGTGTGCGAGTGTGTATATGTGTTGGTGCGTATGTGTACATGCATGTCTGCACGCACACGTATGCCCACGTGCTACAACAAGCGCACCGCATGTGTACGTGCACATAATGCACATGCACGTGTGGCCGTCTCTGTACATGCGCCTGTGTGTATGTGTGTGCCCCCAGTGTGCCTATGTGTGCGTGCGACTCTACGTACACCGTGAACATCTGTATTTGCATGTGTGCATGTACGTGTGTGTATACATGCAGTTGTGTGTGCGTGCACATGTGTGCACGTGTGTTTAATCCACGTGACCTCCCTATAGGAGCCTGGGGATGGAGTGGAACTGGCATCTTTCCTCCCAGCCTGGGCATGGGCTCGTGGGTGTTTACAAGTCAGGGTTCAAGTGGCCCCGGGGGCAGGGAGGCTTCTCCTTTGGGGAAAGAGGTTTTCCCATCGTTTCCTCCCTTTCCGGCTCTGCCCAGCTGTGTGGCCTTGGGAGAGTCCCGCTGCCTGAGCCATTTCCTCATCAGTCTGCGGGGGGGGTGGGGCCACACTGCCACCTCTACTCCTTTCTGCCCCCGTCCTAAAAGGGCCCCAATTGTGTTTGGGGTGGCAACGTGCTTACCTAAACACACAGGTCCTCCAGACGCCCTGCAGCTGGGTGCCCACGTGAGTCCGTTCTGGCCAAGGGTGTAGACAGGAGTGTCCAGGGAGGGCCACCTTCCTGATTAGCGGGGTTTTGGGTCCTACCCCCTTCTTCCTGCCTGGAATTCAGTCATGTTGCCTGGTGATGCAGCAGCCCTCTTGCCCCCGGGAGGTGGGAGCCCAGGCTGGGATGGTGGGCAGGGATGAAGTGGGAGCTCGTTCTCTGGTGATGTGGAGCCTGGACGCCTTGTTGTGAGGGCTGGTTTTCTGTGTGTTGCAGCCTCATGCACTCCTAGCTGACACAGGCCATCAACCCCCTCCTCACCTGGGGATTAAGGGGCCTGGAGCCTGAAGTGGGGGGAGGCTCGTGGGTGCGCTTCAGAGCTAGGCATCCTCATCCCTCGGCCCTGAGAGGGCCACCGGGGAATAGTCCTCAGGGGCATTCAGGTGCCTCTTGGGAGGAGAAGCACGAAAAGGCAAGGACAGCCCGGCCTAACTTCCCAGTGGGAGGCGGGCACCCCCAGGGCCCTCGTCCGAGACCAAGTGCAGCTTTGGCACCATGGGGCCTGCTCCCGCCCTGTGTCCTCCGCAAGGTGATGGTTAAAGAGACGGGAATGAGGTGACGGGCGGAAGCCCCCTCCCCCTCCCAAGGAGACGGGATGGCACAGACAGCAGGTGGACAGGTGGGCAGAGGGAGGGGGCATAGCCAGCCTTCTTTAGGATGTGGGGCAGCCAGTGCCGAGAGCCCGGCCCTGGCTGGACCCCTCTGGTCCCCTTCTCACCGAAGACCTGGACAGACTCCCCCCAGCAGACACTTCTGGGGACCTTCTTGGGGTCTCAGCCACGCACGCCACACGTACAGGTGGGTCCTGCTTGGGGCACACAAAGGCAACAGAAAAAGGGCAGGGTGAGGCTGACCAGTCAGTCCCCGTGCCGGCCATCAGCCCCTCCTTGGGTCCCGTGATGTGGGCTGGGGTCTGATCTGATGGGGTGAGGTGGGTTCCTCCCCGCTCTGGCCTCTGTGCCGGGAAGGGTCAGACCCAGGTCCCCCCGCCCCGGCCAGATGCGCAGTGACCCCGGTGCTAACCACTCTGGGGTTCACACCCCTCCCCTGCTGCCGGCACTGGCCAGGCCTGCAGGGGGTGGGGCTGGGGGTGAGCTCCGCCCGGCCAGCCTGGCGTTCCTGCCTTTTAACCGCCTTGGCCAACACCCTCTCCCGGGGCTCAGCCGACTATTTGTGGGCCGCTAAGCAGCACGGCAGCCACTTCTCTCGCTCAAGTATGACATTTACATTTTCTCGGATGGCTGGACCGAAAACCGGTAGCTTGTTCCGGAAGTTCCCGGTTTGCAGCGTGTAAGCGACAGCCTCACTCTGTCCTGGCCGCTCCCCCGCGTCCCTCCAGCATCCCTCCACCCCCCTGTCCCCACTGTCTGGGCCGCCAGGCAGCGGTTGCAGCAGGGTCAGGCCAGGACCCCTCGGCCCAAGGCTCAGAGCCCACACAGAGGCCCCCGGGGTTGCAGGTGGCCCAGGGAACCTCTCCCCGGTTATTTCTGGCCCCTGTGCTGGCCCGTGGACTCCCTGCCAAAAGCAATTACTGAATTTTCATCTTGTTTTGCTGACGGCTTAGAATATGTCAAAAATGTTCTGCTGGGAGACCCGAGGGCGCTTTGGGGTGGGGCTGAGGGGTGAGTGCTTGGGAGCCCAGCAGGGGCCTGGTCCCCCAGAACTAGACCTTTGGGGTTCCTGGCGAGTGGGGGGGGGGATGGGGGCCAGTGAGGCTGTTTATATCTGATGGTGCTTCTGGGGCACAGTCTGTGTGCAGACACTGAGAGTCACCCTTCTCCTTGCGGCGCAGGGGGGATTCCTCTCTTCCAGGGCTCAGAGCTGTTCTGAGACCCGGCGACATCCCTGTCCTGGGAGGTGGCAGAGGGGGAGCTCTGCCCCCTGTCTGTGGGCCGTGGGCTCACCCCGTTCCGGGTTGGGCAGGGCTGGGGGCTGGGGGGCAAGAGGAACAGGCAGGGTCTGCGCCCAGGGGTCTCCCCCTCCCCCCGGGACTGTGCTCAGAGCCACTGACAACAGGCCAGGAGGACAGACCAGGCCTGGCCATCTCTTTTCAAGTGTCCCCGTTGCGTGGCCGTGGGATCTGCACCCTGGCCCTTTGACTCCAGAGCCTCTGCCGGGAGCACCACGCCATCCGAGGAAGGACTTTGGGCCGCCTGCCGGGCAGGCTGGACTCTGCCTTGTGGGCTTTGTCCAGGGCCCAGGCCACCCTCCACTTCCTCCCCCGCCCTCGGGAATGTCCACCGGCCACAGGCAGAGATCGGCTGGAAGGCAGTCGGTCGGGACCTCAGCCCCGGCCCTGGAGGGCTCCTAATCCTGGTCTGGGAGGAGACGGGGGTGGGGCCCACTGCCTAGGGGGCAGGGGGGAACCCCGACCTCTCTGCTGGTCTCAGTGTCCACCACAGGGGTTTCCAGAAGGGAGTGTGGAGATGGCAGTCTCCAGGGAGAGGAACTCGGGCTGGGAGTTGAGCCGTGTCTGGGGGTGTGAGCACCCGAACCTCTCGAGACCTGGGTTCTTTGCGCACCTCGGATGGTACCCCGCCCGGGGGGTGAGAGCTCCCTGGCCTGTGTGGAGATGGTGCCCGACTCCGTTTTCCCACCAGCCCTTCTTCTCAGGGTGCACAACGCTCACTGCCCCGGGAGGGAGGCCAGGAGGCCGAGCCCATTCTACGTGCACAGGTGTGTGGACACACACGCACATATGTACGCACGTGTGTATGTGTGTGTACGTGCTTTAACAAAGTGCCCCCCGTCCTGTTGGATGGGCTGGCCTGGCCCCTGAGCTCTGTTACAGGTCTACACTGTCCTCAAATGCTGCTTGGTGCCCAGCTCCTGGCCGGGCAGTTGGATCGGACCGGCCCTGTCCCGAGGGGGCTCCGGGTCTAGTGGCGTGACACAGAAGCTCGGCTGGAGGGCACACAGGAAAGGGCTCGGGGCCCGGCCTGGAGTGGGGACCACGCAGGCTTCCTGGCACCGGCTGAGGGCACCTGGTGGGACCGGCCAGCGTAGGGGGGCTCTGGGGAGGGGGGCGGTGGTTCCCAGGCCCCAGGGTGGGAAGCCGCTTGGTACTGGGTGGCTGGGGGCTGCAGTCAGCCTGTGGGGAGGGGGCAGCCTTGGATGGACACTTCGGGCTGGCCTGGGTGTGGGGCGACCCTCGTAGATGCCACGTGTGTGCTGTGTGTGCCTCTTATGTCCCCGTGTCTCCCCAGACTGGGCCTGGCTTCCAGCTGTCTGTAGCCCTGGATTGGCCCCATGTGTTTGGAATTATGGTTGCAATTTCAGGGGAATAAGCAGTTGGGGTGCCTGTCCTCAGCCGTCCCCGACCTTTGAGAGCTTCGTCTCAGAATACGCAGAATGTCTGTCTGGGGAGTGCAGCCCAGAGAAAGTCCGTGACCCAGGAGGCCGGTAGAGGCCAGGGTCTCAGGGGTTGTGTCTGTTGTGGAAACACTGAGGTTCCGGAGCTCACGGATTAGCTGCGCAAGGAAAGGACTCGTCCCAGAAGCCTTCCTGGCTCATTCTCGCGGGAACGGAGCAGGATTTGTGTTCTCGGGCCTGAAGGATGGAGACCAGGGCCCTGCGGTCCTTAAAGGGACTGGCTGGCAGGTCTGGATGCAGTGGAGGGTTTGGACATTCTGGGAGCAGCGTAGGGGGAAGGGGCCGCTGGCTGTCCGGGTCGGACCACCCCTCTCTCTGGAACATTCCCCAGGGGCAGCCCTGGCTGTGGGTGGGGCTGAGAGTGGGCTGAACGGCCCAGGATCCTGGCCAGGCCTGGGCCTCCCTAGGCCTTCCCTGCGTCCACCAGGCGGGCGGCCTACATGCTTGAGTGCTGCCCTGCCCCTCCTGGATGGAGGTCTGGCCCCGCCCACCAAGGCAGGAGACTCAGACGAGCTGCAGTTCCCTGGTGGTCTGGGCACATCCTCTGTTGCCCTGTGACCCCCTCACTGCCTGTGGACATGATGCTCTTCTGGGTCCAGTGCATCCTCAGTTCAAGGACGCCGCCCTGGCTCTCTCTGGGCCCTGAGCACACAAGTTCCCCTTCGTCTGGACTCTCCTGGAGCAACAATCTTTTGACACTTGTACTGTCTGCTGGACGGGACTTGCCAAGTGAGAAGTTCCCCAGTGCAAGGGCTGGTGTGCGTGTGCATGCAGCCCCAGAACCCCACGGCTGGGGACCCTGAGCCTGGGCCCCCGTAGCTGCCGGGCTCTGCGCTCCATCTGAGGGTGAGGCTGGAGCCCGCGGAAGCTTCCGCCCGCATCCACAGAGCCCCACGCTGCACCCTGGGACTTTGGGACGGCAAGGGCACCCTCGGCTGCCTGGGCTTCCCCTCTTCCGTAGATGTTTCATTTGTCAGAATGAAAGCGGAGTGCCTGTTGGGCCCTCGGCCGTTTCTCAGAAATGGTCCCCTTCCCGGACGCCCCCTCCAGGCTTAGCTCTTCCCCTCCTTGTTTCCCAAAAGTCCAGACACAGTGCCTCCAAGCCAAGTGCACCAGGGGCTCACGTGAGGGACCCCCAGCTCTGGGTAGAGCCAGCCCCAGGCCTTTCTCCGGGAAGCTCCCAGATGACGGCTGGAGACCCCCTTAATGGTGGGAAGGCATCCCGTCCCTGGCAGCCCTGTAGAAGTGAGGGAGGCTGTCCACACCTGAGGATCCCAGGCCCCAGGGCCTCCCTTCCACGTGTCCTGAGTGGCTTGTCCTTCAGCTCGCCTACGCCCCTCCTAGGGAGGGCAGAAGGGGTTTCTGGTGATTGGGGCCCCCTGCCCTAAGTTCTTGGCATGAGGTCAGGGCAGGACGCTCATCGCCAGGCCGCCCCGCCACCCCCCCCCCCCACCCCGCATCGTTCCCCAAAGCTGGCGGGCCTGGACTGCAGCCTCGACGACCTGGAACGGGCGCTGAGCTGCAGCAGACTTGGCCTCCCCTCTGTCGGGAGCTGAAATCCTTGCTGAGGCCAGCAGGCTGGGGGTGGGGCAGCCGGCCTGGCCTCCGGGAAGGGTTCCTGGGGCCTGGCCATCCCCACAGGGCACCCTCCTGAGCTCCCGTCCACCCTGCAGCGTGACAGATGTGAGAGAGGAGCCAGCACCCGACCTAGAAGGTGTTAGAGAGAGATGGGGGTGGGGGGGTGGGTGACACAGGAGAGACGGAAGGCGGTGTTCCCACGGGCTCTGAGCTCCCTGCCGGTCCCAGGCCTGCCCGTCACATTGGCACCCTTGACCTCGCACTTCTGTCGTGGCCCCTCCCCGTCAGGGCCGCCTGGGGTTTCAGTGAGCTCACATCTGAGCACACCTGGCACAGCAGCCCCGTCAGCGGCTGCAGAGAGAAATACCTGTGATTGCAGGTGCTTTGGGCGGCCGTTTTGTTCACCTGCACGTTTGAACTTTTCTGCAACGTGGCCGAGTGACGGGTCATTTTTTAAGAGTTAAAGCGTTGCTTTGAAGAAACCTAGAATTGTTTCCTACCTGTGTGTTGCTTATGTGGTAAAAAAAGTAAAATAAAAATGAATAAAAACACCAGAAAGCTCCTCGTCCGTCACAGGCTGACGGGGTGGCAGCTGCTCTCAGGGCTCTGAGTCGTTGGGGTGGGGTCTGGGGGGGTGGAGGGGCACAGGGGCGAGACACACACGTGGATGCAAGTCGCCCCTCAGCAATGAGTGGTGAATGCAGGGAGGGGGTCGTGGAAGGGGCAGTTTGGGAGGCTAGGGTTTTCGCCTGGTGCCGGAGGATGAGCAAGGTTTTAACAGGCAGGGAGCAGAGGAACGTGCGGAGGTGTCCAGGTGCCGGGAAGCCTGTGAGCGCCCGGCCCCTCCACACCCACGTCCCCCCGTCCCCCTGCCCGCCCACTCACCTCCTGCACCCCCCACTCATGCCCCAACGCCCATGCCCGCCCCCCTCCCCCCGCCTCCACGCCCATCCACTCCCCCACACCTGCCCCCACTGGAGGCTGCAGTTTGACGCGGCGGGTGGCACGGTGCCACGGGAGGTTTGGAAGCGGGGACTCAAGCCGGGGGTGGATGGTGACCTCAGCCCCGCATCTTGCTGCGCAGGGACTAGGAAAGCAGCGCTTCTCAGCTGAGGCAAGTCTTAGCCTACAGTGGCCCGTGTGCAGGATTCGGGGACGGGCTTCACCAATCCTCAGATCCCAGTGGTGGCTCCTGAGCAGGTAGATGGGAACGGCAGCACAGGGTTCCAGAAGCTCGGAGCCCCCTGCAGCTGCCCCCCGGCCACTCTGGGGCCAGCACTCCGCCCTACCCCACAGACGGCACCCAGCTTGGGGGGGCATGCTCCAGAGAGGAAGCTTGCACATTCCTCCAGTTCGGGGCTCTGTCCTCCCACCGCTCCTTTGTCAGGCTGGGACGGGGGCCAGCCAGCCCCCAGGACACGCTGTCCCTTGGCCTCGCCTTCTGGAGTGGAGCCCACGCTGGGAACGAATGGCGTCTGACCCTGTGTTCCAGGCGAGGCTGGGACAGTGTCCTCAGGATGCAGCTGTGCCCAGCTGTTCCCTGAGCGACATCTTCCACCCCCTCCGCAGCGGCTCGGCTGACTAAGGGACACAGGTGTTGGAGCCCTTTTGGGGACCCAAGACCCTGGGGGACAACAGGACAGAGGCCAAGACCTACTTGGCTTACTGAGTTGTGGACAAGTGCTGACGCCCTGAGCTCTCCCAGGGACACTGGGGCTGAGAAGGTTTGTCTACAGCCCAGTCCACGGGGTGCCCCTTGTTTGTAGGCAGAGGTGCTCAGGCTTGTAAATTGGGCTTGGCCCCAGCTTCCGACGGAACAGCTCGTAAATCCCCCATCGGGGCCACCGGGGTCACCAGCAGAGGGAGGCCGGTCTGCCACTGTGACCTCTGCCCTCCCTGGACCCAGAGGTACTCGGCCCAGTATCTCCCACCTGAGTCCTCGTTGGAACATTCACCTTCACTGGAACGGGGGAAAAATACAAGCTTGCGTTCAAGGCCAGCTCAGCCCCAAACCTTGGGAAGTCACAGAGCTTGTCTGGGCCTTGGGGTTTCCATGGGTCAGTGAGGTCACCACTGCAGCTGCCTCTTAGAGGCTTGGGCACTTTAGAGGAAGGGTCCCAGCCTTGAGACCCAGCCTGAATGGCCAGTGTGGGCCAAGGTCTCCTTGGAGATGCAGAGCCTCTGACCATGGCTGTTGGCCTCTGCGAAGGAGGTTCTGCAAACAGCCTCCATTTGCCCCCGGGCCTGCTCCCACTGGAACGTAAGCTCTCTGAGTGCAGCCGTGTCACCCTTCTCATTTACTGCTGTGTCTTTCGTGCCTCAGACGGTGCCCAGCAAATAGAGGAAGCTCAACGAATATTGGTGATGAATGAATGAAGGTGATGAATGAATGAAGGGCTTCACCAATTACTGACTCATTTCTTGAGAACGACAGAGGTTAAGGGCATAGACCCAGCAGGCAGGCTGTCCGGGTTCTGAGGTTAGAGTCCGTTACTTACTAGCTGTGTGACCTTTAGTGAGGTATGAGCGCCGCAGAGCCTCAGTTTCCCCATCTGTGAAAGATTTCTGTCCCTACCAATATGGCCGGTCAAGAGCCTGCACAGACCCTCCCACTGAAAGCAGCTGTACATTCCTGGTAGAATAAAAGATGTTCATCTTGAAGGCTGTCTTTTCTTTTCTTGTTTGGCTGCGCCCTGAGGCTTGTGGGAATCTTAGTTCCCCGACCGGGGATCGAACCTGCGCCCTCAGCAGTGAAAGTGCAGAGTCCTAACCACTGGATTGCCAGGGACTACCCCTAGAATGCTGCCTTGAGCTGGCTAGGAGGTGTGGGGAAAGTGAGGACTCAGAGAGCAGCGTCATACACTAAAGCTGGCTTTGCTTCGAGATGTGAAGGCATGAGTTCGCTGCACACCATCTGACACCAAAAAGGCTGAATGTATTGTTTATTAAGCTGGGGAGAGCCACAGTTGTGAGGCCAGAAACCCCAAATCGAAGCTAACTGCGAGCCTGGTGCGGAAGTTAAGTGTGACTCTCAGAGGAAGTGTTTAGGAACTGGGTGGTCCTCAGCGAGGGGTGTGACCGCCGCTGACTGGCGGACCGAAGCTGGTGGTCACCAATAGATTGGGATAGGTCTGCAGCTGGTTTTGCAGCTGTTTGCTGGTTATGATGGCCAAAGAACAGACTGTCTTCTCATTTTGAATTTGGAGAGTTGAGGTCTTTCTATCCTCATAGGTAAGCCAGAGCATCATTGTTTTTGTTTTTGTTTGTTTGGCTTCCTTTGTTCTAAGAGACAGAAGACAGAGCATAGAGCGGGCATGTTGGGGGCCCGATAGAAGATCACCTCCGTGCATCCAGGGTTCCCAAGGGCTCAACCTCAGCGTCCAGGTAAACTAGAAAACCCACCTGCCCTCTAATTAAGGCTTTGGCCCTGCTACCTCAAGCCTTGGTGCTGAGGAGTGGAGGAATAGGTCTCTAAGAATTCATAACCACAAGGTAGCCCTCAGGTGCATGTGCAGCCTGAATCCATATTCCCTCAATTGTCCCCAAATCTCAAACGAGGGATTTTACTTTAAAGCCTTCTCAGACTGCCAGCACTCTCTAAAGGAACCTACCTTCGTCTCAAGCTTTAGAAACATTGCACAAAGGCCCACAGCCAATGAGCAGTTCAGAGTAAAGATTCACTACATACCCAAGAAAATAAGGCACCATGAGGGAAAGCAGACAGAAACAATGGACAGTAGAGTCAGATTGGCAAAAATTCGGATATTAGAACTATCAGACCCAGAAAACGAAGTGAGTATGTTTTACAGAAGAAACAAAAGGGACTTGAATACATTAGTAAAGAGCAAACTGACTCCTAGAAGCAAAAAAATACATAATACTTGAAATTAAAAACCAAAGGATGGTTTAACAACTGCTTAGACACAGCTGAAGAGGAATTAGTAACCTGAGGGACAAGGTCAAAGAAATTAGGAAAATTGCACCTGGGAAATGTGAAAAAACATGGAGGTGGGAGTGAGACGGTAAGCATATCGCTAATTGGAGCTCCAGAAAAGGAAGAGAGAGAGGATAGGGACAGAGGCAGTATTTGAAGAGGATTAAGGCTGAAACTACTCCAGATCTAATGAGAGACAGACCCCCCCCCCAAATATAAGGAATCCAAGGAATCTCAAGCAAGATAAGAACAAGGGATCCACACCTCTTCACTTCAGAGTGAAAATGCAGAACACCAAAGGCCAAAAGAAGACCCGAGAAAGAGTCAGAGAGGAAACACAGATCGCCTTCAAGGACGACGACGCTGAGAGCCTACTTTGCAGTAGCAGCGATGGGAGCTCGAAAATAGAGAAGTGATATGGTCAAAATGCCAAGAGCAAACGGCTCCCAACCTAGAAGTCAGCATCCAGTGAAAAGTGGCAAAATAAAGACAGTGATAGGCAAATAAAAATCAAGAAAATGTCCCACAATTTGCGCCTGAGGAGGTTTTAAAGGACATGTTTGAGGCAGAAGGAAAGTAACCCCAGATAGATGGCAGGAATGTTAGAAAGGACGGAAATCAAAGACATTGTTATATATGTGGGCAAATTGAACTAAATGTGGATGGGGACCTCCCTGGTGGCGCAGTGGTTAAGGTTCTGCTCTCCCAATGCAGGGGGCCCGGGTTTAATCCCTGGTCAGGGAACTAGATCCCACATGCACGTTGCAACTAAGAGTTCGCACGCCACAACTAAGGAGCTGGTGAGCTGCAACTAGGGAGCCCGCAGGCTACAACTAAGGAACACACCTGCTGCAACTAAGGAGCACGCCTGCTCCAATCAAGACCTGATGCAACCAAATAAGTTTTAAAAAAAAAGAAAAAGAAATGTGGATGGTAAAAATGGCATGTGGGATTTAGATGAAGACAGTGCGAAAACACAAGGTAATACCGGCCTTAAAGTTGCGGGGGGGAGGTAAGGGGAATGAAAACGTTCTTAAAAAGAAAGAAAAAGTATTAATTTAGTATCGACTTTGATAAGCAACTACTAAAACAATAGAAATAGAGTGTGTAAATTCTAAACCAATGGAGAGGAAAGTGAAACGAGAAAACTCAAGAATCCAAAAGAAGGCAAGAAAGGAGAGAAAACAAAACATAAAAAGACAGAATAAGATGGTAGAAATCAGCCCAACTGTATCGGCAATTACAATACATAGAACCTAATAGAACAGTTAAAAGTTATAGTGAAAGACAACGATTTCAGTCCAGATAAAAAGGACAAACTCCAGCTGATATTTATAAGAAACATATCTAAAACATAGAGATACAAAACGATAGAAAGAAAGCATTAATGCAAATACTAAGCCACTGGAGAACACTGGAAAGACTATCTTCACATCAGAAAAATACACTTTAAGTCAAAAAGAACTACTAGAAATGGTAGTTCGTTCTTTGCTTAATAATAAACAAAAATCGATTTATTGGGAAGATATAACTGTTCTTCCTTTGAATGTACCTAATAACAGAACCTCAAAACAAAGATATATTATAATGCAAAGCTTGGCAGAACTACAAGGAGAAATAACAAATACACCATTGGGGTGGGAGATTGTTTTGAAAAACAGGTTCAGATGTATAATTTACACACCATAAATCCACCAGTATTAAATTCAATCAGTTTTTGTAAATGTACATTGGTATGTAACCCTCATTACAATCTAGTTTTAAGCTCCTTCCCTAAATTCTCCTGTGCGCATTTGTAGCCAGTCTTTCTTCCCCACCCCCAGTCTTAGGCAGCCACCAATCTGTTTTGGTTTCTCTAGTTTTACCTCTTCTAGAAATTGGAGGATTCTATCTACATGAAATGTTGTCATTATGGGCTTCCCTGGTGGTGCAGGGGTTGACAATCCGCCTGCCAATGCAGGGGACATGAGTTCGAGCCCTGGTCCGGGAAGATCCCACATGCCGTGGAGCAACTAAGCCCGTGCGCCACAACTACTGATCCTGCACTCTAGAGCCCGCGAGCCACAACTACTGAAGCCCGTGCTCCTAGAGCCCGTGCCCCGCAACAAGAGAAGCCACCACAATGAGAAGCCCGCGCACCGCAACGAAGAGTGGCCCCCGCTTGCCGCAACCAGAGAAAGCCCGTGCTCAGCAACGACGACCCAACACAGCTAAAAATAAATTATAAAAAGAAATGTTGTCATTATGATTACAGCCGTGCTAGTGGGTGTGAAGTGGTGTCTCACTGTGGTTTGATTTGCATTTCCCTGATGGCTAATAATGTTGAGCATCTTTTCATGTGCTTATCGGCCATTCATAAATCTTGGGTGAAGTGTCTGTCGAAATCTTTTGCCCATTTTTTCTTGCGCTGTCTATCTTCTTATCATTGAGCTTTGAAATTTTATTTATATATTCTGGATACAAGTCCTTTATCATGTATACGTTCTGCAAATATTTCCTCCCAGTCTGTTTCTTGTCTTTCTGATTTTCTTAATGATGTTTTTTGAAGGGCAAAAGTTTTTAATTTTGATGAAGTCTAATTTATTGATTTTTTTTTTTTTTTGGATAGATCACATGTTTGGTGTCATATCTTAGAAATCTCTGCCTCGCCCAAGGTCACAAAGATTTTCTCTTATGTTTTCTGCTAGAGGCTTTCCGGTTTTGGGGGTTAATTTTTGGGATAGGGTGTGAGATAAGGGTTGAGGTTCCTTTTTTTGCTGTGGACATTCATTTGTTCCAGCATCATTTGTTTTAAAGGCTGTCCTTTCCAGAACGTGAGCTTTATTACCCCTCTCTCAATAGTTGACAGCTACTACTTAGTAAGGATAGAGAAGATTTAAATAAAACAACCAGCACGTGGGATCCGATGGACTCCTCTAGAATGTGACCAGCAAACATGCTTTGCAGGCTCCCACAGGGCAACTGACCACACACTGGGCCATAAAGTGACCGTAGCCCACTTTGAAGCATTGGCTGAACTCAGGACCAGTCAGAAATCTCTAATAATAACAACGGTAAAATAGCTTGAGAATCCCCTTACCTGCAACTAAGCAAGAACACGTCACTGTGGAATCCCCTTACCTGCAACTAAGCAAGAACACATCACTGTGGAAATCAAAACAAGGGCGAGCACAGAGCTTGTCTCAGAGGGTTGAGCGGCCCAAGAGTCAATATATGCAAAGCAGCACGTGGAAGTTTCCGGAAGGCGCGGTGAGAGCCAGCGCTTGGCCTTCCGTTCCCTCCGCCTACTCTCCTTCGTGCTTCCTCTCTGGTTCATGCACTGTCTGTCTGACGGGTGCTGCTTGAATAATCAGCCATGCACCAGACGTGGGGGAGACGGCCCAGAACCCCCAGGCAGCGGGGGAGTCACCCGTGCGCAACTGGGGCCATGAACCCAACAGCCACGTTCCCCGAGCTCTCACAGCAGGATGCAGCAGCCAGTGGCTCAGCTGGTCCGCAGTGAAGTTTCCGTGCCATCAGGAAGCAGCACAAGGGGGGCCGTGAGGGGCAGTGGACAGCAGGCAGGACTGGGAAACCCCACACCAGATGGGGTCACGTCTCAAATCTATCAGTGCGAGGTCTCAGATACACCCACACTCATCCGTCCTCCGTCTTCCAGTCTGTGCAGGGTGGTGGCCAGGAGGCATGAGGACGAGGAGGTGATCACAGGTGTGCGAGCCCCGTCCAGGCTGTGGAGCCCAGTGTGGGGGTGATGACGACCGCCCATGGGACGTGGGCATCTCGGGGCCCATTGCAGAAGAGCGGGCGTTCGCGGGAGAGATGAGCCAGCGCTTGGCGGCCTCTGAGTTCACCTTCTGGGCCCTGCTGTGATGTGATGTCTGGAACTGGCTAGAGGCCTGAGGCCAGACGGTGCCCCCGTGCCCTCTGCCCCTCTTTGCCCACCCCTGGCAGTCAGGGCTGTCGGTCTGAGGCCAGCAGTTTCCCGGAGCTGCAGCCGGTGGCGGGAGCCTATCAGCTGTTGCTTTGAGGCTGGTGGCTTCGGTGCGGGGGGCCCGAGGCTCTGCCACACCTCTTCCAGATGTGGCCACGGCTACCCACTAGCCTGCTTCCGGCTGGGGCTCTCGGCCAGCAGCCCTGTTAGCCGAGCTTTTAGGAAAACAACCCCAGTGAAGGCACCAGGGGCCCAGCTTCCCTGAAGGGGGAGAAGGGGGTGGTTAGGCTAGATGCGCAGTTCCAGATACGCGCTGGCCTCCCTGCGACCCGCTCAGCCTGGCCCTGGACTTGGGGTGGTCACAGCCATCTGCTGGCTGGGGACCTCAGTCTCCCCGGCTAAAGGGGCTCCCTTGAGGGCTGGATGGAGCTGTCATCCTCTGCTTCTCCGCAGTGCACGCGGGTGGGTGGTGCTCGACAGTATGGCGCCTGTTTGCTGGTGGGATGGAAGGTCCTGTGCGCCTCTGTGGGCCTTCCTGACGGGTCTGCAGTGGGGGCCCGTGAGGGAGGTGCCGTTTCCTCCAGCATCCCATTGGGTGGCCCCAGCAGGATAAGCAGGGGTCCCTGCCCCTAGAGGTGCTGGGAGCTGAAGGTCACCCAAGGTCACATGGCCCCTTCGGAGTGGGCACTCCAGAGCCAGCCCCTTTCCTAGCCCCTGGGCTCCACCATCCTGCTCTTGGGGGACAGGTCCGCAAGGGGTCAAGGCTAAAGCCTTGGAGGTCACAGCCTAGCCATTTATCACATGTGGGCTCTTCTAGGAGTCGTGAGCCTGCCCGTGCCAAGACAGACACAGAAAAACCCACCCATTTATTGCTCTGGCCCACATTTGTTAGGCAAGCGTGGGGACCTGGGTGCCGACAGGGTGGCTCCGCCCAGCACTGAGCTCCCAGATTTCAGGAGGTCTCAGATGCCTCCGGCCATGACGTCAGCGTGTGTGGTGCCCGCTGCCCTCTGGGTGCCTCACTTCTCTGTCTCCACCCCACAAAAGATGCAGGGGTACAAGGGATGGAGGACACTGGGGGTAACCTCGACTCTACGCAACTTTACAGAACCAGTGGGCTGTTCGAAAGCTTTGGACAACTTACCTTGACGACTCTCCCGGATGAGGGCAGCCCCCTCCCGCCCCTGAGCATGCAGACACACGTCCTGCAGCCTGAGGGCAGCCAGGGGCGCTGGCCCTCATTCAGGGCCACCCTGTCCCCCACGCCCCCTTCCACCGCCCTCGCCAAGACCCACGCTGCCTCCTCTGATCTGCTTCCCAAACTTTGCCCACCTTCTCACAGCAGTGGGACCTGATGGTGAGGCCACCCCCTCCCCAAATTCTCCCACAGCAGGCAACAGTCTTCTGGACCGTGGGCACCCGGCCCACCCACTCTCCACCTGGCCCCGCCCGAAGCCGTCCACGGGACCTCGGGCCCTGCAGTTCCCAGACGGACCCTGTTTGACCTTTCACCCTCCCCCTGGACCGCCGCCCCTTTCTCCTTCAGGTCAGTGAACGGCACCCCCTTTGCAGAGACTTTCCTGACCCCCATCCCTCACTGCTCATCCCTGTCTCTGCGGCCCCCGCTAGACTGTGGGAGCTGGAAGGTCTGCCTGGTCCCGGGTGAATCTGAGGGGCTGAGAAGGCTGCTTGGTGACCAGCCAGGAAGGAGGTGACATTTAACCTGGGCCCAGGACAGACGGTTGCTTCCTCCACCTCTGGACCTTGAAGTCACCAGAGGCCAAATCGTCTCTCTTGTCCTGGGCCCTGAGAGACAGAGTAAAGGGACAAAGTAGCTAATTAAATAGTTAATCCCACTAGGGGATTGTACGTAAAGAGGAAAAGTACAGGAGACCCCTGTAAGTTAATGATCACTCAAGAAAGCAGGTTTGCTTAACCACAAAACCAAGCAGACTTGCTTAGTAACAAAACCATGCAACAGAAGCATGAGACATGCCCCCAAACAATAAAACAGTGGTGGAATGAGACCCACATCCCGTGCAGTGAGGTCAGTAAGTTACCGATTCCTAGGACATGCTCCTCTGCCCACACGAAAAACAAAAATATAAGGAAAGGGTGACATTATACTGAAACCTGAGATGATTGACCATTTTTAGTACGCGTTACTGCCTTTTTGGTCATTTCCATTGCGCCATGACAGTCCCGGCTTGACCACGTAGGGCCAAGAAAACTCCTCCGCCTGACACGGAAGAGGAGGTGATAATGGAAGCTGGACGTCTACTCAACAGTGAGGAAGCAGGTGGTCTTCTCCCCCTCCCCGTTTTTCCTTTGATTATAAAACTGTAGCCCACTAAATTCTCGGGGGTAGCACCTTCTTGCCTGCCCACTTGTAAGCCTCACAAGTGTCCTATTCTAATAAATCACTTCTTATCTATCACTTTGCCTGTCGCTGAATTCTTTCTGCACTTAAGACATAGAGAACTGGAGCTCCTTGGAGCCCCCTGAGATGCATTTCAGCCGTTTTAGAGGCACTCATGCCAGCAGTGGAAGCGGGGACAGCCCAGCCGCTGGCATCGTCTCTCCATCGGGTCAGCGGTGGTTTTCTTGCTGCTGTCGGGAAAGGTGCAGGAGCTCAAGTAGGTGGTCAGTAGACAGGGGACGGTCAGACTCGGAGCGTGCCTCACAGGCGAGAACAGAGAGCCACGTGTCTGCAGGCTCACACAGTTCCGTCCACTTGGCTTTTCTAGTTTCAGTCTCAAACCTGCCTCTTCCAGGCAGCCTGCCTTGCTTAATTCCTTCACCCATAATAAACACTTGGTTTGAAGCATTTTGTTTCCTTGTCAAATGGGGGTGTTTGAGGGTGAATGTTCCCTGAGGGTAAAGATCCGTCTACTACATTCTAGAGACTCCCTTGCTGGCCCGTGACCACTGATAATGAAAGTAACAATGATGCCATTAAAAAAAAATGCCATTTAAAAAATACTCTGCTAGGGACTTCCCTGGTGGCGCAGTGGGTAATAATCCGCCTGCTAATGCAGGGGACATGGGTTCGAGCCCTGCTCCGGGAGGATCCAACGTGCCGCGGAGCAACTAAGTCCGCGAGCCACAACTACTGAGTCCGCGCGCCTAGAGCCCACGCTCCGCAACAAGAGAGGCCGCCGCAAGGAGCCCATGCACCGCAACGAAGAGTGGCCCCCGCTCGTGGCAACTGGAGAAAGCCCGCGCGCACAGGCTTTCTCTAGGCAACGAAGACGCAACGCAGCCAAAAATAAAATTAAAGCTTTAAAAAAAAAAACCCAACTCTGCTAGTACTCTGTATTCAATTATCTCATTTAATCTTTGGCAAAAACCCACGTGAAGTGGGCTCTACTACAAACGGACAAACTGAGGCATAGAGGACTAGGGGAACGCAGCGAACGTGCCTGGGGCTGCAGTGGGGAAACTCAAGCCGGGGCCCTGAGCACCCCACTCCATCCAGCCCCACCTCTCGCCTCCTGTTTCCGCCTTTATCGCTTTCCCAGGATCTTTCCAGTCCAGCCAGCCTCTGACTTAATTCACCCTAACGGGCCTGAGTGCCTGGCGGGGAGAGGCAGCCGCTCCCCGTCAAAGGTGGGGGATCTGGGTGCAGAGACGGGAAGAGCCAGGCCCCAGGGCACAGAGCCTCGGGGAGGTGGCGGGGACAGCAGCCAGGTCCCCAGCTGGCGCGTGCCCTGGGTCGCTGCTAACCAGGGTGTTCAGCTTGCTTTGCTAAGCAGCAAACCCCGGGGCTTCCAGCTGACTCTGCAGAGTTGGGCTTGCCCGCATACCTGGCCTCCTCCCTGCAGCTCCTCCCGCCAAGACCCTGCGGCTGAGACCAGGACGAATTCCTAACATGGTGCCCAGCACCCAGCGTGCCTCGCTAATTACAATCACAGCAGCTCCAAGAGAGCGGACCAGGATGAGGCAGATGGGGAGCTGTAAAGCCTTTTTTAAAGGGGCAATAAAAGTTTTGGGTTTCAGATGGTCTTACTGGGGAAGAGAATAACAGAGACAGGAAATTTCAGTAGCAGACATGACAAAGGCCACAGCACGCAGACTGCCCTCAGATGAAAATACCTCCGCTTGTGCAAACAGAGGACGTCCTGGCGGGGGCCCAAGTGTTCCCCCCGCCATGCCAGCCTCACCCCAGCTCCTAGGGGAGGCGGAGGGGTCGCTACAATAGACTGTTTTGTCTACTTGTTGTAAATGTTTATAATACTTCTCCACTGGGGCCGCTGGAGGTGTGGGGCCCCCCTCCCCCGCCCCCTCGGGGCTGGGAGTGTGTGGGCGCTGGGAGGGGGCGTGTGCCTGGGCCTGGGGCTCGTGTGTTCTTGGGCCAGGGCATGGGCTGCCTCTTTTTCTTGCCCTGCAGGGTCTGGAAGCCAGGCCTAGGACCAGGGAGGCTACTGCAGGGCTCCAGCGCGCCCCCCGCCATCCCCCGCCCCTGTCCCCCACCAACCACGCAGAGGCCACAGCCTCACCTGGGCGCTGCAGCCCCTCTGCCTGTGTCGCTTGGTTTAACCCAGGATGCCCAGACCCACATGTCCAGGGAGCTGCCCATCCTTTTGTGTTCTGTAGTTGTGCTGCCCCATGGGCAGCTGCTAGCCACAGGGGCTAGATGCCCCATAAAATACCGGACGCTGGGTTACATTTGAATTTCTGAGGAATAGTGAGTCATTTTTTAGTATGTCTCCTTAAGTATATCCCAAATTTAAGACATACTGAGGCAAAATAATTATCTATTGTTTATCTGAAATTCAAATATAACCAGGCATCCTGTATTTCATCTACAACCCTACACATGTGGCTATTTACACTTCAGTTAATTAAACTCAACTGACATTTAAAGACTCAGCTCCGCCAGCCACATTTCAAGTGCTCATCAGCCTGTGTGTCAGGCGACCGCCGTACAGGACGGGTAAACCTCTCCACTATTAAAGCAAAGCTCTGTTCCACAGCACTGTTCTAGGCTTCCAGTAACATCTAGGACTACGTCTTCAGGCTCTCAGCCTCAGAAATCTCAGGACTCAGGGACCCCCTAGTCCTTCCCCCATCGGGGCTCGGTGGGAAGGGCAGTCCTGTCTGGAGCCCAAGATGGCCCAGGATGGCCTCAGAGGTGCTTCCCGGCACCAGGTGCCTGAGTCTCAGATTCCAGGGACAGGAAGACCCAGGGCTTGATGACACTGGGACTTGGAGGTGTTTGAGCCTGAAGACCATGACCCTTGGCCATTGTTAGTCTTGAGGTGTCGGGGTGACCGTTCGGGGTGGCTGCCTCCCTTTCCGTTCCCTTTCCTGGCCACTCCCCTCCTGGCCCTTGGGTAGAGCCCCCAAGATGCCAAGTGGGCCTTTGAGCCAGAGGAAGGTGCCTCTGGGATGACTGGTGAGACCCTGGGCATGGCCACCAACTCAGTGGTTGGTGTCCAAGGGACGAAGGCCAGCTGCCAGCATCCCTGGGCTACAGCGTCCTCCTCTGCAAAGTGGGCTCAGGACCTGTACCTCGACCCGCCATGGGGTCTCTGTGGGGGCCAGCCCTGTTCAGGAGGGGCGCAGTCGGGCCCAGAGCCCGAGAGGCAGACAGGGCTGAGGGCTGGAGCGCGTCTCCTAACTGTCCATGACTTACAGACTTGGCCAGGCTCCCAGACAGCCGCATAAATCAGGGCGGCCACAGTGAGCAGCCTGTTGGTGCAGCCCTTACGGCTTGGCGGGCCCCTTGCCTCTCCCTGCTTGGGAGCATCTGCGGCCTCCAACTTTCCATGTGCCGCCGCAGTGCTGGAGGGGGGGGTACTCGCTGGGGGGGATGGGAGGGGGGCAAGAGGGAGGTGGTGGGTGGGGAGGGGGGTTGGGGAGGGAGGTGGTGTGAGGGGGGTTGGGGGAGGGAGGTGGTGGGCGGGGGGGGGGGGGGGACGTTGGGGGAGGGAGGTGGTGGGAGGAGACCAGCCACCTCGCAGATGCCATTTCTGGAGTAACGCCCTCTGGCTCCCGCCATCCCACCGTGGCCCCAGAGTCTGCCCCTTGCCTTACCACCTGGTGCTGAGACAGGAACCTCCTCTCGTGGGTATGGGAGACGGGGGGTGGGGAGGTCCCTGGTACAGGGCCCTTGTCTCTTCATGTGTATGTGTACGTGTGCGTGGCGTGTACATGTGCGTCTGTGTGTGCATGTGTGTGCTCACACCCCAACAAGAAGACCAGAAGCCAATCGAGGCAGCACCTGCACCCCCTTCGCCGGGCACAGAGCTGCTCGGTGGAGAGGCCCCTCCGCACCCCGTGCCCTCCCGTGGGGACAGGTCTGGGTGATGGCCCTGGGTGAAATCTCAGCTCCCGCCCCCCCCCCCCCCCGCTCCACCGCCCCATGGCTTGGTGAGGACCCTGATTGCTGGTGGGCTGCTCTGTCATTAACAGGCTGCGGGGACAGAAAGGGGCTGAGCTGGAGCGAGGCTGCCGGTGTCCGGGGCCCTAAGACGTGGGACGGCTGGGCACTCAGGGAGGCCGACAGACGCCGCCCCGGTCGACGGGTGCGCCTTGTCCCCAGCCCTTGGTGCTGGAGCCAGCTCCCTCCCGGCCCCCGAGGTGTGGACGAGGTGACTCCAGGACAAATCCTGGGCCGTCCCACGCCGTGGGTGCGGATGTGGGTAACTGCACTGTCTGGTGACACGAAGAGGCCCCAGACAGGTGTAGGGAACTTCCTGCCTGACAGATGCGCCCGAATCATTCGGCAAGCAGGAGGCTAGTGTCTGTGAGGTGATGTCTGGGAGGCCCGCTCCCGCCCGCACCCCCGTGCCGGTGCAGACAGGTCCTGGATGGGAGCAGGCTGACCTCTGCCCTCGGCGGAAGGCGAGCCCTGCCCCGTGAGGCCAGCCCGGGGGGCCCGCTGGCCTCCACTCAAGGTCCTGGC
This sequence comes from Inia geoffrensis, assembly GCA_036417435.1. NCBI lineage: Eukaryota > Metazoa > Chordata > Mammalia > Artiodactyla > Iniidae > Inia > Inia geoffrensis. The sequence continues at coordinate 115,294,632 of CM070906.1, read as the reverse complement.
ACCCAGGCCCACCTGCCCACGCTGGGCCGGAGCTCAGAGGCTCTGAGGGCGCTCCCACCTCTTGCTTGCATAGCTCCAGAGCAAAGTGGCTGCTGTGGTGTCAGACCAGGGACAGTGGGCTGGGGTCCAGCTCTGCGCTCTCCAGCTCTGGGCCTCGAATATGCCATCATCCCTGACTTGTTTTGAGGATTAGATGAAATGACGAGTGTGAAGAGCTTGGGCATTCAGTACATGAAAATGGCTTGATTCAGGGACCCGGCTGGAGGGACGCCAAGGGGCAGGCAGGCCTGCGCCGGGGACAGAGTGGCCCCGCTGGCCCTGGCGCGCTGAGCCTGAGGGCATAGGTCAGGGGTGGGAATCCCTGTTTCCAAGGGAAGACAGATGGTGTGGGGAGCACACGGGACTGGGGTGGCAGCAGAGCCCCTTGGGGCTGGGACTGGGCAAGGAGGGAAGCGGGGACAGACGCTGGCTCCAGGGTTCTGCAGACATACCCACTCGTCAGGACCTCGGCCTAGGAGAAGGGAGAAAGTTCTTTTCTTTCCAGCATGGTGCTTAGTGCCCAGTAGAAAGCTAATAAGTGGATTCTCAAGAAGCACTCAGTGGGGTGCTTCCCACAGCCCTGGAGACCTCTCAGGATCTGAGGAGGGGGCGTTTCTCCAGGTCGGGAAGGACGGAGGACTCTCGCCAGGCCTGGGATGGGGCGGGGCAGGGGCCTGGAGCCGGCGATGCACAGTTAGATACAAGTGCAGCAGAGGGTGGAGCAGTGCAGCTTGGCGGGGGGCCCCGCGCCTCCAGCCTTCCTGTTGACCTTGGGCAGCAGCAGGACGAAGGCCGTGGCCAGGGCACAGTGGTAGAAGCTATGGACGTAGGTGTAGTCCCAGTCCTGCAGGGGAGACGGAGGGCCGGTCTGCGGCCTCAGCCCCCACCCTGAAGCCCAGCTCCCCTCCCACGGCCCCCGCCCCGCCCTGGGTCCTTGGCTCCGCGCCTCGGCTGCGGGCCTGGCGTGACATGGCACCTGCCAGTAACAGGGGCTCCTCCCCGACCCCCTGGCTTGTCCTCGGGGGGGTCTGGCCAAGCCCCCTCCTCCAAGAAGCCTGCCGTCATCGTCCAGCCCATGGTGGCCTTTCCCTCCACCAAACCCCTAGATCACCGATGGTCTGTGCCAATTCACTGGGCCTTTGATGATGCGCCTGGGGCTCCTCCCTCGCCCCCTCCCCCAGCACATCCCGTCTCCCCTCTCCCTCCCTCCTCCAGGTGTGGCCCCTGCCCCAGGCCCCTTCCGGGCTGTGCACCTCATCAGATGCAAGCCCTCTGTACTGCGCCCCCGACACAACCCAGCGATGCCAGGGGTGCCAGGGAAGGACCAGACCGTGCCTGGAGGGAGGTGCGCGAGTGGGGCGCTGCTGGAGCCCCCAGGAGGGGCGCGGCCCCGTTCGGCACCCGGCCAAGCAGGCTGGTGCTGACCTGCTGATCGGAGCCCTTGTGGGTGGGCTGCCTCCCGGTCCCCCGCCAGGTACCTCAAAGAAGAAGTGCAGCATGAGAGCCAGGGCCCCAAAGCAGAGGCCGGGGCCTAGCTGCTGGGTGTACACGCTCTTGTCAGGATACAGGCGCCTCGTCTCCTTCATCTGCTGCAGCTGCGGGGAGAGGGGCCAGAGGAACGCTGTCAGTCCGCAGCCTTGGGCACCTGCACCCTGGGCATCCTCAGGTGGGAGATGGGGCTCAGGGAGAGGCCTGGACGCATCTGGCCCAACGGCTGCAGGACCCAAGGGAGACCCCGCCTGGGTGATCGGGCTGCAGATGCCCCAGGCATTTTGACCCCACAAGGACCCCCTGCCCCGTCTGCCTCTTGGGGTGAAAGAAGACCACCCTTTCCAGCCAGAGGAGAACCCGAGGAGACCAGACACATGGTTATCTACAGCAAAGGGGTATTGGTGGTGTGGGACCTGCCCGACGGTGTGGCCATGACAGGTGGGAGATGAGCGTGGCCATCCCTGCGAGACCTCCAGTCACTTTCGGAGTCGAGAGACTCATCATAGCATTTATTAGACACACCCGACCGGCGCGTGAAAGCTGCCATTCCTCAGATGCCGATACCTAGAGTGAGGCTCAAGTAGGAGTTTAAACACATGGGTTCACATACACTAAAAAGGTGAAATAAATGCCGGTCCATGTCCTGAAAACCCAAACCTTTGGGGCCAAGGCCTTTCAGCGCACAGGATGTTTTAAATTTCAGCAAGGTAAACGGTTGCACACGTCGTGGACGGTGGATGCCCTGGCGGGTAGGGCTGCTCCCTACGATTGCACCGCCACCCCCCCCCCCGCCCCCCTCCACCCCCGCCGCCAGCAGATCACACAGAGACCAGGAGTAGCTTCATGCTGGGTCAGGGCAGGTTTTGTCACCAAATGAATTCTGAAACGATGTCTGATTTTCCAGTTTTCTGAAATTTTCCATTGCTAATGAGGAATCAGGACCCGCCATGTCGCGGGTGGTGTGTGGGTGCAGCTAAGGGAGCGTGACTCTGGGGGCAGCCGGCTGAGGCCTGGAAGCTGTCCTCCAGCCAATCCTGCCCCCGGTGGCACCCGGGCCCCTCTCCGCAGCCCCTTCACCCATCTCTCTCCACTTCCTGTCCCTGAGAGTTGCTCAAGAAAGGGCAGGCCTCCGGGAGAAAAGTCAGCCCTCATTCCAGGAAACAACTGCCCTTGAAAAGCTAAAATAAACTCCACATTTAATGGTCTAGAAGACACAATTTGAGCCCCAGATGCAGGGAGCCAGGAAGCCATCTCGGTTCCCGTGGTGCTTCGTGGGGACACTGGCGAGTGACCGCTCTTCTGGCTAATTAGAATCCAGCCCAGATTCAGCCCTGGCCAAGGTCTGCTGGAGGAGCGGCCTTCCAGGGCACAACTCGGGAGCCTTTATCCCACTTCCTGCCAGGGAGGGAGCGAATTATCAGCACGGAGGGCGCTCTGTGTTTACGCATTCCAGAATGTTAATTAACGTGGTCCTTCCTGGTCCAGACAAGTCAGACCCCAGCACACTTCCGCCCCTCTCCGAGGGGCCTCCTGGGTCAGCGCGGGGCCAGCTTGGCTTCCCCAAGATGTGGTGAGAAAGAGGCTCCTTCCCTTCTGCTTGGAGTCAGGACCTGGCCTCACGCTTGTCCTGCCGTGACATCTGGTTAAATTGCTGACCTCTGAGCCTTGGTTTCTTCACCAACCAACTGGCAAAACGAAATCCTCCGCTCTCTGGGTGGAGAGCGGAGTGGGGCGGGTTTGGAAAGCTCACCACCGGAACTTTAGTTTCCCTCCCCAGTCTGCCCCTTCTGCACCAGCTGCCCAGCGTGACCTCTTTCCCCTGAGAACCGCCCTCCTGCTTCCCAGGGCTTTGTTCTGGTCCCCGTGAGGCCCAGGAAGTACGCCTGGGTGCACCCTGCCCAAGCATCCCTCTTTCACTTGGGCTAGTCTGAGCGGGTTTCAGTCCTTGCAGCCAGGAGGGCCTTGTTACGACAGAGGGTGCGGGGAGGCCTGGAGACCACGTGTAGAAGGGCCTCGTGGTGCCAGGACCCTGGGTGCCCAGCCAAGGGCCGTCAGTGTGGCTCAGGCTGCTCCCATGCTCTCAAGCACTTCACCTTCCGGTTGGCCTCACACACGTCCTCTCTCTTCATCTGAGCCAGGCTCAAGCCTCAGCCCCTCCAGGACGTCTTCCCAGATTAACCCAGGCCACTTCCAACTGACATTGCGTCTCTAAACCAGCCATTCTCTTCAATAATAATAACAATGACAATAATAACTAGTTCAGCACATGAGAAGCCAGGCTCTGTGCCAGTCCTTAAGATGCATTATCTCAATTAATCTGAGAACCAACCCTATGAGGTAGGTACTGGACTGTAACACCCACTTTACAGATATGGAAACGGAGGCAGAGAGGTTAAGTAGCTGGGGTCGGGTCCAGAGCTAGTGAGTACAGACGTAAAACAAACCAGGTTTGCATGGCTGGGGCACCCGACGGTCATTTTCTATGTGTTAGCTGAGGCCCTGTGTCCAGCCTGCCAACCCACGCGGCCGGAGGTAGATGGAGACCCCAAGGGGGAGGAGTCACCATCAGGGGAGGGTGCCCCTGACCGTCGGGCTCGCACAGTACGCACCCACTTGGCCGCGATGATGAGGACGGCTGTGCCGATGGGGCCCGAGTACACGCCGTAGCCCCAGCGGTCATGGTAGATCCGCACAGCGATGGTCAGGACGCCAAACATCACTAAAGTCGACCGCTTGGGCTCATCGAAGTCGGCCAGTGCTGCCAGGGAGAGAGCCGGGTGAGGTGGGGGCCTCCCGTGCCCCTCCTGGCCGCTGCTCCCCCAGGGACCCTCCCTTCGGGGTCCGGGTGTGGTGTCGCCTCCGCCAGGGAGACCCCGTGGCCCAGCCTGGGCCCCCCAAGGTCTGAAGTGCAGCTGGTTTTAAAGGACAAGCAGGCTGCTGCTTTCCCGTGGACAGAGCAGCCTGGGTTAGGCTGGCAGGAAGCTGCTCTAACACAGAGATCAATGTGCGGGTGTCCGGGAATGAATCTCTCCCCTGGGACCCCTAGGATGAAGACACAAAGACCACAGCTAGGATACGAGAAAGATCTGGGTCCTTCACAGGCCTGCGCCCGTAGCAGGGAGATCCCCCGTCTAACGGGGACTGTGCGTCCTGACATCGCCACGAGTCCACAGTAAGTGAGAGACAGTCGCAGAACCATGTGGTTTTCAGTGATCCCACCTTCATAAAAGCCTGAGCTAAAAATTGTGTGTGAGCCTCGGGAACAGTCTTGGGAGCGCAAAACTCTGAACCGCAAGTGGCGGTTCTCCGGGGGGAAAGGCGGGGGCCGAGCGCTTCCTTTTTTCCTCTGTACGCCTCTGCTCAGTCTGTCAACACAAGCCTTTACTAAATGTGCGATTTTAAAAGGTTATGGAAAATGGGAATCAAGGCACTTAAGTGCTGCGCCTACTTTTTCACAGACTGAGCACCACCCTTAACCTCCCGGTAAGGAAGGAGGTTCTCAGAGATGAGAGGGGGCGGGGAGGCCGTCGGCGGGCTCGGCTGGCTGAGCGCAGGGTGGGTGGCTGGGAACCCGGATCCCGGGCGCAGGGCTGGGCTATCGGGGGCAGCCACTCACCCATCAGTGACACCCACATGCTCAGGGCCGTCCCATAGACGCTGAAGTACTCCAGGATGTCGTGGCGCAGGAAACAGAGAACCGACAGGCCGGGCCCATTGCAGGCGTGGTAGAGCTGCCGGGGAAACCCACAGACGGTTGGTCAGCAGGGAGAGGAGAGCTCTGGAGCCCCGGGGCCATGCCTGCGCCCCGAGCCCCGGCCCCGTGAGCTGGGACCTCGGGCAAGTCACTGAATGGCCCCGTGGCTCTTTTCCCCATCTGAAACATGGGGGCGCAGCAGACTACTTCCCCATAGGGTCTCGCGGACGAAGCCCGCCGAGGTGAGGACCCTCCCGTGTGATCTACATATACCCTCAACGTCCAGGTCTGCTGAGGCCAGAGCCTTTTTCCTTGGGTACCGGCCTGCCCTGCACAGGCCAGTGGGGCCTCCTCTCCCACAGTTTACCCCTGTGACCACCGGGCACCTGAAGCCCTGGGGAGCTTGCGAAGACTCAGGTGCTGAACCTGCCCTGTGGGTTGCCCCCTCAGCAGGTCGGGGTTGGGGGTCAGAGATTTGTTTCTTTAAGAGGGCCTCGGGCTGATCTCGGGCTGATCTCGGGATGCCGCCAGAAGGGAGCCTGCTTTGAGAACCACCCGCCTGCAGCCCTCAGTTTGTTTCTCTAAAGTGAGGACAGATCGCAGAGACACCCCCGCCCCCACCCCGCGTGCCCCACCCCCACCCCGGGCAGGTGCTGAAAGCAGCATCCTCCTTGCACCCCTTCCTCCCCACACTCACTCCTATAGTTGTCTGCCAGATACCTAATTTAATAGCAATTTTAAAGCAAAATGTCTGTATTTTCAAAGCTGTCAACTTATTTCTGGACAACCGTCTCCTTTCGCCTACACATTTCATCATTTTAAGTAATATTTAATGACATGATGTAATTATTTTGACAAGCTCAAGGGCATAAACAAGCTTGGAGACCAGCACAGTCGACGCTTGGTTAGCCCAGCTCAGCTGGATGGAGAGGCGTGCAGGAGAGCAGCCCACATCTGGAGGTGCCAGGGATGCTACGGGTGCAGGGGTGGCGAGAGCCCTGGGTCATCTGGTGAGTCGAGCAAGTTGAGGTCGATTTAGAGCTTCCACTGGCTGCAACTTCACGTGCACTAAAGCTAAGGTGCACCTAGGAGGCATTAACAGAGATATCGTGTCCAGAACAGGGGAGGAGACGGTACTGCTCCTCTCTGTCTGGTCAGACCCCCCCTAGAGAGCTGTGCTGAGCTTTGGAAGTTGCACCCTTTGAAGTGCCACTGGCAAAGAACAGGTTGGAGGAAAGGAATCAGGCGGTGGATGTGACTGTTTAGCTCAGCAAAGGGAAGCTTCAGGTGGGGCGTGATCAAGGTGCTCACATCTCCAAGCTAGAGGAGGGAGAAGAGCACTTGCTCCCCATGGCTCTGGAAGGCAGAGCCAGGCCCTGTGAGTGACATGGCTTCTCTTCTCCTGCCCTCCGGCTCCTTCCAGCACTACTTCTCCCCCACCCCCGGCTGAGCCCTGCTGTCTCTGTACCCATTGTCTCTCTTATGTAGCACGGATCGCGATGTACGATTAAAGGCTTAGTCACTGTGAGATTCTGGATGCGGTCTGTGCCCTGTCGCCCGCCTCGTCCCAGCCTAGATCTGGCTCACCATCGGCCAAGTGTTTGCCTGTGAACGCAGCGTCAGGGAGGCTTTGGAGCGGTTTGAAGGAGAGCTGGCCCAGGAGGGGCCTTTCCCCCCAGGCCCTCGGTTCACCCCTGCTGGAGAGGTTAGGCAGGTGAGACTCAGGGGGCAACCACCTGCCAAGGATCAGGGTGAAACAGCAGTGGGCCCTCAGCCTCTGTGCCTGCGAGGCCTCCCTCCCTCTTCCCACCGAGCAGACCTGGCTCTGCGCGGCGCTGGTCAGGGGCGCGGGGGGCAGGTGGCTGGACGCCTGGCAGGAGAGGGCACAGCTTCCGGAGGCCGGCCTGGCAGGTCCCGGCCGTGAGCTCTGACAAGCGGCTGACTGCCCCTAGGGCTGGGGTGGAGGGCTCCTGTCAAATGGGGACGAGAGCCCCTGCTCCGTGGGGTGGGCCAGGGGACTCCACGTGACACAACACGCAGCACGGGTCCAGCAGCTGTCACAGGACAGCCCCGGTGGGAACACAGAAAACTCCACACAGGGGGCAGAAGTGGCGATGGTGCCGCTGGGGGCTCTGGGAGAAGGGGCCTGAGTGTGTCTTTAGGCCGGGGACACTTGTCACCGGACGCAGCTGTCCCTGTCACTCTGGCTGGGTGGGGCAGGGCTGGGTGGGCCTCTGAGGCCAGCCGCAGAGGCAGCTGTGGGGTCAGCTCAGCCCCGGTGGGGAGGGGTGGCCTGGCGGCGACTGTGGTTTCGGGGGCGGGGTCCAACATGGGCCTGGAGGACAAGACCCTGGCTCCTCTCCCCGGCCCTGGGCCCTGGTACCCACAGAGAAGCCCCCTGTCTGCCCAGCTTTGGTTTCTCATCTGCCGGGCAGACCTCCTGGCCCTCACCCAAGCTGGGGTCCCGCGAGGAGCAAATGAAATGGCTTTCGACAAGATTCCTTGAATGAGCCAGGAGGCCCTGCTGCCTGGGGAGGGGGGCTGCCCGGGGTTTGGCGGGGGGCCATGCACGGCTGGCACTGCCACACGGAGTCGGGGAACCCTCACCTCCCCCGAGCATGCTTCATCGGGGAGTTGGGGTTAAATCAAGGCTGGGTCTGATGGAAGATGATGGAGGAAAAGAGAGTGAGACCCCTCTGGGGGGTCCAGCGGTGAGGGTGGGTGGAAGGAGCCTCAGAGGCTCACAGACAGGGAGGCAGGAAGGCACTAAGATGTAGAGAGCTGATGGATGGATGGGTGGATGGTTGGATGGACGGATGGCTGATCAGGCAGGTAGAGAGGTGATTGATTAGTTATATGTATAGATGACTGATTAGAGAGATAGTACATGGATAGGTAGGTAGACAGACAGACAGACAGAAGCTAGGGGGATGGACAGATAGGGCCAGAGAGACACACGAGGGCAAGAAAGCTAGGGAGGGACACCAAGAAATTTAGAAAGAGAGTAAATTCCGTGAGGCTATGGCTCCAGAAATCGAGAGAACCAGACACAGAGCGAGCCAATATGAGAAACACAGAGGGAAAGAGACCCACAGGGAGATGGGGGAGGGGGACAGGGAGAGAGAGAGACAGACAGCCAGACATATAAATAGAAAGAGAAAGAAGGACTCAGAGACAGACGTAGGCTCCAAGAAGGAGAGACAAGCCGACGTGAGCAGGCCCTCCTGAACTGAGGCCAGCTGTGGAATCCTGGAACTAGATTCCCCTGGCCCCACACGTTCCCTGAGCCCTGCGAGCCCCCTCCTGGGCCTGGAGTACCAGGGAGAGTTGCGGGGGTGGGGCGGGGGCGGAAGAGGGGAGCTGGAACCAGGAGGACCCTTGGGTGGTTAGCAAGAAAAGGGGGACCTTGGAGGGGCTTGTCCCTGGCCCACTGTGGGCTTGGTCTCACGCACTCCAATCCCAGAGAGACTTCCTGCCACAGTTGGGGAAACTGAGGTCCAGGAAGGTGAAGGGGGCCCCACAGCCCTCTCTCCTGGTCTCTGGGCTCTTTCCGCCACCTCCCCATCATCACTTTTCTTCATCACCCAATACAGCAAAGTGGTGGAAAGACAGCCCCTGTCCTCCGTCTCTGGGAGGGGGCCCTGGGTGGGTCCTATCCCCAGGGCCCCGGACTTACCGCCACAAAGAACATGGTGAAGAGGTAGACCATGGCCTCCATGTGAAACTGCCTCTTGGCAGCAATGCTGACTGTGGGGAGGAAGACCAGGCTGCTGAGCGTGGGCAGGAGCAGTTTGGCCACCAGAGTCCCCATGGGCTGGGGGGGGAGAGGTAGGTGCAGGCCTCCCGGGTCTCCAGGGCAGAGAAGTGAAAGGGAGAAGTCGCGCTCCTTGCACCAGGGGCTCCGGTGGCAGCTGTGGTTTAAATGCCCTGAAGAGAGGCAGGGGTGTGCACACACGTGTCCGGCAGCACATGGAGAGGGTTCAACAGCTGATGTACCATGTGATCAGCACTTGTCTCTGACTTTTTTTTTTTTTTTTGGATAGGTCAGAGTTGTTGATTCAAGACCGTACTTCTTTTCCCTGAGGCAGCAACTTCGGAGAAGAGTGTCCATGAGCACAATCGCCGATGTCCAGCCACTTTCCATCCTGGCCCCTGGCCCCTGGCCCCTCCCCGAGGTGCTCAGGGGTCCAGAATAAGAAAACAGCAGAGACTCTGCTGCTTGAGTCCCGTGTCCATGGGGGCAAAAGGTTAGAGAACCCGAGGTTAAGCAGATTCTAATCACTAAAAGGACCCTGTAGATAAGTTTCACAATTTACCAGCCCACAGGCATGTCTGACTCCCTGTGCTGTTGCCCCAAACAGGCTTCCTTGGTAACTAAACAAATGAAACTAACATTCTTTTCTATTTGGTTACATAGTTTCAAACCTGGAGTACACAGAACAGGACGATCTCTACCAGTGTCCCCAGCGCAAGGGGGATGCTAGCCCTCTCAGCATTCCTTGGCCTTCGGGAAATAACCTTCCTTTGGTGAAGAGGCGGCCAACAGGGTCCCCCCTACACCGCCCCATTCTCCTCTGGCCAAGGAACGATGGGAGTGTGTGAGCTGCCCAGAGGCCAATCCTCTCTCCCTGGAGGGACTGCTTTGATTAATTGCTTGACTGATTAATTCTTTTGTTTATTTGTTGCCAGCAAAGAACAGCTTTTATTCCGTTTTATTTTTCATCATGATATAATGGTGTTGCCTACAACAAAATGCACAGATTTATAACATACATGGGCTGTGTGACCACCCCTGTGTCCCCGTGACTCCAGGACAGCCCTCGAGTCCCCAGCAGAGGCAGCCACTGCTCTGGTTTCTGCCACACACTTGACTTTGCCTGTATAAATGGACGCATGCGGCGTGCATTCTTTCGGGCTGGCTTCTTTCGCTGCCCCGGAATGCCCCTGAGATTCACCCACGTTGTGTCCAGCGGCTTGTTCCTGTGGTCGCTGGGTGGATTTTGTTCTCCTGGGAATTGGAATCTGGAGTATGGGAACAGCGGGGGCGAGGCCAGGAGGTGCCCATGCTTGTCGGCGCCTCAAGGAGAGACTGCCGGCTTGTCCCACGCCCCCTGGGCCCGCTTGACCCACCTTTCCTTCCATCTGGGAGCTCCCTCACACCTTTCCAGAAGTCTTTTTTTTAATCATACGTTGGCTGGGGGCCATTTCTGCCATTTGCCATGAAAAGTCCCATTCAGTACACGTGGTCACGTCAATTCTTCTGCTCAAGCTCCTTCCAAGGCACTCTCAGCCCTCAGCGTGAAGTCCAAGTTCTCCGGGGGATCGCGGGGCCACCCCCGCCCAGCCCTGTCCGCCACAGCACGCCCCAGCCTCCACAGTACGCTCGGACCCCGCCCCTCCTCCCGCCCCCCCCCCCCCCCCGCACACACACTTCCCCCTCCTCTGACATCTGTGGGGACGGGTCCCCACCCGGCTCAGGCAAGCTTGGGTGCTCTGCGCTGGCCCCCAGCATGCCACTTGTTCCTGTCCGGGCCTCCAGCTCTCTGTGTCATGCGGTTGTTGCGGGGCCGCTTGGGGTGTGTGCCCACTGCTCAACTGGCCAGCTCACCACCCAAGCCCGGGGCCAGGCCTGGCACGTGGTGGGTGGTCAGCAGACACTGGCTGAATGAATGACTCTGTGAAAAGAATGAATGAAAGGCCAGGGAGGTGGGGCTGCAGGGCATTTCAGTCTGGCACTTAGGAGCCCCGTTCCCTCTCCTAATGGGAAAACCAGGTCGTGCCGTGTGTGCAGCTCTGGGTAAGAGGCAGGCGACCCCCTGCAAGCTGGTCGTGGGGGCCCTGATCATCCCGGCCCGCCTCTCCACACCCGACTTCTGCCCAGCCCCAGCCCCCAGCCCCAGCTTCCAGGAGGAGCAGAAATCGTGTGGCGAGGAGATGGATTAGAGGTCAGGTGCTAGGAGAGAACTCTCCGGAGCGGTAAACCCCGCTCAGAAGCAGGAGAACATTCCACAGTTGGTTTTGTGCACGACTCTGTGTGTGTGTGTGTGTGTGTGTGTGTGTGTGTGTGTGTGTGTTTTGCAGCTGTAAACTCCAGGGCTGGGGCTGCAAGCCTGGGGAGGGGAAAAAGAGAAGGGGGAGGTGATGGAGGAAGCAGAAGGGGGGCCGCACACGTGTTGTAACCATTAAGGACCAAGGGGGCCGAGAGGGGCTGCCCCAAAGCAGGGACACAGGTGGCCAGCCTGGGGGCGGGGGTGGCCCAAGGACCCCCCTACAGAAAGTCTGGGACTCGAGCAGCCCTTTGGCAGGGGGGGAGCATAGAATGGGCGTCGGGGTGCAGCCTGCGTGTGGCTACCGTCGCAGACCTGGCCTCCTGGAGACAGGCCAGCTGGCTCAGGGGAAGGCATCCAGCTCTGAACAGGACTGAAAGGACCCTCGGTTCTCACTGGGGCCAGGGAAGCGATTGGCCTGGGGAGCTGGGCAGGGCAGAGCAGAAAAAGCAGGCCGGTTGCTGTGGGGTGCAGTGCCCCCAGGCACAGAGCAGGGGGAGACAGATCGGGCTGGGCTGGGAGACAGCAGAGATGTGCTCTGGCCTCCCTGTCTTCTGGGCTCCGGTGGTCCCGCCAGCTGACCGGCTGGCCTCCAACATCCCACTCCACCCCGCCCTCACCTGCTGGTGCTTTGGGCCAAAGCGGATGCCACAGGCTGCGCGCCCTCCTTCTGCCAGGATGCCCCTGCCGGGCTTGCCTCTGCGTTAATACTGTAGCCCTGGGCCTCTCCTGACCCCTGGTGCGGGGGACCTCTCCACTCGAATCGCTGTGTGTGTCTTGAAAACCATTTACAAACACAGACATTCATTCAGGGCCGCCATGTGCCGAGCTCTGTTCCTACTTTGTCCCTTTGGGCCGTGTCAGCAGCTAGAGGTGGGGGGTGGGGGTGGGGGTGGGGGTGGGGGTGGAGGTGGACGTCTCTCTCTCCCCATTTTACAGAGGAGGAGACTGAGGCCGGGAGAGGAGGGGAGACTGGCCCCTGGCGCGTGCTCCTAGCCAAGACCCCCAGGCGCATCCCTCTCTCCCCAGCAGGTGGCGCTGGTCCCAACGGGAGCTGGCAGGGCCTGTCCCGGGCAGGGTGGGGGCCTCTGGCGGGGCAGCCACAGCCTGGGGAGCAGAGAGTGGGAGCCGACCCGCCCACCCTCCCCTCCCTCGGGCCCCTCGGCGTGGAGCAGGCTGGTTTTATAGAGGTGCTGAAATGCCCGGAATGCCACACAGCTCCCACCTCCCGGACAGCTGTCTGTCTGCTCAGCCAGCCCAGCAGAGCAGGGCCAGCTGCTGCATTTGCATCCTCCGCGTTTTGAACACTCGACCCGCAGCGCCAGAGCACAGCACAGCAGCCCTTGGCTCTCTGTGTAGGGACCCACTGAGGCCCTCCTGCCCCTGGTGGGAGGGGGTCTGGGTATTGATGTTCCTGATTCCTCCCTTGGGGTCCCCAGGCTGGAGTACCATCCGGGGCCTCTGCAACTGGGGTTGTGACAACATTCGTGTTGTCCTCAGCTAATGGCTGAAAATGAGCAGCTCCAGCTGCCTCCGGGCCCCTGAACACCAGCCAGGTGAGCCAGGAGAGGGCCCCGCCCCTTCTTAGCTCTGGGGCCTTGGTGTACCCTCTGTCCGGTGAGCCTCAGTCTCCCCATCTGCAAAATGGAGCACCTTGTCTCTGTCTCATAGTGTCACGGAGGGCATAGGGACAGGCCCTGCAGCAGCGGAGGGGCTGTTCCGGTAGGAGGTGACCCCCGCACAGCTGGGCTCGGCCTGCGCACCTGGGCAGGTGGTGAAATTCAGGAGCTCAAGGATGCAGCTCCCGCCAGCCCCACTGCCCCTTGCCCGGCAGTGGTCTGTCCCTGGAGCGCCAGCGGCAGGCTTACTTCCCAGCCCTGACAGGGCCTCCCGGGGCCCCTTCCTTGCTCCAGATTTGGGGACAAAGGAGCCTCTTTCTAAACACCCCAAGTCCCCCCACTTGAACCTCAAGACTTGGCCTAATAGAAAATGCCAGTGCTGAGAAAGAGGAGGGGAGGACTCTGTTTTGTGGTCCGGCCTGCTGAGCTCCAGTGGTCTGTGGGGGTGGGTCCTCCCTAGCAGCCATCCCGGGCCCAGAGCATCTGCCCGGGGAGCTCACGGGGAGAGACTGGCTGCTGGGCCTCCCTCTGGAGCCTGGCTCTCTTCCAGTCCCGGCCAACCACCTCCAAACTGGCCACATGGTCCCGCAGTGGCCCAGTCCCTGTTGGGTACAAGAGCTCTGCTGTCAGAAGGTGCCCAGGGTTGCCCCAGGCTCTGGGTGAGCAGCAGGACATCAGGGGACAGGGTAGAGGTCGTCAGCCTCCAGGCCGTGCTGGCCGGCCTCTGGGTGCCAGGGTTGAGGACCCACTTCGCAGGGGCTCTGGCTCTGGTCCCCCTCTTTCTGAGCTCTGTTTCAGACACTTGGCTGTGCAGGACAGGGCCCAGCTCCCGGCGTGACTGTCCAACCACTGGGACCACCCAAACTGGTCATCCCATGGCCCGCTGCACCCCTCCCCCACCCCGTCCCTTCCCTTTCCCAAGTGGGCTCTTCCCCTTCCGCCTTGTTTTCCCACGCTTCCCCTCGCTTCCCCTCAGAAATGTGCCCAATTTCCTGTTTGCAAGCTCTTCAGACATCCAGAAAGCTCTGGTGGAAAGATAATCTCCTTCTGAAAAAACAGGTGTCCACAGCATCTCTAGCCAGGGTCACACAGAGAGTGGCGGGGACAGCTCACCGTCACCCCGAAGGACTGCCGGACAAATCCACCCTTCCATGCACTGAGCACCTGGCTAGAGATGCTGGGCCCTGGCAGGTGCTAAGATACAGTGTAAACCAGGAGTAGCCCCCGCTCTGTGGGGTCACAGCCACAGGCCGGGGAAGATCCCGCTCAGTGCGAGAAGCCAGATCGAAGTGCTGGGCCATTTGGTGGGCTTCCTGGAGGAGGTGTCCTCAGAAAATCATCTGGAGGGCCAAGCACGTCCAGATGGGTGTGGAAGAAGGGCTCCAGAGAGGGGACAGCGGGAACCAAGATGGGGGCTCCGAGCCATTTCTTTCAGTGACTCTCCGGGAGCCCCGGGCATCATCAGAGCTGGGAGGCAGCAATTCCGAGGGCTGCTAGGTGACCTGTGGGGCTGAGGGCAAAATGGGGAGCCCCTTGTTCACCAAGCAGGACAAAACTTTCTCATTCCTCCAAGGGCCTCTCCCGAACAATAGGAGTGTTTTTATTTGCTGTTAATGTCGTGCTCTTTTGGGCATGGGGAGCTTGTGGAGCGAGTGCCTGGGACCCCACCGGAGACTCCGTCTGGTCCTGGCTCCCCAGAAGGCAGTCCTGAGAGGTGCAGGGGGTAGGAGGTCCCCCAGCAGAAGTCTCTCCACCACTCCATCACCTCATCCAGTGTCGCTCTGAGAACACGAGTTCTAAGGTAACACGATTAAACCTTCAACACAGTGACGGCAGAGCCTGGACCCCAGGCATGGCCTCTTCTGAGCCTGGGCTGCTCTTCCGGTCACCCACTATGCTGCTGGTTAGAAGCTTGTTAGATACTCTGGGTTCTGCCGTCCAGGCCTGGCTGCGACCCCGTGAGGTGGGTCCCGAGGGCATCTAAGGCCCCGCCAGGAGGCCCAGCCTGACCAGTTCTCCAGAACTGACAGTGGCTCCGTGCTTGGCACTTGACGAGGCCTTCAGAGGCACCTCCTGTCTGTGCTAGATTCTTTGTCACCAGCCACGCCCCGCAATTCCTAGGGTCTTCAGGGGCCCTGGGGCCTTCCCTGACCCCTGACGTCTCCCTCCGAAACCCCCAGACCACCAGTGGACCAAGCAGAGGTCACAGCTCCCTGTGCGTCTGGAGTCTGGGGGCTCGCTGGAGTCCTTCGGGGTAGGGGAGCCCGGGCGGCTTCTGGAGGTAGAGGGTGGCGTGAGGGTGGACGTGTGGCCCGCCCAAGTCACACACCTGCTAGAGGTCCCAGAGCTGGGGGTGGCAGCCCGCCTCCCAGGCACTGTCCCGTTGAGCTAAGAGAAGGCGCTGGGGTGTTTGCGTCAGCTGGCTGTAGGGTCCCTCCCAAGGGAAACCGTTAGTCACCCTGGTGCTGGCTGGACGTGGATCCAGCAATGCCCGGAGAGCTCGGGAGTGTGCCCGGGGATGCAGAGCCCTGGCACTCGGCGGGCGGGGCGGGGGTGGGGGCAGAGGCCCCAGAGTGCGAGTGATCAGCAGTGTGTCTGTGAGGGGTCGGTGAGCGTGTGTGCCTGTGTGTGCATTAGCGTGTGCCCCTGTGTGTGCCTGTGAGGTTGTGTGTGTGTGTGCATGCGTGTGTGCACGTGCACCAGTGCCGCGTGACGGGTTCCATCGTGTCTGCGCTTCAGCACGCTGACCCCAGGGGGCAGCGTGGACCTGGGTTTGAGTCTTGGTTCCACCCAACCACCCAGGGGCCCCAGGGGGAAAATGAGATGGATGAGACCTGCCTCCCAGAGGGTCTGGGGAGGATGAACGTGATACAAGAACCTGCCAGATGGAGAGGATGTGCTCAGTAAGGACGCTGGGGGTCCCTGATGTGCCGCCCCCAAACGTGCGACCCCGGGCACCACCCAGCGGTCTCGGGGTCTTAGTTCCTCCATCTGTAAAACGGGGAGAGCAAAGATGCTGACCTCCTAGCTCTCGGCACAGAGGAAGAACTCGATACAGGGCAGCAGGCGTTGTTGGTTTCAGGATCATCTCTGGTTGCTCTCCTCCCCGACCATTCCTGTTGGTGGCAGAATCTTCCCAGGGGTGGAATGATTCTCAGTCTCCCAGGGAGGCAACTGGAGGAGCTCGCCACAGTTCCTTCCGGCAGGGAGGGTGCAGGGAGGGGGAGGGCTTTCCAGGCACCACTGGGAGCCATCTGCAGCGCAGAGGCAGGGGGATGGATGAAATGGCTCAGGGCCGCCCCACTTCCACCCCCACCGCGTGGAGGTTCCGGGAGGGTGGGCTCCAGGGAGCCTGGTGTGCGGGGAGGGTGCCTGGCATTGTTTCCGGGGCAACTTGCAATGTCTGGGGTCCTCCCTGGGTGCCCGGGGGCCGAAGTGCGTGCCGCTGGCTCCGTGCTCTGCTCCACGCTCTGACTCAGCAGGAACACGGGCTGGAGCCCCACGCCGGCCTGCCAGGGGCTGCCCAGCTGGCCCGTGCCCAGCCAGGCCGCTGTGCCCTGCCAAGCTGGTGCTGAACATCTGCAGAGTTCCGCGGACCTCCCCCCCAACTGGCTCTGGCCATCCTAGCCGTCTGGTCCGCAGGCCGTGGGCACATCTGTCCCTTCCCCGGAACCCTCGGCGGAGGCTTGCTGAGTCTCTCTCAGTCCCTCCACCTGCTCAGGCCTCCGTTTCTCAGGAGAATCTCTACAAGGCTGGCTGGGTGACCTCAGAGCATGGTGTCCCCTCTCGACCTCAGTCTTTCCGTCTGTAAAACGGAGGTATCGGATTGGATGCCTCATACACCCCAGACTCCATTCTGGGGAGTGGCAGAGACCGGGCCCCCCCCGGAAGCAGAAATCCGACGGACCGAGCCTGGGGCTCGGCTTTGCCGCCGCCAACCTCCCCTGTGACCCCGGGCCAGTGGGCACTCCGTCTGGACACCCGGACACGCAGTCCCACGCTCTGGACCTGGGAAGGCGGCCTCCCTGCTGGCGGCCGCGGCAGCAGTCAGCAGGCAGCTGGGCCGGCCTGGCCAGGCTCCAGAGGCGCGGAGCGGGTTAAAGTGTGCGCCAGGCCGGCCGGCGGGTGGCGGGAGGGGGGAGCAGCCTGGTGGGAAGTGTGAGTTCCTCCCTGTCTGCCTGACAGCTATAAAGGCGCCGCGCCGCGGAGCTGCCACTGGGCTGCGCGCCTCCCGGGAACCCCCTCTCGTGGGTGCTCTTTGAAGTGGAGGAGGGAGGCGGCAAGAGGGAGGAGAAGGAAGGGAGAGAGGCCCAGCCCGCAGCCCTCTGCGCCCCGAGGCTCCCCCGCACCGCGCACCTGGCTTCGCCTGCCCGCAGCAGAGGCTCGGCCCCTTTCTTCCGAGGACGACCTGCTGACCCCCGGCCAGGTAGGCCTCCTCCCTGCCGTCCCGCTTCCCACCGCAGCCCTGCCAGGGCACGAGATGCAGCCCCAAGTGCATGCATGGCATCCCCGGGCCCCTCGGGGGAGCCGTTATGTAACAGGAGCAGGGCTGGTGGGGAGGGGTCCAGACCCTCCGAGCACGGGCGCGGGGGGCCCCTCAGCTCCTAGCCTACCGCGCCTGAAGCCCTTGTTTGCACGGCAAGTCTCTCCCGCCGCCGCTGGCTGTTTTTGGACCCCAGGGAGGGATGGGTCCCGCGTGAGCCGGGCCTGGCCTGCGGCCAGCGGTGTCTGGGAGCCTTAATGAAAACCAAGTGTGCAGCCGTTCAGCACCTGTCTCCAGCCTGCAGGCAGGAGCCGGGGCACAGACTAGCCAATGGGACACCGAAGGGCCTCTGTGCCTGCGGGAGGCCGGGGGGTGTAGATGGAGGCCTGCGGGGGAGGGGCGGCAGCCGGCTGGAGCGGTGGCAGGCTGGCGGCCGGGAGGTGCGGATCTCAAGGGCTCTGGCTCCAGGCTCTGGGGTGTACTGCGGCCTCGCCTGGGGCAGAGAGAGGGCAGAGACATTCTTGGGGTGTGAGGGTGTCATTGGCGTAACTCTTGAAAATTTGCAGGTGCTTGAGCTGTGCGGAAACGAGGGTTTGAAGGAGGAGAGAAGGGGGCAGATGTGGACTTGGTTTTAGGGCTGGCAGGCGTGGGGGAGGGGGGCTTTCCTGCCTACTTTCCCTGGAATTCGTCCCTGAGTTCGCTCTGGGGTCTGGGGTCTGGTCAGCCACCTGGCTGTGTTGCTTTGGGCAAGTTGGCTCCCCTCTCTGGTTCCAGGCTCTAGGGGGATGGGCTTGATGGCTTTGGAAACTCCTCCAACCCTCTGGGAAGTGACACTCAGGACCTGAGACAAACCCTGGACAGAGGCCACTGTAGGCCCCACTCCTCCGTCTCAGAGACAGACAGGGGAGGCTGAGGGCCCAGGAGGCTGCAGGCTCCCCTTGATTTGACCCCTGGCACGGAGGTCCAGTAGTGTTCTGGGCTGAGGGTGCTGACTTCCTGGGAGACAGCCCCGTGGCCCTAGGCCACCCGCACTCCAACACTTCAGAGGCACAAACTGTGTGTCTTCTCTTGGGAAGGAGGGGGCACAGATGCCTGGGCTCTGCCCAGTGTGGGCTCCCTCAGGGCAGGGGGAAGCTGTGTCCAGGGAGGGAGAGGGCCTGGCAGAGTCTGTGGTGTCCACGGCCCCCTCCAGCAGCTCCATGGAGCCGATGGAAAGGATCATTCCCCCATGTGGCCAGCAAGTGTTGAACAGATAAAAATCCCAAAGTGCTCTTGCTTGGGTCGGGTCTACCGGCCAAGGTAATGGATCGACCCTCAGCTCCTTCCTCCAGTGGATGCAGCCTGGGCCTATAGGTGTCCCTGGGTTTCTCTCCAGGCCTTCTCCAGGCAGCTCAGTTATTCAGAGGCAAAGCGTGGCCCATGTCCCCAGATGCCCTCAGATCAGGTGGCACAGGGTTAGCGTGAACACCACCACCCTAGCGTCTCAAGCCCGTGCAGGCATCTCTAATCATTCATCAAGCCCTCCCAACAGGGCCACCAGACAGCCACTACCAACCAAACCCAGATAACCTCAGGCCTCAGCACTGGGTGGGCTCCGGGAGCCTTTCCCCAAACTGGACTCCAACCACAGCTGCAAGAGGAGCTGGACCTGGCCTGGCAGTGACTGTGCCCTTGCTTCCTAGGATGGATGGCAGATGGCAGCCTTCACGCTGGGCCTGGTCCCTGCTGGCTCTGGCACTTGTGGCTGGGGGTGCATCGTCCACAGGGGCCATGGTGAGTGGGGAGCACGATCCTTCACCAAGGTGGGCTGACGCTGAGGGCTGGGGGGCAGACAAGGGGCAGGGGTCCGGGGGTCCGGGAGTGCCTTCTCAGATCCCCTCCCGCTCCCAGGAACGTGCCTTACAAGCCAGTCAGGCCAGCCCCTGCGAGCGGGGCTCCGGCCACTCCAGAGTCCTTGTCGATTCGGCAGGACAGGGGCTCACTGCTCACCTTCTGAGAGGAGCCCCGGAGTGTGGCGTGTAGACGGGCGGGTTTGGGTCCTGCAGAACCCAGGCTGCTCGGGGGAAAGAAAGGATGGTTAGGTTCAGCCTCAGTATCCCACCAAGCTCCCAGGACGTTCCAGATCCCCAGATGGGGCAGGACGTGAGGCCCACAGCTCCCTGGGAGGTCCCCCAGAGACTGCCCTGGAGATCTGAGCCCCAGCTTCGAGCAACCCACCCAGGGGGCTGTGTCCTCCTGTCCAGGGCACGGGGACGGCAGGCCCGTCCGGCCAGGTGCTCCAGCCTCCTTCTAACTGTCGTGGGGCCTCTCACCCAGGACAACAGTCCAACATCCAACAGCCTGGAGGCAGGCACCGATGCCACCGCCTACTGGTGGGGAGAGTGGACCAAGTGGACGGCGTGTTCCCGCAGCTGCGGGGCTGGGGTGACGTCCCAGGAGCGGCACTGCCTGCAGCAGAGGTGCGGGGCTTGAGCACGTGGCCCTGAGGGGCTGGCGTGAAAGTGGGGCCGCCTGCACGGGAAAGGGAGGCCTGGGAGGTGGGGGCTCTCGGGCTGGGAGGGGTCTTCAGTTTGAGGCTGCACAGGCCAGGTGAGCAAGTCAGTCTTTCCATTTGCCTCCGTTGGGGACGTGGCTTCTGTTGGGTCCCAGGCAACAGCGTCCTAGGGTTCGTCCTGCTCCATTTCTAGGGCTCTTTCAGTGAGGGGTCAGGCCCACCCTGGGCTTCTCTTCTGAAGACCTGAGTTGAATAAACATGGGGAAAGCATAAGGTGCAGTGGTTACTGTTGGCCAGGCCTGGGTTCAAATCTTGCCTCGGCTACTTCTTAGCTGTGTGACCTTGGGCAAGTCACTTAATCTCTCTGAGCATCAGTTTCCTCATCTGTGGGGTGGAGATTATGCTCGAGCCCACCTGACGTTTCTGAGAATACAAGAGACAGTGTGTCTGTATGCACTGCAGCACAGGGCCCATACGTGGTAAATGTTGTTATTTTATTACTCACTCTGCGTCCTAAGACCCTCTGCTGTGTGCCGGGGATAGAGAGGTGAATTAGATCTCACCCCTCCCCCTAAGAAGGGGCTAAGAAACACCCTCAAACTACCTGAATACCTGTGACGTGAGAGGGCTCCGGTGCAGCAGCGGGGCTTGAGTGGGGAGGAAGGAAGCCTTGGTCAGAGGAATCAGAGCAGGCTGGGGGGCAGCGTGGTGGAGGAGCAGCCCAGAGGCCGCCCAGGAGCAGAAGCACGGTCAGGGCTGCAGCCCGTGTCCTCCCGCCAGGAGGACGTCTGTCACAGGCGCTGGGAACCGGACCTGCACGGGCACGTCCAAGAGGTACCAGCTCTGCAGAGTGCAGGTGAGGCTCCGCCAGCCGGGACCCCCCTCCCCCATCCCCCTTCTCTGGCAGGCCTCAGGGCAGCTTCCCGGTGGCCCCGGGCCCTCTGGACACTCTGTCCTGGGCCTGCCACTTACACCCTGTTGAAGAGAAGGGTGATGGGGGCCCCTGGGCTCAGAACCTCCCCTTCCTGCGTCAAATCAAATCTGTGGCGCCCACCGCGGGCTGCGGGCACCTGAGGGGAAAAGGACCCGCTCCTGCCGGCGGAACTCCAGCACGACCTCAAGGTCTGGGGTCTACGGGCGCACGCGGCCCCTGCTCTCCGCGTGAACCCTGCTCGTGGGTCTCCCCGGGGGCTGCAGTCACCGGCATCGCCCCTGTGCGCCCGCCTCTGCTCTCCGCGCCCTCAGCACCCAAACCTTCTCTGTCAGTCGCGTGCCGCACCGAGGGGGCCGCGTCTGGGCAGGAGGTGCCGGCTCTGCCTCAGCCTCCGGTCACCTCTCGACGGGGCCAAAGACAGTCTGAACCGGACCCCCGGGACGGGGGGCGGGGCAGAGAGATGACGCTGTGCGGGTCCCCACGTCCCTGCGTCCACGTGTCTGCGTGTCTGTGTGGGCATGCGTGGGGAGCTAGGGGCTGCAGGGAGGCGAGCGGCCATGGCTTCTGTGCTGGCCTCACCGGCCAGCTGCCCTCCTGACGTGAGCTCGGGAGGGAGCCCTGGCCCAGTTCGGCTTCTGGCCGCGGCGTGAGCAGCTGGGCCCCGCACACGCCCCTCCCCTCTGCCCCATGGGCTCCTCTTCTATGAAGTCAGGCCCACGCGGTCAATGCCCGTGTCCCAGGCACTGTGGCTACGGCTGCGGACACGCAGATGGGCCCCTGCCCGAGGGCGCGGGGCGAGTGGGGACCCCGCACGAGCACCGCCGAGGCCAGTGTCCCTGCCGCTCCATGTGCAGCCAGGGAGAGGGCCGGGGCGGTGGGGCTGAAAGGATCCAGCCCAGAGCACGGGGAGGGCCAGCACACGTGGGTGCTGGAGGCCTGGTGCTCCC
The DNA here is from genome assembly GCA_036417435.1 of Inia geoffrensis. Classification (NCBI taxonomy): domain Eukaryota; kingdom Metazoa; phylum Chordata; class Mammalia; order Artiodactyla; family Iniidae; genus Inia; species Inia geoffrensis. Next base: position 115,272,884 of record CM070906.1, on the reverse strand, counting down.
TCCCTCCTTCCAGAGAGCCCGAGAGACGGAGAGCAAGGAGGAGAGCCACTTCCTGCTCTGCCTGGACAAAAATGCTTTTGTCGGGCCGAGTCCCTCCCAGAGCCTCCCGCCCTGTCTTCCCGCTTCCCAGGAGTGTCCGCCGGACGGGAGGAGCTTCCGCGAGGAGCAGTGCATCTCCTTCAACTCCCGTGTGTACAACGGGCGGACGCACCAGTGGAAGCCGCTCTATCCCGGTACTGTGGCCCTGGGCCACCCAGCAGGGAATTCTCTGGCAGGATCTATACCTGATGGTCACTTCCTGGGGCCTGTGGGAGGGAATGTCCTCGTCCAGTGGGTAGGCAGGTGGGGAAACAGGCCCAGAGGTGGGGGGGGGGGGGCGTCTTGTCGAAGGTCATAAGTAGTTCGGGCGGCAGTGTAAATGACTTGGCCTCTCCCGCTCACCGGGTAAGTGCAGGGTCCCTAGGACCGGCAGCCCAGGGCCATCAGGTCGGCTCAGACCTCCTGCAGAGGGGACACTGCCCCCCACCCCTCACAGGGCGGCAGAGGCTGGACTTCCAGAGCCTGGGCTGGGCCAGATCACCTGCATCTTGGTCCGTTTTCTGCCACTGAGACCCCAGGCAAGTTCTTTCCACTCTCCAGGCCTCCGTTTCCCCATCTGTGCCATGAAAGAAGTGCCGTCTCAGTGAGGGGGAGGGGAGGTCCCTGACTCCGGCCCCCGCCAGCCGCCCTGAGACCCTGTCTCCCCCATCAGATGACTACGTGCACATCTCCAGCAAGCCGTGCGACCTGCACTGCACCACCGCGGACGGCCAGCGCCAGCTCATGGTCCCCGCCCGCGACGGCACGTCCTGCAAGCTTGCCGACCTGCGAGGGGTCTGCGTGTCTGGAAAATGTGAGGTTGTCCAACATTGCAGCAGAAGCGCCGCCGGTCTCCTTGCGCCGGCCGCCCACCTGTCCACCCGGGCAGCGGCGGCCCCGGGGCCCGGGCCTCGGCGCCCTCCCAGCAGCCTCTCCACCTCCCTTCCTGCAGCCCATCGGCTGTGACGGGGTGCTCTTCTCCACCCACACGCTGGACAAGTGTGGCGTCTGCCGGGGGGACGGAAGCAGCTGCACCCACGTGACAGGCAACTACCGCAAGGGGAACGCCCACCTGGGTAAGAGCCCCCGCCACTCTGGGTCCAGGGCCCGTGGGATCCTGCCGCCGGCTGCTAAGTGACCGTGCGGGGTCCTTCCCCTCCTGGGCCCCCCGATCCTGCACCCAGGCCCAGCAGGGCTGGCCAGTGGCTCTGTAAGGCCCCCATCGGCTACAGGAAGAGCAGCAGCTCCGTGTTGAGCACCTGCTGGATAGCAGGTGCCGCAGTGCTCACGGGGATTGGGGACCACGTTTGACCCAAGTGGAGCCTTCTGGGGCATGTTAATACCATCCCTTAAAAGGGGGAAACTGAGGCACGCGTTCCGTCCTCACCGCTGATATGAGATTGAGGTCTGGGCGCCCAGATTCTGGGGCCTAAGCTCTCAAACCCGAGTTTCAAGGGCTGAAGGGGTGCCCGGGCTCCTGCCAGCTCCGGGCCGACCGCAGCGCAGAGCCAGCCCCTTTCTTCCCCAGGCAGCGGCTTGTCAGTTTTCACGGCTGTGCCCATGTGGCTTCACGTTTGCAGGCAGCTCTGGTCCAGCCCTCCTGGGGGTTGGGGGAGGGGCGGGCAGGGTGTCTGTGCCTGTGACAGGACTTTGCACTTTTGGAAGGATACTGCTGATAATACTCAGTCTTGAACTGAGTACATTCCTGGGTCTCAGTTAATGCTTGTGGGATTAAACTGGGTTATCACAGCCTCCAGACTGGGAAAGGTAGGGCAGCTTGAAACCCATTTGACAGATGGGGAAACTGAGGCCCAGGGTGGGAATTGCCGGCTCGAGGTCCCTCAGTGAGGCCAGGTGCGTCTGGACTAGAGCCAACCCCTTGAGAGCCCCCAAGGACCTGGCTGTCGGGACCCCCACATGTCCTGGAGGTGGAGGGGACGGACAGTTTCGGAGTTAGAGTTATAGGGCTTGGATGAGGGACCCAGGGATGGACATGCCGACTGAGGAGAGGCAGGGTAAGGAAAGGAGGAGTGTCTTTAGCAGAAGCCTAGCCGGACAGGGGTGTGAGTAAGGCAGGGCGAGCACAGTGGGCAGAGGCCGCTTTCTTCAGAGGCCCCGCTATGGGAGGGGCGCAGGCAAAGACATCGCGCCTTTCCTCCCTTCCTTTCACAAACCTGCTTTCGGGACCTTTCTCCAGATCCTGGGGCGTGGAGCTGGCAGAGTCAGGGTTCAGAGGGTGCATCTCTTTCTGAGCGCCTCCTGGGTGCCAGACGCGGCAGTAAGGTTCATGCCTGCATGGAGCTCTCAGCTTGGGGGCCCGGGGCTGACCCTTAATCAAGCCCACCTGTAACTCTACCAAGTGCCCTGCACGGAGCCAAGTGCAGCACGGTTAACTCGCTCCCAGCTCTTGACTCCAGGTGGGGACTACCACTGTTGTCATTTTACAGATGTGGAAACAGAGAGGTTAAGAAAGTGGGTTAAAGTCACATAGCCAGAAGAGGCAGAGGTGGGTGTGAAGCCAGACAGCCTGCTCCCGGGTCTGTGGTCCTAAGCACTGACCCACATGCTCCCCTGGTAGATGTGTGCGAGGTAGCTATGGTGAAGAATTTGGGAGCTGGGTGCTAATTTAAAAAATAACACATATAAACCTTCGTTTAAGTAAATGATATTTAAGCAAAGTCATCATTTCCTAATCGCCTTACCTCTATAACTCTTGTGTCTGTCAGCTGGAAATACTAGGGCAGCAGGTAAACGACTGTGTCCCTTTCCCCGACTCTGCGCCCAGCGACACAGGCTGGCAGCTTGACATCGGCCACAGTGGGTGGAAGCGCTTGTACTCCGGAAATCGGCCAATACTGCAGGTCACAGCTGCTCCTGTCCTCCTGCCAAGAGAGCCAGTGGTTAGGCATTTAGGGGCACCCCGCTGGCCAGAAGGACCAGCTCTGGGTCTTCAGGGGGCCGTAAAGGGGGGCGGCCGGCAGGAGCGGCTCACCTGGCAGGCGGGCCCACGTGCCCCTCGGGCGACCTGAGCATCGGCCCCCGCAAACCTGATTCGAGAAGCCCCTCGCCACCTTCTCCCGGAAGGCTTTTCATTCTGAGGGCTTTAAAAAAGTCTCCCTCCTTCTCCCAGCAAACCCTCTACCACCTGCTGGCAGCACGGTCCTTTCCTCAGACCTCCGCCCCCCAAGACCCTTGGTCCCTTTGTTGGGGGCTCTGTGAGGGTCTCCGTGGCTGCCGCCCCACCTGACTGGGGCCTTCGATGACAGGCCCTGAGCTGGGGCCTTGTACTTTCTCATTTGCACTTTTGAATGTAGCAAGCCTTTAAAATCAACGTGATGGTATGACAACGTGGGTTTCTAAAATAGCACTGGTGATGACGTCCTCAGGGCCAGGCTCTGTGCTACCCAGAATCTCCTCCGTCATCTAGAGTAGGAGCCGTCATCCCTGTACAGGCGAGAAAACTGAGGTCCAAGTGCTGCGGCAGCCTGCTCAGGGTCACCTTGGTGGTAGTGGCAGAGCAGGACCCAAGTATGTTGACTCCAGCAGACTTACGGTCCCTGTGGCCTGTGGTGTGCCTTGAAAGGAACAGGGCAGGTACCAGGGAGCATCTCCCACAGCCTTGATAGGAAAGTGTCTCGGAAGCGGGGAATGCTGGGGCCGTGCCGGAGCGGTGGGTCAGCTCTCCCGTGGCAGGCCGTGTTCCGCCAGGTCTTGGACTTGCCTCTTGGGCCCCAGGTGCACAGCTGTGGCAGGAGGGAGGGGCTGCCCTTAGACGCTGCCCCTCACACACCAGAAGTGCAGGAGGGTGGTGACTGCCATCCAGCGTTGCCTTTGCAATCGAGAGGCAGTGGCCACAGCTGGCCTGCCGCTCACCGTTGCTCCGTGTCCCCCAGGTTACTCTCTGGTGACCCACATCCCGGCCGGCGCCCGAGACATCCAGATTGTGGAGCGGAAAAAGTCTGCGGACGTCCTAGGTGTGTATGTGGGGCCTGGGTGGCTTCACAGGGGCTTATGGTTTTGCATGGGGTGAAATGTATGGGTTATGTGTGGACAGGGGACACTTGACCTTGGGTCCCTTCTTGCAGGAGAGGGATGGCCCCAGAAGCCAGAGCTTGACCTGGGTGGGTGCATGTGTGTAGCATGTGGCGGCGGGGGGGGTCGGTCGTAGGGAAGCTGACCTCACCCCCATGTGTGCAGAGGTCTTGCACTCAGAGTTGCTTCATAATGGAGGGGGTCATGTCTCAGGTAGTGAGTTCCCTGTCCCTGGAGGGCAAGACACAGGCAAAAGCTGGAGGCGCTGGCGGTGGCCTCTCCGCTTCCCCCGCTGCCCGCCCAGGTCCGAGGAGTGAGACTCTGGGGCTGAGAAGGTTGAGGCAGAGCGAGAAGGAGTAGGTGGCCAGTCTGAAGCCAAGGGTGACGAGAAGCACGGGTGGGATTCAAACTCCCATCTGGGGCCCTCGAGTTGATGTTTTGGCCACTGGACTGTCTCTGGTGGGAAGTTGGATTCAGTAGGGGTCCTTGAGGATTCTGGAGTCATTTGCATGGTGGCTGAGGCGGTGAGGGCCCACGTTAGTGACAATTTCTGGAAGGACTCCCTGTGTAGTGGGAAGTTGGCGGGGCAATGCATCTTGTCTGCACCCCCGGGGGAGCCCCTTCTGGCCGAGGAGGGCAGGTACTGACATCTGTGAGCCGATCTGCGCAGGGCAGATGGGGGACCCGGGTAGGGCTCACCTCCCCCCCTCTCAGGGCAGCTTCTCGGGGGCCAGGGCTGGTGGGGCGTGACCACCCTTCTAAGGGGACGCTGGGGTGGAGGGTGGGTCTTTGCTAAAGATCCTCAAGGTTGAACCCAGCACGGGCTCTCAACCCTTCAGGCCCCGGGGCCCCAGTGCCTGGGGCCCTGAGCCTCAGCCCCCAGCCGGCAGGTGTGCACGCTTCAGGCCCCAGCCCCTGCGGCCCGAGCACAGGGGCCAGGCCTCTGCCAGGCCGGTTGCTCTGTGGCCCGCTGGAAGGGTGGTGAGGCCAGGAAACACCGTGTTCCCAGAGCTGGCTGCAAAGCCATCGTTCTTGAAACAGACGCATGGAAATACCAAGGGCGGTCTCGGAGCACTGGGAAAGCCGCAGGAAGGAAGGTCATTACTGTCAGGAAACAGGTTTGGACTGGGGCCGGGGATTTAACCCTGTGCACAGACCCAGCCCGTCCGTGTCCCCCTCGCCCAGCTCCCGCTCTTATCCCTGTTAGTTTTCAACGTTGCCACACGGAGGGTGTTTTTCCAGCAGACATGTCCTGCTTGTTGCGTCTGCCTGATAATAAATCAACCGCCCGTCTCCTCTGCTTGGAGTTGCATCAGGAGCTTTGGAAGCTGAACTCTTTCCCACCTTCGGGCCAGTTCCTGGCACGGGCTCTAAAGAAACCCTCTGGAAGACACACTGTGCCTGAGGTGGAGCCCCGCCCCCCGGCCCCGGGGCCCCCAGGGAGGGCCAGCCGTCCCGCCTCTGGACAGATGTCCCAACCCATTGAGGGGGGCTGCACGTGCGTTCCCGCTGTCTGGGCGTCATCGTGCTCCAGTTCTGGGAGTGTATGTCTTTCTGAAGTCCTTGCTTCCAAGGACTTCCACCGGCACCCTGCCTCAGGGAGAGGCTGACTGGGAGCCACACCAGGGGAAATGGGCTGATCCGGCAAACGGTCACCCGGGTCCCCCGGTCTGGGCGGCAGAATGTCATGCTCCCAGCGAGAGCACGGAACTGGTCAGCTTGGGGTCAGGTAGGGCCTGCTGGGGCCGCTGGGACAGGGCTGCAGTGTTGCTCGGCCTGGGCCCTGGCAGGGCACAATGGTCCCCCCCCCGTGTCGGGGGAGGGGAAGCTGGGGGTGCCAAGTCACCCCGGCTCACGTGGGGCACAGCCAGGCAGGGTGGCCCGGCCCCAACCTGGCAGACACCTGCTGTCCAGCATGTGTCTCGACCTGGCCGCTTGGTCCCTGTGCTCTACATCATGTCTCAGCCCCAGCCCCTTCGGAGGCGGCTGGAACGGCAGGACTAAGTGGGCCCTGGGCCAGCCACCCTCAGTCATCCAGACGAGCCCTTGTTTATTTTAGGCTGATAGGAAGGAGGACCCGCATCTCCCTGGCCAGGGCCACGTGCCGTGTGCAAACAGAGCGTCCCACCCCCACGACGTGGAGCTTCCTGTCTTTGGGTGTTCGGGGAGGGTCACAGGGATCCACAGGCTGGCCGGAGGTCCCGGGTGCGAGGTTCTGCGCGCCCCGCCCCCACCGCCCCTCCATCCCCTCTCCGGCCGCTCCGGCTCAGGTGACCAGGCAGCTGTGCCCTTTCAGCGCTTGCAGATGAAGCCGGTGACTATTTCTTCAATGGCAACTTCAAGGTGGACAGCCCCAAGAACTTCAACATCGCCGGCACCGTGGTCAAGTACCGGCGGCCCATGGACGTGTACGAGACGGGAATCGAGTACATCGTGGCGCAGGGGCCCACCAACCAGGGCCTGAACGTCATGGTGCGTGGGCCGCGGCTCCGGGGCTTCCCCAGAAGCCGGCAGCAGGCGGGGGGCTTCCGGGCCAGCGCCTCTGCGCGTCTCGGGGTGGGGCCTCATTCCTTCAGTCCCGCGTTCACTCACTGAGTCACTCCCTCAACCCAACCCTCACTCAGAGTTTCATTCCTTCACTAGTCTCCCATTTACTCATTAATTCATTTACCTGTTCACTTGTTCACCCAAGCACCTGCTGACTCACACTCTCACTTGTGCGACCCTCCTCTCCCCTCCCTCCCTCCCTCCTTCCTTCCTTCTTTGCTTCCTTCCTTCCTTCCCTCTTTTAGCACCCCTGGAGGATGTGCAGAGCAGGACGTTCTGTGCAGGGCATCAGGAACTGTGTGGGGAGATGAGGACAGAAGGCTGGATGGGGTACAGGGATGCAGGACCCACTCCCCACTCCACAGGTGGGGGTTCAAGCCCCCCGTGGAGTTCCCTGTCCTCGGCCCCATGGACACTGTGGCATTCCTGCCAGGTCCTCGATGCTGAGGGACCATGGCAGTGCTTGTCACGGCTGTCCCCCTGATGCTGCACCCAGGATGCTCATGGCTCCTGGGGGGTGTGCATGGGGCGTGGGCAGAGGGCAAGAGAGTTCGGCTTGTTATGGCCAGCTTGCCGGGACTTTTCCCATGGCTATACTGTCTAGAAATGAATGGCATTGCCGCTTGGTGCCCCAGATCTGAAAATGCAGAGGAATTATCACTGAAATCAGGTGATGTCAAGAGGCTCTTGGAGGCCTGCCGGCTTTCATGGAGGCTGAGGGATACGGTGGGGACAGAGCCCACCCCACCTGACCAATGCCAGAGGCCGGCCCATGGCAGGTGGCAAAGACGTTCTATCTCTCACCCGTTTGTTTCGTGCCCCTCCCAGGGTGGGCGCCCTGTAGTGTGCATTATCCAGAGACCTTCACATGTTACGTCTCCGCCACTGACCCAACCGCGCGTGTCTTCTCCAGACCTCCTCGTGCCCGATCTTAAAGTCTTTTCCATCCAGGCTCCCGAACAACCGGCCAAGCCAAGTGCACTGCCCACGAGTCAGTATTTATTCTTACTTAGGGCCACTCTGCCTTCCAAACAAATTGGGTGACCACCTTACACGTACGGCCTGAAGCCCTCTGGGGGGATGTTCCTTCACAGCAGCTCTTCAGGGCTACCCTGAATCAGATCGCATTTTCAGCTCGCACCCCCAGACCAAGCTGATGCAGCTCAGAGCCAAGTTTTGCCATTTTGTTCCTCTCCGTCTTCATCCTAAGGGTACTCCGTGCAGCCGTAGCTGGGAGCTGAGAGAGGGATGCTGGCAGATTGGGTCGCCCACTGATGAGCTTTCTGTCCCTCTAGCCCTGGATTGCTGCTGGGCCCTCCTGACCCTGTAACTTAACGGAGTTGAGAGGCCTCATGTTATAATGTTCGGCTCTGGCTGTGTGGGTCGCTTGATGTCCTGCGGTCAAAGGGTCATCTCTAGTAGGGCATGATGGCACACCAGGAGCTTTTTTTTAAATAGCGTCCATTTATTTTAGGTGATATGGCCTTCCTCTAGAATACTAGGGGTCTACGTCATCATTTTCTTAGCAAAGTTTACCAGAAACTCCACAGTCTATCTTTCTCCACCACAGACACCTTTATTACTGCAGGGACTGCTGGGTATTACAGCCCAGGTGGTGGGCTGCTTGCATCACAGCCTGGGCCTCCTGCAGAGCCCTTTCTCCTCAGGACCCCACTCAAGGCAAATCCAGTATATGGATTGGACCAATATTCCCTGATGTGGAATATGTTGTGTCCTAAGTTCTTCACGATTGGGGGTATGAGATATGATAAGTTTCCCTTTATTTTCAAGGAGATGTCTTGTCCTGCCCTAGACTACTGGACTCTTGAGATTTTCACTGAGGTGGGGCCAGTCTTCACAGGGGTTAATCTCCGATCCTCTGGAATACGTATGTCTTACCAAGGCCTCCAGTGCCCCTTCCTGCTCGTCAGGTCTGATAAACATGATGTCGTCAACGTAGAGGACCAATGTCACGTTCCTTAGGACGGTCCAGACCCGTGTGTACCATGTGTTATGACGGGAAGTGGGAGAGTCACCGTAGCCCTGAGTCAGAGCTGTAAATGTGTGGAAGGGAGCTGTTGTTGCTTCTCTTTCCTGATGGGGGTAGAAAAGAATTTGCCAGATGGATGGCCACGCGTGGCCGACTTGAGGGCATGTTAGTCTGTTCTAGAAAAGATGCCATATCGATCTCAAAGCTGCAACTGGGGCTACTGCTCGGTTGAGCTTACAGGAATCCTCCTGGATCTGTCTTGCTTTTGTAGGGGCCAGACTGTTGAATTAAATGGGGGCTATGATGGGGTCAGCACCCCTGCATCCTTTAGGTCTTTGAGCGGCGCTCAGCTCTGTGTTTTCCCCCCAGGATGCAATACGGTTTCTGATTTACTCCCCGCCCAGATCAAGGAGCCAACAGGAGAGTTCTGTTGACTCCCAGTTATGCGTTTGGGGGCTGGGTGAGCCTTGGATCCAGCGGATAGGCTGTCAACCAGACCTGGGCCTTGCTTGGGCCGTTACTTGTCATCCACGTGCTCTCACCGTAACGGGGACAGTAATGATGCTTTGGGTCCCTGGTTAACAATGACAACTTGAACCCTGATCCCACAATGTCTACCCGTTTCTCCACCGAGCAGCTCACCAAGTAAATAGCTGTGGGCTCTTCGGTGGAAGAACTGGGGGAATGATGACCATATCAACCAGTTGGGGATCCTTCCTCCCGGAGACCCGGCTGTTCCGTCCTCCAGCAGCTTCTGGGTCTAAAAAGTGGTCCAGGAAACTGGGCGGGGACTGTGACGTTTACGTGGCAGCTGCCGTCTGCTTTGCGATCGTCCACCCGCGATTTCTTCTGATCATACAGATTGAGAGGAACCTTTGCTGGGCCCATGCACGTGTCCCCTAGGAGTCCTTTGTTCTCTCAGCCGTGTCCAAAGGTGGCTCAAGCTCCCTGGCTACCGTGTCAACCTCACTGTTCGTTACACTACCTGGGCCCCCCGGTCTGATTATCATGGACAGTTCAGCTCTGTACTGGCATCTCCTGCCACCGGCCCTGGCCTATGAGGACACCCAACACCATCCCTCTAGGTGTCCTTTTGAGTGATGTGGGTGACTCTTCGCCATCATGCTTCCTTTCACTGTGGCGGCCGGAACGTCCTCCAGGTGATCCCTGCAGAAAATAGTCACCTGGCGGCTTTTCCAGCCTCTTCCTACGTCTTCCGTCGTCTGCTGTGGTGGTGCCAGCACGGGTCCTCCCCTTAGTGTGTTGGCCTCACCTTCTCCGGGGTGCTGGCGAGCGTGGTCCCTCCTCCATCCCGAGCCGGGGCTCCCACAGGAGAGACTCCCCCCTCCCTCCGCCGCACCGTCCAGGCTCAGCTTCTGCTGTCTGCCGCGGCTGATTCAGGGGCTTTGCCGAAGGCCCCGTCTCCCCCGAGCAGCCCCAGGGCTCCCCTGAGTAGGTGCCGACGGCGCTGAACGTGAGCCATCGGCCAGGTGGCCCGGGGAGGAGGTGGGCAAGGCCCTCAGGGAGGCAGAGGTCTCCGTGCCATCCTCAGGCGAGGGCCAGGTGCCGGCCTTAACAGCGAGGAACGGCCGCGTTTTAGGCTCAAAGATTCAGGGGAATCTGAGATTTCAAAATTTTTCAGCAGATTGACTCAGACCCCCATGCGCCAAGTCTCCTGCCGGTCGGGCCCTTGGCGGGGCGGGGAAGCCAGCACGCCCCGGCTCTCTGATGTTCTTCTATACCTTTTCTGGCCCTGCTGGAGGACACGCGAGTCTCCGTGTCACCCCTAGGAGGTAACACTCCGGCTTGGCCTTAGGTTGGAGGTTTGGTGGTGATGTCACCCTAGCCTTTCACTGTCTACCTCCAAAGCGCCACATTCCGAAGACATTTCTCCTCTCTCAAGGTACATACACCCCAAGCCCAGCCGACTCCCAACACTTGGGACGTGGCACCCAAAGCGCATTTTCTTACTCTGGTGTCTCATTCCAGCCTGACAGCTGGGGGGATCTCAGGGGTCCATGCACCGCCAGGGAGGGCTCACGTCACCCCTGCTGGCGGTGGATCCCGCTCCAAACTCCCATTGGAGAGCTGCTTCCTGGGGCTTCTGACACCAGCTGACTTAGGCGGCGTCCCTCGAAAGACCCGCGAGCACTCAGTTGGGGGAGCAGGACAGTCGGGGGGGGAAAGCTGGGGGGTGACACAGTCTCGACAGAAACCTCAGCCCATCCCCCAGTCAGCTCTGATGCTGGGATGGTCCTCAGGGGCCTGGGCCCTGGTACCTGCGCTCGGCTGGCAGTGAGGGGCTCTGGGGGGAAGGTGGTGGGGACGGTGCACTCTTATAACTTGGGATTTCTGGCACGTGGTGATAGTAAAATGCAGGTTGGGTTTTAATTGGTTTTATTACCTTTAAAACATTCTCTGCACCCGGCGCACCCTTCACTCCCTGTGCCTGGGGCGGACGGCTCCCTCTGCCCCCTCCCGGGCCGGGCCGTGTTCGCCCGGCCATGCATAGCCTTGGGTGGGCGTGGCAGCGTTCTTCGGTCAAGGGTGAGTCCCTGGGAAGGACTCGGCTGCAGGCCGCTGCAGGAAAGCCTTCTGCAGCTCAGGGCCAAGAGCCTTCTGTCCTCAAGGGGCTTGTGGGCCTCAGCAGCCAGTCCAGGCTGGTAGGGAAGGGGCCGGGGTGAGGGAGGGCTTGGAATCCCACTTCTTCTCCTCCCCCAGGTGTGGAACCAGAACGGCAAAAGCCCCTCCATCACCTTTGAGTACACGTTGCTGCAGCCGCCGCATGCCCACCGCATCCAGCCCATCTACTACAGCTTCTCGGAGCCCACCTCAGACAGCACGGAGAGCCAGGAGCTGGACGGGGCTGGGCTGGTGGGCTTCCTTCAGCACAACGGCTCCCTCTACGGCCAGGCCTCCTCGGAGCAGCTGGGCCTGGACAATCGACTGTTCGGCCACCGGGGCCCGGGGATCGAGCTGGGTCTGAGCAAAGGCCAGGAGACCAACGAGGTGTGCGCGCAGGCCAGCGGCAGGGCCTGCGAGGGGCCCCCCAGGGGCAAGGGCTTCCGAGGTAACCAGGAGGAGGGGCGGGGTGGGGCGGGGCTTCCCAGGGAGAGGGGCCTCGGGTGAAGGGTCTGCAGAAGAGGGTGACAGAGGTGCCGGTTCCGTGCAGGCTGGTCCCAGGGCCGGCCCTTAGCAGACATCCTCTGCACATACCTTCCTCCAGGTGGGTATGGTTATCCCCATTTGACAGGTGGGGAGACTGAGGCTTAGAGGGAGGGGTCTTGCCCACGTCACACAGTCCACCACGGAGGAGCTGGGGGCAAATCCAGGATGGTCCGGCCCCACAGCCCGTGCTCTCGCTCATTCGGTGGAGACAGACAGACAGACAGACAGCATAGCGCGTGAGGTGTGACCGGAGCTCTGGGAGGGAATGACTGGCAGCTGAGGGGCACAGGGAGGACCCCGAGTTCTTGGAGAGGGTGACCCCTGACCTGAGGGCTCAGGAGCAAGTAAGGGTTAGCCAGGGGAGGGCGTAGGAAAGGGGCGGGGGTGAGGGGCCCAGCAAGGGCCAGCCTGGCGGGACAGGCTCCAGGGGAAGCCGCAGGAGGCGCTGCTGAAGACGCAGTGGTGGGTCGCAGTCCCTGACCCCACGCTGGTAGCTTGGCTGTGCTCCTGAGGGCCGTGGAGTGACTCGTCGGGGCTGGGCTGGACCATCAGCCCTGCTGAGGGGTGGAGGGTAGAGCAGACTTGTAAAGAATCCCCTCACTGACTTGGGGGGCATGTTTCCAAGACCCTCAGAGTCTTCAAGTAGGAAACACTTTAGAGGCGGTATTCGTTCCCTGGGGCTCCTGCAGCAAACTCCCACCAACCGGGCGGCTCAAAACCTCAGAAACGTATTCTCTCCCCGTTCTGGAGGCCAGAAGTCTATGGAATAAAATCAAGGTGTCGGCAGGGCTGTGCTCCCTCTGGAGGCTCCAGGGGAGGGTCCTTCCCGCCGCTTCCAGCTCCCGGTGGCTCAGGCATCCCTGGGCTTGTGGCCGCATCGCTGCAGACTCTGCCCTGTCTTCACACGGCTTCTCCTCTGCGTCCGTGTGTCTCTGCGTGTTCTCTTCTTAAAAGGACAGCAGGCGTTGCAGTTATAGGGTCCGTGACGATCTCATCTGGAGATCTGTATGTCTGTGAAGGTCTTATTTCCACATAAGCTCACATTCTGAGGTTTGGGGCAGATGTGCATTTTGGGGAAACCCTCTCCAACCCCCGGCAGAGGTCAAGCAGGCTCCCCAACAAGAGGTTGTCCAGGCTGGCTCGCGAGCCTCCGCCGGGCGATCTGTGTCCGCTCATCGGGCAGAAACCTGCCTCTGGACGCTTCCCGGTTCAGGTCTTTGCTGCAGCCCCCCTGCTCCGCCCCTGCCCAGGGCAGCCCTTGCCCCGCCATGAGGGGGCACCGGAGGTTGAGCCACCCATCTCCCCTGTAGACGGCAACGCCACCGGGACGGCTCTCGCGGGACACCAGGATGACCAAGAGGCCGGCGCCCGTTTTACCTCCCAGGAACTCCTCTCAGCCAACGCCATCTCCGACCAGCTCCTGGACACAGGCTCCGACTCCAAGGAGGTCCGCCTCAATGAGACCAGCAACAGCATCTTTGCACAGGGTGCCCTGAGGGGCTCCCCGGCCGACAGCCTCTACGTCGAGTACGAGGAGAATGAGGGAGCCGGTGCTTACCTGCTCAACGGGTCCTACCTGGAACTGAGCACTGACAGAGTGGCCAACACCTCCTCCGAGGCCCCATTCCCCAACACCAGTGCCAGCCTCCCTGCCTTGGCTGGGAACAGGACGCAGAAAGCCAGGTAGGAGGCGACTCTCCAGTCCTCTCTGGGGGCTGCCGGGTGAGGGCCGGGACGGAGGTAGGTGGGAGAGAGCCGCCCCCACCCAGGGCCCCCCCGACCTCACCCCGTGGATCTGAGCAGAGGGTCAGAGGCCTGGGTTTTAGCATCTTTCCCACAAGTTAAGTCCACAGGCTAAAGCTGGTGCCGAGTGCCCACGTGTGATGTGATTCCAGGAACTGGGGGGCAGAGGGGGAAGAGGTGAACAGTTCTGAGCACTTGGGGCTAAGTGTTCCGTGTGCACAGAGACATGTTCTCATCACAACTAGCCTTAGCTTTAGGGAGGGGGATTGGGCTCAGAGAGGTAGGTAAGCGACGTCCTTAGGGCTCAGAGACTGGAGGCTTGGGGTCCTTAGGTTCTCGGTCTGGACGCTCATTGCACACATGGTTGCTGTGCATAAGGTGGGACAGCTCTCGCGGGAGACCATAATGTTCCCCGATGTTGGGGTGGCTCAGGACAACCTTCCCTGCTGGCCAGGGAGGAGACTGGGGGATGGTTCAGTGGGGTCCCCAGCTAGGGCCCCAGGCAGTAGGAACAAAGCCTCCTGCTGTGGGGCTGGAGCTGCCCTGGGACAGGCCGTGGGAGAGAGCCCAGAGCAAAGGACACGTTGGGGAGGCCTGGACAGTCACACTTGGGGACACCTGAGTCGTGGCTGGCCCTGGAGGAGTCGGAGGCCAGGAGCCTCCCTGGGTTGGGGTCAGCTGGGAGCAGGGTGGCTCCAGGCCTCCACTATCCCTACTAGAGGACAATTCCCTGGGCCGATGATGCCTCCCCTGTTCTCCAGGCTAACAGGGCAGCGAGGCTGGTTTAAACAGACCGAGCCAGGCTCAGCACCCCTGGTGGCAAGCGGGGATTGGAGGCAGGAACAAGCCCACTGTTTGTTTGGTTTTTTATTAATTAATTAATTAATTTAAAAATTTTTGGCTGCGTTGGGTCTTTGTTGCTGCACATGGACTTTCTCTAGCTGCGCCGAGCGGGGGCTACTCTTCGTTGTGGTGCATGGGCTTCTCACTGCGGTGGCTTCTCTTGTTGCGGAGCACGGGCTCTAGGCGCGCCGGCTTCAGTAGTTGTGGCACACGGGCTCAGTAGTTGTGGCTCGTGGACTCTAGAGCACAGGATCGGGAGTTGTGGCACATGGGCTTAGTTGCCCTGTGGCATGTGGGATCTTCCTGGACCAGGGATCGAACCCGTGTCCCCTGAATTGGCAGGCGGATTCTTAACCACTGTGTCACCAGGGAAGTCCAAGTGCACTGGGTTTTATTTTATCTTGTTTTCTGAGGACCCACCCAAACCCCTTGGCTTTAGACACCAAGCCAGCGGAACCCTAACCAGGGCTGAGGATGCAGAGGCGGGCGTCCTTGGGGAATTGAGTTTGATGGAAGATTTGGGGTTCACTCTTGAGGTGAGGCGAGTGGAGACAACTCTCTCACCCTTCCCCGGGGACGAGAGCAGGGAAGCTGGGCCCCTGAGCCCACAGGAGGTGCCCCCCTCTTTTCTCAAGCTGATTTCCGAGGCCCCATGAGATACCCAGGGCACATCCAGGGCAATTCTGAGGCTCTGGGTGGAATTCTTTGCAAATGTGGCCAGAGTGGGAGGTCTGGAGCCTTCTGCGGCTGCTCTTCTTCCCGTAGGGTCCACCTAGGCCATCTGCTTGCCTGGCCCGTGTCCAGAATGCAGGGGGTGGGCCTTGGGGGCGTGTGGCAACCAGTGGCTGGAAGGGCGAGACAGGCTCTGAGTCTGAGAGGGGGGTTCAGAATCAGCCGGCACTTGCTGTTGTGATCCGGGGCCAGTTACTTAGGGCCCTTCTCACCCCCAGGGCTGGCCAGAGGATTGAGTTCCATCTGGTACTGAAGCGCTGAAGGCATCTAGTGAGGACCCAGTAAATGGGAAAGATCATGAATACACTGAGCCTCCGGGGTGGGGACGGGGCCCTTCTAGGACCATGACCCAGTGTGAGGAAGGCCGCCTATCTCACGGTCGGGATCCCTCTATGAACGGGTTTACCAGGGTGGCACACAGGCTGCTGGCATGGAAAGTGTCAGTGGGTCTCCGTCCCAACTCTCTCCCCTCCCCACCCCGTCCCCATGGGACCTGGACCCATCGGTGACCCTCTCTGGTCCTCAGTTCCCCATCCCTGAGCGAGGGGCTTGTCAGACGATGCTTCAGGGCCCGCCGGCTCGGGCACTCAAGGATTCTTAGGCCGG
The DNA here is from genome assembly GCA_036417435.1 of Inia geoffrensis. Taxonomy (NCBI): domain Eukaryota; kingdom Metazoa; phylum Chordata; class Mammalia; order Artiodactyla; family Iniidae; genus Inia; species Inia geoffrensis. The sequence goes on along the minus strand of CM070906.1, from coordinate 115,257,145 downwards.
ATCATGGCACAAGCTTTCGGGTCCTTAGGTCACATCATAAAGAATGTCTCCTGTCCCATCCCAGTTGACTCCCACCCCACCCCTGGGCTCTAAGGGGAATGATTGGGTTTCCAGTGCCATGTGGGATGCAGGAACCAATACAATGATGGTCAGCGTTCAGAAAGTCCTGATGGAGTGAGATGGGCGGCTCCCCCACCGGCTGCTTCAAAGGACACCGCGGACCAGAGACCAAAGATGGTCTTTGGAGATAAAGGGCTGAGGGAGGTGGCGGGGTGGGGGGTGGGGTGGGGGAACCGCCAGGCCAAAATAGCCCTGTCGCAGCGAGTTGTCCAAACACAGGAAGTCGCGTCTGCTCAGAGAGGGCGAAATCAAAGGGGCAGCCCAGAAAGGAAAGGTTATTTTCACCTTCTCAGAACAGCCCCGAGCAATCAAGGGACGCCCCGACGCCAGACGCTGGTGGGAACGAGCGTCCGAGACACAGAGACACAGGGTACCTCTCTCAGCCTGGGTCGGGGGTGGCAGGGGTGACAGAAAAGCAAAGCACTTTATGAGCCTTTTATAAACAAGCGTGGTGGTCCTGGGGAAAGGGTCCAGACGCGGGATCTGAGGCATCCCAGGGCTGAGGCGGTCCGAGCCTTTCGGATCAGAGGGCACTATCTTCCTTCCAGATGGAGGCGGGTGGAGGGTTGGTGGTTTCAGCGATTTCCTGGGTGTTTTGCTCCCCAGGGCCCCACTTTCGAGAGCAGAGCCTTTTAGGCGTTGCGCTGTTGTGCAAATACACGTTTCGAGAGGCAGGACAGGCGCCTATGCGGTGCTCCCACGAGCAGTGCCATGTGGGCAGCGCCCCCCCCGCAAAAAAAATACCTTCGGTGCTTAAAACCCGAAGGGTTATTTTGAACCGCTCGCTGTCTCTCCAGAGTGAGTCATGCTGCCTGCTGGCCCAGGATGTGTAATTAGATAAAGATGGCTTCTCCATGGGTGGGGTGGCCGGGCAGGGGCTGGGTCTTTTCATCCCCTTTTGTTTTTGGGGAGAACTGAAAGCCGTTGAAAGGAGGGTGGGGGACCCAATCAGCGCATTTCAAAATCAGGCCCTTCCTCCCCAGGGAGGTTCCACGGGTCCCGTGTTCTGAGATGCTTGGGTCTTGGGTGCGTGGAGCGCCCCATCTTAAAGTTCCCGCTTACTTTTAAGGAGGAAAGAGGGAGGACCTTCCCCTTCCCCTGTATGTGTGGAAAGGCTGGGGCAGGCTCCCGGTGGGGACGCCACCAGGTGAGGGGTCCCAGCCGCCCGCCTGTGGCCGGCTGCCCTCGGCTTTCCCCTCCCTCTCCTCACTCTCGCTCGTTCCTGGGTTAATGTAGCCACATCAGTAAATTCGTTACTTAAGGTCCGTGGGTAGACTATTTCCTGGTTCTCAGAGCATGATGTGTCTTCAGGGCAACATTTATGCGAAAGTAAAATGTAAGAGCCGTTCTCATCCACTTGTGAAATTCCAGAAGTTGGAAGACAAACAGTAAACTCCCAGTTGAATCCAAACCAATGTCTCTATCACAGAATTGACTGGAAAGCCTTTTAGAATGGATGCCCTGCAGCGCTCATCTAAGCCTGACCTCCGGGGTGACAGAAAGCCCCAAGGAAAGGACCTGCGAGTGTGCTCTGTGAGAGGGTCTTAGCTCAGGGTGGTCTTCAGTCAGCCCCTCTGGGCAGGAAGGGAAGTGGAGCTGGGCGGTGGGGTCTCAGGGGTGTGCCTGGTCCCCCAGGCCATGGCACCACGTCCCCTTTGCCGGCTCGGGGCGGGGGTGGCAGGGTTCCATGGGCCGCATTCAGACTCAGCCGTCTGCATCTCAGAGCAGATGCCCGGGCTCTGGGAGCTGCCGCCACCTCCCTCTGCCCCTGCCGAGTCCAAAACGAGCCTGCACGTTGGATACGGAGGTTGGGCCCCAGCACACCGACTGGTTCAAAGAAGCAAACAGTCCTAACAATAGTTGGCTGGGCCGTCTGAGTTCCAGCCAAGAATCCTAGCCCGTCGCTGGCGGGGGCCCAGCCCGGCGTTCCCTTGCACAGCAGCCCTTGCAGACCTGGGCAGAGGCGTCTGGAGGGGACGCGGCCACTCCCCCGTCTGCAGCTGAGCTTTTCTATTTTGATCATTGGAGGCCCAATGGCTAGTGTGCCCCATTCAGTCAGAACCCCAGCTGAGGGAGGCCGTGGGAGAGAATTCTGGTATCTTCTCAGCACGGCAGGTGCTTCTGTGGTCCCACAGGTGGCGATTCTGCCTGGAGCTCAGGACAGGTACACAACCACGCACCATGGATGAGAACACATCCTCCCGTGAAACTCACCCCCTTCTCTGCTTCACCTGCTTTCAGGACCAGGCCCAAGACGCGCAAGCATGGCGTGAGTCCCGCGGACATGTACCGGTGGAAGCTCTCATCCCACGAGCCCTGCAGCTCCACCTGCACCACAGGTACCCGTGACAGGTGCCAAAGGGCGGCACCTGCTGAGCCCACCTCCCCGGTGGGTGCGAGTCCGGGCTTCGGGGCCCATGCACCTGCTTGTAGCCCCAAATTGCCCACAGGGAGCTTATCTAGCAGTTTCCTGACCCACGAGGCAGTGCGATGAGGTGGGAGTTTGGATGTCCTTGTGCTTACGATGTGCTGGACCACGGTAAGGCCCAGCCGCTTGGGGGTTATGCAGCCCCCCAAAGGCTCCCTCGTCATTCTTCATATCATACCTTGTTAGAACAAACATCCTTCTGGTTAAAAAGTAAGAAATCTCAGGTGGTGAGGATTTTACTCTTGCTTACAGCAAATGTAGGACGGGGAAATAGACCCACGTGGTCTGTGGCAGAGGGAACTGTTCGGATTCTAGGACCTCGTCCAGGGAGGAAGCAGGAGGGGAACGGAGACCCCCGGGGCTGCCTGGGCAGATAGACACGTGGGGTTAGTAAGTGTCTGAACCTATGTCTGCTCACGTGGCTGGATGCCGCCACAGCAAGCTTCTGGCCCACAGCCCAGGGCCTGGGGCTCCATCTGCCGCCAGCTCTGGTGCCCTCCCCCTGGGGACTGCTGCAAGGTCAGATGCCAGGCCCAGACCCAGGACCTGTGGCAAATGTAGGGAGACCCCGGGTGCCGCCTTATCTATACCTGCGACTTCGTGTTTGGGTTTGGGCAAGACGAGTTACTGCCCCTCAAAATGTATGATGCCCCTGCCCCTGCCCTGGCACTCCCACCCCAGCTGGCCAGAGCTTTGGATGTCCCCTGCGTGCTCTGGCCAGTGTGGAAGAATTAGCAAGCCACTGACTGGACCCTGGGCAACCAGTGGTCTGGGCGTGGTCACACCTCCTGCAGCCCTGGTTGGCATCTCAGGAGGAGGGCCCGAGGGAGGAGCTGGGGAGGTGGCCCTGCAGGACTCTGAATGGACCACAGGCTCTCCGTCTTGGGCTGGAATCTGAGGCCCTCTCCTTTTACATGCCCCTCGTCCACCAGCAAGGCACGGGATGAGGCTGGGTTTGGCCCCCTGATATTCTGGAGGGCGCGAGGTGGGCTTTGTTGGGTATGTGGTGAACGCTCGGGATGCGCTATTTGGTCCACCACACCCCATGCCCTTTGCAAATTGCTTAATCTCTCCACGGCTCAACTTTCTACCTGTAAAACGGCATGTCCGCCTTTCCAAACGTGGTTACAGGGCTAGACACCAAACGAGAAGTAAGTTGTCATGGCCAAAGCTCAACAAGTGGGCGCCATGGCCAGCACTGCTGCTGCTGGTCTCAGGAGAGAACAGGGTTGAGTGCTGGGATGGGTGTTGGAGGAGCCTGCTCCCCAAGGGCAGGGTCCTGTTCTGAACTGGGAGCCCCGATGTCGTCCCCACGCATGCCGGGATTGTCACAGACCACGTGACTGGGAGCGTCTCCTGTTCCTCCCGGACACATCGCTGCCCGGGGAGGTGACGTCGCTTGAGATCCCTCCAGGACGCAGCAGCCTCTATGGCGAGGGGCCTGAGCCTGGCCCTGGGTGAAAGATGGTCCCCAGGGAGGTCACAGCACCATCTCTCAATACCCACAGAGTGGCCAGGCAGGGTATGTGCAGACCTGCCCTGGGTGGCCCGAGGTGCAAAGTAGGACGAAAGAAGAAAGGAAGTGAGAAAGACAGATTTGGGCTCTGCTGAAAGGAAGCGCTCTCCTTTAGACGAGCCTGTCTGGGACTGGTATGAACGGCCCCGACGCGGAGTGGGCCCCTCATCACCGCAGAGGCACCAAGCTGGGCACAGGTGGCGCTCGGCAGAAGTGGTGGAGTCGGGTCCCTGCTGAACGGGACCTCCGCACACTCTGTGGCCAGCTCTTCTCCAAATCCCACCGTACCAGGTGCCGAGGCCGGGCCGGTGTTGGGGGCAGGGGTGGTTTACAGACCTTCCGTGGCCCACGGTGTCTGTGCAAATATCCACAATGTCGCTGGCACACAGCAGCTCTCCTGTGCCCTTGAACTTCAGCCATGGCAGCAAGCAATCTTTCCTTTCCTTAAAGACGCTCCTGGGAGTGGTAGAAATGTAGGTGAAATCGGTTTGGACTCTTAGCTTGAGTCTCAAGTGATGATTTCCAGCTGTTCTTGGCACCTCCTGGCCGCAGGCTGAGGGGAGTGGAGCGGGTGGGCCCCGAGCTCACGCACCTCAGGCAGAGCAGGCCCACCTAGCTGAGTGTTGGGCTTCTCTGCGCCTTTTATTTAGAGGAAGGGCTCGGTTTGAAAGGGCTCAGTAGGAAGGTTTGAAAAGCACCGCGTTCAAGACTGATGTAGGGAGGTGGGTGTCCAGACGACTGGTGCTCTGACTGCCCTGCATCCCTGGGGGGTTCCTCTGAGCAGCACGCTGAGGCCCAGAGAGTCTCACAGCGCTCACGTCACCCCCACCCCACCAGCGAGAGACTGGGCTGGGACCAGCATTCCCGTCTCTCTTGATCAGGACCTGCTGTGTTTCCACTCGATGACGAGGAGGGAATGAATAATCAGGCGCTTGCTGAGGGTCTGCAAGTCCCTAAACTTGGACCCTCCCTGGGCCCCAGAGCTGGTGTCTCTGAGGCCTGGAACATTCTGAACAGACCTGGCCAGGAAGCCAGTCTCCCCCTCAGCGACGGCTAAAGATGACACAGCCCAGCGCTGGCAGCGAGGCACCAGTGATTGCAACCTGGCTCGTCCCTTACGGAAAAAAGAAAAAATCCCCATGTGGGCTGCTTCCCAGGCTGTTTCATTCCGTCCAGGGCTGGGGCTCGGAGAGGCAGGAGCTGCCGGCTTTGAGACACGCGCCGCTGGGAAGGGAGCGCAAGGTGGCTGGGGCCCTTGGTTTACGGGGAAATCAATTTCCCTCTGGGGGAAGGGTGACCCCAGTGAGGAGGGTTCCGTTCCCTTCATCATTCAGGAAAGCTGGGTCCCTCCCTCTCTCTCTCTCTCTCTCTCTCTCTCACACACACACAAACATACACACACACACACACACACACACACACACACAAACACACACCAGTAATAACAACCACCACAAACCCTAACCTCACCTGGGGACTTCACCAATGTTAACCCAACGTTAACACTCTCCCTGAGTCAACCTGGCTCTTTGGCAGGGACCCACCCACTGTGTAGTGACTCTGGCCCATGTACCAGCTCGGTACCGAGCACGGGGTGCAGGGGAGGAAGACCAGAGAGGCAGAAGGTGGAGCTGGGGGTCAAGGAATTAATAATTTTAGTTGAGGGCTGCCCCTTTACATACTGTCCCCCAATGGGATTTATAGAGTACCAGGTATTTAATCACAATAATGATTAAAGAAAGTTTAAGAGGGAGTTTGATAAGGACTAGGGCATGCCATGGAAGGGTAGGGAGGATCTGAAGATCTAATATAGCATCTGAGGTGTCTGCAAAGGGCTGGAATGGTTAGATTATCCATCCATCCATCCATCCACCCATCCATCCATCCATCCACCCACCCAACAATCCATCCATCCATCCATGGATGGGTAGTTATTGAATGAATGAAAATGAGCGACACTTGGCTGGCTTTGCCTCTGGGCCTCTGTAAGGGCCAATCTGAGTTTATTTAAAACCCAGGGTTTGTGACACATAAACTGGGTGCCCAGCCTGGGCTGGATGGGGTGAGGGTGCAAAAAGAAGAGGTCAGGCCATGGGACATGGATGGGGAGAGAGTTCAGATCCACAAAGCCGTCTTCGCTGGGCTCCACCTGCAGACCTGTCAGCTGGTAGCTGTCACTATCCCTGATTTAAACCGGGAAGTGCTAGTGGTCGGGTGACTCGCCCATGGTCACGTGGCCTGTCTGCCGGTCACCAAGGTGCTCACAGTTGGCTCACCTGGCCCCTCCCTTGTCCTGAACCCAGGGGTCATGTCGACGTACGCCATGTGTGTCCGCTATGATGGCATCGAGGTGGACGACAGCTACTGCGACGCCCTAACCCGGCCTGAGCCTGTCCAGGAGTTCTGTGCAGGGAGGGAGTGCCAGCCCAGGTACCTGCCCCCCAGGCCCCGAACAGGGTGTGTGTGGGGGGCAGGAGGCGGGGGCCTGGGGCTCTGCTTTGCTCCTGCCTGCGGGAGTGGCGGGAGTCTGCACCTTGCTCTGTCACCCAGGCGGGCCGCAGGCCTGCTAGGGGGGCTGCACTGGCCTACTGTCGGTCCCAGTGTCATTTCCCACGTTTTGCGGTAAAATCTGTCACTATGCCTTGCACGCAGTGGGCGCTCAATCAATGACTCCCACCGCAGGTTGAGAACTATTCTGAACATGACTGTTTGCTCCTGCCGCCCCCAGGTCTACTCGGTGCATCTAGAGTTTTGAGAAGCCCAAAGGGATTATTCCCGAAATTCCAGGCTGATGGGTGTCCGGGCTGTGGGGGAGGTCCCATCTTCCTAGGCCCCACCAGGCCTCCTGTCCTGCCTCACAGATGGTCCAAGGCTGGGCCCCAAGCATGTCCTCTTTCTGGTCATGATCACGGTGGTCCCAAGATGAGCCCAAGGGTGCCCGGCCTTGGAGGCCAAGGGCATCCTGCTCTCTGACACTTCACACCCTCTTTTCTTCGGGCCTGCTCCCTCCCGGGGCCTCTGCTCCATCCAGGGGCCTCTGCTCCATCCCGGGACCTCTGCTCCCTCCTGGGGCCTCTGCTCCATCCCTGGGCCTCTGCTCCATTCCGGGGCCTCTGCTCTATTCCGGGGCCTCTGCTCCATCCCGGGGCCTCTGCTCCATCCCGGGGCTGCTGCTCCATCCCGGGGCCTCTGCTCCATCCTGGGGCCTCTACTCCCTGTGCGTTTGCTCCTTTGTGAGAAGCTGGGTGTGCAGCCATGGGGGGTCTTCTCTCCCCCTCAGAGAGAGCCCCCATGGTGGGGCTCGGGGCTCCAGGACACTGAGGCAGGATCCCCAGTTGGAGGAAGAAGGGCGACAGAGGCAGGAGGGGAAGGCTCTCTGCGGGGAGGGAACAGCGTCAGCAAAGCAACAAAGCCCGGGACTTTGTTTCCCTGAAGTGGCTGGATGTGGTCTGGAGTTGAGAGCAGGTGGAGGCTACAAGGGCTCCTGGGCAAGCCGGCCAAGTGCAGGCGCGGGTGCCCACTCACCACCCTACCGGGGTGTTTCCTACAGCGGGGGAGGCGGGGGTCGTCACGGCAACAGCTTCCCTATGGGGCCTGGCCAGCTCCCTGTCTGACAGCCCGTGGTGGATTTGGACCCCACGAGGGACGGAGGAGCTGGGCCGTGGGGTCCCGGCCAGCGGGAGAAGGGTAGGGGTCGCTGAAGGCCGTGCCCGTCCCGAGGCAGGTGGGAGACTAGCAGCTGGAGCGAGTGCTCGCGCACCTGCGGCGAGGGCTACCAGTTCCGCATCGTGCGCTGCTGGAAGATGCTCTCGCCCGGCTTCGACAGCTCCGTGTACAGTGACCTGTGCGAGGCAGCCGAAGCCGTGCGGCCCGAGGAGCGCAAGACGTGCCGGAACCCGGCCTGCGGGCCGCAGTGGGAGATGTCTGAGTGGTCAGAGGTGCGCATGCGCAGAGACAGCTGGGCCGGGCTGGGAGGTGGGGGTGTCGGGGGGGTTGGGGCGCTGGGGGCCTGGCGCAGGGCCCTTGCACCGCTGCTCAGGCAGACGCGGCCCCGCCCTCACCCCGGCTTCCCCGCAGTGCACGGCCAAGTGTGGGGAACGCAGCGTGGTGACCAGGGACATCCGCTGCTCGGAGGATGAGACACTGTGTGACCCCAACACCAGGCCTGTGGGGGAGAAGGACTGCACGGGGCCTCCTTGCGACCGCCAGTGGACAGTCTCCGACTGGGGGCCGGTGAGGGCGGGTGGGCAGGGTGGGGCGGTGCTCAGAGGGTGTCCCCGCGCGATTACGAGGAACCAAAACCTTTATCCCCAAACAAATGGTCACATCCCGATGCCCTTTTATAAGCTCCCTGTCTTGTCTGTGTGTCTGTCTCTCTTGCCTCCTGCCTGCATGAGACATTCAGATGCTCACTGGGGTCCCCTCTGTGTGCTGGGTGTACAGATGAGCTTTTCAGGTGTCTTAGGCGTGCTTTTCTCTGTGTGTTTTTCAACGAGCATGCAATCTTTCTGTAATTAGAACAGAAACTGTTATTTAAAACATGGTTACCATGGCAACGCCTCCCCCTCCCCCCAGCTGTCTGGGGGACCTGGGAGGGGGCTCTGCCTCTAACGCCGGGTGTCCCCTTGCAGTGCAGTGGAACCTGCGGGCAGGGCCGCATGATCAGACACGTGTACTGCAAGACCAGCGACGGACGGGTGGTGCCCGAGTCTCAGTGCCAGATGGAGACCAAGCCTCTGGCCATCCACCCCTGCGGGGACAAGAACTGCCCCGCCCACTGGCTGGCCCAGGACTGGGAACGGGTGAGTGCCCCGAGCCCGAGCCGGGTGGCCCGGCCCCCTCCGTCTGGGAGAGCATTTGGCCGAGAGCCAGGTGGCCAGAATGACGGACTGGTCAAACGAGGAACTAATTGGAAATTAGGACGACACAATTCACTAAACATCAATTTGAAACAGAAAAAAACAAAAAAGTAAGAAAATCTCTTAAAACTTCCCAAATCTAAATAGCAAATGTTCAACGAGGCATGCAGGGCTGGTATCGTTCCCATGACCCCATGTTCCCGAAAGATGGAAACCCAGGGTTGGGGGTCCTTCTGCTGTACTTGCTCTTGGCTCATGGGCCCTGTACGTCCCTTTGTTCTCACGACCCCTAGACCTGTCAAGGTCACCAACTTACAATTTCAGACAAATTGTTCTCAACCACACTGCTTTCAACTGCTTGTTTCAGGCAGATCACTATTAGCTAAGTCATCTGAAGTCAAATTGTCATTAACCATTTTGTTTCACAACAGATGGTTTTATGCTAAATTGCTTGTCATCAAATCTGTCTGGGGCCACGTGGTTATCGACCGGAGAGTTCTCAGCCAACTTGCCATTGATCTAAGCGTTTTCACCCACTTGCTATTGGCCGAGACATTACCACTGGCCTGGCTCTGGGCTCTGTGTTCTGGTCCTCCTGGCCTCTGGCCCTTGACCCCTGACCCGGCCCCATCTGTCACCCTGCCTCAGTGCAACACCACCTGTGGCCGAGGTGTGAAAAAGAGGCTGGTACTGTGCATGGAGCTGGCCAACGGGAAGCCGCAGACGCGCAATGGCCCTGAGTGCGGCCTGGCCAAGAAGCCCCCGGAGGAGAGCACGTGCTTCGAGAGGCCCTGCTTCAAGTGGTACACCAGCCCCTGGTCTGAGGTAAGCGCCTGGCTGGCCCCCCGCTGAGGTCACCTGAGGCCAGGCCTAGGTTCTGGTCCTGCCAAAGTACCTCCTCTCCCGCCCCAAGTGCCCCTCATGTCCCCCCTCTCAGCCTCTGTCAGGGCTTTTCATCCCTGGAAAGATTGTCAGTGCTACCAAGTCAGCTGGTGCCAGAGCCACCTCCTCCAGGAAGCCCTCTCAGATCTCACCTCTGGGATCCCTGCCATGCTCGTCCTGGGCCTTTCTTGGGCCCAGGTCACTTCCGGCCTTGCACTGTAGCCTTTCAGTTGTGCATTTGACGGCACGTGTGCCTGACACCCAACATGGGGCAGACAGATCCCAGGTGGGTACCAGGACTGTGTGGGGCTGACTCAGATATGGCCTCGGTCCCAGGAGCCAGAGTCAAGGCAGGAGGGACACAGGTTTAGAGAGGCAGAGGGGATGGCAGGACATGTGCACTGTGGGCAGAGGGAAGCCAGAGGAATGGCCGCCGCTGCCCTGACACAGGCCTGGCCCCTCCACGGCCCTGCGGGCTCCTCGGCCTCAGGCTGGCGGGTGGCTTGGAGCCGAGATCTCTCTGCTCTCTACAGCCGGGAGCAGAACCCTCACCTCCCAGGCCCCAAGGCCTCTGTGGGTGGGCCAGTCCCAGCACTTGGCCAGACGGGCTCCTTTCCTCCGCCCAACAGCACCCCGGGAGGGGGCTCCTCTTCCCATCCCACGGGGGAAGAAACCCAAGTTCAGAGAGGGAGCTGACCCCCAGCTCCTGGGGCGTGAGCAGACATTGGACGCTGCTCCGGGCGGGCTGAGAGATGTGCAGAGTGAAGGGAGGCCCTGAACCGGCCCATCCTAATGAGAGCAGGGCAGGGCGGGCCCTGAGGCGCGTGGGGCTGGCCTGAGCCGGGCGAGCAGCCCTGGTCCGCAGACTGCCCCCCCCGCCCCAGTTCCCTGGCCGAGCAAAGGGGGTCCTTTAACTTCTGCTTTTTCTCTCCTGGCCCCTTTCCTGTGGAGGCCTCCCGGCGGGATCCCAGGGCACTCGGGGGCTCGTTAGCATCCTTCAAGCCTTTCTTACAGCACAGGGGCGGCCATGTCTAGACTTGGGTTTTTACTGATGCGTACCGTCTCCCCGATGTCTCCTTATAGCAGCATCACCAGTCCTGTGCCCCAAGTCCCCTCTGCACTTGGTGGTGCTGTAGCTCCCAGGAGGGCGCAAGTAGGGAGGCCCATAGTGGTCTTTGCACAGGAGCCTGGGAGCATTGGGGGAGGGGCGCCCCTGTGTTGCCCTGATGATGGTGGGTGGGCAAGGGGTGACCAGCCCGTGGGGATGTGGACCTCTGTCATTTTGTCCCTGGTTGGGGTGGTGTCTGCTTCCCCTGTGGCTGCCCCTTCCCGGGATAGGGGCTTAGTAAAAGTCCATCCTCCCAGCTGTCCCATCTACTCAGGTGCAGAGGTGTGTTCTCTCTGGGGCCGAGGGACAGCCAGAGGTTCCTCAGGGCACCCGTCCAAGGCTGACTGTTGTCTGTGCTTGGTGCCTCCAGACTGGGCCAGCGCCCCCCCACCCCGGCTGGGAGTGGGCATCGGGCAGGCAGCCCTCCCTGTGCCTCTGCAAACAGAACCAGAGGGTGGGCCCAGGGCCAGGGCCTCCCACCCCAGACCCCACTCAGGAGACCGAGGGCTCGGGTCCCAGACGTGCCTGGGTGACGTGGGGTCACCCACATCAGGGGCAGCCAGAGGGAGCCGCCGCCTGTAGGATCTTGGCAGGAGGACGGCGGGGTAACTGGGGTCAGCAGATGGCCCTGGTGTTTTGGGTATAGCTCAGCGGGGCTTTCCAAGGGGAACATCTGGACTCTGGGAGCCGAGGGTGAGGCGGTGGCTTTGGAAGATACAGTTAATTGGTCCACTACAAACACAGCTTGTTATTGGAGTGGGAAACCAGTGCTCTCCCTGGGCCGTGGCCCTGGGTGTCCTGAGCATTCAGTAGCACAGGACCCAGGAAAGCTAGAGCCGAAGGACCCACCTGGCGGGGGGTGGGGGGGGGATAGTTGAGAGAGGAGACGGCCACGCCCTCATGGTGCAGATGGGGAAACTCAGCAGCCCCGGGGGAGGGGGGACGAGTACTAGCGTCTCCTGGCTGCCAGCCAGTGCCCTTCCGTGTGTCCCGTGTCGGGTGAGACTCGGCAACCAGGTGACGGGGGTGGGATTCCCCCCACCTCTGGCCAGAGCCCTCGCCCCGCCGGTGGGGGCTTTGGCCATGCCATCTCTCCCCGATCAGTGCACCAAGACCTGCGGGGTGGGAGTGCGGATGCGAGACGTGAAGTGCTACCAAGGGACCGACATTGTCCGAGGCTGCGACCCGCTGGTGAAGCCCGTTGGCAGACAGGCCTGTGACCTGCAGCCTTGCCCCACAGAGCCCCCAGGTGAGGGGGGAGAGGCGGAGGGCGGGGCAGGGGCTTTCCAGGGAGAGCAGAGGCTGGGCTGAGCCAGGGCCTGCGGGATGAGCAGACATCGGTCGGGGTGACCGGGAGGGCCTAGTGGCTACAGGGACCCATGCATGTCGGGGAGTGAAGGTTCCCTCCTGGCGTGGCTGAGCCCAGGCTGGGAGGTGAGGGTGGGAAGGACGGCAGGTGAGAGCTGACTGGAGCTTGGAGTCCCCAGGAGCCATGCCAAGACCTGCACTTTGGAGAGAGCGTCCAGCTTCAGAAGATGGGAGGGCAGCTGTGGGGCAGGGGACCAGGGATCCAGGAAGACTCAGCCAGAGCACCCTCGAGCTGGGCACGCGGGAGCAGGGAGGCGAGGGGCTGAAGCAGGGTCTCTGGCTCGGGCGCCTGGAAGACGCATGAGGGTACTAGGCTCTGAGGGGGCACCAGGGCCAGGTGATGAGCTCTGCTTTGGACCTACTGAGTGGAGGGGGCACCTGTGGGCCTCCCAGGGATGTTGAGGCCTCTGGGGGTGAGATCAGTGGCTCTTCCAAATCCTGGGCCCTGGGTATTACCCTTCCCTGTGCACCGTTCACATCACTTGGTGGGGTCTGTGACATCCCTGGGGTGGGACAGAGGCAGGGAAGCAGTGGCAGAGAGGTAGAACTCAAGGAGAGGAGGCGGTGGGGTGGGGCGGGCGGGGGTCCTGTCGAGTCGTCACCCCTGACCGCCTCCTGATGCCCCACGCCCCCCGCCGTGTCCCTTCCCCAGACGACAGCTGCCAGGACCAGCCGGGCACCAACTGCGCCCTGGCCATCAAGGTGAACCTCTGCGGCCACTGGTACTACAGCAAGGCATGCTGTCGCTCCTGCCGGCCCCCCCACTCCTAGGCCCGGCAGCTGCTCCTCAGAGACCGAGCACCCCATCCCTGGGGCCACAGCAGCCCCTCCACGGACACCCTCCCTGCAGGGCGCCCCAGCTGTGAAGACATGACACTGAGCCCCTGCTCTCTCCCCAGGCAGGAGAGCCCCTCCCCTGCCCCCCACCCCCCGAGCGCGCCCGTCGGCCCTCCCAGGACAGAGCCGGGAGGACTGGCGTGTTTGTGGCTCCCACCCCGGGGGGCCTGGGAACATCCTCTATCCCTCCAGGGCTGTGGGGGTGAGGAGAGGGGGATGGGCAGCCAGGGAGACGGGGCGCCTGGGATCTTGATGCTGTCTAGGCGACTCTTTCCGGAGGAATTTTAATCTCACGATGTAGCATCGCTCGCCTCCCTGATATGAAGCTCTTGGCACGGAGGGACCCACCGCACTTTACACCTGGGAAGAGGCATTTTTCTCATGGCACCATGGCTGTGCTGTCGTCCGTCAGTACTCTCTGTATGTTAATAAAGTGGTCCTATTTATGGTGGCATCGTGGGGTCTCCGGGCTCTGCCAGGCAGGGTGGGGTGGCCGTGAGGCTTCGGGAGCTGTGGGGTCGCTGTCCAGCTCGCCATTCGGAAGGATCTGCTGTGGCCTCAGGTCTGGGACCAGGTGGGGCTGGGGGCCGGGCTGCAGCGTCTCCCTGAGGACATGACAGGGGAGAGCGGACAGAAGGTGACAAAAAGAGTGGGTAGCCTGCGGGGAGGGGGTCTCAGGGGCATCAGGACTCGGGCGCTGGAGTCAGAACCGAGCCAATCTCGCACCTCCCAACTGCTGTGGGGCTTGGGGGACAGCGGAGCCCAAGGGAACTCCCTCACCCGAACCACGGGAGGAAGAGGTGAGGCAGGCAGGGTGGGAGGCGTGGTGTGGGCCCACGTGGAGTGCTCAGGAAATAGCCATCACTCATGTTTCTGGACCCCTTAGAAGGGCTACTTAATCTGGACTTGTGGGTGCAGGGACACAGGAGGGCTTCCTGGGGGAGGTGATGTTTAGGCTGGTGCAGCCGCAGGAGTTCTTCCAGATGAAAGTGGGGGTGGGGGGGCGGGGCGGGGGGAGTGCAGAAACTGAAAGCTTCCAGGGAGAGGGTGGGTGCGGGGGATGCTGAAAGCACCTTGGTTTGGCTGCAGCGGATGAGGGACGATGGGGGTGTCCACCCGCCGAGGGACAGCGAGATGGCACAGGGCCGAGGATGCCGCAGGGAGCGTCTTTAGGGACAGGGGGCAGGGAGGCGAGGGGCTACCTGACTGCTTCCCTGGGAGGCAGGGCCAGCCTGTCCCCAAACTGGGACCAGAGCAGGGTCCACCACGGTGTTCAGGACGGCACCCAGGGGGCTGCAGGTGGGTGAGTGGCTGTCCAGGTTCACTGGGGCCTGTGGGGTGAGCTCCCTCGAGGTCAGTGGCTCAGTTCCAGCAGAGGTGGGTGGCCGCACTGCAGGGGTCTGGGGCTCCCTGACACACCGCACTGTTGTGCCCTGTCATTTCCCCCCACCCCCATATTTTCTCTCCTTATGACCTTCCTCTCCCATCCTCCTTTCCACCAGCACTTTTGTGCGCATCCTGTACGCCAGGGTCTGTGCCCAGCGCGTTACCAGTGCTGCCTCTTTAACCCTAAGAGCCCCGTGGAGTCGGTATCATTGTCACCCATTGTGTTGATGCTAAGACCCAGGCCCAGAGAGGTCAGTCACTTGCCCCAGGTGGCTCAGCTTGTCACCCCCCACCCACCCTCCAGGAGGTTAGGGTTTAGGCCAGTGGCTTCCGATCATGGAAGTCTGACACATCCACCCCGGGAAAGTCAAAACCAAACGTGGCTGCGGCCGGGCGCCTTTGGGCAGTGCCTTGACCCCTGGGGCTGGACGGGAGAGGAAGGCCAGCTCTGCCCGGTGCTGGGCTGGACACGGCCCCACCCAGGAAGTGCCGGGGAGGGGTCTGGGCTGGCCTGGAATGTCAGGCAGACCAAAGACAGCGCATGGTGTCAGGAGTTTTATTGGCTCTCGAATCTGTCAGAGAGCATGCAGCTCCCCGCAGGTCCCCATGGTGGAGCCGGGGGAGTTCGGATGGATGGGTGCATGTGTGTTGATGTCAAATGGATCTAGGAATCTACACAGAGGCCAGAGACCAGAAAAGGAAATAGGAAACCAAACAGAACAGCCGCAGGAAGTGCCACCTCCTGACCCTCACCCCGCTCCCCACCCCCCGCCCACCCCGCCAAGCTAACGCATCAGAAACAAACTCATGGGCTTTGACAAAGCAAGGGGAAGCTTGGGGATGAATGCCATTAGCAAGTCCAAACTGAGGCAGGAGGAGAAAGGAAGAAGGTGGGGTGGGGGGGTGGTGGAAATCGATGATGCCAGAAACAGTAAGGTTTCCTAACTCTGCTCACGTCCGGAGTCACAGCTCAGCAGCACTTTGGAGAAAGAGCAGAAGTGTGGTGCTCAGGCCGCCCACAGCTCAGGGATAGCCACGTGCCCCGAAGGTTTGTCTGTTAGGAAGGTGGCTTAGCTGGGGAGCCTGGTCCGTCTTCCTGGGCAGACGGGGCTGCCCTACCAGGGTGGGGGCTGGCTCTATGGCTGGGCCCAGAGGCAGAGAGAGCCCAGGAGAGGGCAGGGGACTCTGGGGGCCGTGCTGCCGAGAGGAAACGGTGCCTCTGCGTGGACGGGGCTGCGTGCCCCGCGGGCGGTGCCCCTGGGTTTGGGGCATTTCTCGAGCTGGACGGTGGGGGATCCCCTAGCCCTGCTGGGAGGGTGCGCACGGGGCCAGAGCAGGGAAGGGGCAGCCTGAGGCTTTTGCTCCCAGGTCCTCCTGAGAAACTGGGCAGGTGGCAGAGCTCGGGGGTCTATGCCCCGGGGCATGAAAGCAGGAGGGCTCCAGGGGTGCTGAGGCCCAGGAGTGGGAGAGCCCGTCCCAGGTCTCACGGGGAGTCAGTGGGTCATTTAGCCCCTGGTCCATGGCTGCGTCCGCCCTACCGCATCGGGGCTGAGGACCGGACTGGGTATTTTAGTGTGGACACTGCCGACGCGGGGGTAGCAGCACACGGCCTCCTCCCCACTCCATTTTCACCAAAAAGCCAGTCGGGGCTGTGCATCCCAAGGGAGCTCCCCCGTCCAGGGAGATCTGCCCAGCTGGGGGCCCAGCTCAATCAACCAGTGTCTCAGCCGCCTGGCGCTTAAAGCCAGGGTGTGTGGGGGAGGGGTGGGGGGAGGCCCTGTTCTGGGACGGGGTGCCTGGTCCCCAGTCGCCGGCTGAGGCTCGTGCTGCAGGGCCCCTAGCATCGCGGCTACCACCCCTTCCTTGAACAAGTAGGTAGACTGAGGCCCAGGGAGAGAGGGACACGGCCAGGCGGTGAAGCCAGAGATGCCGACTTGCTGGGGCTGAGACGGAGGCCACCTTCCACGGCCCCCTCCCTAACGGCAGCATTGGTAGCAGCAGCCTGGCATCCATGCTCCGGAGCCCCACCTCACCCTGCAGCCTGCCACCCGGATGCTACCGCACACCTGTGCCCACATCATGCCCGCCTCCCTTCCGGACCCAGGCCCCGGGGGCCACCATCCGGGGCAGCCACACTACTTTCACTGGGTCTGACCCCCGCAGCGAGCCCCGGAGCTCCCCAACGGGCCGCCGTGAGGACGCGGTTGTGAGGCAAGCTGGGCCGAGCCCGGGTCCGGGCCCAGGGCCAGGCTGGGACGCCGTGGGGGACCCCACCGTGGTCTCAGGACCTGTCGGCGGCCGGGGGCGCCCTCAGACGTCGGTGCTGATGCTGCGGCTCCGGGAGAAGGCCTCCCGCATGGCCGAGAGGCGGCTGGGGTTGAGGGCCTGCAGGGCCCCGAAGCTCCCAGGCGGCAGCGGCAGCGCTACGTCCTCCCGGCTGACGCTCTTGTGGGCGACGCGCTCCCCGCCGTTGCGCACGCCCTCGTCCTCCTGCAGGAAGAAGGTGGGCGGCTCGTAGTGGGAGCAGCTGCGGCAGAGGGCGCGGGCCTGCGGGGACTTCTGGCTGAAGGAGGCAGCGGTGGCCGGGTGGAGCGCCGGCCCGTTGGTCAGCACGAGGCTGCGGTGCGAGTGCAGCGGGGGCAGGTGCGAGTGCACGGCGAAGTCGGGCTCCTCCTCGTCTTCCTCGGACTCCTCCTTCTTGCAGCAGTAGTACTGCGGGCAGAGGGCCACTGTGACCACCGGCTCCCTGGCTCCCCTCGCCGCGCGTGTGCGGCACCCAGCTCATACACGCGCGTCCCTGGCACCACCACTCACGGGAGCTTGTAATCCAGGCATCCCGGGCTCCCGGGATCCCTAAGTGAGGGATTCGCTCGTGTCGTCAGCCCACGGCAGCCGGGGGCAGGTGCAACGGCCAACTCCATTTTGCAGGTGGGGAAACTGAGGCACAGGGGGTGCAGGCAGCCTGAAAGCGGCAGAGCTGGGATTCGAGCCCGGGCAGTCTGGTCCCAATCTAGTTCCAGGGCAGCAAGCCGTGCTGCCTTGCCCTATGCACGTGGCTTCCTCTCCTCTCTCAGGAAGAAAGATGCGGGGGACCTAGGACAGCCCTAGAGTGCGGGTGGGGCAGGGAGTGCACAGGTGGTGGAGTAGCACCACCCAAGGGCTCACCTCTGCTCCCCGCTTGGCAGCTGTGTGACATCTGCAAAGGCCCTTACCCTCTCTGAGCCTCAGCGGACTCACCTCGCAGGGAGTCTGGGGAGCCGTCATCACCAAGACCTCACAGGTGGAGTCCGGGGGTGCCGTCTGCCTTGCACCTTCTTGGAGACCTGACTCTTCCCCCTTCCTGGGCCCTGGCTCCCTCCCTCTGCAGGGCCCCCTCCGGGCTTCCCTCCCACCCCCACCCCCACCCCACCCCCAGCTCCCGGAGTACCTGGAGCCGGCAGTAGCACAGAACCGCGATGATGCAGAGCAGAATCACAGTCGCCAAGATGCCCCCGGTGATGACCACAGTTCCGGCTGTCATCCGCCCCCTTCTCCATCAACAGCCTGCAACGCACAGCACCAGCTTTACCGCATTGTCAACTCGTTGCAGAAGGAAGCTGTTCTAGGTTAGGAGGTTGAGGAAGCGCTCCGAAAGGGAAAACAAAAAATCCCACTGCATGCAGGAGGCAGGGGCTGGGTCTGGGGGTCAGGAGGGACATCCCCCTATGCCTATGCCTCTGCCAGCAGTTTCCACATCTGTAGGAGATGATGCTAACAGCACACCTCCTCGCTCTCGGGGTTCCCTGAAGGTTTCTTGAGCACGTATGTGAGCGCTCAGCCTAGCACACTTTCAGCCTGGGCGACAAGCTCACGCATTTAAAAATTTACCCAAATGCAGTCGGGCTGATCGTATGGTTTTGTAACCTGCTTTGTCCCTTCACCAGCTCATCCTTATTTTTCCTTACAATTTCTGTAACAAATTTTGAACGATATTCCATTTTATAACATAACCGATCCCTTTTTTTTAAATTTCAAATCGCCAGTAAAATACACGACATACAATTTACCATCTTGACCATTTTTAAGTGTACAAGTCAGTAGTGTTAAGTATATTCGCTTTGTTTGCAACCGACTTCCAGAACTTTCTCATCTTTCGAAACTGAAAACCAAACTCCTTTTTGGTGTTTAGGCTGTTGACATGAAAAAATAAATCTTAAGCCAATGTTTCCATAAATGTTTGCGTAGCTAAAAACTGAAGCCATTTGAATTGCAGGACCGACTTCAATTACCTGTCCAGGATAAATTCTCAGAAGTGGGATTTCTAGGCCTGAGGATGTGCCCCTGGTAAACCACTGTGGAAAATTTCAAACACACACAAAGTAGAGAGAATGGACAATGCGGTCACCAGCGGTGCTCTTGTGAGCGCCGTCTGGCCGGGTGCTGATAAACTAGTTCTTGGAGTGAAAGCACCCTGACCTGTAGCGTTTGCTGACGCTTGTGCCGTAAAGATTCTCACTGTGGCCCATTTCAAGTGACCAAGCTTTAATAACCAGCTTGCCGTATCCCTGGACGGTTAACAGTCATCTCTGAGGCACCAGTTGCTGCTGAGCACACCCTGCCTCAATTTCCATCCCCTACCTTTTTTTTTTTTTTTTTTTTTTTCCCGCCAGGGGAATAGCATGGCATGGGCAATCGAGTTCCCTAAAGGAAATCCCAGAGTGTATTAGTTTATTCATAAATACTTCAGTGCGAAATCTGACAGGTGAGGACCTTTAGAAAACCTCCAGTCATCTCCACAATGTCTTTTTACAGTTGGTTTGCCCAAATCAGGATCCAGTTGGGCTCTTTTGACCATAGAATAGTTCCCATCCACTCTCGCCCCTCCCTGCCCCATGCTGTTTATAGAAGAAACTGGGTCATTTACCTTACAGAATTTTCCATGTACTAGAACTGGCTGCATTTCTCCCATGTCCCTCTATCATGGTTTTGCCCTCTAAACTGGCTTCCTGTCGCTTCACTTTCAGGGCCCCACGCTGTCCTTGTCGTGATGTGGAGATCTGCCAGTGGGTTCAGCTGCTGTCAGCCCAATCCTCCCACCGTAAAATTCCCCATCAGCCTTCCACCTCATCCTTTCAGCAGCCGCTGGAAATCATAGCCTACGTCTGTTATTTCATTAGGAGTTGCGAGTAGCGACTTTTCAAATGCTATCATTTCTTCTGCATGCATCAGCTCTGATTCTCTCTAAAGAACCTTCCCCATGACCTAGCCGGTAATATTAAAAGACAGTCTGCAGAGGAAAGGCATAGGTGCTCAGTTCGTAACTCTTTCAATTTTCAAAATAAGCTGGTGCCCCATGAGGTTTGTGGTTGTTTTACAGTATCATTGTGATCTCATTGACTTGTATATACATCTGATGTGTTTTAAGCCACTGCAGTCATTATTCTTTTTGATGTTCAAATGATCCCACTGGGACCGTGGGTTTGGAAGCACCTCCAAGTTGACTCCGGTGTCATTTTGGTGGGACCCCACTAACCCTTGATGGCATGTCGCTTTTAGGCATAAGATGTCCCAGTTTATCTCCTGGGACAACCTGGTTCTCTTGCTGGGAAGTGGTTCTAGAGAACACAGTCTGGGCACTAGGGGTGCTAGCTGCTCCTGGGTTTCTAGGCTTTTCTGGTGGCCAGAGCTCGGAAAGACTTTTTTTTTTAAGGAACAGAAAAATGAACATGAGTTTATACTGATATTTCCATTTAAAATTAGAGATGAAAGGGTTTTTACATGTTAAAATGTGATGTCTATGTGACTTGCAGTGCAAATTTTATTTCCTAATAACATGCACTTCATTATGTGCTTTTTCCCATCATATATAGTAATTTAAAAGCAGTGTTACCGATGTTTTTACTAACAAGTCTACTGAATGGAATTTGATATTTATCTGTTATTTTTTTTTTTGTTCTTGTCCCCTTAGGGATGTGTAGTAGAAAGATTGTTTCAAAGTCACTTGAAATAATTCTTAGTATAGTTTTCTTTCCACCACCTTGATATTCAGGTTCATTTATTCTAGTTAGTTTTCACTTTCTTTAAAAATAACTGATTTAGCTTTGCTCTTTAATTGTAGAAAATATTTGGTTCCAAAGTCAAAAGCGTAAAACCAGGTGCATTCAGAGAGGTCTTGCTTTCTCCCTGCCCCCACTCCCACCAGCCACCGCCCACCCTACTATGCCCAGAAGTAACCATTTCACTTAATTCTGGGTTTATCCTTCCATTGCTTCTTTCTAAAAATATAAGCAAGTATAGATTTCCTTCTCCTCCTAAGCCAAAGTGGCATTCTATCTACACCCTCCATACCTTCCCTTTTCACCCAGTAGTCTCTCCCCAGATACACCATGTTTCCCTAGGGGTGGGATTATCCCCAGGGGCCCCTAGAGCTCGCCCCGCTGCGTGGAGGAGCCCCACTCACTCAGTCAGGCCCTGCGAGCCGGGATTTGCGTTACCTCCCACGTCTTGCAATTATAGGAACGTGCCGTGAAGAGCTTTGTGGTGTGCACGTTTCTAAAGCTGTTGATAAGCCTTGCCAAAGACTTGCTGGAATTTGGGCCGATTTTTTCTCTTCCAGGAATGTGTGAGAACTGACAGACGGGGTTTTCGTTGGGACATTCAGGGGGTCTGGGCGGTCGGTGGGTCAGAAGTGAGGGAGGCTGCGCCCCGCCTGGTGAGGTTGGCTGCTCAGTGGTTCCCCACAGGCTCGTCTGCAGGGTCAAGTGGCCTGGCAGGGAGTGGCTGGGCAGGGATGCCGGGGACGCTGGTCTATAGGTGGAGGAAGACGTGGACGTGTGCTCACAAGGGGCAGGAGGCGTCTTGCGTCAGAGGCACAGCTGGGATGGGAACCCAGACCCTGAGCAGATGGACAGATGGACTGAAAAGTACATCCATACAGGCCCAAAGCAACGAGACAACGAGACCCAGACTCACAGACAGCTCCAAATTCAGACAGACAGAGGTGCAGACAGGCAGATCCAGACAGCTGGACCAACAGGGCCCGGTCAGGAAGACACAGTGCAGGCCACACAGACAGAGCAGCAGCCCCAGGGACCCCTGCATTTCTGGGCGCCCTGCCGGGCAGCTCCGACCTTCTGCAGCCCCCAGGGTGGCTGAGGCCAGCTGGCCCACCAGCCCTGCCAAAGGTGCAGGCCGACCGGGGTCGGATCCAGGGAGCTGGGTGTGCAGAGGAAGCAACCAGCGGGGGACGCTGGGCAGGGCCAGGCCTGCTGTCCAGATGCGTTTCACGCTCTTCACAGAGGTGAGGCAAAGCACGCAGCTGCTGGTGGAGCGCTGCGCCCCACGCCCCCAAACCCTTCCCTCCTGGGGGCCCACAGGGACGCCCCGGCTTGTCTCAGCCTGACCCTGGAGTGGCCAGAAAGCTGACAGTGGAATGGACCCCTGACAGTTCTCCCTGGTCTTCGTGGCAGCCGTGGGAGGGCAGAGCAGGCACTGGGACCCCAAATTTGCAGATGAAGAGACCGAGGTTCAGAGAAGGCCAGGGTCACTCCTGGTGATCCATGCAAACCCCAGCCCCCCACTCAGGGCCACTGATCCACGTGTGTCATTCTGGCTAATGGGCCCATCGCAGCTGAAAGCCACGTGTGACCCACCGCCTGCCACGTGAAATCCAGGGCCTCCCAGGCCCAGAGGGCTTCAGCAGCGTCCGTACTCCCTGCCGCTCTGCTGGCCACAGCTTGCTGGGGCTGGGGTGGAAAGGCATCAGTGCCCCCAAGCTGGGCCAGCCCTCTTCTCTCCCGGGAAGTGAAACCAGGACCTGGAGACTGGCCGGTCCTTGCTGGTCCCTTGACCTTGGGTAGAGACATGGGCGCTCAGGCTGCAGACAGGGCGGCATGTGTGTGGAGGCAGGGGAGTTGGTCCAGGGGGGAAGAGAGGAAGGACACAGGTGCCCAGAGAGAGCCAGGCTGTGGTCCCAGTTCACAGGATTCCACTTCCCTCCCTGAGATCCGCAGAGTGACTCTTGCTGCGAACACATCAACCTTGGGTGTGTTTCTGCCATTTGTACCCCCAAAAAGAACATTATGGCTCTACTTCATGGATGAGGGAACTCACTGGGCTTGGGAAAGGTCAGGGAGGAGGTCAAAGTGCAGGAGTTACACTCAGCGTCCCCAACACCCCAGCCAGATGGACCCCTGGGAGCCAGCCCGGCTTTGCCCCCAGTTAGCTGCAAGCGCGGGGCTTTGAATACCTCAGTTTCCTCCTCTGTAAAACGGAAGAACATGGAGGATTCCACCACGCGGCAGGTGTGCTGTGCTCGCTTTGCTGTTGTTACTATGTCTCCCTCTCTGCATCTCAACCCCCTATCGGGTCCCTGAGGGCGTGGCCACGGAGCCTCTCCCCGGGTCTGAGACACAGATGGCCCCTCGCTCTGCCCGGCTCCGGGTGGGGGGCCTCCAGCTACAGGCAGCCTGGCGGCGCGATGGGAAGGGCGCCGGCACCGGCCAGGCGCCCAGGACTGTCAGCAGGCACAGCTCCAACACTCTTGCCCCGTCCAGCTGGAGCGTCTCAGCCTCACTCTGCAGATACACGCACGCCGACGGGCAGCAACGCCCGAGCCGGGCACCGCTCCCGGGACCAGGCCTGGGCAGCAGACGTGCACGCACACCGCTGGCAGCTTCGCTTATGCCCCAGCCTGACATCAGTCCACGGTCAACTCTGAACGGCCCCTGAGAGTGACATGGCCTCCCTCACCCCACCCTCCAGCCACCCCTATGCCCTTACTGTGCCCCACCCCAGGGATGCTCTTCCCTCTGCCTCTCCAGGCCTTCCCCTGCCATCAGTGCTCAGAACATGCCTTCTCCTCCAAGAAGCCTTCCTGGACTTCTTTAATGCAACTCACAGAACCTTGAAGTGCCAGTGCTGGGAGGGACTACGTCCCACCCCTCTGTTTAATGGGGGGCGTAGGGGGAAGCTGAGGCCAGTGCAGGGGTGGTGACCATTGCGGGGGAGACATTCGTGACCTCACCCAGCAAGGCAGTGGAAGAACAGCGGCCAGAGGACCCTTTCCCCAAGTCCCACACCTTGCTGCCCTCGCTGAGCTGTCGCCTCTCAGACCTCCTTCCTGTGCCTGGGGACACTGCCCAGCTGGACACTGAGGTAACCAGGCCTGAGGGGCCCTTGTCCTGCCCTCGAGGGTGGGCAGGAGGGGGAGTGTCCTGCCTTACGCTTGCTGGTAACCCTGGGTCTCAGGCCACTCTCTGGGCCTCAGTTTCCCTCTCTGTAATATAGGTACGGGAGGATTTAGAAAACCAAGTCCTGCCAGCTCTGGACTTGAAGGATCTAGGTCTGTATCTTTAACCAGCCCTGCCTGTGAGGGGTCCGGATAACTGAGATGCATGACAAAGTTTCAGAATCACGAATGTGAAAAAAATGCCAGCTGCTGGTCCAAGCAATAAATCAGGATGGCATCCCACAAGGGGGGCAGAGAAAGGGAAGGACTGCAAACATTTCGATAAACTTGCCTGGGAGCTTAGAGGGAAACCGGGCTGATCCAGTGTCCCCTGGACACTTGTGTCCCGGGAATGGCTACACCTAGTGCCCAGAGACCAACGGAGGGCTTCGGGGCTCAGGGGGCAGTATCGCGTCAGGGGAACCGTGGGGGGCTTCCTGGAGGAGAAGGCTTCTGAGCCGTCCTGGAGGGATGGCCATCTGATGGGCCGGGCCGGGTCGGGCCGGGAGAGGAAGGAGAGAGGCAGGAAGGTGCCGGCAGGTCCAGTGCCAGCCTGGTGGAGGCTGCCGCCGCCATCCCTCCTCCAGCTCCCTGGCCCCAGCCCCCGCCCCAAGTCTCCATGCACCGCCAGCCAAGACGAGTTGGCGAGGATTGAGCTGAATTGTTAATCTGCGCCCCCCCCCCCCCACCGCCGGGGACCATAAACGGTTTTAAAGCTTTATAAACGACTTTGCTTCCCTGTCCCCACCCCCGATTTTTACAGGGACAGGCTGTGAGATGGGGCCACCCTGGGCAGCCCCGCCCCAGAGTCTGTGGAGGGGGGCTGGGCGGGCCACGGCCCCTTCCGAGAGCCCTTCGTCTTGTGGGAAGCCGCCGCTTTACGAGCTCTGGTTGCCTCCTGCGGCGTGGAGATCCAGTGGGGTGGGGGGCAGGAAACACCTGGCAGCGGGGCAGACGCCGGCCCACCTGCCTCCCCCTCGCCCTCACGGAGCCCCTCCCCTGGCAGAGGACCCCCGCATGGCTGCCATCTGGACCACGTGTCCTGCACTGTTTCAGACTCTCCTCTGTTCCTGTTGCTCCATCCCACCCCTCCCTGCCTTGCGGACCAAGGATTGAGTCTCCTCAGTCTGCCTGTCTTATGCCCCTCCAGCCCCCCCCACAACCCGCCAATTCGCCTGTTCACCTGAGATGCCCGGCGCCCCTTCTAGGAGCCAAGGAGAAGCCCAGCCCTGCACCCTCCACACTGGCCGGACCTCAGGCTCAACCAGTCCAGCGACTCCTAAACCCTCCAGGGACGGGAACCCGGGAAATATGCAGAGGCCCAGGCCTCAGTGGGTCTGAGTGGGGCCCTGGAATCTGCTTGCTTCACAAGCAGCCCTTCCAACCGAGCGAAGATGGTGCCATTCATTTCCAGACAGGGAGACCGAGCCTGGGGCAGCAGAGGTCAGAGCTGGGCTTGGGACCCAGGTTTGCTGCCTCGCTGCCAGGCCTTTCCGCAACCCGATGCCTCGTCGAGGCTTATGGAGAGCTGGCATGCTTCTCCTCCACAAACATGTGTCTGGTTACCAGAGCGCTCCTGCTACCTGGGAGCCCAAGGGCCCCGTCGTCCTCGAGCGGGAGTGGCCCAGGGTTCCTGTCTAGACCTCTTCCACATTTGGTCCTAATTTCACGCTCCGCGGGCTCCCAGATTCCTGCGTTTGGTAATAAATAGACGGCGAAGGGCTCTGCATTGCTGGGGCTGGCCTCGGAGATATTATCCAGAGCCTGGCTGGGGGTGGGGTGGCGGGAGTCAGGGCCTGGGGCCAGGAGAGGCAGTTCCCAACGACACCTGGAGTGTCCTCCCTCCAAGCTCCATCTTCAGCCCGGATCGGCTCAGCCCTGAGAGCTCTCGGGCCAACCAGGGGCGGGGGACCCAGTAAGCCAGGCCTGTGCCCACCTAGGGTTCCAAGGCCGGAGGACGCCTGCAGCAGGGGGCTTGGTGCTGCCGGGTGGGCTGGGTTGCTAATGTTTAGGAAATGCTGTGGATGCCTCTGGCCGGCCGGCTTTGTGGTCTGGACTCCCCGAGGACCCCCAGAAAGAGCACAGGGGCTGTGCCATTTTGCCAGCCGTTTCTGGGGTTCACAGGATTCCAGAAGCTCTCCCCATAGCCCTGCTGAAGAGCCCCTTGGGGTGAACAATGTGAGAGCAGGGCCCTACCTGGGGTCCACTGCTCTGTTCCTGAAGCCCAGCCCAGAGCAGGGCCCACGGTAGGGACTCAGCGCCGACTGGGAATGAATGACCTGCCGGGGTCCTTGAGCTCTTGACGGGTGAACCGGAATTTCCTAGTGGGACCCTGGCAGAGCTCTCGGGGGGGCGGGGAGGGAGGCTGGGGGTGTGATGGGGAACGGCAGGTCCGTCCTTTCTCTGGGCCTCAGTTCAGCGACATCAGGGTTAATGAGAACAGCATCAGCGCGTTGATCTCATTTCTCCCTGTGGGTGGAGGGGGGGGGACACACCCACTCTCCCAGGCCACGTGGGAAGCAGGGCTCAAACGCATCTCTTTGCTCGATTACCCCACTCACGTTTTCTAGGGGTGCAGAGGCTGGAGGAGTGAGTCAACCCACCGAGTAAGCAGAAAACCCAACTGGATGGACACCCCATCTTTGTGGACCTGCCCGGCCCACCGTGGATATGGCTGGAGCCGAGGAAAGGAGCTCGCAGCTCTGTGGTCCAGCAGGGGAGGATCCAGGGCAGACCCCAGGGCCTGGTGGCTGGGCCGTGGCCAGGAAACTGGAGGGAGCAGGGCTTTGCCCGACCTGGGTGGGCCAGGGGGCTCAGGGCACCTCCAGCTGCGCGGCCTTCCTGCCCCCTCTGGCAAGGTCCCCAGGGAGTAGCAGGAGGCACCCCTCCTGGCCTCCATCAGGAGCTGTGCCAAAGCCGCCCGGGGCCTCCCTGGTCCTCTGGGGCAGCGGGTGGCACCTGGGAGGGCCCTGGTCATCCTGGGGGGAGGCCCGGCCCAGAGGGGCCTTTCGTGAGGCAGGTCCTCGGAACCGGCTCCAAAATTAAATCCTCAGTTGTGGCTGCTGCTGTCTGGCCCGGAGCCCCTGCCCTGCTCATCCAGAGGGGCAGAAACTCGGGGTGCACTGAGGTGTGTGGTCACACGAAGTTGGATCCCCCAGCTCCGTGGGGGCATGGCCGGTGGTGCGGAAGTCCGCGATCATGTCTCCGCCCCTTCGCTGTGCAGACGGGCAGCTGTGCCGCAGAGAGGGAGCCTTGCCCAGGGTCACCCCGACCTCTGCCACAGAGCGAGAGCTGGGCACCAGAGGCTAGCGACCCTGGACCGCCTCCCTGGGTCCCAAGGTGGTGGCGGGAGGAGGGGAGGGGTGGGAGGAGGGCGAGGCCCCCCGCTGCCGGACGTTGAGCTCAGCAGCTCCCAGACCTCTCCTGTCCACACTCCTCGTGGTCTGAAGTAGTATGCAGGGCTGTGGAGAAGCTCACGGTTCACGCCCATCTCTCCGGCCGGCCCTCCAGCTGTTGACCCCAGCACGGCACAGAGGCTGCCGGGGTATCCCAGGACCTGGGGTTCCTGCCCCGCCCTCCTGCCCATGCTGCGCCACGGGGGTTCCTGAACCCAAGCGTGGACTGGTCACCGCCTCCCTCTAACACCTTGCGTGGCTCCCCAGTGCCTCACAACAGCAACAAGCGCATCGTCCCGTCCCGAGCACCTCCTCTGTGCCAGGCGGGGCACAGCACCCTTGACCAACATCTTTAATCCCTAGGAGAGCCCGAGCAGGGTCACCATGACCCCATTTTACTGACAAGGAAACAGGGGCAGAGAGCTGCACGTGGCTCACACGATTAGGCGTGGCGAGCAGGGGGTGAACCTGGGTGCGCCTCCCAAAGTCAGCGTCTTGTCTTCTCCCCCCTTCTCCCCCCGCCCCCGCCCCAGCTTGCCTACGGGTGTCGGGGGCAGGGGTGCACCTGCCTTCTCGCCCCCTGCCCGACTGGAAGCCCCGTGAGGGCAGGAGGAACCTGGCTGGCGCCCGTTCTGCGGTCCTCCTGCCACCAGGGGGCAATAGAGCGCAAGGACACGGCAGTGGCTGCAACACGCGGGCGGATGTGAACCGAGTCGGGGTCCGTTTGGCAAAAGCCTGCGCTGAACAGGCCCCCGGAACGTGGGAAGCGGAGGCCCGGGGTCTTGCGCCTGTGGCCCCCACCTCCCGCGCTGCCTGCCCGCAGCGTGTCCTGGGTGGGTGCTGCGGGCCAGGCCCGCGTTGGGGTACCCGTCAGAAGGAAGGCAGCTGGCATGCAGCATTCCCGAACTTTCTGGGCCGTGGTGGGAACTTTACGGGACGGCGGGTTTGAGACCCCGAGGGAGCCCCAGCTCAGCTGCAGATGCCGCGGGCTTTTTCTCTCCCTTAAAATAACCACGGGCAGGAGCTGGGCTTGCAAAACCCTTTCTGCTCCTTGACGTAACTTTTTTCGCCATTTTTTTCTTTTCTAACTTCCTCTTGCAAGAACTGGGCACGGCCCCCGGTACCAGCTCGGAGCTTGGCGGGCGCACGGGAGGGGGCTCCAGGCCGGGGCTTCCTGGGACCATCAGAGCTCTGTTCATTAAGCACAGACCATGTCCGGCCGCTGGGCAAGGGCTCCCCGCTGGGTGTTTCACTTCGCCCTCACGGTCACTCTCAGCACCAGCGAAGAAATAGGCGCCGGGGGTTGAGGGTTAGGGGGGCTCCGCGCCTGGAGGGGCAGGAGGGAGGAAGCACACGCAGGGCCCCCTTTGGCCTCTGCCCATCCCTGCGGGTCAGCCTTGATGTCCATGACACCCTCACGACTCAACCAGACCCAGGGGGGCAAACGGAGGCTCAGAGACTAAGCAGGGACGCCCCGGTCCCAGGCGATTCAAGGACCACCTGCCAGCGCAGGCTGGGCTCCTGACCCCTCGGCCACGCGGCTGCCCCGAGCATGGGAGAGCGGGCTTTCGGGGCCAGGCGTGACCATGGCTCCACTGTAGGAGGGCCTGCCTGCTGGGGGGCTTTCTTGTGTCCACAGGGCGCTGGCCACTGCCCAGGCCTGAGGGGATGACAGTAACGTGTCCCCCCCACCCCGCCAGACCATTAAGGCATCCAAGTGAATCAGCCATCCCACTTACACGGGGGCTTCCCACCCACTCCCACTGCCTGTCCTGGCCACTTCCCTGCCCGTTCCTTTGACAAAGCTGTTGTCCGTCATGTGCCGGTGCTGACCTCTACTTCCGAGAACTCCTCTCTCTGCCAGGGGCCCCTGGGTGCCGAAGGGCCAACAGAGCAGTACCATTCTGGGTTGGGGAGACCCCCCCAGGCCTAACCTCAGGGCGCTGTCCCCCTGGCTGTGTGTCGCGGTCAGTAACCGTGGCTGAGACAACATCATGGCCTCAGTGCTTCATCCTGTCCTGTTCCCGCCTGCCTCCTTGCCAGAGCCTGGGCCAGGTTGGCTCACCAGCCAGTGCCAGCCCCCTCCGGGGCCCCCATCAGATTGGAGATTCTCACCTGGGCCGCACCAGCCTCCCCGGGGCGGGGGGAGGGGGAGGTGCTGGACTGTGGGGATTCCCCTGGAAGTTTCCACTCAGAGGTCCAGGTGGGCTGAGAATGCTCATCTGGACAGTTCCCAAGGGATGCTGAGGCTGCTGGACCAGGGACCACGCTTGGAGAACTACTGTCCCAAAGGATGGGTCCCCCCAAAGCAAGTCTGGACCAGCAGTGGCTCCCAGTTGGCCCTGAATACAGCCCACGCCCACCAGGACCAGCCCAGATGCCCCACCTCTGCTTGAGGATGGGACTGCGTCGCAGAGGTGCACGCTGACCTCAGGCCTGTGCTTGCCCCACGGTCCCTCGGCTTGGCGTGCCCCTGGGACCATGCCCACTTCCTTCCAGGTGGCCGATGCCTTCTAATCCTAACGGCCATGCTCAGGCCTCCCCTTCTGCAGGAAGCCTGCTCTCTCCTCTGTGCACAGGGCTGTCCTCTCCATCCCTTGCGGTTTCATCCTCAGCCGCTTTCCCGCTTGTCCCCACAATGTACTGGGAGCCCCACGAGGGCTACACCATCAGCCTCACCTTGCTGCACAGACCCTGGTAAACAGCAGGAGCTCTATATACGTCTGTGGATTGAGTCACTGGCCAAAGCAGAGCCCCTGGGAGCTAAGCACTGGGGGAGCGGGAGGGGGCCTTTGGAGCCATTGATGAATTTACAGGAGGAAGATCAAGTTGGCTGAGAAGGGCTCATGCAAGAAGGGTGAGGGGAGGAGGGATGCTGAGCCTGTGAGCCCAGGGGACCCCAAACAAATCTGTCCCCGCTCCATGCCTGCAGTGTGACATGGGAAAAACCCCACTTGGTTTACCATCTGTGAAAGCTGGATGGGGACAGTGCCTGCACTGGCGGTGCTCTGCAGAGAACGTGCACATCACTCCCTTTAAGCCTCACCATCGTCCTAGAAGTCGGAGTTATTAACCCCATTTTACAGATGGGGAAACTGAGGCTCAAGGAGATACTGTCACCTGTAAGGTCGGTGACAGGCAGAACCTGGGGCCAGGCTGGGGGTCAGGAGGCTTTTTCAGAAATGCCGGCTGCCTCTGGCATCTCACAGCGATTGGACAAGCACCCAGTCAATCACCAACAGCCAGTCCCACTCTAGGACCTGGAGCGGGTGGGGAGACTCCGGCAGCAGCCCTGCGCTCCGGGGAACAGAGGCACGTGGTGGTGAGTGCAGTTCAGGACAGAGGTCACAGTCAGCGCAGACTTCAGCGCTGGGGAACAGTTAGCAGTGCCGGGTGTGTGGGGTGTGATTTCCCTATTAGAGCATAAATACTTCCCTCTCCAGCCTCAGGACCTGCCTCTGCCCACTCTTGGCCTCTCTTCACCCTGCAGCCTCGCCCACAATCACTAGCCTGAGCTGCTCCAGGCCTATGACTTCTTTGCTCAGAGCATCCCCAGTGACACCCGGGGACTTGATGAAATGCAGAGTCCGGTCCTGCCCAGACCCACCAAGTCAGAAACTCTGGGAGTGGCCCAGCAAGCTGTGCTTTAGCCTCAGGCAGCCCATCAGGATCGCCCCCCAACCATGCCCCCCAGCCCACCCCAGGCTAAGGATGTGAGGCTCTCGCGGGTCCAGTTGTCTCCGATGTGCAGCTCAGGCTGAGTTGGGAACACAGACATCTATGGATGCAGTGCTGGCAGGCGGATCTGCCCTGAGAATCCTCACAGGGGCTGAGGGACCTGACTCAGGCTTCACCCCATAGCCCGCACAAGTCCTCAGAGCCCCGTGCGGTTGTACCCGGTGGCAGTGGAGGCAACAGCGGGATGCACCTTGCCGCAGTGCAGCTCGCAGGGGGCAGACGCCCCCATCTCTGGCTCGCCCCGCTCAGCGGTCCAGGCAGGATGTTGCAGCCAAGTTCCCGCCAAACCTGACGGGGACTTTCCTGGCGAGCTCTGGAGCCCAGAATTGGCCACTTCAGTCATGCCCTCTGCCATCCCCTGGCTCAGGCCACCCTCAACCATCTCATCTGAGCAGCCGTGGTTTGTTATATACGTTCTCTTGCAGAACCTTCACTGCAGCCCCTGGGGGGTTCCTGCCACCCAGAGGCTTGGCTCCGCTGCAGCCTGAGCTCATGACTGGTGGTGCTGGCTCTCTCTCCCAGCCCTGGTCTACCTGCGAGTCAGAAAGACTTGGGTGTGACTCCAGGCTCTCCTCCCTCGTGCCAGGGTGACCATGGGCATCAGAGTCCTCAGCTTTAGAGCAGGATGTTAATGCCAGTCTCCCAACCTCCTCCTTCCCCTCCTCCCTCTTTTCCACAAGCATTTATGGAGTGCGGGGTGTGCCGTGTGGATGGCACAGCAATGAACGGGGCCAGGGCCCCTGCCTCCTCCGCGGGACTTCCGGGCAGCCCAGAGCCTGGTCTGGAGATGCTGGTAGCCTCAAAGGAGCCCCCGCTGACCTCCTCACCTTTGTATTTTGATTTTTTTTTTTTTAAACAAAATGAGCCCATTCCATATAGACTGTGCAGAGGCTTGTCTTCCTTCAGGTCAGCACATTCGGGCCACGGGTCTCCCTGCAGAGCACCCCAGCAGTGCAGCCAGCATCCCTCTGGGACGAAGCTCTGAGCGTGACTCTCCTGGTCCGGGCCCTCTGCACTTGTCCCTGGTTTGCCTTTCCAGCCTGGTTGGCTATCCCTGCAACACTCCCTTAAACGGGTCTGGCTAAGGTGTTTGTTCCCGGGGCCTCAAGACCACAAACTTTGCATTGTCTTGCCTCTGGGCCTTTGCTGGTGCCATTCCATGGGACCCTGAACTCCCTTCCACCTCTGCTTGTGAAATCCCCAGCCATCAGTCTGCACGCTCCTTGAGAAAGCCTTTCCTGACCCCCAGCCCCTGGATACGACTCCTTCTTTGGGATTTAATAGCACTCACTGTCAAAACGAGGCACCTGGCATTTATAATTTGTCAACAATTCAACGCAAAAGTTCACTGAGCTCCTGCTGCGTCCTGGACTCTATTCTGGGTCCCTGCCTTTGTGGAGTTTTCAGTCCTGCTGGGGGTCACAGATGGGGCGTACGGAGGGAGCATTCGGGTGCTTGTTGGTTGGGGGGGGGGGGCAGCTGGGAGAGGTGGCTCCTAGAGAGTGACCGCAGTGCCGGGACCTGAAGGATGAGAAGGGAATGACGGGAAAGAGCATCGACAGAGGAAACAGCACGTGCAAAGGCCTGGGGGCAGGCAGCGCGAGGCGGACTCGGGGGCCAGAGCGCACGAGGACGGGGCGCGGGGGGAGGTCAGCAGGGACCTGGCTGCGCAGCACGTTCCGTGTGCGCCTGGCTCAGCCTTCACGGAGCCCTGGTCCTCACGTGACCGCCTGCTGCAGCTCGGGGGCCCTTCCTCCCTGAAACGACTCCTACATCGGCCGTCCTCATGTTTGGATGCGCATCCAGTCGCCCGGGAAGCTGGCAAAGTAGCTCTGACCAGTGGTGGGGCTGCTGAGACGGCGCACGTTTCGTTTTGTTTTGCGGGACGCGGGCGTCTCACTGCCGTGGCCTCTCCCGTTGCGGAGCACAGGCTCCGGACGCGCAGGCTCAGCGGCCATGGCTCACAGGCCCAGCTGCTCCGCGGCACGTGGGATCTTCCCGGACCGGGGCACGAACCCGCGTCCCCTGCATCGGCAGGCGGACTCTCAACCACTGCGCCACCAGGGAAGCCCCGGGACACGTTTTAACAAGCGCTGGGTGGTGCTGGCGCTGCCGGTCCACGGGGCACACTTGGGGGGCAGAGCGCCAGAGCCCTTAGCTGCTGCTGAAGCTACCGAACAGGTCCTGCCTTCCCGGCTTCCTGTGCGGCCTCCTCCCCGCCTCCTGACCTCTAAGTGTCCAGGCCCCAGGGCTCCCGGCCTCACACTCCCTCTCCGGTACACAACCGCTCCCAAGGTGACCTTCCCCAGCTCTTCCACACCGCTGGACAACATCCACATTGGTAGCTCTGGCCCAGACCTCGCCCTGCTCCATGACTGCCGGCCGGCCTCGGCCCCTGCACGTGCAGCGCAGGAAACACTGGTGTGCAGGAAACTCAGTTCCTGATGCGCCTCCTGCAGCGACCCCATCCCAGGGAATGGCATTTACACCCTTCCAGCTGCTCGGACCCCAAACCACCTAGTCCCCCGGGTCCCCTCCGTTGTTTTCACTTCACACCCGACCTGTCAGCAGACTCCACCCGGAGTCTGACCGCTTCCCATGTCTCCTCCTTTTCCAGGCCCCTCCCCTCAAGCCTGGGCTGCTGCCTGAGTACCCCCCCCCACCTCCCCGCCCCCCACCCCCGCCTGCTCTCCACACAGAGGCCAGAGTGACGCTCCACACAGAGGCTTCAGGCTAGAGCTCTCTCCATCCTCTTCTCAAACATCCCCATGGGCCTGTGTCACTTAAAATAAAACATGACATCGTTGCATTGCTGCATCCACAAGGCCCACCAGCCCCGCCCAGCCCCTCTTGGACCACGTTTCCTGCCTCTCTCCCCTGCTCACACCAGGCCCACTGCAGCCTCAGGGCCTTTGCACTGCCTGTTCTCTCTGCCTGGGATGCACTTGTCTCATGGGCTCTTGTCCTCTTTCCATGCAGGTCTCTGCTCAAATGTCTCCTCCTCAGAGACCTTCTCTGACCATCTATCCAAAATAACCCCCTCCCTACCATGGCTGCCCTTTACCCAGTGAGGCTCATCCTTCCAGGAATCTGAGTCGCCGAGGACAGGGGTTCCATCTGTTTTGCTCCTTGCTGTATCCTGGCGCCCAGAACAGTGGCTCATAGTAGGCACTTGGTAACTGTCAGCTCAGTGATGAATGAATAAATGAAGCCAGGGGGAAGGCATGGAAGGGTGCTGACAAGGACGGTACCTGGGTCAGCTCTGCTTCTTAAAAACGCCTCTGTGGCTGCAGGGTGGGTGGGAGAGGCCGTCCAGAGGCTGTTGTAGGCATCAGGTGACAGGAGAGGGTGGGGCTGGAGAGAAGGGGAGGGGAGGGGGTGACTGGGAGGAGTCCTGGGGACCCGGAAGCTTCCAGCCTGGGCAGCTGTGTGAGAGGCAGCGCGGTGTAACACAGGGCTGGTCTCCAGGCTCTGCATAACCCTGGCCAAACCTGACTCCTCTGTGTCCTGGTTTGCTCAGTGACAAAATGGGGGTGACACTAGGACTCCCCTCATAATTGGGAGCACTAACCCACATCAATGAGAGCAGCATTAGCTAATCAGAGCCCTGGTCAAGGTGGAGGAGCAGGGCCCAGATTTATCCCACAGCCTGAAACAACTAAGCATCCAGGACAAAAATCTATGAAATAATGGCTTCCAAGGCACTGACATCAGATGATGAAGGACCATCCTCAAGAGATGGGCAAGGAATGAGGAGAGCCCAGGACTGTCCAGGCTCCCCACCTGGTGAGAGTCTCCAGGCTCCCCACCCGGTGAGCGTCTCCAGGCTCCCCACCCGGTGAGAGTCTCCAGGCTCCCCACCCGGTGAGAGTCTCCAGGCTCCCCACCCGGTGAGAGTCTCCAGGTTCCCCACGTGGTGAGAGTCTCCAGGCTGCAGAGCAGGGGAACCCAGGCGGGGCCTGCCGGTACCCCCTGAGTTGAGGAGAGAGAGCTGAGAGTCCAAGGACGCTGAGTGGCCAGAGTGCACAGGGCAGGGTCCTGTGCCGGAGGAGCTGCACAGAGAGAAGTACAAATCTCTGCAGAGGGTTCCCTTGAGTAGTCAGCTGAGTACTGATCAGCACACGTGTTATGAAACTCCCAGAGAAAGAACTTTTTTTTTTTTTTAAGAGAAAAAAACCTTTGAAAGGGTTCTAGGGAACAATACTGGAAGCTCACACAGATCTGGGAATCGTTCCTGCTCCTATCAGAGAGGAAAACTTCATAATTCCTGGAGAACTGGGTAGAGAACTCAGAAGGGCTTTGGCTAAACGTGCTCTGGTCTTGCCTCCCAAAGCATAACAGCTGGGGCTGAAACAAACTGTTTCCAAGTAACAACCACACCCCAGAACAAAGCTCACAAATATGTATATAGGGGTCTAGCACCCAACAAGGTAAAATTCACAATGTCTGAAGTTACTTGGCATGCAAAGATGCAAACAAATACAATCCACAATCAAGAGAAAAATCAACTGAAACTAACCCAGAAATGGCACAGATGATAGAATTAGGAGACAAGAACATTAAAATAGTTATTATAACTGTCGCCCACATGTTGAAACACTAGAGAAGAAATTGGGCACATTAAGTAGAAACATAGAAGATGTTAAAAGGAACAAAACCAAATTTCTTGGGATAAAAAAGCTACAATGGCTAAGATGAAAAATACACTGGATGGGGTTAACATCAAATTAGATATTGCAGAAGAAAAGATAGGTGAACTTAAAGACAGCAATAGAAACTACCCAAAATGAACACACAGAGATAAAAGACAAAACATAGTAAGCAGAGCTTCAGTGAGATGTGGGAAACTTCAAGTGACCTCATATATGTGTAACTGGGACCCCCAAAGGAAGGGGGATGCAGAAAAGCGAGTAAAGAAGTACTAGATGAAAAATTTCCAAATTGAGTGAAAACCTATGGACCTACAGATCCAAACAGTCAATGAAAACACAAACACAAGAAGCATGAAGAGAACGACACCGAGGAACATTATAATCAAATTCCTTAATACCAGCGATAAAGACAAAATCTTAGAGAAAATGTCATGTGCCGCATAGGGGAACAAAGATAAGAAGGGCGGCCGACTTTGCACTGGAAACGATGAAAGCCAGGAGACTGAAAGAAGGCACACCAAACTAGAATGTTCTATCCAGCAAAAAATCTTTCTGAAATTAACAGGAAATAAAAGACAGGATTACTATTGTTCCCTGTTCTTGACTATGATGCCCCGGAGGGCAGGGCCCGTGGCTCAGCTCCTTGCCAGGGTATGTACGCTATCTGGACCTATTACTGGAGGAGTCTTATTTTCTCACTGGGTTTGGGTCCCCAGTGGCCCTACCTGAGCAGTGGGTTGGGGGGCCATGTGGGAGGTTCTCTGCTCATGGGGGACTGGGTGGAGTCTGGCTTGTCTTGGGGGAGCCCCATGTGGAGGGGGCAGTGGCCCTTCAAGGGCTCTCCCTACTGAGGACCCCAATTTCTTGGACCCAGGCCCTGCCAAGTGAGCACAGGGGGAGTGGGTGTGAGGCATATTTTGCATGACAACCTTGTGCTTTGTATTCCCCTCACTTATCCCTACAGGAGTGTAAAAATACAAAAGAAATCTGTATAATGCTTTTAAAAACAACCAACCAAAAAGTATATAAATTCTAGCTGTTCACAAGGTTACAGGAGGTTTCCATGGCTACCACTGCAAGCCGCGTGCACTGAGGTGAGCAGGTGGGGCTCCACTTAACCCAGCGTATTAGGGCACTTGCCCAGTTTCTGCCCAGGAACCAGGTGCCTGGCTGCTGGACTGGAGGGAAGGAGGCAAGCAGGGAGCGAGT
This sequence comes from Inia geoffrensis, assembly GCA_036417435.1. Taxonomy (NCBI): domain Eukaryota; kingdom Metazoa; phylum Chordata; class Mammalia; order Artiodactyla; family Iniidae; genus Inia; species Inia geoffrensis. The sequence continues at coordinate 115,220,439 of CM070906.1, read as the reverse complement.
GGGAATGTCACTGCCTCTCCCCACTCTCGCCCGGCACTGACTCCAGCGGCTAATTAGAATAACACCTGGGTCTTAAGCTGAGTTTTTCAGGTACAGGATCTCCCGAGCGCAAGCAGCCCTGTGGGTTGGGAAGACAGGATTGTCCCCTTATCCACCTGGGGGCACAGGAGGCCAGCCCGGCTCACCCAGGCAACTACAGTCAGTGAAATGGAGGCCTGGACTGCTGGTGAACTTGTAAACTCCCAGGACGCCGTTCTGTGTCACCACTCAGCACACCCTGGGCGGCCCTGAATTCCCGCCCCTGGAGACACAGCCCAGAGCGGATGGAGGGGCCAGGGCCACAGCTCTTCCTGCTGAGTCCAGGCAGTGCCGCCTCACCCCAGGGCTGTGTGTGTGGCAGGGGGCGGTGGTGTATGTGTATGTGTTTGTATATGTGTACATCTGTATGTGTGTGTGTACACATGTGTGTATCTGTGCATGTGTGTATGCATCTGTGGGTGCATGTATGGGTATCTGTGTGTTCTGTGTGCGTGTGCATGTGTATATGTGTTGTGTCTGTGTATATATGTCCTGTATGTATATGGGGGTATATGTGTGTGTGCATGTGTATCTGTATGAATGTGTCTGTGTGTACATGTGTATGTGTGTGTATGTGTTATGTATATACATGTGTGTACACGTGTGTGTTTGTGTGTGTATATGTGTGTGTGTGTATATGTCTGTGTGTGTGTATATATGTCTCTGTGTGTGTTCGTGTGTGTATGTGTCTGTGTGTGTGTATGTCTGTGTGTGTGTATATGTCTGTGTGTGTGTGTGTGTGTGTTCGTGTATATGTCTGTGTGTGTCTGTGTGTGTGTGTGTGTGTGTGTTCATGGTGCTGATGGTGAATGAAGGGCAGATGAACAGGGGCAAAGGTGAATCCAGCCACTTGGTTGTTCCAAAGACAATGACTGGACCGTCCAGCAGTGGCGGACGGGTGTGCTACCACCGCCCTTTCTGGACACACCCTTTAAGTTCCGGGGACGTGGCACCCCCCAGGGAGCCGCCCGACCCACCCTTGCGTGAGATCAGTGCAGCTCATTTATATCAGGCCCGGCCTCTACCCTGCAGCTTTAGGGAGGGTCTACAGCAGGGGTGGGGCTGGACGAAGGTGGGGGGCAGGGGTGAAAGGGTGGGCGGACAGCCAGGGAACCCATGGAGCGGGTTGGGGAGAGGTCGATCTAAGGTGGTGGAATCAGGGACTCCCAGAATCTAAGCACCCACGTCCCGCGGTCCTAGGAAATCGGAACATCCGAGCAACGGATGCTTAGGATCCGAATCTCCTGAATTCTTTCTCTTCCATTCAGAAGGGACTTTGGACGTTACCTGGCCTAATCACCTGCTGCGTGAACAATAAGGGAACTTTTTTCTTCTTGAAATCACAATTCACCCAGGATGGTCACCCGAGCAGTGGGATCTCCAACTCTCCCTCGGGAGGGAGGAGGGAGGTACCACCTCTGACTCCCGGCCAACTTCCAATCTTTCCGCTCCTCCCTGGAGTCGCCCCAGGTTCTGTCCCAAGGACAAGCCTACCCGCCTGTGCACCTTCATTCTGGGGGCAGAGGCCTCAAAGGGCAGCGGTCAGCCCCTGGTCCGCCCCTCCCCCCTCCCCCGCTCACTCACCTCTTCATTCGTCTGATGGTTTACGGAGCTCGGCTGCCTGCTGGGTCTGCAGGCACCAAGGCTGCAGACTTGCTACGAGCCCTCTTCCCAGCCTTGGCCATTGCAGCTGACGCAGAGACTCCCTTCCAAGCTTCTGGGGGCAACTTAGCTGCCCTGGGAAGTCTTCCGTGGCCCAGGCTCCAGCAAAGCCCCTGCCTGGAGCAATCTGTTTACATCTATTTGCCTTTAAAAAAAAATTGGGCTCAGCCATTTTTAAGTGAGTGTAGGCGTGTTGTTGAAAGGGCCCATCTTGCAGATTAAACGATTTTTTTTTCAAAACCGGGAGTCGCTGTCAATGAAGAGTGGCAGCGTTAACCCCCGGGGCCTGGCCAGGAGCCGAGGTCCGACCAAGTGAGGCCGCCAGGTCCAGGACCGCCAACCAACACTTCATCTGATGATGACATTCCCACACTGCATGGAACAGAGGATGGTGGGCGCTGCATAGAACAGACCCTGCTGATGCCCGGACCCCCGGGCACTGGCCACGCTCCTGCCCCGCTGGCTGATTTCCCATCTCTGGGACACTCTGAGCCCCTCCTTTCCTGAACAGGTTTGGATTGTTTGGAAGGGAGACCCGGATGGGAATATAGATGCCGTTTCTGGCTCGAAACGTGGGGGGGGGTCTCAGGCCAGGGAGAGCCGGGCAGAGGCCACCGGCCCCCCAGCAGAGGAGGTTGGCCCTCAGAATGGCAGAAATATCCAGCCGTCCAACAAAAATCTACAAGTGCCCCTACCCGGTGCCGGCCGCGAGCCAGCCCTGGGCTCATGACGAGCCAGACCGACAGGTACCATTCTCGATGTGTACGGAGGGAGGCCGGTGGGAATGAGCCACAGAGCTCCGGGTGTGGACGGGCTGAGAGCGTGCCCTGGGCCTGATCTCCTCGCGAGGTGGTGTGAGGTCAGGGGTGCTTCCCTGAAGGGCAGACCTGTACTAGCCAGGAGGGATCTTTCAGGCCGGGAGGTGAGGAGGTGGGAGGACCCCCAGGGATGAAGGGTCTCGAGTGTTCCAGAATTGGAAGTAAGCAGGGCAGGGGAGAGAGGCGAGTGATGAGGCTGGGGGTGGGGGCTGGCAGGGTCTGTTCCCTGCAGGGCCCCCTGGACCATACCAGGGGTCTGGGATCTAGCCTCAGTGGGGATGGCTTTTAAGCAGGGTCCCCAGCCGCCCATGACAACAGAAAACCCGAGTTCTAGTGCGAGGACCATTCCACAGCCTCCAGCCACCAGGCCCGGAGACCCCAGAATCTAGGACCAGGTTGTATTTGTCATGCTCCTCTGGGTGTGCGGGGTCTTAGCTGGGTGATGATGAATCCTCACGACGAGACGGGTACAACCATCCCCGTTTGTAAGGACCAGGAGACTAGGACACAGAGAGGTTTAATCACGCGCCTAAGGTCACCAGCTGGGAGGAGCCCTTGCGGGGGGCTGGGCTGAGCTGCGGCGTCCTAACCCTTGTGCCTGTTCCGCGCATCCCGCTGGATCTGCAGCCCTGCTGGCCCCCCACCGTCCATCTCCCCCTACGCCCTCCTCCTCGCCCTCCCCTCCCCTCATCCCCACGTCTCATTGTACAGATGTGGATGATCCCAGGAAAAAAAGGGCAGACGGCAAAAAACAAAACACAGCCCAGTGGTGATAAAAGCCACCACAAAAGTGACCATTCAAGACGCCATGTCGTAAAACAAAATATTTTTCGGAAATAGAAATCTGTTTGGAAGGAATGCTCGTGTGGGAAGTTCCATGACGGTACAATTAAAGTTGACTCTATTTTGAATTTTGGAAAAATGGGTTCGCGCTGAGCCAGGAGCCTTCCGCACAATGAATGTTTTAACCAAAAAAACCCTAAACACAGGTAATACCAGAAGCTCACAAGTCGACAAAAGAGAGGCTGCTATTCTTTTCTGGTGAAATCTAAGACTTTTTTTCACCGTCCTCCTTCAAACCAGAATTGGATCATCACATCTTGGGATCGGCCCTCTCAAAGCCGTGACTGGTTTTGCAGTGTTTCGAGGGGATACCCTGGCAGGAAAAGACACGTGGTTTCTCGCTCTAACTGTGGGTCCTTCTCTAAGCCAGCGGCTCTGCTGGGCTCCGGGAGCGGTGGCCAGTGGGGCGGGAGGGCCCCCTGCAAAGAAAGGCTGGGGTGATGCATCGCGTGCTCGCCTTGAACTGGAAAAGGGAGCATTTTTATTCTGTCTTAGGAGAGAGTCCCTGCATGTACGTATGGAGTGAGGGTCATTTGCCAATGCCAAGCGGGAGAATTTGGAAGACAGGATGTAAAACATGGCTCTTCAAACTGCAAGGTGAGGCCCTCGACAATGTTCCGGATAAACTAATGATGCTTCCCTGGCTGCCTACTTCCTCTGCTGGGTCAGACACATTCCCCGTGGTCCCCGCTGCAGCCCCAGGCTTTCCTGCTTCCTATCACACTTGGCAAAATAATACCAGCTAACACTAGGGGACGCATTGGCAGCAGCTGCAAACCCATCTGGTGCGGCTGGGCCCCGGGGCCGGGGGGGGGGTGGGGGTGGGGGGGGGTGGGGTGGGGGCGGGGGCTCTGCAGTGGGTCCTTCCTTTGACTGCAGCAAAAATCCCCTCAGCACAGGGGGCGGAGGTGAGCCTTTTTAAGCCTGGCAGAGAGACCAGAGGATGACAGAGGGGGCCACGAGCGGGGAAACCGACTTCAATCACAGAACAGATCTGAGTGCTCAGAGCCAGTGAGACCACCAGGAAGTAGCCCAGCTGGTTCTCACGGGCAGGAGAGAGATGGGGAAAGCCGGGGCATCTTCACTGGGTCACCGATTACCAGCCAAAGTCAACAGACGGTGCCCCTGCGTCCCCGTGACGGCGGAAACGCCCCATCTCTCCACCACGCCTGCTCCTCCGCACTCCATACGCGTCCCTCAGGGCTCAGCTCAAACTCCACCTCCAGGAAGCCTTCCCTGACTGCTCTGGCCCACGGCGTACCTCCCTCTGAATCTGGGACACCTGCCGCCTCGCACCCAGGTTACAATCCACCGAGAACTGCCCTTGCCTTTTGCCATCTCGTTCTATCCACGACTACGTGTCCCCCCCGCCCCACCCCCCATTCCCGGCCACGAGATCCTTCCCTGTAGGGATCACGTCACTGAACGCATCTGTAAAAACTAGACAACGCAGAAAACCCGGATGACCTACATACCTGTTTACGGGTCCAGGTAAATAAATGAGAGAATATGGGGCGCTGGTGTGGCAAGATGCTCCAGGTCAGCTGATTTTAAAAGGACAAAAGGGAGGAGGACAGGCAGAAGAGCCCTTGGTGATACCCAGTGTGGCCACAGCAAATGACTGACAGCTAACACAGGCGTGCGGGCTGCAGCTGGAAACAGGGGCTTTTACTTTGTGACAGACAAACAAAGCTGGATGTCTTGGTTTTTCTTTTACAGCAGGCGTGCATTTATTTTAGTTAAAAACCCTTCAATGTAGATTAAAATGAATATATATTCATTAATAATGTGAGTAGCATAGAGGAGACAGTCACCTACGACAGCTTTCTGCGGGTGGAGCCCTTCTTCTGTTTCGGTGTAGGGTATATTTTCTAGAACAGTGTGATTCAAACTTCATTGAGCTGGAGAATCACCCAGGGAGCTTTTCAAGCAGGTCTGGAGGGGGCCTGAGAATATCTGCATTCCCAACAAGCTCCCAGGGGCGTCAAGGCTGCTGGTCTGGGGAGGACCGCCGCTCCGCACTTAGGCTTGTACGGTACGTGCAACTAAATACGGCAAATAACCATAAAGGTAATAATAATACAGAGAAGACTATTTTCCGGGCTCAGCTGCTAGACAGGACCAGCCTGGGAGTGCCCCGAGGGGCCACCTTTGCCACTGCCGTGGCGTGCGTGAGCCGTGGACCTGGTCGGGAAGAATCAAGATGCAGGTGGCGGTCAGGGAGCCAGAGTGGTCCCAACGGTAGGGTCTGCCTGCTTGGCAGGGGCAGCCCCCAGGCCAGCCTGTGGCCAAGCCAGGAAGTGAGCACCAGTGGGGGCTGCCCTGGGGTAGACCTGGCCCAGAAGAGAGGTTTTTGCTAGGGCTCATCACTGCATGGACTCCCCTGCCCGATCGGCTGGAACATGCTATGAGGCGGATGTTAGTCGTTTTACTGTTGTTGGATGTAATATTGTTGTTTACTTTACTGTTGTTGGATGTTACTGTCATTTTATTAATGAGAACCTGGGACTAAGTAACTCCACTAAGGACACACAGCTTGGACACAAACACAGCTCCGGTCAGCCCCAAGGGCTGTGCTCTTATCCACTCGGCCGCACTGCTAACCTGTCCTCAGTAGTCAGGGGATGTGGCAGGCCAGGCTGCAGCTCCGGGAGCCTGGCTTGTTCTGGGGCCACTGCCCAGGTCCCCGATCAGCCTCCACCTGGGTCTCCCAGCTGGTCCAGCCCTCTCCCACCTCTGCAACCGGGGGAAGCTGAGCTTGACATCTGCCCACTTCTCACTCTCCTGGTCCAGGCCTCCCTTGTTTCCCTTCTGTCTGGATGCAGCGGTCTCCCCCCAATCCTCCCTGCTTCCAGCCTCACCTCCTCCAAGGTACCCTCCACGCTGCACTCTGGGAGCATTCTCTAAAGGCCATATCTGGCCGAGATCCTCCCAGGCTCTCGCTGCCTGTGGTTCCTGGGGACCTCGGAGAAAGCCCACCCACAGAGCTGGGCTTACAAGGCTTGCCTGATCTGACCCCCCACCTGCTCCCCACTTCCAAGGTCTCAGGGCTCTCACCAGGATTGTTTATTTAATCCTCCAAGGCCCCCAGGGAAGAAGGGGCCACAGTCTCCACTTCACAGCCCAAGAGCCAGAGGCCCAGGGTCCCCTGGCCAGGAAGCAGCAGTGCTGGGCTTGGAACCCAAGCCTCCGTCTGAGTTCGGGGCTCTAGCTCACCCTCCGCCCAGGACACGCTGGCCCACGCACCTGAGAGTTTCCCCTTGCAGCACCCTCCATCCCCGGGAAGACACCAGCCAGGGGGCGGGGCCAAGGCCTGGGGGAGGGTTCACCAGCTTGAGCCTGTTCAGGGAGGGGGCCTGATTCCAAAGGGAACACAGGGCTTTGCAAAGAGAAACAAGCGTGCACTCCGTACCCAGGAGCCTCTCTGCTCAGTAGTGGAAGGAGAGGAGCTGGCAAACGGCGAAGATTCTGGGCTTGTCAGATCCCCTCTGGAGCAAATAAGAGGGACCGACACACTGCCAGGAAAGCCAGTGCCGAGGAAAGCAGCAAAGCCAGGCCGAGAAGCCCAGCCGCCGTGGCCTCGGTGGCGCAGACCCCGGAACAGACTCCGGGTGCCAAGGCCGCCGGCCAGGACTCTCAGTTTCCCCCCATGTGCCAGTGGGGAAGGCAGAAGCACCCCCTTTTTTGCACATGAGGAGGCTGAGTGATTTGCCCAGGGTAGCCCGGAACCCTCTCTCTCTGCCACACAAATTGCCTTTTTACTCATGCACAGGAGAGAGTGGCGGGGCTGGGAGCCGCGTGGAGGACAGGACGAGGGCCAGCTGCCACTCTGCCTTGCCTCCTGCCCGGTTACTGAGCCGTAATAAATCTCTCCCGCGGCTCCGCCTGACCCCTCGCCCCTCCTGAGTGCTGTAATTATTCTTTGTGGGTCCCGCTGCCATCACTCCACAGCGCAGGCCCACGTGGCAGGAGCCCAGAGCCGCTCTGCAGGAACGGGTCCCGGGGCTGTGTAGCCCACCCAGAACCAGCACCGGGGGTCAGCAGTTTACAACCAGCCCCCAAACATGCAAGGCTGGGGTCCTTCCTGCAGTGGGAAGTGGGGCTGGTGGGACTGGGGGCTTGGGCTCACGTCAGCCCTGAGATTGCAAACCCCCTGCAAAGTCTCCCAACACTGCAGCTCGTGCCAGCCTTACCCACTCCATTCGGGGCTTAGGTGAACAGAGCCGCAGTGGCCCACGGGGGACATTACATGATTCACCCCATCGTGTCACAGATGGAAACTGAGGTCTAGAGAGGGGGAGTGACTTGTCCAAGGTCACGCAGAAAGGTGGACAGAACTCGGCAGCTACGTCTTGGCTCCAGCAGCCGTGCCTACCTTTTCCCCGAGCGCCCTTATTCGTGTTGGACCATCGTGCTGGCATAAGCAACGCGTGTCTGGGGCTCAAAGCCTTGGAGCCTGGGGTGGGGGCTCTGGGATGGGCGCTCTCCCCTCCCCATGCTGGAGAGGAAAAGATGGAGAAGGTGCAACCCTTCCGTGTGCCAAAGCCTGGAGCAGAGCATCGGCTCCCTCCAGAAAGGCCAGCAAGTCTCCCCAGGGTTCCCCACCCTGACTCCTGGGCATCCCTGGGGCACCAAGGCTGGGAGAACCTGTGGATCCTTTTCAGACCCCAACCCCTTCGGGGAGCCACTTCCAAGCTTTCCAAGTGAATCCAGACCAGTCAGCCCCACTGGAAACGCAGTCAACGGGAAGACCAGAACTCAGCAGGAGTATCACCCTGTCTTTTTCATCCTGTTCTGCAGGTGCTTAACAAGCCACAACCAAATAAAAAAAATGAATGGAGAAAACCCCACATTGCCTTGAGCCCTAGCGTCAGGAGCAAGACAGATTTTTCACAAGTTCCCAGCACGCGAGCTTCTTTAGAAAGCTTGTGGTCAGTGCACATAAACAACCTCTTCCCCAGCACAGGAGGTGCTTGCACCCACCTGCTTAGATAAGAAGAGCTCTGGTCACCTAGACTCCATCCTCAATGCCGCCAGAAAAGGGGGAAGGTGGGAAGATGGGCATATGTGCTTTCCTGGCAAGCCCGAACTTTTGGGGGATGGAAGTTCTCATTGTTCCTGGAAGCCCCCCAGAAGCCCGGCCTGGCCTGAGTGGAGGGGATCGCTGGAGGAAGGCTGGCAAGGCGTCCCTTCTGGCATTCCTGAGCCAGCTTCCTGGGGAACGTGCAAGGGGGCATGCTGGGGCTGTGGCCTCTGGGACGCCCCCTTATCTTCGAGAAGGGTCAGTGAACTCGACCCTCAAGATTCTAGTCTCAGAGCTGCGGGGGGCTGCACACTGGCAGGATTGCTCATGCCACGTGGTCCCTGGCCTTGGGAGTGCAAGACACGGAGTGGGGTGAAATGGCAGCGCTGGGGGGGTGGACAGGGCACCTCTCCTAGATTTTTGGTGTTTGGAGAGTCCCTCCACCCCCGACTGGAAAAACCCAAATGCCAGTCTGGTGCCCCCCTCCCCCACTTAAGCTGAGATTTCAAATAGACAAAGATGGGTGTGAGGCGGGTGGCAATGACAGAGGCTGGCATGTCTGAGGCCAGCTCTACCACTTACTGGCTGTGTGACCTTGGGCAAGTGGCTAAACTTCCCTGAGCCTCAGTTTCCTCATCTGTCAAATAGGGCCAATGTCCCCCTCCTCGTGGGCGTTGGGTGCATTGCATGGACGATACCGCAGGTCCAGCACCCAGCATGGTGCCTTGCAGAAGGTAAAGCCTGGTAAAGAAAGGTCTCAGCCCCTGCCAGCAGAGAGAATGGGGGCCAGGCACCTCCTGGAAACTTTCCCTCTCCAACATCCCTCCTCCCTGGCCGGGAGAGAGACGAGGCAGCCCTCGGCACAGTGGGTGCCCCTGCCTTTCCCGTAGGCCCTCACTGCCCACTTCGGTCTCTGTCCACAGCCCCCTCGACAGGGGCGTACTTTGAGGGTGGCCGGAGATGGGACGGGCTTCCCGGGCTCCGGCAGCTGCCTGGGACAGTGACCTGGCGCAAGGCAGCCCAGGCAGGCTGCGGTGGGCGCTCCAGACGAGGTGGGCACTGAGCCGGGGCTTCCCCGCTTGCGTCCTCTGCCCCCCACGCCCCGTGACCCGCGCGCCCGCTAGGCCCTTACCTTGAACCATGGGAACGGCGCTGCCCCGGCCGGCCGAGGACTTGGGCGCACGTGACGGGGCGGTCCGGCGTCCGTCCCAGGCCGGGCGCAGCTAGTAGCGGCCGCTCACGCCCAGGCCACAGCTGCGGCGCCTCCTGGGGCCCGGCGGGCGAGGCGGGCGCTGGAGAGGCCCCGGAGGTCCGCGGGAGGCGGCTGCGTGCCCAGGCGGGAGCCCCCTGCCAGCGCCGGCTGCGCCGCGGCTCCGGACGCCCAGGCTGGCTCCCGGCGAGCGGCACGCGCGCGGTTCCAGCCCAGTCCCCGGCGCAGGGCGCGCGCGCAGGCGGGGAGAGCGCGCGCCCGAGCAGGGCGGGAAGCGCGCCGCCAGCCCCGCGCGCGCCGTCGTCGGGGGCTGCGGGGAGCGGCCCGGGAGCTGTCCCTGGTGCTGACGGCTCGTCTGCTCAGGGCCGAGGCTCGCGACCTCCCGCCGGCCTGGGGGCGACCCCACTCCCGCCCCGCGCCCCGCGGGGCTCCCGTTGCTCTTAGCCTGCTTTCCTGGCGCTCCCCGTCTCCACAGCGTTGGGATTTGGAGTCAGGCCGAAGCTGCTGTTTACCAACAGTGCAACCTTGGGGCAAGTCCTTACTCAGGAAGTCTCTGGTTCTCATCTTCAAAATGGGCCTAAGAGCAGTGCCTGTAAGGTTGGTCTGAGGATGAAATTCAACGACGCCTAGGGGCTTGGCACACATTGAGTGCTTAGGAAATGCTTGCCTTTATCATGATTCCCCACGACCACCACCACCACCATTTTCTTGTTTAGCAGCCACGGAGCAAGTGAGAGAAGGGGGCAATGCTACTTCTGGGCTGGGCTGGCCAGTGTTGGGGGCTTGGTAGCTGCCTTTGGACCTCGTAGGGCATCCATAAGGGAAGGGAGTACACTTCTTCCTAGGGACTTCAAAGCACAGACTTAGGACCAATGGACAGAAGTGAAAGCGAGGCGGATCTGGGCTGAGTACTTTCTGATGGAAGGTCCTTCTGCCTGAAATGAGCGCTCCGTGACCTCTGTCCTCACAGACCTTCAACAGGAGGCTGCAACCACAGGGACCCTGAACTGAGAAAGTTCTGGAATTAAAAGGGCTTTGAATCAAAATATGTTAAGCAATAAAAACCATGCCAGCACACTGAAAGCATGGTTTGAATGTTTGCTTTATTGACCCTTAAGTTCTCTATAAGAAGCTATACCCTGGCAGGAAAAACGTGTAACTTCACCCCCATACTAGAGATGAGAATACTGAAAACAGGGGAAAAAGTGACCTCCTGGGAGTCCATTCCCACCTTACAGATGGGCTGAGGACAGAAGGGTAAGCAATTTGCCCAGAGCCACACCGCAGGGCCAAGGGACCAAATGTCCAGCCCGCTGTCCAGCCTGCCAGGTCCCCTGGCAAGGGTCACAGTCTACTTTTCCAGAAGTATTCAAGCTATTCTGAGTCTGGAGAGTTTCCTTATAACAAACCAGGCAAGTACGTTATTCCTCTTAACTAATGGGAAGAGCTGGTGCCTGCCCCTTGTATCTCTGTCCCTTCCAAGCAGGATAATTGAACGTCACCTGCCTCATTTCCCAGGGGACCAGTGGTTGTGTTTGATTCATTAATTAACTGTGAGCCGTACCTGCTTCCACCAGGCACTTATCTCATGATAAATATCACTCATTATGTGCTTAATATGTTCTAGACACAAGGCTAAACACTTGTCCTGCGTTGTTTCACCTAGTCTTCTCAATAGTCCAGTGAGATAGATACTGTTGATACCCTGAGTTTGCAGCTGAAGACTTTAGGCTTAAGAGCAGTAGACTGGAGATGAGCTGGACCAGTTCTCAGGCGTGTGGTCCTAACCCTCTTCTTCCAGATTTTCCACATTTTCCCCAAACTAGGAAAAAAGATGGAAACATTAATAGAAATTCCATATAAGGAGTCAGAGAAAGAGGGGGGGGGAGAGAGAGAGAGAGAGAGAGAGAGAGAGAGAAAGAGGAAGACACGAGAGAGGTGCAAACTAGCCGGCCAATCAATGCTCTAGGAGTCGGCACAGGAATCCTTTAAATCATCATTTCCAGTCAAAATCCCCGTTATGATAACAGAGCAACTTTTTTTTTTTTTTTCAAGATTTCTTGGATCCTAGCAAATGTGTGCCAGGAATTTTAAAAGGAGCATCACTGCCAAACCCTCTTTACCAACCAGCTCCCAGGCCCTTCCACTGCTTCCCATGCCTACTTTTCATTCACACTCTGCAGAATTTCACCGCCATGGGTCTGGACAGCTGCAGACCTCTGAAACCAGTTCGGGCTCTGGTGCTCTTGACCTCTGGTTTCTTTCCTGTGCTGTGGAAGGAGGTGGGCTCCTGGTGCTTGTGATGGTGTCATCGAGCCCATTTTATTGAATCCAGACTGAAGACTTCCTCCCAACACGTAAGGTAGATGCCTTTATTATCTTCACTTTACAGATGGTAACCGAGGGGTGAATTGGCTCGCCCATGGTCACACGACCAGCAAGGAGGTGGCTGAATGGATTTCATTTGGATAACGATGTCCCATAGTCACCACCAAACTTGTTCTTTGTGTGACCAAAGCGTGGCTTGATTTTAAGCAAAGACCCCATTTCCGAAAATAAAAATGGGGTGGGGGAAATGAAGAGTCACCAGTCTGACTGTATAGAAACAATTCACCGTCAGATTTCCTTAAGTAGCACTTTCTCCTGCGCATGAAATAAAGGATTTGAGCTACACACAGTTCTTTCAGGTTGGCCAAAAACAAGCCTGGGGGTGGGAGGAACGTCATGGCGCCACCCCACTGATGTCCCTTCCACTACAATCTGCTTTTCAGTTGCATGGCAACTGCAGACTACGACAGCTACTATGTCCCCGGCACCAGCATCTTTCCACAACGCAGAGCTTCATGGGTATAACTCAAATCCAGCAGATGGCCAAGTTGGGTGAAAACATCCCAACACATTGGATCATGCACGGCAATTTACAAAGGTTCATTTTCCACGGATAGCAAATGGGGCTCTCGTAAGTTGAGCCTCTGGCACAATAAAGACGGGACCTTTATGGCCACATGTTTCTTGGGGGCAAGTGTGACTAGCCTGTAGGGGAGGGACCATGGCTTGACCGTGGGGACTCAGCCTTCTAATCACAGCCACACGATACACACAGTCACCTATAAGTTCAGGTGCAGTGCATTAAGTTCTCGGGGGCAAAGGATATTCACCCAGCTGCTGTTTCTGACCCGAGTTCGGTCCTGCAGAGAGACAGAGCAGCAGAGTGCTTGGGAGGGAAAGTTTCTGCCAGGATGTGAGAATAACGGCCAAGAGCCTTTCCAACTCTCTTTCTGGGAACCTTCAGGAGGGGGTGAGTTTGCCATCTCCAGACGTGTCCAAGCAGCAGCTGGCCATCACTTAAAGCGGAGACGAGCTGGCCGAGCTGACCCCGGGGAAGCCTTCCAACCTTGGAAGTCCGTGAGATTTCAGAAGGGGCAGCCGATGGCTGCTCAGAGGGGGCGCCCGCTTTCCCCAGCCTCTGTTTCAGCTGCCCAGTGGATCTTGGGGGCACCAAAAGGGGCACCCCGTTGAGTTTTCCAAGTTTATGGGCGCTGGGCCAAATGACAGAAGTGGCCGCTGTTTCCACCAGTGAGTACGTATGGAAATAGCCTGTACCTTTGGGCAATTGCTAAATTAACCTTCGTTTTGGTCATTGAATTGTTTTGTCTTCCCCATCTGCACTCCTAAGGGGTTCCGCCTGATTGAATGGGCTGGTGGCAGATCCGCTGATGTCACTAAATCTATGTCTCCAAGCCAAGCCCATTTAGAAAACAGATTAATTAAAAAAAAGAATTGTGAGATGGGCAACACCATGACACCGTGATTATTTTGTGACGTTGGCTAGCAGAGTGTACTCACATCCTAGACTAAGGACTTTGGATTGGGTGTCATTTGGACATGACCAGGAGAATAACAAGGCATCCAAGTCTGTGAGAGTGAGAGGGTCAGACAACCAGGCATGCAAGGGGCCGGGAATGGGCGGGTGTGTGGTGTGTGTGCCAGTGGTCAGGCACACGAAGTGGGTGGGATGATTCCAATTGCCCTGGTGGGAACAGACAGCCTGGTCTGTTTGAAGAGACATCACTGATGGTTTTTAATTACTGCCACATTTTAAAACGTTGTGACAGCAAGCTTGATATGTTTGTTCTTTAGGAATCTTCGAGGTTGCTGGATGAGGTAACCATGGTGATGACCGACGTGCTTGGGACACAGCCAAGGGTCCCTCAGGGTTCCTTATGTGAATCTCAGGACAAGTCCTGCGCAGGGTGGGGGAGTGAGATGGGGCCCCAGGGGATTCTTATTTCCTCCACTTCAGAGATTTGTTCCTTGTTGAGAAGCTTGGGCAAGAGCTCTCGGGATCTGATCTTCAGTTTTCCAGCCAAACCTTCCCACAAGAAGAGCAAACCCAGGCAGTGCATTCATTCATTCATCCATCCATTGATGTGCCGCGCCCGGGGGAGGGGTGCAGAGACAAGGGCAAAAGCCCCTGTTATCTGGGAGCTCAGAGGTGGGTGAGGTTTCCAGTAAGACAAGGTTCCCTGCCTCAGGGGAGCTGGACCCGGGACTGTACTATGATCAGCTAACACTGAGCCCTCCTGATAGCCCTGAGAGATGGGCTGAGAATGCATCTTTTATTTGACGCATTCGACAGTAAAGAGCCTGAGACTTGGGGAAGGGAATGCCTGCCGGGGCTGCACCACGGCCAGGATCCCGCTGGCTCTAAGTCCACACTGAGCATGTCCCATGCTGTTGGGGGGCCCCCACTAATCCTGCTAAAAAATAGGAGGTAAAAATAAGAGATTGCCTGTTTGGACTACATGAACCTATTGTGAACCCTTCCTAATAGGAAAGCCATCTCCTGTCACCTGCTTGCTTCTCTTAGCACAGGCTGCCGAGAATGCTGAAAACTGTTCATTTTAATGAGAGATGAAGACGGAGGCCCCTCTGTGACTGACACAAACGTCACGACACGACAAAAAGGTCTGTGTGAGGTTGGAGGCCTTTCATCCCAACAGCGAGGGAGCCGTTCCTTCCCTCAGGAGGGTCTCCGAGGTGCCATGTGAGCTCTAGCCACCCAAGCCCTACAGCAGATGACCTCCTCTGGGGCGCAAAGACCGGAAACATGGACTTGGCCGTGGCTCTCCTGTCAGAATCCATCACTGCTGCCAGCTCCCGATGGCAAGTCTGGTGGGGGATGAGGAAGGGGGAGGGTTTGGTGGGGGAGGGGGGAACAGCAAGGTTAAATGTGGAGAAACAGAGCCCAGCACGCGTTCCAGGGTGGCGGGGCGCAGGGGTGAGGGGTGGGCTGCGCCGAGCTGAGGCTCCATCCTGCCCTGGCCTGGCCGCTGCCCCCACCCCCCACTCCCCATCTGGGTGGCCTGGAGTGATCTAAAGAGCATCAGCTATGGCCCTGCTTCCGGAGCCAGTCCCCCACGGTGAAATGGGGAGATATGCGTGGTGTTTCGAATTCCACTAAAGAAACTGGGAGGACAGATTTCATCCTCAGCCTCCCTCGCCAGGCCCTCTACCGGGCGTCTGCTCCCCTGCTTCGCGGCCCTGATTCTTGGGCACCATCTCATCTATGGCTCCTTCACCCTCTGCCTCTCTGTGCTGGGAAGGAAGGTCAGGGAGGGCTGAGCTTCGTCTCTCTCTCGGTCTCCGGCTCCCAGCCCCAGCCATAGTGACTGTTTGTTGAATGAATGAAAGACCTTTGCATGAGAAAGCATTTGTCTGAGGCTCTATGCTGGTCCTAGATTCTCAGCCTCCCAGACTAGGGGTAGCCAGAAGCCGAGCCTCCCTCTGCACCTGACACCCCACTGAGACCACTGGCCAAGATGATCCTTCCTGTTGGATGGATGAGGAAACCGAGGCAGGGAGGGGCAAGTGACCGCCGGATATGGAGCTGATGCACAGCTCAGGGGTGTGCCCAGAGCCCCTCCCCACCACCAGGCTCCCCAGAGAGAAAAGGCAGAGCCCATCTCAGCCCATCTGCCCTGGGGACGCTTGGACCACTGCAAGACCCCTAAGTGGAGCCTCCCACCCCACTCCCCCCGACCCCCATCCATCCCACGCACGTCTGGGCCCCTCCCCAGTGGGAATTCCCTAGCTGTTCCCCTCGGCCTCCTGGATGGAGCGCAACCTCCGCAGGGCAGGCCAGTCCCACCACCCTCCCCAGACCTTCGGCCTAGGACCACCCCCAGATTGGCTGATCCCAGGTGCACGTTACGTCCGTGCCTCACTGCCGTTGCCCATGCCGGTGCCTCTGCCACAGAAGCACCCGTCACCATTGGACGAACTCCTATGCACCGTACAAGGCCCAGCTTGAGTGATGCAGCCTCCGGGATGCCGGGAGGATCACATAACGCTTTGATCAAAATTCTAATGTCCCCTTTTCTGCAATTGTTTACCTCTCTTTGAGCATGAGTGCTTATGCCAAGTCAGACTGACTCGTTTATTGAGCACCTACTGTGTGCAGCACGGGGATGGGTGCTGTGATGCAGGGGTGGACAGGACAGGCCCAGTCTAGTCCTCTCAGAATCTACCCCTGGGGCAGGCTCCTGGTCTGGGCTGGTCCAGAATTTGGGTCTGGACCTGTAGATCTGGTCACGCTGCCCTGGGGCAGCACAGGGGGAAGACAAGGGCTTGGAGGTGGACAGAGCAGGGCTCGACCTTGGTCCCCTGCTTCCTAAGTGGGTGAACTTGGGCCCTCAGCTCAGCCTCAGTTTCCTCATGTGCGGCTCTGAGCCACATGAGTCTGCTTACCTCCCGGGTGAGGGTGAGGCCACCCCCGCCCCACCCCCTCCAGCATGGATGCTCTGTGAGGAAAAGGCCGTGGCCATCCCAGCAGCAAGGGATGCACTGGGCATGAAATCCCACCTGTTCCTCCTGGTGGTCCAGCCTGGCGCCTGGGTGCTGGTCTCTGGAGCCCCAGTCCTGCCAGCTTTACCCATCCTAGTTGGGGGGTGGGACTTGGCCAGACAGCTTCCTTGCCTCTGATGGAGGCTGGAGGGGAATGGCATTCCATCCTCGGCCCCCGCCCAGGGCACCGCGCGTCGGCCGCCCCCTGGGCTGGGAGTGTGCTCCCCTCCACAGCCCTGCCTGCGGTCCTCCCTCCTCTGCCGGCTATGGAAAGGCCTTTTCCCGCTTGGTCTGTCCCTTGGCAATGATGGCACCAGGAGGCTGGGGGCAGGGGACAGCAGGTGCCAGGCCGGGGGAGAACATCTGGGTGCATTAGCATGCAGTGCTGAAAACCAGGCCTTGTCTCCAAAGCAGGGCCAGTGGTGCGCTGGCAGCAGGAGACATGGCAGGGGGGGGAAGGGCCCGCCTCGGGCATCTCACCGACCCATTGTCACCCCCAGATGGGTCAGTCTGGGAGCATGAGTTCTCTCTGCTGGTGGTTCCTGTCCGCACCGCACCCTCCTTGCCCCCTTTCTCAACGCCTGGGGTGCAGTGTGGCTCCCAGGTGGGGGAGGGACCCTGGGGCCGCTGTCCTTGTTATGAAATTGGAATCACCCACGAGGGCACTGCTGCCCTTCCCGACGCCTGCCGGCCTCTCCGGCTGCACTGTTTTCACTAGCCTTGCCGTTCTGATGAGAAGTTTCGGGTAGTCGGGCGACCCTGTGCGCTCTGAGACCCTGCCACGTTTGTGAGCCGTGCATCTCCCCTCGGAGGAGCCTGGGACGCCCGCACTCTGCTGCCACGAAGGCTGCCCCTCCTTTAGTGGCTCTCACCCCAAGCATCGGGGGCTTGGGCCTGAGTGGGCCTTGTTTGGCCTGAATGTCGGTTCCCTCCCTTTTACGGGGGCGCGGCACGTGGCTCACGAGGGTGGGTGAGAAAGCCGTGTGTGAGCAGCGAACACAGCTGCTGCCTGTGCGGACACCGGCGACAGGCACCTTCCAGTCTACCCCCAGGCATGGTCAAGGAAGGGGCATGGCAGGTGAGCGAAGGCCGAAGCCGGTAGCGGGGAGCTCTACACCCCGGGCCCCCTCTCTGTAGGGTTGCATCTCTCCATGTCATGCTGGCTCCTGGGACCCAGCGCTCTCCTTCTGGGGCCTCTTCCCTTCATCCCAGCAGTGAGAACAACAGCTCATTCCTGCCCGTCACCTGGGGCCTCTCGCTGGGCCCACCTCTTCACAAAACCCCTGTTATTAAACCCTCCTTGAACACCCTCATCTGAGTGACCTGTCATTTTCCCTCCGGGACCCTGTCCGATGCTCCCTTCTTCCATTCCTGAGGCTTTGTGTCTTCATACTGATCTGTGGGTGCTCACTACATATTCACGATATGAATCCTGGATCTCTTTTACGGGTGGCAAACATTTCCTCCCCGCTGGTGTCTGTCTCCACCTCTCTTTATGGTCCATCATCATACTGAAGCTGACAGTTTTCAAGGGTAGATCTGTGGGGCTTTTTCTTTAGGCCTTCTGGGAGGCTGATAAAAGTACACGATATTTTTCCCTACTATTGGTGCAATTTTGACTTTGATGCTTAGTCTTTAGCCCATTTAGGAATTTTGTAAATGTGAGCCAGAGGTTTGCTTATTTTTGTTTTCATTTTGTTTTGACACACGAATAGCCAGGTGTCACCTGTTCACTATCGAAGTGAAAATCACATCCATCGTAAATCTCATTCCATACACGCAAGAGTCTGTTTCTGGACCCTTTGCTCTCCTGCTTGCCTCTCCCTTCCCCAGCATGTGACAGGTACAACTTTTATGGCTCTGTGGAACCACTGTTCTCGAGAAGGGCAAAATGCCTGTCAATGTTCCTTTATCTTGCTGCCAAATTTTTCTTAAGTTTTCTCCTCTTCTGAATTACGTGTTTCATCAGCTTGTGAGGTTGGGAATCCTTGGGGGGCTTTAATTAAGATAGAACTGAATTACAGATTAATCTGAAGAAACTCAACATCTGGAGAGTAGTGCAGAATGGTAGGAGTCCTAGGACCAGACAGCCTGGGCTCAAATCCCAGTTCTGTCTCTCCCCAGCTGTGTTGCCTTGGATAAGTTGCTTGACTTCTCTGTGCCTCAGTTTCTTCTTGTGTAAAATGGGGTAATAATCACACCAATATTGCTGGAAGCATTAGTGTAAAAAATAAAAGAGCTAAGATATGTAAAGCACATATGAAATCAGACATCATCTGTTTTAAGATAAATCATTATTGAATTTATTACTAGGAAGGAAAATGCTGCCAGTTAAGCTGTGATATGCCCTTAATTGTAAAGTATATGTCAGTTTCAGAGATGTTCAAATGTGGAGAATATACTTATTACAATCAATACAGGAGAATATTGTCTTTACAATGTTACAATGTCTTCCCATCAAGGAGCCTGGTTCTTATCCTTAAATATTTACTGAGATTTTCATTTTCTATCCTTCAGTAAAAAAAAAAAAAAAAATTTAAGTGCTTTTATTTTTATTTACTTATTTACTTTTAAATTAATTAATTTATTTTTTCGCTGCGTTGGGTCTTCGTTGCTGCGCGCGGGCTTTCTCTCGTTGCGGCAAGCGGGGGCTGTTCTTTGTTGCGGTGTGCGGGCTTCTCATCGCGGTGGCTTCCCTTGTTGCGGAGCACGGGCTCCAGGCGCACGGGCTTCAGTAGTTGTGGCACGTGGGCGCTAGAGCGCAGGCTCCATAGTTGTGGCGCAGGGGCTCAGTTGCTCCGCAGTATGTAGGATCTTCCCGGACCAGGGCTCGAACTCGTGTCCCCTGCGTTGGCAGGCAGATTCTTAACCACTGTGCCACCAGCGAAGTCCCTCCTTCAGTAAAATTTTATAGCATTCTTCATATGAGTTCTTTAGGATCTTCAATCATTTTTAGGAGGGTGAAGAGGTCCAGAAGTCCAAAAGTTTGAGAACCGTGGCTCTGCACTAACAGAAAGGCAGGGAGACCTTAGGATCATCTTAGCAGAGGTGGACAGGGCAGCTAATCACAGTCAGCATCTATTGCTGTTTGAAAACAGAAGCTTGCTCACCTAGGAAAGGGTATCTGACGGCAATCGATGGCAGGCCTCCTGCACTTGGGGAAATGCGGAAAGTGCTCGCGGGAGCAAGCTGAGCTGTGCACCCTCGCACGCCAGGGTCTCCGCCGCCAGGGAGGCCTGGCGAGTCTGCATGACAGAAATGGAAAAAAAAAGACACAAGTATTGAACCGCCGGAAGCTGAACTGTGACTACTCACTGACACTGGAAAATTCCGCTTGACAAAACCGAGCGAACCCAATGAAGATTTATTAGGACAATTACAAGTTTAGCAAGTCGGCCAGCTACAAAATAAACGCTTTTAAAAATCAATGTTTTTGTACCCATTACCATAATCCAAGTAGAGATGTGATGAAAAACTGATTCAATTTGAGGAGAGGGACAAAGGGAGCTTAACTGAACATGTGTTACTTATTTATTTTGTAAAGCTAAAGCAAACATGGCATAATAAGCATACAGAAGATCTGAGTGGTGAGCACGTGAATATCTGTGACACCATTCTCTTTAATTTTCTTATATTGGAAATATTTTAGAATACAAAGATGACAATGGCTCCCATTCCTGACAACAACAAAACTACCCGGACTTCACCGTATGTTGACTTTTGTCTTCCCAACATTTCTTCTGTCCCGTGTCCTCCTCTTTCTTGGGTTAAGATTTTTGTTTCATCAGAATACACCCTTGAGTAATCCTGTCAGAAAGGAGGGTGGTGGCCAAATTTATGAGTCCTTGCCTGCTTGAATGTTTCAGTTTTGCCCCGAAAGCAGAATGCTGGATTTGGAATGGTGGACTTAACATCTCTCAGAATTTTGGAGAGATCTGGCTCCCCCTGTCATTTTGTGTTGCGCTTAGGAAAACTGGCATTGCTCCAGCATGCTCCTCCACAGGTCAGCTTTCTCCCCCTCTCTTACTCTTTTTCTCATTTTTGCCCTCAAGTGGAAGTGCTCACTGGCTCTCTGGGAACCTCTTCACTCTGTTCCTGGTGCTCTTTCTGGCCGCCCCAGGTCTGCCGGCCTGTGTTCATTGGCTCCGAGTCTGAAGATGGATGTCTTTCCGTAGCTTCCGTAGCTCTGGGTCATTTGGCTGTTTTCTTCCTTCCATCCTTGCTGCTCCACTTTGGGATGTCCCTTAGGTGGCTGTGGGGCATCTGGAGCTGTCCCCCAAGTCCCCACTTTTCCCTCCTGTTTTCCGTCCCTTTGCCCTTTAAGATGAATTCCTCCGGCAGTGCCTGGCCTGGTCTTCCAGCACCGATCTGCTCCTCACATGTCTCCTTTCTGCTTTCAGCCCGTCTATTTTAAATTTCCAAGATCTCTAATTAGTTCTTTTATATCAAGGCCCATTCTTGCTTCATGACTACGATAACCCCTCTTATCTCTCTAAAGATAGTAATTATACTTATTTTTAAACCTCTCTGCTTACTCCATCAATGCTGCTTCCCAGGGAGTTGGGGTTTCTGTTTCTGAGCTGAAGCCGCTGTGATGGGGTAGCTTTTCCTCACTCGCTTGGTCTGGTGGGCAGTATGCCTATTTTTGCATTCGATCTGTCTGCTGCTGCTGCGTCGGTTTCTGAGCCTCTGACGGAAGATGGGGTGGTACGAGCATCTGGACAAGGTGCGTGGGGAATTGCTTCTTTGGACTGGGGGGGGGTGGTCCCTGTGTTTCATCAGGGACAGTAGTTCCCTGGTCAATGTCCTGCGGTTGTGACACTCTCTGCTTTAATCTGGGGACTCAGGGGCTCTCTGCTGCTTACCACGTGGGGGAGGAGCGACTGGTCATGGGGCTGGTCCGTGGGCAGCAGCTCGAGGAAGCACGCTGACCATCCTCCCACCCCACCACGCGCCTTGTCTCTGTGGTTCTGAATCTGGAACTCAAGCCTCTCTAGCCGTCCTCTCAGAGCACCTGTTGGGAATGTGGTTTCCTCTAATTTTGTTTCTTTGCATCTTTCTGTGATTCCTACAGAATTCTGATCCCCTGAAAAGACTCCATTAAAAAAAAAAAAAACAATTCTGTTATGAGTTTTTTTTCTTTTAAAAACGTCTTCCTGACACTTGGTAGGATTTGCGGGGTGGGGGGTCTGTGCCGCTTCCCATTTGACTGAAGCCTTGGAATGTTATTCAACGCATCTGAAGAGCACGTTTTGCCCTGGGTACCCCCACGGGCCCCCCTCCAGGGCGGGTGAGGCATCAACAGGTCCTGGGTACCGAGTAACGGCTCCCAAGATGCAGCAGCATATCCCTTCGTTATGGATGATGCTTTTGGATTGGGACTAAAGTCTGGGTCTGCTTGACATTGTGAGACCACACAACAGAAAATAATCAAACTGCTGAAACCACAAAAGTTATTGATAACTTCCAGGGCCTTCCTCTGAGCTGCGGATGATGGCGTCTACATCCCAAAGGAGACACCAGCTTACGTGGAGTTCCCCTTTGTCCCTCCAAGTGCCGTCCTGAAACTTCTCTTTGTTCAAATGTAAGAAAGGTGGTTGATGTTTTGGTTTTAAAGGACACCCCTCTGTGCCGAGATGGTGTCAGTGGCAACAGAGGATCTCAGCCGGGGGGGCGGGGGTGGTGGTGGTGGTGGTAACATCAACCCGACTAGCCAAGGAGATGCCATGCGCTGGGTTCTTCAACAGGCCCCCCGGTATGTACCTGGGACCCTCAGTAGCGACCGCACAGTGACCTCCGTGCTCCCACCATGCAGGGGACTGTCAAATGCAGACCTGTTGTCCAGGGGTGGTAACACCCAGCCCAGCCCCAGCCCTCCTGAGACATCTTGTCACCCTAGATATTGACCAAGCATCCCCCCGAAAGATGTCCCCGTCCGCACCTGCACCGGGTCACGCCACCTCCTCACCTACGTGTAGCATCGTCTCTGTTCTGACGTTTAATTCGCTTTGACCCCCGCCCCGCTGTTGGGCAAGTCTCTGCATAACTTGATCAGTGGAGAGACAATTGGATCCGGGCGTGCAGTGCAGATCGCTGCCCCCCTCTTACCTCGTGAATGTCAGAGGCCCCCGGGCACCGGGACCTGCTCCTTCCAAAGTCTCATCTTTGAAAAGCAGATGGCGAGCCTCAGGCTTTATTGAATTTGCGTTTGTGTATGTGATGCATTTGACTGTAGCCGGAGGGCGGCTGCCCTGCCCAATGGCGAATTTGGCCTGTCAACAAGGTTAAAACCTACTTCCCTGTAAGAAACTATTTGTTCCAGGGAGGGGGTTTTGCCTTTGGTGGTTGGCTCCCGGCCAGCGGCTGACAGTCTTTGGTGAGGAAAGCCTTTTGGACCTCGGGAGTGACTTCCGTGAGGAAGCCCAGCTGCCTGCCTTTAGCCCCACCATTCCAGTTCTGGGGGCTGACCCTAAGGAATCGCAAGCACTTGAGCCTGAGGACGGATGTGCGTGATCGTCGATTGCGCCGCCACCGCTACCGGTTTAAATGAGAAAGCAAACAGCCCACGTATTTAACCAGCAGGGGGTGGGTTCAATA
Source organism: Inia geoffrensis (assembly GCA_036417435.1). NCBI lineage: Eukaryota > Metazoa > Chordata > Mammalia > Artiodactyla > Iniidae > Inia > Inia geoffrensis. The sequence goes on along the minus strand of CM070906.1, from coordinate 115,197,362 downwards.
AGTTTGCACACAGTCGCACGAGGGAATATTGAGAAAGGAGAGAGGCTGCGTGCCCAGCACCCTCGGAAACAGACGCTTGTGCTCTGTGCAGTCTGTGCCCCAAGCGGGACCTCAGACGTCGCTCGGCGCTCAGGCCAGGTGGAAGCTCCACGGAGCCGAGCCGGGCAGGCTCCGCCCTGCAGCATCTCTCAGATCTGACCTCCAGATCTGCCCTGCCCCAAGGTGGGCGGGGCCCTCTGGCCTTCAGGCCGGAGTCACCTTTACTTGGCTGTGGCTTAAGGAGGTGGGGGGGGCAAGTCAGAGGGTCCTGGACTGGGTGGCACCAGCTGACCCACGGTGCTGGGCAGCAGCTGGCAGGGACAGTTGGTGTCACGGGAGGTATAGCAACCCCGAGCTTCAGGGTCACGGGACGGTGTGGCCCTGGACCTCTGAACGGGGTGTAAGGGGCTGGTCATCCGAGGAGCGGTGTGGCCAGGCAGCTGAGTTGACCGCTGCCTGCTGGCTTCCTTGTCAAGGCCATCTTGTGGGCGGGCGGGGCCTGCGTGGAGCCGCCCCGAGGGTCAGGAAGGCCCGCCCTCTCCTCCAGCCCGACCGCCAGTGCCTGTGGCCTTGCCTGTATCCGCGCCTGTCTCTAGCCTGGGGTCCTCCCCTGTGACGTGGTGGTGGTCAGGGGTCTGAAGGCTCGAGAACGCCCCGCACATGCAGCCTCACGTCAGAGCCGGGCGGGGGCTGGGCTCAAGCACGGAGCATCTCGAAGCATCAGGAGGACCCAGACCCCAGCAGCGTGACGGCTGTCACCTACCTGGATTGGCCAACTCTGGGCCAACAGCAGGTGGACTGACTTCCGGGTGACGTGGTGGCTGTCCTCAGAGGTGACTGGGCTTGTGGACGTGAACTAGAGGTGGGCACAGGCCTACGGAGGCGAGAGGGGCAGCCTCGTGTCGAGGCAGAAGCAGCAACCCCCCCGCCAAGGCCACAGCCAAGTGTCAGCACCGGTCCCTGGGCGCTCACCCCGCTGGGCACCGTTCCCATTCTACAGGTGAGGAAAGCGAGGTTCAGAACACACAGCTCCGTCCTGACCACACAGCAGCCAGGCTCAGGGCTCAGGCCCCTCTGGGGCGGGGAGCGGTCTGGGTGCCCCCTGAGGACCGGCCACCTTTCTGGCAGTGACCCCTTCGGAAAAGTGAAAGACACAAAAATTGCGCGCCCGCACCTGCCCCCAGGGTCCCCAAACCCAGGAAGGAGGACTGTGTCCTCATCCTTTTGGAGGATGCAGAGAGCGCAGAGCCTGAGGGTGTTCTCCTGGCAAGATTCCTCATGGCCCTGCAGGCCTCACCTCCAGACACACTGGCTAGGGGTGTGTGTGAATGTATGAATGCCTGGGGTGCAGGCCTTGGATCCGAGGACGGGCAGACTCAGGCCCCGAGAGGAGTCAGGAGGCCTCACTGCTCTGGCCCAGGGAACTCTGGGACCAGTGGGCGCTCTGGCCCAGCAGCCAGAGAGGGAGTGGGCGGAGGTTGGAGCTGAGATGGCCCGGGGTGTCCTGGGCTCCTGCATGCCCCCAGCCCTCAGGCTGTGGCCACACCACTTGATGTCCTTGGCCCTGGCTATCTCAAGTCTTGGATGTGCCGTCCTAACGTCAGGGCCACCAGCTTTAATGGGCAGACACGGGAGAACATACTGGGGCGGATGGATTAGCTGGGAGGACGTGCTTTGTATACTTTCACATCACAACCAACCGTGCTCAGGACGAGGAACGGAGACGTGCCCCCCCCCCACCCCGGGCATGGGTGTGGGCGGGGTCTCCATCTCCGGCAGCCCCCAGCAGCCCTCCTCAGCCTGGCTTTTGCCCGCCTGTCAGCTAGATTGCTGGATTTTTTTGGGGGGTGGGCACTGCCTGCAGCCACCCTGGGGTCATTGGGGAGCGGCCTGGCCTGGCCTGTCTGGGTCAGGTCCCTAACTGGCTTCAGTCTGGTTGTTGTGGAGCCAGCCGGAGCGGCCTCACGTGGCAGAGGCGATGGGGGATTACAGCGTGAAGGATGACAGTGTCAGAGAGATGCGGGAAAAGCAAAGGGCTTATTAAAACGCTGAAATTGGTTCCAAATGAGGTCAGCCGTCGAAGCGCCTTGGAGGAGCGCCAGGCACTGAGCAGTGAACAGTGTTTATTTCCTGACAGGGTGGCAGCGCCGCCCCGGGTGCCACCCCCCTACCCCTGCTTCTGGAGGGCACAATGCGCCCAAACACCAGAGCAGGGCCGGGTGGGGGGTGGAAGCAGGGGGGCCAGCACGCCCACCCCCGCCGTGAGAGCACCTGGGGCGGGACAGCACTGACAGTGCCCAAAGGGCGCCTGGGGTGGGCAGGAGTCTCACTGACACGGGCTGGGGCAGGACCGCTGAGTACTGCTTCCTTATTCCAGGTCCGATTGCTTGTTTTTTAAAATCCATTAATGCAAGGAACGGCACATGGCGGCAGAGGCCACCTGATTGGACCAGCTCCCTCCCACCCCCGGCCGAGCCCAGAGCCTCCACAGTTTTTCTCCCTGCTTGAATTTCTCCTCTGAGCATCCCTTCCTTCTGAGTCCAGTGGAACTTCCCTGACCTTGGCTGTCTCCGGGTACAGCCCCTCCGGCTAAGAGTGCACTCTGGGGTCCCTGATCTGGGCGCCAGGCTGGCCCCGTCCCCGACGGCACAATGCTGCCCCTCTCTGAAACTTCATCTCGTGCCTGAGGACAGTCACAGATCGGGCACCCAAGGCCGGTGGGGCTGAAATGAAACAAGTAGGTGAAGGAATGGCCGTGGACACGATTTTTATCTCCTGTTAATTACCTGGCCCGCGTTCCAGCCCAGTTCTGAGCTGGAGGAAGAGAATGTCTTTTGAATCCTGTTAAGAATAAACATGTGTTCATAGCGTGCTGCTAAGAGCCATGCAGACCTTTTCTCCTCGGCTCTCGGAGCAACTGTTGATCTCACCTGCATTCAGAGAGGAACGAGCCCGAGGTCCGCCGCAGGGCTGTTGACTCCAGTCCTGGGCCCCTTGCTGCCAGGCCTCACACCTCTCAATCCCCAGCTCCCTGGGGGTGAAGGCAGGCGGAGGGATAAACTATTGTGTCGTCCAGCTCCTCCATCTCCAGATGGGCTGGGGGTCTGGTGGGGGAAACGCTTCTGTGGGGAGGCCCAGCCGGGATGGAGCGGGGTTCAGACCCAGAGCTCCGACCCTTCGGTGGTGCAGGATGAGCCCTTGGGGTCCCACTACCCCAGGATCGAGCTGGTGCTTATATTGTCTGTCTTCTGGCCGGAGCCACGTGGGTGGCCAGGAGGTTCACCCAGAGCCAGGGCTGCCGTGGAGCCCAGTCACCCTCGCTTTGCACCTGCTGGCTTTGTTCCCGTGCCCGCCGGGAACACGGTGCCCGTCTGAGCCGCCTGTCTCACCTCCCCGTGGCTGCTCCCTGGTCGTGGCGGGGGGTGGTGAAGATCCATAGTATCATGGGATCCCAAATGCTACACGCCTGCTTAGGCACCACAGACGAGGAAGTCTGGGCAACATTTTAAAGAATGAGGCGGTGCCCTGTGGGGCGAGGCCTTCGGAGCCTGGTCTGGGGTCTCCCCTGGCCCATGCCCGCCTGTCTCCTGTGCAAGGCAGCATTACCTAAAGGCCTTTGGGATTGATCCTGTAGCCTGACACCCCTGGTGCCCCCCGCCCCCCCACCAACCATGGGAACACCGTCCTGCCAAGCTCTACCTGAGTCCCTGCCCGGGCTCCAGGAAGTGCACCTGCCACCCCAGGCCAAGGGACATCCCTGGGCTCTGTGTTGTCACTTGTGCCGAGGGTCTGCAGCTTCCGCAGCCCCAGAGGGCCTGCTCTGGTGGCCCGTTATCCTTCCACATCTTTCCCCAGGCCCAGGATGGGGGGCCTGTGGTGGCATCCTGCACTCATTCATGTATTCACTCACTCAGCCCTTTATTTTGCTCCAGCTCTGTGCTGCCCTGGGGAGCAGGCCCCAGCGGTGGGTGGGCAGGCAGTCCCTGCCCCATGGAGAACAGCTGTTGTGGTGTCAGCTCCATGAGTGACGTGCCCTGTAACACCTCCACCCTGTGTGCAGTCAAGGGCGGGTATCCCGCAGCCTTATTGTAGCACCTTTCCTTCTTCGGCCCTGTTTGCAGGGCAGCCCAGCCTCTGGGAAGCAGAGACCAGCACCTACCAGGACCAGGGGAGGGGAACTTGCTCCAGATTTCAGACTCATGCAGAGACACAGTCATTCCTTCCTAAGGAACAGAGTTCAGAGCAAAAACAGAGTCTGCTGCTGCAAGCTCTAGGCTATAGCCTTTGTCACTATTTGAGGATTTGTGGGTATTTGAAGACGACATTGTGGATACTGAGGATACCGGTCAAGTTCTTGGTTTCTTCGGAGAGAAGAGGAATTGGAGGAAGAAGAAAGAAGGAAGGGAGTCAGATTCCTGGAAGGAGGAGGCCAAGTTCAGAGCAGAAGGCAATCAGGGACAACTTCCTGGAGGTGACAGCACAAGTCAAGTCCACTCTGCACAGAGAAGGACAGGAGTGAGCTGGGATGCAGACAGACTGACACATGGGGCTTGCGGAGCTGTGAGTCCCAACGGGCCTGTGCAAAGGCTCTGTGTTGTGTGCGGGAGAAACCATGCAATTGGCTCTCTGCCCTGGGAGGGTTCAAATTCAGTCAGGGTCCACTCCAGGCTAAAGGACATTGTGGGCTTTGGAGCTTTGGAGACAGGGAAGCAGGCCTGTCACTCACACCCCTTTCTGCAAAGTCTGTTTCCCCCAAGAATTGTGCCCTGCAATCTACCCCTCGGCGAGGCATCAGTGAAGAAGTCTGCCCCCCAGCAATGTACCCTGCTGTCTGGGGCCCCCAGAAATCCACCTGCAATCTGCCCCCACCCCCAGCAGTATACCCACTCCTTCTGGAGCAGCTGTGGCACCAGCTGGAGCCTGTGGGGAAATCGAGAGAAGACAAAAGTGGGAACAGCAGGCCATGGAGAGAGTGTTTAAACACAGGGACTATTTGGGGATCGTCTTTTATTTTTAGTTTGAAATCGGTCCACCCTCCAGTATTATATTATAGAAACAGCTCCCTGGGCCTGCAGCAGTGAGGTCTCATCACTCACCTTGGAAATAACCCCTCGGAGCCTCAGTCTGCCCATCCACAGTGGAGCAGCATATGGGCCCAATCCGTCAGCTCTGCGGGGACAGGCCCAGGCAGCCAGCCTGGTGGTCAGCTCAGCGCCTGGCTGGAGGCCGCCTGCAGGGAGGAGCCCTTTCCGGATACCTCTCAGAGACTATTCAGAGGGAATGAAACCAGCCTGTCTGCTTCAATTCCCACTGATGATGTCCGTGTGTCATTAGTGCCAATTAGGAGAAGCAAGGGCAGCAAAACGTTTGGCCTGGGGCCCGGCCTGGTGGGAGGGTCACTGGGACAATTGAATTCCCCACCAGACAAATGTGATTACCGGTGGAGCCCGGGCCCACCCCCTGCGGGGCCGAGACATAAATGGCCAGGTGGGGCGGCCAGGCTCACCCAGCCATGCAGCTCCCCAGCCCCAGCGTGCGCGAGGCGGCCTCCATGTACGGCACAGCAGTGGCCGTCTTCCTGGTCATCCTGGTGGCCGCACTGCAGGGCTCGGCACCCCCCGAGAGCCCCTTCCCCTACCGCATCCCCCTGGACCCTGAGGGGACCCTGGAGCTGTCGTGGAATGTCAGCTACGTGCAGGAGACTGTCCACTTCCAGCTCCTGGTGCGGGAACTCAAGGCCGGCGTCCTGTTTGGGATGTCGGACCGTGGCGAGTTGGAGAACGCCGACCTGGTCGTGCTCTGGACCGACGGGGACAGTGCCCACTTTGGGGTGAGTCTTGCCTCCACAGTGCTCCTGAACTTGTCTTTTCCTCTACACTCACCGTCCTTAACCTGGCAAAGGAAGTCTCCCTTCTGCCTCTCTGGTTACGTTTACTCTGAGCATCCCTTGTGTCCCAAGCTTGGGCATCTCGGGGATGCTGATGTGAGGACAAAATGGGAAATAGATGCCTTCCACGGTCCTTGACTGCACACCCCAAATGACAGAGCTCAGCGTGCCCAAGGAGCACAGCCGCACACGAAGGACACACGCGCCACATAAACACACGTTCTCCACCGCCCCCGCCCTCGGGGGGGCAGCCCCCACGTACCCACCCGCACGAGCAACGCCCAGAGGTCACATGCGGCCAAGCACGGTGGCTGGCCTGCCTGCCCACTGCCAAGGATGCGGTGCTGGCACATGTGGGTAACCTGAGCAGATGCAGACTCCCCGGCCCCCAACCCAGGCGTGGAACGAACATGTCCGTGGAGTTAAGCCAGGATGCTGAGGGCGTGCGTTTCACTTCACGCCTCAAATTCACCCCCGTTCTTGCCAGAAAGGGTGAAGGAGGGAGGGAGGTTTCCGTTCAAAGGAGAAAGGTTTTGGGGGTCCTTGACAAGCTGAAGGGAGGCCCTCTGGGTTGGGGGAGCCTAGCCATCTTGCCCTGAGCCGCCACCCTACATTCTTCCACCCTGACCTCTCTGGGGACCAAACCCACCTCTCTCATGGAAACAGACGCAGGAGGGTTAAAACAGTTTTTAAGTCAGGAGGCACTTTATCTGTGAGCAGAGGGGCTCTTACTTCAATTAAGTGTGGGAATCCAGCGGAGCACCGAGCCAGGGTCAGGATAGGCCCCCGGGCCTCGCGTACCTCGTCTGCAGAGTGGGTACAGTAATCCCTCTCCACCTTCTTGGGATGTGTGAGTTCACACGAGCTGGTCTTTCTGGAACCCGGTGGTGCTCTGTCCAACCCCTGCCACAGCTCTGCAGGCAGGAAGGAGCTCTGCTCACGTCCCAGGGGAGGGTGGGTGAGCCCGACCACCAGCCAGACGGGGTGGGGCCTCCTGGGCCCCGGGCTGTCCCACCTCTCCTACACCAGGATGCTCAGTGGCTACGGGTCACGGCCAAGAAAGACCTGGGCAGCGCGCTTCGGAGCCGGTCCCAGAGGAGCCGCCAAGCCCGGGAGCAGCTTTCCCGGCTGCCAAGAGAGCTGGGGTCACTTGGTCCTCCGGCACATGCAGGATTAATTTGCACAACAAATTCCTATGCAAACAAATGTCAGACTTGTTTTCACTCCTTTAGCAAATATGTTCAACAATTACATTCTAGATTTCCGGCCGAAGGATCACAGGCTGACTTTCTGCTTCTGTTTAAAAGGAGTCCCTCTGCAGATCAGCGGAGTACCCGGCACTGGGGTGCTTTTCTCTAGGGAACATGTGGCAAAATCTTTTGCAGGTTTCTTTTTTGCTCAAGGAAATGAGGAAAACATGCTTCAGCCCTGAATGCAGGGTTTAAGAAAATCCTGAGGCCAAGGACCGGTGGTCCCGTGTTGTTCCTGAACTGGAATAGCGGCCTGCTTGTCGGGGGCAGTGTTTCCCTCACAGCCTCCTTGCCAGGTGGACGGCTTTCCGGGCCCTGGCCGGGAGCCCCGGCATGGCCGAGCCTTAGAGCCGGGTGCCAGGGAAACAGCTGGGGGGAGGGGAGGGCAGGGTCGGGCCAGAACCACCACCCTCGGACATCCTGGGGAAATGCAGTGGGTCCGTTTCCTCCTGGGCCTCGGTTTACCCTCTCCGGGCAAGGCTAAGACTAGGATGAGGTGGGCAAGATGCCGGGGGAGGGGGGCGGCGTTGCAGGCGGGCTCACTCTCGGGGGTGTGCAAGTGCGGGGTGGGCCCCCCAAACCCTCTCCGAGGCTCCGTGTGCCGTTAGGGTCCCTCCCTCCACAGACCAAAGGCGATTCTTTGTCTAAGGCTCCTGGGTCCCACCCAGAGGTCTGGGAACCTGCATGGCTAACCAGCCCCAGTGAGTCCTGGCTGGCGTTTGAGGCCGTGTGTCAAGGGCACAGAGGAAGAGAGTGGGGTTGGAGGTCAACTCCACTGTCTCAGGCAGACACCGAGTGTGGGCATGATGCCCACCCCGGGCAGAACCCCAGGAGCCCCAGGGCGAGGTGTGTCCAGGGGCTGCACCGCGGGCGGCCAGCCCTGAACTCTGGCCCCACGGCTCGGCCCCTTGTGCTTCGAGCCCGCCTTTGCCTCTACAGGACGCCTGGACTGACCGGAAGGGGCAGATCCATCTGGACGCCCAGCAGGACTACCAGCTGCTGCGGGCACAGAGGACCCGGGAAGGCCTGTCCCTGCTGTTCAAGAGGCCCTTTGGCACCTGTGACCCCAAGGATTACCTCATCGAGGTGGGTGGCGGCCCGCTTGCCCGGGAGACCGTGGGCTGCGTGGAGCCCTCTCGCATCCCAGGGCGGTATCCCTGGGCCAGCCGTGCACAGAGAGCGTGGATTCCAGAGGCGGCTGTGTGGGGACAAGGCAGGTCGGGAGAAACCAGCTCTGCCATCGGCGTCTGATCCCGCAAGCAAGCAGCTCTTGGTTGACACATAGCTGACGTGTTTCTAGATGTTGGTCTCGCCCCGGAGCTTTCAGACAGGGACCTGAGTGGTCTTCCTCCTGACTAGTTCTCTCTTCCTGGCCCAGCATCTTCAGGAGAATTCTGGAAAGAGCCCAGGAGACTTGGTTTCCCAGACTGGCTCTGTGGCCAACAGGCTGTGAGGCTCAGGGCAGGTCCCTTCCTCCTCTGGGCCTCAGTTTACCTGTCTGTAAAAGGAGAAAAGGGAATTAGATGATCTGTAAGGCTCGACCTGCTCTGTCTAGGAATTCATAGCCGCAACAGATCTAAAAATCCTTAGGCTTCTCACGCTGCTCCAAGACCCTTAGGGAAAAACAAACCAGTTATCTGCTGAAGGCAAAATCCTTTCCACTTTCCAATGCACCTTGACACCCAAAGTCTGTGTTATCTTCATGGCGTGTCAGCGACATGGGCTGGCCCAGTGCTACACGAGGAAACTGAGGCCACACTGGGGAGGACTTGCCCAGGGACACACGGCAGAGAGGGGACAGAGCTGGAGCCAGAAGAAGTGTCCTTCCAGAAGGAGGTCTGAGTCCTCACCCTCCTGGCTCACTTTCCCCACGGACAAGGGCAAGGGCAGGCAGAGGACCCTCTCCCAGAACTTTGCATGGCGTCTGGTGCCAACGTGTGCTCAGCTCAGAGCCTCCAGCCTGGGTGTGGGGAAGCCTCCTGTCTGGAGCTCTGAGACACCTGTGCAGAGAACAGCCCTGTCCCCAGTGACCCCGGGGGTGGTGGAGGGAACACATGTCCCAGGTGAGCCAACCGGCCTGGTTCACAGCGACCCAGCAATGGTTAGTTGAATGGATGCTAAGCAAATGTAGATAGAAAACATTTAGGAAGACAACATGCATTAATGGCTGGTGCAAACCGTGGGCTCTGGGAGTGGTCGGCCTTGGATTTAATCCCAGCCAGGTCCACACAGAGCCTCAAAGCTCCCCTCCTTCAGAGAGGTGAGAATCGGGCATGTCACCAGCCAGGCGAGGGTGGGTAGGGACCTGGCGTCTCCCCGGTTACCAGGAGCCCGACTCTGGGGGTGTGAGTGGACGAGTGCCGGGCCCTGTCTCGCCTGCAGGACGGCACCGTCCACTTGGTGTATGGGATCCTGGAGGAGCCGTTCCAGTCGCTGGAGGCCATCAACGTCTCCAGCCTGCAGACGGGGCTGCAGAGGGTGCAGCTGCTGAAGCCCAACATCTCCATCCCGGCCCTGCCCTCGGACACGCGCACCATGGAGATCCGCGCCCCAGACGTCCTGGTCCCCGGCCAGGAAACCACGTACTGGTGCTACATCACCGAGCTCCCGGACGGCTTCTCTCGGCACCACATCGTCATGGTACGTGGGCCCAGTCCTATCCCAGCTCTGCCTCCCACCTGGGGCCTCAGAGGTGTCCTGTCCTGGGGAGCTGTCCATGGTCCTGCTTGGACCAGTGACCTCTGTGGTGTGGACCCCAGGCAGGGTCTGAACTTTCTGCAGCCACAAGTGTGCTCTGACCGCCGCCCCACCCCGTCACCCTGCTCACTCCCCACCCTCCCAGGGCTGCTGCACCCCAGCTTCCCAGCCTGGACCAAAGGCAACTGATGTCTTGATTTTTGCATCTTATCCGGGGACTGGAACTGCTGTCTAGCTATTTATCTGTCCGTCAGGACACCCTCCTCCTTCACGAAATAACAACTCAACTCAGAGCTCAATTGCTCTAAACACCTTCCTGGAGATATAACAGTAACGACAGTAGCTGTTGAATGTCCCCTCTTTGCCTGGGGGAAAGAGGGGACATTCAACAGGGGGAAAGAGGAGGCGGTTTACCCCCTCCATCACCACAATACTACAAACGTAGTGCTAGATATTATCACTCTTATTTCCATTCGAGGACGTGCAGCCCAGAGAGGTAGTGTGAGTTCGCAAAGTCACACAGCAGGAAGTGGTGGGCCTGACTCACAGCTGCACCTGCCCCCTAGGCTCAGCCTTGCCTTGGGCAGTCTCCGTGTGTCTGTGCAGCCACTGCCACGTTCACACGAGGACTGCTGCCTTCCTGTCCCCCAACCCCCTTATCGGGAAATGACTTGCCTGGGGCCCCTTCCCTTTGCTCCTGAGCTCACCGTGAGCTTCTGGCAGATTCTGCCCGGTTCCAGGCTGGTGGCTCCACCCCCAAAACCCTGAGCCCCAGAAGCACCCCTGGAAATCACCTGGCTCAACCCTCCCATTTTACAGAGGGGCAAGCAGAGAAGGGAGCTGCTGGGTGAGAGCCCCACAAGTGGGGGTGAGCAGGTGGGTGGGCGGGGTCCGCTGTCCCAGGTCCAGTGGCTGCTCTGCTCCCACAGTACGAGCCCATCGTCACCGAGGGCAACGAGGCCCTGGTGCACCACATGGAGGTCTTCCAGTGCGCAGCTGAGTTCGAGAGTTTCCCCCACTTCAGCGGGCCCTGCGACTCCAAGATGAAGCCAGAGCGGCTCAACTACTGTCGCCACGTGCTGGCTGCCTGGGCCCTGGGTGCCAAGGTGCGTGCCCTTCCCAGCATCTCCCCAGGGGGCCCCCACTTATGCATGAGAGCCTCCAAGAAGTGAGGCCCCCAGGGCAACCCAGGCCCCGAATAACCCCGTCTCCCCACCACCTGTGCATTTTTGGAATCCCATGGCTCTTTTGAGCCATGAACGCCTTCTCCAGCCTCCGTTACTTTCCTGTAAAAATGCAGGAGCCCCACGACCTAACATTCCTCGTGGGCATCGCTCTCATTTCCCCGATCAAGTTCCGCTGGACTTGGAGGGGTCCGTGCACAGGGTGGTCCCGGGGCTGGCCTCCCTGGGCTGTGTCCAGGGTCTTCCAGCAGCTTTCTCCACTGGCTCAGAGGAGGGGTTTGGGCGGTGGGCTCGCCTGGGGGCATGAGCTCTCTCCACTCCCTGACCCCGAGTCTAATAGGAACATTGCATGGGCTGGTAATGAGCTGCCCGTCGGGGGAGAGTACTAATCTGGCTGCCCCACCAACACCACTCACTGCAGCTCAGGCCCCGGCACATGGGTGGGTATGCCCTGACTGCCCCGGGACCCCTCTCTTGACACCCCAGTCTGTCTGCCTGGCCTGACCCCGCCCTCCCTGCTCCCTGCAGGCCTTTTACTTCCCAGAGGAAGCCGGCCTTGCTTTCGGGGGCCCTGGGTCCTCCAGATTTCTCCGCCTGGAAGTCCACTACCACAACCCGCTGATGATAAAAGGTAGGGAGCTCCGAGGTGTGCTTCCAGCCTTACCGTCCACCCCTTGGGAACCCTGGGCGCAGCCATACCCAGCTAGGAAGATAGCCGGGCTGGCGGGGCTTAGCACCGCATCCCTCTCCCCCCAGGTCTAGCCTCCTTGTCACATGGCCCACCGTGGCCTGCGTCCCTCTTGTGTCTCTTGTTCACTGCCCGTCTCCCGGGCCTGTGGTGGGCTCCCCAGGCAGAGTCTCATCGGCTGGCTCATCCACACAGTGGGACCCCAGCATCTTCACCCCTCCCCCTTCATAAACACCAGCTGCCGTCAACACGATGCTGTCCCAGGTACCTCCTGGGAAAGGCAGGTAGAGGTTTCTTGTGTGCCTATTTTGCAGAAGAGCAAATTAAGGCCAGTGGTAAAGGGATGCCTCCAGGGCCATGAAGCGAGTAGGAATTTAGAGCCAGGAGGTCTGGTCTGACCCGTCTCCGTGGCCTCGGTGGTGCAGCCACGCTATGGCCGAGCCCACACTTGAACCTGGCAAGCTTGGTCTGATCCTGAAGCTGTAAGGAATCATTTAGATGTCGGGTCCATCTGAGTAAACACAGCCCACCCCTCCTCCCACACCCTTTCCTCACTGGCACCCGACAGAGCAGAAGGCTAGCATCAGGTGTGCCAACGAACGGGGTCCCAGACAATGGAGGGAGGTCACAGGCTGGAGTGGTCGCATGTGCCGTCTCCCCTGGAAATCTAATGTCTGTGAGGCTGCTCAGACCAGGAGATGCCCCCCCATCCCCAAAGGGGTGACTCTCCAGCACCCATGAGAGGTGGCTCTGCCGTCCCCAGAACAGGCTGGGCCAGGACAGGGCACATGGCAGGATGGCAGGATGCAGGCCACTCCAGAGCCAACACGACCCCTGCCTAGAACCCAGCCGCCAAAGGTTTGCCCATTGGGAGGCACAGCCCCAGGACTGTCCTCAGGGCAAGGGGAGTGCCTGGCTCACTGGGGGGCGTTTCTGGCTATGAACTTCCCTCCTGCTTCGCAAAACCTGTCACAACAGAGCAAACGCATGCCTGGAGTGTGAATGTGTCGATGGGATTTTATTTCCGTGTGTCCTGTGTCAGGGTGGCAAGCAGGTTCTGCTCACCGGGACTCCTCTGACTGACCCTCAGCTGCAGCTCCAGCTCCCTGCTGGAAAGGCAGCTGAAGGCCTACTGGGATTGATTAGCGATGCCTGCCCCGGGCACTGGAGGGGTGGCTCTTGTTTGTTTCACGCTGTTGAATTTACACTGGGCAAACAGAAATCCACAAGACCCCCTCCTGTGAGATGCAGGATCATGTCTCATTCCCCAGTTTACCACATCAGACCTTAGGTCCAGAAAGGCGCAAAGGCTTTTTAGGAGGGAGACACAAGCAAAGAGAAAGAAAGTATGCAAGGAAGGGTCCACACGGCCTGGGCGGCATCATGGCGGCTCGTGACCTGGGCCTCGGAAGACAGGAGCGTTTTCACAGGGGAAGCTGACAGTGCTTCATTCCAGACGGAGGGATAGGCTGTGCTGTTCACAGACACAGAGGTGGGAAAGGGAGACAGGCGGTCCAGCCTGGCTGCAATGTAGGAGATGGGAAAGCGAGGCGGGGGCAGATAGCAGGGACTGCTGGGTCATCCTGTGCCTGAAGGAGGAACAAACAGGTTCAGTCTTTAGGGTGATGATGCCAGCTGATACTGTATCCGAAACTGAAAACATTTTCCTCTCTCTGTTTCACCAGCATCTTCTGCCATATATTGTCACATAGCCCTCTTCCTCTCACTCACTCTCTCTTTTTTTATTTATTTATTTTTGTGACTTTTTTTTTTTTTTTTTTTTGCGGTACGCGGGCCTCTCACTGTTGTGGCCTCTCCCGCTGCGGAGCACAGGCTCTGGACATGCAGGCTCAGCGGCCATGGCTCACGGGCCCAGCCGCTCCGTGGCATGTGGGATCTTCCCGGACCGGGGCACGAACCCACGTCCCCTGCACCGGCAGGCGGACTCTCAACCACTGCGCCACCAGGGAAGCCCTGTCTCTTTTTTTTAAATGACATTTTTCATTTGTGTAAGTGAGGGGCAGAAATAGTCTGAGAGATTAGACATCAGCTCCAGGCCAGGTCCGAGCCTGTGTCTCCCTAGCTGCGTGACCCTGTGTGGGTGACCCCCTACCCCTGCCCGTGCTTCCTGACCTCCCTCAGCTGTCCTGAGGCTGGGAAAGCTCGTGCATGTAACGCTCCCAACTGGAGGCGGGCACCGGGCTGTGCCCAACCAATAGCCGCCAGTGACGTCTTCCTGGCTGCATAACTAATACTTTCTGCCGCCGCTGGAATTATCTACAGCGCACACAGAGAGGAGTATAAGTCAGCTTGGGCCTTAGCATGACACGGGATTTATTGCTCATTTAAAGCCTGAAAGCAAATGGATTTTTGAAAACTCCTTAAGCATCAGGGAAGCCTGTCTCTTCCTGATTATCTGCTTGTATTTATGGGTCTTTTGCCAAATATAAGGATGCTCCTGTCACTTCGCAAACCTGGAGATGGGTCTCTTTTCTATAAATATCAAAACTCAACAATTATTTCACTATTTAATCCCCATCTGAATTTTAACCAATTGCATCTCACTTTTTATTATTATCCTCTGATGTAATCAGCCCAGAGATATAGAGGCTGAGTCTGGACATTGCAGGAGGAGAATGGGGCAGGGAGGGAGGGAGGCAGAGGCAAGACGGTGTGTCCTCAGCTCCGCCTCAGAGCAGCTGAGCAGGGAGACAGCCCTGCCCCCAAAGGTGCCCTGGGCTGGGGTCCCAGCTCGGCCACTTCCCAGCCCTGCAATCTTGAGCAGGGTCTTCAGTTCAGGTTCCGGGCCTCAGTTTCCCTGTCTGTCACTGCGGGAGGATGATTCTTCAGTTACACGGGCTCCCCCGCTCAGTTCCCAGCTCTCCTGCCCATTCCGAGGGGATGGGTCATGTCCAGCCCCTACTCCTCTCCCATGGGACCAGCCCCGAGAGGCTCAGGGCCTCGCTGACCGACTCCTGGCAGGGAAAGGGATACTCGAGACCTGTGGGTGCCGGCATCCCCAGACCTCCGTCCGTCAGCTTCGTATGACCGCTGGGAGGCTGCCCAGGGAGCCGTGGACTCTGCAATTTGCCGACTACAAGAAGACCTGGCAGGTGTGGCTGGAACATGATGGGCAGAAGAGCCAAATTCTTCTTTGGAAGAGGTCCTTGACTCCGAGCCCAGAGAGGGACAGCAACTTGCCTGAGAGCACACAGCACACTGTTGAGCAGATGGGACCCAGGACGGTGTGTGAGCCGGGGGGGGCTGCACCCTTCGCGCTGACCCTGCTCCAGGGGTCCACGCTCCTGCTTAGGTTTCTCCTGCGGTGTCCTCCCAGCATACGCAGCCCCTGGGTCAACCCTGCAGGACAGGAATCAAAGGAGGAAGGAGGGAGAGAGGCCACAAGAAGGATGTGCCTTAGACACTTCTTGCTGACTTCACCACACAGTCTCACGCTCACCTGCCCGACGGGGCCGAGGCTCCTCTGTGAGAGTGGCCACGCCCTGCTCTCTGCCCAAACCTCACCGACAGGTCGTCCTGCTGGTCAGTTCCAGCTCAGAGCCCTTGGAACCAGCAGGAAGCACATCAAAGCACCTCCCAAGCCCTCTGAGGTGTCGGCCAGCTTTCTAAACGCGCTGCAGGCATCTCACCCGACCCGGTTCAACAGCACGGTTTTGGGTTTTCTTTCGTTGCCTTAATCAAGTCTTTCCAAAGCAATCACCTCGTTTTCACGGAAACAATGGCTCGTGCCTTGCACGTGGGAATTGCACAGGTGAATTGGTCCTTGTAACCATGGCGTCCGCCTGGGGTAAACAGGTGTGGGAACAAATGCAGGTGGGAGCGGGTGTGGGTGACTGGCGCCTCCTGGTTGAGGGTGGCTACGGGGGTCCGTGTGCCAGGCGGGGGTCGGGGCGAGGGGCTGCGCTCACCTCGGTCCCTCCTCCTCCCAGGCCGGCGCGATTCCTCGGGCATCCGCCTGTACTACACAGCCACGCTGCGGCGTTTCGATGCGGGCATCATGGAGCTGGGCCTGGTGTACACGCCTGTGATGGCCATCCCCCCGCAGGAGACGGGCTTCGTCCTCACCGGCTACTGCACGGACAAGTGCACCCAGCTGGTGAGTGGGCCGGACATGGGGCTGGGCCTGGCACCGCCCTACTTCCCCTGCTGAGGCCCCGAGGGTGGGGGCCGAGGTCGGTGGCTTGTGGCTTTGCTTTCCCCACCCTGCAGCTCCACCAGCACCACCCCCCGCCACCTCCTCTGCCTGCCAAGGAGCCCTTCCACCGGCCGGCGTGCGTCTGCACCTTCCTCTCCAGTAATAACTGGCTCCCATTTAGTCCAAACCTGAGCCAGTGTTTAAAATACATGTTCATCCTATGAATGAGATAGACAACGCATTCGCCATGAGAAATGCGGGCGGTGCAGCTAACACCCCTTGGTCCCAGCAGCCTCTCCCCCTCCCCGAGGTAGCCAGTTGCTGGATCTCTTGTGCCCCTCCGGACATTTTCCCTACCTGTTTCAACAAACCCTTACATGCGGCGTGTTTAAAAACAAACTGAAGAGTGAACGTTTGTCCGTGACGCCCTTTAACCGACGCACAGCACAGATTCAGTGGGAACTTCACTGGCGCCGGACCAGGTGAGGCCAGCGAAGTGCCTGGGGCGCAGGACACAAGGGAGCACTGATCCCCAGGGCCGCCGTGCGAGGGCAGGTGTGGCACAGGTAACGCTTAGACTCGGGGGCAGATGCAGGGACCGAGCTTCGGGAGGAGCGGAAGGGACTCCTCAAATTCCGGGCCCTCGGCTCTCCCCGGGCTCCCCCAGTCCCGGCCTGTGCTGAACTGTCCCCTCGTCACCAGTAGGCAGGCTGCTGTCAACTTTCCACTGACAGGACGAAGCCCTCAGGGAAATTCTGTGCCCGCGGGAAATGTGTATCAGGTGTATTCTAGAGGTGGAATTGCCACGCACAGGGATGTGAGCTTTAATTTGAATAAATCTGGCAAAACGCCCCCCAGAAAGCCCACTCTGGGGTCTTCTTCCCGGCACGGTACCAGAGGGTGCCCTGGTGCCCCAGACGTACTGAACCACCGTATTATCAATGCTTAAAATATTTTCTCAATCGCTTGGGAGAGAAACGTCACCGTTGTTCAATTTGAATCTCCCCATTTATAGAAGTTGAGGATGTTTGCACCTGTCTCTTGGCCATTTGCCCTCCTTTCTGCGAATATCTGTTCATAACGTTGTCCAGTGTTTCTCGTGGGTTGTCTGTCTTACTATTGGTAGAAACCAATAGTAAAAGAACCCAAAAGTTCTTTTCATATGGTGGGTGTTACGGCATGGTCTGTTGGGAATGCTGCCAACGCTGTCTCCCATGTGGTACCTTTGCTTCTCACGATGACCTGCAAGGCGAGTGTTAGCGTCCCCACTTCACAGATGGGGAGACTGAGGCTTGCCGGGGCCACAGTGCCTCCAGTTGCAGAGTGAGGAGTCAAACACGGGTCTCTCTGACTTCACACAGCAGCCTGCTTTGTGATGCGGTTTATACGCGGATTTGTCTTCCCAGTGAATTGATTCCCTGGGATTTGTTCTTCCCGGGAGCTCCCTGAGCCTCCAGGTCTTAGGCAAGCAAAGTGCCCTCGAACTGAAGGGACAGAGCCGTCAGACTGCACTGCCCTCATCTGCGTCCACGGTGGGTCAGCTCTTATCTGAGACCAGGGGTGACAAATCGTAACCACACCAGCATCTGACACTTTCCCGTGTCCCCAGAACGTGGTGACACCTTGCCGTGTGAAAGTCTCTGTGGCCTGAGCCTGGAGGCTGCAGACTCACCGGCAAAGAGGGGCCCCAGGCCAAGTGACTGACCTCTGCCAGGGGTACACGGGTCATGTTGACCCGCTGACCTTGAGAATGCCTCTCACCAGCCTGGGAATGCAGACCTGCCTTCTCTCACCAGAGTCTCTAAATATTTTACGGCACAAAATAAAAATAACTCCGTTTTCTTGTTCCCCTTCAAATGGTACTTTCCTTGTGAAAATCGCATTTCTGTGGACTCTCATGGAAGGGCCTCCGGCAGAGTGGGGGTCTCATCTCCGTTAGCAGACCTCCGAGGGGTGTAATTTCTGCAGTCGGAAGTCTGGCCTGGTCTAGGTGTCCTCACCCAAGACAAGCCAAGAAGAAGTACAGTGTTTTGGACCACAGGCCCCAGGACAGCAATCCCCCTGCACCTGTCACACACCCACATGACTCTGGGCCAGTGATCGGCCTCTGGGGACCAGACGGGAGAAACCCAGGGCCCCATTGGTCAGCAGGTGCTCCCAGGCCTGGCCCCAATGGTCACAAATGTGGCCACAAGGTTTCCCAGTCCTCAAATCATTGCGAGGGGGCCAGAAGGTGTCCATAATGACGAGGGCAGGGGACGGTAGCTGGAGGAGAGCAAGATAGAAGCACAAACGTGAAATCGGGTGAGATCTGCAGAAGTGCAGCAGCCTGGGGTCGCTCAGTGATGGGGCGAGGGCACCAGGACCTCCCTGAGCAGCCGATGGGGTGGACGAACACGGCGGCGTGTGGTCAGGGAGGTGACCACGTCGAGTAGAAAAAGCTTGATGTGTGTAATCCGTTTTAGGAAACGTTCTGTCTAAATCAAGTGAACGTTAATGCAAGGGAAACATCTGGAAAATTGCCGTCGGCCCTGGTGGTGATGTGAGCGCTGGCCTGTTTCCTCCGTGCTGCCCGTCGGCAGCTTCAATGGTCAGCATCATGGCTGTAGCACCAGGTGATGGTGACAGCAGGGAACAGCTGCCTGGCTGTCACGCGGATGAACGGAGGCTGTGCCGTGGGCAGCTGGGGACCTGCCAGTGCTGGAGGCTGGCAGAGGCTGGACAGGACGGCCCGGCACTGCTGTCCTACGTCATCCGCCAGACCTGAAGACCCTAGAGTCTGTGGAATAGAGGCAGAATGAACCGACCAGCCTTCGGGGGCTCAAGAGAGGACCCAAAGGGAAGCCGTCGGCAGCCAGACGAGCCTCAGGCTTCTCTCCAGTTGCGGGGCACGGGCTTAGCTGCCGCGGCACATGGGATCTTCGTTCCCCGACCAAGGATCGAACCTGCGTCCCCGGCCTTGGAAGGTGGATTCTGAACCGCTGGACCACCAGGGACGTCCCTCTACTGAGTTTTCTGATGGGGGGTTTCACCGATCCAGGAGAACGAAGGGCCTGGGTGATGCAAACGGTCCAGGGAAGTAAACTCACATGGCCGCTCCGTGGCCCTGGGGGTGCAGACAACCACGTGGCCAGGCCCTGACGCCCCCATCCCCACAGGCTCTGCCTCCTTCCGGAATCCACATCTTCGCCTCTCAACTCCACACGCACCTGACGGGCAGGAAGGTGGTCACGGTGCTGGCCCGGGACGGCTGCGAGAAGGAGATTGTGAACAGAGACAACCACTACAGCCCTCACTTCCAGGTAGGGCCCGCCACCCTGCGCCCCTTCCCCCTCCCTGCCCCGCCCTGCTGGCCCGCGCAGGGCATGGCTGTGGGCTGTCC
The DNA here is from genome assembly GCA_036417435.1 of Inia geoffrensis. Taxonomy (NCBI): domain Eukaryota; kingdom Metazoa; phylum Chordata; class Mammalia; order Artiodactyla; family Iniidae; genus Inia; species Inia geoffrensis. The sequence continues at coordinate 115,178,079 of CM070906.1, read as the reverse complement.
GACCCTCTCTCTCCCGACGGCCATAGAAACGTCCCCGTTCCGGGGCTCCCTCTCCTGGGCCAGGCCCAGACACCCGAGGAGCACACACAGCCAGCCGGTTCCTCTTGCGGATTTCATCTGGGGGAGGGACTCCGGTGGGGGACCCTGGCAGCTTGATGGCAGCATCCATCTTAGATGACCACCTTCTTGTCCTAATCTATTCCTGGCCAGAGGCCAAACTTAGCCAGTCCTGGCTTCCCACAGAGGAGTCGGGGGGCTGTGTCTGCAGTATTCTGAAGTCTCCCCCTCCCCCCTGTTCTGCCCCTTCCCCTCTCTTCCCCTCCCCTCCCCTCCCCCCCCAACTCTGCCCACCCCAGGAGATCCGCATGTTGCAGAAGGTCGTGTCCGTCCACCCGGTGAGTGCCCGGTTAGGGACGGGGGGGCCAGGAGGGCCAGGAGTGCCGTCCCCAGCGGGGAGGGACAGGAAGCAATGGGGGAGGGCAGAGGCTGTGGAAGGCCTCCCAGAGCCAGGTCCGTGCAGGACAGGGGCTGGGGCTGCCCCACCGTGAGACTCACCTGGACTGCACGGAGGGGCCGTAGAGGGGCCGGGACCAGACTGCACTTGGGGTGACAAGCATCCTCCCGCCTGATCAGCTGACCGCAGACCCGAGAGCTTTAGGGAGAGATGAGGGCATGGGGGTCACTGTGGGTCCCTCCAGCCCCAGGCAACCACCGGCCAGCTTTGGCCCATGTAGGAAGGAGCCACGGAGGCCGACGAGTAATCACCCCCTGGGGAAACTCAGAGAGGGACCCTCATGTGTGGGGACCCTGGGCCCACTGCTGGGTTCCTCAGTAGCGGATTGACTACCACAGCCAGGCACCAGGCGGGATGGGCCCAGTGTACCTGGTACCCGACGCGGGCAGGTGCTGATGGTCCTTTGTCGGCTTGGTTCTCAGGGAGACGTGCTCATCACTTCCTGCACATACAACACGGGAGACAGGAAGCTGGCCACCGTGGTAAGTCACCTGGCTTCTTGCCATCTGCTGCAGAGCACGTGGACAAGTCTTATCTCCTCTAAACCAGAGGGCAGGGCTGCCCTCCTTCATTCATTCACTCAACCAGTGGCTCTCAGGGTGTGGTCCCTGTACCAGCAACGGCAGCATCCCCTGGGACCTCGGTAAAAAAAACCGATGGTAAACTCATCGGTTCCTCCCCAGACCTATCGAGCTGGAGCTGGAATTTGGGTTGGTGACACCGGCAACCCGTGGTTTAACAAGCTCTCTGGGTTATTTTGACGGCTGCCCTAGGTAGAGCGCCACGGCAATACATATCAACACTAGAGCTGGTGCTGGGGAGCGGCCACAGGCGTGAGGTTGCTCCCTGCCCCCAAGGAGACAGGCCTGCCACCAGCGACAAGCAGAGTTGGGATAAAACTAAAGACACGGTGGAAGTGTTGGGAGCAGGGCCAAGAGAGGCGATTGTCAGAGACCAAGGAGGGGGAGAGGAGGGGAGGGCCAGGCAGAGGGGAGGCGGGCAGGCAGGCAGGTCATTCTCACATCTTTGGTAACAAAACTGCAGCTGCTTTTCTAACAAACTGTTTAACAGCAGAAATAAAGGGGCTACAGAAACGTTCACTGTTACGCTGTCCCCTTTTGGGCTTCATGCTAAGACAATCCCGTGTCAATGTACAGTTGACTCTGCTCCGGAGGGATGGGACATGGGTTCATCTGGGCTGGGCTGTGGGCAGCCCAGGAGGAGGATCTGTCCAGGGGGAGACTGTCCTCAGGCTAGGTGTGCAGGCAGCGCCAACAGATAGGTGGTCACGTGACGAATCGAACAGCTGGGGCACCTCTGAGAACAAAGGGCGACCCTGTTAACAATCATGCTGGGTCAACAGGCACAGACCAAGACCACCCAAGCGCGCTGACCACTTGCTGACAGAGTCTCTGACTGTCTCGATAGTAAGCGTAGGTCCCAGGAATCATCCCGGGAATCACGAGGTTCCAAGTGAGCCAGACCCGGCGTTGCGTCCCAGCCTGCGCTGTCTCCTCCCCTACCCAGGAACTCTGGTCTGCACCCGGTACTGCTGTCTTTTCATTCAGCTGACGTTCATTGAACGTCTACTCTCTGTCCCATTTAGTTTCCTTTAAAACAGCTTTATTGAGATATAATTCACATACTGTACAATTCACCACTTCAAGTGTGCAATTCAATGACATTTAGAATATTCGCTATGTGCAACCGTCACCGCAGTCAATTTTAGAACATTTCCTGCCCCCAAAAGAAACCGCAAATCCTTCAGCCCCATACCCTCAGCCCCAAGCAATAACTGATCTACTTTCTGTCTCTATGGATTTACCAATTCTGGACTTTCAGATCAACGGAATGATATAATCTGTGCCCTTTTGTGACGGGCTGTTTTCACTCAGCATCGTGTTTTCAAGGTTCATCCAGGCTGTAGTGTGAGTCAGTGCCTCACTCCTCTTTCTGGCTGAATAAGACTCCATCGTGTGGATGGACCACAGTTGTTTGCCATTCACGCGTGGTTGGACACTGGGGTGTTTCCACCTCTTATTTAGGGTTCACACCAGTCTCCAAGGTAGGAATACTTGTCTCTGTTTTCATGGGTGAGAAACTGAGGCTCAGAGAGGGAAGACACTTGCTGAAAGTCACACACCTGACAACTAGGGCTGAACAGGCATTTAGCCCCGGGCTGTGTGCCTGCAAATTTCCTGCCTCGTGACCCTTCCCTCCATCAGGATTTAAGGTGACAACTGCTCTGGGTCTATGGTCACAAACTTGGGGGCGGGGTGCAGGAGAGCTTTGCAGGCATGCATCCCTGCCCTAAACTCAAGCACCTTCTTTTTTTGTTTGTTAAAGCGGTACGCGGGCCTCTCACTGTCGTGGCCTCTTGCTTTGCGGAGCACAGGCTCCGGACGCGCAGGCCCAGCGGCCATGGCTCACGGGCCCAGCCGCTCCACGGCATGTGGGATCTTCCCGGACCAGGGCACGAACCCATGTCCCCTGCATCGGCAGGTGGACTCTCAACCACTGCGCCACCAGGAAAGCCCGCCAGCACCTTATTTATGAGACTGCAAGGGGGGGCTCAGCACATAACAACAGCTGCTAACGTGGAGCGCCTCCTAACCCTAACCCTTCTCCACGCGGAGGACTTGCTATAATGACTCAGCCTGTCTGTGCGTAGGAACGCTTGAAGCTTGGCCAGGACCCTCTGAGGCAGCTGTCCCAGGAAACAGTGAGATGGAGCAACTGGGGGCACCCAGCTGGCAGGGAGCAGGGCTGGTCCAGGCGCCAACACTGCACGTGCTGCCTCTCGGTAGGGAGTCTATGAGCTGAACAACGCCCCAGGCTGGACCGCAGCATCTCCTACTCTGTGGGCGAGGCCACTGGGGCTGAGGGTGGGAGATGTCAGGCACCTGCTTGGCATCCAGCCGGTGAACAGTGAAGGGGAGCCCCCCAGGCCAAGCCCTGCTCCGTGCTGCTTCTGCGAGGGCCACGCTCCCTGTCCCACCTGATCTCATCAGGGAGAAATGGTGTCACGTCCGGGGATGTTCTGGCCACGTGAGTGTTCCTGAGGGCTTCAGGCCACCGCCCCGCACCCTCCTCGGGGAGGTGGCCCCGTCACCAGGCGGGATGACAGCAGAGGGCAGCAGGGCCTTCCCACACTCTGACAGCCCCGGGGCCTGAAATGTGATTTCCATCCCAGGGTGGAGACAAAGGGAGGGCTTCCTGAGCAGAGCCCGAAGAGGGTCGGGACTCTCTCGTTTGATGTCTGAGACAAGCAGTAGTAGGAGGTACAGGAATTTGTGGAATTCCAGGAGGGAGGTTATCTCCGTGATCTGAGGCCAGGACAGGACGGGTGACGAATCCCGGAGGCCTTGGGAAATGGGGGGTCAGAGCCAGGGAACAATACAGGTGAAAACCCTCCCCCGAGGTGCCGCTCAGGAGCGGGGCAGCTGCTCCTGGGGAATTTCCTTTTTAAACAGTCATCCTTGAGCAGAGCTGCCCAGGCTCCCTGTCCACCGCCTGGCGTGAGCCCTCGGCTGGGCTCTTTACAGCGCTTTTGTTCTGCCATAAAGAAGCAGATGCCTTTCTCCCCTCAAACTTTCCCATCAGCCAAATAAACGCCCCCAGGCCCACTCCATTGTTCGCAAAGAGCTGGGAGCCTGCGCAAGGCAAAGGTGGGCCGGGGCCACGCACCCAAACCTGCCCCTGCCCTGCTGGGGTCTGAGCCGCTGCCAGGCGGACCTCTGCTCCCTCCAGCCTGGCCCCTCTGCTGCCAGGTTCCTCCTCTTCCTGGGTCTGGGCTCCATGTTCAGCGGCTCTGAGAGCAGGGAGCTGGCCAGGGGCTTAAAGCTGGTGGCACCCTGCTCCCTCCCAGGATGACAAAGCCACAGGTTTCCCTGGGTGGCTTGTGACAGCCTCTAGTCACCGGCTCCTCTTCTGGAGCCCCTGCTGAGTTCTGGAAATGACGGGTGGCCATGCGGGGTCTTCTGTGAGGGGAGGCCTCCCCTGCTGTCCCCAGTCCCCAGGCTCACACCGCAGACTGAGGGGACAGCTCCCCAGCCAATGTCGGGAGCCTGCATCCACTCAGGCCTTGCCCTTTACCCTCCCTGGGACTCAGTTTCTGCATCCATAAAATGGGTACACTAATACCCCTCTCTGATGCCTCCGTTGTAGTTTGATTCCTAACAGCACTTACCACCACCCGAGACGAACGTACTGGCTGACTTGTTTGCTATTGGTCTCTCCTGCAAAGGCTGGGAATTCCAAGAGGGCAGGGACTTTGCTCGCTCAGAACATGGTCTGGCACCGTGTGATGAGGGAACGAATGAGTGCATGAATGCAGCGAATATATGAGATGTTGAGCGGCAGCGTCCAGAACTAAAGTGCCAGTGCTGACAGGTGTCATCTCCGTCCCGTAGGGGGGCTTTGGGATCCTGGAGGAGATGTGCGTCAACTATGTGCACTACTACCCCCTGACGCAGCTGGAGCTCTGCAAGAGTGCCGTGGACCCTGGCTTCCTGCAGAAGTATTTCCACCTTGTGAACAGGTGATGGCTCCAGGGGAGCACGTCTGCTGTGCCTTCCATCCCTGGGCATGGCAGGGAAGCCCCAACCCAGAACCCCCCAGGCCCTGTTAGGCAGCTGGGCAAAAGTGAGGAATCCAGGAGCAGGGGGAGCACAAATGTGGCAACCATGTCTCCACTACCCCTTGAGGTGTCTGTGGCAGGCATGACTAATCAATCCCTGCACTTGTTTCCTAGTGAGTCTGGACTTGGCCTGAGAAGCCCCCTCCACCCAGCCCTGGAGCAGCCATTCCCAACTGATCCAAGCTGGCAGAAGAGATGAACCTATTAGCCATCGCCAGCAGGGAGTCAGGGCCAAGGCAGTATGTTAGGAGGCTGGTGGCCTGAGGGCTACTCTGGGGACCCCACCCATCTACAGAGAGGCGTCACTTGCCCTGCTGGGCTCCCCTCCCCTCTGCCATACCCTACTCTGGGCTGTTTCTTCCCCCAACAAGGTTCAACAGCGAGGAAGTCTGCACCTGCCCTCAAGCCTCTGTCCCCGAGCAGTTTGCCTCTGTGCCCTGGAACTCCTTCAACCGCCAAGTGCTCAAGGCTCTGTACGGCTTTGCCCCCATCTCCATGCACTGCAACAAGTCCTCGGCTGTCCGCTTCCAGGTATGCCTGCCCTGTGTGTGTGTGTGTGTGTGTGTGTGTGTGTGTGTGTCAGGTGCATGCCAGCCGCCGCCCTTGGAAACGCCATCGCCCCTTCCCAACCCCCAGCGGCAAGTTCTGCGGCTGCCCACCCCTTTGTGCCCCAGGCCCCTCAGAGGACCCCGGCATGGGTGACAGGGCTCCACCCCAAGGAGCTGGCAAGACGCACTCACACAGAACAGTTGAGTAATCTGGTGGTGACAGACGGGCCCAGACAGACAGCTGACGGTCTGCAGAGGGAGAAACTGACAGCCACCCCAGAAGGGCACTACCCGCTCCCTGATGCCGTCACATCACATCACGGGACTAATCTTGGTGGTATGAGCAGGCCGCCAGCAAACTCCCCCGGAGCCTAAAAATAAAGTGCTTAGGGAGGGGCAGGTGAGAAACCAAACAGTCTGAAACTGCAGGCTGGTTTCTCTCCTTATCTGAGACCCACTGGGATTCAAAGGCATCTCATTTATTCCCCAGGCCAGCCGCCTGTCTGAGGCCAGGGCTGGTGCTGAGTTAGGCGTGGAAGGCTCTGCAGCCTGCAAATCTGGGAGGCAGGTTTTCTGGAGGCATTTGGGAGCTGGATTAATTGCTAAATCAAACATTCCCAGCACCAAGGGCGGGCCTCATAATGGCGCGTCAGAGAGTCGTTTAGGGCAGACGCGTCTGATGCGGTTAAAATGTGCCCTTTGATGCAGCCTTTTCATGGGGCGGGGATGGGGGTGGGGGTGGGGATCGCTAAAAAATCAGCCTGTGCCCAGGGCTTCTGATTGCTTCTCTGAATGAAGTGAGGGGCGTCCAAGGAGGCAGATATGGGCTTAGGATGACTTCCAGGTGAGGACCCCCAAGTAGCAATGGGGGGTTGGTTTGGCACAAGGTGAGTTTAAGGGAAACAGGTCATTGGGAAAAGTGCCTGGGGAGGTGGCCTCCGCTTCACCCCTCCAGCCTCAGTTTACCTCCTGGTCCCTTCCTTGCAGGGTGAGTGGAATCTGCAGCCCCTTCCCGAGATCATCTCCAAGCTGGAAGAGCCCACCCGCCACTGCCCGGCCAGCCGGGGTCAGAGCCCCGCCGGCCCCACCATGGTCAGCATCGGCGGGGGCAAAGGTTGAGCCGGTATGGTCTCCTCGCTCCCCGCTCCACGCCGTCCCTGTGGGCTCACGCCAGCTCTGTGCACCCCTCTACTCTACGAAGACCCCCATGGAGCAGCTCTGTGTGCCCAGGATGAGGGGCTGGACCAAGCCACTGCCTGAGACTAGGGTCCATTCCAGCATTCTCCCCCGGGGGAGCCCCTGCATGGCTGAGAGGGTCCCGTGACAGCTCCCTGTTGACCCACCGAGGACTGGGTGGACCGAGGTCCTTGCGCACCCTTTTGACGCAGCGTAAGGGTAACCCCCCTCGGAGGTCTAGAGTCCAGTGCCCCGAAAGCCCTGCCATCTCGCTGTGAGGGGCCAGCCTCCTGGGACACGAGCCATGCCTGGCCGCATCACCCGGGCTGGCCCCGCGTGCCCAGCCCCAGCTGATGGCGATCTGTGTGGGCATGTGACGGGTGACAGTGCTGCTTGAACGTGTCCCTGCAGACTGGCTCACGTGTCGCAGTGGGCGTCTTCCCAGCCGACAGAAACAGGACAAGCCATTTAGCTAGTTAGAGACTTGCCTGGGGAAACTGCTCCATTGCAGGGTAAATAGATATTTTCGCCCACCTAAAGGGAAACCCTAACAGCACCTCTCACCACCACCAAAAGATGCGACAGAAAAGATCCAGACACGGATCTGGGCGTCGGCTCCTTGGGAAACGGAGTTAATAGCCCGGGTCGCTTCTCTCTGAGGTGGGACAGGCAGCTGATGGAGCAAGCGGACCCTGGAATCAGACCTGTGTTAGAAGTCCAGCCCCACCTCCCTGACCCTTGGTCTCCTCATCTGTAAAACGGGGCCAGCGCCTTGCGGGTTACTGAGACAATAAAATTCATGCACAGGGCGGCACCCAGCGACGGCTAACACAGGGTGGTGCTGCCTGGCCAGGACCCTGTCCTGGGCGGAGCAGAACATGCCTCACGCCTCCTGGGTCAGTCTTCACGTTCCTCCCTTTCTTAGCTGCCTCTGTTGAAAGCCAAGTTCAGCTCTTAGGTGGTTTCTGCCAGGAGTGACAGATTCAACTCTGTCCAGCCAGTTCAGCAAAACGCTGTACAGCCTCTAGGAGAGAGAAAGGGTGATGGATGGGCCTCCGAGTCCCCCCCCGCCCCAGCCCCGCCTTACACCCCAACAGCCGTCCGCTGAGTGCTGCCTCTCCTGCCAGCCACTTCATTACAGACGGGACGAACGGGCCCAGGCACCCTGCACTGCGTCATATAAATCATGGCTTCCTGCGCCGTAAGTCACAGGCCGTGATGGCTGTGAAACGCCAGGCCTGACAGAGGCTGCAGGGCGGCCAGCCCTCTGTCATCTTTAGAGCCCCAGACGACAGCGGAGAGAGAGGCCCCTCCCCTCAGGGCGCAGCCCTTGGGAGGGCAGCTGGAGCTCGCCCAGCCTCCGGCCCTGGTCTTCTGGCCCAAAGAGACCCCTTCCCTCTGATCATGCCCACCTGCCAGCCCAGACAGGTGTCCCAGTCAGCCCAGAGCTGTGGCAGAGGGTTCGAGGTTGACCCCCGGGCCTAACACCCACCAAGCCCCTCCTGGCCGCCATTGCTTTGTTCCCCAAATACACGGGACGCACTTGTGGCACCCCAGCCTCACCAAGGAGGGAGCTGAGGTTCACAGAGGAGAAGCCCCTTCTCACCCGGGGCCCCAGGAGGATTACTGGAGATCAGGAATCACACCCAGTTCCAGAACCTTCCGCCACCCACACCGACACCCTCTCCCCTTCACTCACTGTCGCTCTCAGGCCGCTCACTCTTCTCCTCGTGGGCAGCCTGCACTTCTCCCCCATCCCACCCAGATTACCGCACCCGTGTCACTGATAAGAGTATGTACCCTGGCTCTGTGCTAACCCTCCCACGAACCCACGACGGACTGTTTCTGCTCCCATGGACAGATGGGGAAACTCAGAGATCTAAAGCTAGGTGCTGAGGTCACCCAGAGGGAGCACAGGGCCAGGAAGTGACCCCGGGCCTGTGTGACCGCAAAGCCTGGGCTCGCAACCTCCATTTCCTTGCTTAGGACCCAGGCACTGTCCCGGGGCCTCGTGGGGACTAAGCAATGACAGCTGGGGCAAATGTTTACTACCTGAAAATAGCCAGTCAGGGCGAGGCACTACCTTGGCCGGGTCCCTCTGAGCGCCGTCCAGGATCCCCCATCTTCTGAAGGACTGGGGCGGTGGAAAGAGGGCGGTGAGGGTCCAGCAGCCTGGGTTCCCATCCCTCCCTCTGCTGTGTGGCCCTGGCCAATTTACTTTCCTTCTCTGGGCCTCCATCTTCCCATCTGCCCACGGAGAAGGTTCCCCAGCCTCCTGGGGGCAAGAGCTGCTCGGGTGACATGCCCAGTGTCCCGGGCTGAGGTGTGCCCACGCATGCTCAGTGTTGAGAAGGCCTGGGGATGGGTGGTGGGGGCCATTCCCAGGCTGCAGGCTCCAACGGGAGCAGGTGTGACTGCCTGAGCCGGTCCCAGGAGGCTCCAGGGCTATATTGCCCGGTGGCCATTAGGCTCACGTGGCTGTTTAAGCTTAAGTTTAGATGAATTAAAATGATATAAGATAAAACATTTGGGTTCTCAGTCACACCGGCCACACTTCAAACACTCGATAGCCACGTGTGGCCATGGCTACTGTATGCGCAGCCCAGGTATAGAGCATTTCCATCAACGTGGAAAGTTCCACTGGGCTGCGCTGCACCACGGCCGGGTCCCAGACAGCACCAGCTTAGCTGAGCTGCCTGGGATGGGAGCCACGTGCATCCTCACATCCCAGCCTCCCTCTTGATGGGCCCAATGGCCCGGCTCTGGACAGAGCAGCTGGACCACCGCAGGGGTGCAGGAGTTGTCCGCAGAGGCATTTGGGGCAGGACCAGTCTCCCAGGCTAAAGATGGTCCCTCCTGCTTCGGAAGGTCCAGCGCCTTAGCCCCAGTGCATAGCATCAGCAGTTTCCTCCATTATGACCACTGACAGGCCTCCAAAAGCCCAGTGGGGACAGGCTCAGGACAGAGATGCTTCGATTCCCCCAGCCGTCAAAGGCTCTCTCAGTCCCCGGCCCCCCGCCACCCATCCCGTGGTGCAGATGGAGAAACAGAGCCCAGGGGCTCCTGGGGGCTCCTACTGTCCTCTGCTCCATTGCAGCGAAAAACAAAACTTCTCGTTATTGCAAAGAAACCCCGTTTCGTCCCCCTCTGACCCTTCCAAAATGCCCTGAAAACCACGCAGGGTCTTCCGGGGACACGCACGGCTCTATTTTCTCCCGTCTGTCTAGTCCCCCCACCCTCACCCACCCTCAAGCATACACTCCACATTTCCCTGCATTTTCAAGAGGTTCTTGGATGGAAGGCAGCCCACTGTGTCCCATGAATCCCAGGCCAGAAACTTCTGTGTTTGTGGCAGATTCCTAATAAGAACCTGGGGAGCCTTCAGTGGAAGATTCTAGACTAGACCCCAGGAAGCCCTCCCCCTGTGCTGACATCACGGCCCAGGAGGCCTTTGCCTCTGTGTGGGGACCCTCGCCCTCTGTCCCCTCCCCGGTCAGAAACCAAAGCTGTGCCCTGGGTTTCCATCCCGCCCCTTCCTCCTCTGGAGGTGAGAGGAGGGGGGGGTGGGGGGCAGGAGCGGGGAGGCGAGAGGAGACAGTTATTTAGGGTCCACGGAGGCAGTTGCTAGGAGATGCCTGGAGACCTCACGGGAGAGGGGAGGGGCAGCCCAGGCGGAGCCCCGTGTGGGCGGTCGAGGGGCAGTCACCCCCAGGCCCGGCCTGGCCCACAGACCCCTAGGTGCAGTGTTTCAGGGGTTAGCGTGTTTGCAGCGGGGGCCTTGGGCGATGAGCCTTTAAACTGAGGAGACCGAAGAACAAAGCTGAGAGGGAACAAAGGCAGACCCGGCTCATGCTGGGGGTGGTCTGAGGCCTCTTCCAGCCACGGGCCCCTGAGCCCCTGGAGCGGCTGTCAGGTGAGGAAAATCGACAGGCCGCCTGGCACCCCCGGCGACTGCACCCAGCCCCGTGGCCATGCTCAGCGAGGCCCCTCCCGGCCACGGCGTCCACGCCTCCCCACGGCCCACTGGATGCCCCACTGTCTCCCGCTCGTGTAGTGGGGCAAGGACCCTGGGAGGAGTGAGGGTCTCGCCAGGGTCCCAGGGATTCCGCCTGGTGGGCCCTCTTCAAGCTCGCTCTGTGTGACCCCGAGCCACATGGCTCAGTACCTTCCTCCCCAGCAGCGACCTGGGCGGGTGGTTCCAGTCGCCCAAGGGAAGCGCTTTGTTCCACGGCGTGGGGATGAGCTGAGCGCTCGGCCCATCCAGGCCAGATGGTGCTTCTGTCGGGCAGGGGGCGGTCCCCAGCAGGCAGAAGCTCCACTAGGGTGTCCTCGAGCGGAGGCAGGGCGAGGGAGCCCAGGGGCTGTGCCCCCACCGCCCCCTTGCAGATGGGGTGGCTGAAGCCCGGATGGGTAAACACGGCCCAGGCCATGTTGCAGGTCAGGCTCACCCCAGGACCTTAGCACGTGACGGGCTCGTCGTCCACAATCACTCAAATGTATCCCTAGCTCCTCTCCCTTGCCGAATGCTTTTGTTGCCCCTCTTACCAGCTATTCTGGAGGGAGGTGGGCCCCATGCCAGCTCCGTGTACATGAGGTGTCTGGGAATCGAGCGGGCTGCAAGTTGCCTGGGGATTCCACTGCCAGGGCCCTTGGTCCTCACTGAGGACAGGGGCACCTCGTTCCCGCCAGCCACGCAAAGACCAGAGGCAGGGTGCCAGCGGCTCTGATGCAAATGCCCTTGCTGGGTGCAGGGGTCTGGGCCCCCTGTGGTCCCTAACAACCTGCCAGGCTGACAGACAGGAGCTAGTGAGAGAGTCGGGGGCTTCACCGTCCTGGGCCCCTGCAGGAGGCTCAGAGCTCCCGGGATGGCTGGAGCCGCACGCAGGTTGAGTCTGAGGGCACGGGGGCGTGGGGGGCGGGGCACCCTTCTCCTGTGTCTTGATATCCAGCCAAGCTCAGTACTCAAAGCCACGGTGAGGGCCACAGTGCTCATTCTGTCCAGAAAAGCCTTCCCAAATAGATGCAACAGGGTGTGTCTGGAATGGGATTAGGAAGGACGGGCTGAGGTCACTGGCTCCGAGGGGAGGGTGATGTGTTCTAGCCCGAAGAGACCGGGCAGCTTGCTGAGGGCCAGGCCGTGGCCTAGACCTTCCCGAGCTGCGGGGTCAAGCAGGTGAGCTGGGGGGCGGCCCATGACAGCCTCTCTCATGTCGGTGACCCCGTGCCCTTTCCAGAGGGGCCAGAGCTATTTCTCCCCAGCAGAGGAACAAACACAAACAGGGAGGCCGAGAGTGAACGTTTGTGTTTCTGGGTTCAACCCCCGGGGAAGGAGTCGGGCTGGAACCTGGGCCTGACCTCCCTCATCCAAGGCCTCCCCCGCCAAGGACGGCAGTGGAATGAACACGTGCACAGGCCCCGTCCAGAGGTCCATGGCCAAACCACAGGGCCCGGGGAAGCAGCCCAGGCCATCTGGGAAGCCAGCTACCTCCTCTCCTCCGCTGGCCCTATGGGGTCCACTCGGGGTTCCCCAGGCCCGTCTGTGGGTGGGGGGCTGCAGGCATTCCTTTGCGCGAGGCTTGGGAAAGACAGAGGTCCCCGCTCCCCAGCTTGCAGTCTGGCGAGGGGGCCAGATTATCCCTACAGAGGTCACCCGAAACCCAAACGTCTTCCCATGGCCTTGGCTTTATTATCCTGACCTGTTCCGGCCCCATCTGCAGTGGGGCTGAGTGGTGTCTGTGCCTCTGAAAGCAGCCTGGGCCTTCCGGGGACTGCCTGCACCTCAGTCACCGCGTGGCTTCCCGCCTGTGTCTGCGGGAGCCTTGTCTTTTCTGTCCCCTGAGCATCTGCCACGCCTGCTCCCCACGGGGCCGGGCTCGCTGGGGCACAGCCGCGTGGTGCAGCTTTGTGGCAGCTGCCTGGGCCCTGGGCTGGCCCCCATCCCGGCAGGGAGGCAGGGCTCCTCCTGATGCACGGAGGACAGTTCTGGAAGCCCCACGAAGGGAGCAAGGGACTCACCCCCTTTCGAGGGCCTGTGCGAGGCCCATCCCCAGGGGGCCGGAAGAGTGGGAGACCAGGACCAGAGCTCAGCCCTAATCAAAGAGTAAGGACAGGAGGCACCCGCCCAGGCAGGAGGATTCCATCAGGTTCTCACCCAGCAGCATGCCTTCCTCTCCAGACCTAGAGAGCGAGGGGCTCTCGGGGAAACCAAGCCAAGAGAGGGAGCTTCCGCACAGGGGAGGGAGGGTGCTGATCTGAGACCCCTCCCACCCCTGCTTCTGGCACAGCTTTAGGGCTGGGAAAATCTCAGGAGGCTTTCCCGTGTGAAGAACTGACAGGTCAAGGCAGGAAGAGCTTTGCTTTCTGGATCCACCCCCCACCCTTCCTGGGATCTGGGAACCAGACCATTCTGCTAACCTCGACCTCAGGGACCGTGCCAGTCTGGCACGCACGCTCTCTGCCTTCCCTACTGCACTTGAGGCAGACAGTACTAATCAATCCCCAGTTCCAGACACAACTTACAACTCTCCAAGGCTGCTCTGGGCAGCCTGCCAGTCAAGGATAGGAACCCAGGGTAAAGCTCCCTGCCTCCCTGCTTTGACACGGGCCTTATCGAGTGTTTCCTAAGTGCCTTCTCAGAAGCTCTCAAGGGCTGCAGGCGTGGTCCCTGAGCCTAAGGGGTTATGGGTGGCTTTTTTTAGGGTGTGGGTGGACTCGAGACCACCCTTGGGTCGGTGGCCACAGCACGGGCCTTCTGGGTCCTCTTTCCACCCTCTCAGTTTGCATCTGTTTGGGGGGGATGGTTCACAGACCTCGACTGAGGGCAGGGGGAGCCCAAGTTCTGGCCACAGGGTCCGCTGGCCTCCGGATCGGCTGAGGCCCAGCCCCCGGACCCTCAGTAGATCCCTTTCATCCTATTGTTGTCGGGATCGAAGAGAGACTTGAGGTGAGCCTGGGCCGGGTAGGTCACCCCCATCCTCTCCAGGGCGTACTCTCCACTCTTCACAAAGTCCAACGACACCTAGTAGCAGAAGAGGAGGGACCTTGGTCACTCGTTACCCAGTGGGTGCTGGGCTCACGCTACCTGCCTCTTGGGACGGGGCCAGCTGTCTCGGCCTCACGCCCCTCCTGAGGGCAAGCCCATCGCTGTGCTGAGGGTCTTCCCTGAGCCGAGGAACTCCCCTGAGCAGGTCGATTCTGTGTCCCCGTGCCCCCGAGTTGGACTTGAGCACCTGGGGTCCAGCAGAGCCGAGGTCTGGCTGTCAGTGAGATTTCTCCCGCGGGGCAGCACCCCTCCACCCTGGAACTGCGGGTCCCTGGGAACCGGAGCACGGCCTGGACACGCAGGGCAGTGGCGGGCAGAGGCAGAGTGGGCTGGCCCAGCGCAGGATCCTGTTCGCCTGGTGCAGAGGATACACCCAGGGCCGGGCCTCACGGAGGGGCTCTGCTCGGGGTTGTTAAATGACCTCTCTCGGCAGCTCAGGGTTGGACGGAAAAAGTACCCCAAACAGACGAGGCTTTTTACGTGACTGCAGCGTTGGAATGAAGCGGCTTCTGGACCAGGCTTCTGAGCCGTGGTGGGCACTGGCCGGGCTCAAAGCTCCACGCTGCCCCCACTGGGCCCAGAGGCAGGTGGCAGAGACCACTGGTGCCTTCAGACGTCTGAAGGACGGGCTTGCCCAGAGCTGGGGCGTAGTCCTTACTAATAAACACCCCGGAGGCCACCAATTCTGCCCCCACGTCCTGAGCCTTTCCTTTCAAGGGCAGTTTTCCTATTTTACGAAGGAGTCTTGGTTATCCCGCTGCTGTGCTGGTAAATGTTTAACAACCAGCTCTCAAGGGAGGGGAAGGGGTTGGGGGATGGGGGAGGCCTGATTGTGGCATTTGCCCATTTCCATGGTATAAACACACTGGACATCCCTGATGGCCGGGTTGGGAAGAGGTGGACACAGTCGGCTCTTACAAGCCAGCCTGAGCTGGCCCTGGCCCTGCACTGGTCAAACCCGGGTACCCTGGGCCACCTGTCTGGGTAGGTATAAGTGTTCCTTCCTCGGTCACATTAATTAGAAACCCAACCTGACCAAGCAGAAAAAGCAAGAATTATTGCTCTTTGAAAGAAGAGGTGGCTAGGCCTGCACCCACCCCTACCCTTGCATGGGGCAAATGGACACAGAGCTTCAGCTGGGACCCAGGGCTCCAGATCTGAGGTGTCAGAGAGTCCTTTGTCACCGCAAAACGTCATCACCAGCCATGGCAACCCCTTCGTCACAACTGTGCTTATTAAGGCTCCACTCGGAGCAGAGATCTGCAGACAGCCCTGTGAGGCAGGTGGGAACAATCTGTCCCCATTTTACAGATGAGGAAACCGAGGCTGAGAGAGACGCCCTTGTCCAAGGTCGCCAGGCCAGTCCAGGGCAGAGCGCCAAAGCTACTGAGGCCGAGGCTGTGTCCTGAGCCTCCCAGCCCACTGCGGATGCAGCCTCCTCAGACAGCACCGCAGCCTGGCCCCTTCCCCCTTGGGTCTGCCGTCAGGCCTGGCCCGCCCCTGCACCTCTGCCAGGGCTGGTCTGACTCACTCCTCCTGCGCCCTCCATGCTGCTGCTTCCAAGTGCCTCCCCCAACCTGGAGCCTCTTGGGGGGCCGCAGCCCAGAGACTGTCGGGGCAGGGGAGGCCGGAAGGCCCAGCTGATGGGCATCCCTGCCCCGACGTCAGAGCCTCTTGGGGTCTCTTTCTCCACCGTCAGGGGGCTGGTGCACGACTCCAGGGAAGCAAGCAGGTGAAGCCATAAAGGTGCCACCGATGATGATGAGCTCCCCACCACTCGCGTCACACCACCCAGCCAGCCTGGCATGAGCTTCACGCCCCTGCCAGGGCTCAGGCCCCTGGAGGCCCTCTAAGGGCCCTCGCTCTGCCCTCACTGCCCTGCCAGCGTGGACGGCGGCGTCCGTGCTCGGTGGGGGGTTATTTGGGTTTACAAATGATTGTTTGGGCAAAATGTTTAGATTTTCTCCACCCAGAACAAGCTGCCCCTTCTGTCTCACTGCCAAGTTTCCCAAATGTGCCTGCGCGCGTCTGTGTGCACGTGTGCCAGTACGTGTGCGCACATGCGGGTATACGCGTGTGTACACTGATGTGTGTGCACACAACCGTCTGCACGCACACGGGGTCTCAAGCTCTAGGGAGCAGCGGGTGTTAGCCCGGTCCAGAGCCTCTTCCTGACCAGGAGAAGCTTGGAGCTTCCGAAATCAGATTCTTTCGGAGAGAAAATACGGAAAGAGCTCCGACTCTGCCCAGGGACACGTCAGTCAGTCGCCTCACTGTGCTCTGGTCCCCGCACGCCCAGCACACTCAAGGCGGGGGGCAGGGGTGCTGGTGCAGAGCCTGAGAGGACCTGGGGCTCCCGGTGGCAGTGCTGGGGAGTTGGACTCACCGGTCCGCCGCTGGGGTCCCGGATGTAGCCGTAGGCCAGGGTCTTGTCGATGGTGAACCCAAAGTCGGCCCTCCGGACGTGGCCCACCACCTGGCCGTTTCTCCAGATGGCCTCCAGGCCGAACATGGGCACTTTCCTGGAAGAAGAAATAGACGGCTGGGACCCCAGAGCCCCCGGAGGGGAAACTCCTGCACTTTGCCTGGTCGAGGAGAGAGGGGCCGCGCCCGCCAGACCCCGGGCTCCACGCCGCGGGGCAGGTCTGCTATGAGCCCCCGTGCCCAGCGCCTGGCCCCCGGGGATGCCCCGGCACAGGCTCCGAGCAAATAAATGAATGAACAGAAAACACCCAAACCAGGATCTGGCTTCCGTGTCTCTAGGGACAGGTCCCACAGCTTTGGAAGAGGCCCATCTTGCGAAGTTGACTTCTGATCAGTTTAAAACTGTCATATGACTTGTTTTACTCTGATGGGTCTCCTTTCTCTACAGCGTGGCCGCTGAGCCTACAGCTGCACCATCTACTAAAAGTGCTTTTCTGTATTACACATAAGGTACAACGCTCGCTGTAAAAGTTTTGAAAATTCAAAATAGAAAACAAAGATTAAACTAGAGGCACAGAAACGCCAGCACCGGATCGTCTGGTGCAGATCTTGGCAGACGTGCCCCTCCTGTGCATCGTGCCTGCGAGGACCGTGCTGGGCCCTGGGGAGGCAGCAAGCGCCGCGTGGCCCTGTGGGTCCCCGGGGCGGGTGCTGAGGACCACGCCTGGAGGCGAGTGGGGCACAGCTGGGCCCAGTTACGATAACTGGGACTGGATGAACCCTACACTGAGGAAAAGAGCCAGCACAGGGTCCGGGGTGCCGCCCAGTTCAGAGACCAGGAGGAGAAGGTCTGGGCCCCACGGGTCCAGTGGATGAGGGTGGGACGGAAGGAGGCTTTGTAAGCACGTTCTTGTCTCCTTTGGTCTCACCCAGTCCTACCGGGGCGCCACGTCCATGGGAGGGAACGGCCTCAGAAAGGCCACCTGCCTCGCCCAGGGCCCCAGAGCAAATGCAGTGGGAGTTCTCTGTGACTCCCCAGCTGGCGCCCGGGCCGGGTCTCTCCTCAGGCCTGGGACCGGCCAGGCCACGGCACTGGGTGGATTCTGCAGCCCGGCAGGGAACCCCCGAGCGGGGAGAGCCGGGCTGTGGCCGGTGCTGTCTGAAGTTGCAGGCGCTTCCTGGAGGGCCAGGCGGCAGAAGGCCTCGGCGGACCCCTGCTCTACCTGCACCCCAAACCAGAGCTGAGCTGCTCCCCCGGAGCCGGACAAGGAATCAAGTGGAGAGGCGGCCTGATGGGAACCCAGGGAGAAGCCGTAGGACGGTGACGGCCCCCAGCTCTGCTCTCTCTCCACCCCCCTCCCCTGGGCACTCTCAACACTTGCTTTGAAGGTTCCAAATCTGGGAGAAGTGGCACCCTTGACGGCTGGCTGTCAGCTCCAAATCGACGAAGCCCAGAGGTGCCCGCCACCCTGGAGACGGTTGCTACTCAGACTCCGTGTCACACAATCTATGTCTTCCAGTGCCAGCACCCAGGACACAGGGACAATGTGGGCTCAGCTCCGAGCACGTAAGGGCGACACGCTCAAGAGCTGCCCCGCGGGAGGTGGGGGAGAAGGGATCAGGTCCCTCCACAGGGCTCTCCTTCCACCTCTGCCTCGTGCCCGGGCGAGAGCCACCCTGTCCCTTGGCCCCCATGGTCTCCATCTGTAAGTGGGGCTGGTGGCCCCAGCCTGGCCCTTCTCTCCACGGCCCACCCTCCCAGGCCGTGGGGAGGCTCTAATGAGGACACAGTGGGACGTGGCAGCACCGTGACAGGCAGCCAGCTCGAGGCCCTCGGTCTGGAGCCTCCCACAGAGCTGGCTTGGGTTGGCAGGGCCTTTCACTTCTAAAAATCTGTGTTTGAGGGAATTCCCTGGTGGTCCAGTGGTTAGGACTCTGCGCGTTCACTGCCGAGGGCGTGGGTTCAATCCCTGGTGGGGGAAGTAAGACACTGCAAGCGCGTGGCGTGGCCAAAATAAAATCAAATAAAATCTGCGTCTGAGGAGCGCTACCCTCCTTACTCCCTGCTGACCAGCACCAGCCCTGGGCCTGGTTTGCGCCCTGCCCGGCCCTGGTGGGATCTGAGTTTGCAGCGATGGCTTCGGAGTCGGGCCCGGCACGGACCCAGCCTTCCCGCCTGGGTCAGCCCCTGTCACGGGGCTGCGGTGGGAGTTCTGGGAGAGGGTGCCTGGCCCGTGGGGGGGCGTCACACCAGGCGGCTCGAGAGGAGGAACCCAGAAGCCCGCTTGTCTGAGGCAGTCACTTCTGGCAGCCCCGGCCCCGGGGGTGCTCACTTGTCCACGGTGAAGCCCACCAGGCGCCGGCAGAGGCCCTTGGCCTGCTGCTGCTCCAGGGCCTCGCGCCCCAGGAAGGGGATGGAGGACTTGAGCTTGCAGGTGAAGGCCAAACCCGCTTCCAGGGGGCTGTCATCGGGCCGCAGGTCAGCGTGCCAGTGCCGGTAGCCTGGGTGGGGAGACGACGGGGTCAGCGCCAGCAGAGGCAGACACACGCCCTTCGCAAGATGCACGTGGGCGCCTGCCCCAGCCCACATGCCCACCTTAGAAACTCCGTGACCTGGGCCTCCCGGGGCGGGCGGCATCCTCGATCGTAGTAGGTCCCCTGGACGAGCCCCCTTCAGCACTGCGGTGGGGGCCGTGAAGGGGCAGCTCTGAGGGCCCCTTCCCGCTCCGATGTTCTCCAGCTCTCTCTGGGAAACTTGGCGCTACACCCAAATCCAGCTCTGGGCCCCGCCCGCCCTTACCTGGGACAGCACCCCTCCCCTCAAGAGTGCTGGTGTCAAGAGATGCCAGCACCATCCCCGGGCCTGCATGGAGGACCCGGTTCGTGGACAGCAAAGGGGGTTTGGGGAGACGGCAAAGGTTGGGGGAAGGGGGAGCACAGTGGGGCTGGGAGGATCACGGGGCCAGAGGTGGGGGTAACAGCCTCTCTGCCTCCAGTGAACGTGGCTCAGGCAGCCCACCGTGGTGTCCAAACCCTGCACGCACCTTTCTCGATGCTCAGGGAGTCGATGGCCCGGTACCCGGCATTGACGAGGCCGTGCTTGGCCCCTGCTGCCATCACAGCCTGGTACACGGGCAGGCAGGACGACCTCGGGATGTGCAGCTCCCAGCCCAGCTCCCCAACGAAGGACAGCCTCATGGCCCGGACCTGGGGGACAAGTCACAGCTTAGACGTGGGCCAGGGTCAGACGACTGAGGTCAAGGTCCAGCCACCACTTACTGGTGGACACTTCCTACCGTCACCATTATTAGCCGGCCCTGGGCCCAGGCCACGGCCTCTGGCGCCAAGAAATGGGGGGTCCCGAGGAGAGTCCTCAGGGGCACTCTGGAAATGTTTTTTTTGTTGTTGTTTACTAAGTTGATTGATTGATTGATTTTTGGCTGCCTTGGGTCTTCGTTACTGCGCACAGGCTTTCTCTTGTTGCAGGGAGTGGAGGCTACTCTTCGTTGTGGTGCGTGGGCTTCTCATTGCGGTGGCTTCTCTTGTTGGGGAGCACAGGCTCTAGGCGCGCGGGCTTCAGTAGTCGTGGCACGTGGGCTCAGTAGTTGTAGCTTGCAGGCTCTAGAGCACAGTCTCAGTAGCTGAGGCGCATGGGCTTAGTTGTTCCGTGGCATGTGGGATCTGCCCGGACCAGGGCTCGAACCCGTGTCCCCTGCATTCGCAGGCGGATTCTTAAGCACTGCGCCACCAGGGAAGTTCCTGGAAATCTTTAAAAGGAAGGAGTGTCGTCGTTGGGGGTGGGAGAAAGTGGACATGTGGTTCCCGGGCCACCGCTCTTCTCCTAAGTGACTGTAGGAATGCCCTTGGGCCTCTGTAACCAATGACTACAAACCCGGGGGACTTAAAACCACAGAAGTGTGCTCTCTCCCAGTTCTGGAGGCCCGAAGTCCAAAAGCAAGGTGTGGGCAGGGCCACGCTCCCTCTGGAGGCCCCAGGCGCTCCTGGCTGCGTCATCCCGACCTCTGGCTCACTCTCCTCTGTGTCTGTGTCTCCTCGTCTCCATCAGGATGCTTGCCGTTGGGCTGAGCCCCACCCTAAGCCAGGATGGCCTCATCCTGAGATTCTTTGCCTTAATCACAACTGCAGAGACCCTATTAACAAGGTCCCATTCCCAGGTCTGGGGTGGGGAACATGGATGTCTCTTTTGGGGGCCACCGTTCAATCGCTGCAGTGACTTGGGCAAGCCTCTTGGCCTCCCTTTGGCCTCGATTTCCTTGTCTATAAGCAGGGTCAGGGGCCTGGCTTTGTCTGTCTTAGGAAGCCTGACTTTTCCTGCACGGCTGGTTTGGCGGCTCGTCACTTACGCATCTAGCATCTGGCGGCCGCTTCCAGTCTTCGGGCAAATACTTGAGCCCTCAGCATCCCCATGTGCAAGAGGCCCAAGCGTGGGACTGTCCAGCTCACAAAAGGGACAGGGAGGGTGCGGCAAGTCACAGAGCTCGTGGAGACGGAGGGCCTGATCCCATTACTGCTCTGGGCCCAAAGGGCTGCCCGGTGCAGCTCCTGCCAGGATAATACCTGAGCAGAAGGAGAGCGGGGGCCACGGAACCAGCGCCTTATAAATCTGACACTTCAATCACACCGCCACCGAGGGGCTGGATTCGGGAAGCTTTTGAAACAGCACAAATTTGCTCTGAGTTGCCATTTGTCTGGGCCTCTCAAAAAACTCAAAATTGACACATAAAATGTACTGGTGACATTTCGCTGCTCCCCTGCCTTGTCAACGGGCTTCTAATTTTAGACAGCCCACGGAGGAGCTCAGGGCTCAAAGCCAATCTCATGTTGAACAGGAAAAAATCATTTTTAAAGCTCACCCATTCACGGCCCCAGGATCGCCGGTCTTCTCGGACATACAGCCCCCCAGTTAAGTCAGGCTCTTGAATGAATTCACGGGTGGGATGGAGCTACCCCCAGCCCCTTCCCCAGCTCCCAGGAGCCCGGCGAAGCCAGGAAGCTGGCTGGTCTCCATCATACCCCAGCACACAGACGGGCTGAATTAATACTTCCTGAGTGAAGGGGGAAAACAGGCACAGATGGACAGACCTCTGCTTTCTGGCAAAGTGAGGGGAAGGGTTTGGGGATTCCTAGGTGACTTTCTAAGTTGCCAGCATCATTGGTTCTTGAGACATCTTGTGTTTTTTTTCTCCACCGAAACAGTGGAGTTGGGGGAGGTCTCATTTCTTCTGAGAGAGGACACGTACTGAAGTGGGGGGCCGAAAATAAGGAGATCTGGAACATGGGCTCAGGGTCAGCCAGACCCACGGGCTGGCCTCTCCCAGCCTCAGTGCCCCCATCTGATAAATGGGGTGAGTATCAAGTTCATGGGAAGCTGGTGCCTGGTACACAGTCACCTGATAGTCAACGTGGGCTTGGATGTACTTTAGAAAGCAAGCCCCAAACTGAGGCAAACTCCCCTTCAAAACAGCCCCACCCTGCTCTGGGAACCATGGGCAGTGGACAGGGCCACAGAATTGTGGAAGGCCATGAGGAAGGGCCTTAAAGCAGGTTTTGTTTGAACGCTTTTCAGGCCCCAAAGACACCCCCGATACTGTTAGAACCAACAAACCAAGTCAACAAATCAACGTGCAAAACTGACTGCCTTTCTATACCCTAACAATGGACAATCTAAACAGGGAATTAGAAAACTGTTTACAATCACATCAAAAAAAATAAAATCCCTAGGAAGAAACCTAACTACAGTGGTGAAAGACTTGCACGCTGAGAACTATAAAACATTGCCTAAAGAAATGAAAGTTCTTTCATTACACAAATAAATGGAAAGACATCTCGTGTCCTCAAGATATCAATGGTACCCAAACGATCTACAGATTCAGTACAATCTCTATCAAAATCGCAGCGGCATTTTTTTTGCAGAAGTAGAAAAATTCACCCTAACAGTCATATGGGTGACCTCGAATAGCCAAACAATCTTGGAAAAGAACAAGGCTGAAGGACTCACTTCCTGATTTCAAAAGTTATTACAAAGCTACCACATCAAAACAGCATGGTGCGGCATAAAATCAGACAAACAAATCAACGGAATAGAAAAGAGAGCCCAGAAATAAACCCTCACGTAAATGCCCCGTGACCCTTAACAAGGGGTCCAAGACTGTTCCGTGGGGAAAGGACAGTCTCTTCAACAAATAGTGATGGTAAAACTGAACCTTACCTTACACCATATATCAACATTAACTCAAACTGGATTAAAGACCCAAATGTGAGACCTCTGACTGTAAAACCCCTAGAAGAAAACATAGAGGAAAACTTCGTGACACTGGACTTGGCGGTGATTTCTCGAATATGATACCAAAAGCACAGGCAACAAAAAGCAAAAATAATTAAATGGGACTCCAGCAAATGTAAAAACTTCTGTGCATCAAAGGACACAACCAACAGTGGGAAGGCAACCTACAGAATGGGCGAAAACATTTACAAATCAGGTATCCGATGAAGGGTTAATATCCAGACTATATAAAGAACTCCTGCAACTCAACAAAAACAAAACCACCTGATTAAGAAACGAATTAAGAACGTGAATAGACATTTCACAAAGGTGATATACAAATGGCCAACAAGCATATGAAAAGACGGGCAGTGTCACTAAACATTAGGGAAATGTAAATGAAAACCACAATGAAATATGATTTCAAACCCATTAGCACGGCTCCCATTTAAAAGAAAACACAGAAAATAATCAGTGTTGGCGAGAATGTGAAGGAATTGGAACCCTTGGGCACAGTTGGGGGGAATGTAAAATAGTGTAACTGTTAGGAAAAACAGTATGGTGATTCCTCAAAAAATTAAAAATAGAACTACCATATGTCCAGCAATCCCACTTCTGGGTACATATGCAAAAGAACTGAAGGGTAGAGAAGCTGGTCTGGTCATGTGCGTCCCCGGGCAACAAGCATCCTGTTATCGGCAAACTTAGCTCTGCAAATAAGTGCTGGAACAGGACCTTGTGTGAGGCCCTGCTGGGAGCAATGCCCTTTTCTGCTTGGCCCAGCTGGGGTGACCACTCAGGAATCAACAGGGCTTGGCCAGTGCCCATCTTTGCAGTGGCCAGTGTGCTTCTGGCTGGCTGGCCCACAAAGGAAGAAATTGCTTCTAAAGCCAGCAAGAGCCACCTGCCAGCTGGGCCCCCTGGGAGGCTCAGACTCCTGGGCTGTGGAACGGAGACCTTAGAGGACCCCTGAGTGAGAAGAGATCCTGCTGGGGTGGGGAGGCAGACCCGCCAAGCCCCAAACACCTGGGTGAACGTCATTCCTTCTATTCCAAATTGGCTCAAGGACCCTCTCCTTTTGGAAGGTTCTGGGTTTCAGACCCCTCCACCAGGACATGTGGGGCCCTGTAGAAAGTTCTGCGGGATGCTACGGGTCCCCAAGGATGAGAGGATTCTCTGCTCTGCCCATCACCTGTTTCACTCAGGCCACTAGGGTGGCAAGGAGATGGTCAGCAGGGCGTGGTGTGGGGGAGTTCTCCCATCCTGAGGCCGAGCAGTGTCCCCATCAGCCTGGGCTGCAGCAGGCTTAAGGCTTATCTGCCCCATAAGGACAAGGCTGGAAGCCGGAACACGAGTCAAGAGATGCCTCCGAGCCCCAGCCTGGGGCTCTGCACACAGTGCGTGGTCAGTAATGTCTGTGGTCCCACACGGGGTCACCTGCCCCAGACACAGATGGCCAGCCCAGCAAGATGAAGCTTGTAGCTACCCATCCCACAAACACCTGTGCTCAAACATCCCATGGGGCCCTGGCACGCCTGCCCCCAGGCTCTGGACCCTCCACAGTACTCAGGATGCTGCCTTGCCCTCCCGGCACTCACACCTGGCGCAGGGCAGGTGAGGGCAGGCCACCCACCAGCGCAGGCACCACAGAGGCTGAGAGCGTGGGCTTGGGTGCCACATACCTACTAGGTTTAAATATGAGTCACAAACGTTGCATCCCTGGCGACTGGCATCCCTCTGAGTCTGCTTCTGCAAATCCTGGCTGATAATAGAGCTCACAGGGCCCATGGGAGCAAGTCAACAGAACTGTCACTCTAGAGCCCCAGGCAGGATGCTGGCTACTCGGAGAGGTGGGTGCCGCTGGCACGCCCATTTTACAGATAAGGAAACTGGGGCTCAGGGAGGTCAAGCCACTTGCCCAAGGCCCAGCGATGTCCTAGAAAATGTTCAACAATCAACTCTTGGAGGGCAGGGGGTTGCTCTGTAGCATTTACCACTTTCTGTGGTATAAATACTCCTGCTACAGCTGATTTCAAGCTACCAATGGTTTAACCACCCCTTGCTAAGTTTCCTACAGATTTAACCCTCAGCTCTCACGAGCTGGTATGAGCACTTCCCAAGATGCTCGGAGGACTCACAGCTAGCAAGTCAGAGCAAGGAGTCAACACCATAACATCCTCCCTCCCTGCCTTCGATTGACTCACTGGAATATTTTGGTGGGGAAGGAATATGTTCAGGTTTCAGTAAAACGGATTTGGGGGCTTGGTTCCATGCTTGGTGCATCAGTGAACTTCCTGCCAGCTCTCCGTGGGGAGGACTGAAATCAGGGTAGCGCTAGGTGCCCACCCCAGCTCGGATCAAAGGCCACACGAGTGCCCCAGGCAGGAGAGCCCATGTCACTCCTGTGGGATGTTTGGCCACGGGCAGCATCAAAACAAGCCTGGAGTAGCCTCTCTGGGCAGACACCGCAGGAAGGCTTGAGCAGATGTGCCCACAGACATGGGCCCAAGCTCTCTCAAATCACATTAGCTCGTGGTCATTTTACCTGTTTCCGGGGTGTTTGGGTGTGCACCAGCAGCCCCGACTCACCGGGCACATCGTCCAAACTCAGTCACCCCTTAAGTAAGTGAGGGTCTCAGGGGCTCCCGAGGCAGCGTATAGGCGGGGATCAGAGTGTGTGCAGCCCCCTGCAGGGGCCTAGAGCCCTGAATCCACAGGAGAGGGAAGAAGCCAGTTGGCAGTAGGTTTACAGATCTTCATTGTTCACACCCTCTGGACATCCCAAGACGCCCCTGATTCCAAAAACATCCGGCAGTGGGGGTGTGCAATCTCTCCTAGGAGTCTGGTCCAGAGGGCTAGTTTACGGTGGTGCTGGTAGTTCTGGTGAAGGTGGTCTGGTG
Organism: Inia geoffrensis; assembly: GCA_036417435.1. NCBI lineage: Eukaryota > Metazoa > Chordata > Mammalia > Artiodactyla > Iniidae > Inia > Inia geoffrensis. Next base: position 115,152,553 of record CM070906.1, on the reverse strand, counting down.
ACAGTGGAGGTGAAGGTAATGGTGGTAGTAAAGATAGTGGTAATGGTAGTGGTTGGTGAGGATGATGTTTGTGGTAGCAAGGTTGATGGCAGTATAGTGGTGGTGGTGGAAGCGGTGGTGGTGGCAGTGATGATGATGGTGGTGATGGTGGTGATAGCGGTGATGGTGGGGGTGATGGTCGTGGTGGTGATGGTGGTGATGGTGGTGATAGCGGTGATGGTGGGGGTGATGGTCGTGGTGGTGATGGTGGTGATGGTGATGGTGGTGGTGATGGTGACGGTGATGATGGTGGTGGTGATGGTGGTGATGGTGACAATGGTGGTGATGGTGGCTACGGTGATGGTGATGATGGTGGTGATGGTGATGATGGTGGTGATGGTGATGGTGGGGGTGATGGTGGTGGTGGTGATGGTGGTGATGGTGATGATGGTGGTGATGGTGATGGTGGGGGTGATGGTGGTGATGGTGATGGTGGTGGTGATGGTGATGATGGTGATAATGATGGTGGTGGTGATGTTGGTGATGGTGATAATGGTGGTGATGGTGGTGATGGTGATGGTGATGATGGTGGTGATGGTGATGGTGGTGGCGATGGTGACAGTGGTGATGGTGATAATGATGGTGGTGGTGGTGGTGGTGGTGATGGTGACAGTGGTGATGGTCATGGTGGTGGTGATGGTGACAGTGGTGGTGATGGTGACAGTGGTGATGGTCATGGTGGTGATGGTGATAATGGTGGTGGTGATGGTGGTGGTGGTGGTGGTGGCGATGGTGGTGGTGGTGGTGGTGATGGTGATGGGGGGGACGGTGATTGGAAACCAGTTTTCAAAGATTCAGAATAAATAAAAGGTGTGATGCTCAAACCACACTTCACAAACTTGGCCGTCTCAGAGAATCAAAAAAAGAGCCACAGATTCCAAGCAGGTGGTAAACGCTATGGCCCACCCCCAGAAAGGCCCCGTCTGCACCTACAGACAACGGCAGGGCCTGCACGATCAGAACATCCTTGCAGAGAAAGGACGGGGTTCTGCCCGGGAGGAGCTTCCAGAATGTCTGACGCACACGCCCGGGAGTCCCTCTAAGCCACCCAACCTCATTCCAGCCACACCTTGTCCTTATACTTTCATGGCAAGAAGCTGTCACTGCCCCCCACGGGACACCCCTGAATAGAGGCCTCGGCCACCATGTCTCTCAGCTACACACCACCCCCGGCTCTCTAGGACAGAGGTGAATTTGCACAAGTTGTGCAAAGCGACTTTTTAGGCGACGGCTAAAACCCAGTTGGCAAACACAGGCTCCGTGAAGGTATGGGCATCCCGCCTCTGTCCGTACAACGTGTGAGGGTGGGAGAATGTCCCATCCCAGACTAATTGAATCTGAATGGTGCCACAGCAAGGACACACACAGTCAGGAAAAGAAATTCAATTTCCTTTTGACCTGCAATTAATTTTCAGGAAAAAATCGCTTTATCACCTTGCCTAAAGATGAACTTCTAGCCCAGCACCTATGCTTTCAGAAGGGGTCCCCATCCTTGGCTGAGTCAGGGAGACACCGCGCCTCCCCTGGGAACGAGGCCAAGGAGCAGGCTTTCACTGGGAACCTAGCTGGCCTTGAGGACATCCGGTCAGCTGGCTGCCAAGGGGACAACTCCCGCCCTCTGTTCTTCCTCTAGGAATGCAAGGATCTTGCAAGCATGGGACTGGCCCAAGCATCGCAGAATTATTGCAAAACAACGGCACTGCTCGGCTGGAGGCACTGCTCAGCCACGGCCGCCCACCCATCGTTAGCCGTGAGCGTGGGTCACTGTGGGTGGCAGCGGGGTCCTGCTCACCCACCCTCGGGCAGGATCTGTGGTTCTGGGCTCTGACCCTCATCATTCCACGTATCCCTCGTGACCCGGAGGCCTTCCCGATGACTCAGACACACATATTCCTCTCCTGCATCTGGTTGGCTGGCATCCAATTATCTCCCATAAAGACTTGGCCCTGAGCTCCGGGCCCAGCATAGCAACATTGATGGAACTGGTGTCAACACATGATGATATTATTTAGGAGCATATGAAATTCCCCCTGGATCCGGAGAGCATGCAGGATATCTGGACAGACCTACAGGACGGGCCAGAAAAGATTTTGGTCATTGTCAAAACTTTGTGCTACAGATGGGGAAACTGAGACTCAGAGAGGTGGTCCCACAGAGGCCGGGGCAGGACCAGACGCCAGGCCTGCTAGCCCGCAGCCCTGCTGGGCGCTGAGGTGATGGTGCTCCCGGACCCCCGGATCCCGGGCTGACCCGGTTCCCGCCTCCCCGTCGGCCTGTGAGGCCACCTCGGGTGGGGGCCAGGGTGGTAGCCAGCCCCAGGTCCCATGGCCCAAGTCCCGCTGGCAGCTGACTTCCCCATCCCTCTTGCCGGTCAGTGGATGGGAAGGCCTTTGTGCCCCTGGCTTGGACTGTCTGGGAACTTGTGGCTTGGGTCACTGTGAGGTCAGCAAAAACCGTAACATTGACACAAAGGAGCCAGAGCCTAGCCTCTGGGGCCATCAGGAGAAGGCGTGGTCGCCAGGCAGGACTGGATTCCTCCTGCGAACGTCTTCCCGGGACCCTCTTCACCCCCACGTCAGCTGCTGAGCAGTGGTGGCTCCTTTCACCACCCAGGCCCTTGCTCCAACGCAGGCTGGGCTAGGGCTGCAGCGTCCTTCCCGTCCCCCAACCTCAACTAGGCTGTGAGCCTGCGGAGGGCCAGGCCCGTGTCTTCCAGCCCAGAGCCCTGATCTGGCAGGCTCCTAGCCAACATGTCCAGAATTAATTCTAGGGAGAGTGTTGGGGAGCTCAGCACTGGGATAGAGCCTTCAGTTTGGAAGGGATGCTAGAACTCGGCTGGGCATCCAGCTTGGCCGTATACGAGCCGAGGGGCCAAATCCCTCAGGTAGCGACTGGCCTTGGAAAGCTCTGTGCTTCTCCCCGACCCTGCCCCAAAGGCCTAGGGGACAGAAAATACCAAATCACTGCTGAACGGCCAGGAAGGCTGGGACCACTGTCCCTGGGACGCCTCTGTCTCTGGGTTCTGGTTCTGAGGAACGTGTCATAGGTCAATAATCAGAGTCATAAAGCCCATCACAGGGTTATTCCAAGGAGAAAAAACAGCCCAACCACATGTCCTGCTTAGCGGAGAGGATGACACGACGTTCAGAGTGGTTCTCAGGCAGTATTTCAAGGAACAGGAAAACTATTACAGCAACTTAGTAACAAACGGCCAGAGAACAAAGCCGAACGTGCAAACTATGTACATGGGATGATCTTGCTTCTGTTTTAAAATTTACAGGCAGAGGTTAGGGAGAGAAGATGGAAGGAAATACACTGTCCACCTTGGCTTTGTCTCTGGTGGAATTAGAAGGGTTTTTGTTTGTTCTTATCTTACTAATATTCCCTATTTATAGTGAAACAGCCCATCAACTCTTCAGCCAGACTCTGTGGCAGGTGAGAAAATGAAGACTCGGAGGGGTCCAGGGTCACGCCCAAAGGGGTCATGTCAGTGGTGAGGTCTGCACCCAGGCCCTGCACACTGTGTACTGCGGTTGGAAACAGAGAAACGAGCAGTGAGGTGCTTTTACCTAAACCAGTAAAGCCGGTTCCAGAGGAGGCGGTGGAGAGGAGCAACCTGTGTATGTCTTGCACCCCAGGTATCCCACCCCGTGGTCCCCGACCTGTGCCTGTTACCCCGTGCAGGAGTTCATCCTGGAGTCTGGCCTCTGCTTCCACCGGCCAGAGCCCTGGCCCAGCCCAGCTCCTGGAGGCCATGGTGCAGCCAGACGGCCGTGGGCCAGGCCTGGGGCGGCAGCCAGGGCCAGGAAGGGCCAGCCCCCATTGCAGCCCACTGTCCAATTGCCTCGCTGGAGCGACCCTTGGCTGGCAGGGGAGGCGCTCCCACCTGGTCTTCTCCCACACAAACTCCGGAACCACACACAGGCTGAGCCAACACCAAGCTCCCAGCTCCCCCTCCCACTTCCCAAGTCAGAACGCCGCCCCAGACAGGGCTGGGCGCTGCACAGACCCCACGGGGGCCGAGAGGGCCAGAGCTGCAGTCGGGGCAGGCCAGATGCCACTGTGGCCTGGGGTGGAGCTGTGCCATTCTCTCAAAACGCACGCCCTCTCTGGTCCCGGCAGGCAGCTTTGTACCAAGCAGGCAGGAAGCAAGCTAGACAGAGACATCCCCGGTTTCCTGCCCCCCAGCACAGCCTCCAGAGAGGGAAGGCAGACCAGAGCTGGGCCAGCACTCCTCGGCTCTGCAGAGCTGCTTTTATCTGGTTTCTCCTGGCAGCCTCCTTTCTGATGTCATTGAAACATTGTTTACTTGCTAACGGGACCCAGATTCCTCCGACCTGCAGCCCCTCTGCAGGCCAGGATCACAAACATCCCGTAGCACTTTCCCCCCCAAACCCCCCTGATGAACATGACGGAAGTAGAAGTGGGGGAAGTGCCCCTGAATCCGGCTGTCTGTCCACCCGCCCCCCGCTTAAGGCCACCTCCGTGTTACTGACACATATTTTCATGCACTTTTTATGTTTCATTAGCTAGGGGGGGCTGGGCAGCCAACTTCTCTGAGCTCAATTCAGGGAAACATCCATCCTGGGGGTAATGTTTCCTACCTCGGGAGCTGCTGTAAGACCTCGTTCAACGCACCTGGCTGTGACTGCACACCTGCTAACAGGGCAATCACAGAGCAGCACCTCCTCCCCTGCCCCACCCCCTCTTCCCCTGCCATGGCAGTCCTGCCTCTGGGGACGTGTGGTCATGTCTGGACACAGTTTTGGTTGTCACATCTGGGGGTGCTCCTGGCGTCAAGTGGGTGAAGGCCAGGGACGCTGCTCCACACACTGCGATGCCCGGGTTGCGCCCCCTGCCCCGCCAGAATATCTTTTCCAAAACATCATCGACAGTGCTGAGGCTGAGAAGCCCATGCTAGAACCTTCCACTCTGTCGTGAGTATTAAGTGGGACATTAAGTATTAAGTATTAAGTACTCATGAGTCACAGGCTTTGAGTAGTGCCTGGCGCCTCGCGAGCCCTCGGCTGACAGCGGCTGAGGTCACTTTGACCGTCTTCTCCTCACCTTGCCCTCGGGAAGTCAGGGTGGAGAACACGATGCTCATTTTCCAAAAAGGACACCACAGCCCAGGAATAGGGCCTGACCAGAGCTGGACCCAGGACCCCAGCCCCAGGGTCTCTGAGGACATTGAGTCCGCTGCAGTCCTGATACTGTCCACTGTCTCAGAAGTTTCCGGTCCTGGGACCCGGCCTTCCGGAGCCGGGGGATGGGCAGGGGCTGCTCCCCGGGGCCTGGCGGTGCACCCCAAGCAGCCCTTCCCCTCTCCTGCAATGCGGGGGGCTGGGAAGGGGGAACACTCCAGAGGACAGGCTGCCTCCTCAGGCCATGCAGACCTCCGGAGCAGCGTAATTGCTTGGCTGTCCCCAGCACTGTCATCTCCAAGGAGGCACAGGAAATGCCCTGATCTGGGAGGGCGTGCCCTTGCCTCTGAGGAGGGGACACTGGGGGCGGCTTCGCAGGTGGCAAGTCCCTGGCAGAAGCTTGGGACTGCGCCCCTCAGCGTGCGCCAGACACCGGGTGGGGCACAGGTGATACCCGACTTTGACCCCTGTTACTCGTCTGAGGCCCTAACAGCCTGTGGGCAGGACATGTGGTCCCCACTTCACAGTAGGGAACCAGGGTCAAGGGAGGTCCACAGACGTGCCCAAGGCCACACGACTCCCAAGCCCCGGGTTTGTTCCCTTGCAGCTGCTGCCCCCTACAGCCCAGGGGACAGCGGCCAGGTGGTACCTACCAGGTGCCCGGCGGCTCTCACCAGCTTGTGAGTGAACAGCGGGAAGGCCTCATTGCTCAGGTCTGCATCGAGCACTTCCTGGAGAATGGCCCGGCTGTGAGCGAGAGCAAGGTCGGTCAGTCAGTCGGTCAACAAACACCTGCCCAGCCCTCCTGGGTGCGTGGCCCGGGCTGGAGACGCACTGGGGACACAGCACTGAGGAGGACGGGGCCCTGTCCTCACGGGGCAGACCTCCAACAAACATGCTATTAATAAAACACACCAAGAGGGAGACGCACCCCAAATCCAGGTGGATAAGAAAGGCACCTTCATCAGGAGCAGTGACAGGAACAGCTAAGCCCTGGGCAGACAGGACTCAGAGATGGGCGCTCACAAGCTCTCCTTTCTCAGATGGGGGAACCAGGGCCTGGGGCAGTTACCTAGCCAGCTAACGCCCCTCATGCTACAGGCCCCCGAGGGCAGGGCCCGCCCTCCTCAGCTCCCCTGCCCTGCCGGGCCGGCAGTCTGGCTCTCATGCTGGATGGGTTACCTGAGACCTCTCGGTATCCGTGGAAACCTTCAGTTCCTGGGCGCCGTGCCCCTTGCCTCCCTCCAGGACTTAGTTGATTCTTGCTCCCCTGCATGTTTCCACCGGGTGCCCCAGCCCCAGTTTAAACTTTTGTTATCCTTCAGGTCTTGGTGCATCTGTCACCTCCTACAAGAAGCCCTCCCTGATTCCCTGAGTCTGGGTCAGGTTCCCGCACCCCCCCCCCACTGCCCCCGGTCTGAGCTCATAGCCCTGATATGTCTCCTGCCAGGGTACCTCTCACACTGGCTGTATTGATACTTGCCCCCACTGAACCAGGAGCTCCGTGCCAACAGGGCCCCTATGCCTGGCACAGAGAGGGTAACTGGTAAATAGGGCTGATTGAAAATGGGCTGGCTTTGCACTGCAGGGCCAGCTCCCCATTGGTAGGAGACAGCCCTACCATTTCTGCCTCGCAGGCGTCCCAGCCAGTGCCCAGAAATGCTTCTGAGGCTCATCCCCAGCCCCACGGTGCCGGCACCTGCCCGCCCACACCTGCCCGAGGTGCCCAGCGTGCTGCAGTGTGTCAAGATCCTTATGTAACACCCCGGCACCCACGTGGTGCCAGCCCCCGGAGAACCCACACCCAGTCCTTAAGAAGCCCATCCTCTCTGCGGCCCTGGGCGGATGGGGCCAGGGCTGCTCCCTGGTCTTCCCAGCAGGGGAAGGAGGAGGGAGGCTGGAGCTGCCACCCGGGGCCAGCGTGGCCTTAGCAGTGCCAGGGGTGCTCCAGCTCGGGCACCAAGCTGGGCAGGCAGGTCTGCCAAGCACGGGCCGGGGTGCAGGAGGCTGTCCCTCTGCCAAGGGGCGGCGGGTAGCACCAGAGGGCACCAGCTCCGGTCAGAGAGCAGGTTCAGTTCCTGCTTCCTTTACTCACTCTCACCCCAGCCTCGCCTCGGTCCCCTCGTCCGCTCCAGGAGGGCAGCGATGCCACCTCATGGGTTCCTTGTGAGGGGGCAGCCACCAGAAAGCACCTGCCAAGCGCCGTGGCACTAACAACTACAATGGCAATCACTGTTCCCCGCCGCATCTCCCCTAGTCATGTGTGGCCTCTTGAGCTTAAGTTAATTAAGGTAAGACATTCTGTCTCACTGCCACATTTCAAGGCCTCAGTGGCCACATACAGCTTAGTGGCTACTGTACTGGACCACGAATCATGGAATGTTTCTAGAAAGTTCTATTGGTCAGCAGGTTATACAGCATCTCCCATGGTCCAGGTGCCGCGCCAAATGCTTTCCACCTAACAACCCAGAAAGTTTAGCCCTTGTCAGCGGTGCTGGTGACATTATTATTCATACAAGAAACTTTGGGTTATTTTTGAAAGAGCGAGGACAATTTGGGGGAGAAAGCTAAGAAGTTACCAGGAGGAGGAGAGCTTGTCTTCCTGCCCTGGCAGCCGTCACTTGCCACCCTCCTTGAGCAGCTTCTAATGAGGCTGGAAGAGGCTGGCCTATCCTCCCGGGGCCACACCTTGATCTGTCTGTCTGGTATCCCCTCCCTCCCCTGCCCGCTCACCCCCACCACCAAACCAAAAATGGCCCACTCCCTGGCCAAGGTCGCAGTGGCAAAATGAAGCTGAGGCTTCCGAGGATGGCCTCGAGCTCAGAAGGCCAGGACGCCCACCCCCATTCAGCTCAGAGATGCGGAGGTCAGTGTGTGGGGAGAGGAACCCCACACACTGGACCCATTGACCACCTGGACATGGCTCATCACTCTCCGCTCAGAATCCCTGCTTCACCTGGCCCCTGAGGCTCCTCACACCTGCCGGCCTCCTACTCCCTGGCCCAGAATCAGAGACCCTGTTAAAGCCCTTCTTCTGCTCAATTCCCTCTCCTGGAGGAGCAGCCTCTGCACCTGTAGGCTCTCGCCTCCATTGCCCTCTGAGCATGTCTCCTATGGCCCTGGCCTCACTGCTTTCCCTCCTGCCACAGGGCCTTTGCACCTGCTGCCTCCTCTGCCTGAAACACTGTCCTTTCAGAGAGCTCCAAGCCTTGACCCCTCATTTCCCGCAGTGTCCCCTCCAAGGGCCCCCTAATAAATATTGGTTTTCATGAGAAGCCTGAAGTCCAACCCTTGATGGTTAAGGTACACAACCAGCCACGATTCAGAGAGCACGTACCATGTGTGTGCCGTGTGCCTCTGTGCGAGACAATGCACGTGCAGAGCCAGCTACAACTCCGGCCGGGAGGGGAGGTCCGCCAGTCCAGGGCCCAGCTGGGGTGCTGCAGGCTTGGTCAGCTCCAAAGAACCAGGGAAAATGGACCCTGTGGCAGGGTCTGAGTGCACTGGCTGGGGATCCTGGCATGACTCTGGGCTGACAGGGATGTCCCATGGACACGGCCGTGCTTCATCTAAGCGTCAGCTTTGGGATAACCTGGCCAGAGATGCACCGTCCTCTTTTCTTCACCAATAAGAATAAAAATACTAACCACCTCAAATGGCTATGATCAGGATTGGAGGAGATGTTGGCACATCCCAGGCCCCTGACTGGTTGATGTTAACACGCTGTGCTTCCCCTCTTATCCCCTATCCCCCAGGCCCCTCTCCGAACCGCAGCCAGAGGGATCTTTCCAGCGTGCACAGCTGCTCAGGTGCCCCTTTGCCTAAGACCGTCGTGTGGCTCCACGCACAAGCTGGAATCCGAGGGCTTTCCAGGAGCTGACTCCTCATGGGTGGGAACACAGCTCAGCAAACGCTCATAGAATGAATTAAGGAGTGAATGATCGTCTGTAGACCTAGCCATTGGGGGTGCTTAGGGAGCAGCAGGCGACCTCTCGGCGTAGAGCATTATTCTGAGCCCAGGTAGCACGTGGAACCCAGTCTGGCTCTGCCCACCTAGAGATGGTGTACATGATTCTTAGTCTGTGTCAGCTGTCCGGAGACACCCTCGTTGGCCCTTCCGTGACCACTGAATCCTCACATACTAACTCACAGTAAGGTTCAGTCTGAGTCTTTTATTAAGGGCTTTTCTGTATTCTAGTGCTTGGAAAAGCGTCTTTCTGCTGTGGCCTCTCTGAGGTCGCTGGCACGTTGAGCTTACTGACCACAGTGTCCCATTCTGGAGCAGTAAGTGGTTCTGCCCCGGGCCCCAGATAGAGAGGGCCGAGGGCCCAGGGCCCAGGTGCTCCCCGGTGCCTGACTCCCCACCCTCTCCTCACCTGGCTGGGCCCTGGACGCTGATCAGGCCCAGGTCCTCAGAGCTGTCGACAAGCTGGCACCGGAACCTCCAGTCCTGCAGCACCGTGGTGATGTGGGACCAGTTGTGCTGGGCCGCAGTCCCGCCCACGGCCAGGTAGTAGCCGTCCCCTGGAGGAGAAGCACGGGACTCAGCCCAGGACCCCGGGTGGAGGAGGCGGGGCAGAGGGGGTGGCCCGAGGCCTCCTGGAGAAAACAAACACTGTCTCCTTGAAAGTGAATGACAAAGGCCCAAGCGATGGGGACACTCCCAAGGGACCCTGGGTTCTCATCACCCGCAGGACGAAATGTGGGGAGGAGGGGCTGGGTGCGGGAACCCCTGAGGGCTGCACGTGCCAAGGGAGTATTTTCTGGGATAGTCTGAGGCTTTCTCCCACTTCTCAAAGGGTTTGTGATCCAAGAAAGCGTAAGAGCTCCCAGCGCCATCACGCCGTGGGGAAACTGGGTCCCACCTCAGCCGCCAGTGCTGGGTGAGCTTGGACGAGTCTCTTTCCTTCTCTGAGCCTCAACGTCCTGACCAGCTCCCATTTCTCTTCATGCTCCCATGGCCCCCCGGTCTCTAGGACCCCTGCCATGGCCTTATGGGGGGTGGTGCTGAGCCGGGGCGTTACAGGCAATACACCGTTGATCCTTCCAAGGAGACTGACACTCGTCACCACCCTCGGGTTTCAGAAAAGGAGACTGAGGTTCAGAGAGGTCACATGGTGTGAGAAGACTGGCCTCTGTCCAGCTCTGAGTCCACGGCCTGTGGAGCATCCACTGGGCCATGCTGCCACCCGGGTACTGCTGAATGGAGGGGAGCTCACCTTGGCCCAGTGTCCTGGGAGAGCCACTGCCCCGGGGGGACTGTGACCTCAGACAGCTGTGTGGCCCTGGACCCCTCATACAGCCTGCCTGAGCCTCCGAAATGTCATCTGCAATTTGGGGTGAACGCACCTCATCCACAAGGATGCTGTGAGATTCAGCCACTGTGTGTGCCCTGGGCGGGCAGGCTCTCACTGACTACTCCCCCCCATGACCTGGTGGAGATGGCAGGCCTGGAAGGGGCTTCGTTCCTCTGCGTTTTCTATGCGCCCTCCTCCCCATTCCGTTCCCTCCCTTCCTCTCTTCCTTCCAGCAGGGCTCCCCACATCTCAGAGTGACGGTACCCAGTCAAGCCCTTCCTTCCAGCAGGGCTTCCCCCATCTCATAGTGACGGTACCCAGTCAATCCCTTCCTTCCAGCAGGGCTCCCCCCATCTCAGAGTGACGGTACCCAGTCAATCCCTTCCTTCCAGCAGGGCTCCCCCATCTCAGAGTGATGGTACCCAGTCAGTCCCTTCCTTCCAGCAGGACTCCCCCCATTCAGAGTGATGGTACCCAGTCAATCCCTTCCTTCCAGCAGGGCTCCCCCCATCTCAGAGTGACGGTACCCAGTTAATCCCTTCCTTCCAGCAGGGCTCCCCCCATTCAGAGTGACGGTACCCAGTCAAGCCCTTCCTTCCAGCAGGGCTCCCCCCATCTCAGAGTGATGGTACCCAGTCAATCCCTGACTTCCAGCCTCAGTTTCTGCATCTGTACAATGGGAATGAGGCCAGAACCCCCCCTCACAAGGCTGCTGGGGGGATTAAAGGAGCTGTGGCGGCACCAGGAGCCCAGCTTGGGGCTCAGGAACCAGGAACCGGGATGGTTATGCACTGGGACACTCATCTCCCTCCCCGGGGGTCCAGTCCTGCCCAAGGGCTGCTTCTCTCAGCTTTCAGCGCCATTCACTCTGGGCTCCGCCGGGCACCGGCCTGGCACCAGCCCCCAGCCCACTCTGGACAGAGCTGGCGTTGTCTGTGGGAGGCGGGCAGCAGCTCTCGGGGAGGCTCCGGAGTCTGGAGAATCCTGGCTAGGCGCCCTTCCGCACACTGGCCCCCACTCCCCGAGGCTTCCACAGCAGTGGAACAGCATGTCATTGGGATCATAGGTGCGGGCACCTACTATAATTGAAAAAGAGACACGCCCCACTTTGCTTCTCCGGCAGGGGAGCGTGAAGCTCGTAGCAGAGCCCAGACGGGGAAAGGGGACGGGGTCGGGGTGGGGCCTGGGATCTCTGCTCCCTCCCCAGAAGCACTCGCTGGCTGGGCTCTGATGGAAGGTCCTGGAGCTGGGACCGGTCAGGCCACCACACCTGGAAGCGTGAAGCTGGGAACCCATCGTTCCCTCCAAGCCAGGGTTCCACCAGCAGCAGCCGGGGGAAGAGCAGAAGAGCCCCTGGCTTTGCCATCAGCCCCCCAAGTGGAGACCCCAGCCAGAGCCGTGGTCGTCCTCCCGCCCCATCCAGGTGACCTCTGGAACATCCCTGACCTCGTCACCCCACGTTCTGTGCGCCCGTCTGCGCCCTCAGTCCTGGCTGTCCATCCAGACCCAACTCAAAGGCCAAGCAAACGAGCTGATCCCCAAAGGATCCCCTGCTGCCTGGGCTGGGGGCTCCTGGGACGCTGGATTGAGAACACCTCTGAGGATGGAGTCTCCAGCAGCATCCTCTACCCCAGCGCCTGGAGCATGCTCTGTGGCCCCCGCGCGGCCCCGCCCCTCTACAGCCATGCCGAGGCCCCTCCCAGGGGGACATGAGCGTTAACTGAAGCCACCTGGTTCCAGACAGACGGCAGCTGCTGGGCCTGGCCTCCTCTGGGCAGCTGTCTCTCATGAAAAACATCCCGAAGTGCCAGGTCCTGAGGCCAGCGGTCAGCCCAGGTCCAGGTCCAGCCCACACGGCGGACATGGCAGGGAGGGCGGTCAGGGGGCAGGCTCCAGGGCTCTGGCTCGGGCCGGGAGCTGTGGACTTTATTTTGTACTTTTCAGAATTGTCCAGATGTTTCCTATAGGTATGTACTCCTTTTGTGATATAAAATACTGTTCAAAATCACATTTAAGATGGACAGCTGCTTTATACACAACCTTGATCACATGTGAAACACACATCCTCTTGTCTTAACGGTGATCTGACCTAACAGGTATAAACACGCGTACTGAATGGACAGGTATAAACACGCGTACTGAACGCACAGGCATAAACACGCGTACTCAATGCACAGGCATAAACACGCGTACTGAACGCACAGGCATAAACACGCGTACTGAACGCACAGGCATAAACACGCGTACTGAACGCACAGGTATAAACACGCGTACTGAACGCACAGGCATAAACACGCGTACTGAACGCACAGGCATAAACACGCGTACTGAACGCACAGGCATAAACACGCGTACTGAATGCACAGGCATAAACACGCGTACTGAATGCACAGGTATAAACACGCGTACTGAATGGACAGGTATAAACACGCGTACTGAATGCACAGGTATAAACATGCGTACTGAATGGACATGCACGTTCACAGCAGGAACAGTACCGCTTCTTTAAGGCTGAAAATACAGGGTCCGTATGTGGTTTTTCTGTGCTTAGCGGTGAAGCCGGGACCTTTAGCACACTCCAAAGACCACTGTGACTTGCTTGTCATCTGCGCATGCCCTGGCACGTCAAGAACCCACCAAGTGCAAGCCTCCCCACCAGGCGGCTGTTTAACTTGAGGCAGACGCCCCCAGAGTCCAGGAGAAACATCTCCGGGGTCCATTAACACCTCCCCTTCCCCTCCTCTCAGAGCCCGCTCTTCCCGCCCCGGCAGGCGAGCTCTCCTCCAGGGCCAGGAATCCACCAGAATCATTGGGAAGGGCACACGAAGCCGCCCCCTCGGGCCGTGGCTCAGCTTACAGAGCCCTGGTGACAACTCCCTCCCGTGACAGGGACTAGTTTCCAGGTGGGGAAACAAGCTCAGGGAGGCTGCTCCCCAGCCCTCCTGGCACCTCCGGACTCTCGCTCAACTCCCTGCAGCAGCTCAGGGAGGTGGGTCATTTGTCTCCACTTCACAGATGGGGAAACTGAGGCTCAGAGAGGCGGGCCCCGAGCCAGGCAGCGGCAGAGCCAGGATTTCAGGGACCTGCACACTCCCTGGGGTCCCTCTGTTCTGTCTCCCCAGCTACACTCGCAGTCTAAGGATGGCAGCTGTGGCTGGACCGGGCCTCCCCTCTCCTGGGGGGTGAAGGCCAAAGTTTCCAGCGGCCCTTGTCAAAATGCCCCTCTCTGCCCAGCTCCTCACAGGTACCTCCCGCGTTCTTTCCTCCACACCTTTCTAGCAGGTGGCTCCTATCCATCCTTCGAGGCTCAGGCCAGACATCACCTCCTCCAGGAAACCTTCCTCATCCTGGCTCACCTGCTTCCCATGGCCTCCCATAGTCCTCGCTCTTTCCCACCCCCTCACAATCCCACCCAGTGTTCTATCGGGCTTTTCCTGCACCTCCCTCTCCCAGTGCCCAGGCCATACCTCGCCCCCCTCCCCCGTGACTGAGTCCCACGCAACTGAATGGCCAGCAGCAGTGAGCTAGGCCCAGAGCTGGGGCCGCCAGGTTTCCTGAATGGGCTGACAGTGACCCTTCCCCCGACGGTACAGTGCAGCCGCACAGAGAGCAGCACAGTGGAATCCTCTCTCCCCCGCAAATCCAGTGTCCCAGAGGTGGCAAGGGGGCCCCTTCTTGGAGAGAGGGGATGCTTCCCACGCTCTGTGAAGCTTAGCCATTGCTATTCTTCCCTGACAGAGACAGGCTTGCAGCACTAGAGATTCGACTGCTCCCATGTGAACCAAGGGGTGGGTCGGGGAGGTGAACTGATGGGGGCAGATCTGGCTCGGCGTAGTCAGACCTGTGCAAACAAGGAATACGAGTAATGGGCTCCCCATCACAAGAGGCACGCAAGCAGAAGCAGAGGGCCTGCAGAGGGCAGTGTGGGTGTCAGCTTGGGCACAGAGCTGGATATCTTCTAAGGACCTGCCCCAGTCTGAGACTGAGAGTTACAAGGGAACGGAGAAAGCCAATTCAGCATAGATGCCAATGTTAGAAAGGAGCTAACTTCTCCACGAGGGAGGCGTGGCCTTATCCTCGGCTCACTCTCTTCCGGGCAGGTGAGCTGAGCACGTGCACGCTGTGGCCACTCCGAAACCCCGCAGGACGGGCAGGTTCAAAGGCATAATCACTGAGCGCTGGAAGCCCAGCATCGTTGCCTGAACAAAGGCTGCATTCAGCCTGATGCGAGACCTCTGATCTCCCAGGTCCTGACTGCGGCGGGCACACGCGTGACTCTAGAGCAGCCTCGGCAGCCCTTCCTGGTGCGTCCTGCACCGGCGACCACCTCACCAAGCGGGGCTGTGTTCAGGGCACTGCTGGATCCTCGAGGCATCTCTTACCTTCAAAGGCAGGGGCCAGCGGGGAGGTCTGGGGGCTGGGAGCAAGGCGGCTGACGGTCAGGTCGCTCTCGGTGCCCCCGCGGTGGTTCAGCATGCAGGTGTACACCGTGGAGCCTGCGGACAGGACGACCCCAGAATGTGGGAGCCATTTAGCAGGGCGGCCCCTCAGCTCAGGGTAACCCTTGGCCGAATGCCCTAGGGGGGCAGCCTTGAAAGGCCCCTCGTCTCAGTGATGCCACCACGACTGAATGACCCAGAGAGGGATGGGCAGATCACCCAGCACTGCCATGCCCAGAGGAGGAAGGGTCAGGAGGGAGGCTTCTTTCTTCTAGAAGTGCCTCGAATTCCTCCCTCCCACCCACCCCACCCCCACGCTGGGACGTCTTTAAGGGCAGGATTTATATCTCATTCGTTGGGTGCTCCTAGCATCATGCCTGGCATAGCAGGGGCTCCTTGAATGGCTGATGAATAAATCAATATGCAAAAGGAAGTTGATGGATGGATGGATGAGAGGATGCGGAGGTGGGGAGAGGATGGGGGGGGAAGCATGGCTGGAAGGAGGGGATGGGTGGGTGGGTAGAAGGGTGTTGGCACAAAGAATGGGACGCAGGGGATTAAGGGGAGGTGAGTAGCAGGTACATGTGAGGGGGTGGGCAGGTGGGTTGGCTGAATAAATGGTGTAATGGGTTGAACTGTGTCCCCCAGAACGGTACGTTGAAGTCCTAACCCCCAGTCCCTGTGAATGGACCTTATCTGGAAATAGGGTCTTTGCAGATGGGATCATGCTAGGGTGATCAGGGGTCATCAGAGTGGGGCCCTAATCCAACGTGACTGGTGCCCTTAAAGGAAGAAGAAAACACAGGGAGAAGGCCGTGTGACTCAGAGGCAGAGACTGGAGCAACGTGGTTGAAAGCCACGGGTGGTGGCCACGGCCAGAAGCCGGGAGGGGCAAGGAGGGATTCTAGGTTCTTGGGATCATGGCCCTGAGCTTGAACTTCCAGCCCCAGGCTTGTCAGACAACACATTTAGGTTGTTTAAAGCCACTCAGTTTGTGGTACTTTGTTACAGCAGCTCTAGGAAACTAATACCGATGGGGCTGGGTGAGTTTTGGGTTGGGTGGAGGGGTGGGCAAGATGCTAAAGGGATGTGTGATAAAAAAGGAGAGGAATATCCCCAATATTGCATGGGACATACTTACGCTAAGAAGTTATTCATTCTTTATTGAGAATTCAAATGGAACTGAACACCCTGTGTTTTTGTTTAATTCTAGAAACCCTATCTGGGGAGAGCGTTCCTAGGAGGGGAAGCGGACAGGTTCCCCGGCCCCAGGAGACTGTTCTGAGGACTTGCTGCCTGGAATCCTGTCTGGAACAAAGCAAAAGCAGGGGCGGGGGCAGCAGGGAGGATGGAGGAGGAGACAGAGGGTAGAGGGAGGGAGGAAGGTGGAGGGGGCCTGGGGCCGGGGCTCGGCCAGGAGGGCAGAGGGGTCTGGACACGGGGACCCAGGGCCAGGCCCCAGGGCGGAGCCATGAGCCAGATGAGCCCAGAAAGGACAGGGTCAGCTCGCCGTCTCGTCTCAGTGCCCGGGGCTGCACTGAAGTGGGAAAGCGTGGCCCACCTGGGCTCCGGACCTGGGGGCCGGTTGACATCAGCTGAGAAGAGCCAGTCGGCGGCCTTCCTCGCGTCCAGGCCCACCAGGTAGAACTTCCCGAAGTACGACATGTCAAACACAGCAGCGGCCCCTCTGCAGGCCAGACACTCCTTCTTGATCTGAAAAGTTCCAGAGGTGGGGTGCTGTGTGGGCTCCGGGACCTGACTCCTCCCCCAGACCCTGGGGCACTGGGCCCTTGGCTGTCCTCCTGCTCCGCGAGCCCCTCCTGCCTCCCCCCACCGCCTCCAGCTAGGAACACACGCTGACCATCCTTTTCAAGCACAGGAGACACTCTCCAGGGTAGACCAGAAGCCATAAAACAAGACAATAAATTCAAACGGGTTAAAATCATACAAAATATGTTCTTTGACCACAGTGGAATCAAATTAGAAATCAGTAGTGAAAGAAAAATTGGGAAATTCCCAAATAAGTGAAATTAGACAACGCAGTCCTAGATAATCAACGGATCAAAGAGAAAGGGAATTAGAAAACACTTGGAGATGAATGAACATGAAAATACAACATATGCAGACTGATGGGATGAAGCCAGTGCTGTGCTCCCGGAAGCTTTACACCTGCAAGTGCTCTGCAGTCAGTAACCTAACTTCTCCACTTTGAGAAACTAGGAAAGGAGAGCAAATTAAACCCAAAGCAGGCAGAAGGAAAGACATACTAGAGATTAGAAAGGAAATAGATGAAGTCTTGAAAAATAGAGAAAATCAGCAAAATTGAAAATTGTTTCTTTGAAAAGATCCACAAAATTGGGAAATCACTATAGCTAGACTGACCAAGAAACAACAGAGAAGGACTCGAAGTATGGAAATCAGGGATGAAAGGGGGCATCACTGACCAACTTATAGCAAAGGATTATAAGGAATACTACCAACAAATTAGACGCGAAATGGAAATTCCTAGAAAGACACAAATTACTGAAGCCGACGGAAGGGGAAATGGTCTAAATCCATCTATAATAAAAAAGAGACTTAACTAGTCATTTAAAACTCCCCACAAAGAAAAGCCCAGGTCCAGATGGCTTCGCTAGTGTATTTTACCAAACATTCCAAAAAGAATTAATACCAATTCTTCACAGACTCTTCCCAAGAGGCCGGCATTACCCCCTGATGCCAAAACCAAAGACCTCATAAGGAAAGTACAGACCGATATCCTTCATGAATACAGATACAAAAACCTCAACAAAATACTAGCAAGCTAAATCCAGCAACATATAAAAAGGATTACACACCACGGTCAAGTGGGATTATCCCAGGAACGGGAGGCTGGTTTACCACCCCAAAATCAATCGACGTAATGTACCGTATTCACAGGATAAAGAACAAAAACCAAATGATCATCTCAATAGATGCAGAAAAAGCATCTGACAAAATCCAACACAAGTAAACTAGGGCTAAAAGGGAAATTCCTCAACCTGATAAAGGGCATGAACAAAATCTCACAGCTGACATACTTAATGGTGAGAGACTAAATGTCCCGCAGTAAGATCAGGAACAAGACAGGGCTGTCCACTCTGCTACTTCTACTCAACACTGTACTGGAGGTCCCGGCCAGAGCAAGTAGGCAAGAAAAAATAAAAGGCATCCAGACTGGAAAAGGGGAAGTAAAACCATCTCTATTTGCAGATGACGTGATCTTACATGCAGAAAATCCTAAGGAACCCACTGAAAAACTATTACACCTAATAAAATAGCTCAAGAAGGTTGCAGGATATAGGGTCAGTACACAGCAAACAAAAAATTTTTGTATTTCTATACGCTAGCCATGAACAATTGATGAAATTAAGAAAATAATTCTATTTACAGCATCAAAAAGAATTTTTAAATGCTTACACATAAATTTAACAAAAGCAGCGCAAACTTGTACTTAAAAACTAGAAAACATCTTTGAAAGAAATTAAAGACCTAAATAAACGGAAAGACCTCTCATGTTTACGAAATGAAGACTCTCTATTGCTAAGACGGCTGCACCCCCCACATCAGTCTGCCGATTAGACAGAGTCTACCGAAATCTCGGCTGGCTTCTTGGCGGAAGCCGACAAACTGATTCTAACATTCATACAGAAATGCAAGGCACCCAGACTATTCCAAACAATCTTGAAAAAGAAGAACAAAGCTAGAGGATTCACACTTCCTGATTTCAAAACTTACTACAAAGCTAATGTACTCAAGACAGCGTGGTATAGCATAAGGATAGAGATACAGATCAATGGAATAGAATTGAGAGTCCAGAAATACACCCTGACGTTTACGGTCAGTTGATTTTTCACAAGGACGCCAAGGCAATTCGATCGGGAAAAGAATAACCTTCAACAAATGGCGCCGGAACACCTGAATAGCCGCCTGCGAAAGCACGAAGTTGGACCCCTTCCTCACGCCACACACAAAACTTCATCAGAATGAACCACAGACCTAAGTACAAGACCTAAAACTATACCATTCTGAGAAGAAAACAGAAGAGTAACTCGTTGTGACCTGGGTTAGGAAACGCCTTCTTAAATATGACACTAAAAACGCAAGGGACAAAAGAAAAACTACATAAGCTGTACTTCATCAAAATTAAGAACTTTCGTGCTGCCAATGATATCATTACAAAAGTGAAAAGACAACCCACAGAAGGGGAGAAAATGTTTACAAATCATAAATCTGATAAGGGACTTGTAGCCAGAATGTACGGAGAATTCTTATAGCTCAGTAAAAAGACAAATAGCTCGATTTAAAAATGAGCAAAATATCTGGATAGACATTTCTCCAAAGAAGATATACAAATGGCTAAATATGCACATGAAAAGATGTTCAGCGCCAGTAGTCATTAGGCAAATGCAACTCAGATCTTTGAGATACCACTTCACACCCACCCGGATGGCTAGAGTCAAAAAGAGAACTACACGTGCCCACGAGGATGGAGAAACGAGAACCTCGTCCGCCGCGGGCGGAGGTGTGAAATGGTGCAGCCACTTTGAAAAAGCCTTCGCGGATCTTCAAAACATGAAACGTGGAGCTACCACATGGCCCGGCCATCCCACTCCTAGATATTTACCCGTGAGAAATGAAAACATCTGTCTAAAAACTTGCACACACATTTTTCAGAGCAGCATTATTCATAATAGCCCAAAAGTCGAACAACGCAAATGTCCATCAACAGATGAATGGATAAGTAAAAAGAAGTGTATCCATGTCATGGAATATTGTTCAGGATAAGGAGTAATGAAGCACTGACAACTTCCTAAAACATGGATGGTCCTTGAAAACATTATGCTAAGTGAAAGAAGCCAGTCACCAAAGACCACCACCGTACGAGTCCATTACGTGAAATGTCCAGATGAGGCAAAGCTACACAGACAGCAAGTAGATTAGTGGCTGCCGGAAGGTGGGGATGCGGTGAGAAAATGGGCTAATGGGTATAGGGTTTCCTTGGGGGCGGGGGGGAGATAAAAAAGTTCTAAAATTAGATTGCAGTGATGGTTGCAGAACCCTCTTAATATACTAAAAGCATTGTACACTTTAAGTGGCTGGGTGGTATGGTATGTGAATATATCTCAATAAAGCTGTTTTTTTTAAAACAAAACAACAACAACAAAAAAAACAAGGCAGCATCTCTCATTATTTCCCTCCATACAGTACGCAAACGCTTGGCTCCAGTCTCAAGGTTTTCTGCTGTCCATCTGTTTTTTCTGCTTGGTCTTCCCTTGCAATGTCACTCCATCTTTGCCCTAAACCCCTCACCCCATCGCTGAGCAGATGTGCCAATCCCATTGCTTTTACGGGAAAAAAAAAAAAATTATAACAGCAAAGCTGCCACTTAGGAAGCATTTACGGTGTGTGAGGGGCCCACGCCATCTCCTCCCGCCCCGTGTGGTACAGACACCACTGCCCGGGAGCAAGTGTGATTAGCAGCCTCATACCCAGGTGCCCTCTGAGGCCCAGGGGCAGTACGTGGGCCACTCAAGTTTACACAGGTGGAAACGATGAGCTGTTCATCACCTGGGTCTGTCTAGTAGTGCCCCGACCCCGAGAAGCCGCTGTGCGCATCCCTCCCCGCTCTGCGTTCAGTGATGCCATGCCGCGTGGTTGGGTGGGAGGGAGCGGACGGTGAGGGTATTTATACAGAGGAAACTGGCCAGCGCCGGGGATCAGGCTTCTCCCCGGGACAGCTGGTTGTTACACGGCACCCCATGGGGTCTGCGCAGCTCCTGAGCCCCAGAGGCTGCTGTTCACCCCTCTCCAGACACCACTACTCTTTATGGAGCTCCCTTCACCCACCAGTCATGTGGTACCTTCACTTACACTGCTGGGGCTGCAGATCAAACCCCAAAACAGCTTCCTGGGCTGACTCTCGTCTAGCCAGGCTGGGGAAGTTGCCAAGGCTGAGAACAAGTGCATGTTTCATGCTTTGGGACTGTCGAGGTGCCTTTGCGCGGGTGGGATGCAGCCACGAAGCCAAGTTGGCATCCCCTCCCAGCGCCCACATCCTCAAGGGCCTGAACATCCCGCAGGCCTTGGGAGCCACCGTGCGGAGGTGCCAGACGGGTCCCCGTTTGCTCCCCGGAGAGGCAGCCCCCAGGGACTCCTGGGCTTTCAGACGCACATGCCCCCCCTTCCATTTCAGAAGCCCCCTCCTCCAATGCCTTTACTACAGCAAATTTTGGAGGAAAGCGTGCCTCCTCCCCTTCAGGACCGGGTGCAGAACTAGTCACGATAAAAATGTGGGCCTGTTCAAAATGTATTAAGAGTTTCCAGGCAGCAACAGCAGAGCTTTGCTCCTAAGCAGGGGGCCCCACGTGACTGCAGGGGTCCCACGCCCAGGAAGCTTCCCAGGCCACCCATCCCTGGGGACCCCCAGGCTGAGGCCTCGGCCCCCCCCACAAACAGATACCGAAGGGACTTCGCTCCCTCCCCAGTCGGCCACGTGCACGGGGACACAGCACGTTCTGCTGGGTAACAAAACAGCTGGGAGGCTCAGAGGGGAAGCCGGCAGAGTCTCTTCTGCAGAAGCCGCCTGTGAGAACTTCCTGGTGTGACGCAGACTCAGAGGGACTCACCTCAACCCCGAGAGAACTGAGGAGTCGGGAACGGAAGGAAGGGGCCAGGGGCCGCCAGGAGCGGCTGCAAGAGGCTCGGAGAGGTGAAGCCCTGGCCCGAGGCCACAAAGCCAGACCCAGGCCTGGCTCCAGCCCCGCTCCTTGAGCAGAGGCCTCAGCGCTGGCAAAGTCTTGGTACAGACGGGGTGGGGGGGGGGGGGCAGAGGAGAACATCACCGATTCCTCCACGAAACTGCGTCGGCCAAAAACGGGGGTGGGGATAGCCGGCAGAGTGGGCCAGCCCGCGGGCACACCCGCCTTTCCATCCCATCAGGGATGGGGCATCCTACCACGTCGTGGTGGGGCGGGAAGTCGAAGGTGTACTCGTGGCCCAGCAGCCTGCCGTAGACGTAGTCCTCGTGCGCCCGCTGCCTGTAGGCCCCGTAGTAGTCGTAAGGGAGCACCTGGGGCAGAAGAGGGGTCGTCACCGGTCCCGCCCCCTCCTCCCCCCTCCACGCACAGTGTGGCCCGGTGCCGGCGGCCTGGCCAGCCCTGAGCCGGGTCCTGCGGAAACAAAGGTCCACAGGGCAGAGCTGGTCCTGCCCTCTCCGAGCCCCGCTCTCGAGGGGCAACGCACTGTGGACGAGGCCGGGGTGGAGGCGGGGCTCAGTCATGCCCTCCACGTTGCACAGGTGACACCGTAATCTCCATGGCGGTGGGAGCGCTGGGGCCCCGGAGGGTGGAGAAGGAATGGGGTGTGCTCGGGTAGGGAGGGACGGCGAGGGACGGGGCTGAACGGGAAAGAGAGGTGGGTTGATTGGGACCTTGGGGGCCACGCCAGGGCTTCCGACTCAACGCCAAGGCGCTGGGATAAGGCCCAGGGATCAGCTTGCGGAAGGAGAGGGAGGGGGAGTCGGGGCTGGGGTGGCCGCGGTGATCCGTGACCAGGTCCTGCTCGGGGCCAAACCCTGCGCAAAGGGCCTCGCGCTTCCGGGAAGGGAGATCCTCTCTACAGGTGAGGAAACCGAGGCGCCGAGAGACTGAAACTTGCCTCAGGTCACAGGAGAGTCCTGAGCGCCTGGCGTGAGCCCAGGTGGTGGGCCCCAGAGGCTGGCCCCTCAGCCACCACTTGCCTTGGCTTCTCCTGCACTCGGTCAGCCGCTCTCAGAAAGGCCCAGGACCCAACACTCCGCACCTGGTCCTGTTCCTGGGGATGGAGCCCCTCCTCCTCCCCCAGCCCTCCCTCCTAACTCTGCGGCCACTCCTGGAAAGGTGTGAACAGGCCCGCCAGTTCCCGCCTACCAGCACGGCCAGCCCTGCCCAGTCTCTTTTCACCGGTGAGAGCCGAGTGTGAGATTCTGAGTCAGGCCTCTTCGCTCCCCCAAGCACACCCCCTACCCCACCCCACTCCAGCCCAACCTCTGGCGTCCAGGGAGGGGCCTTTACAGGAATCTCTGTAGGAAGTCATCTCCCTGGCCCGCCAGGTGGCTCCCCCTGGCCCCTGAGTCTCCTGCAGGAACATCCCAGCCCGCCGTAGCCTGGCCAGGGCTCAGGGGTTTGGGGACGTCTCGTCACCCAGTGCCCTGGACTCCCAGGATGGCTCCCGGGTGGGGATTGCACAGCCTGCCCATCTCGGGACCAGGGGTATGTCGCCGATTCCTGCTCTGGTCTCATCGCCTTGCCCACGGATTCTGGGGGGAGAGGGGCTTCCAGGGCAGACCAGGCTGGCTGCAGTGGGCTCTGCAGAGACCTGCTCAAGGAGGGGTCTACCTAGAGAAGCAGAGGCAGACGCCGTCAGGAGCTCCGGCCTCCATCCACCTCACCTAACAGGCCCTGGAACTTGCCTTGGCACATAGCTGCTGCGGAGATGGGAGATGGGTCGCGCTGGAAAGGGACCGGTGAAACGTAACAACGGGAAAGGGGTTTTAATTTGTACAAATCTGGATCAAATACTATCCCCCCTGGTTGTATTAAAGCATCCCCTCAGCATCACATCACCTACTCCAGAGACCGCAGGCCGAGGGTCTCACAGGCAGGACAGCTTTGACTCTTTTCTCTGAGGACCCGGGTCCCTGAGAGGCACTGGGTGGGGGTTGGGCAGCCCCCAGGAGGGCACCCAGAGGCCAGGACGCTGTGAAATACCAACTTACAAGCTAACACACAGAATGCATAATTTTGTGCTAAATCCTCCTACTAACATTCACAGTTGCAGTTGCCGAAAATATATGAACAAAATTACGAGAAGATACTCTAATTTCTCCCGTAAACCTGGGGAGTCTTGTGTGAAGCCTCCACTCTGTGGAACACCAGCTCTCCTGGCCCCTGGCCCATTGGGGCCGTGGAAGGCCGGGCACCGTGGGTGGTGAGGGACGCCTGTGGGGACATCCCCCGACCTCAGGCGGACCGGCCGGGGCTCGGCTTCTCCGAAGGCCAGGTGACTCACCCGGCCCACGGCACTAAGGACAGGGAGACACACAGCCACCTCCGGTGGGGAGGACGTGGGGGGGACGGGGGGCAGGGGCCAGGCACAGGCCGGGCCGGGGGCATGGCCGCGGGGTGCCGGGGGGCCACTCACCGGAGCCGCGCCGTGGGGACTGAACCATCCCGGCCTCTCCCAGCCGTGCCGCTCCTGGAACACGCAGCCTCGTGCGAGGAGTTCCTGGTTGTGGACGGAGAAGAGGCCCCCTCAGGCCTGGCCGGACGCGCAGAGCAGGGCAGGGAGGGGAGAACCTGCCACCCGGTACCGCAGCAGGCAGTGGGCAAAGAGGTCCCGGTACTCGGAACCAGGACCCAAGCCCAGGCTCTGGCTCCAGCTCTGTGGCCCTCCCAGCACCCACACTGCCCACCTCAAGAATCCCCCGTCTGTAGAATTACCTTCTCTTATGGACCGAATCGCACCCCCAAATTCCTATGCTGAAGCCCTAACCCCCAGTGTGACCGTATTTGGAGACGGGGCCTGTGAGGAAGGAATTAGGGTGAAATGAGGCCCTAAGTGTGGGGTCCAAAGCCTTATTAGGAGAGGAGAAGCCACCAGGGCTGTCCCTCTGCCAGGAGCAGACACAGCGGGAAGGCGGCCGCCCTCACCAGGAACCGGTCAGCGGACACCTGGATCCTGACCGCCCAGCCTCCAGAAGTGTGAGAGATGAATTTGAGCCCCCCAGCCTGCGGCGTCTGTTACGGCAGCCCGAGCAGTCTGGGACACCCAGTGACCCAGCGATGCCACAGCTAAGTGTACACCCAGGAGAAGTGACACCAGGGACGCAAACAAGCCTGTGCACACATGCATTCACAACCACCCAGAGGTGGGGACAGCCCAGGTAGGTGCCCATCATCCGACGAACGGATGACCAGTGTGGTCCATCCATATGATGGGATGTTATTCAGCCTTAAAAAGGAAGAACGTTCTGACACCTGTTACATCATAGATGAACCTCAGAAACAAGCTAAGGAAAGGAAGCCCGGTCACCAAGGGCCACACAGGGTACGATTCCATTTATGTGAAGTCACCAGAACAGGTAAATCCAGAGAGACAGAAAGTATAGATCAGTAGTTTTTCTAGGCTGGGGGGGTGGGGGCGACATGGGGAGTTATTGCTTAATGGGTACGAGGTTTCCTCTTGCAGTGACAAAAAGATCCTGGAACTGGTTAGTGGTGATGGTTACACAGCTCCGTGAATGTACTTAATCCCCCTGAGTTGTATACTTTAGAATGGTTAAAATGGCAAGTTGTATGTTATGTGTACTTTACCACAATAAAAACTCATAGCAGACACAATAAAGTAATATGGTGGCAGGTTTCTTTGAAAATAAGTTTAGCCTGGGGGGGGCGGCGGGAAAGAATCTCCGCTCTAAGGTTTGGAAGGACCCTGTGCCTGGGGCCAACCCAGCCCAGCGCCCAGGAGCGGTGGGCTTCGGAAGCTGAGTCTGACCGGGCATTCAAGTGCCAGCACCGATGGGCGCCAGAGGCCAAGACGGCCTGAGTCTCCCCCTCCCTGTGGGCCACCGCCTCGAGGGGGAGGGTGCTCCAGGTCACATGCCAACCGGTGACCCACGGATGCGTCCTCCCTGGACGTCCAAGGGGGTGGCAACCAAGGACACAAAACCCACTCCCCTCCAGTGAGCGTGGAGACGCCTCCACCAGAGACGCATCACCCTTCCTGGGAGGGAAAATGGAGAGCAGCCTCCTCTATTTAACAAAACACACGCCAACCGTCAACGGCTGGGAAGTGTCACCAGGAGGGTGCTGATGAGGAAGTGAAGTGTGGGTGAAGTGGCAGTGAAGTGCCGATGCCTCCCCGGGGGCAGGGCTGCTGCACCCGCCAAGCCCCCTCTGGGCAGAACTGTGCACGTGTGAGCAACGTGTCTGAGCCCATCGTCTACCCGAGAGTCATCAAGCAAGCCCTGTGCTCCCTGGGAGGCTGCTGAGCTGCGGGGACGGTGCAGGCCCGGGGACAGGCTGGGGGACCCCGAGCCCACATGGGGCCCAAGATTCCCTGCTGGCCCTCTAGGCCAGGCTGGAGGAGAGGGCAGCCCGGGAGCCAGGGGTGTCTCTGTCCTGGGGAGGTGCCGTGGGCACCAGCTCCCTCTGGGGTCCAGGCGCTGGAGCCCCAGATGAAGGAGCCTCCTTCTTCTGCTTAAGTGCTACCTGCTCACTGCGCCCTGCCCACCTGCCTCCCACCCCAGCCGCCCAGTCAACAAACATTCCCTGAGCACCTACCCAGAGTCAGGCTCTGCGCTCAGAGTGACGGGGGCCCAGCCCCCGTTGCCAGGGTCCTCGTAGACAGGTAAGCGAAGCATGCAGCCCAAGACGGGGGCAAGGAAGGGGGGATGGAGATGGACTTGGGGTTGGGGGGGGTAATGGGAGCACAGGGAAGGCACCTGGGTTGTCAGGGGCCTGGGAGAGTGCCCAGGGGCAGGTCCCAGGAAAGGGCACCCGACGATGGGTTTCATCATATGAGTGGAAGCTTGCCAGGGAGGAAAGTCATCCCAAGCAGGCCCCACAAGCAGGAGCACGTCTTCTTAGCACGCCACTGCCTGGCCCTGCCCTCCTGGTGGGCGACTGCACACACCTGCTGGTGCACCTGGCCCTCACGACCCCCCACTGCGCTCCAAGCACATTCCCTCGGTAAGTGCCCGGGAGTGAAGGAGCCAACGCCTGCCCTGCAACCGGGGTGGGGCGGGTGCTGCATGCAGTCTGTCACCCCACACCTGGGGCTCCCCAAGAGCGCCGGCAGCCGGCACAGAGCAGGCACTGTGGGGGGGGGGGGGCGTGGCACCTCGTGCAGGGGGTCTGTCCTCATGTTGCGTCCAGCCAGGGGCTCGTCGTGGGGGAAGACGACCGAGTAATTCTTGGAGTAGGACTCATGGCTGCGCTCTCGAATCCAGCGGCCGTGGTCCGTGAGCGAGTGATGGAAGCGCCTGTCGTGGATGGAGTGGCCTGTCACTGCCTTGGGGACCCTTGTCCCCTCCACGGGAGTCCTCCCTATGGCTCCCTCAGGGGGGCTCCTGGCTCTCTGTTCTCCCACCGAGGGGTCTCGGGCAGCCCGCAAATCTTGGGGAGCTCAGCGTCCTCGTCTGCAGCCCCCTACACCTGATGGGCGCAGGGAGTGGACACCTCAGGCTCAGGGCCTCAGGCTGGGGACGTGCGTGGGGTGAGCCGTGCTCCTTGCCCCCGACCTGGGCCCCGGGCCGAACAGGCCCCAATGATCTTGTGAAAGTTAACGTGAGGGATCTTCGGAGTTTAGGGTCAGCAGATGTGATGGAGCGCCCCTTTCCCCTTGGTGCCCCTCAGCGGAGGCAAGGAGTGAAGGTGACGGCCTCTCAGGTCAGACCCCCAGGAGGCGCAGAGGAGTGGGAGAAGTCCCAGCTGTGTTGGGGGCCCCACTCCCAGGGATGGTGTGGCTGCGATCCCTGCACGTTTGTCCCCTGGCAGCTGGGGGGGACACCAGGTGCAGCCACTCCACCCATGGTGGTGTCCAACTCCGCCCGCGGATCCCATGCGATTTCCTGCTGAGCTGAGAGGCCCCTCCCCGAGCCTTCACGAAGGGAGGACAGCCACGGCCAACCAGCAGCCCTTCCGTCTGGTCCCCAGAGTGGCCACGGCTGCTGGGCTGCGTTACACGCTGCGCCCTGCAGCCCCTCCCAGGAACAGCCCACCTCTCAGGCGCCCAGCTCACTGCGGCCCCTGCCTGCCCACTCCTTCACTCCCCACCTGTTGGCATCTCACGTGTCCTCTGGGGCCCACCTCCCCCCCCGCCGTGTCCCCATCTGTGCTGCTGTCCTCAGGGGCCTGGCCTGAGCCTCGGCAGGGCTACTCAGTGTGCTGCTCTGACCTGGGCAGGGGCTGGTGCTGCGGATGTGGGAATTATCATGGCAGATATTATTCGTAGTGATTGCTGTCGTGTAAGGAGCCCTTTTCCAGGGCAGGCCCAGGGCTGAGGGCCACCTGCAAGAACCCCTGGTGCAGTCCTCAGAGCGGCCTCAGGTGTGGGGCTCCTGGTTTGACTCATTCCACGCGACAGGAACCTGCTGCACTGAGCCAGGAGCTTCCAGAAAGAAGGGGGGCCATGAAGCACCGCCAAGGGCCTGGGGAGGGGTCCCAGCGGCGGCACGTGGGGCTGCAGGAGCAGGCTGGCGAGGGGCTGAGCCGGGGCGGGAGGAGGCCAGGAGACTCACCCCCCTTGGCAGCAGGAGCCCAGTGGCTCCTGGGATGGGACGTGGTCACCTACCCAGCCTCGCTGAGAGTGGGGCTCCTGGGAGGCTCTCAAGGGGGGAGGTGGAGCCTCAGTTGTACTCTCAAACCCCCTGGGTGGCAGGGACCAGGGAGGGGGATGGGCCTGAGGCAGGGCTGGGTGATCCCTGCACAGGCCCATCCCGCCCCTCTAGACAGGCCCCCACCAGCCCCTCTGCTCACCCCTGTGCACACCTGTGGGTGTCAGGGGCGGGGGCACTCAGCTCAGCCCAAGCACGACAGGGGTCAGCAGCGGAAGGACCACTCCCCGTGGCCCACAAGGACCCGACTGCCGTTTTCCACCTGCATACAAGCCGGCAGAGGGGCCTGCAGCCGGGGTCCGGGGTCCAGCCACCCTCTTGACATAACAAAGAGCGACTTCTCCTTTCCTGGTTGCCAGGACCCCAAGAGCTTTCTTTAAAAACAACGGCCCGTTCTCTGGGCCCCACCTATGCCAGGCCCTGGGGGAGGCGACGCATCCCTACCATGAGCCTCAAATGCATGCCACTGAGAGCGTGGATCATTGTTCCCATTTCACAGATGGGGAAACCGAGGTCAGAGAGGAGGAGGAACTGGCTAATTGGTGGGGGACCGGGACAGCTGAGAACCTGTTTGGGTGTCCAAAGGGGGTGCCACCGCCACCATCTGTGAGGCAGCTGCTGTGGCCTTGAGGGCACCTGGTGCCAGGCCAGCCCCGGGAGCCTCACATGCGGGCCAGGGTCCAGACACGCCCTGGTCCCAGCCCTGGGCCCCGATCGCCTTCTCAGGCACCTCTCTCCCTGAGCCCGTCCTCCACGTGTAAGACGAGGAGGTGACATGGGTCAGAGTTCTGCTCTGACCTTCTGAGTGTCTAAGCAGGGGGACAAGGCTGGCGCTCCCTCGTCCGGGTTTGTTGGTGACTCCCTGACGCAGCGCCCTCATTTCCTAGCTCTGCCTCTCTTGTGGCGCCTGGGTCTCCATGCCCCGCTCAGGCCAGGCAAGCAGAACATCCCATCAGTGCTGAGAGGCCCCGGGTGCCGGTGCCATAGCTGGTCCGGTCGTGGCAGCCGTCCGTATGTGCGTGGGGATGAGGGCGAGGGGGCAGGTGCTGGGTGGACACGGACGCCCCACATCAGTGACCGCTCAGGCCCGATGCCATGGGCCGGTCATCTCCTGGGTGCATTGCCCAGGCCAGAAAGGCGGGTGGCCCAGATCACAGCCCCGACCCCAACCCACTGGGCCCCAGCACTCAGGGGCTCCCTCCCTGGGCCCTCTGCCTTCCAACCTGTGACGCAAGGGCAGGGGCAGGAGTTCTGCCTTCCACCCACAAACCTGCCCACAAGACGCTCCCTCTAATGTCACAGCTTGTGAGAAGAGGCGGCTAAGGAGGGAGGCTCAGACCAATGCCAGGGGCCTCCACCAGCCCCGGAGGTGAGAGGCCACTCGGCGAGGCCGAGGATACGCCCTGGTACGTCCGATTCCAGTGCTGAGGCCTCACGCCCCGAGGGAAGCCGGACGGCAGACAGCCCTGCAGGGCTGGAGCTGGGTCATTGCCCACTCTGGCTCGCACGCGGGGTGACTTCAGACAAGATGCCTCCGGCGACGGCGCCTCTGTTTTGCTGTTTGTAGCGGGAGGGGCTTGGACTGGCCCCTCTCTGAGGCCCCGTGAAGCTTTGTCATTTCTGGAACATTCCTCTCTTGGGACAGCACGTGGGCACAGACCCAGGCAGACTCCAAGGTGGCGCCAGAGCGGACCACACTGTGCCAGGCGCCGTGGAGGGGGCGGCAGTGGGGGTGGGGATCTCAGGGTATGTCTGTCTGTCTCTGTGGGGGCCATAATCCCCCCCAGTGGACACAAGGTCCCCAGCGGGCCAGGCAGGGACAAGGTGAGCAGAGGAGCTGGGGTACACTGAGCTGAACCAGCGTCACCTCCAGCCCTGCCACCTCCAGTCCTGCCGGGCAGCTGGGATCTCCGCAGTCACGGCGGAGCGGGCCGAACACCCACAGAGGCCCCTCCAAGCCGCTGCCTCGACTGCCACCTGCAGGGCTCGGGGCGCAGGACTGCCACCTGGGGGCCAGACCTCAGCCCCACCGATTGCCACCCTCCGGACCCTGCCTGGGGGCCCCCACATCCCTGTCCCGACTCATAGAGGTCAGTGGGCAACCAGGACGCCTCTCAACTCTGATATCAGTGCTCCCTGGGCTCAGCTCAGCTTTGTTCAGTGTTTCCGTGTGCAGACCTGATGCCGAGCGTTTTACCTACACAAACACGCTCACTGCTCCCGGCGACATTTACAGCATATACATCACACCCCAGGTTACAGAGAGGAAAGTGCTCGGCACAGGGTCTGACTGATTCCAGACACCCTGTGAGTGAGGGATGGATGCAGCTGACGTGTCGCTCAGGGCTGCCTGTCTCCCAGATACGCACATGTCCTAACAATGACCACCAGTTCAGCCCCATTTCCTGGGCAGCCTGTGCAGTCCCTCCTGCTCCCCCGACCTCAGTCTCCCCATCTGCAAAGTGGGATGATAAGATCCCACTGCTGATCCCAGAGCTGTCAGGCGGGTCAGGCAGGACACTGGGACAAGAGGTCCTGGAAACTGTAGAGGGCCGTGGATCTGCCAGACCCAGGCACCCTGCAGCACCGCCCCCGCTGGCAGCCTTCTTCCCTTTCTTCCCTTACTGCCACCTCTTCCAAGAAGCCCTCTGGATTTCAGGGAAGGCTCCTTTTTAAATAGCCCTGGATATTTATCCCACCCCGCCCCACCCCATCCTAGGGCAGCCACCTCCTGCCCACGGGTCCCAGCAGGCACTTGCCTGATGTCGTAGCTGTGCATGTCCTTCTCCGGGCGCCCGTGGATGATCCAGTGGGCCAGCTCCTGCCCACAGCCACCTCCCAGCATCATTCCTGGCAGGAGCAGAGCCGCAGGTGTGCAATCCACCCCCAGGGCCCTGCACCTCCGTTCCGTGCCCCTCCCACCTCTATGGGCAGCATCAGCCCCTAAGCCCTGGACCTCACACCTGGGGTGCCACACACCTCCTAATGGGACCTCACCCGCTCCCGGCAGGCTTGTCCCATCTCCACCCCTGTCAGGGCTGCAGTGCTGCCAGGCCCAGCGCCCCAACCCAGGGGGGGTGCTCTGAGAACTGAAGGAGAGGCCCAGTTGGCTGTCTTCACTCGCAGGGATGCCAGGGAGTCGGGGACGCACTGCGGCCCACGCTTACCTGCACTGTTGAAGCCGCAGCCCAGGAAGAATCCACGGAGCTCGGGTGCCTCCCCCATCAGGGGCTTGTGGTCCGGTGTGAATGACTCTGAAAGGGAGGGGTAGGCCTGAAGCTCCCTCCCGGCCACATGCTCCTGGGTGGTGTCTCCCAAGAGGGCAGTAATTGAGGTGGGGGTGTGTAGGTGCCTCCTTCATCCAGACCCTCCCTAGCTTCAATACCCAGCTCAATGCTGCTTCCTCCAGGAAGCCTCCCTGATTGCTCCTGCCACATTCCCCTGAGTTCCTCAGCATTTACGACCTGAACTGGGTTCTGCCTTGGCGGGGGTCCTGGTGTATCTCGTGACTATCACCATTCTCCTGCTGGTGAGGGGCCGCTCCCTGAGACCCCATCACTGCACGTGGCTCCCCGTCACCGTACCATCTTCCTGCTGTGTCACTGCAGGGCACTCTTGCCCACTGGACCACGAGTACCTTGAGGGCAGGGGCTGGGCTTTGCTCACTGTGTGCGGTGTCTCGAGGCCTAGCACAGGGCCCAGCAAACAGTAGGTGCTTGATAAATGTTCACTGAGT
Source organism: Inia geoffrensis (assembly GCA_036417435.1). Lineage (NCBI taxonomy): Eukaryota > Metazoa > Chordata > Mammalia > Artiodactyla > Iniidae > Inia > Inia geoffrensis. The sequence goes on along the minus strand of CM070906.1, from coordinate 115,120,502 downwards.
GAATGATCATAAGTTCTTTGAGAGAGGAGACCAAGTCTCTCGCTTCTGTCTGCTGCCAGCGTGCCAAGAGCGGAGGCCAGGACTGGAGGGAGAGGGATCCTCGGGCATAATGATAAAGAGCTGGACCTTGCAGCCACAGTCCTGGGTTCAAACCCTGCTTTACCCCTTCCCAGCTGTGTGACCTTGGCTCAGAGCCGCCTTGATTTCCTCATCTGTAAAATCCGGATCAGGGTATTTACTTCGCGGGGCTGTGAGTTAGTCCCCCGGTCTCCGGTCTTCAGCATCTGAGCTGAAGGAGGCCACCAGACCTGAGAAGCTGGGGAGCCTCTCAAACAGCCACAGGGGGGGGTGGAGGAAGCAAGGCGGAGAGGAGGGCAGGGCCTAGGGTGAGTCCCTGGAGGCCACGGTGACGCTGGTGAGCCTCCGGGGGCGGGGGCGAGGGCGGAGGGGGCGGGGCGCAAGGGGCGGCTCCACGACAGTGATGGGAGGCTGCAGTTATGTTCGGGGATGACCCGGTGAGCACTTCGGGAGTGCTGTAAATGTTTCCACAACGCTCTGAGCAGCCTTACAAAAAAGTCAGCAGGAGGGAAGTTTGGGGGTCAAGGTCGCTGCCTGGATGTTTTAACAAATGACTCGAGAGGATGCAGGATGCACGGGACAGGGGCCCCCACCTTGGCTCTGACCTCCCGACCTTGGAACGAGAGGTCTCCCCGCCCCCAGCTTCCCCGAAGTCAAGGGGGCCTGGGACTTCCCTGTTCTGCTCTGGAGGCCGAGGGCCGTTGACCGCCCTGTCCTCCCTGGTGAGAAGTGCTGATGTCCCCACGGAACCTCCCTCGCAGCTGGGAAACCAGACTCCGCATGCATCTCCCCCGCCGAGTAGGGCTTCCTGGGGGCCATGACCCCCAGTCCAATTAAAGCGAGAATGCTCCCCGTGCCCCTGGGATTGCTTCGGGCCTGGGTTTCTCACTGCCAGCCCCATGCAGCCCCCGGAAGCTGCCGGGGCAGTGAGCCCTCGGCCCTCACCCCGCACCCTCTGCCCCAAGACCCTGTGGTTGGCCGGGGGATCCCAGCTGCCTCTCCCCAGAAAGGCTGTCCTCTCACCAAAGGCTCTTTCACGAGCTGAACAGATTAAAGCAGTCGGGGCTGGCGGCTGTGCAGACACCGTGTGTGCCGGAACCAAGAGCGCTGGACTCCCCGGCGGTCCGCAGGCTGGTGTCGGGACTTCTCCCCTCCCCTGGCCTGGGCTGCCCCTCACGCCCTGCTCGGCCTGTAGGAATGGCTTTGCCGGCTGGCCTGTGGCATCCTTTCGCTGGCCTGGGCCTTGCCCTGCAGCCTAATGTGTGGCTTCCTCGCCTCACTCCGCCTGTCACCCATTTCACAGATGCAGACACCGAGGCTCAAGGAACTCAGAGCCTCAGACACAAAGTTTCCTCTTTGGGCAACTGTATCTTTCGGAACCTCTCTCCACCCCTAAGTAGGCACAGCCTGCCCGTTTCTTGCCTTTCTTGAGGATTAAGGCGATCCCAACCGTGCAGGAAGGAGGGGGGATGCCTACGTGATTCTGCTGGAACCAGCCTGGGAGGCGTGTCTCACCCGCCCGGAACCCTGGCCCCGCAGCCCCCCATGGCACCCTCTGGGTGGCCCACCCTGCTCCCACCACCCCTGTACCTCCCGCCCTCAGCCCCGCAGCTGAAACGTCTGGGCCCCAGGGCCAGCTTGGGCCCCTCTATGCCCAGAGGCCACCGTCTGCCAGGACCCCAGGCCAGCGGCCTCACCCCTGCACCCCAGTGCCGTCACACGGGAACGTGCTGCCCCCCTGCCCCGAGCCCACCCGCCTTGGGTTCCCACTTTGGGAGCTCCGCCCAGCCTCCCACACAGGCTCCCCCGCTGCACTCCCCACGTGCCCGGGCACGAGGCAGGCGCTCAGCCGTCAGAAGGAGCTGGGAGGATGCTGTGCGAGCTCCCCCACACCGCGTCCCCGCTGATGTTGCCCCGGGCTTGACTCCTATTCTAGAACCTTCTCCATCTGCACACAGCCTTTGAGACACTCAGCGCGCCTGGGCCTCTCCCACCCTGGGGTCCCTGAGCTCCCTGGGCAACCCCAGGAGGGCCCTCTCTCAGGCTCCGTTGTCTAGCGGTCACCTCTCCGCGCTGAGCTGTGAGTGACCCGTGCTGGGACAAGTCACATCCGTTTGAAAGTCTAAAGTCTAGTCTGGCCGGCAGGCCCTGAACAATAAACTAGTGGCCTTGGCCAAACGTGTCAGTGCTGGGGGGTCCGAGTCCGCCCCGCCTGGTGTTTGATCCCTGTGGGCACCGGCCGGCCGGGCAGGGTCAGGGGCCGCACCGTGAATACCCAAGGTGGGCATCGGAAGCTGAGCCACTCTGTTCTCCCCCTTTCCCTCCAGCTTCCTGCAGCTCAGCTTTCCCAGGGGCCAGAGGGGAGGCACCGGCTTGGGCCTTTCCATGCTGTGTGGGCGTGCGGCCCTGCTGGCCTGGCTGCCGAGGGCAGAGGGCAGAGGGCAGAGGGGGCGAGGCTGACCTGGAATGGGGGTCTGCAGGCCTGTGAGAATGGCATCAGGGAGGAGCTTGGCCCTTCTCTCCTTGCTTAGCCTCACCAGGCGCTGGGAGGGGTCTCATCCCACCGTACTACGGATGAAAACACCAAGCTCCAGGGACCAGTCAAGCAGGGATTGAGCCCGGCGGGACCTCAGGAGGGACTCACGCGGGCGTGGGCGGGAGGAAGCCTGGCCGTGTGCCCGTGGGCGGACTTCTGCCCTCACCGAGCTCACGTCCTTTGCCTGCAGAGAAGAGCGAGCGCAGCACCCGAGGCCCAGGACGGAGGGACGGCCAGCGTGCGCCCGGCGCAGGCCAGCCTCAGGGGGCGGCCCCCCCGCCGGCTCCAGGCCCCCCCCACTCACCTGGGCCGCAGACCGTGGACTTAATCCCCGTTTTCTCCAGCACGGGGACCCGGTTGATGGCACCTTCAATGTGCTGGGTGAACACATCCCAGTCCAGGTCGAACAGGCCAAAGGCAAACTTGTCCGACACCTGGGGAGGCGGGCAGGGAACCTGCCCTGTGACAGCGCCCCACGGGAGTGAGCGCCAGGGAGGGCCTGGCCAGCCTCTCGATTAGGTGGTGACAGCGCTGGGCTGGTCCCTGCAGTGTGTTTCCCCTCCCCCGACCCCTCAGCGGCCCGTCTGCGCCCCCTTCCCGTCCCGCCCCGCCCCAGGCCCACCTGCTCTGCCCGGTCGCACTGCCTCCCGCCCTCCTTCACCCCATTCACCTAAGTCAGATCGGCCCTACGTGAGCGGACCCTGCCCACGTCTACCACCAACCCACAGCCACGCTGACCTTCCTTCGGGTCTCGGGAAAAACAAGCCTGATCCGACCTCAGGGACCTCACCTCCACCTGGGGCAGCTCCTCCCCCGCCTTCTGTCTGCAGGGCTCTCTGCTCCATGTCAGCTCCTCAGGGAGCCCTGCCCAACCACAGTCCGAAGCACATCCTTCCACGCCAGTCTCGCTAGGCTTATCCTTAACCTGCTAACTTCACTCAGGGCACAGACCACCATCCCAAATTGTATTACTTCTTTGCTTATTTACTGTGTGTCTCCCCACCAGAATAGAGGCCTCTGGGGACAGGGACTCTTATCTTGGTCTCCCTCTTTCTCCCCAAAGTTAAACAGCCTCTGGCTGAAAGGACTCATTTTGTTGTTCAATTTGTAGACTAAACGCATGAGTATGGGAGCTGGGGTGGTCCGTGCATGCTCGAGGGGGCTGGGGGGTGCTGAGGGGGCCGCTGGCCCTGCATGAACCCCAGGAGCTGCCAGCAGAGAGGCCCAGGCGGGAGGGAGATACAGCTGCAACCACGGGGGGTGGGGGAGGGCATGGGATTGTTTGTTGCTGGACAGAGGGCTTCAATGCTTTCATAATCTTCTGAATTCATTATTTCACACTTTGCAGCCTCTGACGATTGACGTTTTGAGGCAGAAGCCCTCCACCTGCCCTGGGTTCTTCAGGGGTTGGAAAAAATGGGTTTGACCTTGACCTTGTGGGATGGGGGACCTGCCACTTCTCAGGTAAGCCCCCAGGGTTGGGGGAGCTCCGGGGGGACAGTTTCCGGATGAAGGCTCCTCCACGCTGAGATGCAGCCCCAACCCCTCCCTCGAGCCCTGGTGTCTCACCTCCTCCCAGAAGATGGGGTTGGTCTCGTAGCCGCCCACGGACAAGGCGTCCCCTTGGAGGCGGAGGTAGATGGAGGCATCGTGGTCGCGGACGTTGGGCATGTTCTGCAAGGTGGAGCACAGAGGCCTCGGGGTCAGGGTCACAGACCCAAGCTGCGCCCACGGTACCACCTCCTCGTTGTAGGACCCTGAGGACAGGGTGGACCTGGGGCCTGTAGGTCACACGGTGGACAAACCACCCCATTGAAACCCCATAAAATAGCAGCAAAGATGGAAGGAAGGAGGGAGGGAAGTAAAAGGGCTAACCCACAGAACACAGCAGATGGGGGATCTCAACCAACACTGGAGGGTGCAGAGTGGATGGGGGAGGGCCGGTGCCTTAGCTCAGGGCTGGGAGAGGGGAGACAGTATGCCAGCCTCTGTCCAGTCCCCTCCAATCTGCAAAGGCCGAGTCTAGGGCAACCTCAGGTCCCTCTGCAGGGGGCGGTGGGCTGAGTGTGCATGTGTGCATGCACACGTGTGTGAGTGTGCACGTGTGTGTGAGTGTGAGAGTATGTGCATGTATGTGAACAGGAAGTTCGACTAGGGTCTCTTCAAAGCAATTGGACCCAGATCCCTTCCATCCCCGCTGCGTGCAGCCCAGGGCCTGGCCCTACCCTGCAGGGGCCCTGAGGTCTGTCTCTGGAGAAATGGGTCCCCAGGGGCTCCAGGCTCTGGGGAGGTGAGAAGCCGGCTGCCATCCCCCCTCGACAACAGATTGGAGAGTCTTCTGTGGAGACACTGAGTGGTCTGGGGAAGACTCCGGACGCTGACATGGAGATCCCTCACCAAAGAGAATGGCATTCGACAGAAGGACTGGATAAGCCCAAGGACATCTTCCAGATATTAGGCTAAAACAGATTAAGGCACGGAAGTCAGGAAAGGCGAAAAAATAAGAAAATTAGAAAGTCAATCCTGAAGGTCTGATGTCCACCTTACAGGGGTTCCAGGAAGAGAAAACAGAGAAAATGGAGTAGAAGGGAAGTCAAAGCAAAAATCCAAGAGGATTTCTCCGACTGAAAGTCGTGAATCTCAGTATTGAAGGGCCCTCAAGTGCCCACCAAGCCCTGTGACTGGACCAGGCCTGCACCAAGGCCACATCCGGATGGAACATCCGGTGAACAGGTGCGTCCTAAACAAAGAAACAGCATTCCTGGAGGCTGCAGACCTGGAGCAAAGTCCTCAAAATTCTGAAAGACGATTTTAAATACAGAATTCTCGACCCAGTCAATTCGTCAACCGACTGGAAGAAAGAAGAGAGATTTTCTTCAGACATCCACGGACACAAAAACGTTTACTTTCCAGGTACCCTTCTCAGTAAGTGGCCAGAGACCATCCATACGCCATGGATCCGGAGAGCAGCAGATCCAAACAGAAGATGGGTGAGGAAGGTCCCAGGGTAACAGCGGATCAGAGGCTGATGGAGAAGATAAGAAGGCAGCGGGAGGAGTCCTTCAGGGGAGGGGAATGGGACTTACAGACTTTATGGGATTTCTCTGCCACATATGAGTATGCAGAAAGTATTACTGATAGGTGTTTGACAGATCTGTTGAGAGGTTTGGGGGGAAATTGTGACCGTTATGAATACAGATGCAAATATCCTTGACAAAATACTAGGAAACTGAATCCAGCAACATAGAAAAAGGATTATATACCATGACCAAATGGGATTTATCCTGGGAATGCAAGGTTGGTTTAACATCTGAAAATCTGTGTAATATACCATTATCAATAAAGGACAAAATCCACTAATTATTTCAATAGATGCAAAAAAAGCATTTGACAGATAAAACACTTTCATGATAAAAACACCCAATGTCTAGGAATAGAAGGAGACTTCCTGATAAAGAGTATCTGAGAAACACCCACAGCAAATGCATACTTATTTGCAGTGTTCCCTCTAAGACCAGGCCAAGAGAAGGAGGTCCACTGTCGCCACTGCCATTCAACATTGTACAGGAGGTCCCGGCCAGGGCAGGAATCCGGCGAGAAAGAGTAATTAAAGGCATCCAGAGGGAAAAAAAGTAAAACTATATGTGCAGATGACATGATCTTATATAGAGAAAATCCTAACGACCCTACTAAAAACTATTATAACTTATAAAATAGTTCAACAAGGTTGCAGGATACAAGGTCAATACACAACAAACAAACAAAACCCACTGTATTTCTATATACCAGCAGTAAACAATCAAAAATGAAATTAGGAAAATAATTCGATTTACGATATCAGAAATAATAAAACGCTTACGAATAAATGTGTCAAACGAAGTGCGAAACTTGTTCTCTAAACACTAGAAAACGTCTTGGAAAGAAATTAGAGAAGATGTAAATAATGGAAAGACCTCTCACGTTTACAACATGAAGACTTACTATTGCTAAGATGACGGTACCCCCCAAACTGATCTACAGATTCAGCACAGCTCCCACCAAAATCTCAGCTGGCTTCTTGGCAGAAGTTGACAAGCTGATCCTAAAATTCATACGGAAGTGCAAGGGACCCAGAATATTCAAAGCAATCTTAAAAGAGAAGAACAAACACGAAGGACTTCCACTTCTGATTTCAAAACTTACTACAAGGTTAACACAATCAAGACGGAGTGGTACAAACATAAGGACAGACATATATAGATCGACGGAATAGAATTGAGAGTCCAGAAATAAACCCTCACACTTATGGTCAATTGATTTTCCACAAGGACGCCAAGGCAATTCAATGGGGAAAAGGATAACCTTCAGCAAATGGCGCCGGAACACCTGAATAGCCGCCTGCAAAAGCACGAAGTTGGACCCCTTCCTCACGCCACACACAAAATTTAACTCCAAATGTATTGTAGAACTAATTATAAGAGCTAAGACTATAAAACTCTTGGAAGAGACTATGGTAATAAATCTCTGTGGCCTGGTTTAGGAAATGCCTTCTTAAATATGATACCACAAACACAAGGGACAAAAGAAAAAATTACATAGGTTGAAATTACTTCATCAAAATTAAGAACTTTTGTGCTGCCAACAATACCAACAAGAGAGTGAAAAGACAACCCACAGAATGGGAGAAAATATTTGCAAATCGTAAATCTGATGAGGGACTTGTATCCAGAATACATGAACTCTTACAGTTCAATAGAATGACAATCCCATTAAAAATGGGCAAAGTATCTGAATAGAGGTTTCCCCGAAGAAGATATACATATGGCCAACAGGCACATGAAAAGACACTCAACATCATCACTCATTAGGGAAACGCAACTCGAGCCACAAGATACCACTTCACACCCACTACGAGGGCCAGAATCAAAAAGACAGACAATAACAAACATTGCTGAGCATGTGGAGAAGTCGGAACCCTCATACGCTCTTGATGAGAATGTAAAACAGTGCGGCTTCCTTGGAAGACAGGCTGACAGTTCCTCAAAAAGTTAAACATAGAGTTACTCTGTGACTCAGCAGTTCCACTTCCACCCAAGAGAAAGGAAAACATGTGTCCACACAAAAACTTGTACATGAATGTTCATAGCAGCATTATTCACAATAGCCAAAAAGTGAAAACAACCCATATGGCCATCAACAGATGACTGGATAAACAAATTGTGGTTTACAGGAGTATGTCATTCAGCCGTAACAAGGAACGAAATTCTGCCACGTGTACCACGTGGATGAACCTTGACAATGTCATGCAGGGTGAAAAAAGCCAGACATAAAGGCCACAAATGGCATGATTCCATTTCACTCAAAGTCCAAAATAGGAAAATCCATAGAGACAGAAATTAGATTAGTGACTATCTAAGTTGAGGGTGGGGTGGGAAATGGGGACTGATAATGTGTATGGGGTTTTAAGGGCTAAGATAATGTTAGATAGACAGATATATAGACAGACAGACAGATAGATAGACAGACAGATAAATAGATAGAGATAGATAGATAGATGATAGAGATAGATGATAGAGATAGAGAGATGATAGATGATAGATAGATGATAGAGATAGATAATAGAGGTAGATAGATAGATGATAGAGATAGAGATAGATGATAGAGATAGATGATTGATAGATAGATAATAGAGGTAGATAGATGATGATAGATGATAGATAGACGACAGAGATAGATAGACAGATAGATGATAGAGATAGATAGATGATAGATGATAGATAGACAGATGGATAGATAGATAGGAATAAAGAATTAGTCACAGCTACATAGGAAACAACAACCAGAAAAAAACTATTAATAACTCCAGGAAACACGAAAAGTTGGACACTATTTGCTCAGGAGTTAACAATATTCTCATTGTCATTATACTGTGAATACTGACTACTGATTTAACCAATAAATGAACAGATAAACAAAACCAAAGCATTTTAGAAAGTGAGCGGAGTGGGAAGAGGCCCACCCTCACGGGGGTCCTCAGCACTGGGGGAACTGCTTCCTTTCAACCCTGCTCTCCGGTGCCCCTGCCCTGGAGATGGACACATCTGATGTGACCCCTCCGCCCCACCTTCGAGGACACGCAGAGACCAAGAGGGATAACCTGGCAGATGCCCCTCCCTGCTCCTCCAGTCTCCTCGTCGCCTGGCTCCCCTGCAGAGCTGGACTAAGCATGTCTGCACTGACTGCCAGAAGGCACATGGGAAGCTCTCAGTAACCGAGCACTTCAGGAATAATAATAGTGAGATCGTTACCTCCGCTGTCGCTACTACTCTGGAAACAAAACCAACAGAATGCCAGAGCTCCATAGAGCAGGAGAGCGGGGACACCTGGTGGCCAGGGAAGGCCCTGGCTTTCCTCCAGCAGGATCAGGGTCCCCATCTCCCTGCCTTGCAAGGCCCCAGCTGCCCCAGAGTGGCCAGCACAGGCTCGGCTCAGCCCTAAGGCGTCCACAGGGTACCCTCACGGCTTCCTCCCTCCGGAAGCCCACCCTGTAGGTGTAACGCCAATTCCACTGGTGTCTCTGCCTCCTAATCGCAGCCCGTTCCTTCCCTCTGCTTCTCCTGGCCCCACCTCCACCCAAATCTTGCCACCTGCTTCCTCCAGGAAGCCCGCCCGATGGCTCCAGCCTCCCCTGCTCTCTTCCTCTGAGGCACCAGCTGACTGGACCATCCCATGCCCTTAGTCACGGTCAGTCACCGTGGCCCTCACCTAATGAGCACCTGCTGTGTGCCAGGCACTGCGCTCAGCCCTTCAGCCCATCACTTGGTCCCTCCCTCGGCACTGCCCTAAGAGGTAGCTACCGTTTTTACCCATTTTGCAGAGAAGGAAACTGAGGCTCAGGTGGCACCTTGACTCACCTGGCTGGGTAATGGGGGAGTTGGGATGCAGACCCTGAGCACGGGTCCTCTCCCATGGCTCTGTGCCCCAACGGAGCAGTTTCTGCAAAAGTGGGTCGAGGATAGTGGGGATGCCAGACCATGGGGGAGCATCTGGGCCACCATGTTTGACAGACGCAGAGGCCAGGCCCAGAGAGGAAAGGGACAAGGTCACAGAGGAGCTGGGGACAGCATTCGGCTAGGGCCCAGGACGGGGACGGCTTCTCAGAACTGGGGTCCCTAGGGCAGCACAGCCCTCTGGCCACCCATAAAGAAAGATAAAGGGCATGTGGTCCAGGTGGCAAAGCCCTGAGCCCTCACTGACCAGCCCGGGGCCAACACCATGAGGCCCAGATCTGGGCAGTTGGTGTCCTGCTGCAGGACTGTCAACCCAGGGAGCCTCCTGAGCAGCGGAAGACAGGCCCAAGTGTCAGGGGCCTCCCAGCAGGAGCCCCAGAGCCCTGACTGCAGGAGCTGCCTTGGCCTAAAGGAGCTTGTTTCCTGACCCACCATGGCATCAGACCACGTGGGAGGTCAGAATCTGCTCTTCTCCCAGATTCAGGCTGCCCAGGTGTGGCCTCAGGAGAGGCTGGCCTCCCAGACTCCCCACGTGGAGGGGAGCATGGGGAAGTTGGCCCCCAGCCCCAAATCTCCTCTTTTCTCCTACAGAAGTCTCAGAGTTTCTGGGGCTGGTGGCCCTTTCCTGGAGTGCAGCCTCGGGTTCCCAGGACACACAGGTTGTTGGGTGGGGGCCGGTGTTTGTGAGTAACATGAATAACCCCAGCTTGGCTGTGACCTTAAATTCAGGGTGCGCGTCCCTGGGCCCACGCTGCCCTGCTTCCCCCTGAAAGCTGCCTCAAAGCTGGGCATCGTGTGCAGCAGGACGCAGAGAGACTGAGGTCCCAGTCTTGGGCTCTGTAGGACACAGCCCTGCTCTGCTCCCAGCCTGTCCCCAGCTTTAGCCCAGCCCCCGAGAGCCCACTGCGGCCTGAGGGCGACCCCTGGCGGCCACGGGGGATATTTCCCACAGAACCAGGGCCAGGGACTCTTCGCACCAACAGCTGCAGTGATGCCTCTTTCCCCAGAGCCCCACCTGGAGGGCACACAGCAGCCCTCGGGAGGAGTGTGTGTGCTGGATTGTATTAAACTCTTCCACGAACGGGGGAACCTTGTGTGTGTGTGGGGGGGGGGGGGACAAGAGCGGCGGAGACCCCGGCCCCACACCAGCTTCCCCCACCCCTCTGCCACCGGGGTCCACCCAGCGGCCAGCCTGGTGACCAGAGGGAAGCCAGGCTTGTCCAGGGCAGCGACGAGGCTCCCAGGACCCTCTTTGCTGGAGCGTGACCCTAAACAAGGTCAGTCTGGTCTCTCACACTCTCCCCACACCCACACCCTCAAGCCCGTTTCTCTGAACTGCCTGCAGTTCCCCGGTCGCCAGGCTCTGCGTCCTCCCCTTCTCCCCCTCGTTCTCTCTCTGCCACCCTTCAGATGCCTCAGAAAACCCTTCAGACATGGCCTCCGCCAGGGCACCTCCCTGGTCCATAGGCTGGGAGTCCCTATAGCCCCTGTGCTTGCCCCCTGGGAGCCCCTGTCAGCCTGTTTTAAAATAAATAATATCTTTACTTGTTTATACCCTTCCCCCAGCTCACCTGGGCGAGAACTAGGTTCTTATCTCTGTTATAGTCCCAGTTTCTAGATGAGGGCTTGCAGCACAGAGCTTATCCAGTCAATGTTTGATGCAGAGAGGGGTGGGGAGGGAGGGTTCGATGGATTAATAAATGGATGGATGATGGAGGAATGGGTGAAGGGAGAGATGAATGGGTGGAGGGGGTGATGGCTGGATGGATACATGAGAGAAAGGACGGACAGATGAATGGATGGATAAATAGATGAATCAATGGATGGATGAAGGGCTAGAGGGAGGGAGGGATCGGAGGAGGGATGGAGGGATGGCAAGAGGAACAGAGGGAAGGAAATGAGTGGAGGGATAACGGATGGAGGGAGGGAGGGGGAGGAGGCTGGAGGGAAAGAGGAGTGGTCAGTGACAAGGCGACAGGAAGCCACCCGCCACCAGCACAGGAGAGGGGAGATAGAAGCGGAGGAGAGGGGAGATAGAAAGGGAGGAGAGGGGAGGTAGAAAGGGAGGAGAGGAGAGAGGGCAGGGGTCGCACAGCTCCCCTCCCTCCCACCGCCTCCTCTAGCAGAGGTGTCTCCAGGGTTCCCTGGGAGGTTCTGAGGGCCAGGGATCAATGTCTTCTGAGACTGGCACCCAGGGCACGTTTGGGAGCATGAGAACATTCAGAGGTTCCCAGAAACACCTGGGGCACAGAACATGGCAAAAGCCAGACTGGCCGCACCACACAGGACAGGCTTGGGCATCAATGAGAAGCCACGCTCCAAAGGCAAAGGGGGTCGGGACCCTAGGGTTATGCCTGTGCTACTTCATTTCATTCTCAGGCCACCCAAAACCCCCAGTCATGAGGAGTCCCATTTCACAGATGAGGCCACTGACGCTCAGGGCGATGAAGGAACCTACAAGTGTTGGGCTTCACAGCCAGGTCCGTGCACCACCCACTTGGCGCCTGGGGCCGTCTACTCACCTGGATCCCTTCAATGCGCTCGGTGACGACGTAGGCATGGTGCATGGCCACCAGCGGGACCTTGACGCCAGCCATCCGGCCCACGGCGCCTGCCCACACTCCTGCAGGCAGAACACAGACAGCTCAGCTCTGCTGACACCTGGCGGGGGCCAGCCAGCTGGGCGCCTCTGCAGGCCTGTCTGCCGTGGCAGTGACTCCCCAGGTCACGCCTGGGCCCCCACCCCTAAGGAAGGCCAGGTTTAGGGAGCAGCCAGGGTGGCCACTCGGGAGCCCAAAAGAAACATGTGCCCACCTGCACAATTGACCACGCAGGGCGTCTGGATGGAGCCGTGCTCTGTCTCCACAGCCTCGACCCGCCGCACCCCAAAATCATCCGTCCGCACACTGATGCCAGTCACCGGGCAGTTCTCGATGACCTGAGAGCGAGGAGAGCTGCTTCCAAAGCCATGTGGGCGCTCTGAGCACTGACCACCTACCCTCTCCTACCGCCAGCCCAGGCGGTACCCGGGACACATGCTTCTGCTCAGGCAGGCTTCATGTGACCCCGCTGGGGAAATGGGGTGACCGCAGGGTGGAAACTAACTCCACGTGTTCCTTGACTTGGAGAACTTGTCCCCCCAGACAGAGGCTTTTTTTGAAAAAAAGAAAAGAAAAGGAGGGCTCACTTGACTGACAGATGCTTGCGGTAAAAAGGTCACATACAGTGCAGTTTGCCTCCATTCGTTTTACATATACATCTTCATAGAAAATTACTTGCAGTAGAACTACAACGTCCTCATTTCTTCTTTCTTGCTTATTTATCTTTTCTAATCTTTCCTACAACTATGTGCGTATTCGAGACAAAAGAAGATAAAAATTACAAGAAGAGATTTGGGGCGGGCTCACTCTTCCAGCGGGGCCAGACCTCGGGGAAGGGAGGAGAGCTGACATGGGGGACAAACCTGAGGCCGGCCGGCCTCTGCAGGATCGGATTAGAGGCTCAGGTCCTATGTGGAGCAGAGAGAACGGCACGTGTTCTCTTGCCTTCTGGTCTTGGGGTTCTTAGGCAGGAGGGGTGGGCTGGGAGCAGGGGACCCAGGGCCGGAAGGCCATTGTACCTGCGCTCCGCGGGCAGTGGCGGCCCTGGTGAGGGCGGTACAGGTGCCGGCGGGGTCCATGGTGCCGTCGTGAGGCACGTACAGGGTCCCGTAGAGGTCATCCACATTCATCAGCGGATACAGTGCCTTGGTCTCTGCCGGGCTCAGCACGTGGGACTCCACGCCATAGGCCTTGCCCAACTAGGGGACCCAGAGGAAAGTAACTGAGCCCTCGGGGAGCAGACGCCCTTGGCCACTCTCCTCCCCGTCTGGGCCTCCAAGGGTCAGTTCGGACCCTGTGTCCCCCAGGGACCCTTAGCCGGCCACCGTGCCCCAGCGGCCCCCGTCCCTCGGGCCAGCTCCGAGGAAGAGTAAGACGCCCGGGTAGTGCTCGGAAGCAGGCTCTGGGGCGCTCCCGCCTCCCCCATCCAGCTCTAACATGAGCCATGTGACGTGGGGCAAGTTGCTAACGTCACCTGGGGGAATGGGGGTGATAAAGGTGGTTGACACCTTTAAAGAGCTTAGACCAGTCCCTGGCACATAAGGATTTACTATGTAACATAAATAAAAAGAATCCCCGTAGGTCTGATAGTTTGAGCTTCAGCCAGGTTTGCTGGTCAGATCAGCTCCCCAGACGAGAGACCGCTGCACTCCTCTGTCCCCGGCCCCGGACTGTGTGACAGACCACACCCCCGACTCATTTGATTGGCCCAAGGGCAGCCAATCAAATGCCCCCCCAGGCATCCATCCATCCATCAGGACAGGCTCCGCCCAACTAGAGACGAGCTGAGCCAATCAGGTTCTCTCTCCGAGCAGTGGGAATGAAAAGGTCTGCAGAGACCTCACTCAGCACTTGAGCTGAAAGGTTGCCTGGGCACCTCTGGATCCTCCATCGCAGCTGATGAATGAGCAAGGCGCGGGGTGGGGGGGCGCGGGGGAGAGGTGGGGGGAGTAGGCAGAATGAGGCCACCTCCTAACCCCAGAGACCCAGCCCGTTCTAATGAAGCCAGGTGCCGCTGCTTTCGCCTGGGCAGAGGAACTCGGCATCCCTGTGACAATGTACCTCTGCTACCCACACAGGCCGCTCTGCTGCCTGGGCCCTGAGCCACTCTTCAGTTGGTGCTCAATAAGGTACGAACTGCTGGAGGAGCCAGTCTCAGCCACGCCCTGGAATTTGGGGCCCGGGCCTGGCTGCTCCGGGTGGAGAATCAACTATCCACCCCAGCAGAGGGCCTTCCACAGCGGAAGGCTTTCTCTGCCGTCTCGCCCACAATGGCGTTCCCTGAGCCCCGTCAGCGGTGCCGGGAGAAGGGTGGTCCTTCCTCCTGGGTAGTGCAGTTTCTCATCATGCATCCCGACTCCTGTGAGCACCGTGCATGCGGATAACTCCCGGTTATCGGGCCTCTCCTGCCCGGAGGCTCGGCAAACGGTGCCGCGCAACGCAATGGTTCCATTTTAAAGGTGAGGATGCCGAGGCTCGGAGGCAACGCCGCTTGGCCCAGGTGGCACGGCCAGCAAGGGCGGCACCACGGATGGAACCCAGATCTGTCGGGGCTCCTTCCCTGTGCTACGCCGCCCCACCCACCACCGGCAGGGGGGCACACACCAACACGAGCCACTCCCTCGCCCGGGCGGGAGTGCACCCAGGACGTGAGTCCCCGCCCCGGCAGGGGTGCACCCACCGACATAAGCCTCTTGTACTCATCCAGACGCTGCCGGTTGGATGCGATGAACAGGCCTCCGTTCTGGATCCAGCCCGTGTGCAGCCCCGTCTCCTCCCCCAGGTCGCGGCTCACCACGCGCCTCGTGTGGGCCAGAAGCTCCACCTCCACGTCGCTGGGCCGCAGCTGCCACAGCAGGCCTGGCGGGGGAGGGGCGGGGCGCCGTCAGCCCCAGCACTGCAGTGCTGCACCCCGGCTCCTCCCAGCAGGCCAGGGCTCCTGAAGACCAGACAGTGGGCGGGGAGCGTCTCTGCAGGCCATGGACAACCCCGAGCGGCTGATGAGCAGGAAGTGACGGGGTCAAAGTTGAGCAGGAAGTGACGGGGTCAAAGTTGAGTTCCAGGACATCGCCCTTGGGCAGCTCAGAGCGTGACGATACCCAAGGCTCCCATTTATGGAGCACCTACCGTGTACTGAGCCTATCACTGGGTGACAGAGCAGTCCTGGGAGGCAGGCATGACTATTTTATAGTGAAACTAAGGTGGCACCAAACGGTTCTGTGCCCAGGATCACAGGACGGGTGGTGATGGGGCCGGTACCCCAACCCAGGACTGACTGAAGTCCAAAAGCAGCCTCTTCACCAACAAAGCTGCTCCCTTCCGAGCAGAGTTTGGGGAGCAGGGGGGCCAAGGGAGAGGTAGCAGTCGGGGAGGGGCTGTGTGGGCCCAGCCGAGACAGGACGGTGGGTAGGCAGGGGCAGTGGCGTGCAGGGCCGGCTGTGTCAGCTCTCAAGACACGTGATGCCTGAACCTCTTCTCAGCCCCACATCCAGCAACATCACGCTCACACTGGCCAAAGTGGGAGTGTTTTCCCCACAGAGCCTGGCAAACTTAGCGCAGGGTTAAGGCAGAAGGTTGGCTGCCCTGGGGACGTGCACACAGTAGGTGCTTTTACTATATGCCCACTGGCTAGTTGGCTGAGAACCATGGTGCCCATGGAGGACACCCCTGATGGCCCCTTCCCCGTCCATCCTCTACACCCCGTGGACGGCCCTCACCCCAGGTGGCTCCGTCCAGGGAAAGGGCTTCTGCTCTTTGAATACACAGCTGCCTGGGCTCCCAGCTCTGGTCTCGGCTCTGCCCTCCAGGATCCCACAGGCCGCGTCTGCTCCCTCCTCCCCCCGCGGCTCTTCAGGGACTCAGGGGGCACGCAGGCTCACCCTCGGAAGGACCCCGCGTCTTTTCCCCGTGTCCTCCCCCTCCAGCTCAGCTGCCTCTAACAGGCCTCCGGGTGCCAACCCCGAGCTGGCCCCTGGCTGAGTCCAGTCCCTCCCGCCCCCGCGTGCGCCCAGGCCCCTACCCGCCGTGTGCCAGGTGGTCCCGGAGGTCAGCCGCTCCCGTTCCAGTAGCACCGCCCCGCTCATGCCCAGCTTGGCCAGGTGGTAGAGGGTCTGGCAGCCCAAGCTGCCCCCGCCGATGACCACCACATTGGCTGTGCTGGGCAGGGGCCGGCTTGGGCCCTGGGCGCCTGCCCAGGGGTCCTGTGCCTCTTTCAGGGTCTGCTGGTAGGGCACACTCTTCTCAGGGCTGGGCCGGGCCCCGCTGCTCAGGAGTCGCAGCCCCAGGCCCTGGGCAGGGCTCCGGCGAGGACAGGTGGTGGCCACACGCAGGACTCGGCTCAGCAAGGCCATGGGGACTCGGCTCGAGCACCGCAGGGAGCTGGGGAGAGAGTGGGGGCTGCCTGGGGCACAGAGGGCTCTGTGCAAGTGAGCCCCAGGGCCCCCGCGCTGTCACCCTCCGGCCGTCCTCCTGCCACCCTCCCACGTCAGGTGTGCACCCATGCATTTGTCCACGTGTACTGAGGGCCTCGTACACTTCAGGCTCTGGCTGGGCCCAGGAGAGACCACGGTGGGGGCAGAAGGGGGGCAGCGTGCGTGGCGGGGCAGGGCTGCAGGGCCACAGGGCGGGTGGCGGGGAGCCTGGGGCAGGGACACCCAACCCTCCAGCCTGTACCCAACACGCCCTCCGGGGCAACTCCCGTCTCAACGCCAGACAGAAGTTATTTCCGCCACGTTGGCTCCACAGCCCTTTGGGACCCGAGGCAGAAGGTGAGCAACGCAGCGGGGTCCAGGCCCCCTGCTCCCTCGGGCCATCTCGAATCCAGGTAGGGACTCGGAGGATGGGTAGCCAGCCTCCCTCCTCCTCGGTGACCTCCCAGTAGCCTGCAGGGCTCACCTTGCATCCCTCCCCAGTCAGAAGAGCCTCATAATTCTAAGAAGAAAACTGTGACGGGGACCCACCTTCTAAGGAGACAGGATGCAGCAGACGTGTCCCCCCCGGAGGGGAAAGGACGCCTCAGGGAGGCTCCTGGGCCCACTTGTGGGATCAGCAGGAAAAGTAAGAGGGGTTTGGCTGTGGTCGAGGGACTGAGGTGGGTCCCGCACCTACGTTAATAGCTATGATTGATATCAATTAGCCAGTTAATTAAGACCACTTCCATTTCCAAGCATGTGCCCCATGGCAAGCCGGGAACACACGTTCTCTCTGCTCGGGAGTCAAGATGACTGTTGTCCCCATTGCACGGAGGGAGGGAGACTGAGGCGCAAGGAGGCCCACCAAGGTGACCAAGGTCACAGGGCCGCTGTGTGGCCAAGCCTGCTGGCTGTCCCGCCCCCTCCCAAACTCCCAGTCCGCAGACATCTCGGGGCCTGGTCTGGGGGAGGAGAGGCTGGGGGGGACCCACTGCCACACCCTTTCCCGCCCTCACAGGTGGGCACTGCCCACCGCACCCCCTCTGCTCCCCCGCAGGCACCCGGGCTCTCAGGTCGGTCAGGGCTGCCCTGCCCTCACCACAGAGACCCCCCCCCCCCAGGTGGTAGGGGCAGAGGAGGGAGCAGGCAGGGGTGAGTTGAGGGGCTTTGGGGTGGGGGGTTGGAGGCCGGGGCCGGGCACCCCAGTCCCCCCATCAGCTCTGCCCCGCTTCAGGCGGCCTGGGCATGGGGAGGTGCAGCCCGGCTCGCGTCTGCACTTACCTTTCGTCCTTGGACTTCCTTAACCTTCCGGGAGCCGCCAACAGTGAGGACCTACTGTCAGAAACAGCGTCACGTGGGTGCCCGGGATGCCTCTCCAAGGCCAGGCATCTGCCCACCCCCCTGCCCCGCCCCCCCTTCCCGGCCTCCGACCCAGACTCCTTCTTCCCTCCCCCTGTGCCAGCGCGGGGGCTGCCACGTGCTGCCACGTGCCCCTTCCCGGCCCATGGCCAGTCCCGTTCTCCCACCCAGGGTGGGGGTAGAGGGGGCACGGCCCCAGCAGGGGCAGCCAGTGCCCTCCCAGCAGGGCAGCTGCTTCCACGTTGATCTGCCCTTCTGCCCCCTCCAACTCTCTCCCACCCGAGTCCGCAGCCTGACCTTTCATTGCCAGGGCTCGGGGTCAGACAGACCGGGTTGGCCTCGTGCTGTTATGCGGGGCAGCCCAGAGAAGCCTTCCCCACAGGCGGTAGGGTGACGGGGCCGGGGTGGGGGGCGGGGGATGGAGGTGGGGTCCAGGCACAGGCCTCAGCGGGAGAAGGAGGGCTGGGAGGGTGCCCAGGCCCCCTGGCCTCCCCCAGAGTGTCCCACGGTCGTGCTCAGCCAGCTCTGGGCCTGTCCCCACCCCGCCGGCCCAGGGAAGGGCCTGGGCCCTGCCCCTCCCGAGGGCTGTACCTCCGGCCGGCCACTGTCCCTTGGCCCCGAGTGGCCTGCCAGTGCCGGGCCCAGTGGCTGCAGCAGTGCCGTCACCTCCTTCCTTCCCAGCAACAGCCAGGCAGGAACCCAGGGCCAACCCTGCCCCCTCCCCACTGGCCCTGCCCCGGAGGCGCTGCCAGCCCCCAACCCACCCCCACCCTTGGCTGGGGCAGATTGCACCGCCCACCGCCAGGCTTCTAGGAGGCGGGCCGGTCACAGCCAAGCGGGCAGTTGTGAGGGCAGCAGCGCCGGGGCAGGTGACCTCTCCCCCTCCTCCCTAAAACAGGGGTCACAGGGTTCTGCAGGTGAACCCGTGCACCCCTGCCTGCCTGTGCCCACCATGCTCCCCGTGCCAGAAGGGAGCTTAGCATGGCCAGGTGGGCAGAAAGTGCTGGGTCAGCAGCAGCGTCGTGCCGGGGCTGGGGATCCTTGGTGGGGTGATCCAGGGCCTTAGCACAGAGCTGCCTGTCCAGCCTCAGCTGCTCACCCCCAGGGAAGGGGCGCTCACTGCCCTCGGAGGCAGGTCAGGAAGTCGGGGATGCCCGCACCACCAGCACTGGACAGCACTCCTGACCTGTCTGCCCTCCAGAGCTCCCAGATCCTTCTGTTTCTGGGCGAGACATCCGTGAGCCTCTGGCTTTTCTACTTCACAGCAACCAGCTTCCCAGGGCAGGGATGCCTGCCTCCATTGGACTGTTGGGGGCGCCAGGGCCCAGAGAGGGGAGGCAGCTTGCCTCAGGTCACTCAGCAAGCTAGTGGGGGAGCCAGACCAACCCTGCAGTCAGACAGACGGAGTGGGGCCTCAAGCTAGGTCTAGGGCGTCTGGTTTGTGCTCAGGCAGAAGATGCCCAGAGGAGACGTCCAGAGGAAATCTGGAACGAGTAAGTACGTCCACCTCTGAATGTGCAAAGAATTAGAATAGGTGCTGATATAAAATAGGACCTCCTCCTCCCACTGGGTCAAAGAAAGTATTTAAATTTCTGTCAGTGAACAAAATAGTAATGCCAGCTGCTAATACAGGGAGTGATAGAGGCACGATACTGCTGTGATTAATACAGACAAACAAATACGTGTGTACTTATTCCCACCGAGCTGTCCAACTGTCTTGCTGCCAATTTGTCTGCCCTCTACATTTACTGAGCACCTACTGTATGCAAAGAACTGCAGGGAGACCCAGAGGCAACTATGACCCATTCCCTGCCCTTGAGGGCCTCAGGGTCCAGGAAGAAGATGGAGGCAGGGAGGGGCAAGGCAACCACGAGGCTGGCTGTGTTGGGGGCTGGTCCTGAACAAGCTGTCCTTCTTTCCAGCAGAAACCCAGGAGGCCATCTCGGAGGAGGTGGCTGGGGGCTCTGGCCTATGTGCTGTCGCCATTGTCAGTCCCCATCATGGGGACAGAGACTGTCACTCACCCCCCCTTGGCCTCTCTGGAGGAAGGCTGGCTCAACCAGCACAAGGTTTCCCCGGGCAGTGCTGGGGTCCAGGGCAGAGAGGATGGCAGATCAGCAGATGGCAGGCTTGGCCTTGCAGCCCAAGGCAGGGGTACCCTCCCTGGATGGGGTGAAGGACAGGTCAGAGAGGGCTAGGAAGGAGCATGACCATGTCCTCCTCAGACCCGTAGACACGGGGTGCCCAGGCGAGGGACACAGTAGTCACTGCAGCCCCAGGACAGCAGCCGAGGCAGCAGACCTCTCTTTGGCCCCTGCTCAAAGACAGGCAGCTGTTGCAAAATTGTCCCAAGCAAGTGGGCAGCACAGTCCCCCTGGACTTTGGATGAGGGGCGGTGGCTGGAGGGCTGGGCTTGCCTGTGGGTCAGCGTTGTGGGATTTGTCATCGATTGGGTGCTGCTTGGGTCTGGAAGAGGGCCACAGGTCAGGAGGTGGGCAGGCTCTAGCTAGGGACCCTGGGCTGGGGTCCTGCTGCCAGGCTGCTGTGCCATCTGGGCTGGTCTCCCCTCGAGGAGCCTCTTTCCCCATCTGGGAAGCAGGGACTAGAACCCCCATGCTGTCAGGTTCAGGGAATTTTTGTAAGTTTCTCTGCATGTTATTACCGGCCGTGAGACACCTCCTTCTGGCCCAGGCTGGCCCTCTCCACAGTCCCGGCCAACCCTCCACACCCACCTGCTGGCCAGGCTCCCAGGGCAGAGGGAGGTGTCTGCAGGCCGCCCTCTGACTGGGCAGATGTCCAGGGTGGAGCAGGGGGACTGGCCAGAGGAGGAGGTTCCTCCTGGGAGCTCTGCGTGTGGCCCTGCAGAGGAGGGACATTAAGTAACCAGCCAACAGTACCTGGCCACATCTGACCCAGCCACACCTGGTACCGGCCCCATTTGCCCCTGAGCCTTGCCAGCAGGGCACACCTATGGGGGTGTGTGTGAGGGGGGCCAGCAGTGTGCTGAGTGCTTCATGTGTGTCGTCTCAGGGGAGGGAGGAACACTGTTGACCATTGTAGAGATGAGAAAACCAAGACAGAACACAGCTAATGGGCACCAGACCCAGGCAATTCATGGACCAGGGAAGTTTCCAGAACAACTGTTGAGGTCTGCATTTGCACTGCCAAGATTTTATTTTCCCAGTAAGAACCTTAAAAAAAAGATGACATCAACTCCTGCCCATGTCTTCATGAAGACAACGTTTTATTACCTGGGGGTAAGTGGTGGTCCTTCCAGAGAGGCAGGTGGGTGCCCCTCCCCCTAGACGCACATGCCGAGGGCAGGTGAGGACGGCTGGGGGCTGCAGCCACCTGGGCCCTACCGCCACACACACACACACACACACACACACACACACACACACACACAGCGGGCGTGGGCAGCTGCGTGCCAGGGCCTTGAGGCTTCCACTTCACTCGATCATTTCTTTCCAACGTTATTTGTGATGGAAACAAATGTAGCGATGGAACCGGTCATTCCAGCCGCTGAGCCCGTGTGGGCGGGGCCAGCACCAAGATCCAGACAGCAGAGAACGGGCCTTCCTAGGAAACATCGTCCCCTGGTGGCCACATGTGAGTATGACACCCCCGGGAACGCTGGGCCCAGAGACCGGGGATGCAGCCCCCTGGACAGGGACTGTCCCCAAAAGGGGACCTGCAGACGGGCAGGGAGGTGGATCCCCACTGGGAGTGACAGCCTGGGCTCTGTCTGGCTGTCCCGTTGTCCTCCACACGGAACACTCCCCTGTCAGGGAGCTTCCTTACTGAATACCGCCGGCTATCTCTGAGTGTTGTGTGAGTGTCCCCCTCTGCGACTGGGATGTGTTCACTTCTCCCCATAATTCTGTGTGTTTTTACTTTATGTATTTTGAGGCTACGCTGTGAAGTGTATTAACCTCCAGGACTGTCATAGCTAATCGTTGTTAGTGAGCCTCCTTATCCAGTGGGGTGCCGCTAAACGTTTAACATTTGGCTCTCCAGGTGGGGAGCGCTGGCTGACTTTTGCCGTGTACATGCCCCCACCAGGGCCAATTTCAACCTGCCGATGAGAAGGATGCCACCGAATAGAGACTTGGGAAGAGGCTACACCCTCAGCTCCCATGAGCTGGCACCAGCCGGTTCCAGTGCGCCCACATAGGTTTTAGGTGCATGTGTGGGTTTTCTTTTTCTAGGGAAAGGAAAAGATCAAAACTAAATTGTTAAGGAAAATAAATTCATCAACTTGTGACTAAGGAACAGGAGTCTGAGTTAACCCACAAGCATTGTAAAACCTTCTCAGTAAAGGAACCAGCAGCCCTAAGACAGCCATCTGAGCCAGAGCCGTTAATTTTAAAACCCTGTAATCTGTGCACATTTAATACATTTGTAATTTTCTTGGAAAATTTGGAAAAATTACTTTTCCAACTTGGAAAAATTACTTTTTTTAAAAACAAATGGAGGCCACACACTTTATGTCTGAATATTTTATTTAATTTTGGCTGCGCCGCGCAGCATGAGGGATCTTAGTTCCCCAGCCAGGGATCAAGCTCGTGCCCCCTGCAGCGGAAGCGCAGAGTCCTAACCACTGGACCGCGAGTGAATTCCAAAATTACATTTTAAATAGATAATTTGAAAATGCTTAACGGAGACATAAAATTTTTGTTCAAGGAATCAATGTTTTTGTTCCAGCCTGAAAGAAGTACTATGTGTGAAAAGAACAGCTTTTGCCATGCAAGCGATCAAGGTCACAAATTTTGGTTCAAGTTCAGCTTTAGTATTAGTCGACAAGTTTTGTTACGGAGTTTTTTTTTTTTAATTTATTTTATTTTTGGCTGCGTGGGGTCTTCGTTGCTGCGCGTGGGCTTTCTCTAGTTGCGGCGAGCGGGGGCCACTCTTCGCTGCGGTGCGTGAGCTTCTCACCGCGGTGGCTTCTCTTGTCGCGGAGCACGGGCTCTAGGTGCGCGGGCTTCAGTAGTTGTGGCTCAGATCAGACAGGGTCGGAGAAAGAGTAGCCCCTCCCGCACCCCAGGCAGGGCAGTAAGCACTCCCAGACAACTCCCATCAGCACTGGAACCCAAGGAGCTTGCTTGTACTTCTCCCTCTGACAAGGCCATTTTCTCCTGCTCCTACTATGAGAAGGTAGTCTTAGGGTAGGGGTGACGGTGTCATCCTCTGGAACGCACACACACTGTGTGTCCGCCAGCAACGCTGGCTTCTAGGCTCGCCTTGCAAACGTCTCCCAACAGTGCTTCATCCTTGACCCGCACCGTGTCACGCTGTGGTGTCCGGTCTGAGCCCAGCTGCCCGATGGTCCCAAAGTTCGATTACGGGTCTAGAAGTTCCGTTTGATTGTCTAACTGGCTTGGTTATTTTTCATGGTTCCTTGGTCGTTACACACAGTTCCGAGATCTCTTTTAGGCTGTTTTTAAGCACAATTATTTTGTGGTCTGCTTGTGGATCCGATCCAGTGGCCCGTGGTTTTTTGCTGCCCATTTCCTTGTGTTACCTACGATTTTGGACAGTGAGTGTATATTTCTTGGAACTTTCCCTCAGGGACTATTTGAGGCTGACATTGAAAGCGGATTCTTCCAGAGGTGATTTGCATTTCCTTTTTTCTGGGCACTCAGGAGTATCAACCACCTGTGATCCTACTTTACACTCTCAGCCCCTGGTCTTTCAGACCCACAGGAAGTGCAAATGGAGGCGGCAACCTTCTTAGGTGCCAAGTTCGAGTTACACATGGTATGTGTTTCCTAGGGCTGATGTAACAAAGTACCACAAACAACAGCAATTTACTCTCACAGTTCTGGAGGCCAGCAGTCCAAGATCAAGGTGTCAGCAGGGCTGGCTGCTTCTAAGGGCTCTAAAGGAGGGCCTGCTTGCATTTCACTCCCTGTGTGCACGTCTGTCTCTGTGTCCGAATTCCCCCTTTTTATGAGGATACCAGTCATATTGGATCATGATCTCCTCTCAACATGACTACGCCTGCAGAGACCCTATTCCCAAATCCGGTCACTTTCACAGGTACTGGGACTTCACTGTATCTCTTTGGGAGGGATACAGTTGGACCCATAACACGTCCTCAGGGGAGTTTTTGCTTTTTCCCTCCGCCCATTGTCAAGGCCCAAGAAAAAGAGTTTTCTCGGCCGTCCCATGATGGCTGCAGCCATGGTGAGCTCCCAGTCATCTTGACATGTACAGTGAGGTCCACTGGGGTCCCAGCTTTAAGAAAGAGCTCAGCTATTAGATTTGGTACTTTGGTGCGGGGCTGGGCTTTGTCCCCTCTCCTCCACACCCAGCCGGGCTCTATGAACTGGTGGTGCTCAAGCTCTCACTAGGTTGGGCAAATGCCCATGAGCAGGGAGCCAGCTGACCTCTCTGGACTCCTGCCTACACTCACCTTTTGGCTTCTGAGTGTTTCTTCCTCATTACCGGCTCACTGATGAAATCAGAAACACTTTCCCACCGCTTTTGTCGTGCTTACCAGGGAGACTGGTCAGAGTATCCAAGGTACCTTTGTAGGCCAAATAATGCCCCCCCCGCCCAGAGACGGCCACATCCTAATGTCCGGCACCTGTGACCACATAACCTCTCAGGGTAAAAGAGACTTTGCAGATGTGATGACAGCGAAGGACCTTGAGATGGATTATGTGGGCGGGACCCATCTGATCACGTGTCCTTAGAAGTGGAGGACCTTTCCCAGCTGCGGGCAGAGGGAGACAGAGAGACATGACCACAGAAGGGTCGGCTATACAACCCTGCTGGCTTTGAAGATGGAGGAAGGGGTTATGGTCCAGGGAATGCAGACGGCTTCTTAGAAGCCGGAAAGGCCAGGGGCAGATTTTCCCCTAAAGCCTCCAGAAAGGAACAGCCCCGTGCAGCACCTTGATTTCAGCCCAGGGGGACCTGTGTGGGGCTCCTGTAACCCACGGAACCCCAAGACGACAGCGTGTGCTGGTAATTTGTCACGGCAGCAACAGGAAGCCAATCCCCCGACACACCGCCGGAAACAGACACCAAGCCTCTTCTTTTCAGGCAGCATCCATCACCTCTACGTGAGCTGTGATGAAATTGGACTATTTTCTCTTCCCTACCCTTCCTCTCTCATCTCCGTCCAACTTTAGTTCGTTATCTTTTCTTTCTTGGTGTTTATCTTTATGCTGTTAAGCATACTTACGCCTCTATTAGTTTTCAGGTTTCAAGACCAGGTCTTGACGTCTACCTGGAAGAGATGAGAAAACCAGTGCACCTATGGTGCCTCTCACCTCCTTTTTCTCTTCCCAGCGCTTTCCTGAAATCATTTTGACATTCGTTCTCTCTAAGGGACAGGGTTTAGAATCGTTATATTAGGTTCTGAAACCAGATCTTCACCTTGTCTGAGACGTGTTCCTGCAGATAAGAGGTTCAACATCCCCCCCGATCCTGTGGTGGAGCATTCCCCCTCCTCCGGCTCCAGGTTGGACCCCGGTCACTTCTGTAAGCAGCGCTCCCACGCGGAACAGTCCCTGAGATGCTGAGGGTTGGACGTGGCCTACTTGCTGCCTTACATTTAGACTTTGTGAGCACGAAGGCTTGGGCACACTGACGGGCTGAGGTCTAGGGCAAACCCAAGCTGTTCTCCCGGTTAAGGCACTTGATCTTTTGCTTGCTGCCCTATGCATTTTATTTTCTCTTTGAAGCCCAGGGTTAACCATTCTGTGTTAATTCATTCTTTTACTTCTGGAAAGT
The DNA here is from genome assembly GCA_036417435.1 of Inia geoffrensis. Classification (NCBI taxonomy): domain Eukaryota; kingdom Metazoa; phylum Chordata; class Mammalia; order Artiodactyla; family Iniidae; genus Inia; species Inia geoffrensis. The sequence continues at coordinate 115,094,785 of CM070906.1, read as the reverse complement.
TTAAAAAAAAAAAACACATTGAAATATTTGTCCTGGTCCGTGATCTTGTTTTGATCCACGTGTGTTAGAGTTCCCTGGCCTGTGAGGACCTGTGGCTGATGCCATGCGTGTTAGAATCCCAGGTTCCAATCCCAGGTGGCCTGAGAGCCTAGAAGCTGCCCCGGCGTTGGCTCCCAGTAGCTGCTCTGCTCCAGGTCTCTCCTCTCTGGGATGGGCCCCTTCTCTCAAGCTCAGCCTTGCATTCTGTGTCTTCTAGGGTGTTCCTGTCCGTAGTGGTGGAGTGGCGGGTAGAGGGGTCCACGTCACCTCAGGAAATGGGTTGTTTCCTTCTTTCACCCAGGGAGTGATTCTCAAACTCTGGGCACAAGAGGGCTCCACGGTGGCCCTGCCCAAGGGGAGTCTGCGGTTGTCAGAATCAAGGGGCAGGACACTCAGTGCCCCTAAGAGCACGCAGGCAGCCACCCTCAGAGACCGGGAGCGCACAGCTCCCACCTGCTTCCCAGCGTCTGGGGTAACCTCGGGCAGGCAAGCCTGTCCCCGCTGGGCCTGCACCCCGTCCACACGCAGGCCTGGGGCTTCCCACCCTTTTCCGGTCTGGACCCCTCAGCGGGTGCTGCTGGTACCCTCCCCAAGGGTACCACGTTCACCACGTTCACCCGCAGCTGCCCCTCAGACCGCCACAGCTCTCTGCTCCCTGGCCTGGAGCTTTCTCCAGGGCCGTCCAAGCTCAGCTGAGTGCCGGCCCAGGGGCTGGTCAGCGAGGGTCTGGGCCTTTCCACCCCCTACGTGTGGACACGAGAACTCAGAACTAGAGGCTGGTTCTCGGGGAGGCGGTGTGGGAACACCTGGCCTCTCGGGGGACTCAGGCCTGAGAGATTCTCAGAGAGGGGGCGGTCCCCCCATCTGGTTCTCGGGGCACCAGCTTAAGCCAGGCTCTGAGGCTCTGGGCCCCGGAGACCAGGGCTGCGGGCAACCTCCAACACTCTCCAGCTGTGTCACCTGAAACATCTGCAGTCGCTTCCTCTGTCTGTAACAAAAACTGCCATCTGCTGAGCCCCAGGTGGGTGCCAGGCTCCGAGTCTCACTTGGCCCTCACCGGCCCCAGGTGGGTCCCGTCTGGTCCCATCTATGCAGTAACAAGACCCAACATTCTCCAGGCTGTGCACCCAGCCCAGGTCCTGCATCTGCAGCCCCCAGTGTGGCCAGGAGTGGCCACATGCCCAAGCCCTGGGTAAGGAGAGTAAGGGGAAGTGCTGTGTTGGCTTCTGCATCTGCCCACAGCCTCGATGGCAGCAGCTCTAGCAGCCACCTTGGACCACGAGGTATAACTATGAGGAAGGAAGTGCATGCTGAGGATGAGGGGAGTCTGGGGGGGGGGTGGGGGCCCCAAGCCACCCTGGGCTACCACCTCTGCACTGCTTCCCCGCAAGGGAGAAAGAAGTCTCTACCGTACTGCTCTGATTTTCTGTACCACAGGCCACAGAGTCACCCGCCGGGGAGATTATTTTTATCTCCAACACGTGTTTATATAAAGAAACATGCTCAGGACATGCCCAAGTGGCAGGGCTGGGGTTTGAATCCCATCCAAACAGAAGACAGTGACACCCGCTTCTGACAGCCGCTGGAGGGGTCACAGGGCGCTGCATAGGAAGCCCGTGACCTGGGCCAGTCTGGAGGTGCCTGGTCGGTGGCCTGGCATCACTGTCGCTCCAGACCCCCAGCGGGTGGCTAAGGCCGAGCCACCCCAAGGCCCATGTCTGACCCAGGGCCACCGCCCCCTGGGCCGACAGTATCCGGACGGGGCAGACCCTTCTGGACACACAGGAATCCAGCCAGTCCCTCCTCCCCAGCATGAAAGGCCAGCCACTCCTGCAGAAATGAGCTCAGGTTTATTTGCGGTAGAAACCGTGGTCTGAAAAAAAAACCCATTGGCAAATGTACAGTTTGCGTTCTGTTCGGGGTCACCACCAGCTGCGGGACCCCCAGATCCCTGACCCGCATGCGTCGGGCTCCTCAGTGTTCACAGCTAATCTCAGGCCCCAGGTCCGAAGTCCCGCCAGAGGGCGTCCCATCTCCTGCTGCAACCACCCGCGTCCCAGCCTGTGCCCGGCCCTCCTCCCCTGCTGCTTCCTGCAGTGCAAAAACTAACCCCACCAAGACAAGCTCCCTAACACACAAAAACAAAGCAAAACAGTCACAAGAACCAGGGTTCTAAATTAGGTTTTCTCAGTGTCCTTCGTTATCACGACGCCTTGTTTCACGATGACCTCAAATATACATTATTTTCTTGCTATTATAAAATCTCTTCCTTATTATCCCCAGATATATAATGGGAGTTTTGGAGGAAATAACTACCAACCTGTTTTTCCCTTAAAAAGCAAACAAGCCAAACCAAAACCCAAACGAAACAAAACAAAACCCTAAAAACATCAATAACAGAAACCAGAACTTTTCCGACAACCGTAAACAAGGAAGGCGCTGGCCGGCTGGTTTTCTCCCCTCCCCATCCCGGGCTCACAGCTGGGCCAGCTGCGCCGAGGTCACGTGCAAAGTGCTGGGTGCACCCTGACAAGGATCTGGGTCTGCTCTCTCCGTGGAAAATCCTTCCTTCCCCCGCTTTGCCCACCTCCCCCAAATACAATCCTGTGACCCTCATTTCCCAAGCCTTTGCTGGCTGCCTTGTCTCTCCTGCCTGCACACGCCCTCTCAGACCCCTCCCCGTCTCCTCCCCACGCCAGGATGCTGCTGTGTTGAGCTGAGGCTGGAGATCACGAGGCTGACCTCAGAGGAACCCCAGGGTGCAGTGTGGCCACCAGCGCCCACCCCGGCAGGGGCCAGCCTTGGCATCGCCCGACCTCGTGCAGCTGACCGAAGGGAAAGGGGGACCCACGAAGCCCACGCTGCACCCGTAGCTTTGGCACGGAACTCGGAGGGGACAGCGTCACTGGGTCTCAGGCGACATCCGGGCAGAGAGAAGAGGGTCTGGCCAAGCCAGCCAGAGGTCAAGGGCCAGGAGGAGTGCGGAGGGCGAGCTCGGGGGTGGAGCTTCCCCAAGAGAACTGCTTTCGGGCTGTGGCCGCAGGCCCTGTTTCGTGGGCTGCAAGAGCCCTTGGAAGGGAGACTTGCCGAGGGCTAGAACTGACATCTGTGCAAAGGCTGGGAAGACCCTCAGGGACCCCCCTGCAGGACACGGGACACCCAGAGGGCCCGCCTGCTTGGGGACGGTGGCGGGGGCCTCCTTCTGGAGAGGAAAGTGAATAGCAGAGACCAGGCCAGCGGAAAGCCCGTGGCAGGGCTGGCAAACGACGTATCCACCTGGCAGCAGGACAGGACAGACACACACCAAGGGCTCAGGGCAAAGGCCAGTACCACTGACTGGGGAGCGGGGTCGGCAGCTTCAAGGTTCCTAAGGCTCCCTCCCAAGAGAGCGGCCAGCCCGGGGTCTCTGCACACCCCCGGTGCAGAGGGACAGCAGGAGGCCGGGGAGGGCCGCACAGGCCCTGACGATGCTCCCTCCCTCTGTCCCCAAGCACAGCAGCCTGGCTCTGGGCCCTTCCGTCTCCCCCTGGGAGCAGCAGGACGGAGGGTCCAGAGGCTGAGCGGAAGGGACCAAGGGGAAGGTCCCCAGCCCTCCCTGGGACAGCATATGCCATTCAAACCTAAGCTCCTGCAGGCCATCTCGACAGGACAAGGGCAAGGTGAGCTCTGGCCTCGGCTGTCACCCAGAGCCTGGCTTGGGACGCCACAGGCGCTCCCTCTACTCGGCACTCGGGTGGTGGCAGCCAAGCAGGGCTGGCCCAGATCTCCTGTATGTACAAGTGGCGTGCCCAGGACAGGCCACCGAGGGCAGGCTGATGGTGGGACGGGTCACATGTAGGGTTCTGAACACCCTCCCCATCCCCATGGGCTCTTGAAGGCTGGAAGGTTGGCGGGCGTTTCCCCTCCGAGTCTCAGAGCTGGAGACAGGCTTCAGCACCGGAGCGACTCTTCCAAGAAAATCCGCGAGTCCTGTCCGCGTTCGTGCTGTCACTGGATGCCCCTTTCTTCTACGTACGTTGAAGGAAACCAGCCAATCTGAGAAAGATGACAGACTCACGTTAAGTGTGTGTGAAGGGTGAGGGCAAGTGGAGGTTTGTGGAGGTGGGCGATTCTTTAAGGGGCTGGCGTCCTAAGGCAGGCCCACCCCCAAGAGAGGCCCTGGAGAAGAGGCAGAGAGCCTAGCGGAGCCGAGGCCCAGGAGCAGGGGTGACCCTGAAATGCACCAGCCCAGAGCAGTTCAAGGCGACCTGCCCGCCAGCAAACAAGTTAAATCCTCTCTGGAGGAAAATAACATAATCCAGAGCCTCTATGGTGTTTTATATGCAAAGCTCGGCATGTAATCGGGAACGAGTGACAGAAACTAAGAGAAAATGCAGACAGCAGAAACCGATCTACAGGTCATCCAGATATTGGGGTCATCCATCAGGAAATGTAAGTGACTCTAACCTGTCTGTTTCAGAAAACTGATGAAAAAGTAGAAAATTTTCCCAGAGAACTGAAATCAGAAATCAAATGGAAATCCTAGAACTGAGAAATATAATGACTGAAGTTAAGAGCAGATTAGACAAAGCAGACAAAAAGACTGATAAACTGGAAGAGAAGTCAGTAAAAAGTAATGAGATGGAAAACCAGAGAAGATGGATGAAACACACATAAAACAGGAAAAATATTACGTGGGCCATGGTGAACAAGATCTACTATCCGTGTGAACAGATCCCCAGGAGAAAAGGGAGAAAATGGAGCAGATACGCTATCTGAAGAAATTTCCAAAACTGATGTAGGACATCAAACCACACATTCAAAAAGATCTCTGCAAATCTCAAACAGAATGAATACAGAGAAAACCATACATAAGGCACAGTATAGTAAAACTGATGAAAGATGAAGACTTTTTTCACATGGAGCCCAGTGGGGAGTAGTGCAGACACTTCCTCCGAAGGGGTCACCATAAGAATGCTAATGGACTGTTTCTACAGAAATGATGGAAGCCTGGTGACAGTGGGATGACATCCTCGAAGTGCTGGAATAAAAGCTCTGCCAGCCTAGACCTCTAAACCCAGTAAAAAATACCCTTCAAAAATGAACTCAATAACGTGGCTCACAAAAAGGAAGCAGGTCTCATTGGAGGGATGACTGATTGCTGGGGGAGAATGACCAAGCGGAGAAGAGAAGCCTTCTCCTTACAGTAGATTGCCCACTAGTAAGTGTGTAAAAAAAGAGAGAAAATCACTATTCTCCACCATGATAGAAATAACTGAATAGACAAAATGCATCAATGAATGATAAGACCAGTAGGTGAAAGTTTGATGAGGAATAGCGTGTTTATCTGATTTCAAAGTATTACCCTGCACATTACTTATCAATGACAGTAAATTCAGAGTGGAGAAACTTGGCAGACGCCACCTTAACCAAGGGATCAAAGGTAATGTCACAATAATGGGGCAAACTGACATCCTCAACTTCTTGAAAGGGCCCTAGAGCCACTGAAAAAGAGAAAACATCCCCATAGTGGTGTTCCCACCAAAAAAGTACCACCTCAGTCTAATCACGAAGAAATATCAAAGAAACCTAAATTGAGGGATAGTCTCCAAAAATAACTGGCCCATACTCTCCACAAAGTCACGTAAGACAGAGAAAAGCTGAATAACTGTCCCAGATTAAAGAGAGTTGAGGGTCATATGCCAAGTAAGTGCAATTCATGATCTAGGACCGGGGAAAATAACTAGAGAAGACACTCTTGGGACAGTTGTGAACTCTGAATATGGACTGGGGAGTAGATAACTATAGCAAAGGGAAATGCCATTGATCTTAAAGAAATACACACTACAGTTCTTTAAGGGTAAAGCACTATGATTTCTGCAATTGATTTCCAAATGGTTTAGAGAAAAATAAGTATACACACACACACACACTTACAGAGAGAGAGAGAGAGAATGTAAATGAGAAACCAAATGAACAAACCATTCTTAATTGGTAAATTTGGGCATATGGGAGTTTTTTTGTAGGACTGCGACTTCTTTAAATTTGAAATTATATCAAAATAAATTACAAATATTTTATAATGAAAGCATTTAAAAAAGAAAGTGAAAGAAAGACAGGTTCAGATCCAACAGAAACTGAGAATCTGTAAGTAGCAGACTTGCACTAAAAATCATACTAAGATGGAACTTCAAGCACCAGGAATGTGGTTTTGATTGTATGTATAACAATGCAGAAAGAAATGAGGAGCCCTGGGAAAGGAAAAGAGGTAAGTCTAAATGAAAATTAACTGCTTAAAACAAAAATAATGTCTTATGGGGTTAAAAAATGTCAAATTTAGAAACATGACAACACCTGCCCAAAAGTTGGAAGGAAAATGAATACAGTCAAAGGGCGTCAGGTCCTTGCATTGTCTGGTAAGTAGTGAAAGTACTAATTTAAGGTCGTCTGTCAGAAATCAAAGTGTACACCGAACCTCTAAGGTAACCACTTAAGTAACAGGAAAAGAATGTGTAACTAACAAACTAAGCAAGGGGGGTGAGAAGTGGAATAGAAAAATTGATTAATCCAAAAGTTGGAAAGAAAGGACAACAAAGAAGGAATAGATGTGAAAAACAGAAAATAAACAGATGATGCATTTAAATCTAAATATCTCAGTAATTACATTAAATGTAAATGGACTACCTATACTAATCAAAAGGTCAAGACTGTCAGATCAGACTGGCTTGTAAAAGTCCATTTATAATAAGATTTTATCATCTAACTATCTTAAACATAAGAATAGAGCAAAGCTGAAAGTAATACAAGAAAGAAGAAAGTATGCCATGCAAAACACTAATCCCCTCAAAAAGCTGGTGTCTCTCAAACAGCAGGTAAAGCAGACTTCACAGCAAGAAGAACTGTGACACATTTCATAACAGGGTTAAAGTATCAACAACAGGAATATCTAGCAACACTCTAAACCAGTGTTTCTAAAACTGAACTCTGCATTGAAATCACCTGGGAAACTGGCTGACATCATGACTGGGGTGAGGGCCCAGCACCAGGCGCCTCTTGGCATTTTTGAGAGCTAGCAGTCCCAGCCCTCTAGGTCGACTGCCTAGGACTCAGAGGCCTCACACTTCTGAAGGGCTGTCAGATGGAAAAAGGATCAGACCCAAGGGCCTCCAAGGTAGAGGCAGACCAGTTCCTTCCACCCGGCAACGGAATGGTAAGTGACGGGAGCCAAGTCTGTGGGCAGCTGCAGCCCCTGCAAAAACTGGACGTTTCCTAATCGGTGCTTTATGGAGCCCAGGCACCCTGTCGGGTGACTGCCAATGGAACTGGTCAAAGCCAGGGGGTCCAGACAGGGTACCAGGATAAGGAGCCGTGGGGTTTCAGAATCGCAGGCTGGCTGGGGACACTGTGTGTCCCTTCCCGTCTCACCAAGGTGTAAATGGGGTCTTACGGAATGGTAGGAGCCCCGTGAGGACATCCCGGCCCTACTCTCAGTCCTGCAGCCTCCCGGCCTGCATAGAGGGTTGGGCACGTGCAAGGGACTTAAAGACTGCACCCAACATCTGTCCCCTGCCGTTTCCACAACGGACCGTAGAATAGGACCAAGCACAGATACAGCGTCAGACAGGCCGGGGTCCAGATCCGAGCCAGGAAGTCGCTTCCTCACCGTGACCTTGGCTCACGGAACCTGGGGACACCCAACCTCCTGGGCGCAGTCAGAGGGCACAGGGTCGGGGCAAGGTGGTGCTGCGGTGCCAGCCTGCCGGAGCCCCACCTTCCCGAGCACCGCAGGGAGGTGGAGCCCCCGTGGGGCCCAGGACCCGGGGCCGGTCCCACTCACCCGGCCGTTGGTCTCGCCCTTCCACCAGCCCTGGTCCCCACCGATGCGGCTGTAGATCTTCACCACGTCGCCTTCTCGCAGCGAGAGCTCCCGCAGGTCCCGGGCAGCGAAGTTGTACCTGGCCACGGCCGTGCCGATGACGCGGGGCGTAAACACTGCTGGGGGGAGACGGGCGGCGTCACACAGCTGCCGGGCGGGGCCGCCAGGGCTGAGAGTCCTTCGGGCCGAGCTGGGTCTCTCCCCCGGGGCCCAGCCCTGTGCCCACAGAGGAGCCCATGGAGCGGAAAGGCTCTGGCGGGACAGACCAGGCTCCAATCCCAGGGTCCCTCGCTCCTCTGTGAGCGCCCCAACCTGTGGGCACGTGGCCCACCTGAGCTCCACCGTGGTTAAGTCGGAGCCTCACCGCCCCACTGGGGGCCGTCACGGGCGGCGAGCGTGCCCGTGGGGATACGAGCGGGTGTTGGTGCTCTGTCACAGCTCCCTCGGGGCCTTCCCCCGTGTGCCCAGGGCCTGGGCATCACATGGCCAGTGGACAGCTGAGTGACCGCTGCCCAGCTCCCAGCCTGCACTCTGACAAAGTGCCTGGAACTGGACCCCAGGGCACTGCTGCCCGACTTCCCTCGTGTCCCCAACTCCAGAGCCCAAACCAAACTGGAAAGCCGGTTGGACCAGCTTGGCCCAGGACCCAGGAGTCCTGATGGACAGATGACAATGGCCCGCGACGGGAGGGGCAGCACATGCGGCTGCTGGGGAGGGCTCTGCCTCTGGCAGTAGAGGGCCGTGCGGTCAAGGCCAGTCGAGACCTGTCCCCCTGCACCCAAGCCCCACAAGTCCTCCTTAGTGTCGCCGAGTGGAGCCCAGCCCCGGGTCTGCTCCCACCTTCACCCCGAGGGGGTCGCCCAGCTGTTTGCTGCTGCCAGACGCAAAGCTCCCAGGGAGCAACGGGGGACCGTGGCTGATGAGCTGGAGAGGGGTCATGGGGGTGAGCATGGCAGGGGTGAGGGCAGCACCAGGCCGGACTGTGTCTGCAGGAGCCGAGGCAGCCCCGCCCCCGCCCCGCCCCCCTCTGCACACACCCGCCCCGCCCCGCCCCGCCCCGCCCAGGCTGCGGGCAGCTGCGGACACTTTCAGGCCGGGGCCGGGGCCCGCCAGGCAGCTGGCGGCAGGCCGGGCCCCCCACGCCCCGAGCAGCAGCGGTACCTGGCCAGAAGGGCACGGAGGAGCCCTGAGAAGCAAGGCTGAAGCCCTGAGGACTGAGAAAAGAAAAGTTGTAGGGAGCGCAGGAAGCTGCAAAGAGGCGAGAGAGACTGTGAAAGGGGGGCCGGGGAGCATCCACACGCCGTCCCAGGCGCGGTCACAGGCGGCGGGGAGGGGGCCCAGGCCCCGCCCAGGGCACCAGGAGGGCAGCGGGACGGCGCGGGCCTCGGGACCCACCCGGGCTCGGGCTCGGGTGCAGCTGTCCTCGCTCCACCTCCTGCACCTGTTTCCTGGGCCACCTCCTCCCAGTGGGCGGGCTCACGCGAGGATACAGGAAACTATTCGTGCAGATCACAGCCCCTCGCCCGGCACACAGTAGGTGCTCACTAAAGGCCCGTCGTTCCTCTCCTGGCCTGCTCTGCCCCGGTGGGACCTGAGGTCCTGCGGGCCCCTGCAGCTGGAGGAAGTGGGGTGGCTGGCTCCCAGACAGAGCCCTGGGCCGGATGCCAAACACTCTGGGCCCAGCCTGCCCCTCCCCCCAGCTGGTCCCCCATCTGCGCTATGGAGCCCCATCTGCAAACAGAGGTACTGGCTCTGGCTCCCTCGTAGCTGGGGTCCCTGAGCGGGGCGGGGGGTGGATGCTGGGGCACAGGGACGGATTTGAGGACAGAAGGGGCCTGCCCTGTTCCCTCCCCACTCTGACCTCCAGGCAGAGGTATCGAAACTCGAAGCAGCAATTCATGGCTGGCACTCCCCACCTGTCACATGGGGCCGCCCTGGCACCCTGGCTCAGGAGGGTGCTGGTGGAGGGCTGGGGGGCCTGGGCCACTGCTCCCCGGGGTGGGAATAGGGAAGGGGCTCCTGGCCGAGGTCAGTGCAGCCCACCGGAAGCCTTCTGCGCACGGGCGTTACCTGGGGACCGGCTGGAGGCCCTAGAGGCCACGCGTTCCCGTGACTTGTAGGGGTACTTGAGTGTGGTGTCCAGCTGCTTGAAGCTCTCCTTGAGCGAGTGGCACTGGTAGTACTCTACCAACTCCTGCAAGACGCACACACTCACTGCTACCTCCACCTCCAGGCAGTCCTCCCAGACGCCCTGCCCTCCCTCTCCCACCTCCCCAGGTTCTCACAGGGGACTCATCTCCTTGACCCCCGAAAACTACCCCTCCTCCTCGCTGCCCCTCTTAGCACCCAAACTGGGGGTGGGGTGGTCAGTATCGCCAACTTTTGATCCTGCAATTTCGCTCCCAAAAGTTTCTAAGGGAAGAGTCAGGGAAGAAGGCCAGGACTGATGGACTCAAATGCTCCCTGCAACACTCTTCGTAATGGAGAAAAACTCGAAACGCCCACACGTCCAACACCAGGGAAGTGCCTCGAGAAAACCCCAGCATATCCACGTGACCGAATGCCACGCGGCTACAGTGGGGCAGGAAGAGGGTGGTCCCCCTGGTGAGCGTTCATTGTGTTGAGAGGTAAACTAAGAGTTGGGTCCAGTGTGGCCAGGGGCTTTGTTTGAAAAAGGAACCTATAAACCACACCTAGGCTCTACTTAGAGGCGGTGGGGGCTCACCCTGAGACGAGAACATCAGGTCTGGGGGCAGATTGTGGATACTCTCTGTTTTACTGGGTGTGTTTCTGCGGGCCGCAGTGGGCAGTCTAAGAGCTCAAATGCTCCAGTCAGATGTTCTCCATGCACGGAACACGCGTAATTTAGCAAAGAAACACCAGGTCCAACTTTAAAATCATTTTAAGAAGGACTATGCCTCTCGCGGCTTTCTGGCTGGGCTGGGACAGCTGGGGCTAGGGGCGTTGGAAGCGAATGGGCTGCATGATGCTGGTGGCCCTACTGTCCACCATGGGGTTTGGGGGACAGAAGCCTGACTCGGGGGCCTGCAACGAGGTCCTCCCTGTCCCAAGGTGCCCTACAATCCAGTTTCCCTGGACCTTTCCCACCCTGGGAAGACTCTCCTCCCTGGGGAGAGGGGGACTCCTGCTGGGCTCTCCCCCTCTGCAAGCCCGGCCCGCAGGAGTGGGTGCAGGGGGCCCCTCCTCCTCGGTGTGGCTGCGGTGGGGGACCTGGGCCCTCCTCCCCCGCCCCCGCCCCCCCCCGGGGATGGGCCGGCAGGAGCTGCGGGATCACGTACTGAGAGGCTTTCAAATTTCTTGGCTTCGGTGATGTGCACCCAGCTGTCCTTCTCCACCACCTTGATGTGTTTCACCTCGTCATTGAATCTGGGCAGAGCACACGGGAGTGCTGGTCACTACACGAGCCACACGGCCCCCGGCCCCCCAGGGGTCCAGGCTTATTGTATGTTTGCTGAGCAAAGACCCCGGCCCTCGGCCCACACCTCCAGCTCTTATGGCTGCAACCTCTCTCCCCGCCCCGGCCGGGACCTGTCTCCTACCGCTTGTCTATCCATCCATCAGGCCACCCGTCTGAAGCCCAAACTCCCGGGTCAGCCAAGGCCTCAGGCCCCGAAGCTCCCCTCCTCTCCTCCATCCAGCGCCGCTGTGATGTCCTGCCCCGGATTCCGCCTGTTCTCTGCACTGGGGACGTCCCCCTCCCCAATTTCCCATCACCTGGTGAGACTTTCACAGCATGGTTTGTAAGTCAGAGGTCTGACCTTGGCCTGTGAGGCCCAAAGGGAGCAGCCTCACCCCAGCTGGCCGGAGGAGCTCTTCCTCAGACACACCAGGCACAAGCCTGCCATGTCCTGGCACTGGCTGTCCCCTCAGCCCAGAATGCTCACCCTCCTGCCACCCTCACGACCCTGCCTTGTGTCCAGGTCTCAGTTCAAATGTGGCCTCATTGGAGAGCGCGTACCCCTTGCCTCCGAATCACAAAGCCACACAACATCACAAGTAAAGAAAACGACACGCCAATATCCCCTATGACGACAGAGGCACGAATCCTCAACGCACTCTCTCCATATGCACATCTATACACACCAATGTATGAAGAGGCCTTTGCACCACGACCAAATGGGACATTCCAGGAATGCAAGGTTGGTTTAACGTCCGGAAACCAGTTAATGGAATAAACAGTTGTCAAATAAGCAAACGCCCAGCTGGCCAGCCTCCTCTCCCGTGGGGCCTTGGAGAACACCCACCACTCTGTTTCTCCTGGATTCAAAGTGAGCTGAGCGTGCGCAGCCCCACCCCAGCTCCTTGGACAAGACCCGTCTGAGCCCCACTCCAGAATCCTGCGGGCCAGACACCCAGAAGGTGCTCCACGAATTCCTATCAGGCGAGAGACGTCTCTGCCACTTCACTGCTTGGTGCTGCCCCAGTCTCTGCCACAGGCCTGCCAGCACGCCTCACGCGCCACTGGTCTCCCAGGGTCCTACTGAGACTCTCACTGCGGGAGGCCCCACCTGCACTAGGTCACACACCTTACGATGCTCCCACCACCCACGGCGGGTACAGCTGATCTCTGCTTGAGAGCAAGTCCTATGTACCAGGTGACCCAGGTTGTGTCCAGCTGACATTCACTAGACATCTGTCACTTTCAAGGCTGCAGGTGTCCTTTGGTTTTTGTATCTTAGAAAAGCCAGCGCATTTGTTTCAGGCCCAAACATTAGTGGGGCCTCTTGGAAAGCCCGTTGGGACCGTGGCAGTTTGTCCACCTAGGTGGGGGCCTCGTCCTCAGTTCTGGCTCCTCCTAGCTGCCCAGATCCCGACCCCTCCAGCTCTTCCACCCCAGGGGTCCTCCAACAGCCATTCTGTACAGTGGGACCCTGCCCTGGATGACCAGGGCATGACCACCTACAGCCTCCCAGTAATGCAGGAAGGGGATGGGGGCACGTTCACATACGTGCACACGTGCAGGCACGCTGGCCGGCAGCACGTGCTCAGGCGGGGACCCGCACCCTGCTGCTGGGGCGCTCGTGCCCTCGGCCCCCACTGGGCACAGCTGCAGAGGAAGCTGATGCCGGGGGCGGGAGAACAAAGGCTGAGATGGAAAGACGGGAGTGGGCTGTGTGCTCAGGACCTGGGTGCGGCCCACCGAGCCCGGCTCCCATCTGCCCCTAACGGCCAGAGGCGCTCCTGCATCTCCTACCGAGAGGGCCTCTCTGCTCCCTCGCGTTGGCTTCTGTGACTCGGTACCAGAAGCACGCAGGCGGTGCTTCTGTGGCCGTCCAGTGGCCCGGTCGCTGGGCCTGCCCCCCACCACCCAGCAACCCCCCAGCAGACCCGAGGGGGCCTTCCCTGGATACAGGTCACCCTGCTGGGGGCTCTTGACCCCATCAAGGTCACGGTGAACCAGAGCCCTCTATTCCCCGGCCTGAGACTCCTGCCCAGTGTGCGTCCTATGCCGGTGGTGACCAACAACCAATCAGATTCCGTCTCTTGAAGAGGAGACAGAAGACCCCCAACGGGGCAGAGTCTGAGCAGGACGACCCCAGCCCAAAGGCCACGGGCTGGAGCCCCGAGCTGGCAGCAGCGTGACTGCCCGTGTCCTCCAAGGCCACCTGCGGGGCCGCTGGAAGTCCCTGACCTCTCACCACAGGCCTGTCCCCATCCCTGAGCTCCTCTGGTCCCCACCACCTGAAAAACGCCAGACCAAGCCCACGGGGCGGCTTCGGGCAAGGCCGACGGCAGGCCGGGATCGCTCACACTTGTCCCGGGCCAGGTGCATTGTGCAGACCCGCTGACACCCTTGCGTCTCAAAAGTGCCCTGGCGTGGGCAACGCATCCCAAGGCCACACCCAACAAAGCCCAGAATCCGGAGGGGATGTGGGCTCCTTGGCTCAGAACGGCATGGGGGGAGGGCTCTCTCTGAGCCCCAGCCTCCACGTACTTGATGCTTATGGCAAAGCGCTCGGCCTCGGCCGGCCGCTCCCTGATTAGGTAGGTCCCGCTGGCGTGGGATTTGAGCAGGTTGTCGGTCTGCTGCCGTTCCATGTTGCCGGCAAACCTGGAGCAGAGGGGGAAACGGGGGCTGTTCACTGACACGGCTCTAATCTGCTGAAGAGCCTATTGGGACGTGAGGCCACGCCCCCAGGAGGAGGGGCGAGCAGTGGGCGGGGTCTGGAAGAGACGCGCAGGGCGGGGCATCCACGTGCCAGCTCACAGCCTGTACAGGGATGGTGGCTGGGGGAGAGGTGAGGGCCGCAAACAGGCCCCAGGCACTCCACCGCGGCCTCCACCCTCCGCATTAGACCCAAGTGCAGGGTGAACAGCGTACTGGAACAGACCCAGGGGTCTCAGAGACCCAGATGGGGCGGTGCCGCGGAGGCCAGGGACACCGAGGGTGCAGGCACATCACACCACTGGGCACAGGGGTCCCGGGGTGGCCTCAGGGATCAACCCCAAACCAAAAACCACAAGGGTAGACCCTCCCGGGGTCGAGCGGCCCACTGCTCTGGGGCTGCCACAGGGCGAGCTTCTGCAGGGCCATGGTCACTGAAGGGCAGTCATTCTTCCAGGCAGCTGGTGAGCCAGGCGGCAGAGTGATAAAAGCTGGCCCCGAGGCCGACCTGCATCTGAGACTCGTACCTACCGCGTCACCTCCACGTTTTATTCGTCAAACAGCCCCACTGCTCTCATCAAGCCCGTAGGAGCAAATACAATTATAATTTTGGCCTTAAATATACCTCCTTCTATATACTGATATTTTAGACAAGGCTCAAGTAAGATCACATTTTAAAAAGGGCTTCGTTCTCCCAAATGTTAGAACCTGATGATCTATTTATAGATGGGGAAACAGTGGCCTCGAGGTAGAGAAGACTCCCCCGGGCTCCCAGCGATTCAGAGCCGAGGAGGGGAGAAGGGGGCCGCGTGCAGCCCGGCTCAGCCGCCCTGGAGACACGAGAGGCAGCCTGGGGCCCCCGCTGATCCACTCACCAGGGGTATGCGGTGTAGTCCATATCCCGGGACGGCGGCCGGCTGATGGGCGGCTGGCAGGAGAGAACATTCGGGTTGGTGTATCCCCAGGCACTGTCCACAGAGCGGGGCCCAGCGACGTCCTATCAATGACCCTGGGAGCCCAGCACTGGCCACCAGGACGTCTGTGGACTTAGGCCCAGAGCCACTGGCCTGGGAGGTCCCTGACGGCAGCAGCCAGGACTCACCATCTCTGAGTAGATGCTCAGTGGGTCTGATCGAATGAATGATTGATTGATTGACCGAATGAATGAATATATAGCATCCAACTAACAGTGCAGTGTAAGGAGAAAGAGAACAACCTGGAGGTGGCTACGACTGCTCAGCAGTGGACAGGAGCACACCCTATACCTCGCGTCCTCTGCAGCAGATGGGCCACAGCCCCAAGGACAGACATTGGGCCAGCAGCGCGCTCTGCAGGTGGAGAGCTGCGTCTGCAGCAAACCTCGCGGCTCTCCAGACCCCGCGCTGCGCCCTCGCTGGCCTGGCCTCCCCTCACTGGGCCACAGGCTGGGAAGAGCCTCCTAGACTACCTGTCCCTTCCCCACCCCATTCACCATGCAGATGGGGAAACTGAGGGCCAGGGTTGGGAAGGGACCCCCCGGGACTCCCCCCCGCCCCCCCGCAGGCCACCCCAGTGAGTTAGTGACATTTTCTTCCTCTGCTGTCTGGTCCCTTTGACCTGCCAGCAAAGCCTGTCCTAAAATGCTTTCTCCTTCAAGTGGGCAATGGCCAGCACACAAGCAGCAGCTGGGCAGTGGGGCCAGAGGCCGGGCAGGGTCCGGTAGGTGGCCCAGGGCTCCCAGGGGGTCAGGCACCTGCCTCCTGCTCCGTCGGGAGAAGTTTCACTCTCTCACTTTTAGCTTTTTCTGGGGTGTGTGTGGTGATGCAATTGCTGGCTGACAGCTCGATGCCTTTTGTAACAGAGCAGAATTTGCACCACAGTACTCAGATGCAAGAAATGCCATATTGCCTCTTTTCTAAACATCATAACATCTAGCTCTGAGTCCTTACGTTCGAGGGAGAAGACTTATAAAGTCCCTCCAGTTTGAAGAAAGGTGGCTGGTCTTTGGTCCATTGCATGTGCTGCAGAGATGCCCATTTTAGTGTTTTTAAAACAGCCAAGCCCTCCCAAGAGGAGGGATCCCCTGCCCTTGGCCCTCCATCCCAGTTCCGGGGCCAGCTCACAACGGCGTGAACAAGTCCAGGGCGTCCTGAGTGAGGAGACAGCTCTCAGCACCCACGGCACCCTGGCCACCATGCTCCAGAAACTTCCATGGGAAGTACTCACCCTTCCATCCACTGGACAGGGCTTCACAGACGAGCTAGGGAAGTAACCTGACTTCCTGGTTTGCACCAACCGACCCTGGGAGAGAACAGATGGTCAGGGACGGCGGGGCCTGGCCTGGCCAGTGGCGAGGGGAGGGGGGATTGTAGTGCGCACTCAGCTTGTCCCGAGGAAGACGAGGGGAGTCCCCGAGAAGCCCATCACAGCACCACCTTCCTGCTGTGACCTCAGCTGACCTCATCACCGTTTGGGGCGCCCTCACTTCACAGATGAGGACACACTGAGGCCCAGAGAAGTTACACGGCTTTTGTTCGGCGCTGGGACCAGAGCCCCCTCTCCTGGCTGCGGTTTCCTCTTAGCCACACCAGCCCTTCTCAAACTGTGAGGGACGTGTGGACCTGGGGGTCTTGATAAAACACAGCACAGCGTGGGAGGGCCTGGGGGCGACTGTTCACTCTCTCCGTTCGCTCTGCCTGGGAGACCCTCCCAAGGCCTTCTCGGCCCCCACTTTCACGTCAGCAAAGTGTCTGCAAGGCCACCCAAACCTGATGGCCCTGGTGACAGCTAGGGAGGGGAACTGGGTGGCTGGGGTCAGCGCGGGGCAGATGCTGTACTGCAGACACCTTCTCAGCTCCTGAATCTCCAGTTACATGAGGCCGAGTCTAGTGCGATAAGTTCATAAGTAAGTACGTGCTGACAAGGACCACCACACAACAACAATGGCGGCAGTAACAGTACTTGGCCACTTGAACACACGCACTATAGCATCAGCTCTAAGCAGGTCGCCCTGGTCACCCAGCCCGGGCAAGTGCCCCGGTTTCCTGCGGTACCACGTCAACCCCGTGGACGCGGGCTTGGATCTCGGAGCAGCACCAATGGCTCCCCTTTCTCAGGCCTTATAACCAGAACAGCAGGTTTCATGGCTCAGAGCCGTAAACCATCACATGGACCTGTGTCCATGTTTGGGCCTCCTGGGGCAGGGCGGTGGGCGGGTCTCGGTCATGCTGCACCCCCAGTGCTGAGCAAGGTGGTGCTGGCCTGAACTGGGGCAGGTGGGGAGCAGGGTGGGCGCGGCATGGCCTGGGCGGGGCCCGGGGGATGTGTGTGTGCAGGACACAACCCAGGCAGGAGGCAGACAGGGAAAAGGCTTGGGACGCCAGGAGGACGATCTCTTCCATGAGGGGATGCTGCACTCCCTACTACCTCAAGGCAAACACCCCAAGACCCGGGCCCCGCGAACGGCCCACTTATCTCAACCCCGATGGTCTCGCACCCCAAACCCACCCCTGCCTGGAAATGCAGGACCCTCTGCCTCTACCCTGGGGAGTGGGGAGGGGGTAGCTGGGGGCCCGAGACCCTCCCAGGTCCAGGACCCACCTCCCACCACTGAGACTCAGGGTCGCCTCTCAGTAGCTCAATCACATCACCCGTCTGGAAGGTCAGCACCGGCTTCCCGGGGGGAGCAGGGTTGCCATGGTAATTCTGCACGGCCACCATCTTGGGACCTGTGAAGGACAGGGCAGGAGGGGGCGTGGCTCGGTGGCTTCGTCCTGGTGGCAGCCCACCCCAGGTTGACCTCAACCTCCCCGGCCTTCTCAGACCTCTCAAGGCTCTTGGAAGTGGGCCATGGGCCTGTATCGCCCCTCCCTAAATTCTTCCCGTAAGGTTCCCACGTCCCTTTGTTAGATATCATAAGTAAACTATTTATGAGATTAACAGATTCAGGGTATCACTGCAGTAACAGCATCTTATTACTATTATTTTATTTTATTTTTTTTGCGGTTCGCGGGCCCCTCACTGTTGTGGCCTCTCCCGCTGCGGAGCACAGGCTCCGGACGCGCAGGCTCAGCGGCCATGGCTCACGGGCCCAGCCGCTCCGCGGCACGTGGGATCTTCCCGGACCGGGGCACGAACCCGTGTTCCCTGCATCGGCAGGTGGACTCTCAACCACCGCGCCACCAGGGAAGCCCAGGCAACTTATTTTTAAAGAGCGCTTTCCGAGCCGTCATCCAAACACCTTTCGAATCTGTGACTGAGAGTCAGCAGCATGGAGCAGAAGACGGGGCATCCATCCTGTTAGAGGCGGAGGCCGGGTCAGCGACCTGCCAAGGCCACGCGGCCACTCCGGGGCAGCCTTGGGCTGACGGGGAGGGGGGGCCCGCCTGAGTCCCCCCAAAACTTGTAGGCCTCTCCTAGACCGTGCCCTGCTCTGAGCGGCCCAGCCCTGCATGGGCCGCGTCTGCCAGGCCTGGTTGATGAAGCCAGTGCCCCAGAGGCAGCATCGTGGTTTTTGTTTCTGTTTTCACGATTAGGTTGGACTCTGTCCGCAGCTCGGGCTGCCTCATACCTGGTGCTTTCGGTTCTCCTGCCACCCAATGCAGAGCAAGGGGGACATGGGGGTACGGAGAAAATGGTAAAGTGGCAGCAGCAGTGTCCCAAAGTCTGCTCTGCTCGGGGTCTCCGGGCTGCAGCTCAGGACTTCTACTGGGCTGAAGGGACCCCGGCCCTCTGCAGGCTGGGCCCTGGCCCCTTGCACAGCGCCGCGTCATCAAAAAACTAAGGAAGCTCCCAGGGGAAGTGGCCGTGGAGGTGGGAGGGAGATGGGGCCGGAAGGCAGCACACATCCTGGGAGCCCGGAGCCAAGAACGCTATAGACAAAGGTGGCAGACACCGCGGCCAGGCCCAGGCTCGGCTCCCAAGGTGACCGCTGACAAGGACGATACCAGAGAAGACCGAAGTCCCACAGACTCACCTGGCCCCGCTCCAGAGGTGTCCTGTGAGAGCAAGGACAGAGGATAGTGAGGAGGGAAGGCTGCCCAAGCATCCCATACCCCCTGCCCCCCACACCCAGAGGGAAGGGTCAAGGCAGGAAGCGGGGAGGGGGCCAGGGACACGTCCTGAACGCCCACCGACATTTGTGATGGTGACAACCTAGTTCCCTGTGTGACACGATTCTTACATCCTCCACCTTTGTACCCCCCTGCAGCCCTGGGACATCCGTCCTCTTCCCCTCCCATCCCTTACCATTAACTCCCACCTCCTCCAGGAAGCCTGCCCTGACCACCCCAGCCCAGGGCCTCCCTGCTCAAAGCTTGGGGTTTGTCGTCTCTGTCCGGGACGTGTCCTGCTGCATACACTAAATGTTCTGTCTTTCCTCCTCTTTGAGGGCATCTCTGTAGCCCACGCAGGGCCCAGTAAGAGCCCGTTACATGCTGGTTAGTTTGACTGGACCCCCACGGCTGGGGAGAGAAACGACGTCCACACCCCATAAGTGAATTCAGCGACTCCGCCCCCAAGTCAGCTGAAGAGAGGGCTCTACGTCCATCAGGATGGGTGGCAGGTGGGCAGATGCCTGTCACAGAGCTGGGCACCCAGAGCCGCCAGCAAGCCACTGGGCAGGTGGAACAGCCGGGCAGGGGGAAAGCTATCAGGGCCCAGGAGGCCATGCACAGGGACCCATTTCTACTGACGACCACAAAGGAAAACAAAGGCCCCTCGTAACCAACAGGGGCTCTGCAAGCCGGCCTGGCCCCAGAAGTGTGAGGGCTGGACCGGTTGGGTCTTTCCGGCTCCAGGCACAGCGCGGCGTAGGGTGCAGGGCAGTGGGAAGGGAATGGTTTGGTGGACTCACCAGGTCTGCAGGAGAACCTGAAAAGGAAGCACATCGGGGTCAGAGCCGCTGGGCGCGCCTGAGTGTGTGAGCGAGGTGAGCTTCAAGGCCCTTCCTTTCAGACATGGATTATGGACATGCGTGCTTGGTGACCGCAAAAATCTCTCAATTACTTCTGATGGCAACTTCTGAGCTCTGGTTTTAGGGGCCCCAGGGGAGAACACACACACTGGGTATCAGACCCAATGGCAAACAGGTTTTCCTGCATGAGCCAACTCTGCTCCAACGGCAGCAACTGCCTGATCCCTGGACGGAACCTGGGCTCAAAGGGAAGATTTCCACAATTGATTAGTGACGCCTGCCGTGGGCAAATGACAGAAGACGTGGTAGTCGTGCTACTCTTTTGTCAGCACCTCGGACACGGGACACCTCAGCTCATCAGATGGAAGGCAAACATTCTAAAGATTCTTTCCGCCTGCCCTGGGGCGACCCAAGGGGAGGACACAGCTCCAGGCTGGGCCCCAGCCATCTGACAAGCTGAGCTGCCACTCCACCACCAGACAAAACAAGCACCACAAGGGCTAACGTGTGGCTGATGTGACTTCAACACCATGTAACGCGCAGTCGCAGCCTGCTTTGGGCAGACATTGGATCCGACAGACCCTGCAGAACAGAGGTTACAGGCGTCAGGCATCAGGCACGTGCCTTTGGGGGAACCACACGCTCCTTAAAATAAAACCAGGTGCCCACCACGAGCTCTCAGTGACACAGGGAGGGTGCTGATGACTTCAGCTTTCGAAAGATGTGCAATTGCCTAACTAGTAAAGCCTCAACTATATATAGCATGAAAAACACAAAAAAATTAAAAAGAGATGGGGGACGGGGGCGGGGGCATTGCAAAAAAGGGAGAAGGCAAGGTGATGGCTAACGGCAGCTGTTTTTGCCTGGTGTGACAAAAAACAGGATCGCTTTCATCTCCCTTACTTTTCTCTATATCTTCTATGGGAAATGGGTATTTAATAATCAGAGGGAAAAGGAAACAGAAAGATTATTTAAAAATAAGAAAACTTGGGCTTCCCTGGTGGCGCAGTGGTTGAGAGTCCGCCTGCCGATGCAGGGGACACGGGTTCGTGCCCCGGTCCAGTAAGATCCCACATGCCACGGGAGCGGCTGGGCCCATGGGCCATGGCCGCTGAGACTGCACGTCCGGAGCCTGTGCTCCGCAACGGGAGAGGCCACAACAGTGAGAGGCCCGCGTACCGCAAAAAAAAAAAAAAAAAAAAAAAGAAAACTTGACAGGAAATACACCAGAATATCACCTTTGGTTATTTCTTAATCTGTTCATAAGTGATAATTATTTTCTTCTTTATTTCATTTCTCCTCTTTTTTTTCCTTTAAGTTTTTGATAAAGAAGTATGTTACTTTTAAGATCAGGAAAAAAAATGTCAAAAGAAACAAACTGTCCAGTCGCTTGACGCAAAGGACACATGGCCACAAGAGGGCGGCAGCCATGGGCAAAACTGAAAAGCTGCGTCGGGGCCAGTCGGGGACGGCAGCATCCTCTAGCCGGGAGGAGACTGGCAGGGCTGCTGAACTTCCGCCGGGCCGGAGTGGGCTGCATTGGGCGGGCCTTGGCGGGGGACGAGGGGGTCTGGGCTGACCTGTCGGACCCTCCTCCCAGATCAGGGCACTGGGCCAGCAGTCACAGTAAATGAGGAATTAACAAACTCTCCTATTCTGGGCGGTGGTGTCTCGGGGGACAAGCAGGCCCGGCATGTTTCCCTGTCTACCTGGAGCGTGGTTAACCCCCTCTGAGCACAGCTCCCCTGACTGCGGATGTCAGCATAACGGCCCCATTTCACGGGAATGTGGGAGCACCTGGACCCCATGAAGCAGGGAGAGCAGTGTGGTGCTTGGCGGGTGCCCCACGCCCGGATCCAGAGCTCAGCCAGCCCCTGACCGTGGCGGCTTTGAAACTTTTCAGAAGCATCTCAGGCTTTCCGGCGGCCCGTCCAGCTGCTCTAGGCTGGGCCCTCCCCCAACTCATCCCCCAAAACCAAGACGATTGACAGGAGCCTCAGCCTTTCCCCATCTGAGGCAAAGGGGAACACAGTAGGTGCCGTGCACGCACGTGAACCATCTACAAACAGGGCTGTAGCTAAAGAGGGCCGGGGCTCTCCAGGGCGGCGGAACCCAGGGGTGAGGTGTTCCTCTGTGATCGGAAACCTCCATGCAACTGCCAGGAATGTTCTCTGCTCTCTGCGGGGTGGAGATTCTAGAGGCTTACAACTACATCGCGGCAGGGGCTGCCCAAGAGGCCGAGAGAAGCCAGCCAGTATGCAGTTAGGAGGAGGGCTTTGCCATGGAATCCCCACTCCCACTCCGGCTGGGCCTTCTGACACGCTGTGACCCGGGGCCGGCGTCCTCCCCTCTCTGAGCCTCTGTTTCCTCATCTGCTCCCTGCCCCATGGGGTCACAATGGCAGGAAAGGAGAATGTGGGAACACCGCCAGAGCCGGCAGCTGCGAGGGATGATGGGACCCTCGGCTCGGGGTGTGTCGTGGGACCCTGAGGACCAGCCCCCAGGGCCCATGCCCCACGGGGAGGGCGGGGGTGGGTACTCACTGATCTTGCAGGGGGGGGTCACCTCCAGGCACTCCTTGTGTGCCCCGACGCCACACTTGGTGCACAGGTAACCCTGGTAGAAGGTGCCTCTGCGCCGCGGTGGGAGGGGGAAGGGGCAGGAGGTGAGGTGGACCACCAGACCCACCTCGCCTTCTGCCCCCCCGGGCATCACCCCTCAAAGCCCTGGGGCCCAGGACCCCCGCCCCGATGCGCAGCCTGGCGCTGGCCCTCCCCACAGGGGGCCCTGGGCACCCACGGGGACAGTCACGTCCCCTCCCGGCTAGATCCCAAACGTCCGAGGGCTGGCCGCCTCCCACACGATGGGATGTCTCCCCGGGTCCCTGGGGCCCAGCACAGCGCTGGCCTAGGGGTGCTGGGCGGCGATGGGGGCACAGGAGAGAGGCAGCAGTGGGCTCCCTCGGGGCCCGGGAGAGGCCCTCACCTGAGGAACATCCTGCAGGCTCTGCAGTTGGTGGTCTTATCAAACGTGTACATCTGGAAGCTGTGCTGGTTGGCGTTGGCTTTGTCTGGCTTGATGTTTGACCTGATGGGAGGGAAAGAGGGCTCCAGGTTCCCCGAGCCCCCCCCGAAACGGAAGCCGCCAAACTAGCCGGGCTCTGGAACGCGGCCGGAAGTCGGGAGGCCAGGACTCAAAGCCAGGATCTGCCCCGACCCCCGGGCAGACCCGAGGGGCCCTGACACCCCGGGGAGGATGAAGGGTCCGAGTGGAAGCTTTCGAGAACCTTCTGGCGTGATGGTTAAGGACTGTATCTGGACAGGGCTTGGGTGTGGGCCGGTGCAAGCACTTGTCGTGACTCAGCAAACCGCACCCAGGATGTCACTGTGTGCGAGCCTGAGATATAAAAATCTAAACAAATCGCGACTTCATGACGGGCACCCTCGGTTGCCCTGATGTCCGCAATTCACTACAACACGTCCACTGGCAGACGGCACCAGGGCTGGGGGGACGGCACGTGACAGAGGACAGCACAAGACGTGAACGGAGGAGGCCGGGCATGTACCGTGACGTTCTTTCAACTTGGATTAATACTTGAAAATTTTCACGAGAATGGTGGGGAGAAAATTACAACCCCTAGAAAGCCTTGGGGCCCCACCGCCTGGCCGCCATCTATTCTGATGTGTCCCACGCGGGACCCCGTTGGATCCTCCCAATAATCCCAGAACCTGGAACCTCCCTTCATGTGCATCTCACCGGGAGGAAGAGGCCAGGGAGGTGAGTGCACCTGCCCGGAGGCCCCCGGGACCTGCCACCCTGGCCTGAAGGTCTGATGTGGCCAGGCACCCCCATCATCACCTTTCTCCGTTGGGCTAATTGGGGCTCCTCCTAGATTTCATGGAAAAACAGCTCTGGGGCTTTACCCCAAAGGTGACAATCCACCGGCCTGTGAGGGCCCAGGGATCTGGGTCACCGTGAGTCCATCTGGCACCGTGGCCATTCCTGGCCACTCGCTGCCCTGCCGGTCAGGTGTGGGAGGCTCGGCCCCGGGGGAGGGCCCTCTGGCCACTGCAGATTAAAGAGCGAGGCTGCCACGTGGTGGGGAAGGGGCTGGCATCCCGGGGGGGCGGGCTCCCCGGGAAAAATCCACGTGGCATCCCACCCCCGCGCCGCTGCCACAGCGGACTCACATGGCCATCTCAAACTGTTCTGTCCACTTCCTCTTCATGTCTTCTGTCTTGCAGAAAAACTGGAAGCCTTGCTTGCCTTGAAGGTGAATTAGATAGAAGCCGTAGGACCACTGTGGGAGGAGATGGGGGACACACTTGCAACGGGCATGGCTAGGTGCACACAGGTGCACGGGCACATGTACAGGCACACTCGTGCCCGGGCCTGTACGTGCACACGTGTGTGTATGTGTATGCAGCCTCTGGCGAGATGTCCTGGGACCCATCTCTGACCCCCTCCAAGGTGCACCCTCAACTGAGGTCTCTGCTGGTTTAGCCCAGGCCACCTCTAATGACCCGCGTTGAGGCGCTCACCTGGGGCCCCTCCAGGACGCCAGCCCACCCACTTTCACTTCCTAAATGTGATGCCAAAAAAGCTCACTGGTCTGAATTAGAACAACAGAAAAAAACCAAAAAAAGCAGAGGAGGCCAGCAAAGTCAGCCCAGCCTTCCCACCCCTCAGCTACCACCAGTCCCGGCTATCGCTCGGGGCTTCTAAAGGGGCCCAGGAAAAAGCGTCTGGGAAGTCTGAACCCATCTGTGTTAGGAAAGGTGGGGCGCAAAAGGGAAAGAGGGAAGGAGGGAGGGAAAGAAGAAAGAGGCCAAAGGGTGGCAGAGAGAGAACAGGCAAAACCCCAGTGGCTCTGAAAGCACCCAGGTCCTTAACCTCCAGGGACCGGGAGTGGGTGGGGCAGGCAGGAGGGGGGGTTTCACGTGACACCCTTTGTAGCCGGCAAATCTGTTATCGCAAATACATGTCTCCTCTTAATCCAGACACTGAGGGGAGGGAGGAGGAGAACCCCAGGAACCCAGCCCGGCTCAGGCCCACCCGGATCCCCAGACCCCACTCCCAGCTCAGGGAGGAAGTGCCGGCATCGGGCCCGGAGGTGAGGAAGGTGGCGAGCACGTAAGCGTCAGGGGCTTACCATTTTCCCGTGAGACTAGGAAGCGCGAGGAGAGGAAAGGAAAAGGGGAGACGAGATCATCAAGAGGCCTGGCCCAGCCCCGCGCTGGGTGCTGCAACCCGGGACACTGCCCACTGCCAAGTGCCCCAGGATGGGACCACCATGGCAAGGGCCTTCCTCCCAGAGGGGCAGGTGCCGGGGTGGAACTTGGGGGGCTTCATCTTCAGCCCTGAGCCTGGGAGGTGGCCTCAGGTCACTGCTTCTAGGGCCCCGGTGGCCTGTTTTGGACATCAGGGCTAGGCAGGTCACCCCCAATAGCTCTTCCAGGTGGCACCTGCATTCTACCTGTAAGCTCGGGAGTCCAGCCTCTTTTAGCACTTTGGTTCCTGGCACCCACACCCAGCCCAGGGCTGAACACCACAGGTGCTCAAGCACTGGGTGCAGAAGCAGGACTGCACCAGAGAGCACGGCAGCCCCAACTCAGCATCCATCACACCACCCGCAGCATCCACGGCCCCACCCCCAGGAGCCATGGCCCCACCCCAGCAGCCATGGCCCCACCCCCAGAAGCCATGGCTCCACCCCAGGAGCCATGGCCCCACCCCAGCAGCCATGGCCCCACCCCCAGCAGCCATGGCCCCACCCCCAGCAGCCATGGCCTCACCCCCCAGCAGCCATGGCCCCTCCCTCACCAGTCATGGCCCCACCCCCAGCAGCCATGGCCCCACCCCCAGCAGCCATGGCCCCATCCCTAGCAGTCATGGCCCCTCCCTCACCAGCCATGGCCCCACCCCCAGCAGCCACAGCCCACTGGCTGGACATCAGAGCCCCACGAGCCACAGCAAGGCCCACCCGGTGCCCTCCTCCAAAGCGGGAGGGCAGGGGAGTGGCAGGAGGATGTGCTTGCTGCAGGGGGCCACATGGGCCAGGCGGCCAAGGTCTAAGGCTGGGCTCTCACCAGCGGCCTCGGGCCACAACCCTCTGCTCAGGGTCCTCACTGGGGGGCTATGACCCGGATCGTGCCCCCTGACCCCCGCCAGGAAAGATTCAGACAAAAGGCCGGGGGGGCGGTGCCGGGCCCAGCACAGAGCGAGTGGAGGCTAGCCCACCTGACCACGCTTTCTCTGGCCACCCCACAACTCCTCCCTCAGGGGGGATCGGTGCCTGCCCCGCACCAGGCGGCCCAGCCTTAGAAGCCGCTCTGTCACCACCAGGAAGCCGGGGCTCACCTTCTTGACGTCCTTGTTGTTCATGGGGTCGTCGGTCATCTTGTGGAAATGCAGCTCGATGATCTCCTTCAGCTCGTAGCTGTCGCCCCTCCTCTTGCACACAATGGCCGCCTTGTCAAACAGGAACAGGTACCTGGCCCGACAGCGCGGCCACAGGGGCCCATCAGCGTGGCCACAGGGGCCCGTCAGCGCGGCCACAGGGGCCCGACCGCGTGGCCACAGGGGCCCGTCAGCGCGGCCACCAGGGGCCCGTCAGCGCGGTCACCAGGGGCCCGACAGCGCGGCCACCAGGGGCCCGTCAGCACGGCCACAGGGGCCCGACAGTGCGGCCAGCAGGGGCCCGTCAGCGCGGCCACAGGGGCCCGTCAGCGTGGCCACCAGGGGCCCGTCAGCGCGGTCACCAGGGGCCTGACAGCGCGGCCAGCGCACCGGGGTCTGAGGCCGCGGGATGGCTGCGGGCGCCCAGGTGGGCATCGCGAGGGCTGCTCCCTCCCCGAGCCTGAGCCCTCCACCCCGCCTGGCCCACCCGGCCAACTCTGACCCCTTGGCCCGGCCTTGGATCCTCCACGCCCCTGCCCCCGCTGGCCTTCCCCACAGCACTGGCCTCTGCTGGTCACTGCCCATTTACACGTCCATCCTCCACGGGATTAGGAGCCGCGTGGGGCAGGGCTCACATCTTCTGTGACCCCGGCCACGGCCCCAGGCCTTGGACACAGCAGGTGTGTGTGGAGGACTGAACAAGCTGGGGCCGTGCCAGCTCCCCGGGAGCTTTCGCGTCGCCTGCCCGCACTCCTGCCCAGTCCTTTGGCAAACAGCTCACACGGCCGCTCCCAGGAGCCTGTGCGCTCACAGGCCGGGCCTCTGGCTGTCCCCCGGCCTGGCCGGTCCAGTGCCGGCCGCAGGCAGGGCAGCCCCATGGGCGCGGCAGCCACTGGCCGTCGCTCTCACCGGGAAGGAAGGAAGCAATTAAAAAGGCGCAACCCAAAGCCAAGTCCACGTGAAAAGCTGTTTCCAGGCCCGCTGGGGAGCGGGGTGCCCTGGAGCGGCATGTCTGACTCAGGGGTGCCACCCAGCCCGGCGCCCGCTCCGCTCACCTGTCTTGCTTGGTGTGGTTGACTATGGAGCGGACCTTCAGTTCCCCGTCGATCTTTGGTCTCCCAAATTCCTCCAGTTTCACTTGCTGGGGAAGAAAGGGCAAGGCCGTTAGCCCCGGTGCCAGAGCAAGTTCCCTACGTGGAGAGAAACGCAGGTGGGCACGCGTCCGGGGCGGCCGTTTTCCACAGAAACCGAAGGAGGGAGCGATGTGAGACGAGCCCCCCGGGTTCCCGGCTGGTGCTGAGGACAGAAGTGGGGAGCAGATGACAGGGAGGAACTGGGCTTGCAGACTCCGCGCCCCACAGACCCGGCCCTGCTGAGGACTCCCTCCAGCTCTGCGGCAACAAAGGGCGATTGATGGTGTGGGTCAGTGAGCAGGCCACTGTTATCATGGAGCCAGAGCGGGAACCTGGTGGGAAACGCCAGACGCCTGACCCCGAGAAACCAAATTAAAAAGAGAACAAACAGCGCTTAACAGACAGAGGGCGGGCAGGGCACGGGGGTCCTGCCCGTGGTTCATCTACCACAGGAACAGCCTCCGAGTTGAACCCCCTCTCTGGTTTGCAAGGATTTCCTTCTCGTTTTCTGCCTGGTTTGCATCTCTGCTCTGCTCTGATTCAGAGAGACGTCTCTGGGCACATTCCCTGTGCGGTCTGCACGGACAGAACAGGAAGGAGAGGATGCCACAAAACACTATCAGGCCAGCCCGCCGGGCGCTATGACGGGGGCTCCCAGCATCTTCTTTCAGAGTTTTCTGCATTTTCCAGGAGCTGCCAGAGCAAAACGAAGGGCGCGGTGTGGGTGTCACCCAGGGTGGGACCAGCACCCTGCTTAGTGACTCAGGGCCTCTGTGTCTCATCTCCAAAGGGCGGCAAGAAAGGCACCAGCTCCACCTGCTGGGATGGGGTCCGGAGAAAACCACACGGCTGGGCAGAGCAGGGCACCCAGCCCACAGGAACGCTCCACACCTGCTCCCCTGCTGTTCAACGTTTGTCATTTGATGCGCAAGAATTAGTCGCAGGTTAAAAACTTAAAAAAAAAAAAAAAAAAGTCTTCGAGTCACAAAAGTAGCACCCATCCATCCATCGCAGAGCATGTAGAAAACAGCCAACGCTCAACGAGGGGAAAACCAACAACCCCAGGCCCCTCCAGGCACTAACACCACCGCTAACAGCCTGGGGCACAGCCATCCTTAACCTCCTCTGCCCTCTGAAAGGAAAGAAAAATGGGGTCAGGTCATAATGGGGTTCGGCGACTTCTTTTTTCTTTGCTGGACGACACATCACGATTGTCTTCACGCCACGTGCCTGCACCACAGTCCTGTTTGGGCTCTTCTGACTCTGGTCGGGGAGGACCAGACAAAGGGGCACCAGGCGTCAGCCTGGGCATGTGGGATTTCCTTTACAAAAGCTTCTGTGCTGACTTGCTTTTGACAGACACTCACCCGGACTCTAAAGGTTCAGGGACCAGAGAATGAAAATGCATGTAAACCAGTGGTCCTCAGCCAGGGGTGATTCTGTACCCAGGGGACGTCTCGTGATGTCGGGAGTTGTATTTGGTGGCCATGACTTGGGCCCCTGAAGGGTGGGGATGCTACCAGCATCCAGTGGACAGAGTCCAGGGGTGCAGCTCAACATCCCACAATGCACAGGACAGGCCCCACAACACAGAATGGCCCAGCCCCAAGTGTCAACAGTGCTGAGGCGGAGAAACCCTGTTTAGACATTCAGCAGATCAGCGAGAGGCTGGTACTGGTTGGCACAGGCGGGGAAGTTCCTGCTTCCTGGGATGGCCCATCTCCTCGCCCCACAGGATACAGTGGTTCACCCAACGCCCCGAGGCTGAGCCTCTGATGGACCAGGATGAGGATAAGGTCCCATGAGGTGTCAGCCCTGCCTGCTAGAGGTCAAGGGGGAGGGGCGAACTCAAGGGCAACTCCTGGGCAGGGTGACCAAACCCTCTCTATTGTCCCTCATGGGGACAGGAGATGTGGGTGAGCCAGGGGTCCCAGAGAGTTAAGAGCCTCACACCCACCCCGGGCGCCGCACTCTCCTCTTGGACCCAAGAGAGTCGCGGGCCAGGCCAGGGAAGGAGGGCGGAGCAGAGCAGTCAATACCGTTCCTCTCCTCGGGCCCTCAGCCAGTGGCCACCTTTGTGCACAGGGCCCCTGGGCTGGTCTCGGTGCACAGCCTGGCGGTGTAAGGTCAGCCTCCGGTCCAGAAGCTGCTCCACCCTCTCGGCGGAGAGCGCTCAGCACAGCTGCACGTGCCTCCACGACCCGGACAGAGAGCGTGTGGTCGCCCTTCCGCTTATTCGATGCTGAGACTGTGAAAGTCTTTTTTTTTTTTTTTTTTTTTTTTTTTTTTTTTGCGGTACGCGGGCCTCTCACTGTTGTGGCCTCTCCCGTTGCGGAGCACAGGCTCCGGACGCTCAGGCTCAGCAGCCACGGCTCACGGGCCCAGCCGCTCCGCGGCACGTGGGATCCTCCCGGACCGGGGCACGAACCCGCGTCCCCTGCGTCGGCAGGCGGACTCCCAACCACCGCGCCACCAGGGAAGCCCTGAAAGTCATCTTTTAAAACACGTATACGTGGCCGTGACTGTCTTCGCTCTGGGGGAGCCAGCGCACTTACCAGGTTCTCTATGGAACTCTGAAACTCGCCAATTTTCTTCAGGGTCTCTTTGTCCCGTTTTACTTCGTTGATGTACATCGCCAGGTCCTGGGACACAACAGAGGCGGGGAGCAGGTCAGCAGGCCCACTCCGGGCAGGGCGTGAGGGGCTCAGCCACGAACCCCACGGCACCGCGCAAGGGCTGGGCATCTCCAAAGCACCGTCCACCGTCCCCAGAGGTGGCTGGCCCTCGAAATGACCGCAGGGGTGAGAAGTGTCACCCCCCTTGACAAACGAGGCAGAAAAGCTGCGCCCCGTTGGTGGGCCAGGAAATCCCTCCTCGTAGAACGGCTTCCTTCTACCCCGTCACTCGGCCGCCTTCCAGGTCCGAGGAGCAGGAAGACAACCAGATCGACCTGGACCAGCCAGTTCTTGGCCCCACAGAGCCTCGGTGGAACACGGGCGAGCCACACGCTGCAGTCTCCTGCTGGCCGCCAGGGGGCACTGCCCACCGCGATCCAGAGGGCCCGGCGGGACAGATGCCCAGAGCCCAGGGGGGAGCCCCTGAGCCAGGCGGTGGGTAGGGGGCGAGAGCCGGTTCCAGCCTCCCCTCCAGTGCCTCCTGCCCGTCCACATAGGGAGCCCACTGGCCGGGCAGCATCTGAGACCCCGAGGCAGGAACATTACAAGGTGGGCCTGGTGAGCCGCGCGACCACCGGGGCCTCCACGGCACAGGCCACAGAGTTCGCACAGGACTTGGATGAAGAGGACAGGCTGCTCAGAGAAGCTCCAGAAACACACGGCCGAGCAGTGGGGGGACAGAAGCCAGAGAGGGGGCGATCCCCCTGGGAAGGTCACTTCGCAAAGACCGAGGAGGCACAAGACGTTGCCAGGTGACAAGGACACAGGTTCAGCCCGAGCCAACACACACGTGGGAAAGAACGGACACCTTCAGGGGCCTGAGCGCGGCCAAGCCTGCCTGGAAGGTGGGGCATTAGGGGTAAACACAACTGCAAAGCCAGCGCAGCTTTGGAGGCCTGCGTGCCGGGGTGAGGGGCTGGGCCTCGCTCAGCAGGCAGTGGGGAGCCACAGAAGGGTTCTAAGAGGGGGAGGGACGTGAGCTGGGCTCTCCTTCTGGGGGCTGAGCTGCAAAGTGGGCTTCCATGGACAGAGGGAGGAGGGGAGAGGCGCCGTGCCTGGGTGGAGTGGGCATTTCAGAAGCAGATGCCACACGCTGGGCAGCAGGCAGGGGAGGGCCAGATGGCCCAGCACTGGGTCCGGTGCCTGGATTCCAGCGACAGTCTGTCAGACGGTTAGGGAAGCGAGAGGAAGGGAGGCCTGGGGGGGTGGGGGGTCACTGTGGGCCAGGGGAGGTTAGAGAAGAACCCTTAGGGAAGCCCCCTCCACCCGCCCCCTCTGCCCCTGGTGGGTCCCATCCACCACCCTGCCCCTACTCTGCCTCTTGCCGTCCCAGGAAGATCTACATCTCTGATCACCGAGGTAAGGTTGTTAGCGAGCCCAGGTCCAGTCAAAGAGGGTGGGCAGGGTCCATGAAGCCCCAGGCTGGCCCGGCCTCTCCCCTGCCTCAGTTTACCCACCTGCATGGCCTCCAGCGCTTCTCTGAGCTGCTGCCTCTCGGGCCGGTCGGTGGAATGGCTCAGAAGTTCCTGGGGGGGTGAGGCGTGGGTGACCACTCAGGGGTCCCAGCCTGGGCCCCCTCCCCACCAGGCCCCGGGTGTGCAGATAGAGCCAGGCCCTCGGGACAAAGCCCCCACCCCCACCCCCCCCGCTCTGGTCCAGCCGCCCAACTCCGGCAGACAGACAGTGACTCCTCCTCCAGGGGACACATGGCTTCGAGGCGAGGTGTCTCCAACCCTTGTGGATAACGGGGGAACATTAAGACGGCACAAAGCCAGGGGCCGAGCTAACAGGTGACCTGCTGATTCACTAAAGAGCCTTGCCTGGCACCTCGCAGAAGCCACCGTCTCCCGCGCAGGTCTGTCTGTCCCGAAGGATTTCTTGTTTCCGTGGCTACCGGGGAGCTCAGGGACCGGGTTAAGAGACGAGCCCCAGGGGCTCTTATTTCCGGCCTGAGGATGCTTTTCTGTCTCTCTCGGTTTTTCTTTTCTCTTACCGATTTAAATCATAATTTTCCTTGTATACTAACTGACAAATATTCATAATACATACAAATACCGCGTAGCTCCTGGCACTTATTTTGCAGGTTTTAGGCGCTGAGCACGGGCTGCCTTACTCTATGCGCTTGTTCATTTGTCACCCTGGCCTGTGTGTGGGCTCCACCCCACGCCCCGGGGGCTGCCGGGCCCTGACCCACTCCAGCCAGTCTCACCTTGAGGAGCAGGTGGTATTTGAGCACCCTCTGCATGGGGACCACCAGCAGGTCCTGTAGCTTAAACTTCCCGTCTTGGACCTTCAGGGTGCATTCCTGGGCGTCGGGGGAGCAGCAGGTGGATTTAGAGCATCCTTGCCTGGGCACACCGGACCCCAACACTCCCATCCCCCAGCCTGGGGACGGGGGCAGACCCTAGCCCTGCACTGGGGCCCAGGTGTCTGGTCTTCCTCCGGTCCGGCTCCCAGAGACACCCCGCCCCAAACCAGGCGTGTGCAGAGGGGTGGGCTTCACAGCAGGCGGGCAGGGGGCCTGCTGCCTCTCATAGCCTCAGGGGTCTGCAGTGGCCACATGGGGGGGATTCTGAGTGATGCCTGGTCTGGAGTCCACCAGAGACCCTGGCGGAGGCCAGCTCACACGAACGGGGGCACCGCCCTCAGGAACCAGGGGGTCCCTACTGGTTGCCTGGACACACGAGGGCATCGGGCCTCTCCGAGGGGCGAGTCACCCCCAACACTGCCGGAGCAAAGGGACGTGGCACCAGGGCTCACCCTGGGAACCGTCTGACCGGCCAGATACAACATGGGAAGCCCAGCCTCTGGGGGGAACGACACAGCAGGGGTGGGAGGCTCCCAGCCGACGTCCGTCACCTGGGGCCCCCGTGGGGTCCCGATAGGCCAGGGTCAGGGCTCAGTCACAGCCCCCCACTCAGCCGGCTCTGGTCCGAGGGTCCTGCCACAGCTGCACCCAGGCTGGGCCCTAGCCTGGGATGGTGACCTCCCCCTGCCCACTCTCAACCCCAACAAAATGCAAAGAAAAAAAAATCATCTGCCAAAAACATCCCATCGCTGCCCCGTCCCCAGCTTCCCATGAAACGGGTAAGAGGCCAGGGAGCTGGAAGCTTGGAAACGGCAAGGGACAGGCCAGGCCGGGAAGCCCCAAGTACCTCGACTTTCTGCCTGAAGTCCTCCCTGCTGGCCAGGAGCTGGCTCAGTGTGCTCTGGGCGTGCTCCATGCGGCTGCAGTACTCCCCGTAGATCAGGAGCCTGGACGGCAGGTACACACACACACACACACACACACACAC
The DNA here is from genome assembly GCA_036417435.1 of Inia geoffrensis. Classification (NCBI taxonomy): domain Eukaryota; kingdom Metazoa; phylum Chordata; class Mammalia; order Artiodactyla; family Iniidae; genus Inia; species Inia geoffrensis. The sequence goes on along the minus strand of CM070906.1, from coordinate 115,061,368 downwards.
ACACACACTGGGTGTGAGCCCGAGCCGTTTTCACGTCAGGCTGTGAGTGCAGCAAGCAGCTCTCTCCCCACGACAGCTCCTCACGTGTTCGCACATTTAACGGTTTTGTTCTTTCCATGAGGCTGCCTTCCTTCCCTGCCCTGCCCAGGAGGAGGGCTGCCAGCCGTGGCGAGGGAGGGGCACCCTGCCTTCCCCAAGCCCAAGGAGACCCTCTTCTGTGGTTCTCTTCCAGGTCAGGACCGGGTTTGGGGGTGCCGCTCTCAGCTCCCCATCCCGCCCCTGGAAAGGGCCAAAGCCAGACAGAAGCCCCCGCCTCCCCAGGTGACTCACGCCGCAGCCCACAGGCAGTGGGCACCAAGGCCCGGCCCGGCTCTGTGCTCGCCCTGGGGGGCCGGGCCCTGAGCTGACATTTCGAGGTGCGGGGACCCCGTGGGCCAGCCCTTGTTGCTGCCACGTGGCACCGATGGTCTGTGCCTGGGTTCCAGCCGCCGGCCTCTCAGGGCAGGGTGATGTCAGCCCCCATCACCTGGGAGACGGGGGGCTGGGAGGGGCTGCGGATCCAGGGAAGATGCGGGGTGCAGAGGGGGAGAAGGAGGTCCCTCTAATCCAGCCCCGCCTCCGCGGCTTCCGGCCTCCCCTGCGTCCACTGCCTGCCTGCCATCCTGCTTCTCTCCTAACACCCTCTGCTTTGTTCCCCACCGCGATCCTCCAGGGCCGACAGACCAGAGGCCCCGGCACCGGGGCCCAGCGCTCTCGGGGCCTTGGGTTACTAGCCTGAAATCTCATCTTTGAAAATCTTGTCACCCGACTACCGAGGAGGCCCCTGGAGGAGGACCAGGCAGGTGACGTCGTTGGCTATAAGGATGGCTGCAACAGTCACCACCTCTGGGAGCCACCAGGGCCAGGAGCTTCACGCACAGTGTCACGACCCCTTAACCCACGTATAGAGGTGGGGGTGATGAGCCCCACTCTCCAGCGGGGAAACCGAGGCCTCAGTGAACTTGCTAAGAGTCACCAGCTAATAAAGGGCGACAGCGGGAGGTCGGGCCCCGCGCGTGACGTTCCAGGGACGCCGTGCCAGACGCAGGTCACGCTGTGTGTCTGCAAACGTCTGGAGGCCTCTCCCGGTCCAGCTCTGGGAAGCTCGGGGGAAGATGGCGTCAGGCCCACTTCTCTGTCCTCCTCGGGGTGCCTGGCGAGGCGCTGGGGGTAGGCAGTCAAGGCCTGTTGCTGGCTTCACTTTGGAGGAGACGACACTGCATCCCGCTGGGTCTGTGGGACTCCCCAGGCTCTCCTTACACGGCCCGAGGGACCCGTGGTGACCACACCGGGGCCGGGCATCCAGCACCCCGGCTCTGCCACGTGAGCCCCCTGGACAGGTCTCCCCTCCCTGGGGCCTTGGGGGTTTGGGACAGATGGTCGGGTCCTGAGTCCCAAGCCTCGGAAAGCACCCGGCCGCGCCTGGCAGAGTGTGACGCACTGACCAGGAGCCACTCTGCATGAGAACCTGAGCCCTGGTTTCCACTTCAAGGAGTCCGCCATTAAATTCAGAATTTTCATATAAAAGTTGATTAAGGGGCTTCCCTGGTGGCGCCGGGGTTAAGAATCCGCCTGCCAATGCAGAGGACACGGGTTCCAGCCCTGGGCCGGGAAGATCCCACATGCCACAGAGCAACTAAGCCCATGTGCCACAACTACTGAACCTGCACTCTAGAGCCCGCAAGCCACAACTACTGAAGCCCGCGCACCTAGAGCCTGTGCTCCGCAACAAGAGAAGCCACCACAGTGAGAAGCCCGCGCACCACAGCAAAGAGTAGCCCCCGCTCGCTGCAACTAGAGAAAGCCACGCGCGCAGCAACGAAGACCCAAAGCAGCCAAAAAGAAAGAAAGGGAGGGAGGGAGGGAGGGAGGAAGGAAGGAAGAGAAAGAAAGCCAGTTTCATGTACCAAAGTTTAAAAAAAAACCCAGAAACTTGGAAGTAAGGCAACACACACACGGAGGACTTGATGGTTCAAGGTCCCACTGGAGCGCCTGGGAACACCAGCCACCCGAGGCCCCAGGGAAGGCGGTCTCCCCGACCCGGCCTGATGCACGCTTGCGTGACATTGTTCTGTACACGTGATTTCCATCACACTGGAGAAGCAACCCAAAGGTTCCAGCGCTCTTGCCACTGAGGAAATCGACCGGTTTGCATGTAACGTGGCCACCTCATTCCTAACTTCTGTCCCCGCCGACTCTGCATGCCAGTGTCCCGGACTGTCAGCTGAGTGACCTTCGTCAACCTTCTGCTCTTTCATGAGGTGGTAGATGTTGGCCACCAGCTCCGAGGTATGTTATTTAACTGCTTGAACTTTCAACTCCGACCCCATAAAGGGAGCCTGAATGCCTCTCACAGAAATACATCTGACGCCTTATTTCCTCACTGCGTCACTTCTGTCTCAGCCCACACAGCCGGGGACAGGACGGAGCACGTCCCAGGACACAGGTGATGCGCCCAGGTGTTCACCCGGAACACGGGAACAAGCTGAGACCACGCGTGGCCAAGGCCTCACCCCTCTCCCGTCCTGAGCTGCCCCATCTGGGAAAGGAGCTCTGGACAGGGCGGGAGGTAAAGGGCTCTCCGGCTAATGATCCCAGGGCAGCCCTCCCGACAGGGCAGGCACGAGAAGCCCTGCGGGGGCTCTAGGGGGTACGAGAGGGTTGCCTCCAGGCAGGACCACCTGACCTCGGGCTTTGAGATGAAAGGCCCCCAGAGACCCTGGTTTCCGTGAATGGAAATCACACAGCCAGAGGGCAGCGCCGTCCACCTGACCTCAGAGCAAAGGAGACGCTGCAGAGCGCCGAAGCCCTCACCTGCCAAGGCCTCTCTCTCCATACTCATGGAAATCCCACAGGGTCCTGGGACGGGGAACCTGCCTTTCTGAACGACGTTCCTCCTAAGAGCACGCGTGCAAAGCCCCACAGACAGTCCCTCCTAAGAGCTGGTCCTCCCGCCCTACCACCAGGCCACCAGCTCCCCAGGCCCCATCCAGCCCGAACCACGGACCCACGAGAAGTCAGGCTCCAGGCCCACCTTGCTCAGCCCCAGCGATAAATATAAACAGTGCGACTTCAATGCAAACCTTGCCCGACAGCCAGCTCCCTCCGTGTGGGAGACGTGTCCTTTAAGCCCACATGGCAAGTTTAACAGGAGCCTCCGCCTTGTCTGAGGATCGAGGCTGCATTAACGGGAGAATAAGCTCACAAAAGAGGGAGGTGATGGCCCCCTGCCATTCTGCACTGCTCATACCACACCTGGATGCCACCCCATCCTTCGTCAGTGACGAGCTGCCAGCATCTTGCCCCTTGAATTCCTCAATGGCTTCTCCTGCCCTCATTAAAAAAATTATGGGGCTTCCCTGGTGGCCCAGGGGTTGAGGGTCCGCCTGCTGATGCAGGGGACGCGGGTTCGTGCCCCGGTCCGGGAGGATCCCACGTGCCGCGGAGCGGCTGGGCCCGTGAGCCGTGGCCGCTGAGCCTGCGCGTCCGGAGCCTGTGCTCCGCAACGGGAGAGGCCGCAGCGGTGAGAGGCCCACGTACCGCAAAAATAAATAAATAAATAAATAAAATTATGAATCCCTATCTTGGCCCACCAGATCCTGCTCGGAGAACCTCCCCTTCGCCCCCTCGGTCCCGCTCCTCCGGCCTCTGCGGTTCCCCAGCCGGAGCTCCTGGCCCTCCTGCAGCTCCACTCCCCACGTGGCTTCAGGGCTGATCCCCCGCCCCCCAGGTCCTCAGGGGGCCCCAGCCTGTGCTACGTCCCCCTCCCCTTCCCTGTGCTCTCAGGCACTATCACAGCCCACGGTAAGTCTCTTGTCTGTGGACTCATTTCCCAGGGAGAGCTGAGGCTGCCTCACTCACCTCGACCCAGAGCCCTGGAGCCGCACACAGCAGGCACTCCATAAATGCTTGCCGAATCGGTAAGCCAGCGAACATCAGGGCCTTAGGGGCTGACTCAGAAATAAGAAGGGACGCGCCAGAAAAGGCGGACGCTGGGATGAACAGTGATTTGGCCAATGAGGTCTGGTGAAATGCAGCCAGCCCCTCCCCCAAAGGGACCCCGAGAAAAGTGCCCGGACACCCGATGCCTCGCTGGGCGGGTGATCATCTGCACAGCTCTCCGTGCCAGGATGCATTCTGCTCATTCCAATTCTCCGAGGCGGAAACGTCCGTCATTCCCAGAGGAAAGGAGGCCTGGGGGCAGGCCAGCCCGAGGTTGTGTGTAGAGGATGGCGCGAGGTCTTGTTCACAGGCAAACTGGACCGTGGGGACAGGCCAGGCAGCAGAGCCCTTGCGCTGGGGACGTGGAGGGTCCCAGGAGAGGACTGGTCATCCATCTGTACCTCAGCCACGCGGCCTTGAGCTGGGTTACTGGGCCTCAGTGCCCGTCTGACCCCCAGCCAAGGCGCAGCACTAACGAGGTGCTGAGAAGTGTCTGCTGTGCCCGTCACCTGGGCGAGGGTCAGGTCTGACAGCTCAAGTCCACCAGTGGGGCGCCATGGGCCCACCTAGCATGGTGGCTTGCAGCCAGGTGAGAGGAAAACCTTGTTGGGGGCAGAGGGCGGGTTAGGGAGCCGGTCTGATCCCCACCCCCTTGCCCGGGCTGGCCAGCATGCCCACACCTCCGGGTGCCTGGAGAAACCTTGTCTGCTCTCCTCTGGCTGCGTCTGCCACCTGTACATGGGCACTGCCTGCTCCCTCAAGGCTCCCGGGAGCCCCCCGACTCGTGGCCCCTCAGAAAGCAGGCTTGAGGACCCCTGCCCTCTCAGGAGGCCACGGCTCCTTGCCTGGAGTTACAGGGCACCGGGGGGAGGCACGTTCAGGTGATCCTAGGTGAAGGCGCCTGGGAATGCAGCTGCCTGTGCAGAGAGGGTTGTGAGCGGAGCTGAGAGTTACCTGACGGGCGACGCAGGGGACCCTCCTGCAGATGAGGGTGACATGGACCCAGGGTCCCCACTGGCCCCTGTGGTGCCTTCTATAGCCCCCAGGACCCCTCATCAGACCCCAGGAATCGGTATTTTTTGTTTTTTGGTGTTTTTGGCTGTGTTGGGTCTTCGTTGCTGCGCGCGGGCTTTCTCTAGTTGCGGCGAGCAGGGGCTACTCTTCGTGCGGTGCACAGGCTTCTCATTGCAGTGGCTTCTCTTGTCGTGGAGCACGGGCTCTAGGCGTGTGGGCTTCAGTAGTTGTGGCACATGGGCTCAGGAGTTGTGGCACACAGGCTCCAGGGCGCAGGCTCAGTAGTTGTGACTCACGGGCTTAGTTGCTCTGCGGCATGTGGGATCTAGTTCCCAGACCAGGGCTTGAACCCGTGTCCCCTGCATTGGCAGGCGGATTCTTAACCACGGCGCCACCAGGGAAGCCCCAGGAATCTGGTATTTTTAACAAGTTCCCAGGTGGCTTCAACAAGCAGCCAGGCAGAGGCACCAGGAAGACAGAACCTTCAGGCTCCTTCTCCAAAGATCCTACGAGGGACAGAACGCCAGGCACCATCTGCTGATGCATCTCTTGAGATTTCAATGGCTAAAAACCACCATCTCCCAGGACCCTGCAATGCTGGCATCCTGCGAGCCCTCCACGTCATCTGGCTTTGTCCTCGTCAGCATCCCATCTTGAAGCGCCAGCTGCCAAGGCGCAAGGGAAAGAAGCAGGGGCCCAGGCTCTCCGCTGGGACAGCAGAGCCATCCTGACAGCTGCCCCCTCACACCTAGTTGGAAGCTTCCAGAATCCCAACCCCCCCCCCGCCAGGCTCCAGCAGGACATTCTAGAGAACAGAAGGCTGCCTCCGTAACCCCTCCATCAACTGGGGTGACAAACAGAGGCGCTTAAAGCAAACAATAATAGATTCACAGGGGCCACGTAACAGCAGTATAATTTTTTTTAAAAAAAGGTCCCTGCGTTGACTCCTACTGAGCTGTCACTCTCTCCCATTAACAGTCTTGATTCTGGATCCGGGACCCCACTAACGGGCATGACTATCACAGGTGACTTTCTGGCGGGGTGGAGGCCGGCGCCCTCTCTGTGTCTAGACTCAGCCTAACCACCTGGGAGGGGCCTGGAGGAGAAGGGCCGCCTCGGATTCTGATGAGAGCATCTATACCCCCTCGGGCTCCATGGACACTTGCCCTGAAGCCGCGGAGACTCGCACGGGACCAGGGCACCACTGGAAGATCCAGGGCTCTGCACTTCTCGGTCCCGGAACCACGTCTCCCCACGTTCAGGGCTGAAGCCAGTTTATGCCAAGACGGCCACGCATCCGTGTCCAGGGCTGCCGTCCGCATCCCCGCCCGGCTGCCCAGGTCCGGCCCCTACACCTGCCCGGTCACCGCAGCCTTCGCTGGGTGTGGACCAGCGTGTCGGCAACGCAGGCCTGGCCTCTGCTCACCCTCAGGGCACCAAGTGGCACAGACGCCATCGTGGCCCCTGACCGACAGATAAAGAAGTCGGGCTGTGGTGTCGTGTAGAAATGGCGGCATGGCCTCAGCCCTGGGGACCCAGAGCCTGGGCTCTCAGCCATGGCTCCCTGCAGCCCCTGAAGCCCCTCACTCAGGCTGGCACAGGCAGGGGTGAGTGCAGTTGTAGCAGCAGGTGCCACAGGTCACCTCCCCCCAGGCACAGAACTCAGGGGCAGACTCTCCGGGTACCTGGTTCCCGTGGGGTCTGCAGCATGGCAGGGGCATCGTGACGGCACGAGTGTCCTTCAGCCACCAAGACCCCCAAGAATAGAGGCAGAGGGGGCGGCTGGAGCCCCCGAGAGGCCCCTCCCATGCAGGCTGTGACGGCAGGGAGGGCAGGCAGTTTTCTCAGTTTACCAGTGAGGACAGGGTGAGTGTGGGAGCACCGACCCCCGCCTCGGGCACCATGCAGCGGTAACCTGCGTAAACTCACCCACCAGCTCTGCCCTGTCCCCACGATGGAAGCGGACAGGCGCCTGGATGCCCCAGAGGCCCCGGCCACTCACCTTTCCTTGAAGTCCAGGAAGACCTTAGCCAGCGTGTTGCCCCCCGCCATCATGGACACGTCGATGGCCCTCAGGAAGCTGTGATGCACCTTAATTAGGTCCTGGGACAAAAAGCAACCACGCATGAGCAGGCACAGCAGGCCGGGGGGCACGCGGGCTCTGTGATCACCCTCCTTCTGGGCTGCTGTTTCCAGCGCTCCAGAGGGGGCCCCTTGCACGTGGCGCTGGGCGTCCACGTGAGCGGCCAGGCGCTGGGCGTCCTTCCTCACGTACACACCGGCTGCCGTTCACTAGAAGGTGCCACAGCCGTCCAGAGTCTGCACCAGCCTGTCCAGACACACGGTGCCCGGCCCCAGTCAGCATCCTCGGGACCCACCCGCTGGGTGCGGGAGTGCAGGGGCTCAGGCGCCCTGACGGGTGAAGTCTCTCCGCTGTGGAAGGGGGGCCTTGGCCCTGGGGAAGTGTGTCCACGCTTCAGAGCAGAGGGGTGGCTAGCAGGCAGCACCATCCCCCATCCAGGTTCCCAGTCCTTCCGTGGCCACGTGTGCCACTGCTCACGGCAGGATGAACTCTGGGTCGGGGGGCGCAGGGGCCGCAAAGCTCCGGGGTCTGCGTCTGCCTCACCCAGGAGGTGCCCAGTGCCCACCCCTCAAGCCGTCGGCGTCCCGAGGAAAAGCAGGGCCAGTGCTCCCCGACGCCCACCCACACGCAGCTTCTGGCCCCGGCTCTGCTGACCACATCGACGTGAGGCTCCCCACGCGGGATGGCCCTCCGCTGTCCGTGTTCAGACACCGCAGAGCAGTGAGGGCGCTCTGTCTGCTCAGAGACGGGGAGGGGACACACTGCCCTCCACTGATGACAAAACCTAATGCTTCCTCCAGGGCGTGTGCGTCCCGGGCACACCCGCCAGCACAGTATTGGGCAGGGAAGCTCCCAGAAACTGTGTCCTCCGTCTCCTAAAACCAAAGTCCCCAAGAAAAGGGGGCCTGCTCACCGCCCCCCCCATCTGTCAGCCACGAAAACACCCTTTAGCCAGGATCAACCATGCAAGCCCTGGGGACGGTCAAGTGGGAGCCCGCCTGAGGTCCGAGCAGGTTAGGACCTCCAGCCCACACACGGTGAGCCAGGGGTGGGACCCTTACCTCCAGGTTGATGAAGATGGCCGCCATGTCCGCCGGGCTCAGCACCAGCCTCAGAGGGGTCACGTAGTTCTGGAAGAGAGAAGCCCATCACCGCCATCACTGCCTGAAGGACGCCAGTCACCTTCGAGGCCACAGTCGCCGGCCGGAGGGGCTCTAACGGCCTCAGAGAAAAACAGGCGACTGCAGGCAGCGCCCCCGTTCCCCCATCAAGGGTCCTGAGGGGCGGCCGCTCAGCCCAGCACACGGGGGTGCTCCACGCTTACTGGAGAGGGGGAGACCTGCGCGGGAAGTGTGGGACCGGGTGGGGGCCAGGCCTGAGGACCCGCCAGGTGGGCAAAGCGCTCCAGAGGGGGCCCCTTGCACGTGGCGCTGGACTTCCACCCTAAGGCCAGCCAGGGTGGGCTCTGCTGTTTGAGATATCTGAGCAAGTGGGGTCCTCCCGGGAGGCGAGAGGCATCACCCAAGGGAGAGCCTGAGGACAGAGAAATGCCGTGATTCCCACCCGACACCCATTCCTGAGCCTACACCCATGAGTGCACCCCCAAACTGGTCATCAAGAGGCCCGCTCCGGCCCCGCAAGCGCCACAGTGGGGAACGACCAGCCACCCTCCCCTCTCCTCTCCCTGCCCCTTCTCCCACAGGGTCCTGGTCCCCTGGCCCTCTCCTTGGCTGCTGTGTGCAGCAAGAGGGACCTGTCCAAACGAACAAGCACTGGTGGCTGCTGGAGGCACCCAAGCACTTCTCCCTGTGCCGTGGCGGCACCGGCCACTGTGTGACTCGGTTTCCTCACCCAACATGGGGATGGCAACACGGTTAGGGGAGGACTGCAAACACGATCGTCCCCGAGAACACTCAGCACATGCACACCCTGGCTGGGCACGCCCCCAGCTCAACCCCCGACGTGCGCTGCGCCTGCAGACGGGCAGCACCCGCCCCCAAAGCCCACACTGCAGGGGTGGAGACGGGCCACAGCGGCCCGCCGGTTTTCTGCGACGAAACTCGGGCTACGTGAAGCCTGCAGGGCCCTGGAAGGAGTTGACCCGGGAGCTGGGACTCGAAGGAGTGGGCAGCTGGGACCGTGTGTCTGCAGAAAAGCTGGTGGTCGGGGAGAAGCTAAAGGGCGGACACACAAGGGTCGAGTGGGGCGGGAGGAGGGGAAAGGTCAGAAGCCTGAGCCAGACCTGGGGCCAAGGGGCATCTCACGACTCCCGGCTGGAGGCTCCACAGTGCCCTAAACAGTGGGGACCTCCTTAGGCCACCCCATTATGGCTACACTTGGCCCTACTCTGCAATGAAAGACTGGCCAGGAAGGGTCTGTCTCAAAAACCGTGTTGGTCCTTTCACGCCAGCGTGCACTGGCAGTTGGCAATGAGGATGCCCAAGTGACAGGGAAACGGCACCGTGCCAGTGACCACAGGAGGCCAGGGCGGATGGCAGGAGAAGGCCTGTCCGTGGTTCTCCAGGAGCTGGGCAGGCCGGCAGGGAGACAGCGCTGAGCAGCCATTCAGGGGAGCACACAGGCCGCCACAGGAGCTCCAGAGACTCACGTCACTGGGCCCAACTGCGTCCCAGGTAGGGGACGCCCGAAGTGGGTGGTACTGCTGTTATGGCAGCTTACGGGTGGGGGGAGGCTGAGTGCAGACAGCACCCCAGGGAGGAGGGATACACCAAGAGCTCACTCAGCGCCTGGCCTGGGTGAGAGTGTATACAGAAGGCATCTAGCTCTGGGTGAGGATAAAAACATAAAGAGCCTAGCTCGGCGCATTCAGGAGAGGAAGCCATAACGATGCCTAGTTTAGGCTGGAAGGAGCCTCCGAAACAAGCTCAGGAACAGTCCAGGGTCCGAGCTGAGGCCAAAGGGTGGGAGGTGGGACCAGGGCCAAGGGTGGCAGCTGACGAGGAAACTGGCCTGAGTGGAGCCCACAGCTTGTGTGGGGGCAGAGGGCAGAGGGCAGAGGAAAGGTGAGGGCGACCTCCTTTTTGGTGGAGGGTGCCTAACTGAGAGGGCCCCTGAGCCCCGCCTCCGTCACCGCTGCCCTGAGTCCCTGCCCGGTGACAGCAGCTCCCAGGAGGCAGGGGTCCTGGGTGGACCCAGCGGCCACGCCCACCTTCTCGATGTCCTCCAGGGTCCGGTAGTACTTGGCTTCCGTCTCCTGGATCTCCAGCAGGCAGCAGTTTCTCTTGTCGTCCTCCGTCATGCCCATTTTCTAGAGGGGGCACAGGAGGTCAGCCAGGACCCCGCCATGCCCTCCACCTGCCGCCCGCCTGGGCTCGGCCGTGGGGTCACTGAGCGTGAAGGGGGCCGTGTGGAAGACAAAAGGCCCTTCCCCTCCTTTCTGCAGACGGGCAGGCTGAGGCACAGGGGAGGGGATGTGGTGTGACCCTGAGGACTGACGACAGCGCAGAGATGGGACACAGGCTTCTGAATCTATCTCCACCAGACTGGTCACCCCCTCCAGCAGATACAGCAGGTGTCACATGCTTAAAGCACCGACTACGTGCACAGAGAGAGGGTCTGACCAGCTCCCTGAGGACACGTGTCCACCAGCTGATCCACCCTCCCAGCTTCAGCCCGCTACTGCCTCAGAGAAAGAAGCCAATTCCCCACAGGGCTGGACTTTCCAAGTGTCCACTGCTTCTGACCAGGTTCCGAACTAACGGCCCGTCGGCAGGGGTCACTGAGGACACGCCTATGAGGCAGGGCCTGCCCCACCTCTGGGGTGGGACTGACCAAGAGACTGTGGCCACAGGGGCCGGGGAAGAGACAGCAGGTGGGCTGACTGTCGGAGGTTCTGTGGACGGTCCAGACACTCTCCTTAAGTCCTTTCAGGCTGACCAAGCATGCAAGGCTCCGGGGAAACAGTGCTGGGACGTGGGACGTGCCACCTGGACTCATACCTGCCCTGACGTCATCCTCCCCCTCCTCCAAGAAATGCCCCAGGGCCCCGCATGGGTTTGCCGGGGGCCACGGTTCTCCAAAGTAACCTGTCAGGCGGGCACATCACCCAGGCCCCCCAGGCTCCTTCCCAAAGCCCGAAGCCCCGCTCAGCCTGGGAATTCAGTGTTGAGGGTCCGCAGTTCCCCTCAAACTGTGTGTAAGAATGTGGTGCCCAACAGCGCCTCCCTGGGGACAGGGTCCCGCGTTCCTCCCGGAAGGCAGAGGAAGACGGTGCTGGCAGAACTGGCCCCGCGCCTCCCCTCCACCTGCCACTTACCTGCATGTATCTAATCTGAAAGCATGGAGAAACAAATGGGGCAAAGAACCAGTTAGCAGTGCTTATGCTTATTAAAGCCGAGCTTGGGGAAGTCAGGGAGCTCACCCCCATTAGCCAACGGCCCCAGAGGTCACATCACACCCTCCGCCGGCCCGCATGTCAGCCTGGCGGGGCAGCGGGGACACCACCAGGATCGAGCGCATGGCAGCTTCCCCACGGCCGGGCTCTGAGAGTGGCACCTGCCATCTCCTGGCTGTAGCTTCCTTTAGAAACCTCACTATCCCCAATACTTGCCACTTAGACCGTTCAGATAGCTCCAGACGTGACAGGGGAGGAAATAAAACCACAGCTGTTTTATCTCAGAGGACCTGGCGGGTGGCAGGGGGCCCGCCCTGCCCGGATGGACAGGACAGCTCATGAGCCCAGCTCCGAGACTTGGGACGCTACGCATCGCTGGGCAGGTGGGACGCTGGTCTGTCCCCAGGACGCAGGCGGGCATCTCCCCCAGCCCCGCAGGGCCTGCAAACGCCCCGGGTCCTGTCATATGCCTTCAGCACCAGGGACAGCAGCGGCCTCTGGGGAGCGCCCACTCCAGGGCTTCTGCAAGCCAGGTGCAGACGGGGTCTCGTGGGAGCTTGTACAGCCAGGGGGCAGGGGATCCCCCCAGACAAACACACAGGCCACTACACCCACATGCCCTCGCCTAACCCAAGGACACCCAGCTTCCAAAGGGCTTGGGGAGTCGGGCGGCGCCCATCTCACTCAGCCTGCTGGCGATGCGGGAGGCCGGCCAGCCTCTCAGGCCGGGGAGGCTAAGCAGAGCCCTCCGGCCCCCTGAGCCCACTTCCCTGGAAGGTCCAGGAGCAGAGCTGCCTCTACCATAAGGCTGCCCGGGGCGGGGGCAGACCTGGGCTCACAGACCCACAGCTGACTCTCTAGAGTGAGATTCCCGGTCACTGTGGGGAGCGAAACCCACCTTCAGACCCTTGAGGGGCAAAATGAGAAACCCGTTCCTAGAAGCAGCATCTGGGGCTGTGAGCCACTGCCCGGCATCGTGGCATGTCTCCCGGCAGAGAGCGGGAAGGGCCTCTTTGAGAGGGCCTCGTGGGGAGCTGTGTCCTACCCTTTTGTTTCTCCACCACCAGCTGGTGGCCCCCACACTGAGGGAAAAGGCTGAAACCTGCTTTCAGAGCGATTTCCCCCATTTCTTTGGTGAGGGCAAATGGCATCAAAAGCCTCCACAGTGGGCAACTGGCATCGCGACCGCCCCCAGGAGTCTGAGGGTGCGAAAGGGCTGTGGTCCACGCCACCAGATCCCCGTCTCCCGTCCTGGCCTGGCAGGAACCCTCCCGTCCCAGTACAGCAGCTGTGGGCAACCCACGGAGCTGCAGCAAATGAACATCCGAGACGTGATTAGCCGACGCCTGTCGGAAATAAACATCCTCGCGCAGGAAAGACGCACGGCTGGCTAAGGGCAGAGGGAGGCAGGCTGCCTGAGACCAGCGCCGCGTCACTATCTAAGGCTCCCTGGGCCTGGGCAGGAAGGACTCAGCGTCCTGCACGCCCTGCGGAGGAGACTTCCAGAGCAACACGTCCGGGGAGGCGGGGTGGCAGCGGTGTCACATCCCGGTCTCCCTAGAACATTTCATAGGAAAGAAGGGACCTGGCCGACTGGCGCAGGGGATGAACCTCATGGTGGCCAGGAAGGACCGGGTGCAGCTCTCCCCCAGCCCGTGGCTCAGACGGCGGGGTCTACGTTGAGGCTTTAAAGGAGGGGCGGGGCGGGGCGGGCAGCGGGGGCTCACCATGGGCTGCTGCACTTCCACCTTGATGATGTCCTCGTAAATGTCGTCCCCTTCATCCTCGCACGGGACGCAGTCGTAGATGTCCTCCCCCACGTCATGCTCACTGCACAGGAGGGAAGCGGGGGAGAGGGGTGGGGGGGCTGAAGCCACATCCACGAGGGGGCCCCCCGGAGGGGAGAGGCAGTTGGGGCCACCACGAGGCCCTCCCTCTCGGCCTCAGTGTCCTGGTCCAAGGACAGGGCACCTGCTTCCCGTGGTTTCTGGTAGTTTAACCCAGGCACCCTGGGAGTGCCTTGTGCTCTGCCTGCCGCCCTTCTGGAAGGTCCCACCGTGACAAAGCGCACCTACCCCAGCCCTTTAGTAAAAGCAGGGACACACGCTGGAGCCCGGGGGCGAGGTGCTGCCTTAACGGGAATCTTTGCATAGCTGATGGACAGGCATGCCCAGCTCTGGGGACCAAATACCCTCTCCCCGGGCCCACGCCTGGGACCCGGAGCCCCGAGAGCTCTCGGCTCAGCCCAAGGTCTCCCCAGTCCCAGCAGTCGAAGTGTGAAAGTCAAAGTGCAGAGCTCACAGGCACGTGGACGTTTTCCCCACGTCAGCAAGGAAGCAGGGCAGAGGGAGGAGTTTGTGATGCACCTTCCCAAAGGAGCAAGGAAGTTACCGCTTAACTTACGATTCAATAAACCTTTGTTTTCAGCTCATGATCTCGACAACAAGTTATCCCCTCTGATCTGCAAGCCTCCAGTCAAGGGACACCTCCTCCAAGAAGCCTTCTGGGATCCCCCGCCCAGTCTGCCATCCGGGACTCTCCATCTGGAGCTCTTGTACCAAGGGCATCCCTCTCACTGCACCTCCAATTATTTTATAAGTGCCTGTGGATAAGCCAGTCTCTTCTCCAGACGAAACCCAACTTCTTCCTCCCTTCTGATCCCCACTCCTGATACAAAGTAGGGGCTCAGCAAATATTTCACTGAATGAGTCAACAGCAAGTGAGCCAACCCGACTTGTCCCTCACTTCCCACAGGCCCCCGGCCCCCAGGGGTCACTCTGGCCTGGGGGTCGGGGACAGGAGTGGAGTCACCCTGGGCCCAGGGCAGACAGCTCTTCAGCCTGCCGTGGGGTCCGTCCTCGGGGCAGGCTGTGATCAGAGGCCAGCTCCCCCGGGAGGCCCACGCCAGCCTCGAGTGCCTCTCTGTGTGAGGACACATCTCATGGCCTGGCTCAAAGGAGGCCTGGCAAAGTTCTCTTCTGAAAGGCGTCAGCATGAGGTGGACCACTTCCCCTCCCCACCGCACAGAGTCCGGGGTTGGGGGGAGGGAGGCGAGAGCAGAAACGATTACGCAGCGGCTCTTACGAGTGGGTTTCTGGCCCATCCCAAACCTAGCTTTTGAATACTAGCTGTCATTCTAGAGGCTGAGGCGGGGGAGACAGATCGCCACAAACCTACTGGAGAGAATGTGTCGTATTCAAGGAAGGTCTCAGCAGCCAGTCTCCCCAGAGCCCTGGACACCTCCCCCATGGGGCTGAGCTGCAATGGGACAGTGGGTAAATGCGTCAGACTTCCCTCTGTGGGGGGCGATTCCAGGGACGGGGGTGAGCCAGGGTCTACCTTGACGAGACCCCCACAGGTAGCTGATGAGCAAGGGCGGGAGAGGAAGCCACTGCTTTGGGGGTACGTCCCTTGCTGTTTTACCACCACCACTCCAGGTGTGAGGAAACAAAAGTTGGCCTGAGGACAAAGCCAGATCACATGGGGCTCGGCCAGCTAATGGACCCCGTAACTGTGACGTCAACAGTCAGCCACCCACCGATGAGCCCGTCCACGGGGATGCCAACGCACGTGTGGGCACTTGAAAAACATGTATGCTTTTCAACTTAACACACCCTTGGAGATGGAGAGCACTGAGGCCCTTTCACAGATTAGAAAACCACACACTGAGGCTCCACAGCGGCTACAGGGAGCTGCGGGGTGATCCCGGCCCCAGCTCATCCTTTCTCCCCTCTCCCGCCCGCCCTCCACTGCGAGACGAGTGTCGGGACGTCGGCAGTGCCAAGCACTGGGGTGGGAATCAGCACCCAGATGGTGACGGGGCTCCCCGCTCCTGTCAGAAACCATGAGAAGATGGAGAGGGGGTTCTGTTCCCCAAGGTGGGCCTTGGGAACGGTCACCTGTGTTGACACAAATCACCCCCGCCTCTCCGGAGGCTGCCCCCAAAGGAAACAGTTCCCGCAGCCCTGCCCACGAGGTTACTGGAGGTCCAGGCAAGTACCTGCAGGGGTTCCTTCCAAAGGATGCCAGACACCCTGGATTTCTGTCGTGCAGCCAAGCGAGGCTGGTGACAAAGGCACTGTCGCGAATTCTGACAGCGTGGAACAGAGAGGAGACACGGAGGTCCCCGGGCTGCTCAGTGAGACACCTCGAAGGCAGATCAGCCCGCTCGTACCGTCCGAAGACAGTCATCAGCTTTGCTCTGATGGGCCGGTGGAAGGAAGTGGGCTGGATGGGGGGACCTTGACAGTTAAATATTCTACGAGCCGATGAAATGAATAAAATGACTGAACGTCAGCCTGGAAAGGGTCCTCGAGACCATCAGGTGAAGGGACAGCAATCTGCCAGCCCAGGAGCCCCCTTTCTCAACCCACATTTGGGGGAACATCCTAACTGACCCCAGGACTCTATCCCACCCAGCTCAGAGTATTTTTCAGCAAAGACCCCCACGCAGCCCCCACCATCAGTCAACCGGAATCAGGGCTCGAGATGCAACTGAGCCCAAAGCTCTCTGTCGTGTGGATGGGGAAGCCGGGGTGCACAGGCGGGGAACTGGCCACGCGGTCTTTCGGAAGCCGCGTTCCTGCTCTGCTATCTCCTGGTCAGTGGACCGGTCAGAATGCTTTCATTGGCTGAGGACCTGATGGCGTGGGCACTGAGGGCTCTTCAGAGCAATAGAACCGGCGATCTGTCGATCTTAGGGTGATGCAGGCACCCGCCCCATTAGGACCCCAAGCAAGAGCTGTGCTTGACGGAGAGGACATTGAAGGTTGGAGAGGTCAGAAGCTTCCCAGACAGTGGGACTTGAAAGACGCTTGGACACCAGTGTCGACTGTGGGGTCCTATGGAAGGTGCCGAGGGGCAGAGTCCCTTCTCTGCCACCCTCTTCGCTGGCACCATCCGCATATCTAGGCATGCACCGACGTCTACATGCACCTATTGTGTCTACAGAGCACCTACTGCATTTCGAGCATGGGACGGTTGGGGGATAGGATTTATGTAGATCGAGATGTACCCTTAGCTCTACCATTTTGACAAGGGGACGCCCCTGTGTAATTCACACCCCGTGACATCACAGAGCATCCTCATCTCCCCTGAAAGTCCCTCTCCTCCCTGATCGACCCCTCTCCCTCCCCTAGTAACCCGTCTCTGACTGTTCCTCACCAGAGATTCCCTTCGTCTGTTCTAGAACATCGCGTCAGCTGCATTGTCTGTTACATGCACGTCTGTGTCTGGCTTCCCCTCCTCAACATCATGCCCCTGAGATCCAGGCTGTTGCCTCCATCAGCAATTCATTCCTTTTTATTGCTGAGTCCTAATCCCACAATTTGACATCCATTCTCCTTTTGATGAACATTTGGGTTGCTTCCAAGTTCCGGTTATTGTAAATAAAAGCTGCTATGAGCATTTGCCATTTTTTTTTTCTTTTTCTTTTTTTTGTGGGCATGTGCTCTCATTTCCTTTGGGAATGAAATTCCATGAGGAGTGGAATTGTTGGATCAAAGGGGAGGTGTGTGTGCTTATCTTCATCAATAACTGCCAAGCATTTTTTCAAAGTGGCTGCAGCGCTTACTCCACCACCAGCAGTGTACACGAGTTACAGTTGTTGCTGTTCTCTCCAGCTCTGGCGGGTTCCAGTCTTTTTAATTTTAGCCACTAGAGCGGGTATGTAGTGAGATAGAATTGCGGTTTTATTTTGCATTCCTGCAAAGATTAATGATGTTCACATTTTTTCTGTGTACTTATGGACATTTGTGTATCTTCCTATGAGAAAGGCTTGCTCAAGACTTTTGTCCATTGCTAAAAATTGGTTGCCTTATTCTTATTGAATTCTAGGAGTTCTTTATATACGATGGATACAAGTCTTTTGTCAGATATGTTTTTTGAACTTTTTTTTCTCAGTCTCTGGCATGGCTACTCGTTTTCTTAATGGTGTCTTTTGATAAACATTCATTTTTCATTTTAATGAAGCTTAATTTATTGACTTTTTCTTCTATGGTGTCCTGACTCTATCCTGTGTTGCACCTACAAAATCTTTGTGCCTTGTGTAAGAAATCTCTGCTTTCTTCCAGGTTGCAAAGGACTTTCTCCTGTATCTTCTTCTAAGACCTATATGGTTTCAGTGTTTTTGTTTAGGTCTCTAATCCATCTCAAATGGATTTTTGTGTATGGTGTGAGGTAGGGATTGATGTTCATTTACTCATCCCCACGTGGATATCCAGATGTTTCAGAACAATTTCTTGAAAACTTTCTTTTCTCCATTGGATTGCTTGGATCTCTTTGACAAAAACCAATTGACTATATATGTGTGGGTCTGTTCTAGAATGCTCTATTCTAGCCCATCAATACATTCAGCTATCTTTATGCCAATACCACTCTGTCTCGATTAATTTAGTTTTATAGAAAGTATAAAACTAAATAGAAAGTTTTATAGAAATCAGGCAGTGTAAATCCTCTAGCTTTGTTCTTTTATAGGACCGTTTAGACTATCTTAAAGTCCTTTGTATTTCCATATCAACTTTACAATCACCTTGTCAATTAAAAAAAAAAGTCTGTTGGAATTATAATAGGAACTGTAGCGACTCTACAGTTTAATCTGGGGGAAAACTGACACCTTAACAATATCATCTTCCAACCCACAAACATAGTATACACTTTCATTTATTTAGGTCTTTAGGTCTCAGCAACATTTTGTAGTTTTATCACAGAGGTTTTAGAATTTAGGACGCTTGGGACTACTGTTTTTTTCAGTTTTCTTTTCCTTTTTTCCTGCCTTAGTCTCTTTCTTCTCCTTCTGGGATTCCAATTATACCTGTTAGACCATTTGATATTGTCCCACATGTCTGAGGCTCTGTTCATATTTTTCAACCTCCTTTTCTCTCTGTAATTAAGAGTGTATAACTTCCATTGAACTACTGAATATTTTCAAGTTCAATGACTCTTTCCTCTGCAACCTGCAGTCTTCTATTAAACTGATCCAGTGACTGTTCATTTGTTATCATGCTTTTTGGTTCTAAAATGCCCATTTGGCCCTTTCTTATAGTTTCTATTTCTCTACTGAGGCTCCTCATCTGTTCATTGATTTGGTGCATATTTTCCTTGAAGCCCATATTTATAAAAGCTGCTACTTGTGACTTCTAAGTCATCTCAAGGTTGGTTCCCCTCGACACTGTTTTTTTCTTGAGTTTGATTCACTTGTTCCTGTTTCTTTGTACATTCGGTGATTTTTTTCATTGGACGCTGGACGTTATGAATGATTCATTACAGAGATTCAGATCCTACTGTTTCTTCTGAAGAGTAATACTTGTTCTGACAGTTAACTGGGTTGGTTGTACTTAAACTTCAAACTCTACCTTCCCTGCAGTGGGCAGCAGCTGAAATGGCTGCTAAATCCAGTTTCCAGCTGCGACATTTTTTGCTGGAAACCTTAGGGACTCTCCTGTGTGTGTGAGGTTTAGTGGTCAACCCAGGATTTAGGTGGATTCAATGAGCAGATTTGAGCCTGTGGGTGCCTCCCTTCCAGCATTCCCTGCCTAACTTTCTGGCTGTTCTGCCACCCCCAATTTCTTTCCTCTGGCACCTCAAGCCAGTGGATTGGGGACGCCCTCATACAAAAAGACTACAAGCGCTCGATCCCATCCACAGTGAGCAGCTCTTGAAGAAACACTGGGTTCCTCCGGGTAACAGTAAGATGATACCGTCCCCCCCCCCCCCCCGCCCTGTACTCACAGAAGGAACAGGACTGAGACACTGGGAATACAGCCCTGGTGGTTCCCCCAACACACGTCTACCACCATGATCTCTGCTGCTCTTCTATCTCAAAATCAGTAAAGACAAGGAACAGCCATTCACGCAGGATCAATTTTCACCACATTCATCTGTTCTAATTCACAGGGCACTGAGGTTAAAAATAGGCAGGGCCAGAAACACCAGAGAGAGAGCGAGCTGTGCTCTGGCACCTGAACTTGGGACAGAAAAATCTCAAAAATGCAGACCCAATCACCTCTCCACTCTGCAAAATGTCTGTTATCCAGAGCCTGTTGAAAACTTGTGGGGGAGGGAGGGGTAAATCGGGAGTTTGGGATAAACAGATACACACTACTATATATAAAATAGATAACCAACTAGGTCCTACTGTACGGCACAGGGAACTATACTCAATCTTGTAATAACCTATAAGGGAAAAGAATCTCAAAGATAGGTATAGATGTATGTATAACTGAATCACTCTGCTATACACCTGAAAGTAACACAACATTGTCAATCAACTATACTTCAATTAAAAAAAACAAAACAAAACACCTTGAGTAGTGAATGGTCAGCTTCCTGCCTGTAATGCCCTAACTTTACCGCTGTCTGCAGGGCCTCTTTATAGAGCCATGAGGGCACTCATAATCCTACTCTCTACTTCTACGATTCTTTTTAATTCTGAAAATACTCCCCAAATATTACTTAATTCAGGTCAATGAACACTAAGAAATACAGGTTCATGTATATTACACAAAATTATAAAACAGCAGCATTAAAATTTCATCTTGTGCATGTTCCACATTATGGGAGAAGGCGAAATAAAAGAAAAAGCAAAGAAGTGGGGTTTTTTAAAAAATGAAAACAAAGTCATAAAAGTAAAGTTACACATATTTGTTCAACTCAGCAATTAAGATGAAAAGACTATCAGATTTGATTGGTTTCATCGATACTTATCCTAAGACCAATTCTGTGCCGGGAGGTAACTTGTGGGATCTGGGGGGACACAGAGATGACAGAGGCACCAACGGCCTCTGTCCCGTGGACCTCACAGTCCAGATGGGGAGACAGACGGGGCAGCAGTTACGGCTGAGACGCAGACCCGTCTAAACTGGAGGAGTGTCACCTGTGTGGGGTGACAGGCTCCGGTTCCCAGCAGCTCTGTCCCTTTGGCGAACATCGCATGGAAATTCCACTGTCACCCAAACTCTTAGCTAAGGCATCGCCTCCAAGTGTGAGTCTCCTGAACAGGGCGGGGGATACATTACAGGTCTTAGGCATCTGCTAAAGCAGATGAGTTAATGCTGTGACCAGCTGTGCCCAGTGCATCTGACGGCCGTGGCTGTTGAATGGAGGAAAAGCAAATGACAGGTGTGGGCTCTGGAGTGGGGGAGGGGTGCAAAATGAGGTCCCCCGAGGGTCTGAAGTGTCCTGGAGTGCAGGGCGGTGACATGGAGGTGGATCCCATGGGGTCTGGATCCTGGTCTGTTTCCTCCCTGCAACACGAGCTCGATGACCACCCAGCTCTGCCCCGGCCCTCAGAACCGGAGCCAGCCCCCGGCACCTCCTGCACACCATCCCACGGCAGAGAGGCAAGGAGTCTGTACCCCCATCTGGGGCTGCTGCACTCACCCCAACCCCCAAGCCCAACCTCTCACAGTCATTGAAAAGGACCCCAAGGCCCTGTAAAAACCCGAAAGGGCCTCTGAGTCACCCCAGCGGGAGTCCATCATGGCAGGTTGTCTCGGCTGCACCCTGGTTCTTTTCCCATCATCACTAGGACCAACAGAGCCTTGTCTTGGGGTTTCAAGTTATCAGAGGCTGGGTTTCATGGAGAAACTGCACGTCCCCACCGTGCTGGAGCCATCTGTGTACGTAACCGTGCTCGGTCAATGCTGGACCGCAGGGCTGGTGGGTCCCCTTCTCCTTCAGCTCAGGCCGGGGGCTCTCGTGGTGGGAACCTGACCCTCCCAAAAGTGACCCCCGTGGCGGGAAGCAGTCAGGCGAGTCCGAGATGGATTCTCAGCCCTGCCAGTGTCTGGCTCTGCAACTCTGGGCAGGAGAACCTAAGCCTCAGTCTCCCTATCTGCGAACTGAGAATAAGGCCAACCCCCCGGTAGGGTCACTGGAAGGACCAGCCTCAAAGGAGATGACCAGCAGAGGCCCAGCATACAGTAGGTGCTCAATAAGTGACCGTGACCCACCACCCCGTGGGTGAGAGAGGAGGGTCAATGAGACGATACTTAGCTCAGGGGTCCATGCTCGATAAACAGGCACCGGCAGCATTAAGTGCCTCGGATGTTCTGAAACGCATCGGACTAGACAGTTGGGAGCCGGGTGTCAGCACTGATTTGTCCTTGGTAGGTTTCAGAGATCGCCCTTCTCTGTCCAGTTGTCCAGGAGAGAGCGGAGGACGATGCGAGCGGGGGAGTCCGGGACCACGGTGGGGACGTGCACGCCCGCTCGCGGAGGAGCCTCCCGGCCAAGCCCACGCCACCGCGAGACCTCAGCTCTCCCTTCAGCTGGACGCCACGTGGATGCCACGGCCTCCCCAGCCCCAAGCCCAAGTTCCGGGACAGAGACCTCCCTGCCGGCCTCCTCTCCCCTCACCCTTTCACTCCCGCTGCTTTCCGGCAGCAGCTGCGCTGACAGATGCTAAATCCCCCAAATTATTCTGGTCCTTACAATGGCCTGAGATCCTCCAGGAGGGCCCGAGCGCGGCCTGCTGCCCTCCGGAGACGGCAGAAAGCTCCCCTCCCGCCGAGACCCCCACGGCCCGCCCCCTGCCTCAGAAGCCTCGCCTGCCTGTCCCAATTCTGGTACAGAAAGTCAGCTGCTCAGAAGAGCCCCCCGCCACCTATGGAAAATCAAAGACAAGCCAACAAACTCTCCACTTTCTGCCTCTGGCGAGCCTCTATGTTTATGATGGACGTAAAATATCGCTACTGACAGATGCGATATGCATTCTGGCCCCAGGCTGTCTGATGCTGGGAAGCAGGATGCCAAATCACCGTTAAACTGTTACTGGGAAACCAAAGCTGACATCTCCCGACCTCCGTCCACACCATGCAGTGACGGCGGCAGGGAGAGGGGGCTTCAGAGGGCCCGGAGAAGCCAGCTGTCGGCTGGATGGGCTGCACGTGGGGACAGACAGACAGATAAGGCGCTGCTAACACTACGGAGGTCGGCCTCACATGCCCTCAGCAGACCCTCCCCCCAGCAGTCGAGAGAGGGGCTGCTCTCCCTACAGATGGGGAAAGCAGGGCCCAGAGAGGGCAAGATGGTCCCCCAAGGTTGTAAAGCCACTTAGGGGCGCACCTGGAGAAAGATGCGGCTACCAGATTCCCAGAGGGGGCCCGGCTCGCCCGGCAGTGTGCTTCCGGCCATAACTCACCCTTTTCCAGGGACTCTTTCTAAGCAGCAGAAGAGTCTTCCCACCGTGAGCCAGACTGGGTCGCAAGGATGAGGCCCAGAGGACTGTCCTAGCCAAGGAGCAGCTGGCTCCTTTGTCACGTAAAGTGTGCTGTGCTACCCGCAGGCCCATCACTTACCCACGCTGAGCCTAAATTTCCCCAACTACAAAATGGGGGCGGGGCCACCCACCTTGCAGGTCCCGAAGGCTAACAGGGCAAGACTCAAGCACCGGGCCTGGCACTCAGGGGGACCCACTGAACGGCACCTGGAACCACGCTTGGATCCTTAATATAAGAACAGCAGAGATCCAGGGCCTTGCCATGGTGTGCAGGGCGCGGCTCAAGTTACCTGCCTTTCCTGTGCTCTGTTCCACAGGACGACCCTCGTGGGGAGCTTTCCTCTGGGGCGTGGGGGGACAAGTGCAGGAAGACAATGACAGCACAGTGACCAAGATAATCCTGGTGGACGTTTTAATCTTCTGGGGAAGGGGCACCTCATTCAGCTTCTTGGAGGAGGTGACCTCTGGGCTGGGTTATGTAAGAGGAATAAGGGTTTGGCAACCAATAGAGCAGATATTATGTACATGACAGGGTCTTTTACAGTTAACTCCGTGTTATGCTTATTCATCTTATAGAGGAATATTTCTTAAGTGCCACTGTGTGTCAAATCTGTGTTGAACACATGGGAAATAATGGAAAAAGGGCCTAGCCTGTCCTCATGGGGTCCTGGAAGTTAGTATCAGGAGAGTGATTTGGAGACGCCTTTATTAGACAGACTTTTGGCCACAGCCCAGCTGGTCCCTGCTTTCTTCTTGAAAACAGTAAAATGAATGTGTACATCCTTCCACACTGGCCTCCCCACCCTACAGAGACTGTGTTAAATCTGACCCCAGAATCGCTGTGACAGCCTTGTCCTGAAAGGACCTGGGGTTAACTAGGTATTAAAAATAAAAATTCATGTTAAGTCTGTACCGTATCTGCTAGCCTGCATAATTTAAATATTTAGCCAGGGCAGAGTGGCAACCGGGCCTCTGCTCTGCATTCATTCAGAAGGGCCCCTGTGCTCTCTCTAGCACAGAGAATGAACAAGCTTCTTGCCCGAAGTGCTGCAGGTCAGGGTTTCAAGGTCAATGAAGCCCTGGGCCCCCACGGCAGCCAGGACCTTGCAAAGCTGCACAGGCCCAGGTACCAAGGGGCTGAGATGTCCCTGGAGGGCAGGGCAGGGAGCCTCAGAGCCGCGGGGCGCAGAGCCCAGGGCTGTCAGTTGCACCGGCTGCCTCCGTAACCATAAGGGGGGGGGGGCTACGAGCCTGTTTACCGCTCGGGGTGAGGATGGGCTGCCCTCTGGCCAACCGACAGTCCTGCAGACAGCTCTGGGAGGGCGGGGGAGCATCGGGGCACCTTGTTTAGGCCACAGGGGCAGGAGAGCCACTGGGCTACACACACACGGTGACTCTGGGGCCGGCACGGCTAGCCCTCAGGTCCTGAGGAACAGACACAGCTGAGACCCAGACTCTCCCAGGACCCCAGCCCAAAATAAGGCAGTGGCCGACCTGGTGGGGGCGGGGACAGGTTTCCTAAGTCACGTTTTGGCAAATCCTATGCACCTTCCATCCCTTTCCAGCAACACCTCCTCCAGGAAGCCCTCCAGGCGTCCTGGTCTGTCGAGGTCTGATCCCAGTGGACACCGCCTGGATAGCTCCTGTGGGGCTTAGAAGAGCTGTAAGAATGAGAACTGCAGGGCCCAGGTCACCGCAGGGCCCTACCAGACAGCCCTGGGGCGGAGAGGGCGGTCAGGCAGGTGGCCTTCTGAGTCAGACCTGCTTCAAATCCCCTCTGCCCCTCAGCCGCAGGGCTCAGTGTGGGGACAGACCCCCGTGTGCTCCGTGGACACTGGATTCATTCCCTCCATCCGGCCGGTGCCAAAGCCGGGCCGGGCCTCCCAGACTTCCCGTGAGGATGGAGAGCCCCTCAACAGGCAGGCACACAGCTGGCGCTTGCTAAGTGCATACTGTACAAATGAAGGCCTGAACGGCCAGAGGGGAGGCAGCTGGGCCGGCAGACTGGGTGGCCCTGTCCAGCAAGGACCATGGGAGAGCCAAGGCCGGCCTGTGCCTGGCTGTCCCCACCTCAGCAGCCCGGAGCCAGGGCGCCCAGTCCAGGGAAGCCGGCTGCAGAGCAGGGGGGAGACCCTCCACAGTGCCCAGGGCTCAGGGGACCCTGCCCGTCCCTGTCCAGCCAGGCCCTCCACCAGCCTGAGGAGGGCGGCCACCGACACCGCCACTTTGGGGGGCTTTACTGTCAACCCCCTTTGGGCCATGGTGGGGTCTGTGTTCCACACGAAGAGGGCTTTGCGGTTTGTTTTTAATGGGGCTGTTTCTGTGTAGTCTGCTTTCAAGCTTGTCCCCTTGGAGAAGCAATCCTTTGGGAGAAACACGAGACGCCCCCAAACCCAGCGACCCGTCCAGGCCTCGCACTTGGGTGTCCCCCACACGTGCAGGTCTCCTGCTGGACACTGAACTTTCACACGAGGCGGCGTGAACGTAAGGGAACTTTGTGGCTGGGAGCGGCGGGTGGGCAAGGTCACCGGGTGGGGTGGGCATAGGCTCTCCTCGGCTAAGGGTCACAGTCGGGCAGAGCGACAGCTGCCCATCCCCTGGAGTAAGGGGTCGGCAGGAGGGGCGTGGCCTCTGCCCTCCCAGCAAGCAGCCCCCCACCAACCTGTGCACTCCCACCTCACTCCCCAGGGACCAGGAAGACCAGCTCCAAGAAGATGCCCCAAAGCCCCTTGAAAGCAGCTTCGACTCGGGGAAACTCCTACATTTTACGCATCTTAAAAAATCACCCCAACGATGCTAACACGACGCCTTTAAAGCCGCGAAGTTATCTTACGATGTAGTAAAGCGTGCAGCTGTACATTTACGGATAAATTATATTCCCTGCCGTGTCACGATCGCATCTGTTTAAGCCTGAGAATCACTTCAATTCCGAGGAAAGCGGAACCGGTGTCAAGGAGCGGCCTCCTCAATCATGAAACCGTGGCTCTGTCAAGCTTGACGTGCCCCACGTAGCATCTGGGCTGGTGCTTTCACTCCAGAGTGGGGGGAAGTGAGCCCCGAGAAGGATCGAATGGGCCCAGAGAAAGACAGAAAGCCACCAGGAAGGAGAGCTACGTGCGGCTGAGACGGACGCGCCCCTGCTATTCCTCGGCCTGCGTGATGCTCTCTCTCCAGCCGGCAAGGATAACCCTGAGGCACGCCCTCCACGCCGGGCGCCCCCCAGCACTGAAGCACACACAGCTGGGAGGTCTCTGCAGGCCTTCTGATGCAGGCCGTGCCTTCCTGGGTATGAGGAGGGTGGTCCTTCCCAGCGCGTCCCAGGGTGC
The DNA here is from genome assembly GCA_036417435.1 of Inia geoffrensis. Classification (NCBI taxonomy): domain Eukaryota; kingdom Metazoa; phylum Chordata; class Mammalia; order Artiodactyla; family Iniidae; genus Inia; species Inia geoffrensis. The sequence goes on along the minus strand of CM070906.1, from coordinate 115,035,392 downwards.
TTTGATGATTCTGGTTTCTTGCAAACACCTTGCGGTGTCTCAAACCGGCCGTGCCTCTGCGGGGGCAGGCCTTGGCAAGGCTGCTCCTTCCACTGGGATTCCAGCCCTGCCCTTCAGCCGCTTCCCACTTGGGCTCCAAGACTCAGGGATCACCTCTTCTGAGAAGCCTTCCCTGATTTCTGAGCTGGCCCCACTCTGGACTCCCGTGGTGAGCTGTCTCACAAGTGTCGTTTTTCTGCGTGAAAATCTGACTCCCAGCCCTGTGTGGGGGGCTCCCCCAGTGCAGATGCCTAAACCCTGGCCCACCCAGGAGTCGGGCTGGTATGAGAAGGTAGGGGGGCAGCTCCAGGTTCCCATGAGCACCTGGAAGGAAGCAAGGGGTAGCGGGAGGGATGAGCCATTAGGTAAATGCAAGGTACTAATCGTCAGGGCAGTTTAAAAACAGGCCTCTCATTTGGGGCTCAGTTTGCTCGATGAAGCATTTTTTAAGTGGCACTATTCTGTGTTAATTTTTTCAACCAGCTGCTCTATTATCTGATTATACATTATTCAAGGATCTCAAAAGTGGGCTTAGAGCGCTAGAGAACGTAATCTTAGTTCAGCATCATCCATTCAAAGGCAGGGGACTCTGCACCGGCCCCCAGAATGCTGTTCTAGATCCGAGACCTGGGCTGCCCATGTGGGGCCACTAAGCCACACGTGGCTGCAAGCTCACAAACGTGGCCAGTGGACTGACCCGACACATTCTGCAAGAGAGTGTCAGCGACTTCATTACTGATCTGTTATGTTAACAATTACATGTTGAACTAGATGATACACTGGGTTCAGTAAAAATACATTCTTAAAATTCATTTCACCTGTTTCTTTTTTCTCTTTTCTGGCGCGGCTACTAGAAAATTAACAATCGCACAGGCGGCTCATGTTTGATTTCTCCTGGACGGCGCTGCCATGGCCACTTGGAAACCGGAGACAAAGGCCACATCCTTGGTAGACCAGGAGGATGGGAACCGCTTCCCCTGCCTGGGCTCTCAGGGTGTGCCCGCTGGGCGCTGTGCTACCGCAGTGTAGCTGAGGACCGACACCGCGTGTTACACACAGGGGAGCCGGGACGCAGAGACTGGGTAACCTGCCAAAGCCCACGTGGTAGGACATGCCAGAGCCGAGGCTCCAGGTCTGCCCAGAGACGCCCTTGGCTGCTTTGGGAACAAGGCAGAGGCTCCTGCACGGCCCGGTCGGTGCTCCTGCTTTAGGTGGGTGGAAGGGGGCTCTCAGTGTGGAGCAGCATCTCGTGAGCTGAGGCTGCAGGGCCCTCAATGACCCGCCGGGGTGACACTGGGGGGGCTCTGAAGACACGCCCGGTAGGAACGGCGCCTCTAGCGAGGATTCTGAGGGGCCCATGCGGGAGAGCCACATCTCTCCTCCAGCGATGCCCACGCTCACCCCTCGCAACCCAGCGCGCTCCCCACTCCCCACTCCCGCTGCCCCCACCACGCTTTAAATTTCCAGAAAGTGCACAGTAACCACCAGCCGGTGGCTGAACAAATACATGACTGATTGCCGTCTCCATTCAGTCAGTCGACGGAGACGGCATTCTTGGGGCCATGCACAGCTGGCGGTCCCCCACTGGTGCCCAGACCCCCCACGAGGCTCGCCTTTCCCCAAACAGCTGCAGAGCGTCGAGGGGCCCCTTAGAAACACGAGGTGATCATCCTTTCTGACACCTGGCCAGAGCCCAAAGGAAAGAATTAGCCAGTTCTGCTGGAAACGTCACTCCCTGGCTCCCTGGCGCTGCCTGGCATGAGATCCAGGCCAGTGCCCCGTTCCCTGCCCCAGGGAGGCCAGGGAAAAAATGACATTTCTGTTTGTGTCTTGTAAATTGCCATAATGGATAAATATGAATCCCAAGTCCGCAGAGACAGGATGCTAGGAAATCTTGATTTTCAGTAAAAGGAGAAGGGGGGAAAAAAGCATGAAAAATTTATTAACCTGGAGCCTCTGGGACCAAACCGCAACTTCAAGACTCAAATTCATTCCCCTCCCCTATTAACGTATGATTTACGTTTGCAATAACTGCAGTCATAGGAACTCATTGGATTAAGGAGGCTGACTCTTAATGTCATGGAATAATATTATTGAACTGTGTGCAAAGCCACACATCCCCCAGACTGGCTTCTCCATGCGAGAGGAATTCCATCCTGTGAGAGGTCAGACACATGCAGAATAGACCGAGAAAGGGGGAAATGGGCACCCGGGGTCGCTGGCCAACTCACCACCCAGGAATCCTCCAAACTGAATGTGAAAGAGCCACTGGGACAGGCTAAGTGGGGGGCCTGGCTGGTACAGAGGAAACTGCACAAGGGCAGCGTTGGCCCCATCACCCTGGAACCCTCAGCCTCTGCTGAGCCCTCATGCATGTCTCGGGAGAGCAGAGACCCCCAGCCTCAGCTTGGGGGTGACTCGGGAGAAATGGCAGATCAGGGCCCGGCACTCAGCACTGGGCAAGGGGCTCCCCGGACCCTTGTGGGGGGGCACTGACTTTGCATGGTGGGGAGGTGAGGGTACAGGCTCCGGGTAAAAGGGCAGCTCTGCCGCTCGCTCGTTGAGTGACGTGGGCCAGTAGCTTCCCCCCCGAGGCCTGTTTCCTTACCTGTAAAGCGGGGGCACCCCTAGAATACCCCTCACGAGGAGACTGTGGGGCGGAGTGGGGGATAGAAGGAGATGACGCATCAGCAGTGCACCCCTACCACCCCCAACATTATCGCTTGGGATGCGCTGTTAGGCCGCGGGCACGGGGTGCCAGCTGCTGGGGGCTGAGCGGGGGCAGTGGCATGGAGATGCAGGGACTGACCTCGGGAACCTTCCGGTCTATCACAGTGCACCCCACAAACACCCCAAAGGCCAGACGGGGTGTGGGTGCTCTGTGATGCGTGGGGTGTGAGTGAGGATGCTGGCTGGGCCGGCGGATGGACTGAGGGTGAGAGGCCTCCCAAAGTGGGGGGCACTTAGGCCCGGACTCGGCAGACAGGGAGAGGCTCTCCAAGGCGGAAAATGCCGGGAGGGCGGGCGGGAAGCAGTTCCAGTGTGGAGCTCAGCCAGCAAGGGGGCTGCAGACAGGTGGGGAGCCCTGGGGGCCTCCCTCCGGCCGTGACTCTCTGAGCCTCGGTTTCCTCACCCCTTACGGTGGGTGGGGGAAGGCGGGCAGCCACTCATTCAGCCCCGCACCTCGGAAGGCCCCGTGGGTTGGAGTGCACCTTTCTTGAAATTTTCCAAGTCCTCCTCTGATTCCTGGGACCGGGCAGTAGCATCCAGGGAGGGAGCCCCAGGCACTGGTTGGGACTCATGTGGACCCTGGGCCCCATTTGCCCCCTCAGAGTGCTCTCCACCCTCGGACCCACATGGGGTCGACCAGGTATCCCGAGGATCGCCACCATTCACACTGGGGTCAGCCCAGTTTCTGGAAGATGGGCTGGTGGCAGCTATGCCCACTGGCCAGTGAGTGTTTCACTCATAGATCACATAATGTTGGGCCACCAGCTTGCTGCCCACATGCTGATTTTTCAATGACTCAAATTATTTAAATGGATAGAGATCCTGCAAAGAATATCTGCCCAGGCCCCATATCCTAGAGGCAGCCTGGACGGGGGCGGGGAACAAGCCGGGGGCTTTGACACAGCGAGTGCACAGCAAATCCCGGCTCTTACTCCTATTATGATTCTTATTACCAGTCTGTGCTGTAAGACGAAGGAGAGAGAGGCCACGAGTCTTCCCAGAAGGAACGGCTGTTTATCCGGGAACAAAGACAGGAAAGAGGCCCCCAGGGACAGGAATCCGGGGAAGAGGGTCGTGGGCCTGCCAGGTCAGGAGCCACGTGGGACCACCCCACGGCCTGGGCAAGCCCGTCATCTCCCGGGCATTGGTCCCCCTCCTGCAGGATAGGGTGGCCCTGCCAGCTCCACCCCGCCGCCCCTTCTCCGAGCAGCAGGCCACATGACCCCACCCCCGGCCACAGCTGACCCAACCATCTCTTCTGGAAGAGCCGCCGCCCAGGGATTCCTGCCAGTCCCTGGGGGGGCTCCAGGACCATAAAGTGAAACGGCTGAGGAGGGGTGGCTGGACCCAGGCTGCATGAGATGGTGCAAGAAATCCTCGGAGAGAGGAACTGGGGGGACCAGGGGCAGGCAAAGACGGGGCCTTGGGAGAAGGGGAGACGCCCCAGTGGCTTCAGGTGGCCTGGCCTCGGCCCAGCCCCAGCCCGTGTCAGGCCATGAGACAACCCGGAATCACCAACTGCCTTTGCCTGTAACCGGTGCTCCAGGGGCCCCAGCTTCTAGAAACGCCAGCTCTCTCCCATCCGCAGCACAGCCTCCAAGGGCCGAGCTAAGACACCTCCCCAGCCCCACTGCAGCTTCGATAGAGAAGCCCGGCAAAAGCCAGCCCTCGCCCCGCCTGAGCCTGGGGAGGAGGGCCGCAGCCACGTCACCAGCAGACAACGCTGGGAGCCTCCTGGAATGTGGGGTGAAGAACTGCGCATCCTTCCGGCAGGGGAGCCACACCACCACCCCCGTGGGGACGGCCCGGGCAGACGGCCGAGACCAGCGCCCATAGAGGGGGCCCGCGTGAAGCCCTGCTCCCCACCCTCCCCCGCCTGCCTCCTTACTCTGCCAGTTCCTCCAGGCTGCGGTAGACGTCATCGTCATTCTCCGTGGTCTCCTCCGAGGGGAAGGGCCTGTGGGAGAGGAGACGTCAGGGGAGTGAGCAGGTCTCAGTGGCACCGCCGCCCTGGCCGGGCCCCCAGCCTGTGGTCCACCACGGGCCCCCCGGAGCGAGCACAGGAGCAGGTGGGCTTCTGTCCGATCCCTCGTGGAAGGAAACAGGGTACACGTTATGCGGCTGTGTGATGCAGGACCACCCAGACGGACGTGCCTAGAGTGAGGGCCCCATGCCCGGCTCGGACCCGGACACCAGAAGTCGGTCCCTCTGTCCAGGCCCCGGTATCCCTGTTGGCAAACGAGGGAACCGGGTCAGGGACAGTAGGAAGCTTCCGTCTGCATGACTATGCTGCTTCCACACACCAGGGGGACCCCAGACACGGGGATGTGGGCTCCCCTGGGCATCCTTGGCGGGGAGCATGGGAACCTGTCTTTAGGAGACAGAGAGGATGGGCCACAAGCCCCAAACTTATCTGGACTTGAGACCCTTATTTTCCATGAAAATCTCCCAGTTCTGTACTGGGGGGATGCCCAGGGTCCCCGCAAACTCTGTCACCCCGAAGACGCATCTTCGGAGGAGTAAGAGAAGGGCCCAGGTGTCAGAAGGCTTCCCGGCTGGTGTGACGAGGGCGCCACGGTAGGGTCATCACCTGCAGACAGGCGTCTACATGGGCAGCTCAGAATCCGTGGGAGGGGAACTCACGGGGAGGAAAAGGGGGCTCCCTGGGAACGCGGGGTCTCGGGCTGCACCTGTCACTACTGCAAAGGGGGTGGAGCCAGCCCACGCTGCCCAGGTGCTGGGGGCCGGCCAGTACAGGTGAGGAGTGTTCGGGAGTGAGATGCAGGTGACACAGCCCTGGGCTCACGGGAAGGAATGCAGGCGCGGCACTGGCCCCAGCCCCGCCTGCACGTGGCACGTGCTCGCGGGGAGGGTGGGTGAGCCCACCGGCTCTGTCACCCCGAACTGGGATCTCATCTGGAGACTGATATGAGATCCCAGTTCACAAACTGGAGGAAAGGGGCAGGTCCGCAAACGGAACAGAGCATTCTGGGTAAAGAAGCGATTGGGGTGGAAATGGGAAAGGCACACTGTCGGCACCATACCCACACCTGGCACCCCCCATGCCCACCACCAGCACAGGGAGCCCATGCAGCAGCCCTTTAAGGAAATGGGCTTCCGACACACTCTCCAGGGCTCCCCGGGGTGCCCTGCACACCCACGTGCAAGCGCCCACTTGTGCCTCTCCTGCAGGGACCTGCAGACGGGGCATGGTCCCGACTAGGTTGAACCAGCCCACACCGGGCACAGAGGCCAGCCTCCAGGAGGACAGGGCCGGAGGGGGGTGAATGCTGCCAGGAGGAGGGAGCTGCCAGCTCGTTCAAAAGCAATGGGCCCAAATTAACCACCTCCACGGAGACGAAAACGCCCCTTTGGTTGAAACGAGCATCTCCCCATCTCCCAGGGCACGGGTTCTGTTACTAACGATCTCACAGGAGACCCGGCTGGCAGCCTCCTTGCTGGGGGTCAGGCTGACGTGCTCAGCAGGGCAGTCCAGTGGGGATGGACGCCTGGACCCTGCAGCTTCCATTACCAAGGCTCGGGGCCTGTGCTCCGTGGGGTGGGGGGCTGGGGAGCCCACTGAGCCAGCAGCTGGAGGCCTGGGTCCTGCCCAGCTCTGTCACAGAGTTGCATGGCCCTGGGTCTGAGGTCCCAAGGCAGACCCACCAGACCAGGGGTCCCCATCACCCGCGGCTTCATGGCAGTAGCTCGTGGCATGGCCCAGCTTGACCTCTCTGTGGTGGGCTCCCCCTCCTCCCTGTGGCTCTCCCCCCCTTCCTTGCATCACCATGACAATGGCATCCCCCACTGGGCATCATGTGGCAAGAAGGAAGGAGGACAGATGTGTGTCTTCGGGTCACGGGGAGAGCTGCAGGCCATCAGGACGCCCTGGCCCTCAGCAGACGAGGGACCCTCACTGACCCAGCCATGCTTCCAGCCAGGAAATCACTCCCACGGTACAGGAGAACTGCAAGCTGACCCAGATCCCACATGGTTGATGGGGTGCTGGAACCGAGCTCTGGTTTCTTAAAAGTCAGTCGAACGTCAGTCACCCCAGCTGCCGAAGGTTCCGGCCCCCACCCTACTGATCACAGGAAATCTCAGGCCAGGCTGAGATGTGACTGCAGGACCCAGAAGTGGAGCGTTCCCCCAAAACCACTCCCTGACCAGCTTTCCACCAGCTTGACCACTCTCTCAGCCTGGGTCCACTTCTGCCTAGCACGGTGCCTGACACTAGAGAGGCATGGATGGATGGACGGATGGATGGATGGAATGGATGGATGGATGGATGGATGGACAGACAGATGGGTGGGTGGGTGGATGAATGGCTGGATAGATGGATGGGTAGATGGATGGACAGACGAACAGACAGGTGGATGGATAGATGGATGGACGGGTGGGTGGGAGAACAGGTGGGTGGGAGAGGGATGGGATTTGTGGGTTGATGGACAGATGAATGAGTGAGTGGGTGGGGGCATGGGGGTGGAAGGATGGATGGGTGGCCAGGAGGACAGGTTGGGGGAGGGGTGGATTCGTTGGGGAAGGGATGAGTGCACAGATAAATGGATCTTAAATATTCTCAAGCTGTCCCTTCCCACCAAAACAACAAGTGGCAGCCTCCAATTAGATACAAGGAAGCATTTTCAAGAAGCGCTTATGAGAATCCACGCAGAGGTACCCAAGTCAGCCCTGAGCTGTGACTTTACAACACTGACCCTGACTTAACCCCGAGGAGACACATTTGCACAGAGGGCGTTTCTGGGGCCACATTCCACCTATAACTTCAAGCCCGAGAGGGGCTGGAGCAGGTGTGACTCTCGGGTCACTTGCAACAAGGCCTGGCTCCACCCTCCTGTCTCAGGCACCGGCTGGTCATCCAGACCCCACTGTGCAGCATCTACCACCCCCGCCATCAATTTCCCCCTCCCCGGCTAGACCAGATATCCAGACGTTCATGGTGGAGTTCATTTGTTCTCGAAGGGGAGGGGATGAGAATCAAGTATGCAGAACGGCACAGAAATGCCCGTGGGCCAGACACCAGAGTGCCGCCATCCGGGTCCTCAGGGCAGGGGGGCCGGGGGTCAGGGTGGGGCTGGGTTCCTCTTATCCCATCAGACCCTTCCTGAGGACGCATTTCCCTGTGCTCGGCTTCTGGGAAGCCAAGTTTCCCACTCGCACCACTGAGGGAATTAAAGGGATGCCCAAGCCGGAAGCAAAAAAGCTGCCACGTGCCAAGAAATCCCCAACAGAGCCCGTGCATCAGGCTGCGTCAAATCCACCCCAGCACCCCGTCCTCCTGGGGGTGGGGGGCGCGGGGCAGGGATGAGAGGCTCAAGCCAGTGCTTCAAGGTCCCACCAAATTACGCCTCCCACCCTGAGGTCAACGTGAGCATCCGGCTGCTTGGCCGGCTTGGCCGGCGTGGCCGTGTGTGGGCAGGACAATGACAGCGCCAGTGCCAGAGGCTGAGGGGGGGGGGTCCCCCGCTAGAGGAAGAAGGCCCCAAAACACGGCACCCTAAGGGAGTGGCTGAGCCCAAACCCCCGAACAAAGAGCAGAGAGGGGTACAATTCTTACTCCAAGCCACGCCCTCCTCTCCTTCCCCCATCCTCTGGGTGGTTCCTGGACACCTGCTCTGAGCTGGGCTTGGGGGCTGCCATTGTCACCGCTTCAGGGAGAAGACGCAGCCTGAATGCAGCTCTGGGATCAATAAATCAGCCTCTGGTCCCTGTCCGTGGGACTTCTTTGAGAATCTGCTATAAAACCACGGCCTCTGAAAAGTGCCCGCGTGCGCAGCTGTGCGTACGGCTGTGTGGGGACAGGACACGTGGGCGGGAAGGGGGCAGACCCGATGCTCCGGGGTCATGGCATGAAGGTGAGAACACAGGTGCACGCCAGCTGGGACCCAGGAGCAGTCGGACGGGGACACTGGAAGACCCTGCACGGCGGGCAGCAGGCCCGATTTATAGGACAACAACCCAGAAGCCAACGAGAGGACCCCTTGGGAGGAGGTGTCAGGTCTCCGGGTTCTGGGGGGACTCGTCCTGCTTCACCTCCTCCCATGCTGTGCTGAGGGACTCGGGGCCTGGACACGGGGTTCCAGGGCAGTGCAACCCACTTGTCGGCACTGATTTACTATTTTTCCAGGCAGCAGCCCGATGTTCACACGCTTCAAACCCAGCTCCGGTGCAGCACTCAGTGTGCCGACCCCTCCTGCTATCTGGCAGCGGCCTCCCCTGCGTTATCCGATCCAACCCAGGGCTCCACCAGGCAGGGCTATGTGGTGGCTCCCGGGCCTGCTACCCTGGGGGTCCCTCCACCCCAGACCAGGGAGGCCCTGGAACACAGCAGGTGCACATCTCATGACTGTGCTGTCTGCAGATGGCCTGCCGGGACAGAGGACGTTGCTTCCTAGAGCCATCACTCTACACCCTGGCAAGAAGCCAAAACAGAGACACACACACACACACACGCCCCGGCCGCTACCACTGTCACCTTCATTTTCGGGGAGACCTTGTGGGGGGAACTAAGAGCCAGGCTTCTGCAGGTAATAGATCTGGGTTCAAATCCTGGCTCTGCTGCAGACTCGCTGTGTGACCCTGAGCAGGAAACTCTCCCTCTCTGAACCTCACATTCCCCAACTGTAGAATGGGGGCAGTAGTCATTGTTAAGATTAAATGAGATCACACACGTAAGCCTCTCAGCCCAGGCCCTTGCTCCCAGCAAGTGTCCCGCATGTGACAGCCTGAGTCACTTTCCCTCCCCTTCTCGGGGGCTCATCCCAGGAGTCCACTTCCAAGTCCAGGGCCTCAGACTCAGGCAGTCCCCACTGTCCCCACGGCCTCCTGAGCAGCAGCCCCAGTGGGCCCACCCCGGGTTTCCATGACAATTAGGAAATGCCCCTCACCCGGGTGCCTCCAGCCCTGCCCCAGGCCCGTGGGGTCAGCACCACCACGGGGTCCTCCTGCCCACCCTGCTGTGGTCGTTCTCCCCGGGGGCCTGGAAGAAGAACGGCATATCCAAACAAACACTCATATTTGGGAGGTAAGAAAGCTTCGGGTCCGACCACCGAGCGCCACGCAGAGAATCTTGGACACAGGGCTTACTTATTTCTCCAGGCTTCAGATGAAAGCGACCCGGGCCCAGGACAGCTCTTCACTTCTCCATCCTTCACTTGGCGTGTGTAGGGAGGAAAGTGGAAATTCAACTCACAGAAAAGCGCTCCCTGCAAAGTGACCTCCAAGGTCCGCGTTCTCCAGCAGCATCACAGAGCGGCCCCATCGGCAGATGCCCCTGGTCCTCCTTGGCCGGCCCGGGGCGTCCGAGAGAAGGGGCAGAGCCTTGGGTTCCCACCCTGGAGGGCGAGACCACCTCACGGCCCCCAGAGAGCAGACTCGGCCTCAGAGAGCTGGGGGTTCCCGGCTCCCGGCACCTGTCCTGCAGGGGTGACCACCGCCCAGCCTGCCCCGGACAAGGGAGTTACCAAGGATGCGGGAATTTCAGGGCTAAAACTGCGACGAGCCGGCAGCCCCAGTCGGGCGTGTGGCGGACAATGGTGCCTCATTTACGGCGCTGGCACTACCTGGGTGGGAGCCCTCAGAGGTCTCTCCCCCAGTCGGGCAGGACACAGTTTCCGAAAGTGGCCTGAGAATTAGGTGCAGTGGGCCTGCGGAAGGCCTGGCACGGGGCCCGGCCCCGGGACACTGTTGGGTTCAGCCTCACCTCACCAGGGGTGATGGGGGCCCAGGCAGGTGGTAGGTGAGCAGGAAGAGAGCAGGGTGGGTGGGAGGGACCGGGAATACCCGGGCCACAGGGCTCTGGGCTACACCCTGCGACGTACCAGTTTGCCAGGGAACCGGCAGCCAGGCAGACTTCAAAGGCACATCAAACAGCAGCCTGAGGCCCTGGCAGGCCCATTTAATTATTCAAAGAGTCACCTGGGTGCCGCCTGCTAATTGGCAGGGAGGCCTTGAAGCACTGGATTTTGCTTATTAAAAACGGCTCTCCGGCTCAACAGCCCGACCGCCCAAACAAACAAGGGATCATGTCCGTCTCTCCAGCCCACCACACTCCCATGCAGACGGGCCACCGTGTCAGGGGCTGCGACAGGCCCCTCCACCCACTCCCACCACGAGGGCCACACAGGGCTAAAGGGCATGGGGACGGCCACAAAGGTATAGATGGCAGGAGGAGGAAGGGGAAACCGGGAGGGCTTCCCATAGGAGGTGCCGGGGAGCTGACTTGGAGAGCAAGGTCTAATTTGAGTTCAGAGTTCCAGCCCTGCGTCAGACAGACGGGGGGCTGGAATGGGCCACACAGCTTCCTGGCCCCTGAGCTTCCCAAGGGACCTGAGTTAACTCACCTGTAAAATGGGGATAAACCACCTGCTTCACACACAGGCCGTGTGTGAAGCTTCATGACGTACGGTGTGGCTGTGCCCTCCCACAGGGCCTGGCCTGTAAGGAGGTGAGGTGATGGTCAAGATTTGGGGGCTGGAGGAAGCGGCCTGGGCACAGGTGATCACACCCTGCACAGTCGGGGGTGTGTGGTCTCAGAGAGGCTGGGGCAGAGCATAAGCAGGCTGAAGGGCCAGGTGGGGCAGGAGTCCGACGGGGACCAGGGCAGAGGGAGGGAGTGATGGATGGGCCGGCCCAGGTGCCACCACCAGGACCTTAAGCCCGAGTCAGCACAGAGGTAGGAGGTCTCGAGGTCCCCCTGTGACGTCTGCAGAGGCAGGTCCAGCAGAAGTGCAGGCGGTGGAAGAGGTGCGGCCGGCTCCAGGGGACGGGGGGAGACCCAAGTGAACCCCCGGATGCCAGCCAGGCTGTTTCAACCCTTGCTTCCAGAACCCTAGTGAGGCAGAGGGGGACACTGACTTTGGGTCAGGGAAGAATGGTTTGTTTCCCGCCATCCCATTGTGTGAGAGAGGGAGGGGCCTGGAGCTGCTGCTGAGACAGAGGAACGCGGTTTCTCAGCAGCTGCGAAGCTCAACGGACTTTTGACTTTCCGGCCCACTTCTCGGAACGGCAGCAGTTTGGAGCGGAAAGGCCAGAGGATCAGCGGGGCCCAGAGTCCCCTGCAGCCACTCGGCTGTTTTCCTTTCATGCCACCTTGACCTCTTCCCAGGGGACACCTGCCTGGTGGCCTAGGCGGGAAATCCTGGCGTCCTGCCAGGGCCCCGCCGGGATGGAACGCTCTAGAAACGGCCATCGGGGAACGACAGGCATCACAGAGAGGCCACACAGCCAGCACGGGGGCTTCCCAGAGCCTCAGCCCGTACGGCCCGCCCCGCAATAGCCTCTCTTCCCAGCCCAAGGCCCAAGGCCTCTTGCAGCCCCGTTTTCACCAGCAGACTCTCTGCACAAGAAGTTTCTGCACTGCTCACGCATGGGCCAGGGTCCCTTGGCCGCGCCCAAGCACAGTCACACTAGGCAGGGAGAGGCGGCCGGGGCCCCAGGGGATGGACCGGGGCAGGCTCGGCTCCAAGGAGGAAGCAGGCGGGTGCTCTGCCCAAGGCTCCAGAGCCCATCGGCTGCGGGGCAGGGATGGGGCCCCCCACCAGGGCAGCTCTGAGCATGCATGGAAAACTACACCCTGGAACACCCGGGCGGCTACTGGAAACGCTCTTCCCTTTTCTCCTTCTCCACGTCCAAAGCTGTCTGCTCCCTGAAATGCCCCTTCTGGCCCTGTGAGGCCTGTAACAGCAGAGCAGGGCCCCAGCTGCCCCCTGACCCTCCCCCTGCTCCCCGGTCACGGCCCGGCCGCACTGGACACAGTGACAGTGGCCCGTGTGGGTCACATCCGGGCACAGCAGTGAGAGTCAGAAAGAGAAGAACTGGTAGTTGGCTGTGCCAGGTGGGCGTCCAACCCACACTGCTGGCTCTGGACGGTAAACCCACTGGGACGTGTCAGAAAAGCAGATCTTCCGGGCTTCCCTGGTGGCGCAGTGGTTGAGAATCCGCCCGCCGATGCAGGGGACACGGGTTCCAGCCCCGGTCCGGGAAGATCCCACATGTCGCGGAGCGGCTAGGCCCGTGAGCCACAACTGCTGAGCCTGCGCTCTACAGCTCTCGAGCCACGACTACTGAGCCCACATGCCACAACTCCTGAAGGCCGCGCGCCTAGAGCCCGTGCTCCGCAACAAGAGAAGCCACCGCGATGAGAAGCCTGGGCACCGCGACAAAGAGTAGCCCCCGCTCGCCACAACTAGAGGAAGCCCGCGTGCAGCAACGAAGACCCAACGTGGCCAAAAATAAATTAATTTTTTTAAAAAGCAGATCTTCCTCGCAAATACACGGAGGCCAGGAGACTAGCTGGGGACCCTCCTCAGGGATCTGGGGGGACCCAGAGCGGGGATTCTGAGAGACCACCAAGCCGCTGTGTGACCTCAGGCAAGACCCCTCCCCTCTCTGAGTCACGTTCTCCCACCTCCGAGAACAGATGGTGGCTGGGGGGCTGGGGTGTCAGAGCTGGAGGCACTCCTCTCCCCTCCCCCCACTTCCTGCCGGTCTGCTGGGAAGTGAAGGGTCAGCCCCTGGCCCTTCCACCAAGCCCTAAGAAGGCCTCTGCAGGCCCGCAGGGAGGGTCCCTCCCCTTGGCGGGTCCGCCAAGACACAGAGGGCACACCTGGGCCTGCCTGCAGTCACCCCCTACCTTCCCGTCCCCTCTGGCCGGGGCAGGCATCACTAGTTGATCTCGGTGTTCTCTGTGGCAGAGCTGGGATGGATGCTGCTCCAGCTGGAAGACTGGCCTGTGGACTCCGGTTAGAGAAGCACGTCCTCTTCCTGGGGGAGTTCTGGCCACAGCCCTCCACCTACTGCCCAGAGGAGGGGGCTGTTCCAGGGCAATCGGGCCAAGCCCCTACCTCCCGGCTGGGGGTCTGGGGTGGAGGTAGGAGCACACACACCCTGCTGAAATGACACAAGTGAAACCCAAGCCCTCCCCCCAGTTCACAAACGAGGGGTCCAGGAAAGGCCTCTGGATGGGGGCGTCCTCAGGTTTCCCCGTCAGTCATGACAGCCCCCCACAAGACGGGGGTTACCGTCTCATCACAAATGAGGACACCAAGGCTCAGAGAGGTAGAGAAAGTTGCCCCAAGAGACCAGCCAGGAAGTGACAGAGCCGGGCTTGGAGCCAGGACTATCCCCAAGAGGGGTCAGAGCAGGGAAGAAACCCAGGTGCGAGCAAGCCTGCGTTCCTCGCCCCTGCCCAGGAGTCCGGCAGCATCTGGGCTGCAGCTCTTGGTCATCCCGAGGGACTGACCTGCCAAGCGGGTGGGTGGGGTATCACTCCCTGCACCGCCAGCACCTCCTGTGACCTATCGGGCTCTCGCTCCCCTCCCCCCATGACCCCTCCCCCAAGCCACCATCTCTCCGGCCTGGACACGCACGGCAGCCCCTCACTGGTCCCGGCCTCCACCCTGGAGCCCCTGCAGTCCACATGGGGCCAGCAGTTTCTAGACAAAATCTCAGAGGCCACTGCCTGCTGAAACGACCCCCAGGGCTTCCCCTCACACTCAGAGAGACCAGAGACCCCCCACCCTGCCCACCCCTCCCAACACCATCTTCCTCCCACCCCCTGCCCCTCTCCATCCCACAGGGACACCAAGCACATCCCCTCCCCGCCGCCCCCCCCACCCCCAGCACCTCTGCCTGGGCCTCCGATGCCCAGACCTGTCCACACTGTCTCTGCTCACTCCTCGGGGGCTGGCCAGATCGAGGCCACCTCCTCGGAGAGGGGCACTGACCACTGCATCTGAGGGCCTCCGTCCCTCCCTCTGCCGCCCTAGCCTCAGGCTCATCCCCCTGGAGCAGGTGCACATGACTGGTGACGGTGCAGGGCAAGGTGTGTGCCAGTGTTTGGGCAGCAGGCTGCTCTGGGCTCGAGTGAGGGCAAGGACAGGACTGCTGCCCCCCGCTGTGTCCCGGGGGTCCGGCTTGGCTACTTCAGAGCAGAGAACTGGACTGCAGCCCTTCTGGATGGCGACAGCCCTGGGTCTGGAGGTGGCCCTGGGCAGGGGGGGCTGGGCTCAGGCCAGCTGTCCAGCCTGTGATGCTCACCTTGGAGTCTGTAGGGCCGAGGGCCCAGCCACGCCTCAGGGCCGGGCTCCAGGCCTCGGCGTTAATCAGAACCACTGGTGCCTCACTGCTGCCCTCCTGGGAGGGGCCAGAGCCGGACGCCCATCCCATCCAAACCCCCTTCCCGGACTGCCAGTCAGTCAGATTCCCAAGCTGGAGAGACGTGCAGGGCCCGTGGCTGCTCAATGGCAGGACACCCAGCCTCCTGCAGCCACCAAGCCCACCAGGGGTGGGGCCAGGACCACGCCTTGGCTGTTGAGCAGCCCCGCATCACATCGCATGGTGGAGGGCCGGACCCTCCGGTGCCGAGCAGGGTAGAGGCCTGCCCTAGTCTCCCTACCAGTGACCCCAAAGGGAAAAGTGAGGCTCAGCTGCCCCCAGGGTCAGCAGGTGAGACCCGAGGCTGGTTTCCCAGCCCCCAGAGGCCAGCTCCGCCAGGACCTGAGGCTGGAAGGGCCCGGAGATGCCCCGGGCAGCGGATGTGCCTGGGTCAGTGCTGGGCCCATGCCCCAGGACCCCTGACCCCCAGATGACTCCCATGGGAGTATGGGAGGATGAGGTCCCAGTTCCACCCCAACCGGCTGGGCAACCCTGAGCTAGAGGTGCCCTCTCGGGGTCTCAGCCTCCCCTGCAAAATGGGGTTGAATCCTGATTCCCGGGGTCCAGATGCACGTTCTGTGAGCTGACCCGTGGGGAGGGCTCCGCCCCATGTGTGTCGCTGCTGCTACGATGCGGGGGACGGGAAACGCGGGACAGGAGGAGGGGCAGCTCCGGAAAGGCCAACGTGCCTCACAGGACAGAACTGCACACCACGACCTGACCGATCACGTGACGGCCGTGAAAACAGTAGTTCCAGTAGTCAGCTTACACCTGGTGACTCTGTATTAAAGGTCCGAAACAACGGGGGCTAAACAAAACTACACACGAAATACAATAAGACTAATTTTACAGGAGCAACGAGGTGGAAGACCCGAAGTTAAGGATGGTGGTTAACCATCCTTCCTGCTGGGGCCGCCGGGGCCCAGACCCGGGAGAGCAGGAGGTGGTCATACGTTTCTTTCTGCCCTGTGAGCTAGAAGGTTCTAGTTTGGGGGTTGAATGTTGGGCTCGTGAGACTTAAAAATAATTAAAAACTAAATAAATGAATCCATAAAAATAAAAGAAGGAAAACTGATAACCAAGAGGGAAAAAGCAGGGAACGTTAAGGGAAGCCAGACGGTCAATTCCAAGAGTCCCTTCTCTCCTGTCAAAATATCGCCACAAGTTGCCTAAAAATGAGGCGTATGGTGGTGGGGACCGGCGGCTGGGACCCGGTGCCTGAGCGTGAAGCCGGAGGTGAGGGAGACGCGGCGGGCGCCAGGCAGGCTCAGGTGGCACGGGCTCAACCACCGAGGGCTGGACGGTGCAGGCGCCCCTCCGAGGCAGCCTGGTGGGGCCGTATCTGAGTTCACTCCACCAGTCCCTAAACGCCTGATCTCAGGCCAGCCCCCCAGGCTCTTGGCCTCAGTTTCCTCATCTCTAGAACGGGACACAGCAGTCCCTCCTCGCAGGGATGGGCAGCATCCCACAGTGGGGCAGGTTGAATTCCGGTCGCTAGACATCCTGGCTTCACCAACGGGGCGGAGGCTGTAGGAGCCAGTGGGTGACTTGCTGGGTCTCCTTCCCCTGCCGCGGTGGCCACTCTGTTCCAGCAGGAGGCCGTCTGTCAGGCTGGCTCTGGGGGCAAGTGGCGTGGAGGGGAACACGGCCGACACACATGTGTCACTGGGGCAAGTCATCGAGACTCGGGGCTGTTTGCTGGCACTGAGGAGCCTGGTTCATCCTGACCACAGCAGCAGCCGGCACAGAGGAGACCCACAGTGGGAAGGATGACCCAGGTGACATCGGGGGGACTGTCCCTTTATTACCAAAGCCCCTCCCCCGACAGTGAGATGAGCGGGACTCAGGCTTATCCGAGCGCTGCTTTCACACCGTGTAACTGGATGTACCCCAAAGCTCCAGAACACCTTTTGCAGGTAACGCTGCATCTCAAGGCGGCATGTCTGATCCCCCGGCTCGGCCGGCCTCCTGCCACGGCGGAGACGTGGGCCGGTCCCCTCCCACCGGCCACAGCTGGGAGCAGAGCTCAGGGCTGCACAGAGAGCAGCACTGACCTGGTGGCCCCAGAGCTGGGCTTGGCGGGGGGCGGCGGCTGGTGGCTAGCAGGGCCACGTCCCCCCATACCGCCGGCCACACCGCGATGTCACAGTCTGTTCCAGAGCATTTTCAATGACCTCACATCCCTCCTGCATATGGATGAATCCCGCTGCAAAACAGGACAAGATTTCCTCCTCCGTCTCTGAAAACGAGCAGATGACGTTACATAGCTGCCCAATAAATGTTTAATGGGGGCATTTGCTGAGAAGGCAGCGTTTGATTGTTCTGCCTGTTACAGAGTGAAGTCGTCTTCGCTCCCTAGAGGGAAGGTCAAGCCTGGGGAGGGGGGCGGAGCTGGGGCTCCAGTGCCCGAGGACATTCTTACAGCCCCCAACACTGCATGTCTTTGGGGACAGGGCACCTGCCAGTGAGGACACCACTGTCCTTGGAGGCCCACCTCCTATTCCTGATAACTGGAGGGGGGCTGTGAACCCCAAACCTCCCTGCCGGCCGCTGGCCTCCTCCTCGGCAGCCAGGTCTCAGGCTGGCAAGGGCTGTGCCGGGACCGGGTCGGGGCTCCTGGGGGCCCTTGCTCAGCTTTCAGGAGTTGCAGCTCTGCGCCCCCACGCACCGGGGATGCCAGAGGCTGAGGGACCCCTGCCTGGGCCCCGTCCCAGAGCTCGCTGCCCAGCAAAACCCACATCCTCGGGCTTGAAACAACAGAACTTCATCCTCTTGGTGCTGGAGGCCCCAAGTCCTGAAATCAAGGGGCAGGCAGGACCACACGACACTCTGTGGGGAGCCCTCCAGCCTCTCCCAGCTCCCGGGGGCCCCAGCCGGTCCTGGGCTTCGCAGCATCACTCCAGTCTCTGCCTTCGCCTCCGTCTCCAGGTCCCTCCTCTGTCCCTGGGGCCCTGCTCCGTGTGCCTCTTATAAGGACACCTGTCTTTGCATTTAAGGCCCACGGGGTAGTCAGGATGATCTCATCTCAAGATCTCTAATTTAATTACATCTGCAAAGACTTTTCCCCGAAGCTCACATTCACAGGTTCGGCGGCACATCTTCTTGGGGCCACCACTCAGCCCAGGACACCTGCCCTCCCGCGGGCTCACCGGGGGCCCCATGGGAAGCCAGAGCTGGGAGGCAGCATCCTCAGGCCTCGCTCTGAGAACTGTGTTCGGGCCACTCCACACTGGCCCTCGCCCTGGGCTCTGACCATCAGCCAAGTGAGCCTCCTTTTCAGAGAGCAGGAAACAGGCCCAGGGCTAAGAAACCTGCTAAAAATCACACCGGCAGCCCAGACCCCGGTCTCTTAGGCCCTTAACCCCGTGCCTGTGGCCTGGGGTCGCCCTCCGGCTTCTCCCCACACCCTGCCCTGCACATGGCTGCAGTGCTTTTGCCTGCCTGTGACCGGGGTCCAGTGTCCATCTCCGCACCTGACAGTGACTGGTCCCCCATGTGTCCCAGCACCTGTGTAGGGCTGCTGGCATCCCCAAGCACTGACAGAATGAATGAATGGGCAAAGGAATGAATGAATGAGCAGACGACTCCCTGGGCCCCGTCACCACCTGCTCGGGAAGCTCTCTGGGCCTCAGTTTCCCTGTGTGTAAAAGTGGGGGATGAAGGGCCAGGTGTGGGAGCCGAGGAATCGGAATGGGGAAATTCACACTTGACCTGCCCCAAGCCTCACAGCCTCCCAGACAGGTGCGGGCAGATCCCCATGCAGAGACGGTCCTTCCCCTCCTCCTGTCCCTCAGCGCTGGACCTACTACGTGCTAGGCACTGTGCTGAGACCGTCACGGCCATCTTGTGAATCCTCACAACAACCGAGGGAGGGGGCTACAACTCTGACCCCACTTTACCCAGGAGGCCATGGAGGCTGGGGGCGTGCAGAAACTGACCCAGCACCCCAGCACCGCCCCCAGTCGGCCGGGTCACTTCCTCATCCGCCCTCCACTGCAACACACTGTCGAGGGCCTGCTCTGTGCTGGGGATCACTCTGCCAGGCCACGGAGGCCGTGACCTTGACCACCTCAGAGCACCACGTGGAGACCAACCAACTGACGTTTACGTGAAAGAGGACAGATGGAGGAAGGGCGGCAGGACGGGATGTGGACGGAGAAGTGGAAGCACAGATGGGTGCACGGATGAGGGCACAGGGGACGGGCAACTGGAAGAATGGATGGACAGACAGATGGGTGGATGTGTAAGTGCATTGATGGGTGCAAGGAAGGATGGACGGACGGACAGACAGACGGTGGGTTGGATGGACAGAAGGACAGGCGGGCAGGCGGGTAGGTGAATGGGAGGGAGCGAGTGAGGGTGCGGGAGGGGAGGGAGCAACAATAAAAATCCATTAGCTCAGCCAGATGCACATTTTCTGTGGGCAAACTGACAGCACGGGCGCGTCTAGCTGGCAACGACTGTAACGATCTGGGAGTGGGGCAGAGAGACATTCAGCCGCACTGGGCCTTTTTAAAGACCCCCGCCCGCGCGGAAGCTCCACCTGGCTACTCACGCCCCTCCTGCCGGGCTGCATCCTGCTTCCCCTGACCGCCTCCAGTGCGGACTGCCTCCCCGCCCCGCCGCCCCGCGGGAAATGGCCAGTTAACATTTTTTTTTTTTTGCGGTACGCGGGCCTCTCGCTGCTGTGGCCTCTCCCGTTGCGGAGCACAGGCTCCGGACGCGCAGGCTCACGGGCCCAGCCGCTCCGCGGCACGTGGGATCCTCCCGGACCGGGGCACGAACCCGCGTCCCCTGCATCGGCAGGCGGACTCTCGAACACTGCGCCACCGGGGAAGCCCCAGTTAACATCTTTTTGAACAAGCCTGTCCCTTTACAGCTCTCGTGCCCACAGCGGGAGGGGCAGAGAGAAGCAGACACAGCACTCCTTCAAACTTCTGCGCAGGGGTGAGTGACGGGTGAAAGGAAGCGGCCCTCCCGGTGTCTGCGGTGGCGATGGACTCAGGAAGAGTCAACTGGCCACCATTTGCCACCGTCTGTCAAGCACGCGGCCCACCTCCTCGCTGCCGTCCTCCCTACAACCCCACTCACAGACGGGGCCCAGGCTCAGCTGCCGGTGGCGGGCACTCAGGCGTCCAGGGAAGGACGCTGCAGGCCCTGGATGGTGGGGAAGGGTCAAAGGCTCCGTGGTGCCTCCCAGGAGCTCCGTCCCCGTGGCCAGCGTGGACAGGACACGGCCTTGGTGTCGCCAAGGCCAGCGTTGGTTTCTCCCCGCTGCCCCAGGGCTGTCCCCTCCTCCCCGAGTGTGGGTCACTGCCACCAAGCGGGGGGAGAGGGCTCTCGGCAGGAGGTTTAATGCAACAGTAGATTCCTTCCCGGGAGGGGCCCTGCATGGAAGCAGGTGTCACTTTGTTAGGAGAATGCGAAAGGAATCCACATGCTGCGACCACTCTGTTCGCCAGGCGGGGGCCCCACACTGGCCTCAGCTGGCCCCTCCTTATTCTGAGATTGGTTCTGTGTGAGGACGCCTGCGAGGCCAGAGTGGGGGGACAGGCCAGGCGGAGCCCCATCCGCACCCGCTCCCTCGAGCGAGGGCCTGGCCCACACAACATGCACCCCTTTGAGGCATGAAGCACCCCACCCCACTCGGCTGCCGCATCACAGCAGCTCCGGGGCCCTTGAAAACAAAGGAAACCAAACTGACCAGGCCTGGTTGCCCCCCCTCCCCTGCCCGCACGCCCTCCTCCAACACCTCCCAGACAGGAGCACCCTCCCCTTCTAGAACTTCTATGGAGCCCCAGGCAGGATCGGGAACACTGCAGGCGCCGCTGCCCCAACTGGTGGGATACCTCCGTTCAGGTGAGAAACGCTTGGGAGTACGACAGGGGTGATGGTGGCACAACGCTGGGAATGTGTGAGAGCTGCCACTGAGCCGCACACTTCAAAGGAATGAAGCTTCTGTGAAGTTTAGTGCGACCCCATAAACAGCCAGAGAGCACAAGGCAGGGTGGTGGGGCTGGGCGAGGACCAGGGAATCAGGTGGAGGCTGGTCGCTGCTCCCAGAAGCACTCAGCCCAGTGACGACCCAGAGCTCAGCCCGCCAGCCGGACCCAGCGCGGCGTGTGCGCAGACGTCCACGCGCCTAGGGCGCCACGACAGCCCCCCCACCCGCTCCTAAGGCTCCTGTCCCATGCCACCTGCATTCACTCCCACTGCTGCTGTCACAAAGCACCACAAACAGTGGCCCCAAGCGACATGGGTTTACTATCTTGCAGTTCCGGAAGGTGAGAAGTCTGCAATGGGTCTTAGGGACTAAAATCAAGGTGTCAGCAAGGCTGGCTCCTTCCGGAGGCTCCAGGGCAGGATCCGTTCCTCTTCCAGCTTCTGAGACGATCCGAGTTCCTTGGCACGTGGTCACATCACTGCAACCTCCTCTGTGTCATCACACCTCCTTCCTCTGACTCTGACCCTCCTGCCGCCCTCTTACAACTACAGATGTAAGTACATCTATAAAAACGTAACCTGCAGAGAACCGTTTCCCTGTCACACAGGGTCCAGGAGTTAGGAGGTGGATGTATCTTTTGGGGGGCCACCTGTCGGCCCGCCAGCAGCCCGTGGGCGTTCACAGAGTGTCAGGGGCTGCACTAAATCACGCTGCACAGTGTACAGGCTCACAGCAACCTTGCATGGCAGGGAGAGCTTTCCCAGCGTACAGAAGAAGAGACAGAGGGTCCAAGAGCTTCCCTGCCTAAGGTCACTCAACAAGCAGGTGGCTGACAGATGAGACCTTGGCCGGTGGGGGGCGCCTTGGCTTCACCTTTCAGTTTCAGCTGCAGAGAGGGTCTCACCGTCTCTTCCTTCCCAGCCATTCCCAGCCGTGATGATCCCTCAGTCTGGAGGGCCGGCTCTGGCTGCGACAAGGACCCACATCCCCACATGCTGAGCTGGGTGGCTCCCCAGGGATCACCCCAACCGCACACACACATCAC
The DNA here is from genome assembly GCA_036417435.1 of Inia geoffrensis. NCBI lineage: Eukaryota > Metazoa > Chordata > Mammalia > Artiodactyla > Iniidae > Inia > Inia geoffrensis. Next base: position 115,013,460 of record CM070906.1, on the reverse strand, counting down.
TCCTGATCCCCCAGCCAGCACCAGGGTGCGGCTCTTAGATTAAGTCTCCTATTCATCAGTCTGTGAGAAGCATGATTGGGGCTTTTGTGGAAAATCAGCCCATTATGCACAGAGCAAGCGTTGTGAAAATGATCGTTTTCTAAAGGACCACGTTGGGCTCCTATCCAGCCACGAAAGAAAAGAGGAAGAGATTCTGCAGGGCTGCAGGCTTGGTATGTGGGTTTTCAAAACAGAAAAGGGTTTGGCTAAAGGAACACCTTCTGCTAATTAACAACACCGTGAAGTGCTCTTAAGGGAAGAGAGCATAGTTAGCGTTTTGTGTTAGTGCCGGTGGCTCCCAGAATGGTAAACTGCCCGCGAAAACTCAACCTGTGTGGCGCACGAGGAGAGATGATTCAAACGCGTCGTGCTACAGGAGGCGGTCGGAGCCCGCCTCCCAGGCTCAGGGTGGGTGAGCCGTTTGAAGTGATGGACGTCCTGTCCCCAGGGTGCTGTGGAGGGAAGGGACCCCGGGAAAGTTCTGGATTGGGGCTCAGACAAGGAGGGAGAAGAAACACAGGGTGGGGATGGGGCACAGGGGAAAACGAGCGATACAGATGAGGAGGAGACGCAGGTGAGCCGGGCAGCTCTTCCTGCAAAGGCTCTGCTCCTGCCGGGAGGCCCTGCCTCTTCCTTTTGTCTGCAAACACCTCCCCCATCCCCTTCATTTCCCCCTCCCCCGTGTGCAGTAAAGGGTTAACTCAGCAGACCTGGGCTGCCCACACCCTGCACATTCAAGAAAGATCGGGGCCCAGTGGCTCCCGGCAGGGACCTCTGTGCCCTTGGGATGTCCTGCTGATAAGAGCATCTTTGTCTACCTGGGGGGCCCTGGGCCCAGCCACAGAGTCTGGGAAATGATGGGGTTTATGGGGGGCCTAGGGCCCCACGGTACCAGTTCGACCTCTGCAGGGGCTGGAGGCTAAGGTCACCCACGTAGGCAGTCAGCCATGGGTAGTCAGCCATGTCTACATGACCCACCTCAAACGAGAACCTGGGCACCAAAGCTCAGGGGGACTTCCCTGGCTGGCAACCCTCACCCACGACATCACACATCGTTCTGGGAGAATGAAGCACTGTCCACGCAACTCCTCGGAGAGAGGAGACCTGGAAGCCTCGTGCATCGTCTCTCCTGGACGCCAATCTATGTGCCTTTTCCATTTGCTAAATCTGCGTCTGGCTCCTTTTGCTGTAAGTAACGAGAATCTTGAGTATAGCAGCTTTGCTGAGTTCTCTGAGTCCCAGCGAACCGTCAGACCCGAGGGTGGTCTTGGGGGCCTCCAACGCACCCTGTTACGTCACTGCAACAAACTATAGTATGTATTGAGCCCTTCCGTGGGCCAACGCTGACCTCGGGATTTACGTGCCTCCTCTGAATGAACCCTGATGAGTTCCCTGGGTGAATCCCCATCCACCAACTCAGAGAGGGGCTTCCCACACAAGGCACACAGCCAGCAGGATGCAGGGTTTACAGCCGGGTCTCACCAACTCCGCAGCCCAGATAGCAACCCTCTCTGCTCACCACCACCCTAGGGGTGGCCACCTTCAGGGCTGGGGTCTTGATTCCCCATCCAGGGGGCCACTGCGCCCACACACTGCCCGGGCAGCTCCCAGAATAGGGAGGGGAGAGGGCAGGTTTCCAAGCTCACCTGCCAGCCTCGGAGAGCACCACGGGAGCAGCCTGGGAGGCACCTGGGTCATGGGGTGGGGGCCCTGGGACCATGGGGGTGGAGAGGTCAGGGGAAATGGGGGGATGGGGGCGAGAAGGCCAGGAGGGAGGGCACCACCCCATCCCCCAGGGGCCTCCACACTGATCAGAGGTCACACGCCCGCTCTCAGGCACCTCACCACCTTCTAAGCCACCAGCAGACCCTATGGCTGGCTGTCAACCCTCAGGGAAACTGAGGCTCCAGGAGCCTGTAGACAGGGCAGTCACAGCCTCGATCACGGGCCTCGGGCCCAGCAGGGCACGGCGTGGGGAGCCTGGCACGGTGCTCAGGCCACCACAGGACCGAGTCCAAGCACAGCCAGCTGGCTCGTCCGCCCCAGGGGCACTGCTGGGCTCCCTGGCAGCAGGCCCCTGTTTGGGAGGATGTTTAATGGATTGAGAGAAAAGCTCACATTCTCACGTTACATGACAAAGCAGAGAAAATGACTAACTTCTGTGGCAGGACTTCATTCCTGCCTACGTGTACATGTAGACACGCACACAGGTGGAGAATGTGCTGGAATGGGTAAGAGGCAGCCCAGGACACCGCCTGTCGTCCCGGGCTAGCGGGGGGAAGAACGGACGACCATTTCTGGGGAAAACACAAAAAAATCCACGTACTGTCTTTGTATCCAGAAACAACTCGCTTTTCTCAATTGAACATTTTTAACGTGTCCCTATTACAGACAAAAGCTGCAATGAAAACCAGCCCATGCAACTGGGGGGCCTCACAGCTGACGTTCTAGAACGGAGGCTGGGTGGTGGGTACAGGGGTTTCGTCTTAATGTTATTCCTTATACCCTAAACGTGTTATAAATATTCTCGAATATGTGTTTAATAGCAGCTTAAAAACATTCTTAAACAGCCTATCCTTCAGCTGACATTAAAATAAAAATCCTCAATTCAATGAAATTTCTGAGTCCTTGGAGAACCCAACAGAGAAAGAGGTTCTGGGTGGGTTCCCTAATATTTGTGTCTGTTCCGGTGACCCTCTGGACCTGGGCCAACAGCCCCCCCAAGGGTCCCACTGCAGTAGGCACCCTGGTCCTGGGACCCCCAGCCCACGCATGTGCAGCTCCCCCCTCCACGACAACACCAGGGTGAAGCCCCTCCGTAGTTCCGCCACCCTCACAAAGTCGCCTGCACCCAGCCGGGTGCGACCCCGTCCACTCCACCCACAGGAGGAGCTATTTCTGCCCTCCCAACCTTCTCATCCCCACCCTGCTAGCCCGCAATCCCCAGGGACATCGAGGAAGGGAGGCCCCGTGCTTGTCCTCACCGGATAGGGAGCCTGGTCTCCCTGACCCCAATCCACGGGTCAGAATCCACAATGACCAATCCTCACATGGGGGCTGCCCGTCCCCCTCCCCCGTGGCCGGCATGCCCCCATCCCCCCATCTCCCCTGACCCCTCCGCCCTCACAGTTCCAGGGCCCCTTGCCCCACGACGTCCACGTGTCAGGGACAAGAGATCAGACCAACGGGGGACCATGGGATTCTCTGCAATCCAAGCAGAATTGAAGCTGAGAGTGGAGAGGTTCCTGCCAGGAGGCCTGCCGCCCCAAGCAGGCAGGTCCCCTGGTTTGGCCCCATCGCAGCAAACACACACTGCTACTCCATGCGAGGCAAAACCCACTTCTGATGTGTGGAGAGTGCATTTAGGTAGGCAATGATCTGTGAAAGGATTAATTTGCTGATCTTATTACCTAAATTTAGAGAGATTTTGCAGCCATCAGTAACATGCTGCAAGATTTCCCCGGTGTGAGCTGAAGCCTCTCCCCTCCTCCCCGCCCCTTCCAGCCACTGCCAACAGGCAACCCGACAACACGCTGAAAATTCATGAGAAAGACACAGGGCAGAGGGTGTCTGCTCAAAACTCCAATATCTGTGACAGGGCACGCGGGCGGCGGATGAAGATGAAAGGGCAGGCACTCAGCAGCACGCGTTCCGCGAAGCTCACCTGATCCCTTTGGTCTGAGCCAAGTTGTGCAGGGAGAGCCTCGACACGGCCGAGATGACCTGGGGGGAGACGAAAAGATGCTCCTGTAATTTCACCAGAAAGCCTAAAGTCATCATAAAACTGTAATGAAGTGTTTTGTAGGTGCCGAGAACAGTTCACTGAGCCCGTTTCATCTTGGTAAACAATAACAAAAAAAAACACAGCATAAGATTTTTTAGGCAAGACACCTATTTTGTATTTGTCGTGCAAAATATGTCATTTTGGCGCACTAATATCCGCCGAGGGCCGCTGCACACCCGGCGCAGTGCCCTGGAGAGGAGCAGGGCTGGGCTCACAGCCCCCCTCTGCCAACTCCTGGGGCTCCGACATCAACCACTCCCTGAGTCTCGTTCTCCCCCAGGAGAGGGTCTGCCTCATCGGGGCCACTGAGAGTCTGCTCAGACATCATGCCTACAAAGTGCTCACCCCAAGCTCCTATTCTGCAAGTTACCATATGATTAATAACAACTCCTGTTCCGAGTAGGTGCTGATACATTTCAGAGACGGGGAAACAGTGGCCCAGAGAGGTCAAGAGATTTCCCCAAGGTGACACAGCAGCCCGGGGCACAGCGTAGACGCAAACGTCCCAGCATAATGCTCCCTTCCCTTCCAGCCCCTCCTCTCTCCAGTATGACCATATAAACAGATGCCCGGCGCCCTGGGGGGGTTGGGGTGTGGAGGGAAAGCAAAGAAACCCAGGTTCAGATCTCATGAGGGGATCCCAGCAGGCTCTCCCCAGACCGACAAGTCTTGTCAAACTCAAATTCCCGAAGCGCCCAGCGGCGAGAAGCACTTTCCTCTGCCGCCCCTGCCCCAACCCGGTCCTGCCCTGTGTCCAGCCCCCTCCAGATACACAGGACCCACCCAGCTCCCAGCCTCGGAGGCCTCAACGCGGCCATTCCACAGATCTCCAAAATGACCAGTGGCAAGCAGGGATGAGGCTCCACAGATGGTCATGGGGTAATGGAGGCCAGGAGAGGGCGGTGACTGACCCCGAACACAGAGCATAATGCACTCGAGAGTGACTCACAACTCACACAAGCTGCTCACGATTCCCGGCAGGACTGACGGGGCACCTGCCGTGCCAGACACTTGAGCACCGAGGAGGCGGGGGCAAGCCTCGACTCTGAGAGCCAGCTGCGTGTGCACAGGTGTGGGTGTGTGTGGGGGTGTGGCTGCACGTCTGAGGACGGGGAACATGAACGTGGCCCGTGATGACCACTTGCTAAAGCCACAGACACCCTCTGCCGAGCGCTGGCTGTCTCAGAAACTGAGTCTGATGGGCCTTTCATGGGCATCATCACAGCGAATCCTCACACCCCTAAAGGCCAGACCTGCCGTGCACACTTGGGAGACAGGAAAACTGAGGCTAGGTCACCTTCCTGAAGTCCCCCATCTGGGACACATGCCTCAGGCTTCCTTGTGGGCAGCTCTCCTTCTGGCAGCAATTTCTTTTTAAAAAAGAAGGGGAGAGAACCCCAAACCATACAGAAGGGCCCTTTCTCAGCTGGCGAGACGGCAGATTCGGCCAACAAGCTGAGTGCCGTGCGCTGTCTTCCGGTAGGGGCTCTATTTCAGGGGCCGGGACGCACGGAAGTTATGAATGCAAAGAATGACAGCGTTCTTCTGTGTTTTCTCAGACAAGACTCAATGGGCTTATTGTGCAGCTGGCCCAGCCAGGGCTCCCACACTTGTGTGCTCCAAGAGGCCTTTCACAAATAATGAGCAACTTGGCTTCTGCTGTTATTCTTGGCTTTTAAGGGCTCTGAATATTTAGGAAGAACAAAAATTAAAGCAATGTTGCTTGATGTCCTTATAGTTACTAGATAGAATGCTGGAAGTGTTAGGGCCAAAGGGCTTAGCAACTAGAGGGCACACATGCCACCCCTCTCCTACGCCTACCGTGGCAGACATTGCTAATCAACTGCCGCACTCCTGCGCATGGAGCCAGACACAGGCTTAGGGTCCTTCCCGCGGAGTCCACACAAGGCACCAGCAGCCGGTCAGCATCGGCACAGGAGACGAAACCTGTCTGCCAACCTGCAGTCAGGGCCGAGGCCGAGTTTCATACAGGTGGAGCCCAGGACAGGGAGGAACTGCCACAGCTGAGTGAGCTGAGGCCAGGAGACCAGTCCCTGTGTCCACGTGTCCACAGTCCCAGCGGACAGAATGGCTTCTCCTGCTGCTACGACCACAGCATGTGCTCTCAGTCGCTTTGCTCCGGGCTGGGACCTGTCACCAGCAGTTTGTAAAGGGCTCCGCTCTGGATGTGTAACACCAGACAGGAGCAGCTCCTTAAACGGGGTTAACAGGATTAACTGTCCCAGCTCTGCCAAAGGTGCCCTGCCCCTCGCTCCGCGCGGGCTGTGCGTTTCTTGGCTGGTGTCTGTGCAAGAAGGGAAATCTCAGGTCTCGCCAGGGGGGACCTCACTCCAGTGATCAGAGGCCCAGGGCAGGGGCTGCTGGGAACAGACGTGGGACCCCTCAGAGCCGTGGGGTCAGATGAGGGGCACTGGCCCCGCGTGAAAGGTTAGGGGTGCGGGGGGCGTGAAGCACCTCAGTGGCTTCCCGAGGCGCCTTTGGCCGGTGCCTGCCCCACTCCCAGGATGGAGGAGCTGGGCTTCCCCAGAGGCATCACTCTCCCGTGATGATCAGAAACCTCCTGGCCCACGGTCCCTGCCAACTCCTCTGAAAACGTAAATGTCAAAGGATGACATTTCCCCAACTTTTCTCTCCACTTCTCATCTGCGTCCCTGATAATGAATGAAAAGACACGGCACCTGCTCTCCCTCCTCCCTCCCTCTTCCCCTTCCCTCCACATACAAGCGGCTCAGACCTTTGGGCTCAGCGATCCACCGACTGTTCCCGCCTGGGCCCACGGAGCCTCAGCACCACGCAAACAAAGAAACGTGTGTGCAGGGGCCGGGCAGGGGGTTGACAGGAGAAGGGTGTGCGCCCACGGGGACCAGTCCTGCCGGGAGGAGAAACGTGCACGGCCAACCCCCCAAAGCCACGGCGGTCTGTGCTGTTCACTTGCATCTACGTCTTGACTGTGACCTTTAATGTTTCAGCTCCCTTAAGACTCGGTGAAGGAACAAGAACGGGTGTGACAGCCCAGAGGCTGGGAGGCCGGGGTCCGGGGTCTGGACCCTGGACGGCAGTCTTGGCCGCGTCCCCACCAGGCGTGGCCTGCTTTGACCCTGCAGCTCTCCACCCGGCTTCCATCTGGGCAGAGAGATTCCCAGACACCGGTGGCCAATCAGCTTCCACACGTGCATGGGAGGAGCTTTAGAATGCAGATCCCCGGGCCCAGGCCAAAGGCTTGGACAGAGGTGGCGGCTCCTCCTCAGAAGGTGGCCCAAGCAGAGCATGTGCGGGGTCCGGTTGGGGGCCACCGGAGCGGGTCTGGGCTGCAGCCAGATGGTCTGCTGGGGAGGAAGAGCCCAGACAGTCCTGGGTTCAAATCCGGCCCCCCTGCCTCAGTTTGCCTGTCTGTGAAATGGGGGAGAAGAGCGTGTCTCTCATGTGACCCTGCCGGACTCGGCGGAACGTGTGTCAGGCGGCTGGCCTGCAGCAGGTGCTCACAAACGGCTCACAGAAGGGGGTTTTGCACAACCAGGGGAGTGAGGAGATCCACGCGGTGATTAAGGGTTGCCTCACCCACCCCCTATTCGGATGAAAACACAGGAAGAGGTCGAAGCTCTTGGCTTCAGGCTCGCGCCTTTGTTACGACGTAAAAAGAGGAGTTCAGGACGAGGGCTGAAGAGGCAGAGACCAGAGGCCGAGGGGGAGATGGAGAGATGAGGAGACAGAGAGAGAGGGGATCTCGGACTCTAAAAAGCAGCATCATTCAGGGGTCTCCAGGGGGAGACGGGGAGGACATCCCGAGGCCTCCGGGCAGCTCTGGACCCGTTACCCCTTTGCTGAAACCTCTGCTAAAACCTGCACGGGGAAGCAGCCAGACAGCGGCCTCGAGGGCCTGGTGGCCCCGAGTGGGCGGAGACAGCTCTGGGCTGCCGCGCTTGCCAACCCTCCTCCGCTCGGGTGGTCCCTGGGCTGCAGGAGGCCCAGCCATCATCAGTCAGCCTCCTGGCCAGCAAGGGCTGTAACTCAGGTGAGGACTCTACTGCTCCGGGGCAGAGTTTGCAAACTGCAGGTGTTGACCCACTGGTGAGGCGTAAACTTGGACGGGTCCTAACGGCATTTTTTCAGTGAAGTAGGATAGGATGGGACGGAAAGGGATGGGACAGGACCGGGAAGGGATGGGATGGGGTGGGATGGGATGATATGGGATGGTAAGGGGTGGGGGTCGGGGGGATGGGATGGGATAAGACAGGACAGACAATACCAGAAAAGAGAAGTAAATTAAGTATTATCTCGTGAAAATTTTGTTTCAGTCTAGAGGACGTGAATGATTTTAGCTTCTCTGACTTTAGTCACTCATCAAATGTTTAAATGCGCGCTGCTAAGTGCAGGCACCGTGCCTCGTGGTCGGGACGTAATAGAGGGTGGATCCGATTCAAGGCCACTTTGCTCCCCAACAGGCACCATCTCGGAGCTCTGAGAGCCCCAGGAGGCTCCCTCCCATGAGATAGGCTGGACTGAAATTGTGGCCCCATTTTACAGACAGGAATTCAAGGCCCAGTGACCCACAGACTCGCTCAAGCTTACACAGTCAGCTGTGGCTCTGAGAGGAGAACCTTCTGTTATCCACCCCACTGTACCTTCGGTGGGATGGGGGAGGGGTCCGTGACATGTCTCTCAGCCTCCATGCTTTCCCCTTTCCCTACAGGGCGAGCAGAGGCCATGGTTCCAGGGGCTCCATGCAGACAGCTTCAGGCATCCCAGACAATTGACACCTTTCATGTCCCATGGTCAGCTTTTCCAAGCTCTTCCAGGGCTGGCATCACATCTGACCTTCAAAACCAGGCTCTGAGCTACCTCTTCATGTTTCACAGGTGAGAAAAACTGCAGCTCACCAAGTTCATACGATGGTCTAAATCACAGAGTGACTTTAAGAATGCTCAAAGAATATCTGGGGATTAGGGTGGGTGTGTGGATGAGCAGACATGTAGATGGGCGGGTGAATGGGGGATGGATGGATGATGCGTTGATTGGATGGGTGGACAGACGGACAGACAGACAGATGGGTAGGTGGATGATGAATGGATGAATGCAAGGACGGATCGACAGATGGGTGGATGGGTGGGCGGACAGCTGGACAGACAGGATCAACAGCAAAGGTTCCAATGAGAACCTGCCTCCCAATCCCCACTTCTTAATTATGAGAACCTGAGCTACTGTTTATTGAGCCCTTACTAAGTGTCATAGGATTAGCATGACACAAACATGGTTCCTGTATGGAAGGTCCTCTCCCCCAACTCTCCACTTACTAGATGCAGACGCTGGGGACTAGAGAGAACACGAACCCTGCCCCAGGCCACCCAGCAATAAGTGGCTGACTTAGGAACTGGAGCCGGTCTGTGTCAGCCGATCCCATGCTCCCATCAGCTGCACCATACTCCACACGGGAGCCCGCAGTGGGCAAAAAAAAAAAACCCAGCTCCTCTTCCAGGCCCAACCAGACCACATCATCCAGCCTCGCCTGCAGTTATTGGGAACAGACATCAAGCAGCCTGCTCTGCAGACCTAGAGCACGAAACCGCCCTGCTCCTGGGGTGACTTTGAAAGCCCCACTGAAAGGTGGCAAAGCCGCCATCAGCCGGGATCCCAGAAGGCCTGCGTGGAGCAGAGGCCACACACGCACACACGCACGCGCACACACTCTCTGCCCACCGGGAAACTCTCTGAACGGTTCCGCCACCTCCCGTGTAAGCCAGCCCAGCCCAGGTCTATCCGTCACGGCAGCTCTGCTGTCATCACACAAAACGTCACTGCCCCGCAACTCAAAATGTGAACCTAAGAATGGACAGAGACGATCCAGTGTAAGAACGGAGACGGCTACAAGTCGGCCTTTAAAAGGGCCCGGCTGCCCCGCTTGGTCAGGAGGGCTTCCTGCCCCAGCTCCCCTCGGTCGTTAGGAATCATTAAGCAGGAACTGCACAGACCAGCAAGACTTTCTTATCAGCCAGGACCACTCATCTGCGAACACACCAGCAGCTCGGAGGAGACAAAATGGGCCAGATGATCGAGCTCATTTAAATACGTGGCCCGGAAACTCACCTATCGGCGGGGAAATCTACAGCTCACTCGGCTGCATATTTAGAAGCAAATCATTATAAATCGCTTTCTCCAGCTCAGCCCGCATTGCCCTTCCTTTTTTCCTCTTTCCGCATCAAGAGCAAAAAGGTCAGAAACACTTGTGCTGTTGCCTTCGGAATGACAAGCGACCGGCAAGGAGTGATTCATTACGAACCACGGGCAACCAGAGCTCCGTGTTCAAACTCTGCCGCTAGAAGGCCGGGACACAAAAGCAAGCGGGGAACACGGTCACCTCTTAGCCACCGCCTCCTGCGCAGCAGTGCCACGGTACCTAACAGATGGGGCTTTCCTTCAAGGGAGCCAAAGGGATGCGGGGAGATGGGAGGGAGCCAGACCCCAAGCCCCAAGACAGCGAAACAGCAGAATGAAAAAAAAAAAAAGAAGTGCCACTCACAGAGCCAAGTGACCCGAAGCAACCTGGGAGGGGAGTGCTCGGAGGGAGGGTCTGGTAGCCTTTAGAGGGTCGGAGCTTGAAAGTGATTTAGGAGGAAAGAAAAAGTTAGGCTAAGAAAGAAAAGACTGTGGATAGCTCAGAATTGGCCCACTGCTCTTTTGTGCCCTTGAACTGAGCTTTCAGTGAGATTTGAAACAATTCCCCAAATCTAGCTGCACTTCCTCGCTCGGTGGGTCCAGATCAAGACCCTCAAACACAGGGAGAAGAGGCCACCCCGAGCCTCAGGGACCAGCAGCCCAAATCTTCACACCTCGGACTCTGTAGTTGCTGACGTCTGCGACCCAACACAGAGGGATCCCTGAGCCCCGGGCCCTCTCGGACCTGTGACGGCGGCCTCACACCGCTCTGCCTGCAGTGCACCTCCAGCGGAGCCAGCGCCTGGCAAGCCCTCAGCTCCCTCTGTGCGTGGACACTCCTCCGTCTCCACGGCCACTCGCCACGGGGGCTGCCCTGCTCTTACTTACAAGTTGAGAAAACTGAAGCCCAGAGGGGGACGGTGACAGGACCAAGGTCTCACCACTGGAGGCGGGGACCGCACTGGAGTCCGGCTCCTAAAACACATAGGAGGCCCCGCAAAAGCAAGGGCGCTGGGCACGTGTCCCAGCCACCTCCTCGGGCCAGGAGACAGCCCTGGCCCATACCTTACCCAAGGTGGGTGCTCAAGGAGGACAGGCTGGACCCTGGCTCCGCTCTCTGCTCGGCCCTTTCTCTGAGCGTCCACCCCACCCCCCGGGCCTCTATTTCCTACTGGGAATGAAAGGCTGTGACCTAGTTTGGCGTTCCCCTGGCTCTGATCACATCTGAGAGTCCCGGGCCACGGCGCACAGGACAGACCCAAAGGGCCTGGTGAGGCCCCTGGTGAGGGGGCCAAGGAGAAGCCCCCAGGGACGTCACAGCTGTAAACGGCCCAGGGCCAGGACCCTGGAGAGGAGGACGGCACGTGGCCCGGGGCCTCTGAGACCAGCTGACGGCTACATTGAGCCCAAGAGGGGAGATGGGAAGGGGGCAGGGGCCACCCCCGTTCCTCCCCGTGTTCTCTGCCACCAGCATCCCTGCCCTCTCTGTGTCTCCGAGGCTACGCTTGGCGGGGGGTTGAGATCTAATATCCCCTCCGTCCTGACACCCTCGGGAGACCTGGAAGAGGAGGGCCGAGCGGCAGCCCCCGTCCCCCGGCACCACCCCCTCCCCACTGCAACCAGCTAAGGTGGCCAGCTGCCCCGGCCAGGGTGTAAGGGTGACGGCCCAGCGCCCATACCTCCAGAGGAGAAGGAAGCCCAGGACCCAGCTGGAGCAGGGAACGCCGGGGGCAGCACTCCATAACCCTGGGAACCAGGAAAGAAGAGGCTGGAAGGGAAGCTGGATCCAGGTGTCCTCATGGAACGCAGCGAGGGGTCAGGTGTGAACGGAGCGTGCAGAGCCGCCCAGCCGCGAGGCTCAGGGGCGCCTGCAACACACAGCGTCCATCCAAGAGTCCCTGGGCACCGGCTGTCTATGGTCCCTGATCCACAACATCGGAGCAAACGCTCCGTGATCACAGGGCTGGGAGAGGACCAGGGAGACCCTGAGCTGGAGCTGTTCCCAATGAGGAGGGTTTGCAGGAATCGGCCAGGAAACGTAAACTCCTTAGTGGAAGGAGCTTGGTGACCACCTGGCCCAGGTTCTTCAATCTGCAGACGGGAAACCTAAAACCCAGCGAGGGAGATGCAAGTGATTTGCAAAGGCCACCCGGTAGCTTCCAGGCAGAGCCAGCCGGGAAGGTAGGGACGCCACTTGGAGCTCCGGGTCCCTGCCCTGACCGTCTTCATTGACAACCTCAGCTAACGCGCACCCAGGCCTCCCCCCGGCCAAGTCTTTACCAGGCTTATTTCCATTTATTCCCCCAAACGCCCCCTCCACCGGGAGACGCTCCTGCCAAGCTTCCCAGTTCACGGAGGAGCAACTGGGGCTCGGGGATTCACAGCTGACAAGTGGTGAGCAGAGGTGGACCCAGGTCATCCATCCAGCTGCTGGGCCCCAGATCTTCACCCCGGCCCTGCCCCAGCAAGGCTGGCTCATCCACCCAACCTGAGGCCAACAGACAGCAGCTGCAGGATCATAAACCCCAGAAGAGCAGGGTTGCTAAGTGAGGCCCTGAGGCCAGGAAGCCCGCCCACCACAACGGTGGCTTTGGGAGCCTGTGGGGTGGGTCGCCCCAGGCCACCACTCACCGTCTGTGAATGCGGCTCACCATCCCCCTCGACACTCCCCCCCACCTCCCTGTTAGCACAGCCGCTGATGGAGCTGCCAGGGCAGCAGGAGGCGAGCACAGGCCGGGCCTCCCCTCCCCCATCTGGCAGGTAAGAGGTGGGATGAAGGTGTGTCAAAACGTGGGAGGCATCTCAAAGCCAGCTGCAGACACACAGCTCCCTGCTGATCCGGGGCGAGGCCACGAGACACAGGTCTGCGGCTCAGCATTACGAGTCACTGCCCCGAAGGTACGAGCATCCCAAGGGCGGCCCAGGGCTGGGATGCCCACACGCTTTACAGAACAGCACTGGGCAGGGTGGAAGGTGCCCCCATCCCAGGAGGAGGCCTTGCCCTCCCGAAAGGCTCCCGCTACACTTTTCCCTTCCCTCTTCCTAGTGGCGGAGACGGTGACCCAAGGGGCCAGACAGCAGGCGTCTACACAGCCGGCTCCCTGAGCAGGTCCCCAGGGCCCACCCCAGACACACCTGCCTCTGCTGTTGCATCGACGCCCGCCTCGACACGTATGGTTTGGCCCCAGCACAATCCCGTGGGGTCAGGACCATCTTCCCCAATTTCCAGATGAGGGGATTGCGACCTCACTTGCCGGGGACCCAACTGTAAGAGGCGGCTGGCTCCAGGCTGTCTGACCCCAAGCCCTTTCCAAGAGGCGTCTTCTGCATTTTCACACCCTCCTCAGACTTTACATAGCTGCTGAGAAACAGGGAGTGGATTCTGTTTTTCTCCATCCCGTCCTAGAACTGCACTGGGGGACACTGGGTACTGAGGTGGTAGCGGTCTTCCAGCACACAACTCCGAGGGATGCCAAGCCACAGCCCCTGGAGGCGGGGGATCCACACTCCCTGGGCAACCCGGCAGCGCTGCTGAGTCTCAGCCCGTGAGCAGCACTCAGAGCATCACACCAACCAGGGGCCTCGTTGCAGAAGCCTACACTCAAGTGAGCCTGAGCCCTGACCATGAACCTGAGCTCTGACCCTGACTCCCAGCCTGGCACTGGGCTGCAAAGTTACCCCACTGCCTCACTGAATCCTCAACCACGCGAGGACGTGATATTGTGTCCCTTGTCAGATAACGAAACTGAGGGTCAGAGTGGTCACCCACACACAGTAGTAGAGATGGCTAAGAACGTGGATGGATGGTCTGATTAGCACCTCAGCCTCCGGTCTGAGCCCCACCCAGGAATCCCCACCCCCACCCTCCGCCCCAGCATTTCTGGCTCTTTGGCTCCCTGGGCCTTCCTCATCTGTCAAACTCTCAGCTTGCTAATGGGGGCGAGGTGACAGCAGCCATTACCTGGCAAGGGCCGATGACTTTCAGAGCTGCTTTACTGCCCTCCCTGATTAATGGCCATTTTAACGGGAAGGGGAACAAAAGTTGTATCTTTTACACCACGGCAATAATTTTTCAATATACACACTTATCTCTGAAGTGATGACTTAGTAACTCAGTTATTAACTGCAAGCACAACCCCAGTGCACTGGGCAGCATAAGCAGCATGAATCTCTCCTCTGCCGGGTCAGCCCTCGCCCACTCCTTGCTCCTGACGCCAGCGCCTGGAGAGCCTTTAAAGCTCTGGCTACCCTGCAGCCCTGCAGTGTTTACTTTCTCCCTGGGCTTTCTGATGACAAAGGAGGGTGTGGCTCTGCCCCTCCCAGGTCTGGGAGCAGCTCTCTGACCTGTGTTCCCAGTGCCAGGCGGAGCTCAGCTTTGTGCTGTGTTCACAGGCTCCCGGCTCTGCTGACATCCCTCAGGAGAGGGATCAGGGACGTCAGGGATGACCATCGGCGCCATAGCAGCCACGGAGCTGCGTGAGGATGGCCTCAAGCAGCTACACAAATTACAAGACAAACTGCAAACCCAAGCGCGTTCATGGCTGGGTGGGTGTTTCTGGAAAGATCTGACAGCACTGAGCGTTAAGAAAGGTTGTTGTGGGGCTTCCCTGGTGGCACAGTGGTTAAGAATCCGCCTGCCAATGCAGGGGACACAGGTTAGAGTCCTGGTCCGGGAAGATCCCATATGCCGCAGAGCAACTAAGCCCGTGTATCACAACTACTGAGCCCGCCTGCCACAACTACTGAAGCCCGCACGCCTAGAGCCCATTCTCCGCAACAAGGGAAGCTACCACGATGAGAAGCCCGCGCACCGCAACGAAGAGAAGCCCCTGCTCACCGCAATGAAGAGTAGCCCCCGCTCACCGCAACTAGAGAAAGCCCGTGCACAGCAACAAAGACCCAACGTAGCCAAAAATAAATTAATTTTTTTGGAAAAAAAGAAAAAAAGAAAGGTTGTTCTGAGTCTGACAGACAAGGGTCCCCATCCCCGCCCCCCCAACCTAGGAGGCAATGTTGAGTGCAGCTGAGTCCCAAAGGCTCCTTGCCCGAGAAACGGGGGCAATACACACCCTGGTGGTTGAGGAGGTCCACCCAGCCTGTGGGTTCACTGTCACAGTCATAATCATCATTTCTGCCCTTCCTGGGGGAGCAGCCCCCCACTTCCACCACCTCCAAGTCTTCTGTGGTTGTCTGTCACTGCACACTGGTTAGCGTTCGCTGTGGACTGAATGTTCGTGTCCCCCCCAGATTCTTGTATTGAAGCCCTAACTCCCGATGCGATTGTCTTTGGAGGCAATTAGGTCATGAGGGTGGAGCCTCATGAAGGGCACTGGTGCCCTGAGGAGACTGGAGAATGTTCTCTGTTTCTCTCCAACACATGGGGACACAGCGAGAACGTGACCGCCTGCCAACCAGGAAGGGAGCCCCTACCGGAACCCGACTGTTTGGGGGCCTGATCTCAGACTTCCAGCCTCCAGAGATGTGAGAAATAAATGTGTGTTGTTTCAGCCAGCCAGTCGATGGCATTTTTGTCATAGCATCGCTGACAGGACAGCCTTGAAGAGGTAATGCTGCAGACTGCAGAACTACCACCAGTCGTGGTACAATTCCCGGGAAGCCACGCCTGGGAGCTGGAGGGAGACCCCCAAGCAGCAGCCACAACACACTGCCCTCAGCAGGAGTCCCCATCCCTGCCGGGGATGGCGGGGAGGCTCCAAATGGGTCAGCAGAGTGGGAGGGTGGGGAGAAGTTGAGGGCAGCAGCTGACCACGGGCTATGGAGCGCCTGCTTACCTTGTTCATGCATCCTGGGAATTCTGCCTTTGACTCCCTGCACGAGGGAGCAAGGATGGGGGACCCTGCTGAGGGGTCTCCCCACTGCCTTGACCAGGCACCTGCCCGCTCCCATCTCAGGGGCCTGTGGCACAGCCTTCCACAGGGGACAGAGTGCCAGGCTTGGTGTCGCTAAACCCGGCTTGATATCCAGCTACAGACTGTCCCCTCCATCTCGGCCATGCCCTGAGGTCTCGGGGGTCTCAGGTCCTCATCTGTAGCGTGGGGACAATAATGAGGCTGGGGGTTCTCCTCTCCTCACCTACGTGTTCAGCGAGCAGCGCAACATGCCAGCACTGTGTCGGGGACGAGAGGCCAGGAGTGACTCTTCTGCAGCTCACAGGACCCAGTGCGTGCTCAGTGTTACGAGGACAGGAGCAGAGCAGGGGACCTGAACAAATGCGGTGGGCGGGGGGCATCAGGGAAGGCCTCCTGGATGAGGTGCCTGCCACTCAACCTCAGACCTGAGGGGTGAACTGGACTCGCTGGGTGACCTGCTAGCATGTGTCATAGTGCCGGCATATGTGCAGTAGGCTCTCCATAAATGAGGGCACCCTGTCCACAGGACGGCCTCAGGAAGTGGCCTCCCCCTGGCACCTGACACTGCAGAGGGTGGCCGGCTCACACGGACCATGAAGAACATCTCTCCTTTCCGAAGCAGCATCAGCCCAAGAATCCCTGCTGCCCGGCAACTGCGAGCCCCATTTGTGCAAAGGAAACCCTCGGCAGGAAAAAAGTCTGAAGTGATTTTTCCTCCCCTGCACGTTGTGCGGAAGGAGACAGATGGAAAACAGCCACAGACAAAGCTCCAGATCGCTCCCCGAAAAGACGTTTTCATCGCGATTCCTGCTTAATCCTGGCCCGTCAGGGGCCTTCCCACGCCAGCCACTTCATGGATGTTCTTCCTCCCCGAGGGTAGGCTTCAAAGATGCATTTTTCCCAGAACAGATTCTCCGTGACCACAAGGGAGAGGCCGGCCCGAAGTGGAGGAGAAAGAGCCGCTGCCTGGGCAGGGCAGCAGAGGAAGGGCCCACCCACGCCCCACTGCCGGGGCTCGGCTCCCCAACCTGGCCCGCAGGAACAATCTCCCACGCTCCATCCCTGGGCCCCCGCCCCCGCCCCCTCTCTGTTCCTTCCCTCCTGAGTCGCAGGCAGGGACGTCCCCAAGGCTGCACGAGGCTTCATGCCCCACTCACCACTCCTCAGGCAGGGGGACCCTGCTTCGTTGCTTCCCCCAATGATTCAGAGAGGGGGTCCTGGTAAATGACAGTGACACTCTGCAAGAAGTCCAGACGGGGGCTGGCGACATGGCCCCGAGGGCAACACTGCAAGAAGTGGTGGGGGGTGGGGGTGGATAGCAGAGCCAGCTGGTGACCTGCTGGGGCAGCTCAGGAACGTGAAGATTAACAGGAACATGCCTAAACAACCCGCTGTGCTCATCCCACGCGGTCCCCACCACGGCAGGCGGGTGCCAGGGAGGCAGGCCTGGGTGTCGTGGGAGCAGCCCCCAGGCTGCCACCTGGGGTAGTGAGCATACTATGTCACGAGAGGCATACAAGGAGCTGGTGCTGGCATTGCACAGGCGATCGGACCAGAAGACTTCCCAGATCCGGGGCCATTCTGGAGGTCAAGGGCACCGCAAAACCCTCACCTGAGGCCCGCAGCCGACTGACGACTTTGCTTGCATGGATTCCAGCGGCTCTCACGGCCGAGAAGCGGGCACTCGAAATGAATGGCGACCAGTCAGGACACCAGCAGCAAAACAGAATAAAACCAGCACACACACACGGGCACGCACACGCTCGACAGGCCACCGGGGTGAGGCCCCAGAGGCACACGGTGAGCAAACGCATCGATTACGTGCCACCTCCTCGTGCCGTGACATAACAGCCCACCGCGCCTGAGCTGCTCCCTCGGCCGGGAGCGCCCTCACCTGCCTCCTGCCCGACCTTAGCCTCCTCCAAAGTGCCCTCAAAGGTCACTCATCCAAGGAGTACTTCCTTCTGTTCCTGGGCCCTCACTGGAGTCAGCCCACTGCTCTCGCTGGGTCCCGCCATACTCTGCGGGCCGATTAGGGCAGCCATTCCCACCCCACGGGGTGTGGTGGGAACTCCCCAGGCGCCCAGTAGATGCTGGTGGCTCCATCCTGTCTCTCAATCCTGGTTACCTGGTGGCTTTACTCTGTGAAAATTCATTGAGCTGTCCGCTTATGACAGACACTTTTTCTGGATGTGCAGGATACTTTGAGAAGTTATGTTTAGGGGGAAAAAAAAACCCTCTAGCTTTAAATCTAGAGATTTCAAAGACATTTAATCAGCTTCATTCATTCAAAAACACACAGCTCGGGCTTCCCTGGTGGTACAGTGGTTGAGAGTCCGCCTGCCGAGGCAGGGGACACGGGTTCGTGCCCCGGTCCGGGAAGATCCCACAGGCCGCGGAGCGGCTGGGCCCGTGAGCCATGGCCACTGAGCCTGCGCGTCTGGAGCCTGTGCTCCGCAACAGGAGAGGCCACAGCAGTGAGAGGCCTGCGTACCACAAAAAAACACAAAACAAACAAACAAACAAAAAAACACAGCTCAAGGCCTTCTGATGAGATTGACACTTGGTGAGAACATGGAATATAGAGGAAGGAAAAGGCCAGAGATGAGCAGGGGTCACCCAGGGACACCTCGGCCCTGGCCTCAGATCCACACGCGCCCCCAACACAAACCCAGCCAGAAGGAGCATGAAGGAGGCCACACAGGAGGGGCTCAGGGCTGTCCCCAGCTCATCCTCGTCCCTGTAAATGCAGAGACTCCACTCCTTCCAGAAGGGCCCCATCCACGCCGCATCCACTGGCTCTGCCTGTGACACCCACGCAGACAGACCGGGTGGGGATGACTCCGGCCCCCACAGGAGCCTCTCTCCAGAGGCTGGGGAGGTACAACCATATTCATAAACGCCTGTGAATATTTTCCGAAGCAGTGGCTTCCTTTGCTCCAGAGCATCCTGCGATTCTTCCGAACCCCCGAGCGCACGGGCCGTGGGGGACGCGTGAGGTCCAGTGGCCACCTGCTCGGCCCACGGCCGGCTGCCCTGGAGACCCCCACCTCCCGCCCCGGCTCCTCCGGCGATTTCAGGGTCTGTGTGCTCAGGGGTCCCTGTCACATCGATGGCAGCCGCGGCCCCGTGATGTGGCTTTCTCAGGGCTCTTTAATTCCGAAACAAGACCGGATCTGAGGACACCAACTTGCCTGCAGCAGAGCGGCGGCGCTTGCTCCTGCAAAAGCCCACCGTGCGCTCACGAGGGCCTCACGCAGTCATGCAGCAGAGTGCGGACGATCCCCTTCACACTGTTCACCAGCCCGCGCGTCCTAGGGGGGCCAGAGAGACGTGAACCCCGGGCAGCCGTCCTCCCAAGGTGTGGCCCCAAGGTGGCGGGTGACATCCCTGTGGCCCACACACCCCGTCCCTCCAGAGCCATCCAACAGCTCTGACACGAAGGGTCTTCCGTAGCCCGTCATACCGGGATGCTCAGGACCCCCGAGGTGGAAGCAAGCCCATGCTCCGCACTGCCCCCGGGGCTGGTCCCCAAGCGCCCCCTCACTTCTCTCTGGGCCAGAGAGAGCCATGGCTCCTCGTCCAGCTCCCACCATGGGCGCCCATCCATGACAACCCAGCTCAGGTGTTCAAAGCTCAGACCACAGCTCTCGCTTTTCTGGGGACCCACCTCTGAGAAGACTGTGCTGGAAAACAGGACAGAACCTCGGTTACAAATCTCAGATGAGCTCATTGCACGGAGGCTGGTCCACCAGAGGTGGGCGAGGAGGCCCAGCGCAGCCCAGAGCAGAGCCAGCTGCCCCCGGAGGCCTTAGGAAGCCACGAAGGCCTCAGGGAGGGCGGGCTGGGGGCATACCCAGCGCCCACCACACAGAGCCAGCACAGGAAGACCCCAGTCATTTCGTGCCAAACCCAGGCAGGCGATCTTATGTGTTTCGTCCTGGCCAGTTCTCACAGTCCCCATCGCACCGCCTCTGCTCACCTTCTGGGTCTGCCTGCCCCACTGGGAGCGTGGAGTCTCCCCGTCCCAGGGACCCTTCAAGGACCTCACAGGGGGGCGGGGGGCAGCCTCTCGGCACGGCCAACTACAGTCCCAGGCAGGACTCTCCACAGTCCAGGCTGAGAGCCAGCAAGACTGTCCCCAGGCCGCCGGGTCAACTTTCACATGGAGAACCATTCTGTTCTCCATCACCCTGACCGCCTGCGCTCCCGGCCTGGGTGTGCAGCCATCACTGGGCACCTCGCCAGACGTGCCTGGCCTCCTCACTCCCAGGCCCCCACCGCGAGCTCCCCACACACCTCAGCCCACAGACCAGGCCATGACACAGCCTGTGGGTGAGCCCGGCGGGAGCCGGGCAGAAGGATTCGACCCGAGGCCTCCACTAAGGTCCACATAATCGCTCCCCACCATCGAGGGAAGGAAGAAGTGCACAGGCACTGCACGCAGGCCCAGGCAGAGGCTCGGGCCAGCAGCAGGGCCCGACTCACGGACTGGAACCAGCACCCGCTCTGCACGAGGCATGGTGCCCCCCCACACACCGGCCCAGGCCCGGGCACCCAGTGGGCCTCTAGACGAGTGCTGTGTACACCAGGAGCCCTCAGCGTTGGGAATGACGGCAGTGTAACTCCTGCCTGACACGCAGGCTCATCTCCATGTCAGACCTCGCGCGGGATCCCCTACAATTAATTACCAGCCCTTCAAAACCCATCACAATGCCCGCAACAGCCAGACTGGAAGCTCACTGCATGGACACGGCCACAAGGACCCCTCGCCACCAGCCTGAGTCCAGAGGGCAAAGAGGCCCCAACGGGAAGGGCACCCTGTCCTACAGCTCCTTCCTGAGCAACCAGCCCAGGAGTCTCTGATGTGAGGAATCCACCAGGCACAGCTCCCTAGGGCACTGCCCCCCTCAGACGCTGCCCCCTTAGGGCTCTGGCCCCCGAGGGCTCTGCCCCCCAAGGGCAAGGGCTGCGTCTCCCCAAGGCCCCAAGGTCGGCGGGGGCCTGGCGCAAGGTCTAATCTTGTGGCCCCAACGGCAGGTGGAGCAATTCACAGGCCCTCCCACTCCAGGAGCCGTCTGCACCCAGGTGGGCACCTGAGCTCAGGCAGAGGCACCTTCGGAGGCCCCTGCCTCACTCTCTGACATTCCTTCCAATCAAAGGGTCCCAGGCCCTAGCACCTCACATGGGACGGGAGCCTGCTCCTGCTCGATGGGCCTCGGGGACCCTTGAGGGGCACCCCAAATGGGAACCGATCCTCCCATCAGCCTTCAGGGTCCACCTCAATGTCCTTTTGTCCAGGAGCCGTCACCAGGGGCCGCCCGCCCCGTGCCCCTTGGGGTGCCATCACCTCCCTCACCATCACAGGGTAAGGACGACATCGCCAGGGGCTCATTCTGCACGGAGTCCCTGGGGCCTGGAATCAAGGGGTGGGGTTACAGCGGGTCTGGGGGCCCCGGGCAGGGCTGAGGAACCCGTGTGGTGCAGGCACCCAGCAAACTCCAGGAAGCACAAACCTAAAGCATCAGCCTGGTACCCAGCAGGCACTCAAGAAATGCTTTCCCACAAAGGAATACTGCAGCCAGCCTGTCCGGGCTCTGCCACCCTGGCCCTGACTCGGGCAGCTGCTCACCTCTCCCTGCCTCAGTTTCCCCATCTATTAAAAGAAAGCTCATGGGCATAAATAATTAGTGACTGTCTCACTGGGTCACCGTGGAAACTAAACATGCACGCTGGGCACACAGAGGGCCCACTGCCTGCACGAGTGCACGAGGAGGTGTTTGCCATTGTCAGCGGGGCGCTGTCATGAATTTCTAGTCACCCCACGTGCAGCTGAAGAGGCCCTTATGAATGACGGAGAGAGAACCCTGACCGAAGGAAGGACTCCTCAGAACCCACGTCTGCTCAGGGGTAGCCCCAAGGGCCAATGTGCTCACCCCGCCCGTACACTGCAGCATTTGGCCCCCATCACCCACCTGCCTGAGGGCTTCCACAACCCTCGAGGACTCGCTGACCCTCCGAGCCACCCACCTCCTCAGCAAGCATGGTGATGACCTCGTGAGACAGACAGCAAACTGAGCCAGAGAACAGCCGGGCCACGGCCCCCGGGTGCTGCGTAGAAAGGCCAAGTGGGCCTGGGACTCTGGCCTGCAGAGGCCTCCCCTGTGATCTGCACCCTGGTCTCCCGCTGCCCCGTGCAGAGGGCTCCCCTTCCCAAGGCAGGCCCTCGGACCCTGGGAGGCGCGGAGTCCCCGAGGCCGACACCTGCACCAGGTCAGCTGGACATACAGGGGAGCGGGTCTTGCGCTCTGCGTCCTAACAGCCGGGACCCGTCTGCAGAGGCCCCTGGGTGACTGCAGTCACACATCGGCACCCTCTCAACCACAGCCAGCGGCCGGGCCGCCACCCATCTCAAGCCGAGACCCGCACGGGGCCGCCCCGTGTCCCAGCACATCTTGGCCAAAAGCAGGAATCTGGGGACAGCACAGGACAGGGCACCCTGCTCACGGCCCAGCCTCCCGAGGAGAGGGCGGTGGTAACCTCACGCAGCATCGCGGGGCCAGATTCAGAGTCAGATCCAGCTCAGTCTCCTGCCTGCGGTGGCCCAGCTAGAAACGGCGTGTCCGGGACTCACACCCAGCCCAGGCCTGACCAGACAAGGAGCAGCCCCAGACTTAAGGCACCAAGAGCATCCTCTCTTCCCTCTGGGTTGGGGTCTGTGAGGCCCAAGTGTCCAGTGGGTACAAATCCTTTCCCCTACGGGAGACAAGGAGAGAAGACAGGATGTGGAAGCGAGCGGAGCGCGCTCCATTCCTGGGGCACGCGGGCGCTGTACTCACCCCTCGAGAGGCTAAGTCCCCACGGCATGACACTTCTCTACG
Source organism: Inia geoffrensis (assembly GCA_036417435.1). Taxonomy (NCBI): domain Eukaryota; kingdom Metazoa; phylum Chordata; class Mammalia; order Artiodactyla; family Iniidae; genus Inia; species Inia geoffrensis. The sequence continues at coordinate 114,990,715 of CM070906.1, read as the reverse complement.
ACCTGGCAGTTCCACCGACAGGAGGTCAGGCTTTCAGCCACCCAAAGAGACATGAATTCAGCAAGCGCAAAAGCCTGCTTTCGTGCAAACACCCCCGGAAACCTAGCAGGACGACTAGCCACTTGGGCAGGGGACAAAGTCGGGGTGTGGTCAAGTTTTCCAAGATGCAGGGAGAGGCTCAGGGGCTGACACTGCCCTGCAGGCACCTTCTCGGTCTGTCCCTGCCCAGAGGGTAGGACTTCCTTTCCAGGTCCCACGGAGGATGGTCTTTCTCCCCTGCAGCAGCGGGGGGGGGGGGGGGGGGGGGCGCGGGGGGGTGCCGCTCCTGGTGGAGGGTGTTAATCCCAGGGTGGGTCCCTGGGCTCAGGCCCACTCGGGGAGGGCGCCAGCGGGCAGCCGCCTGGCATGACCGGGGACAGCAGGGCGCATCACAAGCCACGCTGCCTTCTGGGGTGGGGCAGGCTGGGCAGGGGGCCATCTGCTGGGCCCATTCAGGGGGAAGTGACCCCTTCACCCCGGCAGAGCCCTCAGGGATTCCCTGCAGAAGCTAACTGACTGGAAGCATAAATAAGGCCGCCCAGGGATGGGGTGGGGCGGGGCCGCTGAATGGGGAACAAAGCAGGCCTCAGCTGCTCTGAGCCCACCCACCGCTCCCAGGGAGGGCGTTCCCAGGGAAGCAGCCCGGCTTTCAGAGCTGTGGACAGCTGGGCCCAGGGAACACGCTGAGTCTTGTGAACCCACCTCTCTAAAATCATCGATCACCAGCCAGCAGCCTCCCCGCCCCAGTTGACCCCCCGCCCCAGTGGACCTCCCCCCAGCCCCCAAACACACACATAGGACCCACACTCATCCCCGAAGGTGCCAGGAGGGTCCTCTCTCCTATCTGACCCGCACCCTCCCTGACGCCAGCGTCCACGGATGGCAGGAGGGAGCCACGGGACTCGGGGGACTAGCCACAGCCACGGGAGACACAACGGTGCTCATCACAGCCGCCCACCAGCCCATCTCCACTTTCCCACGGTGGACCCATAAGCCCCAGGGGAGGTGGGGTGAGCCTGCCACCCCCCTGAAAGATGAGGGATGGAGGCCCGGAGGGGAGGCAACTACCCGAGGTCATGCTGGCGACAGAGCATCCCAGCCACCTGGGGACCCCCAGCTCCCCGCCCAGGACGGCCCTGGACGCAGGCGGAAGGGAAAGCCAGGGCGCTGGATCAGCCTCCTGCCACCTGCCCCCAAGGGAAAAGAGAGAGAGAAACCCTCGGAAGCAGAACAACAAACAATGCCCTGGAGAGAAAGCAGCTGCTCCCGGGGCCTCCAGTTCAGAGGGCGGGCTGAAGGGGGCACCTACTCACCCCGCCACGCCTGACTCGGGTGCGGAAGGTGCTGGGAGTTCAGGCCCGCGGGGAGTGAGGTCAGACCTGGGCTCAGGTCCTGGCTGTGCCACTACAGGCTGCTCCCCACTCTGCATCTGAGGATCCCATCCACGATGGGGGTCCCCGGGGAGACACCTCGATGTCCGATGGGGCTCCCCGTGCCCGCCCCCCCCCCCCGGGGGGATGTCTGGGCCCCCTGGCCTGCCTTCTACAAGCATCTTGCTAGGTCAGCTTAGCCCCCAACCTCTTCTTAGCAACCTTCCTCCTCCGCAGCTGCGACCCCCTCCCGCACAGGCTGTGTCCGGCGCTGAACCCGGCCTCTTTCCCCTTCTGCAACAGCTCCGACCACAAGCTGCGTTTACCACCGTATCTACTGCCCAGGTCTGGTTTGCTTCACCAGGAAGTGGTGAAGGCTGCACGGCAAGGTGACTGTGCTTAATGCCACAGAACTTACACTTTGAAGCTGTTGGGAGGTAAACGTTGTGTGTTTTCTACCACAATTTAAAAAAGCCGCTGTGAGTACAGACAACCGCACCTTCAGCACATCGGCTCTGGAACAAGGTCACGGACGCGCCCTCCCGCATCCTCACAGGCCGGGTGGGCCCACACGACAGTCTGGGTCACCCTGAGCACCTTCTGCACAAACCACTGCATCCGTCCTCCGGCCTCGCTGCGCCCAGGCGACACCGACGTCCTCCAAAGTGTCAAAGCAAAACAATCCGGGATGTTACCCCAATTAGTGTCATAAGCCTCTGCTAATTGATTTGTTCCAGAGGGTGTCATCCCATCAGCTGGCTTGAATATACTTAACATCTAATTTCCAGATCCAGAGAGGCTGCCATTAGCGAGATTAATCGTAAGCACACACAATTTCATTTCCCCCCTCTCTGCAGAAACAAAAGTGATACTTCTCCCAACTAAAGGACGGGGCCCTGGCGAGATGGCCAGTCATTCAGGAAGACGATACACCCCCACCATTTAAATGAGGTACCCATCAAGTACATCCCTGCCGGGCACCACACAGGGGTCAGATCTGAGAGCCCCTGGAGTGCGGGTTTTGGGGATGCAGAGACTTGACCTCCAGAAAACCCACCTCTGACCTTCTCCCCGGTGAGCTGGGGGAGGCCTGAGACAGGACGAAGGGAGAGAAGGGACTTGGATTCGGAGCTGGAAGGGGTGTCAGCCATCGACCTCTGTTCTGCCCTTGACTTGGGAAGTCGAGGCCCAGAGAGGCCAGGCCTTGCCCAAGGTCATACCCAAGGTCATAAAACCACGGACGAGAGGCCAGAAACGTGGGGACAAATGCAGTGTGACCCTGGACAAGTCGATCCTATCTCTTGGCCTGGGTTCCTTGTCCAGGAAATTAGGATAATCACGGCCCCCACCCTAGCACGAGTGCTGAGGACCCAAGAGGCTCGGGGATGTGACACCTAGACGAGCCCCTGAGGCCTTAAAGCACAGCTCTCTGTTCACAAGGCATTACATTTAGAAACAGGTATTTCCTGGTTTCTTCCCTGTCCCCCAGTTCAACCGAATCAGGCTTTCCAAACGTGATGGTGCTTTACGAATGCTTCGAATGTTAATGCTGATACAAGACGGGGGACCCCGCAGCCTCCGCCGAGGAGGGCTCGGGCTGGATTATTAATGTTTTCCATGAATAATACACGAGCCGGAGGGGCCACTCCTGGGACGACCCCACGAGTTATTATCTCTGCAGTGGGAGGGGCGGCAGACCCGGCAGGGGACCAGCAAAGGCTAATTAACAGCATCCCGGCACACATGGGTGTGGAGGACAGGCAGGCCCAGAGCCCTGCACACGGGCTGAGGTTTTAGCGGGTGAAACCAGGGTATGAGCCAAAGACAGGGCCTGGCGGACAGCTCCTCCCATGGAGGCGAGGAGCTCTGGCCTTGAACCCAGCCCTGCGTGACCACACAGGGCAGTCTGTGCCTCGGTCTCCCTGTCTGATGGCGTCACACCTCACAACGGCCTTTGGGACTCAAGGAGTAATATTTGCAGTGAGCCCAGCAATGTAAACGCACTGTGGTTCCCAGCTCCTGATCAGATTTCTTTCTCCCCCGCAAGAAAAGCCGAGGAAAAAACCCCAAGAGAGGGAGGGAACGGGAGCTTAGCTGTCCCCACCTGTGGCAAAGCCTCCTAGCCACCCCGCCCCCAGATCCCTCTCCCTCTTCGGTGGGAGATGAGTTCCAGATGAACACACGGCTGCCGGGCTACAGACCCCACTTCCCATCCACCCTTGCAGCCAGACGTGACGTTGCAGCTGTGTTCTAACCATCAGGTAAAAAAGAAAAAGCTGTGAGGAAGAACCCCGCTCTTAAAAGTGCTGCCTCCCCCTTTTTCTTCCCTGATGCATGGAATAGAGCGTGGGTGTGATGGCAGAAGCCAAGCAGCCACCCCGCACCACGAGGAGGCCACATGCTAGGGACGGAGATGGCAGAGCGAGGGATGTTGGGAGCCTGAGCCGCGGGGGCTGTGGTGCTGCCTAGACTTCTGCCCTCGAGAGAGAAAGCCTCTGGCTCCTTCAGATGTTTCTACAAGGTCTCCTGTTTCAGCAGCCGCACCCATCTCACCACCGGCCAACAAGGACTGCCCGTCTCTTAGAACTGACGTACAAAAACATTCAGACCTCCTAATATTCATTTGGGCATTTTCTGGTCTGAAAAAAAAGTGAAAAAGGAATGAGCCTTTTCTCGCCAAGGCTCTTGTGGGTGAGAACCAGAATGGTGCCCAAGGTGGTGGCACAAAATAAGGGCTCACAGGCAACAGAGGAATCTCGGCGACCCGTGGGCAGCAGTGGCCTGGGTGCAGGGAGACTGCCGGGACCACCCTGGGCGACCCTGTCTCCAAACTCAGCTTCTCCAAGCAGTGGCACCTCTCCTCCCTCATGCCAGCTCTCGGCCGCACTCACCCACTCTCTCCTGCCCTCTCCTCCTGACCACCTTCCCTGTCCACCAACAGTCCAGCAGGACCACCAGCCAGCCTCCCTGCTCCCGGAATCGGGCTCTAGCCAGCACCCCTGACCAGCTCCGGATCCGACTGCCCAGGAGAGGGGTCAGCCAGGCCCTGCTCGTTGTGCTGAGCCAGGACACAGGACATGGGACACAGGACACGGGGCAAGAACACAGGACGTGGGACACAGGGCAAGGACTCAGGGCACGGCAGAGAGGGGACAGGGCACAGAACAAGGACACAGGACACAGGGCATAAGACACAGAGCAAAAAACACGGGGGATGGGACCCAGGTCAGAGGACAGGAACACAAGATACAAACACAGGGCACAAGTCACATGGCAGGGACTCAGGACACAGGGCACAGACCACTGGACCCCGGCCAGCCCAAGGCATGGGACGTCCTAAGTCAAGTGCCCGCCCCCAGCCCAGGCAGCTACGGCCGCACCAGGGGCGAGGCTAAGCGGTCAAGAACGGAGAACAGAACATCCGACCTCAGGCCCAAGCCCACCCCCAGCAGCAATCGCGCTGGGACATGAAGCCACGCCTGCCCCCATGAGCCTCAGTTTCCCCTCCACAAACGGAAGGAGCATCCTAGGACTCCTAACACCCTCTTCCGTGCCGGCACTGCCGATTCTCTGGAGACCGCCCCTCCAGCCCCCTGCACACCAGGTTGCAGGGCCAAGGCTGGTCCGGGTGTTGGACCAGAGGCAGGACTCTGGCAGGACCAGAGGCGATTCTTCCGCGGGGGCACCTGAGCCCGCCAGCCGCCCTCCTGGGGTCTGGAGCGAGACTTGCCCAACCCACTCCCCCAGGCTTCCCCAATGGTCAGTGTGCCCATGGACTCAGTCTAAGGGGCCCAGGGGGCCAAAGAAGGCAGCTTGTCCTCCCACCAACAGAGAACATTCCGGGCATGGGCCTGATACCTCACACGAGGACCAGCCATCTCGGGGACAAGGAGACAAAGCAGAAGCAAGAGAAAGGGGCGGAGGAGGCAGGCGAGCCAGCCCGACGCCATCGCCCTGTGCCCCCAACACGCCCCTGCTGCTCCCCGGCTCCAGTGTGCTCACCCACAGAGGGCGGCAACGGGGTAACGAGGGGAGACCCAGCACGAGGCAGAGCGTGGGGGCAAGGGTGGTGGTGTGGAGGATGGAGAGAGGATGCGGGGGGAGGATGGGATGGGTGGAGGGGAGGGAGGGAGGGATGCGGGGACGGGGTCCAGGGGAGGGATGCGGGGAGGGGTCCAGGGGAGGGATGCGGGGACAGGGGTCCAGGGGAGGGATGCGGGGGCAGGGTCCAGGGGAGGGATGCGGGGACGGGGTCCAGGGGAGGGATGCGGGCACGGGGTCCAGGGGAGGGATGCGGGCACGGGGTGGAGGGAAAGGATGGAGAGTAGGGAGAGTGGGGACGGAGGGAGGGAAATTGTAAGACCTTGTGTGAGGGTCCCCTAGAGGCCCCTCGGGTAGCCACGGGGAGAGGCTGACTCCCAGGGTGAGCGTGTGGGGCTGTGCAGATTGGATTCGAGGCTATCCTGGCTCACGCGGAGGCGAGCGCTTTGTGAGCTGGGGAGCGTCCTCTGAACACAAACAGGCCTCTGTTTATTTTGGAAACGTGGGCCAGAGGCTGAGGGGGCAGCGAAAGTGGACACCCTGTAGAGAAGGCTCAGACCACAGTCTATCAACACACACTCATGCTGAGACAGAATTAAGTCACCTGCCCAAGGTCGCTTGGCGAGGCGGCCCTGGGGTCCCCAAAAGCCAGCCTGCAAGGATTCCCGATGATTCCAGATGCCTGAGGTGCGGTCTGGCCAAAGGGCGCCAGGAGGTTGTCCTGAGTGGACACCGTCCGGGGTTGAGGCCTGAATCAGACATCAACACAGATGGAGCTGCAAGGAAGACAGGCAGGGCCCCCAGGGCCCCTGGAGTCCACAGCGGGGGGAAGCGTGGGAGGGCCACGAGCCTGGCCACAGAAGGAGGAGGGCCAGCTCTTCCCACTTACTCCAGGCAGATTCTTAATCCCAGGCCCCCGGACGCCCCTGAGAATCTAAGAAAGGCCGTGAGCCTCTCCCAGAACACAGTGTACCAAGGGGGGCCTTGGACCCTGGCACCCTGACCCCGGTGTCCAGGGCAAGAAACAGTCAAGTGCCCCGGGGCCCCAGAGGAGAAATGGCACCTGCCGCCCAGCTGGGCCTGCAGTGACACTCCCGGCACGGAGCACGGCCCCATGCTCTCGGCCTCCGCACCGGCCCCCAAGGCCAAGGACAGAAGACACGGGGGTCAGGGCAGAAAGCAATGCCACCAGCCTTAAAGCAGTCGGATGGGGGCGGGCAGGAAGCAGGGGGCCAGGGACCAAAGGGCAGGTGGCCAGGGTCCTGGAGACAGAGAAGCAGCAAACACACAGTGTGAAGATTACAAGGGCGACCGCAGACGAAGGGAAAATACTACACAGCGTAATGATCCGGGGAGGCGAGGCTATGCGGTGACTCACTACTGAGAAGCTCCACCTGCATAATAAACTGTCCTCCTGCTAAAAAAAAAAAAAATCAGGGTAAAAGGGAGGGAGGCAGAGGCTGCTCCTCTACAGCAAGGAGTACAGAGACGTCTAAAGCCAGTAAGTCAAGAGCTACGGCTGTGAGTGTATCACGCGGAGCCGCAAAGGTGACCAAAGGAGAGTTAAAGACACAGTTTTGAAAAGCGCGGCCCTGGGAGGGGGCTGGGAGGAAGGGGACAGGGCAGGAGCTGCCGCTGTGCGTTCCAAGCCCGTTGGCCTAGTTTGATTGCTTTTTTGCCGTGTGCATATATAATTACTCGGACAGAAATAAGTAAGAATTAAAGTGATCAACCCAAACATCCATCAACGCATAAATGGATAAACAAAATGTGGCACATCCAACGGAACGGTATTCAGCCATTAAAAAGAACGAAGTTCTGGGCTTCCCTGGTGGCGCAGTGGTTGGGAGTCCGCCTGCCGATGCGGGGGACACGGCTTCGTGTCCCCGTCCGGGAGGATCCCACAGGCCGCGGGGCGGCTGGGCCCGTGAGCCATGGCCGCTGAGCCTGCGCGTCCGGAGCCTGTGCTCCGCAACGGGAGAGGCCACAACGGTGACAGGCCCGCGTACTGCAAAAAAAAAAAAAAAAAAAAAAACTCAGCGAGATCCCCAGTGTGGAAATGGGATCGCGGTCACCACTGTGTCATTTACAGCTACGCACACCTCCCTCACTGCTCACAACCATGTGAGTTTCCGCTGGCTGCTCGTAGGGTAGCTCTCAGAGGCTGGTTGCTAATTTAATCGTATTTGCACACCACTGTGTTCGTGTAAATGACATTTAATTTCCATTTAACACTTTAATTCCATTTTGGTTTTATTCCAAAACTTTCTATAAGCCATTTCTTCCCTCCAGATTTGTATTTGAGAGGTCTGGCAGCTCACAGAGGTCACGCCATAGATTTGGTTTTGAAAAGAAAGGCAAAGAAATTCAGCACAGAGCCACTCAGGGTCTGACCTCAAATTGCGGGCGTCGCTGAAAGCCAGCCTTGGAAGAAGGCTCTCGAAGGAGGTGTCCTGGCAAGGGACAGGGCGCCGGTGCGGGGAGCAGCCCGCGATCCCGCACACAACCACCAAGCCCAAGGTGGAGCACTCCCAGGCGGTGCAGGAAGCTTGCAGACAATGGGGTGAGTCTAAAGAAATACATTTCATGAATTGTGAACAGAGAAGTACAATTTTATAGTAACGTTATTTTTATCACGTGTTTTCTAAAATGTAAGTGAATTAAGAAATTAAACATTTAAGTAAGCGTTTGACTGTTTCATCTGTCTCTGAATGCTTATAAAATCATGGTGACCAAGAGATGTAAAACCCTCTCACTGGGAAAAAGGCACTTGCATTTGGGGTTTCTTCCTCTCGGGGCATATTCTGCGCCCCAGATCACAAGAAGTGCCCAGGGTACCCTCTGCCACACACAGCTTTGTTCTTCTGGGCCGACCCCTCCATAGAACTGAAAACCAAACACTTTTTCTAGATGCTCAAAGAGCTTGTACAGGCAGACAACATAATCCCAAATTCTCCCTTTCAAAACCTCAACCACCTGATACACCAATAAAAGCAACCACGGATGCCTCATTAACTGAGTTCCTGTCCTCTAGGGTCCCATGAAATCCAAACCAGGAAGTACCTCGAGCTGCTCTCGACTATCAGCCGCGTGGAACTGGATTAGCGCCCACCCTGAGGGCAGCAGGTGCCCTTGCAGGAACCAGACCTTGAAATGCACCGGGGCACAGGGCACCGACCCATCCCAGACTCTCGCGGCCACAGAACACGCGCTCCCGGTGGGGTCGGGCCAGGAACCCACTCGCTCAGGGTTCTAACTCCCAGGAGAGGTCCGTCATCTCTCCTGCCCATCACCATACACCCCCTGGAGTTCCGACAGTGGCTGTGGCATCCATGGGCACAGACTGTGTGCCGGGCACCGGTTCCAATCAGCTCCATCCCTGCCCTGTTCACCCAGCTCTCACGGTGCCCCATGGAGGGCACAGTCGTCCCGTCCCGCTGCTGGCGAGGACACTAGGGTGGCTCCCTCACCTGCTTCCTGGCTCTCAGCTGCAATTCAAGGCCAGGTAGGCCCAGGCTCCTCCCCCCATGCCAGGCCCTGCCTCCCAAGGGGCCATCAGTTGCCACATCTACAGCCAGGACCCTTCTGGGGAGAGGGTCCTTCTCCCACACGTGTGTCCCTTACTGCCCCTGGGTCTCGGGGCCACGGATTTCATCCAAGCCACTGAGTCAGCCCTTTGGAAGGCCCCGTGAAGCCCACCTCCCCGAGAAGCCCCACCCCGAAGCACTGAGGGGTGGAAAGGGGCCCTCTCTAAGCCTCAGGGTGTTAAAAATCTATACATTAAAGGACCTAAAAACACTGTCTGCGCTAAAAATAAATAACATTTCCACCTGCGTAAATGAAGGCGCTCTCGGCCAGCATCCAGGGCCGACATGCCAGCACCCCTGTGCTGAGCGGACAGGCGAGGGGGCTGGACACAGCACGTGCTCATGAAATGGGAGAACGAGGGGGAGGCGGGAGGACAGCACAGACCGGAAGCGTCTCCTGGCAGGGGGGCCAAGTGCACAGTCACCCAAGCCCCCAAGCTCTCAGTTCACGCTCTGCACAACATCAGTGGCTGCTCTGGGGGGTGGGGAGTGGTCTCCCGAGGACCAGGCCCCCGTGTCTGTCGCCCTCCACCCGGGTACGGCCACCTAGGCCTGCCCACCTGCCACTGCCCTTCCCGCCAGCCCAGTCATCGGTCCAGCCCTGGCTCTCCCTCAAACAGACCACGTTCTTATTCCCAGGGATGGACTAGGTACATGAAAATGCTGGTGCGACCACGGCTGGGGGCTGCGAGGTGCCCCCCGCCCCGAGACCAAGACACTGACCCCATGGCCCAGGGCTCTACACACAAATCCAAACCTCCCCAAATCACCGATGATCTCGTGTCACAGAATCCCGGGACAGCTCAAAGGTCAAACCACCGACCTCAAATCCACCAGTGCCTGGGAGCTGGGGGCAGTGGGTCCCTCCAGAGCCCAGGCCTGAAGTCCCCCAGCCTTCTCTCCTGACATGTGGAGCCCCAGCTCTCCCACGGCACACCTGGAACCCACCCAGGTCACAGTGGCTGGGACACATCAAGGGCCACCCTCATGCCTTCACCGCAGACAGACACAGCGACCTGCAGGAGGGCCCTGGGCCTGCCCATGGCATCAAGTGAGCCCGAGTCCACCCTCCCCCAACAAGGCTGGTTGGTCAGCGTCCAAGAGGAGGGGGGGGTTTGGGCATCCATACGGTCACCCACACCTCCTTCAACCAAGGCACAAAATGTGCTTCCAAGGACACTAGGGAGAGAGGACACCTGCCCAGGACCCAAGCCCAGCTGGGACACGGAGCCATGGCACTGCACCTACATCCTCATTCAATTACAGGAGAGCAAACCTCACAAGCCCTCCGATCATTAGGGCCAGTGAACCCAGCCAACGGGCTTCCAAACCCGAGGAGCATCATTCCTTCCCCGGGGCAGCTGAAGACCTACTGTGTGAGGCTAGTTACCTATCCCCAATCACTGCTCTGAGTTCAGGCTGATTTTGGCCGTTCACTTGTCCCCCGTACAAAGGACCGAAGGAGCCCCCAGCCTCGCCCATCTGACCTTGGTGACCAGGAGGCAGAGTGGGGAGAGGCCTCTTTAATCCAGCTGGTCCGACAAAGCCAGGAGACTAACTAGGTCACCAGGTGACTGACTCCAAGCTCGGCAAGCTGCAGATCCCCTCAGAGCAGATTTACGGGACGGGAGAAAGCCTTGCCGGAATCAAAACCGATTTATAGACTCTGGAGAGAGACGCTGACACTTCCTAGATGGCGCCGCCATCCTCATAAATCAATTCCCCTTCTCTGCTCCGCTCGGGCTGCGGCCAGCCTCTGCAAATAAGTGCCAAGCCTAATGAGTTTCCAAACAACCAGGCTGAAAGTAACAAAGAGAATGACAGTGGCAGGGCAGTCCCCAGATCACTTCGGATGATCACAGATGCACAAACAGTGCAGGAGGGAGGGGGCAGGATGCATCCCTCCCACCACCACCCACCCCCGCTTTGCTGCCCAGCCGGAGAGCAGAGGAGGGCAGAGGCCCAGCACACTGACTCTCCTGGTCCTGCCGACACCACCATCCTTATGGCCACTCTGGCCAACAGCCCCAGGGCTGAGGAGGTGGGCAGAGAGGGTGGGGAGCCCCGCCCGACAGAGACAAAAGCCACCCTGAAACGGGAGGTGCAGCCCCTTGGCTCGCCCCACCCTCATCTCCAGCTCCCCAGGCTAAGCTGGTGGGCACTGCACCCTCCCCCAGGATGCTCTGTCGGGACGCCCTGACACCCACACCTCTCAGACCCGCCCCCTCCGACGCCCCTAGCAGACGAGGACCTGCAGAGTCCACCGCGGCCAGCCCCGTCCCTCACGGCACACTGTTGCTCTGTGGCCACGGCAGCCCTGCCTCTCCTACTCAGAGCTCCCCGAGGGCAGGACACACCCACCGTGAACCCAAACTGAGACCCGAGGAGGGGAAACGGTAGAGCTTCACCCCTGTACCCTCCCCTCCTTGCCCTGGGTCCCTGTGGCCGACGGGAGGGGGGGAGCTGTACGGATCCACCTGGAAGACGGGTGGCAGAGGGTGAGGGTAAGCGCTGCAGGTTCCAGTCTCAGAGAACATGGACAGCCCCTTGAGGGAATGGCGCCCCCCAGAGTTGTGTGACAAGGAGCCCCACGGGCAGGAAAGGTGCCAAGAAGGCCCCGGGGCGTGGGAAAGCCCTGCTCCCCGGGCAGTGGGGACGTGCCCCCCCAACCCCCTCGGAAGGAATCGGACCAAGAATGCGTCTTTCTCGTTTCACATCAGCCTCCGGAGGCACAGAACCCAACTGTGGACAATTAGGGTCCCCAAGAGGGCCTTCAGGGACTGTGCTATCTGTTCCTGTGTCATCTTCACTGCTCCTCCCTGTTTGTCATGGTCCTGGTCACGGTTTTTTCATTTTATAATATATATATTTCTTGGCAGCCGCCCGAACACTGTGTGTACTGAAGGAGGCTAATTAGTGAATTACTGGGTCCCCCTTTTTTCCAGAAGCCATGTCTGACTTGGTACGTGGGCGCCATTTACTTGGTATCACAAAGAAGCATTCGCTGGCGCTTCCCCAAAGCAGAAACCGGGCCGGATGCAAGAAGGGATTGTTGGCCTCTGCCCCCCAGAGACGGGCAATCATCACCTCCCCAGAGGGAAAGCCAGCCCCCCCGACTCTGTCCCCCACAGAGAACCACGACAGGAACGGCAAATACCTTGAGGTCGTGAGAGCTGGGCACCTAGACCAAAGCCTCCGTGGAAAAGTCTGGAACCTTTGAACCTAACGGCCCAGGAAGACTCAGGGATGGGGCGGTAGCTTCAAGTCGATTCTGAAGCCCTGAAGGGGACCAACTGGAGAGGCCTTTTCTGCTCTGGGTCTCCGAGGCAGACATACCTACAAACCGCGGGGCAGGAGCACAGCCCCCCACCCCAGGTGGGTTTTGCAGCCCCTGCAGCTCTGAGAACTCCGTGCGGGGCCCAGTCACCAGTAACGTGATGGAGGCAAGAGCATCTCGGCCCAGCAGAGCCAGCCACGGAACTCGGCTCCTAGGATCCCAAGACAAACCTGCACACCTTCCAGTAGGGACAGGGGCGCACAAGGAGTAAAGGAGAACCACGTGATCTTTAAGTTACAAAACTGCAATGTATGGCCCAAACCCAGGCCCCTAGAGCAACCCGTGATAAACCACGAGTCTGCCCAGCCCCATCCTTGCAGAGAAAGCACACTAAGCAAAATGGTTATGGAATCATTCCAACAAACCCTCTCCCGGTGGACACGGTCTCGTCTCCTTTGCCTTCCCCAGGACGGGGTGGACATGTGCCGCCTCTTCAAAGTCCCTGGCCTGAAAGTCACTCCTGGGGCTGAGTTTGAGCCCCAGGGCCCACCAGGGGGGGTCAAAACCCAGTTCCTCCACTGTTGAGCTGCACAATCATATACAACCGGCAACTTCTGTGAGCCTCCGTTTCCTCACCTGCAAAATGGGTCAGGGCAGACCAACTGCCGTAGCCAACAAGACTTCGGTGCCCAGGCACAGTCCAGTTTACTTCTCGCCCTTGACATGGTCGAGGGTGGCAGAGCCACCCAGCTCACATTCCACCGGCCAGTCCACGGCCACGCATATCTGCAAAAGGTCTAGATCAGCAGCTCGCTGTGGGCTCCTTGCTAACACAGGAAGTGCTCAGAACGGTGGCACACATCGGCACTCACCAAACAGTAGCAAGGGATGGTGGGAGGATTTCCGCAAACACAGCCAGTGGCCGGGCTGTCTCCTCTGTCCCTGCCAACGTCTGGCCAGAACTGTGCAAACCAGACGCCCGGACTGGGCCTTGGAGATGATGAAGGACACAGGTGCACGGGGCCAGAGGAGACACCCAGACCAAACCCTCCTCTCCTCAACTCTGAAACCTCACCTGAACACTGTATTTCTATTTATTAATGTGTCCCCTTAAATCCCCAGATGTGCATTAACTTCAAATTCGTTGTGCATGCCACCAGGGATGAGCTTACAGACTCGCTCTCCTAAACTCACCTGCAGGACAGCTGGTGGCCTCCCACCCTCCATCCTGCCCTTCAGCCTCACCAGGTGCACTGCCTCTTTATCAGGGACAGCCCAATACCAAAGACCACATTTCCAAGGCTTCCCTGTAACGGTATGAGGCCACGTGACTACGATCTGGCCAGTAACGAGGAACCAGAACGGTGAGTGGAGCTCCCACAACATCTGCTTTAATGAGTCCGCTTCCCCCTTCACCATCCTCCCTACTGCCTGGAAGAGAGAAGGAATGGCTGGAGCTCTTGAAGCCACTTTGGGCCAGGACCTTGAGGCTGGAAGCCAGTGATCAGGGGACAGAAAGAAAGACGGGAGGCGCCTGATGATTCCGCGGCAGCGTCACACCTGCCCTGCATTGCCTACGTCCCAATTTCCTTGACGAGAGAGTAAACGCTTGTGAGTTTAGGCTACTATTGTGTTGGGTGTTTTGCTATACGCAGCCAAGTCTATTCTAACTGGTGCGGGCTCGGGTCTTCCACGTGAAGACACGGTACCAGAGGCACGCCGTGCTGAGAGTTCCCTAATGTACCCAGGACTGACCCCACTTTACAGATGAAGGACCAGTGAGTCACTTTCCCAAAGTTGCAAGAAAATGCGGGGAAGGAAGTGGAGCCCAGAGCTGTCTGACAGGAGCATCTGTGAGTGCTTGGGGAAGAGGACTTAGTCTAACAAATGCCTGTAAAGGGCACGGCCATCTGAGGCAGCCAGGTGTTTATTTCCACGTGGGACAGGGCCAGAAACGAAACTGCACCTGGGAGGTCGTGGTCTCCTGGCTATCAAAATCCCTGGCAAACTAAACAGGCCGTGGAGTGTCGGGCTGGGCATGGCCACGTCTCAGGAGCACTGATCTCTACTATCTCCATTATTTAGTGAACGGAATATATTCACGCATTCACAGTGTACCTAGAACTGTGGGGGTTTTTTGTTTGTTTGTTTGTTTTTTTGCGGTACGCGGGCCTCTCACTGTTGTGGCCTCTCCCCTTGCGGAGCACAGGCTCCGGATGCGCAGGCTCAGTGGCCGTGGCTCACAGGCCCAGCCGCTCTGTGGCACATGGGATCCTCCTGGACCGGTGTACGAACCCGCGTCCCCTGCATCGGCAGGCAGACCCCCAACCACTGCGCCACCAGGGACGCCCTAGAACTGTGTTTTTAAATAAAGAAAAACAAAGCAAAAAGAGCATGCCTCACTCCAGGGCAGGTCCCAGAGCAGCGCTATCCCACACGACTTCCCGCGGGGACACACGTGGCCACTAAGTACTTGAAATGTGCCAGCTGCAACTGAGGAACTAAATGTAGTTACCTGTTAACAGCTCTATTCAAGTGTGATCCACGTACAATACACTGCATATATTTAAAGTGTGTAGCCCGATCAGTTTTGACATTTGTACGTACCCAGGAAACACATCCATCATCCCACGTGTCCCCTCCTGCCCTCCTCAGCGACCCCACCCCACTGTATGGACAGTGCCCCTCCTGAGGGTGCCTAGCCCCAGCCCAGGGCCAGCAGGCACTTGGCTGACTCTTCCTTCCCCGGCCAGCCTCCTGGTAGAGATAAAAACCTGCAGCCCAAGTCTCGTGTCTGGGCTGCCCAGGGCGTGATTCTCAGGCCCGACCTGCGGCACCACCTGGGCCCTGGTGAAAGGTTCAGAACTCCGGGCCGCCATCCAGACCTGCTGAATCGCAGTCCCTTGCAAGCGGGACTCAGGACTCTGCATTTGTAAACACATTCCCTCCGCTTCAATGCTCTAATGCCAACTCAAGCTTGAGAGCCATGGTTTGCATCACTGCCCAGAGGAAATGCATTCAGGCGGCTCCAGACAAGTTTGCAGGGACTTATTTTCTCCCAGAAGACACTGTAACTGATAGATCTTCGCAGTAAAGCCGGGTGACAGAGTACACACCTGTGGGAAAGACTGTGTACACGGGAGGGTGTGCAGTCCCCGCCGTGACCTTCGTCCCTGTGCCGTCGGAAGAAATATAAAGATTTGGTCTCTGCTCCCGGTTCCTGACATAGAGCTTCTAAGACCCTTGGGATTTCTGGGGTCGTAGGAGGCGTCTTTCATTCTAATGAGGTGACCCTGGGTGGGCTCATGGGTAGTTCAGGATGGGGGCCGGTCACCAGAGAGACTGAGCCAGGATTAGAAACTTGGAACTTTCAGCCTCGTATCCCACCCTCCAGGGGAGGGAGAGTGGCTGGAGACTGAGTTAATACTCAATCGTGCCGGCGTGATGACGCCTCCATAAAAGGCCCTAAACTGTGGGGTCCGGAGGGCTTCCGGGTTGGTGAGCACATAGAGGTGCTGGGAGGGAGATACTCCCGGGGAGGGCATGGGAGCCTCGCCCCTTCCCCATTCCTGGCCCTATTTGCCTCTTCATCTAACTGTCCCTGACCTGCACCCTTTATAACAAACGGGTAATAGGAGGCAAAGTGCTTTCCTGAGTTCTGTGGGCTGTTCTAGCAAATTACTGAACCCGAGGAGGGGTTGGCGGGAAGCCCCAATTTATAGCCAGTCAGTCAGAAGCACAGGTGACAACCTGGCCCTGTGACGGGCATGGGGCTGAGCCCTCCACCTGTGGGGTCTGTGTTAACTGCAGGGTCAGAATGGCTTGGTGGGGAAAACCCGCACGCTTGCTATCCCGAGTGTTCTGAGAATTAAGTAAAAGAAAGGGTTTTCTTTAGTCCCTAATTCACACCTTTCTGCTGATCAATGCATACACCTGTGGGAACAGCTGTGCGCACTGGAGGGCATGCTGTCCCCTCTCGGTGACATTCTGTCCCCATCACACTTTTCTATTGAAAAGTATCTCCTCAAAGTGCTGGCACATCCGTGACGTACTTTGGCCCCATAACAAAACCCCAAGAGGAGACGCTGTACAGGTGCCCCGGGCCGCCCAGCTGGACTGGGTCAATGTTGTGGATCCATGCAGATAGCCGTGTCCACCCGGAAGGGCTGCTCGGAGAGTCCCCACTAAGACCTGCAGAGTCGCTGACTGCTGCAGGGGTCCTCTGAGAACGCAGGCTCTGAACACTCTGCTCCCCGGATGCTGGACACCCTGACCAGGTCCTGCCCCTGCGAAGCTGCCTTACGCTCTATCTAGCAAACGGAGAGCACAACCCAGTCAATTCTGGGAGGTCCCGGATGGCTCCCGAGTGCGGTGTCCACACAGCACTCAACCCGGCACTAAGGGCTCCAGCCGGCCGTTCCCCAGAGTCTGGCTTGCGCTTCCTGCTTCCAGAGAGCACAGGAGCCGCCCCCGGGGCCCAACCCACCTCCCTCAGAGAACGCATCACCATGGGGAAAACTGTTCTGCCCGCAGCTCTCAGAACCGTGGGTCTGTTCAGTGAGCACAGGGGATGAACGGTAAAAACCGGCTACACTCCAGAAAGACGCAGGCCCCCAGACAGAGGTCCGCGTGTACGTGGGGAAGAAAGAAAGGATGCCTGCGGCCATCTCCAGAAACTCCTGCCAGGTGGGGCTGAATCATTCATTCAGCCTGCAAACGTATGTGGGGCCGGAACTGTGTGCCAGGCCCTGCTCTGGTTGCTGAGATCCGGGGGTGAACAAGACAGACCCCTCTTCTCATGGGACCAGCCTTCTCTAGGGCTAGTGACAGGAGCATATTAATAAGACGCTTATCAGCATGCTGGAGGACACAGGGCAGGGGGACGGGTGGGGTGTGGGCGGAGTGAGGGGTCAGAGCTGGCAGAGGACCTGAAGGCCTGGAGGGAGGGGCCAGGCAGCCCTCTGGGGAAGGTGGGCCAGGCAGGCGGACCAGCCAGCGCCGGGTCGGAGGGCAGAACAGCCTGGCTTGATGGAGCAGCTGCAAAGAGGCCAGCACAGCCAGGCAAGGGGAGTCACGGCAGGGACGGGTCCCGTGGGCCTGGCCAGTCCTTGGGGGGATGCTGAGTGAGCACAGACCCAACAGAGGCTTTGAGCAGACGAAGTGCACAAGCAGACCTGCCTCTGAAAGGTTACTTTGGCTGCTGTGTTGAGAACAGCCTGCGGGGGGGCGGACGCGGGAGCAGGGGCTACAGGAGAGAGAGCAGACAGGAAAAGTAATCCGGCGGCTCAGCTGACAGCAGGGGAAGTGGCACGCAGAGGTCGATTCTAGGATTCAGCGATGGACCTTTGGGGCTGGATGCTCTATGTGGGGGGGGTTGTACCCCCCTACCCACCAGACGCCAGTAGCATCCCCTGTCCCCTAGCTGTGACCATCAAAAACATCTCGAGGGGCCTCCCTGGTGGCCCAGTGGTTAAGAATCCACCTGCCAATGCAGGGGACACGGGTTCAAGCCCGGGTCCGGGAAGATCCCACATGCCGCGGAGCAACTAAGCCCATGCGCCACAACTACTGAGCCTGCGCTCTAGAGCCCGTGTGCCACAACTGCTGAGCCCGCGTGCCACAACTACTGAAGCCTGCGCACCTAGAGCCCGTGCTCCAAAACAAGAGAAGCCACGGCAATGAGAAGCCCATGCACCACAACGAAGAGCAGCCCCCACTCGCTGCAACTAGAGGAAGCCCACGTGCAGCAAGGAAGACCCAACGCAGCCAAAAATAAATAAATAAATTCATTAAAAAAAAAAAAACTATCTCGAGATATCACCACGTGCTTCCTGGGGGCAGAATGGCCCCACCGAGAGCTGCTGGGATAGATCATGGGGGCAATGATGGATGTGGGGCCTGAGAGGGAGAGTGAGGGACAGCAGAGGGAGAGTGAGGGACAGCTCTGGTCTGGACAACCCCCAGCTCCAGGTGGAGTCAGGACAGTGTGGCCTCCGGCTCCTTAAGCTGGTCCCAGGACCCCCAGCAGCCCTCCACCTCCCTGCCTGCTCGCTGGCTGCAAACAAGGATGCACAGAACCCAATGGCTAGTAAGGAAGCTAATGAGCTCCTTCCTCCCCTCCCCCGCCCAGAAACATCTCCCCCCCGACAGGAGCCCCCGCCCCTGCAGCCCTCTGGTATCCCTCCTGTCCCCAAGCCCTCCAGTGGGGCCAGAGCAGAGGAGCTGGACAACACCCGACCACAAGGAGATGCTCAGATTCTGAACCTGGGACGTGGAGACTCTGTCAGGGAGCCATGGGGAGGACAGCTGGACAGTTACAGAGGTGCAGCGGCAGACTGCCCTTTGGGGATGGCCATGGAGAGATTATGGGGGAGCAGGAGGTGGGCGCCCCCCCTCAACAGAGAAGAGCATGCAGCGATGCCAGCAGGTTTCCCTAGTCAGTCCCAGGGGAGAAGATGGGCCCCCCTGGGAAAGCCCTGCCCCACGGAGGTTTCTGTCCAGAGCCCTGTAACGCCATAAACATCCCGGCTCCAGTGGCAGGGATGTCAGCTCTGTTATAGGTCAACATTAATCCTGAAACACAAACACCACCCAACCAAAAATGACAACTCAGCCTAAATACCTCAGGCCCTAAACCCCGGGAGGTGCCCTGGGCTGTCCCGTCAAGTCAGAAAGTCAGTGGCCCTGGTAAGTTAGACCCAGGAATCACCACGTAACCCGGCAATTCCGCTCCTAGGCGTGTACCCAGAGCACCGAAGCAGGCGGTCAAACTAACACCTGTACACGAGCGTTCACACAGCTCTGTTCACGGTAAGCAACAAGCCCGTGGCCATCAACAGATGAACATGCAGAGCCCACAATGCGATGTTCCTCAGCCATAAAAAGGATAAAGTCCTGACATGTACAATGTGGATGAACCTTGGAAACGTCATGCTGAGGGAAAGAAGCCAGACACAGACACGACATGTGGTAGGAGTCCACAGAGATGAAAGGTCTGGAGGAGGCAAATCCACAGAGCCCAAAAGCAGACTGGTGGCTGCCAGGGGCTCGGGGGAGGGAGGAGTGGGGAGTGGCTGCTGACAGGTGCGGGGTTTCCTTCCAGGGTGATGGAATGTTCTGGAACTAGACAGTGGTGGTGATTGCTCTGCACTATGAATTTATTTAATGCCGCAGAACTGCACACTTCCAAGTTGTTAAAATGGTATATTTTATGCTATATGTGTTCAGTCTCCTTCCCTTCCTGGCACACAGGTGCTGACAAGGGCCCCCGGATCTAGTCCTCACGGGCCCTGGTGACACCAGGAGATCCTGCCCAGGTGGACACAGGGGGCCCTCGCCGCCCAGCCGCCGCACCCTGTCCCCGCACTTCCTTCCCTGCAGACACACCCCCAGCAACCAGAGGCAGAGCTGTCACGACAAGGAAGCTTATTTGGAAGAAAATGCCAGATGAGGGGCCCTGGTGGTTTTGCAAAGCACCCCAGGAGCACGAGCCTTCAGTGAGTCCCTCACCCCCGGGGAAGAGCCCAGTGGAAGCCCTGAGGGGGCAGAACTCACGTGCACAACGTGGCACAACACACGACACACGCACGTAGACACACACCACCAGGCACACGCACGTGTACACACATACCACACACGTGCACACAGACACACACCACCAGGCACATGTACACACCGCACGCACACGCACGTGTACACACATACCAAACATATGCACCCATATACACACCACCAGGCACATGTACACACACATACACACACCACACACACACACATACGTGGACACACACACGCACATGTACACATATCACACACACACACACACACACAGCACCCACACAAGTGCACCCACATCTTGCCTTCCCAGGGTCTGCCAGGAAATGGGCACAGGCCACGGCCACAGGGAGCGGCAGGAGGAAGGAGGGTCTTTTCCCAGACGCGGCTGTGCTGCTCATGGGTTATCACCTGCTCCCTGGAGGAGGCTTGGTCTCGTGCAGATAAGGTGGACTAAAGGAGCACGATGAATGCATGAACTGCGCTGAAAGCTAACTGACAGTGATTCATGGGGGAAGTTTCCCTCCTCGGGATAAAGCCCTCTCTGCAGAGAGGGAGGAGGGGGGGAGGGGGGTGGGCGCAGACAAAGGCAGCGCAAACCCAGACACACGGGCCTATTCGCCCGCCACTCTAGAGCTGGCGTCTGGGCCCGACGGGGTCGTTCTGGGAATCCATGTGACTTTTAGTGGGGAGTCTGGTGCTCGAAGAACACGGTGGGTGAGTGGGAGTCTCAGTGGCCACGAAGAGGGCGAAAGGGGGTAGGGAGGGAGAGCAGGGGATGGGGAGAAACACCTCTGTGGATTCCGGAATCGGAGCAGAAGGAAAGCCGCCCAGTTTGCCCGACAGACAGAGGAAGCCTCCATCTCTCCACTCCCGCTGGGTTTCTTGGGCTCTGGCCGCAGCTCTGTCTGTCCTGGGCTCCCCTCCTTGCCTACTGCGAAAAGTCTCTGTCCATCAAAGCCAAGCAGGCTCCGGACCATCCCTCCCCACCCAAGGGCCAGTGACGGGCCGGCCCGAGAGCTCATTCAAGTATCCGGACTCTGCACCTCTCTTCCTCCGGGGCCCCAGCGCTGTCCTCCCCTGTGCTGGGCCCAAGTTCTCTCTCTGTTCCCGATCAGAACCCATCCTCAAGAGAGGACCTGCAAACTCCTCGGCACTGAGAAGTGAGAGATAAAGCCTACCGGGTTACCTATATCAATAGGAACTCAAGTCAAAGGAATGATTCTCTAATGGTGGAATGTCAAGTTGAATATTCTTTATGACTTATCAGAGATCTGGGAACCCACCACAAAAGCAGCAGAAAACTCGTACGTTTGCTAGAAGGGTTTTTTTATGTTCACAAAAGATAGAGCTGTCATTTTCAGTGAGTTGCAAAGACATAACCCCCAAAGTGCCATTGGCGACTCAAAGACAAAATACTGGTCCCACTGAAAAGGTAAACACCGCACAGAGGGGCCACTATTCCAATCAAGCCAACTCAGACCTGACGGGGACTCTGACCCCGTGGGGTTTCACTTGCTCCCTAAGTCCCCCCAGAGGCAGGTGTCACCCTCCTTTTTATGGGTGAGAAAACTGAAGCTAGGGGGACAACCTGCCAGGGGAGCATCCTTAAAGGGCCGAGCTGCTTCTGTCTCCCCGCCCCCCAGATCAGAGCCCAGAAGACCCCAGAGAGAGAGCCCTGGAGACAGAAAAGGCTGGGTGGACCCTGTCTCAGTCCATCCAGGCTATAAGCGAATACCGCACACAGGGTGGCTGGCAGATTCGGTGTCTGGTGAGGACCCGCCTCCTGGTTCACAGGCCGGCTCGTCTCGCTGTGCCCTCACATGGCAGAAGGTACAAGGGAGCTCACTGGGGCCTCTCTGATGAGGGCACGAATCCCATTCATAAGGCTCCACCCTCATGACCTCATCACCCCCAAAGGCCCCACCTCCTAACACCATCACCCTGGGGATTAGGTTTCAACATATGAATTTGGAGGAGAGGTGGACACAAACCTTCAGGCTACAGCAGCCCCACACCCTGCTCGCAGAGACTGGGACCATGAAGGAGAGAATGTACACAACATTGTGGAAAACGCTGGATCCCGCCCACCCTGCAGCCCTCACCCAGCTGAGACCCCCACCCAGGCCCACCAGCCCCCACTCCCAAACACTCCTGAGGCTCTCCTTTTCCCCGACCTCCTCCAAAGGGCACCAGCGATTTCTCATTTCCCCGCCTCACCAACCCCATTTTCCAAAGCGATTGAGATTCTAACACCATTAAACATGAGTTAATTTGCTTTTCCTAATGACATGCCCACAGTGGTAGGACATCTCTCCTTTTCCAGTTGAAAGACGTCTTGCGGTGATTTCTCCATTTACATTAAGAGGGAAACCATTAGAAACGCTAAGAGGAATGGATGCTTCCAGCACCGCTGGAAGCTGGTTTTCAACACTGAGGCTCAAGGTCTTAGCCGTGGCAGAAAGACTGCCAACGTTAAGGGTCTTCTTTCTGAGTTATCCAGTGCTTCTGTCACTCTAACCCATGCCCAGCGCTTACCCCCGCCCCCACCCCGTTACCACACCACTAGAAACATCTAGGAATCCAGGCCAGAGACGAGAGCCCCTGGGGGTGGGATTTCTGAGCCCTCGCTGGTGCCAGGACAAAGCGGGTGCCCCAGACTCCCGCCTCCCAACTTCACGGGGCTGCTGTAAAGTGATATCATTTTGCTTCCCATTTTGTAGATGCGGCCAGCGAGGCTGCGCAGATGACCAAGGCCACACATGTAAGGAACACAGAAGCAGAAGTGAAATTGGGCGGGCCTGACTCCCTCCCCGCCTCCTCAGCCCCGGGGACCCACAGCCCCCGAAAGACCACCACGGTCCTTCCACAGCATCCCCACCACGTCGTATCCCCACCTCTCCTCTCATCCAGGCCTGGCTCGGCCCTCGGGGTTTACCGCTCGACTCTCCGCACCCCCTCTCGGGCCCCCCTTGCTGCCGTGTCTCTGCACTTCTGGCGCACACCCCGCTACCCACTGAAAGGTAAAACTACCACCACAGGCTGCTCGAGAAGCTTCTGTGCGTGGGGCACCATCTTTCCCAGGTGCCCACAGCCCACCTGTGGAGCAGGGACAAACGGGAAACAGAGGCAACATCCCAGGCCTCGCCACCAAAGAGGGCCCAGCTGGGCTCTGAAATCAGGCTCGAAGGCTCCAGGCCTCCGCGTTCTTCGCTCGGCCACGGAGCTGCATCCCCAGACCCGCCCTGAAGCCGCGCAGCCCCAGTTGAGGGCTTCCTGGAACCCAGGTGCCCAGACGCCCAGCCCAGGGCCTCACGGACCCCAGTGGCCGGGACAGCCGGCTGATCTCCCTGCCATTCTAATCCACGGGTCATAGGCTGCCTGCTCAGCCAGGGAAGGCGCCAGGGCAACGGAATTTTCTTGAACATTCCTCTCATCTTGGGAGGGAGAAAGGGCACTGGGCCATTTTTGCCACCCGCTAAAATATTTCAGTATCAAAAAGGAATGCAAGCCGGAAACGGCACAGAAGCCGGAGCCAGATGGATGTGGTCTGTTTCAGGGAAGCAGAACAAAAGAGTGTGCCCTCGGCATCCCTGGGCCGAGAGGTGGAAGGCCCGGCCCGGCCCGGCCTGCCCTCCTTCAGCAGAGCCCAGAGTCAGCTTCTGCTGGCCCCAGACCCCGGGGCAGCTTTCTGTGTGCTCAACCCTGCCTGGCCTGGGCGCTGCCACCTCTGTGCCAGGCGCTATGGGGAGGCCAAGGAGGCCCAGGTGTGGACCCGCCACACGCCGGACCCTACTACCTGCCAGGAGCCAGGCCTCCCAGCTGGGAAAGCGGCAGCTCGAACAGGTAAAGGGATCTGCTATAGATGTTGAGCTGAGAGCCTCATTCTGGTCCGCCCCTAGAGGCCATGCCAGGCCCTCCCGTCTCCAGGGACCTGGGCTCCAGGGGCCAGAAGAGAGAGCCTGGGCTCTCCTCAGACCCACAGAGGGCCTCCGTGCCCCACTGGCACAACAAGGGCTCTGGCTGGACGACTGCCAAGGCCAGCCATTCTAGGATCTGTGCTGGAGCAACCCAAGGCGGCTTCATGGAGGAAGAGATGCCGGGCCGTCCCGGAACCATGTCACTGGGTCAAAGAGGAGAGTCCGGCTGGTTGGGCAGAGAGCTGGGCAGTGGCCCCTCTGCTTGCCCACTCGCATGGGCACGGGGGCCCACAGCCCCGTGGAGACCAGGCTGACACTGGCGGGGAGCCATTCCTCCCTAGATACTCCATCATCCACCATCCCGGCTGACGACACAGGGGAGCCTTGGGTTAGCCCGGGACGGGGGTGCAGCCACCACGGCTGCCTGCTTATGACCCCCTGTGTCCTCCATAGTGAAAGGCACCCAACTGGGGTCCTTGAAGGTCACAGTCCCGGGGTGAAGGTCACAGTCCCAGAGCTCTCCAAGTACCCTGAACACACCCAGACTGAATGTCCCAAGTCATAACTTCCCACCCGCACCCTTTCTGGCCATTGCGCCCTCCGTGTGGGGCAGGGCTATCGCGGTGGATCAGGTGTAATGCATAATTAGTCTCTAATTAAAAATGGGAAAACTAATGTCTTGTCATTGGTTTCATACGCGTACTCTTTGAAAACTGAAAGTCCTAAGAGGAAACATGGGGATACTCAAAGGGTCCTTGGAGGACCCAAGCTGGGGATGCAGACCCGGGGTTCTCCCCAAGTCCCCAGCCCTCGACCTCCAGGCTCAGGCGTGGGGGAGATCCACCCCCGCCTCGCCAGCTGGAGAGCGGGGACAGTGGGAGCTGGCCACTCACCACCCTGACCCCTGCACCTGGCCAGTGGGCACGCCACAGTGTTTGCTGAATGAATGAAAGACCACTGAACGTCCGGAAAGAAAGCTGTGTCTCGCTCTAAGGAATCCGGACCCCGAATCTTGAGCCCAAATACGCCAGGACCCACTTCCCTGACCCCAATCTCTGCAGCCCCACAGGCCGACCTGGGGCTGGGGCTGCGGCCGGGGACCCTCCTCTCAGCCCAACCCTTCCTGTCCCGTGACACCGACCTGTTCCTCCCGGTCTAAAAGCTCTTCGCTCTAAGAGCTTCAACAGAGTGAAGCCATTTCGGCCATACCAAATTTATTTATAGTTATTTTTTTCATATTTTTATTTTTTAATTATTTTTTTAAAGTAAATCTGTAGTTACTATTGCGAAAGGATGATTGTTGACATTTAAGATTTTGGCCTAAATTCAGTTTAATGATTTTGTTTTCCGCAGCACACAATGCTGACTAAACCTCCAACTAGTTATTTGTATTTCAGACGCGTGCTAGTTATTTGTCTTTGATATGCGGGATTTTTTCAAATTAAAAAGTAGAATTCCCTGGCAATCCAGTGGTTAGGACTCGGCCAGCGCTTTCACTGCTGTGGCCCCGGGTTCAATCCCTGGACAAGGAACTAAGATCCCACAAGCCGCACGGCACGGCCAAAAAAAAAAAAAAAAGAAAAAAATGTAGCATTCAGAATTTAAAAAAGAAAATAAAAAATAAATAGGGACCCAAGAACACTCACCTTGCCTGTGCCCACCTGCAGCGAAGAGATTCGAGCGGGTTCGGGACGTCCGCAGAGCATGAGGCCACACACCAGCCGAAGCCAGGGGCCATAAAAGAGGCGTCACTGGGGCCGAGGTCACAGCCGCCTCATTCCCGGGGGTGCCTCATGACGGCCACCGTGGTGACACAGCTGCACCGAGCCCAAGGGCCTGGTCTTCCCAGGACGGCTAGGAATGGTCCAGTCCTCCCTAGACCAGTGTGCCGGCTACTGGCCACAACTGCCCGCATTAGGCTCTCTCGTCTGTAATCAGCCCAGCGTCAGCCCGTGTTCACGTTCTCCATGAACGTCACGCCTGATCCCCGTGGTTGTCGCCGACTCCTAGCCCTCCTTGAAGGAGCATCTTCACGTTCAGACACCCAGCGACCCCTACTGCATCTGAGAGGAGCCCCCCGGCATCCCCAGAGGCTGCCCTGGGGACCGGCTCTGACTTCAAAGCTGCCTCCCCACGTTCCCACCCGGCTCCCCGGCCCACGAGGAAGCCCGGGGCCTGAGCGAGTACAAGAAATCAGCCGCTGATTAATACAAATCTCCGCGGAGCCCATCTGCCCAGACGTTCATTCTTCGTGGAAATTAAGCCACGAGGACCGGATGTGAGGGCTGTTCTAATGACGTTTGCAGGTAGCACTTAGCCTGGGTGCGTCCCAGCGCTGGCAGGTTTAGTGGGCCAGGTAATGGCATGCAGGTGTGCTGACTGATGCCCACAAGACAGGACGGAACCATCGAGAGCTGCTGAGGGGCCCGGGCGCTGTCTGGTTTCAGTTTGCTTTGCAGGCCCTGGAGGCTTCTCTACCCCGTTCCTGGGAGGCGGTGGGACAGCCCCAGCCCGCCCTACCTGGCTGAGCTGGGCGGAAAAGAACATCCACCCTTGGCTCTGTCACAGCTGTGACCCCAGAAACGTCTACCTGCCTGGGTTTCCCACCCAGGGAAGGGGCCTGGTACTCAGTGATGGGGAAGCAGATGTGCCTAGTGACCTGGTGGCCTGGTAGGGAGCGTACTGGGGTAGAGGGAGCTTTGGAAGGTGGGGTTCTGGGAACAGGGGAGAGTTGGGCTGGACTGGGCAGACCCTGGGCATTCTGTGAACGTTTCACCAACTGCCCATCAGCAAGTGGCACCTGGCTGCCCCTCCCACAGAGGCCCTGTCCTAAAAGCTGAACATCTGTCCTCCCTCAAATATATGGTGAAATGAAAATGGAAAAAGCAAGCCAAAAATATGATTAAAAGATGAGCAAAGACTTGAATGAACATTTCTCCAGAGGAGATACACAGATGGCCAATAAGCACATGAAAGGATGCCCGTCGTCACCGATCACTAGGGAATGCAAATCAAAACTACAATGAGAGAGCACGTCACGGCCATTAGGGTGGCTATTATCAAACACACACACACACACACACACACAAACACACACACACACACAGAAGATAACAAGTGTTGGTGAGAAGGTGGAGAAATTGGAACCTTGTGCGCTGTCGGTGGGATGTAAAACGGTGAAGCTGTGGAAACCATTATGCTGGTGCCTCAAAAAATGTAACACAAAACAACCATCTCATCTGGTAATTCCATTTCTGGGTATATAATCAAATGAAATGAAAGCAGGGACTCAAAAAGATATTTGCACACCTGTGTTCATAGCATGACTGACAATAGCCCCCAGCCTCGCCTTAGCCACAGATCTCATTTGTAAACAAACCCCACATTTCACAAGGCCTGCCCGAGAGCCTGGATCCATACGTGTGAGACTGGAGACCAATCTTCTCCCATGCGTCCCCTCAAAGAGCGAGAGCCACCAGGCTGGGGGTGGGGCATCTCCTCTTTGGACGGAGCGTGGGCTTCACTCCATAGTGAGGGTGCTCAGCCTTCTGGAGCCCAGAGCCTTGGAAGGTGAGAGGGCTGCAGGTTTGGGAATTCAAGAATAAAAGTGGTGAACAAAGCTTTGCACACGCCATGGGCACAGCAGCAGTACTCAAAACAGCCAAGAGGTAGCAACTGCCCAAATGCCCGGCAATGGGTGACGGATCAACAAGATCTGGTCCAGCCATACAATGGAATATTATCCAGCCTGAAAATGGAAGGGGATTCTGACACACACTACAGCGTCGATGAACTTGAACACATTATGCTGAGTGAAAGAAGCCAGAACAGAAACGAAAGGCCACATCCCCTATGACTGTGTTTATGTGAAGTGTCCAGAATAGGTAAATCTGTAGAGATAGAGATTAGTGGTTGCCAGGGGCTGGGGGATGGGAGAGGAGGAACTGGGGTTTCCTTTGGAACTTTGATCAAAAAGTTCCGGAACAAGACAGTGGCGATGGCACTGTACATATACGGAATGCCACTGATATGTATACTTTAAAATGGTTAAAAAGGTAAATTTCACATTAGGTCCATTTTATCACAATAATTTTTCTTAAAGAACCGCAGTCAAAAAGGACGACGCAGGATGAATACTCCAGGGCTCCAGCCGAAACTCCTTAACCCGCAGGTCAGGCGGGCAGGGCAGGGAATCCGCGTGCTGAACCAGCACCCTTGCTGCTGAGGACCTGGGGTAAATGGGCAAAGGTCTGAAGCACAGCGGGGTCTCTGCCCCAACAAGGTCACAGCCACACACCTCGCGATTCAGAGGCACTGCCCATAAACCCGGAAGGCCTGAGGGGCCACAGACCCCCACCTGCCACGTGCTATGTGCAGAAGCAGTATTCCTTGGGAAAGACCTTCCAGGATGCCAAGAAAGAACGCTTTGTTACAATTAATTGTTTACATTTTGATTTTTGTTCTTCTCTCCTTCTTGGTCTCATTCAGCTTTTTTGCTGCAAACATCAAGTTGCCAGGCTTCAATAGAAACAATGTCTTGGGGCACTAGGGAGAAACAATTAGCCAATTAAACTTTAATTAACTGTGGACACAGACCAAAAAAAAAAAAACAGCATGCACGAGTGACGCTAGGACTAGTTGAGAAAATTCGAGCTCCCAGCCCCCTTGGGTGGGGCCCTCAAGGTACAAGTCACGGATGAGAGTGACAACCACAAGGTGTGCAGCTTACCCGACACCCACAGGGACCAGAAAGCACCCCCCCACCCGCAACAACCACCGCCAAGAGGTCAACCAGCCAGTCCAACCCTCTGTTCACAGATGGGGAAACTGAGGCCAGAGAGGAGCACAGGGGCCTGCCCACGTGCCAGGAGGTGCAGCGGCCAAAGCAGGGCTTGGATGCAACACTCCTAACCCCCCACCCCGACTTCTCCATTGCACGTGTCTGCTGCCACTATAGGCACCCAAGTCCCCTCTCCCCAGGAATGATCCTAAGTGAGAAAGGAGTCGATGGGTAGGACTCGCCCACCAAGGATCACGAAGACACCTCCCTGGCCATCAGCTCCTCCCTGAACCCCTTCCAGGGGTAGAGGGGCCAAAACAAAGGCCCAGGTCACTCACAGCTCATCAGGCCTGCAGGGACTCAACCACCAGAATGGAAACTTCCGGGGCTCCCCTGGTGGCGCAGTGGTTAAGAATCCGCCTGCCAATGCAGGGGACACAGGTTCAAGCCCTGGTCTGGGAACTAGATCCCACATGCCGCGGAGCAACTAAGCCCGTGGGTCACAACTACTGAGCCTGTGCTCTAGAGCTCGCGAGCCACAACTACTGAGCCCACAAGCCACAGCTACTGAAGCCTGGGCGCCTAGAGCCCGTGCTCCACAACAAGAGAAGCCACCGCGATGAGAAGCCCGCGCACCGCAACGAAGAGTGGCCCCCGCTCGCCACAACTAGAGAAAGCCCGCGCGCAGCAACGAAGACCCAACACAGCCAAAAATAAATAAATAAAATAAATAAAATTATAAAACAAAAAACGAGACTTCCCCAACCCTTGTCCACTATGCGGGCGATGACGGCCAGGAAGCAGAGAGAAAACCACTCCCAGCACCAGTGAGAAAACGTGGGGTCAGCATCTGAACGGCTTATTTGACCCTGCGTGTGCCTGCACGCGTGTATACACACGTGTGCCCGGTGATGAGTTCCTCTCTGAAAGCGGACGGGCTAAAAACATCCTGAAATGACAGCCCTCAGTTAAAAAGAGGAAACGCTTTCAGGCAGAAGCTCGGAAAGCCTCAGCCAAAAGGCCTGCAGGCGGCTCTGCGGGGCCTGGAGACTGCGCCTGCCCCTCGGCAGCTGTATTTTAATATTTTAATCAGTAATTAGCGCCGAGTGGATGCTGAGGACGCCAGCCTGGATCGCCTCCTGACGACATCGGGGCGGGGGTGCTGATGAACTCACTGCAGCCTGGGCATCAGCAGCAGACAGGCCGCAGGTGAGCGCAGGGCAGCCGCGCTCAGCAAACGCATGAACTGACGCCAGGGAAACGAGGGAACACGGGGAGGCCCGGGCGAGGAGATCGGGCTGTCGGATGGATGCCCCGAGGCTGCCTGCTCCTTCCCTGAGCAGAGCCCGGGAGCTGCCAGCATTCATCGAGGAGGAACTGACATCTCGATCTCGAACGCAGGGCAGTGGGACGAGGGTGGCGGGTGAGGTTGGCACTCCAGGCACAACGGGACGGGCTGTCGGCCACCCCCCTGCCCCGCTGCCAAGGCCACCGCCACCGGCTCCGCATGGGTTGGTACAACGAGGGCACCACCCCCGGGACTCACGCACGCAGACAGGCAGCCGCACCGTCTCAAATCTTCCTCCAGCAGCTGAGACGGGGCCCATCTGCAGACCCATTTTATAGATGGGAAAACTACAGCCCCCAGGGGTGAGGTGACCTGTGGGTCAAGCCCACTCCCCAGCGCCACACTCTGTCCCAAGCCCCCAAAGGTGCCTCAATGGGTCCACTTTTACCTGGCTTCCAGAAGGAGGCATCGGCACTCTCAAGAAGCCCGGTGGTGAGTGTTTGCCGGAGGGGCCGGGGCAAGAGAAAGGGTCATGGCAATAGCAGGACAGGTGGGAGGTCTGGCAGAGCAAACTGGTTTCCTCCCATGTGCCAAATCCAGTAGACTGTCAGGGTCCTGGGGCACGTGCAGAGGGGCTCGGTGGGAAGGTGCTGGGATCGATAAGTGATGCCTGCCCAGGGCTCTGCAGGGGGTGGCGGCATGTGCCAGGCACTGCCATGCCAGGGGGATGGAGGAGGGGAAGGACAGGCTGATGATAAAAGAGGGTCCCAGGCAGAGCGGAAGAGTGGGACAGAGGGCAAGCAGGAAGGGCACCTCTCCCGCAGAGACAACCGCCGAGGGGCCCTGGGGCTGGGACAGAGCAGATCCCGGCTCTGGACGCAGCCAGAGCAGGTGGCAGCTGACCTGCGGACAGTCGGAGGGACTGGGATGCTGGCGGACAGGGCCTGCCTGCCACATCCAGGACAGCTGTGACCAGCCAGCCCACCACCAGGGCCCTCAGGCCGCCCGTGAGGCCCCAGCCCTAGCCCCCGCCTCCTAGAGCCCTGATCCCAGGGAGGTGGGTTTCCTCAGCTGTTACAGACCCCTCGTTTCAAACTGTGCTTTTAACCTCTTCAGAACACTTCCTATAAGCAAGATGTCAGGCAAAATACGAAAGAGAAAACAGATAAAAGTGGACTCACTCAGGGCTTCCCTGGTGGCGCAGTGGTTGGGAGTCCGCCTGCCGACGCAGGGGACGCGGGTTCGTGCCCCGCTCCGGGAAGATCCCAGGTGCCGCGGAGCGGCTGGGCCCGTGAGCCATGGCCGCTGAGCCTGCGCGTCCGGAGCCTGTGCTCCGCAACGGGAGAGGCCACAACAGTGAGAGGCCCGCGTACCGCAAAAAAAAAAAGCTGATGGTCAGCCCTCCCCTCCTGAGTCAGGCCTCCTGTGGCCTCTCCCCAGACAGCCCTGCCAGCCTCCACGCTGCCTCCCAGCCCCCATATCGCCCTCCTGGCCTCCACACTGGCCCCAGATTAGCTTCCCAGCCCCCTGCAGATGGCAGAATTCCACAGAGCTGACCACTCCTTGCCCCTGCAAACAGCTGCCTCGCTTGGCAGAGGGAAGGGGCACGGCAGAACACAGAACTCGGCCTCCGCAGGACCCAAATCGACCCCCCAGTTCCACCACCGCCGTGGGACACAAGCGAGACGCTGCCTCTCTCTGGGCCTCGGTTTCCTTCCTCACTTCCTGAGGCCCCTGAAAACGGCAGGAGCTCACGGATGCAAAGATCTGGGCACACAGCGCACCGGGCTCTGCAGGAGGCGGGAAGCACGGGCCGGGAAGCACGGGAGGGGTGCCGGCAGGAGGGCTCCCAGCAGGGCCGGCACGTGGGGGGAACACTGCGCGCCCCGCCTCGTGCACTGACTTAAGGAGAGGCCTGTCGTCCGCCCCCGGCCATGCTGACGGCCAGGTTTAACGGGTTCGGAAGTTTCTGAGCCCAGCAAAATGTTTTCACGGATAATAAATAGGAGAATTCAACCCGTCTACTAGAGGGTGTGCTCTGCTCTTGAACTCAGATGAGAGAAACAGCCTTGCAGACCTTCCTCCCAGGGTTGTTACTTCTACTCAAAACGGGGTGCTAAAGTGAGCCGAGCTGACCAGGTAGGGCTGCAGGTCCAGGGCGGCCCAGGCTGGGGACACACAGGGAATCGGGCCCCCGACGTGGACGATGGGGCCCCAACCGGGGAAAGATCCTGGAGGGGCCCCCTGGGCCCGCCTGGGCCTCCTGACCCACCGAGGGCACCAGGGCCTTCTGCGACATGCCTCACCCTCACCCCATCGCCACCAACAGCTTCCTGGCTCCTCCAGTGAGATCCACAGACTCACGCAAAGACAGGCTGGTGCACCGCCCCGCACCCCAGGTTGGATTCTAGGCACCGGAAGAGAGCATGAACGTCCCTACAGCCAGGCAGCCCGTGGCCCGGTCAGGGCACTGTGACCGCAGCCCTGGTGAGGAAGGAAACTGCTTAGGCGGTGGATAGCACTGGGCCCAGGGGGCATCCCCGCCGTTTTAAATAGCGCGATTTGAGCCAAGGCCCCGGGAGGTGAGGGTGGTGGCCCTGCGGTGTGGTGAGAGCCTTGCAGGCTGAGGGGCAGCCTGCAGGGAAGCCCGCGATGAGAATGAGTGAGTGAGTGAACTGGCAGGAAGCCAGGAGTGGGGCCCAGGACCACCCAGAGCCAGAGGCCGGCCATGGCCTCCTGGAGGCTGGGGTCCACCCCCCGGGCCCCCGCTCCCTCCTCCCTTCTCCCTCCCTGCCTGATGCCCACCCAGAGGACAGACTCCCCTCCTACAAAGCTTTCTCAGTTCCACCCCTGGCTTCACGGTGCAAGTAAACACGCCCAGTAGGTGGCTGGTCCACAAAGGATTATAATGAAGATGATGATGAAATCTCCGTCTGTTCACTGACCACCGGGTCCCAGCACACACGAACAGCTATCCGTAACACAGCGCCCGTGGGGCTCCGATCAACAGGGGAGAGCTGGTACGACCATTCGCATCTTCCAGATGAGGAAATAAGGTTCCGGGAAAGTCGCCAGCCCAGGGTCACTGCCTGGACCGACCCCAGCAGTAATGCCAGGCAGGACCAGATGTGTTGGCAAAGCCACCACTTCACCACCGCCCTACTTAGGAGGCTCACAGCGAGGAGATGAGGCTGTCCTTCCATGGTGACTTTTATCCACAATCTCTGGGACCAAGACACCAGAAGAAAGCCACAAAAACCCTGCAGCCTCACCGGGATCCTCCGTCCAAAACTGCCAACCAGATTCCATGGTAAGGCATCCCGGGAAGACCCAGCCCATCCCGGCCGCCCACTCGGCCTTCCCGCGCTCCTTCCCTTCCTGGGCCCTGTGCATCTGACGGACGCCCAGAACAGGACTGGAGGGAACGCGAGAAGGATTCACACGCCATCAGGGAGGGAGCAGGGCCCCGGTCTCAGCAGCAAGCGCCGCCGGCTCACACTCGCCACACCAGGCGGCTTGGCCTTTAGCTCCCATCTCAGGCCCTTCGCTCAAACCTTCCCTGACAGGACTGGTTTGAGCAGAAACCTAACACCTTTAATGGGAAAGTACCAGGGACAGGGGCCAAGAAAAAAAAGACTTCCAGAACCAACTTTCTGGATCCCTCAGCTCCTGCTGGAGCTTGCTGGATGGGTGAGCAAGAAAAGGGACAAATTACTAGTAAAAGCGATAAGACCCGTATGTTTGCTTCCTGGCTGAGGCCGCATAACACTACCCTGCCCTGGGCCGTCATGTCCTCGTTCTATCCCTGCAGAAACAAACGCTCAAAGAGTCCAAGTACCCGCAGTGCGATGCACACTGGGTCTAACCGACAGGAAGCCCCTCTCCCCGCCGCCCACCCCCTCCATCGCCGTGCTCTGGATGGATGAGAGAAGGCTGGCTGCACCCGGGGTCCCGCAGCCCTCCAGTGTCTCCGGGGGTCCACCTGCCTGCCGCGGGCCGGGAAGCATTGGGAGGCCAGTCGGCATGAGCTGCCCCTCCCAGCGCCCCTCCCAGCGCTCCTCCCAGGGTCAGGAAACACCTTCTGGAATTTCATGCACCCCAAAACATCAGCTCCTCCTCCACACCCGCCCCGAAGGGAAAAGGGGAAGCCCAGGGGCCCGGGGGCGGGCGGAGGACCCCGCTGGTTCTGGAAACACGAAGAATATGCCGGCACATCAGCCCAACTCCGCACGGTGGCTTGCTGGGGAGGGGGGTGATCACTCCCCCACAACGGGGGGCTTTTGCCGCAGCCGAGCTCACACTGCACGTGACCCGCTCCGTGCCCACACAGCAGAGGAAGGGCTCCGGGGTCACGGCCACACGGGGGGCCAGCACGGCCAGCTTTCCCACCCCTTTTTTCTACCGTGACCTGCACAACGGCTCATCTGGGTAACCCTCGGAAGGCAAAGGCCATGCAAGTCTCTCCGTTTGATCTCTGCCATAGTAAGTGTTTAATAAATTCTTGGTAAATTGAATGCTTAACGGGTGGATGCGTGGAAGGACCAAGGAATGAGTGTCTTTTCGCTTCTCAAGGAATGACTCCGATTTGAGAGACTTGGGAAGCCGAGAGGCAGCTGTTCAGTAAAAGAACACGACCACCCAGAAGCCAGACAGGACCTGAGTGCTATAAGCCTCCTTCAATAACAGCAAAGGAAAAAAAAAAAAAAGACCTGGAAATTTCTAAACCAGCCTGAGACTAACAAGCTAGCTATCCCATAAGGATCCTTTCTGCTGCTGAATCCTATGTAAGTGGAGGATGCCCGGGCAAAAAGTGCAAAAGAAAGAAACCTTAAATCCCTGCCCCCACCCACCCCCATGAGAGACCACAGGCAAGAATCGGCCTCAGTGTCACACTCAACATGGGCTCCAGGCAATTCCGGTCGGCAGAGGCTGGACTCGCCCCTACTGATCGATCCTTCTGCCCGCGCCGGGCCAGTGGTGGCAGTCAGGGGACAGCAGAACAAGCATCACATCTTCACGGTCTGACATCACTGAGCACCGCCAGGCACACCTGGACTAGCCTGGGCGTCCCCACTGGACGGGGCTCCTGGAGGGCCTAAGGTGAATCTGGCCCGTGGGAACCTGGGCGAGTGTCTGCTGTCTCTGCGCCCAGAGCCAACTCTCACGTGGTGACGGCCTTCCCAGGCCCATCCCAGGAAGTCACACCTGAGTGAGGGGCCCGATCTCCCCAGACCTGCTCCCTGTCCCGCAGTCTGGAGCCTCAGCTCTGCCTGCCCGTCCACAACTGCCCTGGGGCGGGGACGGTCCCAAAACGGGACCAGGGCAGGCAGCGGTGCAGCGGGGAGGAGCCGGGGTCTTGCTTACGTGCGTGCTTTCCAGGGGATCCCGTCCCCGGACGTCGGGGGGACGAGCTGAGCAAAGCAAAGGCTCTGGTCAGTGGCTCCCACATGGGGAGAACCTCCTCTCGGCGCCCCGGCCTCTGCTCGCCCCACGTCAAACTCTGCTCGGGCTGCTGACCACGGGTTTACCGCGCTCAGAAAACTAGGCAGGGAAGGGGGAGTGCAGTACACGGATGCTCAGCCAGATAGATGGACACAGGGAGGACGGCGGGAGGGCCAGGCTGGGCTCCGGAAGTCTGCGCGAATAAAACGATACAGAGAATCTAAGAGAGGGGAAGCTGCCACCAACCCGTGCTGGCCACCAAACCTGGGGGCGGGGAGGGGCCAGGAGCAGCGGCACCGTCGTTTAATGAGCACCTACTACGGCCGGGCACCATGCAGAGGGCTCGCCGGCCCACGTGGTCCTTGGCAAACCGAGGTGGGTCAGAGTCACTGTGTCATCTGCCAACATCGTCGGCCAGTAAGTGGACCCGGGTTGTCAACCAGGTCTGTCGGAGTCGACGTGAAGGGCAGGAACGGAACCAGGGCAGCCCTGCCCTTCCCAGAGCCTCGGGTCTCCCTGCAGGACGTGAGGCTGAGCCCAGGCCCCTCGGCTCCTGCGTTGCATTCCCGGCCCCCACAGTCGGTGACTCACAGTCCAGATCCCCTGCCCATTCCTGGCTTGCCCCGAGCGGCCCCTCTGCAGGCAGCTGGCACGCCCCGCCGGGGTCAAACCACCCCACTGGAACCGCTGACGACCAGAAGGGATGCCCCCTTTCACAGTGTTCGGCCATGGTTGGCAGGTCACGTGACGAGAGTTGACTCCAAATTTATGTACATCTTACATGACTGCACTCGGCTCAAGCAAAGTAATGAGCACCGACTATAGGCTGGGCACTGTGTGTGTCACAGCTGGCCAAGAAATGGGTTTGGCCAGGGTTTATCCTGTCTTTTCCTCTATGCAATTATTTTAAATACCAGTTGTGTGTCTGAGTGTGCGTGTGTGTGTGTGTGTGTGTGTGTGTGTGTGTGTGTTCCAAAGTCCAGAGCCACTGGCTTCTCCCCTGCCCAGGGCACTTCTGGCCACAAGGAGAAATAAGAACAGAAAAGAGGTTCTAAGCCATCTAAAAGCAAGACTGTGAAAACTGAGAAAAGCCCCACTTATGGGAAAGGACACCAGCACAGCTCCATGCAAGCTCCCAAGGCTCCTGCCCCAGCAGACACGCCCCCAGGCAGAGGGGAAGAAGGCGGCCTCAGAGTCCTGGACAAGTGCCCTACAGCCAGAGGGACTTGGGTGAGTCATTTAAGAGAGGAAGAGAAACCTCTAAGAGCTGGGTGCTGACACTAAGAGACAGGCTCTTGAACAGGTCCCGGAATCTCGTTTCTAGAGAATTCCAGAACTAAAGAAGAGGACCGTCAGGCCCAGGTGGCTTATGGGAAACTCCTAGTCATTGATGCTAATTTGACACTTTACAGCGCTTCAAATAAGGGCTCTTCTTGGAACTGACTCCTCAGCGTTTGCAAGTGCAAATACAAAACTCCCCTCGCGTTTCATAAATCATGTATTCACAGAACTCATCCGCAAACACCAGGTCCCTTACGATAATGGTCCTCAGATAAAGCAGGCAATAAATATCCTCTGATATTTCCCATCGGCAGGTGGAAATGGCCCCGGGTAGTCCTGTGCCGGCAGCAGAGGGAAGGGCCCTCCAAGAGCACGCAGGAACTCAGGAACAGCTGGGCCACAGGGCGGCAAAGAGCCACGCCTGATTCAAGCCCTCGGCCCCCGATCCATCAACAAGGTATCACGTCCTGACCCCACCTTTTACAATGAGGGACTTTGGAACTGTTGGCTTCCAGATGGAACGTGACACCCTGCTTTGACACTCTGAACACAGGCTCACCGGGAAGCCACAATGAGCCATACCCTCACCTGGCCTTTTGCACCTGCCCGGCGTCAGGTTCCCCTCACCTGTGCCAGCAGGACTCCCAGACAGCTGCCAGGGACACTTGCTGAGAACACGGGGAGACTTCCCGGGTTATCTGCCATGGACCTAGGGGATCACCTCCAGGGACCAGGGATCTCAGATAATCCCCCCCGCCCCTTGCCCGACACCTGCTCAGAGCCAGACGGCCCTGCTTGTTTCAGTATAATCTTGAGGGCTCCCTTCTCGGAGCACCACAGTAAAAGCGGTACCTGCATCACCTCAGCCGACCCACGGAGCTGGTACCCTTTCTCCCACAAAGAATGGGAGACTCGGGGCAGGAAGTAAATGCTTAGGGTCGCTCAGCTAGAAAGGCAGGGCCAGGGCTGCATCCCCGGTACTGGCCTTGTCCAGGCCCGGCTTTCCCCCCATCCTCCTGGATTCAGGACGCCTGACTTCACCCTGAGCAGCCTGAGAGGCGGGAGGGGCCGTCCCGCTGCCCCAGCCCCCAATGCACCCCCTCCTGTTTGTAACACAGCCAGGCCTGCACCTGCCCACCGGGCTCTGCGCGGAGGGGCCCAACCCGGAAAGAGGCCACTCACCTTCCCAAAGTCTCGGACATCGAAGAGGTCGAAGGGGTCAAACAGCTCGCTGTTCCTGAGTCCAAATTTGTCATGGCAGACTTTAAGGAAGGTGCGGATATTCTTCAAACACAGGAACTAGAGGAGAGAAGGGAAAATTACTCAACCTGCACGGTCTGTACGGGCAGTAATGCTAACAGCTGCAAACTCTGCCTCCGTGCGCCGACCTGGACCAGCGCTTCCCTGCTCGGAGAAGACACCACGGCCATGCCACTGGCCCTGGCCATTCCTGGCCATCTGCCCCGTGCCCCTGCCCAGGGATCCACACGTTTCAACTCCGACAATCACGGCTGGAACACAATACGCTGGTTTTCAGTCAGCAGGCACAGAGCGGGCACTCACACAAGTGCACACTGCCTTCCCCACACAGACACAGCCCCCGTTACTTTACACATGACAAAGCCCTACAGCAGCCATGGGGACCCCTGGAGCAGCACATGCCAGACAGGCAGGGGGCCACTGGGAGCACAAAGGCCAGCGTCAAAATCCCAGATCTGGGGCTTCCCTGGTGGCGCAGTGGTTGAGAGTCCGCCTGCCGATGCGGGGGACGGGTTCGCGCCCCGGTTCGGGAAGATCCCACGTGCCGCGGAGCGGCTGGGCCCGTGAGCTGTGGCTGCTGAGCCTGCGCGTCCGGAGCCTGTGCTCCACAACGGGAAAGGCCACAACAGTGAGAGGCCCGCGTACCGCCAAAAAAAAAATAAATAAATAAAAATCCCAGATCAGCATCCACAGTACCTCCTCGACCCAGTAACCCAGTATCTGAGCTCCCTGCTTGAAGTGGGCTTGGCAACACAATCGGAGGCATGCGGTGAGGGGGCAAACAGGGTCCCCAGCTTCAGTCCCCGTGGAAAAAGCTGGTAAAGACTTGGGGGCGGCAGGCAAGGTGGCCTGGAGCCCAGACCTTGGAGTCACAGGGCCCCGGGTTTGAATCCTGTCCAATGACTCTAGCGGGACCAGGGGAGAGTGGCTTCGGCTCCTGAGGTCTGGTTCCCTAACAGGACGTGCCTGGCTGGGTTAACTATCCACCCTGACGGCACAGACTGGGCATTAGGTAGGTGGGAGCCATCAGCCCACCCAGTCCAGCTCGGCGTGGGCGTCCACGAGGTGAGGACCACGGCGCACACAGCTGAACGCTAACCCAGGCTTCAGACCAGTTGTCCCCATGGTAACCACTCACTAAGGGCCCAACAGCTCAACTTCAATAGACCTGCAGAGAGCCTGGACTCCTCACCGGAAATTCAGACGAACAGACAGATCTGGATGAAGGATGGCTCAGAATCAGAAGCTATGCAGGCCCAGCGTAAACCAAGATGTGCTGAGGACGCCCACAGGGCACACGGCACCCCAGCAGAGATGTGAATCTCCCCACCCAGCTGCACCCAGCGGGCATCACCCCCGGCTGCGGAGCACCCCCTCATCGGGCCACTCCTCCCTCCCGGCTGGAGCTGGTCAGAGACGACCCCGGCTTACGTGCTTGTGGTATATTAACTATTCTCTATCTGTGTGTGTGGGTATCTGGGTGTGTGTATCTCTGTGCGTTTATCTTTGTGTATCAGGATGTATCTGTGTTTGTACCTCTGTGTATTTATCTGTGTATATGTGTGTTTGTGTGGTTTGTACCTCTGTGTGTTTATCTGTGTATATCTGTGTTTGTGTGTTTCAGTGTGTATCTGTTTGTATCTCTGTGTGTTCATCTGTATATATCTGTGTGTGTGTGTATCAGGATGTATCTGTTTGTATCTCTGTGTGTTTGTGTATATCTGTGTGTTTGTGTGGTTCAGTGTGTATGTGTGTGTTTATCTGTGTGTATCAGGACGTATCTGTGTTTGTATCTCTGTATTTATCTGTTGTGTATCTGTGTGTTTGTGTGTATATGTGTGTGT
Organism: Inia geoffrensis; assembly: GCA_036417435.1. Classification (NCBI taxonomy): domain Eukaryota; kingdom Metazoa; phylum Chordata; class Mammalia; order Artiodactyla; family Iniidae; genus Inia; species Inia geoffrensis. Next base: position 114,951,032 of record CM070906.1, on the reverse strand, counting down.
ATCTCTGTATCAGTGTGTATCTGTTTATCTGTGTATGTCTGTGTGTATGTGTATTTTTTCTGAACACCTGAGAGTAAACTGCAGACGTGACCCCCTTCCCCCAAACATCTGAGCGTGTATTTCCTGAGAACAAGAACACCCCCTCCACAATCCCAGCACCAATGTCAAAATCAGGCAATTGGGGCTTCCCTGATGGCGCAGTGGTTGAGAGTCCGCCTGCCGATGCAGGGGACACGGGTTCGTGCCACGGTCCGGGAAGATCCCACATGCCGCGGAGCGGCTGGGCCCGTGAGCCATGGCCACTGAGCCTGCGCGTCCGGAGCCTGTGCTCCGCCATGGGAGAGGCCACAACAGTGAGAGGCCCACGTACCACCACCAATTAAAAAAAAAACAAAAATCAGGCAATTAACGTAGGTCCTACACCTTACCTCAACTAGACACAGGACTCACATTTCTTCAATAGATAAAGATAAAGGACAATCAAAACGTCCTGATAGAAAAAAAAATATTCTGGCCCAGCATCCAATCTCGGCCCACACACGATTTTAGTCATCACGTCCCTTTTGTCTCCATGAACCTAGAGGAGCGTTCTCCAACAGAACCTTCTGGAAGGATGGAAATGTCCTGTGTGTGCCGTCCAGTAGGGCAGCACCAGGCACACGTGCCCGCTGAGCGCTTGAGATGTGGCCAGGCCAACTGAACAACTGCACTTTTTTAAAAAAATAAATTTACTCATTATTTTTGGCTGCATTGGGTCTTTGTTGCTGTGCGCAGGCTTTCTCTAGCTGCGGCGAGCAGGGGCTACTCTTCGTTGCCGTGCGCGGCCCTCTCATTGAGGTGGCTTCTCTTGTTGCGGAGCATGGGCTCTCGGCGCATGGGCTCAGTAGTTGTGGCACGTGAGCTCAGTAGTTGTGGTTCGCGGGCTTAGGTGCTCCGCCGCACGTGGGATCTTCCCGGACCAGGGCTCAAACCCGTGTCCCCTGCATTGGCAGGCGGATTCTTAACCGCTGAGTCACCAGGGAAGCCCAACAACTGCACTTTTAATGTAACTGTATTCTAATGAATTTAAATTTAATAGCAAAACCGGCTACAGCTACTGGTTTAAACGTGTGGACCTAAAACACTCCAGTCTTTGTCTTCCTTGACCGGACATTTTTGAAGAAACACAAACACAAAAAGACAAATACTGTAGGATTTCGCCGACATGCGGGACCTAGGATAAGTAAATCCATGGAGACAGAAAGAGGGCGGAGTCTGGGGAGTTAGTGTTTAATGGGGACAGAGTTTCAGTTTGGGAAGATGAATAAGTTCTGTCTGTTACACAGCATTGTCAATGTACTCAATGCCACTGAATCGTACACTTAAAAATGGTTAAAAAGGTAAATTTGTTTGTTTGTCTGTTATTGGTGTTAACCTGTTTTATTGTGAAGCATAACACACACAATGGATCCCCAGAAGAAGGTAGATTTCTGGTTTTGGCCGCACCCTGCCCCGCGGCATGTGGGACCATCGTTCCCCCACCAGGGATCGAACCCGCGCCCCCTGCATTGGAAGCGCGGCACCTTAACCACCGGACCGCCAGGGAAGTCCCAATGGTAAATTTTACGTCTTGTATATTTCACCACCATAAAAAATTTTAATTCACAAAACAGACCCACAGGGAGGAGGCCACATGAGGACGGAGGTGGAGACTAAGGTGATGCTCCCAGGAGCCAAGGAAGCCACCAGGAACTGGGAGAGGGCCTGGGACACATTCTTCCACCAAGACGCCAAGAGACAGCCCACCCTGCGGTCACCTGGATCTCAGACGCCCAGAACCGCGACTTCAGCTGTTTGAACACCCCCCACGCCCCACCTGGAGGAGGGGCCTGAACCAGAGCTGCGCCGGCCCCCTCAGCCCTGCAGCTCCAGACCCTCTTCCCGGCCGCCCTGCAGGCCCGGCTGCGGCGTCCAGCCGGCTCCAGCCTTTTCTGCACCACTCGCCTCTGATTTCCACTAAGCCTCTATTTTAATTCCTCCTCAGCCTCCCATTTTTAGAGTTAATTACACAGCTCCTAACCATAATGGCAGCCGGCAAGGTCAGGCTTCCCTTGGGGGCTCAGGCGGGGCAGGCGACCCGTGTGCACAGTGTCTGCCCGGCCTGGTCCCACCCCCACTGTGGCCACTCAGGCCCCTCACCTTCCAGAACCGCTCCCTGTGTGGTCTGGGCCCACCCCAGGCTGGCAGTGGACAACAGCCGCACAGACAGGCTCGGACCGCAGGGAAAGGGGCACGGCAGGACTGGGAGAAAGCACCGGGCCGGCAGCGGTTCACGGGTGCCTGTGTGCCTGGCACTGCGCTGCAGCCTCTGCTCTCCCTCCAGGAATTCACCCCATTTCACAGGTAAGGTAACTGACGCCCAGGCACTGGAGAACTTTGGCTCCAGATTAGAAGGTGGCCAAGCCAAGAGTTGAACCCACGTGTGCTTCCAGACTGGTGAAGGCCCTTTGAGAGGATGGGGCCTACCTCCAGGATGCCCTGAGTCCTGGGTCCCCCTTGTCCGGTGTGCTTACCAACAGCATCCCTTTCACTCCCATAAGTGGCCCTGTGTGAATAAGGGATATGGTCACCGTCTCCCTCATTGTACACTTAGGGAAAGTGAGGCCCAGAGACTCACCTTCCTCCAGTCCCCTCCTTCCCCACCACCCCTGGGCCGGGAGGTCGGAGCCTGGCCAATCAGAGCCACGTGGTCCCTCATTCCCAGCAGAATCAGCTTCCGGGACAGAGACTCCTGAGGGGTGAGGGTGAGGGGGCCAGGGCTGAAGTGGCTGCAGGGACGTCTCAGCCACAGGCTGGGTGACAGTGGGCGGAGGCAGCGGCCAGCGCGAAGCCAGAAGCTGCCCACCCTTGTCTTGTGGCCAGAGAAGGCCTGATAGCCGGCCGTGTCCCTGTGGCCTCAGGGGTAAGTGGCATGAAGGGCGGCCACAATAATGGTCTGTCCCAGGAAAACCGGCCCCTTGACAAGCGGCCCAGACCGGAGGCAGCGCCGTTGTATTGGTTGAGGGCATCTTGTGGGGCGTGGGCTCCCCCAGCCCCAGACACGGGGGGAGGAGGGCCCAAGCAATCCCTTGTTGAGGCCTGGCCACTGCGCCGAGAGGCGGGACCGCCTATGTCCTCTAGTCCCAGGCCCTTTTCAGCCTCCTCCGACCTGATCAGGCTGAAATCAGATTAGCGTGAGGGCACAGGCTCCACGGGTCGCCGCCCACCTCCCCAGGCACAGCCGGACAGGACAGCCCAGGCCTGCTGTTCATTGTCACCTGTCACTTAGCTGTCCCCAGGCCCCAGCGCGGGGATCCGGGATGTGATAGGCAGAGCAGGGTCCTGAGAGCCAGGGGCCGTGTCTGAGCCTCGTGGCCCCCGTGCACCCTCGGCGGTGGGGGGGGGGGGGGCGGGGGTACTTCCTGGCCAGGCTCAAGCAGCTCCATTACGGCCTCCTAGTGGTCAACCCACTGATCATGGAGACACCGCCAGGGACAGCCCCACCCCATGGAGGAGACACAGAGGCCCTTCCCCACTGGGCGGGCAGCCTTCAGGCCACCAGGGCCCCTCCTGTTACACCCCCGCCCAGGCTTGCCGTCCCCCAGGCAATACTGGGACGGGGCCCCCAGAGCTCACGTCCACTGCTCACGCACCTCAGCACTGAGATGCTGGTGCAAAAGGGGGAACTGAGGCACAGGGTGCTGAAGCCACTTGCGTGAGGTCACATGGCAGCAGGGAGCCCGGGATTTGTGGTTTGAATGCAGGTGGCCAGGGAACCGCCCACAGGGCGAGGGAGGGAGGTAACAACGGCTGCTTGCCGTCCTGCTCCAGTGACAAACCTACTACCGCCTGCGACGGCCCCCTGAGCTGTGCACCCCATTCCACAGATGGACAAAGTGAGGCTCAGGGCAGCTAGACCATGGGTGGGTCCAAGTTCCTGCCAGAAACAGTGCAGCTGGGATGATGACCACAGGCCCCTGCCTGAAGTGGGGAGGGGAAGCCCTGTCAAAGCCCAGGTGAAGGGAAAGGGGCGGGGTCTGTGTGTTCAAGGCCTGGCTGGCTGCCCTGCCCCTTGGAGCCCCCAGGGAGCTGTGTTGGGCCATGAGGGAGGCGCCCGGCCCAGGGGTGCTGGGCTCTGTGGGATGTGACTCACCCCTCTGTGCATACCTGGCTCCTGGTTCCAACCCCCCGCCCCCACCGTGTGTGCTTGGCAAGTCTCACTGCTACAGTGAGGGGCTAGACTAGGGTCCGGGGATGCCAGGCATCTCACACTGGCTCATAAGAATCTCCAAAGCTCCCATGTAGCAAAAGGGTTTCCATGGCACCAGGCTCTGGGCTAAGGGATGGGCTGCTCACAGCATCCCAGAGTCATTCCTAATTCACCGACAAAGAGACTGAGGTCCCAAGAGGTTACCTAGCCTGCCCAAGGTCACTAGCAAGGACGTGGCAGAGCTGGGAACTGATCTGGGTCCGTTTAACCTCCAAGGCCAGACTCCTGATAGTTTATAGGTTTCTGAGCAGGGAGTCAATAAGATTTTTTTTAAAAAAAGAAAATAATACTTGCAGGAAAATTCAGTCTGGTCGGGGTGACGGGGAGACACTGAAGGTAGGAGCCCAGCCTTTGCACTTGACAGGCAGGCTCCACCCACAGAAATCGTGGCCCACGAATCAGCCAGTGGGTGGGGGAATTTGGAAGGACTGCTGCACACACGGGGACCGACCAGCGTGCCCCACTTCATTGTTTACTGAGACCTTCTGCTTTTAGGTCTGCATTCGATCCATCCCGACTATGGACTTTCACTTTGAGCCCTAGTTTGCAGGTGTGGAAGCCAAGGTTCAGAGATTTGGCAAAAGGAGGGGTGACCTCTCCTGGTGCCCTCTTGCCTCTCACAGGGCTTGTCCCAGGGGAAGAAGTCCCTTTGGCTGCCCCCAGGCTAAGTCAGGAGGCCAGCAGCCTTCAGCTCCCAGAAGTGATTGGGGCCCACATCCCTGCCAACATTCCTCCCCTCCCCATCCCCCGCACGTGGTCCCCGACACGCAAAGCTCCTCTGGGCACTCTGGCTGGCATCCCCGGCCCACCCACTCCACCACACAGTCCCACCACCCCCAGGGTCTCCAGGGCAGGGCCGGAAGGCACAGACGCACATTCCAGCCCAGACCCTGGCCTGGCTGCTGGGCTGTGCCTGCTCCAACTCAACGGCCCTATCTTCTCCCGCCTCAGTTTTCCCATCTGTAAAATGGGGAAGTCTTGCCCACTGACTCCTACAATGCTGGGCCCCTCACTCAAGAAAACTGCTTTACGAAGGGACAGTTGACACTGGGACCTCCCAAAGTCCCTGTGCCCAGAGCTTCCCTGGGCCACCATGCCCTGCAAGGGGGGAGGTGGGGTCTGGCCCCGACGGCCCCTCCAGGGCCCTGTGATCTGCACCCCCTCCTGGGCATAGTCAGCCAGAACTGAGGAGTGGCCGCACCCCAGACGGAGCTGGCCCTTCGTCCACACCTGTGCCGGCCTCTAAGCTTTTTAACCAGCCAAACTCCTCAAAGCTGATGCTCAGGGGCCAGGGGAGGAGCCAAGGCCTCCAGGGCGTGACGTGTCTGAGGCTCTCTGCTCATGGCCACAGCAGCGGGACAACAGCGAGTTGAAGAGCATCCTCCCAGCACCCCCCAGCCGTAAGACAGACCCCTGGACCCCCCGAGAGGGACCCGGGCATGCCAGCTACCCAGATATACCTCGAGAACAGGAGCTTTGTTTTAAAACCCCTGCATCTTTCTGCAAGGCGGGGGTCTCCACATCTGAAGTTCACGCTCTACAACACAGGCTCCAGAAAGAGCCCATGGACAGCACTGAGTTTCTTGAAATATTTCAACAAGCGGCACTAAAACTGCACTTCACGATGACAAGTCACTTTGCTGCAGCTAGAGCGATGCTAACCCCCCGCCCCTGCCCGGGGCCAAGCTGGTGAGCCTGACGGGCAGCTGACGACGAGGTCTTTGATCAATAAAAAATGGGAAAAGGAATTAATTTCTTGTTTTATTTATGCCACGCTCCTTCCAAAAAACATCTTAAATGACTTCGTTACTATTTAATAGAGGCAGCTTACTGGAATGGATCTTTGAAGTTTGCAGCCCTTGGGGCAAATAAACAGGGGTCCTGGAGGTGACAAGCTGGCCAGATATTCCATGGGGGGTAGAGGCCAAGACCCTCTTCTCCCCCTGGGTCCCAAATACCCTGGGCAATGACCCACAGCCAGGGTTCAATGTCTAGTGAATGAATGAATGAATGAATGAACAGATGACCGTCTACAGAGCATTAACTGACATCTCTGAAATGGCCCAGCTTTTCCCCCAAGCAGCAGGGATTCCATGATGGCTTTACAGGCATCTGGGGCCCCTGGACGGCTGCAGCTGCACGGTGGGAACCCTCCCTTCCAGAAGCATCTCTTCCAAAAATAAAGGGGCAGGTGGAATCTGGGGTTGGCCATGACCACTCACTCCCGCACCCATCAGTACCACCCTCGGGCCTCTGTGCACCAGCCAGGTAGGGTCCACCAATCGCTAAGCCCAGTGACACCTCCGGCAGGGAGGGATCACTTATCACCCATCTTACAGAGAAGGATCCAGGCTCGGGAGGTCGGGAGCTGGGATTGAAATCAGTCCCTCCAACTCCACAGCCCCGGTTCCCACACCGTCGGGGGCCGAGCCTCCGTGACCGCCCCCAACACTGAATCCACGGGGAGAGGCTGGTGCAGGGAATGCACAGGCCCGGCCAGGCATTTACTGAGGAGCGTCAGGGACTCGATTATGTCTGGACAATTTAACAGGAGCACTTCCTCCACTCAGGCCGTTTCCTCAGCTGCAGACGCACCAGGAGACGGGGGCTCACGTGGGCGCCAGCAGGCTGACGGATGAACCCCAGCGGCCTCTGTGCAGGGCCCGCTGCAGGGAGTGGAGGGGGTTTCCTTTGTGCACCGAGGTCCTCCAGGGGCTGGCCTCACCCCACATCATGGGCAGGCCACGTGCAATGGTGGCATCAGGCCCACTGCTGTGCCCGCCCCTCGCCGACGTGTCGAGTGGCTTACCCCACAGCCACTAGATTCTTGTCCAGAAAGGACCGAGTCACCTGTCTGGCTTGAAGTCTAACACTCATTGGTGCTGAAACATCATCGGATGGAATTCTACTTTCTCCAGTAACAGATCATCCATCAGCTGCTGGGCCTGTGCCGGGTGCTCCACGGAGCTCTTTTTTTTTTTTTTTTTGCGGTACGCGGGCCTCTCCCTGTTGTGGCCTCTCGCGTTGCGGAGCGCAGGCTCCGGACGCGCAGGCTCAGCGGCCACGGCTCACGGGCCCAGCCGCTCCGCGGCAGGTGGGATCTTCCCGGACCGGGGCACGAACCCGCGTCCCCCGCATCGGCAGGCGGACTCCCAACCCCTGCGCCACCGGGCAAGCCCTCCACGGAGCTCTTTATGTCCACAGTCTGCGCATTCCTCTGCCCGACTCACGAGCTATCACGCGTGCCCATTTCATGGCTTGGGGTCTGCCCGGTTCAACCCCCAGCAAGGTGAGGGCCAGCTCTGACCCATGTGGTCTGGTCCAGCCTGGGCCACGAAGCAAGACATCTCCCACGAGGGACCTCCCCCCCCCCGGCCCCCGCAAAGCCATGGGCAGGGGAAGCCCCTCTGGGAACGACATCAGAGGAGGCCGGGGCCAACCCACTGGGGTGACATCAGCTGCCCTGATCTCTGTGAGCTGGTGCCTCTCTGCCTGATCCCAGCTTTCCTGGGAGGAAGGGGCTCCCCAGTGATGCTGGCCCCTCCCCTTCCCCGGGACATTACCCTCCCACCATGACCATCGAAATGTGATTCAAAACGCAGTCTGCCTCCTAGGTGCTGGAAGAGGGGGTGCCTCTAAGGCAGACCCCAAGTCCAACCTCAGCAAGCTTCCTGACCCCTGAGCCCGGACCCTTCTCCCGCAAGAATGCCTTGACCCATTTCCAGTGCCCTCTGGCCACTTCCGGGAGCAATGGGCGTGGGCCTTGGCCTCCCACCCGGCCACTCCCTTCCCCCTTTGGCCCATGAGAAGGCGGATGCTGCACACACAACGCTGACACCTGGCACCTCTGGGGCTCCCGGCCCTGCTGTGCTCAGTCAGCCCACTCCCTCCGCACAGCCTTCCACCGTGGGTCACAGCTGCGTGGGGGGTCCTCCTCGCCACGCCCCGGAGGGGGCTTCCAGTGAAATGGGGAGGGGCTCAGCTGAGCCACGGGAAGCAGGTTTTGAAAGGTTAGGAGGTCAAGCTCCAGCCGGAGGGAGACGCACTGGCAGTCAGGCTGTACCAAGCTGGTGACAGATGTAAAGCCATCACTCTCCACCCTGATCTCGGAGCACTTCCTCATCAACACTTGAGGGGAAACTCACCCGGAAAACCCATCCTGGAAAAACACTAGGTTGGAAGTCTGAGCAGAAGAGAAGGGGCGGGGGTAGCTGGGGAGCTCATCCTCAACTGTGTCCAGAGTCAGCAGACACTTAACAGGCGCCTACTGTGCGCCAGGCCCTGCCGCGAGCCCCAGGCTCAGGGAGCACACACAGGAGTGCAGCAAGAACTCCTCTGAGCCCTCAGCTGCCCAAGGAAAGAATAATCTGTGGTTTCCTCCTGATACCTGGATGGAAACTGTTCCCAGCAGTCCTCAAAAGATCCGCTGCTCCAGCTAATGGCCTGTTTGAGCCGGGGGGGGGGGGGGGGGGGGGCGGGGGGGGCGGGGGGGGCGTGGTGGATAAAAAGTAGCCTGCCTTATCAAGGCTTCAAGGTCAGGGTCAAAGCAAAGGCTTTCTACAAAGCCGGCAGGAAATTACTTTTCTAGTGTTTCTATGTGCGACCATCTTCGCTTGATCCAGAGGGTTCAGTCCCGCTCTATTGCAGCTCCAGTCCTCCAGGCGGGCACGGCTAGGAGAGATGAGCTCGGCCGCTGCCTGGCACACTGCCCCCTACCACCACCCCAGCACCCTCCCGCGGCCCCGAGCCAGGCCACTAACGCTGGCCCACAAGCCCTGTGAAATCGCCCCTTGTCTCTGCCACTCCAGCGTCTCCATCTCTATTTCCTGCCTGAAAGTGGCCTCAAGGTCAACATCAGAGCATCCTTCTCCACACGCCTCCAAGCTCCTCTTTCCCAGTCCGACTCCAGAGGCAGGTCAGCTCTGCGGACGTTAACAGGATGGTCCAAGCACAGACGCTACCCCCCTTTTTACAGATAAGGAGGCTGAGGCTTGAGAAAGCTGTTTGCCAAGTGTAGTGGCTTGAAAGATAGTCCCCCCAAAACACGTCCATGCCCTGGAAAAAAAGGTCTTAACAGATGTAATTAAGGATCTTGAGACCATCCTGAATCAGGGTGGGCCCTACGTCCAATGACGAGTATTCCCATAAGAGACAGACAGAGGAGAGACGCGGGGAGGAGAGGAGAGGCCAGGTGAGGTCAGAGCAGGGACAGGAGTGAGGCGGCCACAGCCAGGAACGCCTAGACCACCAGGAGCTGCGGGAAGTGGGAAGGACCCTCCCACAGAGCCTCCAGCGGTGGGGCGGGTTGGGGGGTGGGGGAGCATGGCCCTGCAACACCTGATTTCAGACATCTGACCTCCAGAGCTGAGAGAAAAGGAATCTCTGCTGATGCCAGCACCCAGTCTGTGATGCTACAGCAGCCTGAGGCTCCAGCTGGTGGGAGGCGCCTTCCATGAACCGCCTGCTGCCTGGCCTCAACACAACAGACTGATGCCACACCCGCAGGTCCTCAGCAAAGGTTTGTGGGATGGATGGATGGATGGATGGATGGATGGATAGATGGATGGATGAGCGAAGAGGGTTTTGATGAGAAACAGAAGCAAAAATCTTGGTTTCTTCCACCGGTCGTCCCAGCTCGCAACCATTCCTGCCCCTTACAGGTTCCCCAACGGCCCCGCCCGGCTGGGAGTCCCTGGACCCTGGACCTGGCACCCTGGGGCCCTCAGTAAATGTGGTTTGGACCCCCCAGGGCCAACCCAGGGCTCTTTGGGGGTCAAGGGTCCCAGAGAGACTCCCAGCCGGATGGGTTGGTCAGAAGTGGCTGTGCTGGGCCCCAGACCCACCTCCTTGCTGCTTCTCTGAATATCATGGGGCTTAGCTCTAGCTTCGGTCCCCCTAAATTGGGGCGGCGGGGGGAGGGGTCTTGGCAGGTCCAGCCAGCTTTCAGGCAGAGAGATCTAGGTTCAAATCCTGAACCCTCCCACTGCCACACCCTCCCTGGGAACTCCTCCCGGCCATGACCCCAGCTCTAGGCTCACCACACGCCTCAGGTCCCCGCCCTTGCCTCCAAGTCTCTTTGGGAAGGTGCCCAGCTCGGGTACCCCAAAACAGAGCACCCCAAAACAGGCCTGTGGTTCTCTAGCCCCAGTGGGGACCCCTGCTCAGTGAAAGCCACCCGCCTGCTCAAGCAGGGACTGGAGGGAGTACCAGCAAGCAGCGGAGACCCCCTCGCACACCGCACTTCCAACCTGACGGGCAAGTGGCCTCCACGTGTGGGAAACCAACACATTACATGCGGCGTTTTTAAGGTCCCGTCACCACGAACACCAGGGACATACATCCTTCTCCAAAGTGCCACAAACGCCGCAGAAACTGTCACTCAAGGCAGCACACCGGGCGCTCAGGGGCCTCGCGCCGGGGTCAGCTCACATCACTGTGAGAAGGGCGGATAAAACGTCATGTTTGGTTATCATCCCAAAGGCTCCCGGCGGCTCTGAGAAGTGGCGTGACAGACACACACCGCAGCTAACGTCCCTCTGTCCGTGGGCCACCTGCTGAGGGTCTGTCGTCCCCACCCGCCGTGACGAGGCCGCTGAATCAGCTCTGTCGCCCGGTGGGGATGGGGGTGGTGGGGTTACTGCAGAGCCGGCCGGCAAGGCCCGCCGGGGAGCAGTGTCCACATGATGTCCTGCTGCTGCCTCGCTCTCCGCAGACACCGCAGGGACCTTCTAGAAGCATCTCTCCTGAGATATTGGAAAGGACCCCAAATGCCCAGGGCAGGGGCGGCCATAGGAGGCGCTCAGTAAAACCTGAGCCAATACACATGTGCCTCCTGGGAAGGCTTCGGTGGAGATGGGGACCGTTTCCCATCCAGGAATGGAAGGCGCCTGCAGGGCAGCTGGGGGCTTCCTGGGCCCCCCAGGCTCATCTCCTCCCACACCGGCCTTGGGGGGCACACAGCCCCGTGCAAACGGGGCAGGGGTGCAGGCGTGTGCAGGAGCTTATGTGTGAGGGGCTGCCAGGGGGCGTGCGTGTGGCGTGCGTGTGATGGTGCACGTGTCCGTGTTGTAATTAACGAGGCCAAGCACAAAAACGTCTTCAGGTAGACAGACATGCACTGAGAGAAATGGTTTTCGAAGTCCAGGCAGGGGGACTTTCAACGGGACTTTATTTTCATTGCACTACGGTCCGTGAGCCATAAACGTGAGTTTTTAGCTAGATGAGGAAAGAAGGCACTTCCCCGCCCCTGCTGCCCCAACAGACACCCACACGATGAGAAGCGGACGCTCAGCCAGGCCCGAGTGCAGAGGCCAGGCCGCCCCCCAGGCTCCGTCTGCACGGAAGATGTGGCCTCCACGGTCCCCGGAGAGCGATGCTGAGGCCCTTACCTCTCCCAGTACCTGTCCCAGGGGTCTCCAACCTGCCGAGAGCCCCCGACCTTCATTCAGTCCAATATTCACTACTCATGCCCCAACGAGGCGTGCATCATATGCAACCCAGGTCCTAGGGGCCCCACAGGGGGCCTCATCCTCCACGAGGAAGCCCCGCGGTGAGGGTACAGCTCCCGATGCCACCACCAGGCGCCCCTGCTCCTCTCCGCTCCCCGGGCCTCCCCGCACAAGGGACGCCCTTGAAACAGTAAATCTCAGGCTCGGCTTCCGAAGTCTCTTCTCCCTCACGTGGCGAAGAAACTGTGGCTCCCAAGTCAATCCAACTGCTGCCAACCACGGGCTCGGCGGGGCAGCCCTGGCCTCCAGCGGCGAGAGCGGCCTCTGCTCTCCATCCGGCTACGGGGCACCACTGAACTCTCCGGAATCGGGGCCGCGTCTCAGTCACTACTGTCAGCCTGGGTGGGCAGAGGGACAAGGGGGATACATCGACAGTGAGCACGCAGCTCGCCGGGTGACCCGGGATAGGACTGCCTGTCTCAGAGCCTCGGTCTCCCCAGTTCAGTGAACCTGAACATACTCCTGGAGCTCCGAGGGGGCAGACCTCCTCACAAGGTCACAGGGGAGCGTGGGGAGGGAGGGGCTCCCGCAGCATCAGTACTGGCTTGAACGAGGTTACCACCTGCCACCCGTCAGGGTGGCAACTATCAACAAAACAGAAAATAACGTGTCAGCGAGGATGTGGACAAACGGGAACCTTGTGCACCGTTGGCAGGAAAGTAAAATGGTGAGGCCACAGTGGAAAACAGTATAGCAGTTCCTCCAAACATTGAAAATAAAATTACCCTATGATCCAGGGACTCTACTTCTGGGTATACACCCCGAAGAGTTGAAAGCAGGGTCTCAAAGAGATACTTGTACACCCGTGTTCACAGCAGCATTATTCACGGCAGCCAAAAATCATGGAAGCAACCCAGCCATCAACATATAACTGGATAAACAACACAGGGTCTATCCATACAGTGGAATATTATTCAGCCTGAAAAAGGAAGCAACTCCTGACATACGTTACAGAATGAATCTGGCGGACATGATGCTCCGTGAAATAAGCCAGACACCAAAAGACAAATCCTGTATGATTCCATTTATGTGGGGTCCCTAGAGTAGTCCAAATCATAAAGACAGAAGGTAGCATGGTGGCTGCCCGGGGTGCGGGAGGGGAACAGGAAGTTGTTTAATAGGTAGACTTTCAGTTTTACAAGGTGAAGAGAGTTGCGGGGTGGACGGTGCTGATGGCGGCACGACAGTGTGAACGTCCTTAAAAATGGCTAAGAGGGTAAACTTGGTTACGTGCATTTTACCGCAGTTAAAAAAAAAAAAAACCCACCTCGTTTGAAAACTTCAAAAACTGTATGGTTTTCAAGGTTCCCCCAGCATGAGACCCCACACTGAGGACCATGGGATTCCTCGCGGGCCTCCCCTGCAGTCCACCCACCCCCTCCCCAGCCCCATGCCCTCCACCCACAGCCTCTGGCCTCGTGGGAGGGTCTCTGGCTTTCCCAGGAGGAGAAGCAAACCCAGCATGGGTGACGGACACAGCGGGTCTGGGGGCCTCAAAGCATTGGTGACACAGCCCCTGCGGGGGGCGGGGGTCCACGGAGCTGTACCTTTCTAAAGTGGCTTCTGTTCATCTTTCCCATGAGCAGGCATTGCTTTCAAGACTCCTTGAAGACAGTCCTCCACTTTGGATGGGGCCTGGGAGGAGTGGTTCCCACAAAAGGACTGAAAGCACAGCCGGGCAGCCAGCACAGCAAGCTTCCGAGGACGTCACCTTCTGACAGTCAGAACATGTGAAGATCGACTCAGATGCTGCACTTTCTGGAAATTCCAGCAGCACCAGCGCCAGGCCCCGAGCGCAGGGAGGGCACGGGGGGGCGGGGGCGGGGAGCCTCCATTGTTCGCCAGGCGAGCAGCTGGACTCTCTCCCCGGGAACTGTGGGTCAGGAATGTTCGCAGCTGCAGACTCCCCGCCCCCCCACCCCAACCCGGGTGGGAGCCGGGCGGGGGAGGGAGGCTGCCCGGGCCTGAGGACAGAGCCCCTCCAGGGAGGAACGGGAGATCTGTGCACAGAGAAGCTGAGCCAGCACGCAGCCGGGCCCCACCTGCCCAGGATGCACGGGGAGGATGCACAGCTCACCTGCCCGCAGGCGCCCAGGGCCTGGAGTCGGCCGGGGCTCAAGCTGCAGCCCGCCCCTCTGGCCCTTTACTCTCCCAAAGGCCTTGACGCTTCCGCTGCTCCCGGGCTGGAATAACCCTCCCCACTTGGCCAGGTGGAGAAACGGAGGCCCATAGACTGGCACTGAGGGGCCTCCCCCCTCACCAGCTGCCAACAGGTCCTGTGCAATTTTTTTTTTTTTTTTTGGCCGCCCTGGGTCTTCGTCGCTGTGCGCAGGCTTTCTCCAGTTCCCACGAGCGGGGGCTGCTCTTTGTTGCGGTGCACGGGCTTCTCATTGCGGTGGCTTCTCTTGTTGTGGAGCACAGGCTCTAGGCGCACAGGCTTCAGTAGTTGTGGCTCGCGGGCTCAGTAGTTGTGGCTCGCAGGCTCAGTAGTTGTGGCTCACGGGCTTAGTTGCTCCATGGCATGTGGGATCTTCCCGGACCAGGGCTCGAACCTGTGTCCCCTGCACTGGCAGGCGGATTCTTAACCACTCCGCCACCAGGGAAGTCCCACCTCCTGTGCAACTTTAACAGAGAAGGAAACATGCCTGAGGGGGCACCACTCCATGCTTGGGCGGCGGGGACTGAAATAAAGCGAAAACCTACAGGATGTCCCAGCCTAAAGCCTAAAGCGCCACTGACCACTTAGGGTCTTTTTTTGTCCAGCTCCTTGACTTTGCATTTTCTTTTCCTTCTTTGGATTTTTTTTATCGAAATATACAATATTATACTAGTTTCAAGTGTACAACATAGTGGTTCAATATTTTTATAGATTATCCTCTTTTTCGTTTTTTTCTGGCCGCGCCGCGCAGCTTGTGGGATCCTAGCCCCCCCGACCAGGGATCAAACCCGTGCCCCCTGAAGTGGAAGCACGGAGCCCTAACCACCGGACCTCCAGGGAAGTCCCTATCCTCCACTTAAAGTTATTGTAAAATATTGCCTGCATTTTTTTTTTTTTTAACAAAATCGACTGCTGGGAATAACTGGCAATTCTGAGTCCTGGCATTTCCTCACTCACAGCATAAGCGCCTGGCTCACGGCACTCTCGGGATCTGGAATCTCCCCCTGGCCTGGCCGCTCTTCCACATTCCATGCCCTCCCACCCCCTCCCGCGGGGCATTCCGGTTGTTTCCACAGCTTCACTATTATATTTGCAGGACAGTGAGAGCCTCTGTTCCTCAGATGCAATTCTCTCTTGGGGCCAAAGGCTCCACCTCCCCTAGAGGTGTGTCATGGCGGGACCACAAACAGGACGGTCACAACCCACGGCCTTCGATCCAGACGGGCTCCACCAAGGAGGACCTCAGACAGCTCCAGGCAACCGTCACCCACTTCCATCCATCCGTCCATCCAGCCATCATTCAAACGCCAGGCAGGCCCACCTTTGTGCAGGCACGGGGGCCCCAAGCAAGGCTGTGAATGCCTTTGCCCACCCCCCACGGAAGAGACCCTTAGTTAAACATTAAACCGAGGCTCTCAGGCCAGGTCAGCAAGATACCCAACCACCTGCTGGCCCACCCCCACCCAGCCACCAACCCCGGTGTTATTTTCGGGAAGAGGGGGCGGGGGCAACGGAGGGAAGTGAGAAGGCAGCAGAGCAGCTCAAGGGGTTGAGAAATGAGTGCAGGCCGACCAGCTGCGACCACAGCCCCGCCAGCCCACAGTCTCCCACGTCCACCTCTTCGACCTGCTGCCTGCCATCTCCACCTGGCCAAAATGTACCTACTCCCAACACCTGCCAGCCCCTGCCCTCCTGGGGGCACCACACCTCCACGTGCACCTCTCCTATAGCCTCAACCATACTCCATCCCCTAGCCCAGCCCTTCAGCAAGGCCTGAACCCCATACCCCCTCCCCACCAGGAGCCCAGGGCCTGAGCCCAAACCCCCTCCCCACCAGGAGTCCAAGTACCCAGCCAACATTTGGACAGAAGAAAGAGTTAGCAGGGTGGGTGCAGTGGGTCGAATTGTGCCCCCCCCCAAAAAAAACCCCAAAGAGATGTCCATGTCCTCACCCCCAGAACTTTAGAATGTGACCTTACTTGGTACAAGGTAAGGGTCTCAAGGTGAAACCATCCTGGACTAGGATGGGCCCCACGTCCCATGAGCAGTGTCTTTTTAAGAGACAGGAGAAGAGAGACACACAGAGGAGAAGCCACGTGAGGCCAAAGGCAGAGAGAAGCCAGGGACCACTGGGGTCACCAAAAGCTGGGAGAGGCAAGAGAGACCCTCCCCTGGAGCCTCCGGAAGGAGCACGGCCCTGCCCACACCTTGATTTCCGACCTCTGCCCTCCAGAACTGGGAGCGTATATTCTGTGGTGTAAGCCCCCCAGTCTGTGGCGCTTTGTTAGGGCCACCCCAGGACAGGAACGCACAGGGAGCGCTGGGGAGCCCGGCGCCCACCTCTAGGCCCTCACTTGGAGGCCCCTCCTTTGCCCTGGTCCTGCCACGGGGCTGTTGCTCTTTGCTCCACTGTCACTGGGAAGAATCGGACGGTTAAACCTGGTTGGGTGCCCTGCGCTCCTGAGGCCTGCCATCCAGCGCTTTGTGACACCACGCAGTCCGGGATCACACTGCCTGCGTCGCGGTGCACGGGCGTCAGGGCCGCCCTCCCAGGCCAGAGCAGAGCTGATCTGTGAGGACTTCCATCATCTCACAGTTTAAATTGTAAATCACGAGCCTAAAGACTTACTTCCCTGCCTCCCCCGGAGAGTCCTCCATCACTGGACAAAGGCCGAGAAGGCCAGGGGGCCGCTTACCCTGAGGCTCGCCCTGAGTGATGGCTAAAGGGACCTGCAACCAGAGAATCGCTGCACAAGGCTTCGCCCAGCCTGCCCTCCCCGAATAGCTCAGCCAATTACTCCTTCAGCCAGGACACCAAGCACCCACCTGCCAGAGGGCAGAGGGACCAAAGGCCATTGTGCCTCCTCTTCACCAGGAGGCTGCTGACACCACCGGCACAGAAAAGGGAGGCTCCCGAAACTAGGGCGAGGCCACTTCCTCCCTCCAGACAGTTTACGTGGGACGTTCCGCCAGCCCAGGCCTGTGAAGCTTCCACAACACTGTTCAGCACAGGGGTGTCAGACTCAGAGAAAAGAGGCCCCAGACCCTGGGACAAGAGGCCCCAGATCCAAGCAGATCGGAGGGTAGCGACAACTCCCTTAGAAAGACAGGCTCTTCACATGCCCCCACTGTGCCGGGCCAGGGAATGAAAGCCCCCCAGGGCCGGCATCAGCAGGCTAGGAGTGGAGCCAGGCATATGGAACAGGGGAAGTGGTCTGAGGGGGCTGCTTGGGCTGGCCTTGGAGGAACCCGAGGAGGGGGAAGTGCACACGGAGGTGGGGGCTGTCACTTGGCTGGGTACCCCAGGGCAGGCTGCAATGGTGACGGCATTCCCTTGCACCAGGGAAGGCAGATAAGCAGACTGTGTCACCCTCCATCCCCCATGCAGACGTCACTAATCCATCTGCACCCCCCAGCAGCCACGCTTAAGTGCCCCTCCCCACCTAGCTCAGCACAGGCAGGCTGGGCCCCGGACTGAGTGTGGCACCCACTAGTGAGGCTGAGGGTCCGCCTGTGACCACGGAGCCAAGGGCAGCTTAGGGAAAATGCGGTCCTTTAATGGGGAGTCTGGCTCTCCATCACATGGCTCGGCATCCAGAGGTGGTCCAGGCTCCCCTGATGAGAACCAAGGTTGGGAAGCGCTGGTTACCTGAAGCTGCAGACCCCACAAAAGGTCTGGAATCCCCTCGCTGCTCCAGCCAAGGCTCAGGAGACCTGGAATCAGGGGCACCAAGGGGGTGTGTGTGCCCAGCCCCTTCCCCAAGCCCCACACTCAGGCTGGCGCAGCAAGGCTCCTTTTACTGCTCAAGGGTCTGCAACAGCTACCCACCCCGCTTCCTGACCCGGAGCCGGGGCTGCCTGGGAGAAAACTGGCCGGGAGGGCATGGCGAGGCCCGGCTGGCTGACCTCTGGTCCCCGCAGGACGCACAGCTGCGGTCAGTTTTGTCTCCCATGGCCAATCCCCACACCGGCCAGCTCGGAGGACCGCTCAGCCAGCAGTACCTTGCTCTTTCAGAAACGAGGACAAATCGCACCGGAGCGGCTTGGGGATGGGCCACTGAGGGCCATGCAGAATCAGCACGCCACAAATCAACGCGTGTGAAGGAGCGTGGAAGGGCAGCCGTGGATCCCCAGAAGTCGCCCATCGCTCTGCACCTACCCCTAGGTCTGAAGTGGGGAAGGGGTACCCTCAGAGGACCCCCACCTCGAATCCTTGTGCAGAGCCCCAGCATCGTCCCCCCCTATCTCCTGACAGCTCGGTCCTGGGACACCCCCTCCTAATAGCCCTCAGTCACCATCGCCCCCCACGTGGGGGTCCTCATGGAAGCCAAAGTTGGGGCAAAGACGCAGCAAAACGAGCCAGCCCAGGGCTGGAGGGTGGGGGGAGCAGGTCACAGGAGAGGCCCGCCAACCCCAACTCTACCCCCGCCACCCCGTGTGTGCTTCCCCCCTCCTCGGGCGATGTCTCCTCCGCAGGAAGGTCACGCGGCCCGGTGGCTCCCTTCCAGCCCCGCCTCCTGAGCACAGCCTGGGAGACCACGCCCACCCGCAAGGCTCCGCCCACGCGCGCCGCGAACACACGCATCTCAGTGACTTTACCCACGAGGAGGAAACTGGAAACACCATTCCGGGTGAGCTCTCATGCCTCGATTAATTAATTCCTTGACCGGTTTCTAGAGATCGTTGTTTGATTTAGAGTTTTTGTTTCAACTTCCAGTTTTCTTTTGCTGAAGGTATCTTCCCTGCTTCCCTGTGACCCTGGAGGCTGGACTCTCGCGTCGGGTCTTCCCTGCACTTCTAGCACCTTCCTGTCATCCTGAGGTCCTTTCCATCAGCTCTTATGCCTCCAGATCTCAGTTTCACCCGCTTTAGTCAATAATGAGCGTTAACGTGTGCAGCTTTAATGACGGTCACTTTTATTTTGGGGACTGATCGTTCCCACCCATAAGAATCCCATGCATTATTTAAAGGCGAGACTACCCATTTCTTGGAGCAATGACCCTTCGAGGGATTCGAGGGCGACGGGAACACGGCAGGGCCGGGGTGTACCCAGCGGACTGGCACCCTCCCCAAGCGCATGCAGACCCCCCCCCTGCACAAACCCCAGGGGGACACGGGCGAGCGGGGGTCCCTTCTCTCCAGACAAGCACCATCAGGTCCCGGCACCCAGAGGCTCGGTGAAAAGAGCACTTCTTTGCTGAGTATTAATCAACGATCCATCAGTCAGAGACCCGACCCCACAGAAGAGTCAGCAACTCGGGCTCACCGGCACGGCCAGGACGACCCAGGAGATGCCCCTGGCTGGAGCCAAGGACCAGTGTGCGGGGAGGGTCGGGGCGCCTGGGTGGGCCAGGACAGCACACCCCCCGCCTTGTGAGGACAGGCTCTTCAAGGGAGGGGCCTTGTCTCAGACATGGCCTCGGAGACACACCCCCGACTCAAGGATACCAGCTGGACGGAGCCTTTGCTCAGGGAGCTCTCAGAGTGGCCGTCCCCGTGGCAGAGGTAAACAGGACAGGCTTTCTAAAAAGGAGGGTGGTGAGCATCCAATCACAGGGGGGCTGGTGTCACCTCTGGAACTTCCATACACCAGGCAGCCCTGAAACACCGGGGTGTACAAATGCCACATCTAGTCACGTGGAAGGCACAGTCAGATGGAAGCCCAGCAGATCTCACGTCTCACTGGGAACACACTGCCCAGGAAACTCCAACACACCCTGATTATAATTATGACCCAGACCATGCTGACGTCAGAAAAGCGAGAACATGAGAAAATCCCCATCTTGGAGTGGGTGAAAGAAGGTGCCTGGAAAGATATTTGGGGCAGGTGTGGAAATGGGAAAAGCAGATTTCGCCCAGCCCAGCCCAGTTCCATGACTAAGACGGGGTGCATACAGTTGAATATAAGGAGAGTTCCTCTGGGTGTAAACAGACCAGTCAGCCTGAAATATACATGCGTGTGAATATACCTGGCACCGCCCACAGCGGGCCTGCAGAGCGGGAGAAGCATGCTTCTGGAGGCGCCCCGGGATGCTCCAGGGTCCCTACCCACGGGGTCATCCCCAGGGCCCTGGACAAAGCTGCATCTGTCCAGACGTGACAGAACCTGGTGACCCGAAGAAACAGAGGAGGGTTGCCCAGGAGAGGACCTCCTCCTCGATCTCTGATTCCTGTGTAGTCAGACAGAGGCTCCCCGTCCTCTGACACCCCTGGGCTCCCTGCTGGGTCGGCGCCCACCCAAGCTCTGGCCTTGAGGATGAGACCCCAGACAGCTGGCTCATGTGCGGCAAACGCCCCCCGATAAAAAGTCAACGAGGCTGTCACGTTACCCCCCACAGAACCCACTGTGAGGTCGTTTCCTGATTAAAGCTTTACCGCATCAATGGCAATAAAGCAGTCCTAAAGAAATCCATCTGAGGCAATGCCCTTTTTAAGAAAAACCACTCTTTCCACGGGCAAAAACCACTTAAAAAGAACACACAACTATTGCGGGTTTTGAGGCAGTTTCGCTGGGTCTCTGCAAAGGCCATCACGTTACCTGGAGAGGAACCGTGTGCTGGGGATCCTGCCTGTCCCCAGAGAGCTGGGATTCTGCACGCAGGCCCCACGCGTCTGGGTGAGAACGTCAGCACCTGTTTGTAACCTTCTGCATAAACTGTGTGCTTCGGGAGGCAAAGCTGGTAGCATGGTGAGAATGGAGTTTGGTACATGGAGGCCAGACCAGCAGGATGACCTCCCCCCACCCCAAGTCCAGCCTGGACACTGGTCAGTCACACAGACACCAGAAAGGAAGCAGGAAGCTCAAAGCCAAACAGAGAGCACAACGGGGGTGGGGCTGAAACATCCCCCAACTCCGGTCAGGGCAGATCCCGGACCGACCGCTGGGAGAGCCCAGCCTTCCCTGGGCCCTCGGCCAAAGCCGACCCCGAGCCCTGAGGGCCGAATCCGGACAGACCCCACCACCTATCCACCAGCCCAAGCCCCACATCAGGGCGCCCTCTTCATCATCCCACGTCTGACGGATGGCCAGCCCTGCCCACCCTCCTCCTGGGCCCTGAAGCCCTTGTTTCCCTCCCTCCCCACACACTGCATACCCCCCCAGGGCAGGCCCTGTCAGTTTTCCTGCGGGGATGACCACATCCGCCTCCTCCCCAGCCTCCCAGACTTTAGGCCTGCCCTCCGATCCACTCCCAGCACTGCAGCCACGGCAGAACTTTCTGGAGCCAAATCCAGGCACATCGTGTTCTCTCCAACCCCTTCCAGGATTCCTTGGCACCCAGGATGAAGCCACCCACACACCAACCACA
Source organism: Inia geoffrensis (assembly GCA_036417435.1). Lineage (NCBI taxonomy): Eukaryota > Metazoa > Chordata > Mammalia > Artiodactyla > Iniidae > Inia > Inia geoffrensis. The sequence continues at coordinate 114,929,771 of CM070906.1, read as the reverse complement.
CCCCGCCTCCTGCAAGGCAGTGGCTCTAAGTCCCTGTCACTTCCCCTAGAGATGACCACTGCTCCCATGGTCCCTCACTGACCCTGCTCTCCCCCCAGACTTTGGACTCCTCCACGGAGGCAAAGAATCTCACCCACCTTTCCCTCACCCTGACGGCCAATCGCTCACAGGCTCATAAAATGTTCCCTAAGAGCTAGAAGGCCCAGATGACCTATGCCAGTTGCAGGAAGAGCTGGTGAAATCTAGGTGGTCTCCCTGGAGGAGGTGAGAGGTCTAGCAGACCTTAAAGGAAGAGGGAGCTCCAACAGGTGGTCGGGAAGGAAGACTCTCTAGAAAAGAGGCAGCCGCCCCCCCTACAAGAGTCCAACTACAAGTGACGTGACCACCATTCGACTGACGGGCACAGAAAGGCCCAGGGCCAGGTGTCCTCCACCAAGAGCCCACCTGTGCCCCGGCACGGTCCCATCACACCACGCAGTGACTCAGATAGAAACCAGTGCCTGCCGGGTCCCAAAAGTGCACTTCACAGAGATGGCAGTTTCCAAAGTGGACGAGGGGAACCGGCTCACCATCCAGTGCCCACTGGGAGCCACAGCCACACAGCAGCCCATTTTACAGACAAGCCAAGTGAGACTCGGTGCGGGGAGGGTGATGAAAAGGCTCGTCCAGGGCACACACGGCCACGTCAGCGGTGGGGCAGGTCTGAGCACCGGCCCCGCCGGGCTCCTGACCACGACAGGGCGCCCACACTTCTTCCCCTGAAGGAGGGAACATGGCCAGGACGGTCTGGGTTTAAAAGCCCACGGACGGGCTGCAGACACAGGGCAGCCTCTCCCTGAGTCCTGGCCACCGCCAAGCCCGCACATCAGCGGGAGGCCCAGCACCTCCCAGTCTTCAAGGCCCATCGCCAGCCCCTAGCCCGGCCACGACCAAGAACGTTCCTGCTGTCCTCAGGGACCCAAGGGGGCCAGGTACAAAGGCTCCAAGCCCCCCCTCGCCCCGTCACCGTGGCCTCGGGTGCCAGATGTGCCTGCACGCGGGCGGCTCTGGCCGGCGAGTCCCTGCTCCTGCAGTAAATTACTTCCCAGGCGCTCTGGTGCAAATCCACAGCTCTGCTCAGCCTGAGACTTGCTGGCTAACAGATGTTTCATTTAAGCCGCTAAATTACCACAAATACACCCAAAGAGATGACACGCCAATTTCTCCCAAGGTTTATTTGCATGAGGAGGGAGTGGTGTGTGAAAATTCTATCTTCCCTTTTTTTTTTTTTAGGAAAAAAAAAAATTTATTACACACATGAGTTAAGAAAAGAGAGGGGGTGCCAGCACGTGAATTACTGCGGGGAGTGTTCAGATGGATATAAATCCCACATGTCAGGAGCCCGCTGGCGCCCTGCAGGAGAGGATGCTGAGGCCACGGGAGCGCGGAGGCCACAGGAATGCTGTCTCCATCTCCTACAGGTAAAGGCAGACAAGGCCCTGCTTTCTGAGCCTTGGTTTCCAACGCTGTCAAATGGGTGACAGTGACTCCCACTCCACGGGGCTGCCCTCTGCCTCCAGTCTTGTGACTAATTATGACCATCTCAGCGTCGCCAGGTGGCCCTGGGAGCAGCCCAGAGCAGGCACAGCAAGACAGGTGACTCCACCACGCCCAAGGAATATCAGAGGGGGCTGAGCACCCCCGCGCGAGACACTGTCCCGGCTGGGTCCACCGCCACCAAGAGGCAGCCCAGGTGCTGGCCTGCTCCTCCCCTAGTCACCAGATGGCAACGCGGGAGAAAGGCTGAGGGCCAGAGCCGCTCCATTGGGCAGGGTGAGACATGTTCATGACACTCCGATCTCCTGGCTGGGCTGACCATTTCTCACCACCAGCAGGAGGCCCAGACAGGAGGGAGGGGGCAGGATGGGGGCCCCAGAGCTGGTCCAGGGTGTGGCCAAGCCACAGCCACAGGTCTCCAGCATCAACAGAACCCACTGTTCAGCGGCCACCTGCACCACCTGTTTCCTGCCCCATGGCCGGGAGGTGGCCAGGGCTCCCCCCAAGCAGCCAGGGTGGACAGAGCTCTGTGGGCCAAACCCCAGAGCCCTCAGCCGCTTCAAGGAGAGTGGATTTGGGCCCCAAAACTACCCAGAGGAGGTGGATGGCATCACCCAGACGTATCACGGATGCAAACGGGCGGAGAGAGGGCACAGCACCGACGGCAGACCAAGCCTGGCCTCCCGACTACAAAATCAGCTCGAATTTGTTCACACCCGCACCTGGTCCCAGAAATGAGCCCACATGCTCCCGGGAAGCACAGCTGTACAGTCCACTGCAGAGATAAGCCAGACGGTAAACACACGCGGACACACACACACACACACACACACACACACACACACACACACACACACGAGGGCCGCGGAGGTGAGGTTTACAGCCTGGATTTACTGACCCGGTTATTCACTCCAGACCAAGGCATGCGTCCTCCACGGTCCACCCCTCAGCTCTGGCCATGGGAACAACCCGGAAGCGCACTGCCCCCATGTGACCCTTCAACGGGTCATCCCCAAGTGCTCCAGCGTCCCTGCAGTGCTGGGGGCGGTAGGCGGGGATGCTCCAGGGACCTTGCGTCATCAGCCAACTCAGGGAAACCGAGATGCTCCCAGACACCACAGAAAACCGCAGAAAACCCACGTCGCTCCAGGAAGCAGACGCTGCGTCCACACGCTGGTTCCTGGAGATGGTCGCAGCTCCCGGGACGCCCCTCCTTAAGAAGTGCTGGAAGAGGGAGCTTGTCAACCGGAACACAGAGACTCACGCAGCCAGGGGCTCGTGACCCACCAAGAGGATTCCACACGCACAGATCCTGTGCTTCTCCTCCAGACGCCCAGAGGCGGGCGGCCCTACAGGGACCTCAGGCGCCCCAGGGCCCTCCTCCCTTCCACCCTTGGAGGCACCTGGGGCAGAAATGATGGCCCCATTTTACAGGTGAGCCAACTGAGACCCAGGCACAAAGCAAGTGGCCCAAGATCTCCCGTGCTCCCTAGGCCCGTCTTCCCTCATCGCCTCCAGGAAGGCACGTGGAAGGCACGTGGGTCACAGGAGGTTAGGACAAGTCCCTTCTGCATACGGAGCTACAGAGGCCACCACCTGTTGGGTGTCGGGCCCTGCCTGGTCTGGAGCCAGCAGGCCCCGGGCATCATCTCCCTTCAGCCTCACAACCCATCTGTGGAGGAGGAACCGGTGTCACCCCAAGAAACTCGGAGACAGCAAGAAACTTGCCAAAGTCATACATCAGGTAATAACGGCCCTCAGGTGCCTGCGAACACCTGGCTCCCTCCCACGGCCCCGGCTGGGGACTGTCACCCAAGCATCCCTGCCTACGACCCAACTCTCCAGGTGCACCAGCCCCCGAGGCCACTGTCAGCAGTGGGCAGCAGTGCAGAAAATCCCCCAGTTCCATTTTACAGATAGGAAAGAGACCCAGAGAAGCTGACTGGGCTCAGCTCACCAGAGCAGGAAGATGTGTCCAAAGAAACACAATCCAACCATCGGTTAAGGGCCCCAGGCGTCCCATCAAGAGCGGGCCCCTCATTCCCTGGGACCCCAGGGACGGTCCCAGCCCATGGCTGGTGAGACTCACCCAACCCATCAGCGCCCACATCAGTGTGCCCCCTGCAGAGCAAGGCCGATGCAGGACGTCCCCAGTCATTGGGGTGAGCGTCAAGTTCCCACTTGGCTTCTGCGGAGAAACGGGAGCCAGGCCGAGAGGACAGGCAATCCAGGAGGAAAATGAGAAAGCGGGAAACGGGCTCAGAGCCAGTGGCTGACCCAGGCCTGGCCTGGCCTGAGACTGGTAAGCGAGGAACGGGGGCTGGGAAGTTGTCGACCTGTTCTAGAACGTTTCCCCTCCCCTCCCCTACCTGGCTGACTCCTACTCCTTGTTCAAGGCTCAGCTAAAAGGTTACTTCCTGCAGAAAAGTTCCCTGACTCCACCTGGCCTGGGGAGCGCCCCACACCACCATAGCGCTGGCTCTCCAACCCACCTGACGTGGAGCCCCAAGCAGTGAGGGTGCGCCACGCTTTCCCCACGCCTCCTCCTCCAAAGCCTGTTAGGTCATTCATAACTGTTATCAGAAACCAGCCCTTCGCAGTGGTTAGGAATCCGCCTGCCAATGCAGGGGACACGGGTTCGAGCCCTGGTCCGGGAAGATCCCACATGCCGCGGAGCAACTAAGCCCGTGCGCCACAACTACTGAGCCTGCGCTCTAGAGCCCGCGAGCCACAGCTGCTGAGCCCGTGTGCCACAACTACTGAAGCCCGCACGCCTAGAGCCCGTGCTCCAAAACAAGAGAAGCCACGACACTGAGAAGCCCACGCAGCGCAACCAAGAGCAGCCCCTGCTCGCCGCAACTAGAGAAAGCCCGTGTGCGGCAACAAAGACCCAACGCAGCCAAAAATAAATAAATACATAAATCTATTTTTAAAAAAAAGAAAAAAAGAAAGAAACCAGCCCTTGCTACTGCCCATACACACAGGGGACCCGGTCCATCTCCAGGCCGTCTGCCAACAGCGACTCAGATGAAAACTCCCTGGGCCGTTTCCTAGAGCGGAGAGAGGAAAGGTCTCTTGTCATCATCTCCCACCCAGGATGAAGAGCCACTTTCCTTTAGCAGCTGCAGGCACCCCACCGACGTGCCCCAGGGCTCGCCACTCCGGGGCCTGCCCCAGCACTGCCCTCTGTGCCCGAGGCTGCTGCCCGGCCCGGGACCCAGGAGCGGTGACAGAAACCCCGGGTTCCCCTCCCTCGGGCCGTGCCCCTCGAGGACCGTCTTGACCCCAGCGCTCAGTGCCCACAGCAGGAAGCTGCTGGAGGAGGAGGGCCTCGGCCTCCGTCCCTCCCTCCCTGGCCTCACTGGCTCACCTCCCGTCTCGGGGTCTGCTCCCCGGGGCCCAGCCTGAGACCCTTCCACTGGGGGGTGGCAGGGGAGGGGGGGTAAAATCGGCCGGACATCGGGCAGAGCCTGCCACTCACACGAGCGTGTTCAACTTTCAGAACAGTGTGGTGAGGACCCTTACTGTCAACATCAACACCTCCAGTTTACAGAGGAAGGAAAGTAAGTTCCCCAGCATCACACAACACATCAGTGACAGACACCGAAGTCCAGGCTCTCACTTCCCTGTCCTGCCTGGAGTGGCCAGAGAAGCTCACGCGGGCCTGACTCACCTGCCGGCGCTGCGGGCCAGCACTTCTAAGAGCCCGTGAAAGTGTCTTAGATCGAAGACAGTATTTAAATATTTAGATATTTAAATACACTATTCGTATACTTGCCTTTACACCAATGCAGGCACCAAATGTGACCTGACATTCCTTATGGAGGAAGAACACAGGGGCAGGTGTCCGGGCCACTGCGGTCCCAGGCCACAGAGCTGCTCGAATTCCTCATGCAATTCTCCCAGTCCCACATGGGCGGCGCTACTTTTTTATTCCGGTAAAGTACACATAACGTAGGGAACTCCCTGGCGGTCCAGTGGTTAGGAATCAGTGCTTTCACTGCCACAGCCCGGCTTCAATCCCCGGTCGGGGAACTAAAAATCCCAAAAGCTGCGCGGTGCGGACCAAATAAAATAAAGTACACATAACATGAAATTTAGCACATTCCCCACGTTGTGCAACCACCTCCACAATCTAGTTCCAGACCTTTCCATCACCCCTAACAGACCCCGTACCCATTAGCAGTTGCTCCCCCCTTTTCCCCCCAACCCCCCGACAGCCACCGACCTGCTTTCTGCCTCCGTGGCTTTGCCTATCCTGGTCATTTCATATAAATGGAATCGCGTAACACTTGTCCCTTTGGGTCTGGCTTCCTTTCACTCAGCGTAACGTTTTCAAGGTTCATCCATGTCGCAGGATGTCAGTGCTGCGTTCCTTTCTATGGCTGATAATATCCCATTGTCTGGATAGACCACATGTTGTTTATCCATCACCCGCTGAGGAAGATACTATTTTTATCCCAGTCCTACAGAGGAGGAAACTGAGGCTCCGTGAAGGTCAGGCTCCAGGGCCCACAGTGGTCAGTGGTAAAGCCAGGGCTCAAGCCCTTGGCCCTAACCACACAGACTGTGCCCGGACATCTCAAGAGATGGGGGCATCTGGTCCCTCTAAGCCAGGGACACAGAGGCCCAGAAGGGAGGGGGAATGCGGCAGGTGGGAGGAGGCCGAGGGAAGCCAGGGGATCCGTCCATCTGCAGGCCCGGGTCACACCCCGATGCCTTGCCTCCCGCCTGCTTCCTTTGAGCCCTGGGGTGAAAAAAAAAACAAAACCGCTTCAGGTGGAGAGAGACCTCTGGCATCCAGATGGGTGCTCAGGTGCTCAGAATCCGTATGTGTGAGTAACCCGTCGTGTAGAGAGGAAAACAGCTCGGATCTGAAAGGTACCTTGTCTCTCACCAAAATGACTATTGGGTGTTTCTCTCTCCTGTCCCGGCAGCCAGATAAGCTGGGCGAGGCGGGGAGGAAAACACAGATGCCTATTCTCTGGGGTGGAGGGTAGATTAAGGATGCGAGGAGCTTAAGGGCAAGGGAGGGAGGGTCTCAGGATGTGACTGTCATGAGCTTAAGAGACCAGAATCTTCCACCACCCCAGGGGTACCTGGAGGCTGGACGTGAACAGACTAAACCTCTCCAGCTGTCCCGTGCGCCAGGGACCGGGACCCAGACACCCCTCATGCAGCTGTAAGGTGGGACAGTCCATGCTGCACCGAAGACCACTGTCCCAGGGGGCACCTCCCCATTCCTGGAGGGACACGGAGGCCAGGTGTGGAGCCCCGCCCCCCCTACCAGGCCAGACCTGGCAGAAACACTGCCGCCAACCAGAGCCAACCCCGAGGGGAGGAAAGCAAAATGTGGGCCTTGGACTCTGGCGTCAGGAATGCCTGGGGGAGCCCAGGCCCAGCCTCTCGCAGCTGCGTGGCCCCGGCAGGTGGCTTAGAGACTCAGGGCCTCAGCCGCCAACAGGGCCGCGCTGGCCCCTCACCGCGGAGCTGGGGCCGTCCACGCGCTCAGCACGGTGCCTGCACCCCCCTCCCCTGATGGCATCCTACGTTTGTGAGACAAATATGACCATCAAGCGAATGTGGATGAAAGCTGGAAATGTGTGGACGGTACATTTAGGAGAGAGGCCGGGCAGAGGCAGGGCTGGGGCGGGGGGTGGGGTGGGGGGGTGGGTGAGGCACGTGGAGCAGAGAAACATCCGGAACCCGAAGCCGCCCACCTGCCAGGTGACTCCGGTCCTGGCGACGGCCACCCAGCACCCCACCCTGCCGCCCTCCACATCCCGGGAGACACCTCTCCTGCCGCAGCCGTGAAGCCCCCAGCAGAGCAGATGAACTTGGCAGGCAGCAATGGGGCAGCATCTCAGAAAGTCCTCTGACAGCACAAGACAGACAAGTGCCCCCCACTCCGCACAGACGACAACCAGGCCTCGGGGGGGACTTGGGAGTGGGCCCCATCCCTGGAAAGGCCCGGAGGCTACCGAGCCCACGGAGGGATGGGAGGCCAGGTGGCCGGCAGCCGGGCCCCCTGCCTGCCTGGACCAGCTCTCACCGGACACCATGTGCGCACGCTGCCTTTCAAACCAAAAGCACGAAACAAAACAAACTGACAGGAGCATTTACGGCCTGAAGTTTAAGTTGGCTCAGGGGAATGAGGAGTAGGTGTGTTAAAAATAAGTGTTTTAGGGCTTCCCTGGTGGCGCAGTGGTTGGGAGTCCGCCTGCCGATGCAGGGGACACGGGTTCGTGCCCCGGTCCGGGAAGATCCCACATGCCGCGGAGCGGCTGGGCCCGTGAGCCGTGGCCGCTGAGCCTGCGCGTCCGGAGCCTGTGCTCCGCAACGGGAGAGGCCACAACAGTGAGAGGCCCGCGTACCGCCAAAAATAAATAAATAAATAAAAATAAGTGTTTTAATCCTTATATAAACTCTGCAGAGATGACAAACAATCCCCACAAAACAGAAATGTCGTGCGTTTCTAGCAACACTTAAGTTTCCAAAGGAGCCTCGCTTGGGGGCTACCCCGTTCCCCCCACCCCGTCCCGGCCGGCGGGCACCCACAGCACGGCTCTGCCCCCTCTGCAGCCGTACATTGTTATTCCTGTTTACCATTTGGGTCCAGAAACCAAAACAGTCACAGCAGCCACAGGATGCTGACAGGAGGGCCCCCGGAGGGCGTGGAGCCTCAGAGGACCAAGAACGCGGCCCGAGCAGAGGGTCAGGGGGCCCCTCCTGGCCGAGCCTGAAGCTTCCCCGGCTGAGCGGGGCAAGGGGTTCATCCCACACACGCGCGGTGCTGGCTCCTGGCCCGCCATAGAAGCAGGTGTGCGGGGCCTGCCCTATCTGCGCCCCTGCCCTGACCTCTCTCCCGGGTCAAGCTAAGGGAGGGGCATCTACGGGCAGAAACAGAGCCCCAGGCTTCGACGGGCTGGGCCGCCCGGGGTGTGGAGGGGTGGGCAACACCCACTGAGCACACATCACCTCCAGATGCTGGGCTGAGAGCTCTGGGTCCCCTCTGTCCGCTCTGTCTTCAGCCAACCCCCAGGAGGTGGCTGTCAGAAACCCCCTTTCACAGGGGCCGGGGCAGGGGTGGGGCACAGCACACAGCCGAGAAGTGGCGACCAGGATTTGAACCCAGGTCCGAGAGGGTACAGCGCGTGCACCCGTCTCCACCCCAGGGACGAGTCGGTGGCCGCCCCACTGCCCAGGAGCACACGAGGCCAGGCGCATGGTGGGAAACGGGTCCTGGGCGGGGCGGTGCTGCCCCCAGACGGCTCGGCCAGGATGAGCGGCCCAGGCCCCCTGGGTGGTGGAGGAGCCAATGCCAGGCAGCCATCGGGAACGGGACGGAGGATGTGGACGGGGCGGGAGGAGACAAGGATGCCACGCTCTGCGGCCCAGACTTGAAGCGGGAGCCACAGCTGCTCACGGCACGGAGCTGGCCTGGCCCCGGGGCTGGGCCTCGGGCACACAAGGAACCCCCAGAGAGCGCAGCCTCAGGCAGCCGCCCCCCACTGGGGGGCTGAGCTTCACTTACAGGCCACGCGCCCCATTCCAGCTCAGAGCTGAGACAGCACCCGAGGGGAGCAGGTGCAGGAAGCAGGCTGCAGAGGGGCCCCTACGGCACCTCCCCGGGGAGCCTCCCTGGGCTTCCTGAGCCCAGCCACCAGCCTTCTGCCCGCTCTCTTTCTCTGCATCTTTCTCTCCATCTTAATTCTTCACGAATCCCTTACTCTTCTCCCCTCCAGAAGGTCAGACACAGGTCAGGGGTCTCTGCGTCTTCTGCCCAAGGCCCGTAGGCAGATGGGACTTTGAGTAAATGATGGAGTGACCCTCCCCCAGCCACCTGGGAGCAGGTGAGGGGAAGGCCGAGCCAGCCAGCCCGGCCGTGTCTGGACTCAGGCACTGCGTGGCCCCCCCAGCCTGCTCACCCACGGAGGACCGTGCCAAGGCTGTTTTGCTGGCAAAGGGAGGAGCAAAGCGAAGGGCACTCCAGGCTCCAAGAGACCTGGGCGGCTTGGCGAGAGGCCTCGTACGCCACGCAGCTGTGCACCCGCAGGCCAGCCTGTCACCTCTCCATTGACGGGGGGCACGGCCGCCCAACCCAGTGCCTCACAGGGTCTCCCGAGGCCCAGGGGAGGCGCCCTGGCTGGGCTGCCAGGGAACAAAGCTTGTCAGGACAGGGCATGGCCAGGCAGCAGAGATCTGCCTGGGGGTCAGAGTGGGAACCCCCCCCACCCCAGCTTCTGCTCCCACAGAGCCCCATCCCTGCAGCAACCACCCATCTCCAACGTTTAGCTACCTAAAGGCGTCCAGTTTCCACCACCAGCTCAAGTGCCACCTCCTCCACGAAGCCCTCCGAGGTCTCTCTGCCCCCAGGGATCCAAACATCCGCACCTGCTGAGGACCTGCACAGCCCCGCTGGGGACAGCAAGTCCTGCCCCATCCAGCCCAGGAGCTCCTCGGAAGGAAGCGGCAGAGAGAGTGTGTGAGACCCCTTCCGGCAGGAGTCCCCCGTCACCCCCACAGGAAGGGGCAGGGCTGCGGTCCACCAACCCTGGGCCCCTCCACTCCTGGGCCAAGGATCCTCCATCCTTCCCCTCCCCCCTCCCCCTACCTGGGGCCGAGTGGGAGGGGCTTAGGGGCTAGGGAAGGAGGGAGAGGCAAGCCCCGGGCCCTGGCATCCCACGAGGCTCTGCAGCAGCTGGGCCGCCAGAGGCAAGGTGAGGCAAGGTGAGGCCAGGTGGATGGGGGAAGGCAGCTGGCCCAAGAGGCAGGCGGCGAGCCGGGGCCAGGGTCCGGCCAGCAGGAGCAAGTCGGCCAGCCGGGCGTGGGGTGGAGGTGCAGGGTTCTGAGACTTAGCGGGCAGGGTGGGAGGCCCACGCAGGTGGCCACCGTCACCCCCTTTCCAGGCAGGGAAAGCGAGGCTCAGCCAGGCCAGTGACACGTCAGCACCAGGATTCTCACGGCAGCCGAGTGGCCAGGTGTGGCCCCCTCCACTGCCATTTCAGGCAGCTCATCGGGCTGAGAGCACAGCCTCAGCCACACGCGCTCCGGGGACGAGAGGAGGTCATCCCCACGGGACTCAGCACGTTTTCTGGCACCAGGGAAGCGGTGAGGAAGATTTGTTCCATGGATCACTTCCTGTGTGAGGAGCCCAGGCCAAGGGTTCTGGATAAAAATGGAGACACGATTGCCAAGCGCGATGGGAACAGGGAGGGGGGAACCCCGGGGACCAGGACACCTTCACAGGCCCCGGGAAGGGCTCTGAGCAGACAAGCGGCAGCAAACCGGCCCACTGCCTAGTTTTATCCAGCCTACAGGCTAAGAAAGGTGTTTACATTTTTAAATGGCTCGGGAGAAAAAGAACAGTATTTCGGGACACGTGGAAAGCATATGCAATTCAAGCGTCATTCTCCACGAATACATGTTGGTGCACAGCCCCTCGCTCGTTCACAGATCATCAGCGCTGCCTCGGCACGATGAGGGCCGAGGTGCGTACCCGCGACAGGACCGTCTGGCCCACGGGGCCTGAAATATTTACTGCCTGGCCCTCGACAGAAAACGTCTGCCCACCCCTGCTCTGGGAGGGGGTGGTGGCTGCCGGCTGGGCGCCACGGGAGAAGCAGTTGGATTCAAGGGGCAGTCGGGAGGGAGGTCCACTTGGCGGGGTCTCAGCGGTAGGGCTGCAGGGCGTCTTCCCAGCAGCACTGCCCTGTCCTGGGAAGATGCAGCCACAGACGTGGCCTGGACACGGGGACAGGAGGCAGGGGCCGGAGGGTACCGCCCTGCCAGGGAGACGACATCCTCGGTCACGTGGACCTCATGGCAGCAACGGGCTGAGATGAGGCACCGGGGCGGGGGTGGGGGGGTCACCTTGTGCCTACTCACCCTTGTCAGGCCCTGGGCCCACGCGCACCAGGGCCCCCATTCCCGGCACGGAGAGGCCCCATTTCCAGGGCCCAGACCACAGACAGATGAGGGTCGCCCCTCACGACGGACTCCCCACCCAACACAGCATTCTTCGCCGTTTTAGCCCGGCAGCCCATGCCAAAGCCAGGTTTCTGTCATCAACACACGTGGCACAAACAATCCACGTTCCACCAACGCCAGGCTGCGCCCACCCATGACCTGGGCAGGTGATGCCCGACGGCCTTCCCTGCCAACTCCAGACCCAAGCCTCGGACCCTGCCCCACACAGCCCTGCAAGTGACCCTCCAGTCAGCAGGTCAGCGCTAAAGACGAGACCCCTGGTCCACCGGCCTCTGCTCTCCCTTCCCCCACCCCCACCCCCTGCTGCACAAACTGGGTGCCACAAACCCTGCCACTTGGAAATGCTAATATTCGGGAAATCAGCGTCTCTCAACCTTCTTGTCAGCGTCATCCCCCCTAAGGAGCCTTTCCAGGCATTGTCTTAATCGCCCTCCCCGCATGAAATTTTAATAGCACAGATGTACTATATATCTGTCCTGTACTGCTCTTTTCTCTGGGTACATCTGTGCTCGATGCATAAAGAGAATATGATTTTTTCACCCCCACAGATCTGATTTCTGCCCCCTTGGTCATGGATTACATAAAATGTATTATTAGAATTAACATTACACAGTTGTTTTCACTTTTTTAATACGACCACCAGGAATTTTAAGAGACAGATGCAGCTCACACATTTTCTTCTTAACAGCACTGATACAGACAGAAGTACAAATGTGAACATGTGCAGCACACAGACGGGGACACACACACACACACACACACACGCCTGTGTTAACTCAGAGGTGCACGCTGCCCAGGTCTCAGCACTGAGACACCCCAGCACAGGTGCGCCTGCACCCAGACTGTGGTTTCTACATACGCCTCTGCACTGCGGACCCGGAGCTCCTTCCACAAACGGTTGATTCCGGAGCTGGACAAAATAAAATATAAGATGAGCTCAGATATCTTGTGCCAGGAAGGAGACAGAGCTCACAAAATGATGAGAACGTGTCAAAAAGACACACGGAAGCAGCTTGAAGCAGTTGCCACTGGTCAAACCTGAGACCATCTGAGCGTCAAAATAAAGAGTGACGGTACCAGATGAGAATCCGTGGAATAGGATAGGAAACCACAATCCACAGTGGTAGACAGAGAGAGGAAGGAAAGGGAAAGGGGAAGAGAAGAGGGAGGGAGGGAGGGAGGGAGGGAGGGAGGACTGATCCTGTCTGTCACTGTCTCAAAGCACCTTCTCAAGAATATTCATGACCTACAAGGGGGGATTGGAGGACCTTCGCGGCGGAGCCTTCCGGCAAACAGCGCCGGCGTCAAGTGATTACAGCCAACACCCCCAGCAAGGGGACGCTTGGAAACCACGTGCCACCTGCTAGACAGGATGCCAGGAGAAGGCAACAGCGTGCTCACTCCACCCGCTCCAGGTGCAAAGCCTGAATCCAACGCGAGGAAATGGCAGATGAACCCAAAGGGAGGGACATTCTGCAACAAAAGGGGCCTGTCACCTTCAAAAGAATCCAGGTCGGGAAAATCAAGGTGAGGCGGAGGGGCCGTCCCAGCCCCCAGGTGGACCATTTGCTGAAATGGGCATTTGTGGAGACACGCATTGAAGCTCGAGTAGATTCCAAGGCGGCACCCCCCCATTGTTTTCTGGGTGCAGGTGGCTGCTCTGTGGCTGCAGAGGGGACCTTCCTCTGCAGGAAACATGTGAGGGTGCAGGGCACCAACTTACTCTCGAGTGTCAAGATATGTTCACACTTAAAACGAAACCTGGGGCTTCCCTGGTGGCGCAGTGGTTAAGAATCCACCTGTCAGTGCAGGGGACATGGGTTCCAGCCCTGGGCCAGGGAAGATCCCACATGCCGCGGAGCAACTAAGCCCGTGCGCCACAACTACTGAGCCTGCGCTCTAGAGCCCGTGTGCCACAACTACTGAAGCCCGCGTGCCTGGAGCCTGTGCTCCGTAACAACAGAAGCCACCGCAATGAGTAGCCCTCGACAACTAGAGAAAGCCCGCGCACAGCCACGGAAGACTCAAAGCAGCCAATAAATAAATAAATAAATAAAAATCTAAAAAAAACAAAAACAAAACCTGACTTGAAAAGAAAAGGCGTCCTAGTTTCCGCTGGAATCGGCCTCCGTGTCCCTGCTCCCCGGCAGCCCAGGTATCACACCCCTTGGCCTCGGGAACCGCGTCCCCCTGCCTGCACTTGGGAGCTCTCAGGACACTTTAAAGGCCACTTCCTCATCCACAGGCACCTCAACAACCTGCTGTGTGTCCTGCTCCCCTGAAAGCATCTCGGAGCAGGGACTGCGCCCTTGCCTGGCAGCGCAGGGGCTCGCAATTATTCCTCGAAGGAAGGACCGGAATGACACAGCAGCAAAGGGAGGCCTGGCTCGGCAGGACCCGGAGACCCCTTGGGAGGGCTCACACCAGTCCGGAGGGGGAGGGATTCACTGTCCTGGGTTCAGGACAGTGAGCTACGAGTGTGGCTCCAAGGGATGCTTGTTTACTAAAGCAAAGTGTGGAAAACGCAGGGTTAGAGGTACATACCCGGTACACGGGGCGGGGGGTGGGGGGGGTGGGTGTCAAGAGCCAGGCTCGCAACGCTTCAGGATGGGAGAAAAGTGAAATCAGGGGAGGCTTCCTAGAGGAGGCAGCCACTAGACTAGCTCCTACAGGAAGAACCAGGACAAAAGGAGGGGTAGTCTTCCAGCATGGGCCCAGCACACGATGGACCCTGATGGAAAAGGCTTAGGGGAGGGGGGGGCGCAGGCTGGAACGTCGGCACGAGGCAGGGACGGGGAGGACTTGAAGTTGGAGGTGTGGGCATGGGGGCGCTCTCTCTGCCGTGTCCCCGCGGACGGGCTTCCCAGCCTTGTTCTACGGAGAGGAGGCCTGCCGGGGTAGGGGGCAAGAGGCTGGGCGGGTGGTGCCCTGAAGATTCGGACTGCAGACCAAACGCGAGGGCCATCTGCTGGCATCAGCGACCTCAGGACCTCATAACTGAATCTGTTCCAGACACACGCGGTCTCTTATTAGAGGATCAGCAGATTCGGCCGCAGCTAATTACTTTAATTAAACCCAACGTGGCTTCCAGGCATTTTGGATAAAGAAAATAAAGCACACCCGACCAGATCCAGAAGGGCAGGACAAGGGGCAACTTGGATCTGCCTGTGAACCCTTCCTAGTACCTGGCTCTATACACAGCAGATGCTCAGTAAGTGCACATGGCTATTATGCGCCTTTGGGGCCAATAACCCAGCTGAGATCCACGCAGCAAACGGGAGGGGCACTCGAAGCGTGATACTTGGAAAACAGGATGTCACCTGTCACAGGAGAAGCCAGAGTGGCATTCGGGAACGAGGGGACGTCAGGCAAGGCCTCTGAGCTGGACGGGTCCACGTGAGGGCACACGTGCGGGCACACAGTGACAGCAGGAAGATGGAAGGGCCCTGCCCACTTGCCAGCAAAGTATCCAGAGCCCCCAGCAAACAGGCAGGCACCCCGTACCCCATCCATCCCATGGAGACAGACACACACCGTGAACACCCTGAGAAGAGGGCCAGGAGCATCCATCAGAAAACCAGCAAGACAGCAGAGGGAAGGCTTCTGAAATCCGAATCTGTTTAAACAGTCCTGGAAGGGAGACCTAAGTCCAGGTTTTAGTTTTACCACTTACTACCTGTGTGATGTGGAGTAAGTCACTTGACCTCTCTGAGCTGTAGCTGTCTCATTCATGAAACAGGGGTGACATATGCCTCCCAGAATCATGACTACCTCAGGGCAGGGTGGGTAAGAAAAGGCAGCTGTGATTTTTCTTGTGATGCCACCACCATGGACCAAGAGGACCACGTCGTCTCCCCTCCTCCATGGAGGGAAGCTCCCGAGACAGCAAAGAGCATCCACGCAGACAGACCACCGTGTTCCTCTCCCAAACCCTGCACAACCACACATGGTCAAGAGAATTGTTTCTTTAATCGTGAATACACAGATGGGGCCATCCGCCTTAACCCAGCCATCCCTGTGCCAGCAAGAGACACACAAAGAGGGGTGTGACCAGCCTCACCCTCCGTGAGAGGACAGGGGAGACCAGCCCTCAGCCACAAGGGGCCACACCTGCCCAGATACAATCTCTAACGTTCATCCAGCGCAGCACTAAGGATGTTCTCTACCCTCCCCTCATCGAGTCCTCACAACCTGGCTATGAGGCAGCCACTAGTACTGTCCTCGTTACACAGATTGGGAAACTGAGGCCCCCAAAGCGGTCACTACAGGGAGGTGACAGTGCCAGGTTTCAATAAGAGCACATGGCCATGAAGACACAGACACTCGCCCATCAGGGTCTCCCTACCGCCCAGCCCCCCGACACCCCTTCACCCGGGCTGGAGCAGGGGGGCTCAAGGAGACTGTGCCGTGTCAGCGTTGCTGGCCCAAAGATGGCTCCAGGGACCCCAGGAAGCTCAGGGGCTGAGCCAGGCCACCTACCACAGCCAGCGCGCCCTCTCCCCCTTCCTGGCCAAACACAGCTGGGAGGGGCAGCTCCAGGACCCAGCCAACGCCCCCAGCCACCCCCGGCCGTGCCCTGGGCCCCAGCCTGTCTGCCAGTCAGCCAGGAGCCAGCAAGCCTGGGCAGCCCCTGCAGTTCACAGCCAAAGGCAGACACTCCCGCTCAAGGCCCAGCTCTGCCCTCAGCAGCTCCAACACCCTCAGTTTCCCCAGCTGTAAAATGGGGTAAGTACGTCCCAGCCCCCAGGGGGGTGAGGGCAGAGGAGAGGACTGGATCTGAGGGCACCCAGCCCCGGGAACTTGGGCTACTTAGCACTGAGAGGGCCCAGGATGGTTCTGGCTTCAGTGGGGCCTGGGGACCAGACAGCAGGCCAGGGCTCCCTCCCTGGGCTGTCCGCTTCCCGTGGAGTGGGAGGGTGGCCCCCTGCCTCCGTCCCCTCAATGCTCTTCTTGGTCAGCGGCTACCCCCATCCTCCCTGAACGGGGGGGATGCCCCCATCTCCTTGGAAATGTGGTCACAGCCAAAGGGCAGAGGCCACGCAGTCCAGCCTGGAAAAGCAGTGACTCACTCCATCCGCCCTCCCCCCAGCCTGTTTCAGCTGTCACACTGGCTTGTGAAGGCCAGAGGGTCACAGAAGAAGGGGCTGTGGGGTGAGCAGGAAGGTTGCTCCTGGGCAGTGCTGGCCAGACCTGGGGTGGCCCCTGGCCCGGCTGGGCACCCAGGGCCCCTTCAAAGGTGCTGGGGTGGGGGTCGCAGAACCCGGGGGGTGGGCAGGACAGCAGCCTCCACTCTGCTTAAGTCTTAGCCAAGTTCCCTCTGAGGGGCCAAGAAAGGCAGCGCCTACCAGCCAAGCAGACATTTTCCTGCCTGCCCGGCAGCCACATGCGCCTCGGCCGCGACAAAGGCCACACTTGAGGGTACAGGGGAAGCATGAGGGACTCCTGTTCCCACCAAGTCGCGCGACCCTGGGGGACTGGCGCTGCTTGCCCACCCCCCCAAAGGGTTCGGGAGGAGGCTGAGGCCGGCGAGGGGGCGGTGCCCCCAGCCCAGCCGCTCCCTTGCCGACCAGGGCTCCCGGCTCCCCGCCCCGCCGGGCCCCTCCCGCCGCGCCCCGAGCCCCTGTCTTCCAGGGCGTCCAGCCACCAGGCGCGAAGCCAGGGACCCTACACCTGACGAGGCCACCGGCTCGGCGGGATCCTGGGGTCGGCGGCGGGGCGGGGGGGGGGGCACTCGCTGCTTCCCGGAGCCCAGGCCCGGGAGAGGGGACGGCAGTGGTGAGCGCCCCGCCGGGGTTCGAGCTCCCCTCACCCCGGGAGGCGCAGGCCCAGCAGCGGGTGCTCCCAGGCAGTGTCCGGAGGCGGCGGAGGCGCACGCCAGGCTTGGGGGACTTTGCCAACTTCGTGCCTCCCGGGGTCACCCCTCGGAGGAGGCGATTCCGAAGCCCGGGGAGCGCCGCCTCCCCGCTCACCGTCCCGCCGCCTGCCGACGTCCCCGAGCCCGCCGCTCCGACCGGGGTCCCGGGACCGCAAACCAGGGCCCCTCCCGGCGCGCCCGGACCCTCACCTGGGACATCTGCGGCCGGAAGTTGACGTCCTTGAGGTCGATGGAGCCGGGGGAGAGGTTGTGCAGCAGCTGGCACAGAAGGACGCCGTCGCGCAGCGCCTGGGCCAGGTCGAAGACCACGGCCGAGGGCCACACGACCCGGTGGTTGGGCGGCAGGACCTTGCAGTCGATGAGCCAGCGGCCGCACTGCCGCCACTGCTCCATGGCGCCCGCGGCGCCCACCCGCCCGCCGCTCGCTGGGCCGGCCGGCTCAGGGCAGCGCTCCGGCCGAAGTGCAGCGGCCGCGGGGCATCCCGCCCGCCCGCGCGGGGCTCGGCGGCCGGGGCGGGGCTTCGCGCGGGCGGCCCCGGGTCTCCGCTGCGCCGCCGCGCGTCCCTCCTCTTCCTCCTCCGGCTCCTAGCGCGCCGCAGCTCCCGCCCACGTGCGGTCGTAGGGCAGCCACCGGGCAGCGCGTCGGACCCCCGCTTCACACACACAAGTCCCCCCGGGCCCCGGGCCGGCCTCCGCGCAGCCCGTCGCCGCAGCTCCCCGCGATCCGCCCCGCCGGGCGCCGCATTCTGCGCTCGGGGCGCCCCGCGGCCGCCGAAGCTTCTGCCCCGCCCGAGACAAAGGCCCGGCGGGTCGCCTGCTCCGCGCGTCCGGGGCCTGGGCCGCCCTCGCCGCCGCCGCCGCTTTGTTCGCCCCGCCTTCGCGCTCAGCGCTCCACGCCCGGGGCTCCGACTCCGCGGCTCCGCCGCTCCAGGGCGCGGGGGGCGCGGGGGCGCGGCCACCGGCGGGGTGGGGGCGGGGCCGGCGCGCTCGCCTGGCACCGCCCCCGCCCCCACCCCACTTCCTGCCCGGCTGCCGCTCACGAAAGTTGCGGAGGGCGGGGGCTGCGGCGCGGCCGGAGCCCGGGGTCCGCCGACTTCTGCGAGGGGCACCAAGATTTTGAGGAAGCTCTGCGCCCGGGGCGCGCGACCTCGCCTGTGGAGTGATGGCCGGTCGTTGTCTCTGCGTCTCTCCTGCGTTTCAGGAGGAGCTCAGGAGGTGGCCCCTGTCGCGCTGGGGGGCCTCTGCACGGTCCTCCGGGAAGGACAGACCCTGGAGGGGGCACCGACTGCGCAGAGTCGTCCCGCGCCCTCTCGGTCCACCAAGCGGTCCCCACGGGAGAACTCGAGGCGGGAGGCACACGGGCTGGGGACTCGCCCAGATCCCCTTCCTATCCTGTGCGCTGGCTAGGGACCCGCAGGAAGCCCCCCGACCTCGCACAAAGGCCGGGATTCGCCTGCCATTCGCCGCTGCCCAGAGGGCAAATCCTGGCGTCCGAGATGGAAGATGTGACATAAGTTAAGTGGGAGAGAGGGAAAGAGATGCGGCCAGACCCGGCCCTGGGTAGTGGCCCGCCTCCATGCTGGCTGCGGGGTCCACTGACCGTGCCTTGAACTCCTTCCTGGGCCACGCCCTCTGGGAGGAGGTGGGCAGTGTTCTCTGGCCTCCTGTGACAGTGGGAGGGCTTCTAGAACATAAAGAGCCCATCTGGCGACGAAATGATGTGGGTCCTGGCTCAGCTGTTGGGAGCCCTGGGCTCTCAGCCGGGTGACCCTGGGCAAGTCTGATCCCCCCTCTAAGACTGGCTCAGTCATGGGGTGAGCCTGGGGGTGACCAGTCTCTGAGCATCCCCACACACTTGGGTTGAACCCTGGGGCAGCACCCGGCAGCCGCCCCTATGGCCCAGTTCCCCTCTTCCTTTGGCATTCCTGGGGCAGGATCCAGAGCAGGGTGACACCCCACCTCATTGCGAGCCCAGTGAGGGTCCCCTGAGCCCTCTGTTCTGGGCAGTGGCCTCTGCAGAGAGTCAGGCTGGCCCCTTCCCAAACTGAGGAGGAAGCATGGGGACCCAGGCCAGGTTATGGTCCACAGAGAGGAGCGGAGGAGGGGCTGGGCTCCCAGGGCACACCCCAGACTCTGGCAGGAGTAAAATCAGGCCAAGTGACTGGTGAGCTCCAAGTTCCTGTCCAGGCATCCTTCCTCCGAGGAAATGGGTGCGGCACCTTCTTGAACACGGACAGGAAGGAGCCTGCCTCAGACGGGTGAGATCGAGCCTGCCTTGCCCGCGACAAAAGGAGACGACCCCGCGGCAGCAGGCGGCTACTTCTAGCATCACCCCGAGAAATCAAAAAGTGGGAGACAGAGCCTGACTCCCGGCGCCTCCAGCCACCCCCGCCCGCCCCCAGAGCCTGCCCAGGCACCTTCCCCTGGCAGGACCCCCCTCCCTCTCTGTAGAATGGGGAGCGCCCCATCCCGTCAGAATCGCTGACGAGGACTGAACAGAAGTAAACATCCGGGTGCTTTGCACAGTGCTTGGGGCAGAATGGGGAGCCCTACTCGTGTCCTCACAGTTCTTGGCCCTCTTGCCTGGACAGGGAACCAACCTAGAGGATGAGCCCGGGCTGGGACACAAGCAGCCACCCTCCAGCCATCAGCACTGATGATCGTCTGCTGCCCCCTGGTGGGTGCAGAGGGCACTGTCGCCACCTGGCTGCCCCTTGGCGGGACGCTGCCCAGCGGCAGGAAGATCAGGTTTGGCCTGGAGAATAGCCAAGTCAGGAGACGCAGGCCTCACTGCTGTGTGTTAGCCAATCACAACACCTTCCTGATCCCCAGTGTCCTACTGGGGACACTGGCCCACCTGTGTACCTCACAGGGTTTGGGGGAGGCTCCGCAGGGTGGCTGGATGTGAATGAATGAATGACTGCGTGAATGGAACCTGATAGGAACTCTCCTCCAAACACCTGGCGTGGGTGTCGTGAGCAGGTGCGGACTGTATCAACTCAGAGTACATATCAGGAAGAGGGGACACCGCTGCAGAACATCCCACCACCGTCCACGTCTTCTCAGACTCAGAGCTGTTTGCCGGGACCGCCCACGGTACACCTCCAGGGGGTGCAATTCCCATCACATTCTATAGAGATGGCACCCTGGAGAGGAGCCCACAGGCTACAAGTGAACGGTACCCTCTGGGGGTTGCCTCTCAGCTTGGCCCACCTTTAGCACCATGAGTGATGGCGGTTTTCCTTATTGAGAAAGGCCCACACGAGGCACCGCGACAGCCCACAGGAGAGGCGGGAAGCTGGGCGTCCCAGTCCAGTGGCATAGATGAAACCCATGGGGCAGGAAGTCACATACCCTAAAGTAGGGGAGGAGGGTCACAAGTCCCCACTTACTGGGCCCCTCAGCCTCCCCCTGTGCCACCGTTGCCCCCTTCAGTCTGTCCTCAGCAGCCAGCAAGGACCCAGTGAAACCTTGGTGAGGCCCTGTCACCCTCCTGCCCAGATGGGGGGGGGGGGGGGCGGGGGCCTTCGTGGCTTGTGGCTTCTCCCTCACCAGAGATAAAATCAAATCTCATCGCTTGCACGTCCCAGTCCCATGTGGCGCATCTCCTCCCCGGATGACCTCATTCCCACAGCCCTCCAGCCACGCCAGGCGTGCCCCCACCTCAGGGCCTTTTGCACCTGCCACCCCTCTGCCTGGGATTCTTGCCCAGATGGCCACATGGCTCACACCCTCACTTCTTCTGCTGACCCTCTCCCGCTATGAGACTCATTCTTCTCTGCAGTTTCCGCCACGGTGTCTGTTGCTCTTTCGCATCCCTCTGGATTGTCAGCTCTGTGGCAGCAGGGGCCATCTCTGTCCTGTCCCCAGTTCACTCCCAGCACTGCAAACTGGGCTCAAGCCCCTGGTAGGTAGTCAAAAAAGAGTCGTTAAATGAAACACCAAATAAGGACCTCGCTGGCCGTCCAGTGGTTAGGACTCCGAGCTCTCACTGTGGGGGGCATGGGTTCAATCCCTGGTCCAGGAACTAAGATCCGGCGAGCCGCGTGGCGCCGCCCAAAGAAAAAAAATTGAAATGCCAAATAAATAAACCAACAGGTCAGCAAAGCACTGCAGCTACGACTTTAAAATCCAGTTATCTTCTTTCGTAGAAGTCACAGAAATGGGTAAAACTGATACAAAGGTTTAAAAAATAGGCTATGTAATCTGTTGATTTGTAGCATATCTCACCATTGTTATGTGAATCTGTAACATTACACCCTGTGAGATTTGCACCGACTTAGCATATTATTCTAACTATTCATGACTAATAGCCACTCCCATTTCTTAAGTGCTGCGTGGCTCGCCTGACGGCTTTGTATGTGTCACCTGGCCTCCGTTAAGCCTCACAGTGAGAGTAAGAGTCATTGCCCTGGGTGGTTAAACACAGAAACGGAGCACGCTGGGAACTGCCCAGCATCACCCAGCAAGGTGCAAAGGAGGTGGGTCCAAACGCCGGGCCTCCCCGGCACCTGCTCACGCACCCAAATCTTGCTGTTGCAAGGGGTTTCCATGCCTGGAACCGAAAGCTGTCGGTCGACATGCTGGTTTGGGTGGACGGGAGACCAAGGAGACGGGAGAGCGCTGTGGTGTCTAAAACACGGAGATCCTGAATGCAACAGCCTTAAAAGGCCAGCACACACACACCCACTGCAGAAATGGGTGCAACCACAGCCGGCAGCAGCAGAGCTGGCCGGGAAGGGGCTGCTGGGGACACAGCCTGTGTCTGAGCTGAAAGAGGACAGGCTGTGGAGGTGCTGCCACTGGCCTCGAGCTCCGGGAAGCCTGGTGGCTGCAGGGTCCCGGCGGGCCCCAAAGGAGGCCTCTGGAGGGAGGTCGGCCGGCAGGCTGTGGCCGCTTCGTGGGAGCCGCCCCACTTCTGCCTCGCAGGGAATGACCGTCCAGCTCCAGGCCACGCGCGTTGTTATTCTGTTGTTAGGGGATGGTCACGGAGCTTGAGGACCGGCCCGAGGTTAGGCGTTGGGCAGAGGCAGGGTTGGAGCCCTCGTCTGAATCCTAAATCTGTCTCCTGCGATGCCTCCCGCTGGGGACTTTGCTTTTGCTCCTGGCTGAAACGTTCTCTGCCCATCCAAACATCCCAGACCGTTCCTTTCCACACAGGCCTCCTCTGACAACCAGGGGGTTCCTCAGCCCAGGTTTCCCCCAGAATGCCAAGGGCTGCTGCGAGGTCTCAGTGCTTCTTTGCAACAGGGCCCTTATTCCATAGCCAGGGACTCAGGGACGTGCTGGGAGCTTCTCCTGCAAAGGCCCTCCCCAGAAGCTGCAGTCCACCCACCCCTCCCACATCTCTCTGTCCATCCGTCCTCTATCCTTCCACCCATCCCTCCATCCCTCCACCCATCCAACCCATCCACCCCTCCTGCATCCTCCCCCCAGCACGCAGCTACTAAGCACAGGCTTTGTTCTTGGGGTAGGGGAAGCGAGAGTTTTGACTCCTCCCAACATGACTGGGTGAAGGAATTCTTCTCATGTCCAAACCACGTGAACGCACACACTTTGCAAATTCCATTTGTAGCTACATCATGCAAAGTCAGCTGTCACAATTTCCTGGGACACCAGAGGTATAGAAAAAGACCTCTGGCCCGCCGTGGAGTCGGATGACACCCCACTGAATTGCGGGGTGTGGGCTTTCTACGTTTTGTTTGAAAAGGCAAAATACAGACTTTTTCTGTGCTTCGACTTTCAAAATTAAGTCAAATGCCATGGTCCATGGATTGTACCCCTGGCTGTGACCTCTGACATCTCACCTCCAGTGGGGCTTGTCGTGGCACTTCCCACCCCTCCTTGTTCCAGGCAGCTTTCCTCGGAGCCCTGTTCAGGGCTTGGGTCTCTTCGAGAGGCACCTGTGGGGTCAGGGTGCAGGGTTACTTAAGGCTCTAAGGAGGGGGGAGGGTCTCCAGGACTTAATTCGTTGGTAGGCGTGAGGCTGAGAAGCCGGTATTTGGGGCAGATCCCAGATTTCTGCAGGAGCCCCATCACTGTGACCCCAGCAGGCCATCTCAACGAAGGACAGAGCAGGGAGTCCAGTCTGGCCAAGGGAAGCCCCAAGCCCCATGTGGCTGGTTGCGCATTACGGGACCCGAGGGGTGGCCCGGGTCTGTCCCTTGACATTGGCTGCCAGGAGCTCGGGCTGTCATTGAGAGGAGGAAGCACACCGTGGTATTCAGAACACAGAGCCGGGGAGAGCCCTGGTCGAGGGACAGGTCTGCCCCTGCCCTTCCTGGTGTTCAATACTGCCCTTGACGTGGGCAGGAGGGAGCCCTCCTGGGGCAGTAAGTCAGCACAGTCAAGGGAGCGGGACCCTGCTAGACCCTGCTTCTGCAGCCCAGCACGAGTGCTCTGAATCCTAGAATGTGCCCATTACCCCAAAAAGACACCCCATGCCCCATAGCTGCCGTTCCAACACCCTGCCCGTGCCAGACCTAGCAACTGCTAATCTGCTTTCAGTGTCCATGGCTTTGCCTGTTCTGGACATTTCATATCAATGGAATCATGTAATGCATGGCCTTCCTTCACTCAGCATCATGCCAAGGTTCACTCGTGTCTATCAGTAAGTACTATATTCCTTTTTATGGCTGAATGATAGCTCCTTGTAGGTGGAATCCATTTTAATAATTCATTCTA
The DNA here is from genome assembly GCA_036417435.1 of Inia geoffrensis. NCBI lineage: Eukaryota > Metazoa > Chordata > Mammalia > Artiodactyla > Iniidae > Inia > Inia geoffrensis. The sequence goes on along the minus strand of CM070906.1, from coordinate 114,905,686 downwards.
TTTTAATCCACTATATCTGAAATATTATCATTTCAACATGTAACCAACCTGAAAACCTATTAATGATACATTTTGCAGTTTACTTTTCATGCAAAAGTCTTCAGAATCCAGTGTGTACTTTACACCCCCAGCACATTTCAGCAGGAACACTAAATTGTCATCAGAAATGTTTGATCTGTATTTAAAGTTCAGAAAATGTATCCTTGAAAAAATACATTCATGTACCCAAGTCGTTTCAAATATACTTGAAAGTTTGCCAAAAACTGAATTGAGTATCCGATTTTACGTTCATTAAAATTAAATGCAGTTAAAAATTCGGCTCCTCTGTCAGGCGAGCCGCATTCAAGACTTCAGAAGCCACACGTGGCTCGTGGCTGCAGTCACACTGGGCAGCGTGGGGTCTGTCAGAAGCCTGGGGGGCCGCTCCCCCAGGTGTGACGTTGCAGAAAGCACACGTCCTCTGTCTTCTCATCCGTGAATTCATGAGACCTGCCTCCCCACGGCGGGGGTTCCCTGGGATCGTGGATGTAAAGGATTTAGCACTGGAGCTGGCATTCACTGCATCAATGAAAGCAAAGACGTTACGATGGACGTTCTTCTCTCCATCACCACGTCAGGATCAGGCAAGTTTTGCCTGTTCCAGGAAACTGTAACAAAAGCAGGCTCCTCCAGCGTGCATGCGGGGAGCTGAGGAGAGCAGCGGTGCATCACACTTCCCCAAGGCTTGGAGGTGTCCTTCTAGCCTCTCTCCCCCACCTGACCCCCGCAGACACGCCACCCCTTGCAGGAGCGACCCTTCTAACCCACAAAGCTGGTCATGCTGCCTTCTGCTCAACGCTCACCCACTGTCCACACAGTGGACACTCAAACACGCATGTACACGGCAACATACTCACAACAGCCGAAGGTGGACACAGCCCATGTCCAACCACGGATCATGGAGAAACCAAACGTGGTCCATCCCTAGAATGGAACGTTATTCAGCCATAAAAAGGAATGAGATTCTCACACCTGCTACAGCATGGATGAACTCCTTTCTAAACCCTTATGCTGAGTGGAAAAGGCCAGACACCGAGGGTTATAAGTTATATGACTCCATTTATATGAAATGTCGAGAATCAGTATATCTGTAGTAAGAGAAAACAGAATAGCAGCTGCTAGGGGCCGGGGGAGGGGATGGGGCGTTACCGTCTACAGGGAAGAGTTTCAGTCTGGGAAGATGAACAAGTCCTGGAGATGGATGGTGGTGATGGCTGCACATACTTAATGCCCCTGAACTGTACACTTAAACGTGGTTTAAATGACCAATTCCATGTTACGTATATTTTGCCACACATACACAAAAAGGAATGAAGCACTGGAAAGTGCTACGACATGGACGAAGCTAGAAAACGTTACGCTAAGTGAAAGAAGCCAGACACAAAAAGCCATATGTTATGTGATCCATTTGTATGAAATGTCCAGAATAGGTCAATCTAGAGGCTGAAGGTAGATCAGTGGTCGCCTGGGGCTGGGGGGACGTGGGCACATGGGGTGTGACTGCTCATGGGGACAGGGTTGCCTTATTTTTATTTTTATTTTTGGGGGGTCGCGCCACGCAGCATGTGGGATCTTAGTTCCCCAGCAGGGATCGAACCCACGCTCTCTGCAATGAAAGCACAGAGTCTTAACCACTGGACCACTAGGGAAGCCCCGGACAGGGTCTCCTTAGACGAAAATGTTTTCAAACTGACTCTGGTGATGGTTGCACAGCTGTGAATATACTAAAAGCCATTAAATTGTGTGCTTTAAATGGGTGGATTTTATACAATTATATCTCAAAATAAAAAACAAACCAGGGCTTCCCTGGTGGCGCAGTGGTTGAGAGTCTGCCTGCTGATGCAGAGGACGCGGGTTCGTGCCCCGGTGCAAGAGGATCTCACTTGCCGCGGAGCGGCTGGGCCCGTGACCGCAACGGGAGAAACCACAACAGTGAGAGGCCCGCGTACCGCAAAAAAACCCCAAAAAACAAAAAAGCCCTTGGTTCCCACAGCCCTCTGAGTACAGCCTCCTAAGCACGATTTTGGAGTCACCTGCACCCCATCACAGTCCCCTCAGTCCCCTCAGTCTAACCCGTGTCACTTCCTAACCCCCACCCCTTACCCCATCTTCATCCTTCATGTACCTGCAATTCTGAACTGCCTGCTCCTCAACTAGAGCTGGCTCCAGCCATGGGCTCACAGGAGCCTGGTCCACTCAGAAAATGTGTGTGTTTCCTAAAACACATCTCAGCCATCTCTTCCTTCAGGGACCGTCTCCTGCCTTCTCAGTGTCCCTCAGTGTTTTGCTTGGAGACATCTGCTGGGAGTGAGATGGACAGTGGCCTCCTCTGGGCCCAGCCTGTGGTCTCACCTCCCTGTGTCCTGCCTGCATCTAACACAGTGCCTGGCATGAATTCATTCCTTCATTCACCCATCCATTCATCCACCCATCCACCCATCCTTCCATCCATCCACCCATCCATCCATCCATCCATCCATCCATCCATCCATCCATCCATCCATCCATTTTCCACCCATCCATTCCATTCAACCACCCATCCATCCACCCATCCATCCATCCATCTATCCACCGATCCATCCATTCATCCACCTGTCCATCCATCCATTCATGTATCCATCCACCCATCCATCCATCCACCAACCCATCCAACCACCTGTCCATCCATTCATCCACACATCCATCCCATTCATCCACCCATCCACCCATCCATTTATCCAACCATCCACCCATCCATCCATCCTCCCATCCATCCATCCAGCCACCCATCCATCCATCTGTCCGTCCATCCATCCATCCATTTATCCACCCATCCACCCATCCACCCATTCATCCATTCATCCACACATCCATCCCACTCATCAACCCATCCACCCATCCATCCATCCAACCATCCATCCATCCATCCATCCACCCATCCACCCATCCATTTATCCAACCATCCACCCATCCATCCATCCTCCCACCCATCCATCCAGCCACCCATCCATCCATCTGTCCGTCCATCCATCCATCCATCCATCCATCCATCCATCCATCCATCCATCCATTTATCCACCCATCCACCCATCCATTTATCCACCCATCCACCCATCCATCCATCCTCCCACCCATCCATCTATTCACCCATCCATCTACTCTTCCATCCACCCATCCACCCATCCATCTACCCATGCACCCATCCATCCACCTATCCACCCATCCATCTACCCATCCAACCATCTATCCCCCATCCACTCACCCAACCACCGCCCCCATCCGACCAGAAAACACTTCTGAGCGCCCGCCCTGCACAAAGCTTTGCCCCTTGGTGGGGAAATGAAGCTGGCCCAGGATTCTCACGGTCAAGACGGAGGTCTCAGGTGGGGGCTACAGAGGCTGCACCAAGGCCTCCTGCCTCCCAGGGATGTCCCAGGGGCCCCAGAGGTCAACGTGTTGTTTGTCTGAGCAGAGCTCAGTCCCCCCACTGACATAGTGAGCCCCCATCCACCCTCAACACACACTCCCATGCTTCATCCTGATGTAATGTGGCGATGCCGCTACCCCAGCAGAGCTCCCTGTGACTGAGTGATCCTGTAGGCCCCCCAAGTGGGCTCAGCACTTGGGGGACCTGCAGGATCAGGAGGGGCTTCCCTACGAGGGGCCTTTGCCGATTTCTTGACTCCAACTAGTGGGAGAAGATTATGGCCCAACCCTGCAGCCAGGAGGCCAGGCTCAGTAGGAGGTGCCCCTCACAGACCCCACCCTGGGCACATGGCAGAGCTGGGGTGGGAGAGGGCCATAGGGGGACCTCCTGTGACTTGAAGTCCCTAGGGAGAACCCCGAGATCTCACCTCTCCAGACTTTCTCATGTGCTTGATCTGGAGGGCTAGGAGCACCCCTAGGAGGGCTGGGGGCTCCCTCAGAGAGAAAGGCCACGAGTGAGGCCTCCCGAGTTCCATGCGGCCACTCTGTGCCCTTTGGCAAAAGCGATACATGTGTCTGAGACTCAGTCTCCTCGTCTGTGAAGTGGGTACGACAGTGAACCCAGGGCAGAGGCTGCGCTGCATGAGTCGATGAGATCGATGCGCACACGGCACTCAGGACAGGCCTGACCCTGCACCGGCTCACGGTCAAAGGCAGTCCCAGCTCGTGTGTTTTCCCAGCCAGTAGCTTCATGCCTCACTTGCTCCGACTCAGGAAGTCAGGGCTTCCCGTCAGCGATGGGCCTCCACTTCCCTGAATTGTCCCAATGCCCAGAACGCAGCCCACCTGGGGATCCCAGTGCCTCTGCCACACGGGGCGGGGGGTGCCTTCCCCAGCCCCCCGCCAGGTACCAGCCCCTGCAGGACACAGGCCGTTTCTACCACCTGGACCTTGGCTCAGGGCGTGGCCCAGCTGGCCTCGTCCTCCCAGGCCCCGCTGTCCCCGATGTTGCCCTGCTCGCACCCTCAGCCACTGCCGCCTGAACAAGGGTCTGTCCCTGGGTACCGGCATGTCCACCAGGACAGAGCGCTGCCATCTCACACTTTAACTTGAGCCTCGCCAGGCACCTGGTTATGGTATTCCGGTCACCCACCTTCTCTCCTGCCTTTGGCCCTAGGTCTCCTCTCCACCATCCCTCCAGGGTCCAGATGCAGGTCAAAGTTCTCAAGGTCCACCCTGCCTCGGCAGCCTGTGACGTCATGAACCCCGCTCGCCTTGGCTTCCAGGGGCCACACCTTGATTTTCTTTGCAGTTGCCAGCGTGACAGGTCTTTGCCGATAGATGCCATCACCAGCCATGCCCGGCCTGGCTGTGCTCCCCTCTTCCTGTCTCCCTGGCCAGGGAGGGGCCAGTAGGACCCCCAAGCCGGGGTCCAGGAATGGCCCGATGACTTCCTAGCCCCCCCACCTGCCATTCCTTCCAGGCAAAACAGACCCTGCTGTTCCCCTGAAGCCCAGATCCTTCCTGCTCCCCGATCCCCACTCCCAACCCTGGGTGTGTGGAGGGGTCCCAGGAAGCAGACCCGAGCAGCTATTACGGACTGGCTGGCCTCGGCCAGCTAGCGGCAAGAACCCCACTGCCAATGGAAAGCAGAGTACGGAGAGTGCCTGGTACGGGGCAGTGATTGTTAGAACTTTCCTCAGTGGTGAACTGGGGCGGGATGCCTACACAACAGAAGGTACTGGAGTGCAGTATCTCAGACGTCTGAATGGTGAGGGGAGAGTAATCAGTGGAACCACGGAAACATCGGCTGTCACAGGCAGCTGTGAACGCATCGCAGAAAGTCAGCAAACGGCTGAGTGATTAATCGCCCACTGGAGGCAAAGTGTGTAAGCTGGAGCAGCACATAAAAGGACATGGCGGGCTTCCCTGGTGGGCGCAGTGGTTGAGAGTCTGCCTGCCGATGCAGGGGACGCGGGTTCGTGCCCCGGTCCGGGAAGACCCCACGTGCTGTGGAGCGGCTGGGCCCGTGAGCCATGGCCGCTGAGCCTGCGCGTCCGGAGCCTGTTGCTCCGCAACGGGAAAGGCCACGGCGGCGAGAGGCCCGCGTACCGCAAAAAAAAAAAAAAAAAAAAAAGGACATGGTATAAGGGGACATCATCCCCCGGAGTTGCAAGGCAGGAAAAGTGGTGACGCTCCCAGGAAGGCTCCAGCCAGCAAGTGTCCTGGCTCAGGATCAGGGCCCTGATTGAGAAGAAGTGCAGCCACGAGATGGAGGGATGGGGACACCTGAGTCAACTCACTGGGAGCTCGTCCTCCCATATGCTCCCTCTGGAGCCTCTGCGCAACACTTGAGCAAGTATGAGAACAACCATTCTAGGGGAACATGCCGTGTAAAGCTTCTGTGACAGACACGTCAGAAGAAAATACTGCCTTTAGGGAGAGGTTAATCATCCACTCCTGAATCGCTTAGAATGCTGGTCGCTGCCGAGTCAGCCTGCTACCGGAAAACCTTCAGCTCTCTGAGGCTGGCCGAGAGGTGGCTCGTAGGGCGTCCTGGCATTTGCAGTATTCATTCTGAATGATCACGCGGTCCTCTTCTGCCCGTGCAGAGTGGCCATTCCCCGCTTAAAGGCCAGCCATCGCCCAGCCTGAAAACCACCCGGAGGCCTCTGCCTCCTGAGATGTCACACCTCCTGGGACTAATGTGGAGGAATCTTAGCTTTTCATTCTCTTTTTTGATGAGCCATTTGAAAAGTGTCCCACACCGTAGCCATTCGCTTCTTTTTTGGGCACCATTCCATGGTCCTCCAAAGCCTTCCCCTGGGCCTGTCACTTCAGGGTGCCACAGGAAACGGTTTACTCAGCCGTGTGGCCCCTTTTGTCCCATCTCCTAAGAAAGCTGTATTTTCACCGCTTTTAGCCACAGCCTGGCCGAATAACCAATCCTAGATCCTCTCCATCTTCCCTGCACCCGTTTCCGTGTTAGGGTTTGTAGTGGGTTGAATGGTGGGCCCCAGAAAGGGCTGTCACATCGAACCCCTGAAATCTGTGAATTGTGACCTTATTTGGAAAACAGATTTCTGCAGCTGTAATTAGCTATCTTGAGATGAGATCATCGCGGATTAGCTAAATCCAATGACAAGTGTCCTTAGTAGAGGCACCCAGTGGAGAGACACAGGAAGAAGCCAAGATGCCAGGCAGAGATGGGGTGGGGGGGTGGGGGTGGGGGTGGGGTTGGGGTTGGGGTGGGGGTGGGGGTGGGGGGGTGGGGGTTGGGGTTGGGGTTGGGGGGGTGGGGGGGTGGGGGGGGTGGGGGGGGTTGGGGGTGGAGGTGGGGGCGGGGTGGGGTGGGGGTGGGGGGGACGCAGTCACAAACCACGTAAGCCAGCGTGCCGGCGGCCCCCAGAAGCTCGCCGAGAGGCCTGGGACGCACTCTCTCCCCAGAGCTTCTAGGCCGAAAGGGCTCGCCGACAACTTGATTTCCTACTGGCAAAGCATGGGAAATCCTGAGACTCAAGCACATAATCAGGCCAGTCACTGAAAGACATCAAATACATTCAAATTCATGATGTCATATGGATAATATTTTTTTAAATCCCTGACTTAAAAAAAATCCCTTTTGGTGAGACTACCCTGGTGGCGCAGTAGTTAAGAATCTGCCTGCCAATGCAGGGGACACGGGTTCGAGCCCCGGTCCGGGAAGCTCCCACATACCACAGTGCGGCTGGGCTCGTGCACCACAACTACTGAGCCCGCGTGCCACAACTACTGAAGCCCGCGCGCCTAGAGCCCGTGCCCTGCAGCAAGAGAAGCCACCGCAATGAGAAGCCCGCGCACCACAACCAAGGGGAGCCCCCGCTCGCCGCAACTAGAGAGAGAGCCCGCGCGCAGCAACGAAGACCCAACGCAGCCAAAAATAAAAATAAATAAATGAATTTTATTAAAAAAAAAAAATCCCTTTGGAAGTTGATAGAGCACTGACTCATTATTCTGAAAACTGATAGGTAAAGAGAAAGAATGAAGCATTTATTCTGCCTTTCCAGTATGAACTGTATTTCAGGGCAACCCAAGAGTCGATGAAGCACCCCCAGCCCTGATTCTTTGCCCCGGCAGCAGCAGTTCTGCAGGGCCAGCCTCCGGCCTCGGGACAGCACCACCAGTCCCTCCTCAGCCATCTGGGTCCGGGTCTGGGCCCAGGAGGCCGCTCCCCCAGAACCAGCACCGCCCCCTGCACAGAGCTCCCCGGGGCCACCTCCGAGCTTATTCCCTCAGTCCTGGGCCGGGGGGCGGGATGGGGGGAGGGCCGCTTCCAGCAGTTGCCGCCTTCCCCATGCTTAGAGTGCAGTGCATTCAGCGATCTGGTTAACGGCTTTACACCGTCAATGCTTCTTTATGCTTTTAATTTTATTTATGTGTTTATTTTATTCTTTGGCTGTGCCGCGTGGCTTGTGAGATCTTAGTTTCCCAACCAGGGATTGAACCCGCGCCCTCGGCCGTGAAAGTGTGGAGTCCTAACCACTGCCCCGCCAGGGAAGTCCCCAGCAATTTTTTTATTTTAAAGTTTCTTTATTCAAATAACTGGCGTGGCTTCTGTTTCCTTGCGGGACCTTGACGGATACCTGAATTGGTACCAGGCAGGGTCTCAGGAAGCCGACTTTCAAATGTGGAGTTTGGGGAGTGGGTTGGTCATGGGCTTGAGCTTGGACAGGGCAACGAGCTCCTCACGATTGAGAAGTGGGAGTCTGGTGACCCCAGGCCAGCCGTGGCATTGCCATTAACCAAACTACTCCCTGCGGTGATGCTGGCGGACAGAGAAGGTGTCTCAGGGGCACTGGTACCCTTGACCGTATGACAGCAGTGGTGGCCCCAGGACTGTGGTGTGGGATGGCTGTTTCTGAGCCCTGGGAGAGTTTCACAAAGAAAGGAAATCTCAGGACTTTGAACCCCCAGTTCAGGTCACGGTCAAGAAAACCATGGAGACTCCACAACGGCCCTAAAAGAATTTCTTTCTTGCAGCCACCAGGCCAATATCGCTGAATAGCAGACACCAAATTGCATTTGGTGGGTTGCAGAATTACAGCACGTGTTGAGTCCCCAGCCTCGCCAGGTCTGTCTTGTGAGCGTGTGACATTGGCTGGGAAGGCGTGGGACCCTGAAACTTGGAACGGGACATCTGGTTAGACTCAGAGGAAACTGAGAAGCTCCAATGCCCCCGCCACTCTGAGCCTGTCTTGCCAGGGGACATGACTTGAAAGCGCTGTAATAACCTCCCCTGGGGAAACTGTCCTTAGAAGGAAATGATTTTTCTCCTCAAAACCCACCCCAGACACCCTTGTTGCACTAGATCCGTAGCCAGCTTCACATCTCAGCATGCTCCGGGGTCAAGTACAAAGACTGATCCAAGAGGAAACAGGTTGTACACTAAAAGAATGGAAAGATTTCTCACGTAGAGATTGGCAGAAACCAGAACAATATATGTGGGGATGGATTCCGAGAGTGTTAGACCAAGGAAGACAGAACATAACCCTGGATCGGGCCGTGTGTACTCATAAGAGCGTCCTTATCGGAGATTCTGGATTTAATGTGTAGCTCTTGCAGCTTGAATTGAAATGGACAGAAATTGGACTGTGGACTGTGTTTAATGAGATTGAAATGCCAGAACTTCACTGGTGTGAAACAGGAGTCAGAAGGTTTGGGGAGAGAGGAATGCTGGGGTCCATGTATCATGTGCCACCTGCCCACCTCCCCTCCCCCACTGACTATATCTCCCCAGAGGTCCCCCGGAACACTCCCTCTGCTAAGGCTCTGAGGACTGCATTGGTGAGGGGCAGCTGAGCTAGCCATGTCCTACAAAGTGTGATGGTGGGAACCCCTGGGCTCCCTGATTTCCGAGATCCTGGGGTCCCAGAGTAGCAGAGGCTAAGTGGCAGCATTAATTGCCAAAGCCAAGGTGAGCCCAGTTCCTGAAAAGGACAACAGGGGCTAATGTAAGTAAGTAATGCTCCACCAATATAATTGATGGTCATGTCCTTAGGAACGAAATTGCCCACTAAAATGTTGCTGGATCCCTATAGCAGGAAAAACTCCAGGTCTGGTGACCCAAGACCTGACTTCAGTGGCCAAAATGGAGATTGATGGCCTCTTCCCAGTTTCAAGACTTGACACCGGTTTGCCGATCCACAGCTCGTGACTGATGAGGAGGCCAGGTCCCTGGAGGGAGGACCCTGCAGCACAGACAGAAGAACGTGCCGTAGATCTTTCTCTGGATCTTCTGCAAAGGCAGCTGTGGCCCTTCACCCAAGTGACATGCCCCAAGGAAAAGGAGATACCAGGTCTTTGGGGGATTACTAGAGGCTGGTCCTGCATTAATGCCGACTCCTGGGACATCTCTATGGCTGAAGAACAAAACCTAGGGGCTTAACAACGGTTACTTATCGTGATCGCTCATGGTTTGGGGGGTTGGCTGGCTTGGCTTGGTGCTTCTGGCTTGAGGCCTCTCAGGTGTCACAGGGCCTGGGGCTGGCTGGAGTCACGTGGAAGGCTGGCTGTCAGTTAGGACCTCAAGCTGTTGGCTAGAACACCCATGAGAGGTCTCTCCGTGTGGCTTGGGCTTCCACACAGCATGGCAGCTGACTTCTGCGAGCAACTCTTCCAACACAGAGAGCCGGGTTGGGGGAGCTGTGCCACCACCTGTGGACCCAGCCTCAGCAGTCAGGCACTGTCACTTCTGCCACACACTGTTCATCATGAAGGAGTCACCGAGGCCAGCCGAGAGTCAAGCGGGAAGGATCCGGCTCCATGTTTGAAGAGAGGGGTATCAAGGAATTTGTGGACACGTTTAAGCCTATTACAGTCCATCCTCTGGTCGTGAACTGTTTGCAATTCTTGAACGTGAAGAATAAACTCACCCCTCCCAAGACTTTGCCCCAAAGCCTCATCAATCATGGCCTCGTGCTCTTGGCATCTAAATCAGATCCGAATGCAGATGAGGCTGCACAGGTGCATTTCCACAGGTACAGCTCACTGTGCAGAGTCCATCTAAAGCCTTACGGGCTAAAAGGCCAGCGAGCCGTCCCTCCCCACACACCCAATGTGCAAAGGCAGCGTGGGCATAAGTAACCACCCTAGATGCTCCCTCAGAAAGAGGGAAGCCGGCGCTGGGGGTGGGGACACAAACCACAGCCCCAAGTCCATAACCTTTCTAAATTTCTGGGCATTTTAAATTTTTATTTATTTGTTTGTTTGTTTGTTTGTTTTGGGGTGTATTGGGTCTTCGTGGCTGCGCGCGGGTTTTTCTCTAGTTGCGGTGAGCAGGGGCTACTCTTCTTTGCACCGTGCGGGCTTCTCATTGCAGTGGCTTCTCTTGTTGCGGAGCACGGGCTCTAGATGCGCGGGCTTCAGTAGTTGTGGCACGTGGGCTCAGTAGTTGTGGCTCGAGGGCTCTAGAGCACAGGCTCAGTAGTTGTGGCGCACGGGCTTAGTTGCTCCGTGGCCTGTGGGATCTTCCCGGACCAGGGCTCAAACCCGTGTCCTCTGCATTGGCAGGCGGACTCTTAACCACTGTGCCACCAGGGAAGCCCCTGGGCATTTTACCACTTCCTTGAGGCTCAAGGGATGGTTCCTCGCAGCTCTTGGCTCCACCCTCTGAGTTATTCCTTTTCTCCCATGACTGTAGCTGTGTCTGTCGCTGAACATCTCCTGTTTGAGGCTTGTGTCTGTTGTCGAGTGTGACTCCCGCCTAGGAGCTTGGGGGTCAAGACTCCTCGTTTTGTACTTTCTCTGCCCGCACAGACCAAGCTGGCAGGGCTGACAGCTAGTGTGACGCTTTTAAAATCTTTGTGGGAAATCAGGGACAGGGTCAATGAAAACGCCACAAAGTTTGCTGTTTGTACCAAAACTCAGTCTTAAAAGAAAAGAAAAAGTGTTCCTGGGTTCCTGCAAGCCTTTGGTTAATTTCCCAAGTTGCAAAAACAGTTTATTGTGACAATTTTTGCCTATGTTTTCCTTTCCTTTGTGACGAGGCAGAGTCTGGATTTCCTATTCCACCATTTTTGCTGATGTCTTGAGGAAGTTATGATTCTTTTCTTTCCTTTTTGTTTTGTTCTTTTTTGTTTTTGCGGTACGCGGGCCTCTCACTGCTGTGGCCTCTCCCGTTGCGGAGCACAGGCTCCGGACGCGCAGGCTCAGCGGCCATGGCTCACGGGCCCAGCCGCTCCGCGGCATGTGGGATCTTCCCGGACCAGGGCACGAACCCGTGTCCCCTGAATCTGCAGGCGGACTCTCAGCCACTGCGCCACCAGGGAAGCCCAAGTTATGATCCTTCTTTTAAAAGCAGCTTGTTGTGGTAGAGATCACGTACTATACGATTCACCCACTGGAGGTGTACAATTCAGTTTTTTAGTATGGTCAGAGGATCATGCGACCATCACCCAGTCTAATTTTTGAACATTTTAGCCTCTTTAAAAGCAAGCCCAGGGACTTCCCTGGTGGCGCAGTGCTTAAGAATCTGCCTGCCAATGCAGGGGACACGGGTTCGATCCCTGGTCGGGGAAGATCCCACATTCTGCAGAGCAATGAAGCCCGTGCGCCACAACTACTGAGCCTGTGCTCTAGAGCCCGTGCTCTGCAAAGAGAGAAGCCACCACATTGAGAAGCCCGCGCACTGCAATGCAGACCCAACGCAGCCAAAAATAAAAATGGAAATGGAAAAAAAAAAAGATTAAAAAAAAAAGCAACCCCATACCCAGCAGCTGTTACCCTCCATTCTCTCCCAATCCTTAACCCAGCCATAGGCAACCACTAACCTACATTCTGTCTCTACAGGTTTCCCTGTCCTGGACATTTTATATCAGTGGAGTCATACAATGGTCTTTGGTAACTGGCTCCTTTCACCTTGCATAATGTTTGCAAGATTCATCCATATTGAAACATGTATCAGTACTTCATTTTCTTTTAAATTACTGAATCGTCTTCCATTGCATAGATCTACAGTGATTCTCAAGCAGTTGCTCCTGGTTTGGCTGGATGGTTAAGGGCTTGGAAAGAAAAGGATTGGGAGCTGGGTGACAGCGAGCTTCTGGGGAAGAGGCACCGGATGGACTTCTTAGAAAGGACGCAGACTGTGACAATATCTGTATTCCAGGTGGATAGATGTCTCCAAGGCCCGTCCAATGCAGAGGAGACTCTCAATATCAACTGGAAACAAGGACCATTCTGTGGAGGTCTTCGGCCTCTTCATCGAGCCGGTGCATTGCTTATTTGATGGGCCCGTGTGCAAAGTGATCTTGGAGGGAGGGATGGAGGCTCCACGCGGATGACAATGCAATCTCCACCACCGAAGCAGTCCTGCCCACCACCACTGCAAGCCAACGCTGAGCCCCCAGTATGGCATCATTACCCGGGGATCCAGCCAGCCAAGTGGTGGCACATTTATTACGTGAACTCATCCATCATGCAGGGGACAGACATGCAGTCTTGCTGGAATAGACACGGATTCTGGACTTGCTTTTCCTGCCAGCATCCCCATCCACAGACTTAGGGAGGGACTCGCTGACCATCACACTATTCCCACAGCAGTATTCTGAGCAGGGACCTCGTTGCTGAGAAAAAGGAGGGAAACAATAGGCTCTTGCTCACGGAAGCCACTGGCTTTATATGCGCCCATCACCCAGAGTGCCCCCCTAACAGAGAGCAGAGTGGCCTCCTGAGGACACGGGTGAAGCACCCATTGGGAACTTCACCGTGTATGCTTTGGACCATAGAAAAATATACGGTGCTGTCTTCCCCAAAGCCAGACCACAGGCGCCCGGGAACCAAAGGGTAGAAATGGCAGAGGCCCTCCAATGATGCCTCACGTCTGTTTTAATTCTGCCCCACGTCTTTGAGCTTCTGATGACTTGGAAGGCTTGGTTCTAGAGAGAGGAATGGGCTCACCAGGGAGCACATCAATGGCCTCTTTGATTTGGAAGATGAGACTGCCACTTGGAAACCAGGGGCTCCTGATACCACTGAATCAAAACACTGAGAAGTGGGTTACCTTACCAACCGGGGTGATGGAGAGAGTGAGTTGTTGCTTCATGTTGAGGTTGAGGGCAGGAAGAACTATGTTTAGAACCCAGGGGATTCTCCCTGGTACACTTTAGTATTTCTACCACCAAGAGCAAAATTCATGGAAAGCTGCAGCCACCAAAGACGATGGATGGATGGATGGATGGATGGATGGATGGATGGATGGATGGAAGGACGGACAGATAGATGGATGTATGGTTAGATAGATAGATGGATGGATGGATGGATGGATTGATAGATAGATAGATAGGTAGATAGATGATAGATAGATAGATAGATAGGATAATTGAGGGTTTGTGCCCTTCAGGAATGAAGGTATAAGTCACCCCACTAGCTAAAGAAACCTCGACCAGCCGAGATCTTGCTAAGGGCAAAGGAAACCCCCTCTGATTGTTACAGAAACAAGGACGGTAACAACCCTCCATATTGCCCCCTGCCTGTTAAGTACGTATGTATTTGTATCTAGCTCATCTTATTTCCTCACTTCCCTTATGACTTTCAGTACAGTTTTGTTGGAAGTTAACTTTGCAATTTAGTTTCAGGTAAAAGAATATTCAGACAGAAGGAGACTGATAGGAAAAGTAATTAACCTAACCCAGAAAAGGAGCCCTCGACTGGTGGGACTTTGTATTTCCTCTATTTGGGACCCCCCCCCGTCCTCGGGGTCTGGGTCCCTGCCCTACTGGGACCCTCTTCTTGGTGCAGAGACACCAGCTCCAGCTGCCAGCACCCCCTCCTCAGAAGTCTCAGTTTCAGCTCTTTGGTGCCCCTCCTCTGAGTTTCTAAATGTTCACAATTCCACCCTCTTCTCTTTGGTCCTTTTGCTACCTGCGGTGACCACCTTTGAGATGCTTTTAGAGGTCTTTATTTTACCCTGAAAGTTACCTAGAGACTGTCTCACTCTTTCTTTTTCTTATGTTTTTAGTTGAAGTATAGTTGATTTACAATGTTTCAGGTGTACAGCAAAGTGATTCAGTTATGTATATATACATGTGTGTGTATATATATATGTATGTATATATCCTTTTTCATATTCTCTTCCATTATAGTTTATTACAAGATATTGAATATAGTTCCCTGTGCTACACAGTAGGTCCTTGTTGTTTATCAATATTATATATAGTAGTGTGCATCCGTTAATCCCAAACTCCTAATTTATCCCTCCCCACCCTTTCCCCTTTGGCAGACATAAGTTAAGTTTTCTATGTCTGTGAGCCTATTTCTGTTTTGTAAATAATTTGATTTGCATTACTTTTTAGATTCCACACATAAGCGATATCATATGATATTTGTCTTTTTCTGTCTGGCTTACTTCACTTAATACAATAATCTCTAGGTCCATCCATGTTGCTGCAAATGGCATTATTTCATTCTTTTTTATGGCTTAGTAATATTCCATTGTGTGTGTGTGTGTGTGTGTGTGTGTGTGTGTGTGTGTGTATATACACACACCACATCTTCTTTATCCATTCCTCTGTCAATGGTGAGACTGTTCCACTCTTATATGAAAGATAGTTGCATCTTATTAGGCAGAAATGGGGAGCTGGGGTTTTGTTTGTTTGCTTTGCTTTTGTTATATGGAAGCTCAAGTGTGTGTAGAAATGTACGGATGGAGGCTGAATAAACAGATGCCAGTGGGGACAGTTTTCCCTGCCTCCCGTAAACCTTTTACATGAACTGTAGATCTAAACGTCCTTTACCCTCTGCTTTGTGATGCGGGGACCAGTGGGCTCCATCAGGCGAGGGTGCTGGAGGTGGACTGAAAGCTGGAGGAGAAAGAAGGAACCTGCTCCTTCCTCTTGGCTTCCTGCCAGCATCCCATCAGCTTGCAGCTCCCCCGGCAACAATTCTTCACGTTTTTCCTGAAGTGGCAGCTGAATCCAGTCTGTAGTTTCTCCAATGAGCACAAAATCCACTTCATCACGTTGCTGCCACTCAGGGGCAGCAGCTGCCGTCACCCCATCCTCGGGGTCTGGTTCCCTGCCCTACTGGGACCCTCTTCTTGGTGCAGAGGCACCAGCTCCAGCTGCCAGCACCACCTCCTCAGAAGTCTGAGTTTCAGCTCTTTGGTGCCCCTGCTCTGAGTTTCTAAATGTTCACAATTCCACCCTCTTCTCTTTGGTCCTTTTGCTTCCTGCGGTGACCACCTTTGAGATGCTTTTAGAGGTCTTTATTTTACCCTGAAAGTTACCTAGTTAACAACTTTGTACCCAATGAACAATCCCTTCTATTAATCTCTCTCTGGTCAAATCATTGGTGTGATTTCTGTCTTCCAGCTGGACCCTAAGTCCCTCATCAACTATACATATTGCCAGTTTCTTCTCACCTCTGTGACCTTCCTTTTTACTCATTTTAAAAATAACCTTTTACGTTTTAATTTAGGACAGTTTTAGATTTACAGAAAAATTGCAAAGACAATACTGAGAGTTTCCATATACCCCACAAACACACCATTCATGTGTATATTTTCTTGTATATGCATTTAAGACAATAAACTTCCCTCCAGGCATGATTTTAACTGCATCTCACAAGTTTTGATACATTGTATTTTTATCATCATTCAATTAAAATAGTTTAAAATTTGTACTGTGAATTTCACTTTGGTATCCCTGGGCGGGCTCGAGAATATATTTTAAAGTAATCATATAGGGGTTTTCTTCTAGTATCTTTTTATTGTTGTTTTATAGACCATGTTTCCTGTGACCCTTTTCGCCTAGGATTTAGGTGCTTTGAAATGTATCGAAACTGATTCATGGACTGGCATGTCGTCAGTTTTTGGAGATGTTCTGTGTCCTTGTAAAGAATGTGCATTCAACAGTGGTGGGTTCAGTGTGCTTGAATGTCCCTTATGTCGACTTCCTGAATTAGCGTTAGGGGAAACCGTAAAAATGAAAGTTCAGTAAGCAAAGGGACAGATACCAAACGAGAGTATTATTGCAAAAGGATTTGGAGGTGGGTGCGGAAGGAAACAGACCTAATTTTCATGGCAGAATGGGGACCTGGCCCAGCTGGGAGACATGGGTTAGTGGGACACCTGGTTTTGAGAGAGTACGTACGCCCGGGGCAACATGAAATTATTAAAAACAACGCTATAGATTATTAGGGGTAAGAATGCTAATAGCAGTAGCAGCAGCAGTGACAGAAGTGGCAACAGCAGGCGCAAACAGCAACACAAAGCTACGGCGTGCACCACGCTACGACCTACAATAACGGTAACACGGCTCCCGCAGCTGCCCCAGCGGGAGACCCCGCCCTCCGGCCCCGCCCCGCGGAGCCATCGATGGCTCCGGCTCGTGGCGCGCCTGCCGGCCTCGGCGCTCGGCTCGGCACGCCTGCGGCGCTGCCATAGCGACGCGGACACGCAGCCAACTGGCGCCGCCCCGTCCGACGCGCCCGGCCCCGCGACCCACTAGCCGCCGAGGCCCCACGGCGCGGGCGGCCGCGGCGGCCGGGGCGGCCGGGGCGGCCGGGGCGGCGACGACTGGGGGCGCGGGTCAGGTGACGGGGGCGGGCGGTGGGGGGGACGCTGGGCGCGGGCCGGGCCAGGCGGGACCCGGGATGCCGGGGAGGCAATGGGGACGCGCCCTGGGGGCGTCCTGGGTGCGGGCCGGGCCGGGCCGGGCGTTGGGGGCTCAGCGGCAGCCCGCAGTGAGGACTGGGCAGGGTGATGGGGGCGCGAGCCACACAGAAGGAAAAGTGAACTTGCACGGCTGGGAAAGCATGGGCAGGGGCGGCGTGGGGCGGGGGTGTTGTGGATGCTCCCGTTTGGTTTTCACCTGACGTCATTTTTCTTTCTGGTCCAGGGGCCTCCCTGATGCTTGGAGCAGAAAGAAGGCGCTGGTGGCTGGGTGAGTACCAGCGTCCCCAGCATGGGCAGGTCACTTCTGTGCCCCGTCAAGTTCTTAGGACTTATTTCGCAGATCTAGACACTAACGCTCCAACAAGTGGCTTCCCCAGGATCGTCCCCTTAGTTAATTAATAAAAGAACTAGGGTGAGGCACAGGTCTACCTCTTAAACCCAGGCTCACCGCGTCACCGGAGAGCAACTGAAATACAGGAATGTGTCGGTCGGCAGCTTGGTTTAACGCTCCGATGCCAAGAGTTAAGGATGATTCTGTGCCATATAGCCTGCCATTTCTGCTGGGGCCCTTTTCTCCCCAACACCGGACAGCATGTTCATTTCTTTGTAGCATCACCTTGGAGAGGAAATGAAGACTAGCCAGATAAAGAGCACTGAACAAATGCTGGTTCCAAATCCCTGGCAGGGATCAAAACGCCTCTGCTGTGCTGAAAGCCGACCCAAGCACAGATCGTGAGCGGGCAGTTACAGGAGCCGCTGTCAGTTTCTGTCTAGTGGTACAATGTCCTTTCATTCGGGACACCAGATATACCTTTGCAAATTTAGTGGTCCAAGTCCTGGTGTCAGAATCGCTGTAGACACAAGTCCCCCCTGAGGTGGGCGCCTCGTCCCCTGTCAACTGCACGCCTAATACAGTGCACACAGCCGTCACCAGGAA
Source organism: Inia geoffrensis (assembly GCA_036417435.1). Lineage (NCBI taxonomy): Eukaryota > Metazoa > Chordata > Mammalia > Artiodactyla > Iniidae > Inia > Inia geoffrensis. Next base: position 114,887,654 of record CM070906.1, on the reverse strand, counting down.
ACGCTGTGGCCAGGGCACTGCTGACCTGCTTGCCGACTCACGTGTGGTTCTTAAGTGTCTTTTCAGAATGCTCGGAGGCTCCTCTCAAGTTTCCTTGCAGAGAACCCTCACAAAGGTGTTGCCTGTAAATGGCCTGAATTTCTCATTTGTACCAGTAGGTTAAAGAAGGAATCCTCAAAACCCAGCAGCTGGATACCGGTTCATTAGTGCATTTAGTGTAAAGCACGGGCTCAGAGGCCTCCTGCGCAGGAGCCCAGGAGAGGGGGAGGTTCCAGCCAGTGATGAGTGGCCGCGTCCCGCTGGCAGAGAAAGCCCTGTCCGAAGGCTACGCCCGGCTCCGGTACCGGGACACCTCCCTGCTCATCTGGCAACAGCAGCAGCAGAAGTTGGCATCTGTGCCGCCCGGGACGTACCTAAGCAGGAGCCGAAGCACGTGGTACTCACAGTACGGAAATGAGGCCATCCTCGTCCGGGACAAAAACAAGCTGGGCGTCTCCCGGGACACGGGGCAATCCAAGTTTTGCTCTGTTATGTAATTCTGGTGTGAAAGCCTGAGCCCAGGCACCCAGCCGCCTTGCTGATGCCTAGTCCTTACTGGGAGATCCTGAACAGTGAACGTGAAGGTTGAGCTGTGGGAGAAGAGCCCCAAAATCCCAGAGACGGCGGCCCGGCCCCTTCGCAGTCGGGCTGGTGGGTGGACTGGGCTCCTGGACTCCATTCTGATCTTGCAGGCGCTGTAGGCACAGGCCAGGTCCGGGGCCCGGCTAGATGCTGTTTTGGTCATGCTTCCGAAGAAGTCAAGCGGGAGGGACACCCCGGTTACGGAGCACCTCTTCACATCCTTGCAGGCTGTTCTTTAGAGTTCCCTTCTGCCTGGTAAAGAGTGGGTCAGACCTAGAAAAAGGCGAAGGAATTGGCGTCATGTCGGGTCGCAGATCCACGTGCGGGACCACCATGTGCAGGACCAAGGCGGATTCACCCTAAATGGTCACCGGCAGCGGCATTTCAGCAGGGACTTTGTGGCACTTGAGTTTTGAGTCTAGTAACCAAAATGATCACTGCGTGTGATGCGCTGTGATGGCCCCTACACTAGCTTCCTGATGTTGGAGGTTTGTGGGGCAAAGGCATCCCCCAAACATTAAGGAAACCCCCAAATTATTAAGTTACACAAAAGTTGCTAACAGTGATTTCAAATTTAATCGCAGGGCTGAAATACGCAGGTTCTCGGTGGACAGTAAGTAGTTCAGCCTGTACTACGAGGCTGCACCTCCCGGCCACCTGCAGTGTTTGATGTGCGTGGGCCGTGACCACACACACGCAGCCTCGGCCCACCTGTGTGGGCAGCTTTATGAGTCATTTTTAAAGGATTTGTTGCCTGCTGTAATTAAGGTCTGTGTGGCGAGGCAAACGTGGAAGTGTCTTTTGTCAAAGCTGAGTTTTCTTTTCTAAATAAATCTCCTTCAGGAGCCGCCTTCCTTCCTCACTCCTTATTTTGATCTGTTTGCTCCTAATATCCTAACTTGGCTTTCAGGAGGTTTTTTTGTTTTGTTTTGTTTTGTTTTTTTTACAACAGTAACATCTAACGATTGCTAAAAACCCCAGTGCAGAAACGCACGAAGCGCCCTCCCCAGAGGCAGCGGCCGTCAGCAGCTCGGCGCGTGCATGTGCCGAGGTTCCGGAGGCGGCGTCCCGCACCACGTAGCCTCTGGTTCTGTGACCTTTTGCTCAGCTGTACAGACGGGGCGATTACGTCACGCTTCCAACGGCCTGCTGGCAGCGCTCCCGTGAGCCCACAGGTGGGCAGAGACCTTCCCGCTGTCCATGCACACGGCTCGTCCTGGGCTTCCCTTTGCGTGGCTCCTCGTGCAGGCGTGCAAGCTGGTTAGCGCACAGCATCCAGAAGGGAACTGCCGGGTCAGACTGCTTTCCCCCAACGTCACGTGTCCAGCCAGAGGCCTGGTCCTTGCGCAGGGAGCCTCGGCTTGCTTACTGCCTCAGGTGGGGAGGCTGGAAGGCAGATTTCCTTAAGCACCTCCCCGAGGCGAAGAGGGAAGCCCGTCTCGTCGACACAGTCAGGAGGGACTCTGCAGTAGAGGCTCGCCCGTCCAGGCGCCCTGACACTGGAATTCCCCAGTAGACAGGCCTTGTCGGCATCTCTGCGCTCCTTCGACTTCAGTTCAGTTTGGGAAGGCGGCAAACTTCTGACTTAGCTGGAATGCCTCTGTGCTGCATGCTCGCTGCCCCTCAGACTAACCTAGAAACGGGCCGTGGTTGGCTCAGCCGCAAGCACAGAGGCGGTGGCCGGGAAGGCAAACACGGGCTACGGCTGCCGTCTGCACTGGTCGGGTGTGCAGGTGGCCGACGTGCCCTGGGCCGCTCGCACACAGCTGGCACTAAGCTGCTTAGCGAGCGGGGAGGCCACGTCTGCCCTGGGGACGCCTGGGCGGCTGGCCCTCCCGGCTGGGGCTGGGCATGCCGCGGCAGACGTGCTCAGTTCCCGACCTCGGGGAGCTCAGTCTGGGTGACGGGGGGCAAGGGGATACAGGGGAGCGGGGTGGGGGGGGCCCGGGCCCGGACTCAGGCAGAGCCTTCTCCCGGGACGTCACTGCAAGGCTCGGCTCCAACAGCTGTGACTGTTTTGAAAACGGCGTTAGGACTTGGCATTTGTCTCGATACCTCCTTCATTCCTTGCTGCCGCCTCCACGGTGGACGAAACCTCAGCGCGCACAACGTCTCGACGTGGTTTCCTGGAAACGTCCGTTGGGCCAGCGGACGAGCGTTTGATGCCTCTGGTCCCAGAAAGCACCTCAGTGCAGACTGAGGGCACAGCGGGGACAGAGGATGGGTGACCAGGCAGGCGGGAACCGAGGCGACCGAACCTGTGGGTCATGGAGGGGGGCGGCCCATCCACAGAGCTGCTGACCTGAAAAGGTGACAAAGACGCTCCCTAAATCCCGGGGCCTCCCCACCCAGGCTTTGGGCCAGAGCCACTGAGCTCTTTAAGACCCCCTGGGATGCTTCGGGTATTCCTGCCAGGAGCTACGGGATGTCAAAACGAGGGGCTACCCCCCCCCCCATCACACGCCAGCAAGGGGAGAGCTGGGAGCCCAGAAAGCACAGGATAAGGCACCTTTTTTTTTTTTCTTTTATTATGAAAACAAAACAAATGCCCCAGGAGAAGGGTCCATGATTACCAGAAACATCAAAGAGTACTTTCTACCACTTTTATTCTGTTGTGTTGAGGCCAGCATTGCAATAAACAAGCTAAAACTACTTACACTGGACTCATTTTCAGTAACTGACATTTACAGGAATATACTAGAAACGGCACTAAAAAGTTTAAGAAAAGTTACGGTAAACTTGCATGCACATCATACAGAAAAGTAACATTTTAAATATAAAAAAGAAAACCCTCCTGGAAGTGTTATGCCAGTATCAGGGAACAGCGCTACACCAGGTGTAACAAATCTTTTATCGTGGGCGGTGTTCCCCGCCCCCCCCAAACTGTAAAAGATGTGAATGTCGCAAAAGAACAAAACCCAAAACAACACAAAAGAAAAACGTATCTTAACAGTTTGTAAGCAAGATGAGTTAAGCAAGCGTCTCTGGAATTCAGTTAACAGCCCAAGCTGCCCCCTCGACCCCAGGGATCACGAGGACTGTTCCAAAGCCATTTCCGTGCCCTGCACGAGGCCAACCCACCGAACACAGGCCCTAAGCCTCGACAAGGCTGCCCTCCAGTTCTCGGCACTGGAACTCCGCTTGCCCAACGCAGAGAAATGGAAATGGCGAACACCCACAGGCTGACCTCGGGGGTGGGGTGGGGTGGTGGAGAGGGTCCCCCCAAAACTCTGAAATCGGTTTTGAAGTCTGGACAGAAAGCCTTAAAAAAGCCAATGAACTACAACCGCTCAGCACGGACTAAGCCCTCCGGCAGCGTCAAAGCCCCTCCGGCAGATCTTTCAGAGGACAGGAGCACAGGTGGCTGAGACTCCACATCTCTCCCAACACAGAGCCAGCAGGTAAGGAAGTGCTCCCGCTGTGCTCAGCTCTAGGGCCCGAGGTCCCCCGCTGAGTGGCTGGCACAGGTGACCCACCCCGCTCGCTCGCGGCCAGAGGGGCGCCCCCACGGGAGCCCCCAGCACCTCCAGGCCCCCCAGTTGGGGTCTGTTTGTTACTCAGATGTGTGCCTGCTGCATGTACTGCCCGTGAGATCCTGCTTCGGGACCTTGCCTCCTGTCGTAATTCCTTCAAGTCACAGGTTATTTACTCCATTAAAGATCTGCTTAGAAAACACCTTTGAAAAGCAGGGCAGCTTTAAAAAATGGCAAGTCTAAAATTCATTTATATTTTTATTACGAACAAAACTTAATGAAAAAAGTTGAACAGACTGGCTCAAAACTCACCCAAAGGTCAGAATCACCAGCAGTCAGAAAAATGGTGACCCACCACCCATCGCCTCGCCAGAGTTCTGTACCCACCAGGGGTATCCTCTAGCCGTAAGTGTTAGTGGAATCCAAGTGGACTTCAGGATTTCTAGAAACCACCGCCTGTTAGGATACCAACGACTAGTCTCCCGATCCATCCAGAAGTGCTGGCAGAAAGCACTCGCCACCAGACAAGAGGCCAGGCCACCCGCGGCTCCACCCCCAGTACCCGCCTCAGTAAGGTCTCACGGGGAGAGAGACTATTGCGGTCACTTCTGTGCTAACTGGAAAATGCGTGAGCAGGGAGCCCCGTGCCGCCACTGCTGGTGGCTGGAAGACCGCGTGGGGCAGCGGGGGCCGCGCCCCTCTCCTGGAGGTGGGGGGTGAGGGGTGCCCCATCCGGGGGCCCTTGCATTCCTGGCCAAAGCCACAGTGGTCAGAGCATAGGCAGGCAGTGTGGATGGGGCATCCCTGCACTCAAAGGCCGTATGGCAGCCTCTGGAGAAAACAAAACCAAAACATAACCTTCTGTTAAACTCTGTATATTATTATTATTATTTTTTTTACAATAGAAAGTTAAAAATCAAGACTTAGATTTACTATACATTTTTCTTCTCTCAGATTACAAAGTTTATATTATATAACTGGGGTTCCCTAAATTGAAGTCTTTTAAAACAGTCCTAAGAGAGACCAGAAGTGAATACAAAAGAACTAAACAAATGAAATAAAAAAATCACAATGTGTTGCAGCTGGAAGTCGTCTACACCTGTAAGTCTCCAAATTTCATACACACACGAAAAAGAACAAGAACAAAACCCCCAGCAGCCCCGAGAGGAGAGCAAGCGCACACAGACATGATTGAGCACCGGCACGGGGACAGCAGGCTGTAGCACCTGGAGGTGAGAGGCCCGCTGGCCAGCAGGGTCTGGGGCTCCCCTTCAAACCATTTAAAAGGCCTGCGTCTCTGCCACTTTTTTTTTTTTTTTTAATGTGTTTCTTTTGCAGTTTTGTTTTTCTTTCCTTTTTTTTTTTCTAAAAAAAAAAATGACCAATGATCTTAATAAATAAAGTATTCATATATACATGAAACTGGGACAATGGTTCCAGAGTGCGTGGCAGCGGCTGGGCTGGGGACACACGTGGGGGCTGGCCTTTTGTAGAAAACTGCTGAACCTTACAAAAAAGTCTCCTCCTGTATTTTTTTTTTTTTAATCTTTTCTTTTTTTTTTTTCTTTTTTTTCTTTTTTTTTAAGTTGAGGTAAAAGTTTCAGTGTTTGGGAACCCGCGCGTTGCACACGCAGCCACCGTGTTCCCTCCCGGGAGCTCCCGACGTCACAGAGATCAGAAAAACTCGGCTCCCTTCCACGCCCACCCTCGCCGGTCCGCCACGCCACCGGCAGGAGCTCTGGCTGCAGTGACGATGACCCCTCCCCGCTTGGGCCCAGCCCTGGCCCTCACAGCAGGGGCAGGCGCGGCTGTCCTCAGCCCCTGCAGAAAGAGGTGACCCCTCGGATGTGAGGGTCGGAGCCCAGGCCCCCAAAGACAAAGACAAACGCCTGTTCGCAAAGCTAACAGCTTTCATATACGGTACCATTTCCGAGACATCTCCTTTGGAGAAATTCTCGCTGGAGCTACAGACCAGGTCGGGCGTAAGAAAAGGGATTTTGCATGAACCTCCGGATCACACCTTACGTGTTTTTCTACGGTCATCAGGTTAGCGTTTGAAGTTGTCATCTCCAAGGGACTGAATTCAGTTACGAAGGAAAGGCGTTATGCAGATTCACAGCTTCTCATAAAGTCTAATGGACACACACGGAAAGATCTTTGACCTATTAAAGCCAAAACTGGAAGATACCATAACACTGAATTAAAAAGAGAACCTGCACACCATGGAACGAAAATAGTATATTAACCATAGAAGGGAACACTGCAGAGTTTCGGCGTGGGCGACGTCCACTGGTTTTGCTCCGTCCCGTGAGAGCCCAGAGTTTATTCCGAGTCGCTGCTGTCGGAGCTGGATCCGCTGGAGCTGCTGCTCCCGGACTCAGACGAGCTGCTGCTGCTGAGCCGGGAGGGCCCTCCCGAGGGCGCGGAGCCTGACTTCTCTGGGGGAGACGCGCGGGTGAGGGGTGCGCCCCCCACGCGCCGGCCGCCCCTCCCTCCTCGTGACCCCGTCCGTGCCCCCCCGCCCCCCCCCCCACATGCCCCATCCACCCGGATCCTGACCCGGTCACGTGATACACGTTAAGCGATTTTGTTGAAATGCAGCAACGCCTTAATGAGGTTGTGATGGTGTAAGAAATGCGTCTGGTGCTGTACCCTGTTCCCGGCACAGAGCTCCTGAATCCCCTGCAATCTCCCGAGTGGCAAGAACATCTTTTACTGCTAAGGAGCCCCTTTAGCTCACGCCTGAGTTTACGCTCACGAGTGACTCGGGGTGGGGGCCCCCCCCAGAGCCACAGCCCAGGGCTGCTTACCAGGAAGACCATGTGACCGGGGGCGGGGACTTTCAGCTCCCCCTGCCCCCATGGCCGAGGAGGGGCGGGGACTGGAGACTGTGCTCCAGAGAGAACCCCCTGTTCAGGGGGCCTCCAGCGGCTGGGAGGGTGGTGGCTGGAGAGGCCTGGAGGCTCCACGCCCCCACACCCTGCCCTGTGCCGCTCGTCCACCTGGCTGTCCCTGAGTTGTGTCCTTTGTTAACAAACCACAAGGGGTTTCACTCATAGTTCCTGAGTTCTGTGAGCCGTTCTAGCCAATTTTCAAACCTGAGGAGGGGGTTGTGGGAATCCCCGATTTACAGCCCGTCAGTCAAAGGCATGGGAGGCTTGGGACGTGCACCTGGCGTCTTGGGGTGGGGTGGGGTGGGGTGGGGTGGGGTGGGGTGGGGGCGGCGGGCGGGCTAAGCCCTTAACCGAGCAGACCGAGTCAGCACGGAACTCAACTGCTGGACACCCTGCTCGTGCGGGAGCTGGAGAACTGGCGTGAGAAAAACTCGCACGTTTGGTGTCGGAAGTGTGACCAGAAACAGCTCAGAGGTCAACACATCTAAATACACTTAGAGGCTGGGAAAAAAGGCAGTCTACTACGAGAAACTGATGGGACGTGCGGGGGGACGTGGCTGGCCACACGAAGGACCCACAGTCACACGTGCTGAGCAGTAACCAGGCCCTCCCCAGGGCTAACGCAAGGGGGGGCCTCTCAGCCATCAGTGGGAGCGGGCAGGGCTCCGAGCCCCAGCTTGGCACTGGGCAAGGGGGCCAGGCAAGGCTGTGGCACCTGGCCACTGCATGACCAAGGCTGGACCTAGAATCTGACCGCCACCTGGGCCCCACTGTCCCTGGGGCCAGGACAAAGGTATTTATTTGCCTTTTCTTACAGGCCCCCGGGGAAAGGAGGCAAGGAATCAAATCACCTGCTCGCCTAAAATAAGACCCCGAGTCCACAGAGCTGAGGGCCTGGGGCCGGAAGTCAGACCCTCCCCCTCCACCTGTGATACTGGCTAACTGGCTGGGAACTAGTGTTCCTGTCTGACGGCAGCCAGAAAGCCCACTCCTGGGGGCCAGGACCCACTGAAGCTGCAGGGTAGGACCCCAGTCCCTCCCAAGTCATGGGATCCAGCCCCCTGAGACCACAGCTGCGCCCTTCCAAAGGGCCGTCTCCCAGGGGCTCTGCAAAGTGGCGCTTTCACACACGCCTGTCTCGGGTTCAGCCTCCCTGCAGGGCCGGGCTCCGGTCCCAGTTTGCAGATAAGGAAATCAGGGTTTCGGGGGGTCCACAGCCTCCTCTAGGGAAACACAGCTCGTGACGAGGTGGGGCCACAGGCGCAAGCGCGGGTCAGCTGCCCGCCCCGCCCCCCGCCCCCGGCAGAGCGGCACGAGGGCCACGGGTACCTCTCTTGGCGGGCTTCGGGCCGCCGCCCAGCTGCCCGCGGACATCCTGCAGCCGCCTCTCGAGCTCCTGCTTCTTTTCCTGAGCCAACTCCTCCTTCGACTTGGCCGCCTGCTTCCTCCCGCTCGCGGCTGTGGAAGAGCACGGGGGCTGAGGCCGCAGGCGGGGAAGGGCGGGCGGCCCGCACGTGCGGAGGCCCCGCCACACGCGAGGCTCTGCAACCGTCACAAGAGCTGGGACAGACCACCCCCGCTGCGGACAGCTGCACAGGCGGCGGCGCCCCCGGGCGAGGGGCGGAGCTGCGGCTTGAGGCCCTGACCACCCCCCCACCGCCCGGCTCACGGCTCACGGCTCACGGCTCACGGCTTTCCTTCGCCTCGGCCTCGGTGAGGCCCAGACTCCGCCCTGGAAGCCACAACTCCACCTCCTGGTGTGCCTGCACCAGTACCTCTTGAGTCCACAGGCGACTTACCGAGGGGCAGACGTGCCGTGACTGCAGGGGTCACGCCATATGCTCCATCCAGGAGAAGGCGGCTTCCCCCCCTCAGAGCGAGTGAGGACCGCGCAGCCCGAGGGGGCCACACACAGCAGCAGGTGCACCCTGGGTGCTGGTGTTCCTCAGGGCCGGGCGGCTGCCCTGTTCTCCTGCCACCGTGGGGCTGCCTGGGGCCTCCTGCCCTTCCTCTCACTCCCCAGGACCCACCAACCCAGGCAGCGACTCGTTCCCGTCCAGTGAAGTCATCGACTTCCAGGGTGAGCCTGAGCCAGTGTGACCGTCCGTCCTGGGAGGCCTCTGGACCTCCACCCCACGCAAAGGGAACTAACTGGTCTGCCCAGGCAGGGAACCATCGACAGGTCGCCTGCAGCCCAGGCTCCAAACGGGGCCTCAAGAAGCCTTGTGGCGAGGACCCCAGCCAGCATCTGAACGAATGGGGCTGGGGACCGACCCAGGGGTCCTGCCTGCTCTGGGGAAGGATGAGGCACACAAGTGCTGCCCACCTGCCCGGGAGCAGGGCTCCGGGTCGGGTGGGGCCGCAGCTGGTCTCAGCTAAGCCCCGCCCCCAGCTGAGCGGACGGAAGCCGTGTCCCTGCATCCTCAGGGCACAAGGCAGAAGAGGGGCGAGGAGGCTGGCAGCGTGCAACCCACTGCCACTGCCACTCCCACCCCCGGGGCTGCCTGGCTGTCTGCTCCGGGACTGAAGGGGTGATGGGCAGGGGCGGCAGCAAGGCATCCCGTCCCGGCGACTTACAGAACGGCTTCCTTTGCTTTTTCTGTAAACAAGACTTGACGTATCTCTCTAGTTCCCGCAAAGTGGTGGGTTTTAGAGTCTCAAAGTCAATCTCGATCTCGTCGGGGTTGGAGTCCCTGAGCGAGGGCTCCCGCGACTGGATGATGTGCACTACCCGGCCCAGCTTCTCTCCCGGCAGCCGGTTGATGTCCAGGCTGAGCTGGCGCTTCTCATCGTAGCTCATGGGCAGCCCCTCTTCCTCCTCCTCCGAGTCATAGGAGGCCGACGCCTGCTTGCCGCCCTTCTTCGGCTGTCTGAGGCAGAAGGCAAGGAGCATGATGGCGTGGAGCCCCCCGTCCCCATCCCTGGAGCCCCCTACCCCGCCCAGCCCCTGCCCCACAACCCCGAGCTCCCCCCACCGCCCCCCCCCCAGCCAAGACCCAGACCCCTTGCCCACCGGCCCTCTTCCTCTCCAGGACCAGGCTCTCTTACCAAGGAGCAGCCCAACCCCCAGACAGAGAAGCCGGGCGACGCACATACATCTCCAGGGACACGGAAGACCCTGCTCCAGAGGTCAGAGCAGAGGCTGCTACCGGCCTAGGGAGGCCTTGGCCAGGAAACAACCGTGGTGCTCAGCTCCCCTCAATGCCCCACAGGCCATCTCAAGCACGACAGGTCAAACTCGTCTCCGTATTCAAGTAACCCAGAAGAAGGGAGGAAGGGGGACAGAGGAATAAACAGCAGTGACAGACAGACAATAATGGAACGGTAGGTGGAAATCAGATCGGATCCACAATTACATTAAATATAAATGGTCTAAACACACCAATTAAAAGAAAGGGGTGCTCAGACTGCGTAAGAACCAAGACCCAATTTATATGCTATCTAATCTGCACAACCCCCCTTGAAATATAACGACAGAGGTAGGTTAAAAGTAAAAAGATGGGGGGAAAATATTCCGTGTAAATACTAATCAGAAGAAAACCGCAATGGCTGTAACAATTTCAGACAAAGTAGACTTGAGAAAAAGGAATGCTACCAGGAAAAAGAGGGACACTGTATAATGATAAAAGAGTCAACTGACCATCACAGTCCTACACGTGTGTGCATCTAAATCCAAGCTTCAAAATATATAAACAAAAGCCGATGGAACTGGAGGGAAATAGGAAAACCTGCAACTTCACTTGCAGAATTCAACAATTCTCTCTCGGTAATTAATAGAACAAATCAGCAGAACAGAGACGATCCCAACACCACCATCAACCAAATTAACTTATTAATTGACATGTTTTTGTCTGTTTGGGGTTTAAAGTTGTTTTTTTGTTTGTTTGTTTATATACATGTATCTAATTCTTTTTCAAATTCTTTTCCTATTTAGGTTATTACAGAATATTGAGCAGAGTTCCCCGTGCTCTACTGGAGATCCTTGTTGGTTATCTGTTTTAAATGTAGCAGTGTGTCCGTGTCAACCCCAAACTCCCAGTCTATCCCTCCCCCCTCCACCCCCGTCCCCCTCGGTAACCGTAACTTTGTTCTCTAAGTCTGTGAGTCTGTTTCTGTTTTGTAAATAAGTTCATTTGTGTCCTTCTTTTTTTCAGATTTTTTTTTTTTTTTTAATCTTCTAACTGACGTTTATACAACACTCCACCCAACAGCAGGAGGATACACGTTCTTTTCAAGTGTACATGGCACATTCACCAAGACACACCGTGTTCTGGGCCATAAAATCCTAACAAACTTTAAAATGTTGAAAACATATAAAGTGTGTTCTCTGACCCTAGAAATCAGTAACTGAAAAATATCTGGAAAAATCTCCAAACACCTGTAAACCAAACAACACACTTCTAAATAATCCATGGTCAAAAAGGACGCCTGAAGGGAATTAAAGAATATTTTGAACTTAAATGAAATCACAATATATCATATCTGTGGGGAACGTTCAAAGGGACTGAATTCGTGGTTAACAGCCTTCCAACAGTGAAACTCCGGGCCCAGGTGGTTTCACTGGTGAATTCTTTCACACATTTAAGAATTAATACACCAAGGCTATAAATCTACCCCGGAAAACAGAAGACAAGGGAACACTTCCCAACTCCTTTTTGAGGCCAGCATTGTAGAGACACCAAAACCAGAGACAGAGACAGAACAGGGAGCCTGATTTCTGCCTCCCCCTGTAAAAGCGGGGAGAAAACCCCCGACCGTTCTCACTGCCCCTCTCGATGGTGCCACTGCCCGCCCAGCTACCAAAGCCCAAGACCCCAGCTCTGCATGCCCCTCCTCCTACGTCCAGGGACGAAGGCCCGTCCACTCTGCCTCACAGACAGTTCTCAAAGCAACACACCTCCACCCCCATGGCCACACCGGCCTCTCCTGCCTGCGTGACCACGGCAACTCCAGAGGGCATCCTTCTTCCCGTGCTTGCCTCTCGCTAATCCATCCTCCACACTGGCCAGGATCTGACCACTTTCACTGGAGAACGAACTGCAAACACCTGAACCGAGCCGGCCAGCCTCGGCAGCCTAAACCCTGCCCTCTTCCCAACCTGGCCTCTGTCCTTCGGCAGTGCCCACCCTTATTCTCATGTGTCCCACGAGGAACACATTCCACTGGCCTCTACAGCTCTGTGCCCGCTGTTCCTGATTCTTCGAACCCCACCTGGACCCTCTGTGCAGCCGTCGCCCCTCCTCCAGGACGCCCTCCTTCCACCCCGCCGGGAGAGGCGCCCGGTCCCGCGTGCCTTCCCACCACCCTCACCTCCCCGTGTCGTCCCTGCTCGTCTGCGGCAGGCGTTCCTTGGGGCAGCGCGTGGCCACGGCGGGGGGCTGAGTGAAGGCTGTGGGGACCAGGGAACTCCGTGCCAAGGCACACCTCCACCCCCGACCCTCCGCCGACCAGGCCACGCGGAGATGGGGTGCCAAGGGCCCAGGACACGGCGCCAAGACCCCCCCCAGAGCAAACTCCTGGGCCCAGACCAGGAAAACGTCCCCGAAGCCTCTGGATGCTGAGGTCTCCCACGCCTGTGACTGAGGCTGGCCCCACGGGGAGCCGAGCGCCGCCCTCCGGAGCCCACGCTGTCGAGGCAGAGATCTCGTTTGGTCCTCCCGGTCTTCCCACGAGGCGGGCAAGACGAGGGCCACCAGGCCCCCGCCCCATCTCCCCGTAACGGCCCAGGGCCCAGGTCACCAGGACAGAGCCCCGAATCCAGCACCCTCCCGCCACACGGGTGTCCAGGCCACGGGGCACCGGGGCCCACCTGCCGGCCACGGTCGTGCTGTTGGCCTTTCTGGCGGGAGCCTTCTTCTGCTGGGCCTGCTTGGCGGGCGGGGCCGCCTTGGCTCTCTTCTCCTCCTCGGCCTTGGCCTTGTGCCTCTCCTTGTCCTTGTCCTTCTTCCTTTTCTCCTTCCTCTCCTTCTTCCGCTTTGGCTTGTTCACTGGCGCCTGAGACAGGGCGGCCAGCTGTTCGTGCACAGCCTTCAGCTGGAAGAGACAGGCAGCTGAGCGGGGCTCCCCAGGGCTGGCCCCAGGGGGGCCGCGGGCGGGGGCGGGGGCGCCCGGGAGCTGCCGCCAGCGTGCGGGGAGGGGAGCCGGGGAGCCAGACAGGTCCCGGAGGGCGGCAGAGCCCGTCTGGCCCTCCGCACCCCTGCGACGGCGGGCGAGCTGCTGGGCCTCGGTCTCCCCACCCGAAGCGCAGGGCAGGTAGCACCCGAAGGGCTCGATAAATGGTGCCCCCTGGTTTTCCTGCTAGTTTCTGTTTTCCAGATGAGGGAGACTCTCTAGGGCGAGGTTTAAATGCCTGCGCAGACACTTTCCACTCGTGGGCAGCTGCCGGGATGTTACACGGCAGTTCTGCAGGGTCGAAACGGTCCAGTGCCGGCAGGGGACACTCATCTCGTCCAGCAAGTGGCTGCCAGTGTGCCACGTGCTCTACACGCTTCTCACCTCAGCAGACCCCAAGGGGAGTCTCACGCCGGACGGGCGAGGAAACAGAGCCCCCAGCCTCTAGCAGGTGGATGGGCCAAGACGGCACTGGGCTCGCACACGCCAGCCACGTCACGTGGCGTGGGAGGGACCCCGGCCCGACAGCTACACCTCAGGGCCATGCTCCCTGCGCCATCATCCCCGACAAGGCTCAGCTCAGATGCCCAGCCCCACCGGGGTGCCGGCAGGGTCACTGTTACCCCACTATCTCCTCCCTGCTGGAGGCGCCCCACCCCCCAGGAATCCAGCACCTCTTGGTCCCATTTTGCACGTGAGGCGCACAAAGCGGTGGGGAGGGCCGACTCACAGGCGGTCGGAGGCCGAGGCAGGACAACCTCGCTCTGGCAGAGCTGCAGAGCCCGCGCCCGCCCCCAGCCAGACAGGCTCGTGCAGTCCCACGGCTGCGGCTTCCGCAGGTGCCTCCCAGACCTTTCTGGAGTGGAAGGAGGCTCCAGGGCTCCAGGGACGTCCCGACCTGGTCGGGCTCACAGGGCCCCGGGCCTGCAGGCACTGCCGAGGGGGGCCCTCGGAGCCGACACCTTCGCCGGGTGCCCGGCCAGCGACACTGCCGCGGAGGACGGCTGTGGCTTGGGGTTGGGGTGGGGGGTGACTGGGGCAAACGTCGAATCAAGGCCCGGCCGGGACTGGGCCCCCGCGGTCCCCAGCCCGGCCGCGGCCACTCACCTGCTCCTGCAGCTCCGCCAGCCGCGTGGCCCGTTCCTCCTCCGAGTCCGAGCTGCCTGAGTCCGTGGAGCTCTCCTCGCTGCTGCGGCTGCTCTCCACGCCCTTGCTGACCACGGGGGCCGCGGGCACGGGCAGCGTGGGTGCCTCCACCAGCTCGTCCGGCATCTTGGCAAACCGCATCTCAAACACGTCCTGCGGGACAGCAGGGGCCGCCTGGGTCCTGGACGCCCGTGGGCAGCCCCCGGGGAGTCGGGGAGACTGGACCCAGCTTGCCCAGGGCGCTGGGCCGCCCCCACGCCGCCCACCCCGGCTTGCTCTCCGTCCCTCCCTCCCCAGGCCCTGAGCGCGGGTCCAGGGCCAGAGGGCGCAGAGTCAACGGCCACAGACACCGCCTTTTAGGAGCTAGCACACAAGCTCCTTTATTAGACACCCCACCTCCTGTCCACGGCTTGCAAGTCTTTTCAGCATCCAGGTCCAAGGCTGCCGCCTACTGACAGACAGTGAGAGGGCCTTCCTTTGAGCTCTGACCCTTTTCTGGGGCCCCCTAGCCACTGGATCTGGGAACTCATTTCGCTTTCCCATTTCTCTCCCCTGTGATGTTACTGTAGTACCACATCTCGTTCTGAGCTGGGTCCAGAAGGCAAAAGTCTTGTCCTATGCAGACTTCCAGCTCCTACACAGCCTTGGGAGCACACGCTCAACCAAGATCCCCTCCCCCCCGGTGGCCCAGGTTCATTTCAGACAGGACGAGCGGCCACGAAGGGAGACTTCTCTCTGCTAGATCGGACACCTGAAGCCACATACACCTGGTTTACACGCAAAAGGTGCAGCCCCACCGACCAAGCGTCCGGCTCCCGTAAGAACTTACTCTGGGTCCTGGTCCCCCAGAATGTCCTCCAGGGGTAACTACATCTCAGAGTTATGCTGCCACGCAAGGCCACGACCTGGCCCGCTCTGGGCAGATGGCCCCGTGCCCCGCCCCCCCGCCCCCGGCAGGGGGTGGGGGTGGGTCTACATCAGGCTGCTGCGGCGTCAGGCTCTAACCCCACCCAGCTTGACCTGACACAATCAATAGCCAATTACTAAACAGTCATCGGTAATTAAGCTTCCCAACCTCTGTGGCCACACCGCAGAGACCACCTTTTGCCGGAACAGAATCAGAGCCGCTGCCCCCGGCCTGTGTGCTGCAGGCGCCGCCTGGCTTCCTCGTGGAGCTGCTCGCAAGGTTTCGGAGCATCAAAAGAGCAACGACAGCACGGGACTTTGCAGAGCCTTTCGGCTTCATGGTCTTGGTGTGAAACCGTGTGGGTCCTGGTGGCTTCCTCTGGGAACACCAGGGACCGCTCTACCACATTCCCCAGTGGGAGCCAGTGCACAGAGGGGGCAGCCCGCAGCAGCCAGGGCCCACGGGCAGGAGGAAGGTAAGGAGGATTAGGGCAGGCACCCAGAGGCCTGAAGGAGGCTCCCCCTGAGGCCCCGTCCGGGGCCTGGGTGACCAAGGACGCTCCCGAGTTCCCGTACCAGGTTTTCAAAAGGGTTCTGAGCAAGGGACTGGGAACGTCTTACAGGACAACATTCTGGGTCCTGTATTTACAAAAGCAACAGGCTACGTGATGGCAAAGAGAGAGAAGAACAGGCTCGGTGCACTGGCCCGTACAGAAACCTGCGGCAGCCCCCAGGCTCTGACAGATAATCACGCACAGGGGTGCGCGCACACTCGGCCTGTGAGGTCGTGTGCATGTACGCAAAGTCCCACCATGAGGGCCAGACTGCACTTCCCTGCAGGCCCGTTTCTCCCACGTGCCGTCCGCCTTGTGGTGGGGAAGGCAACAGGCTGCACGAACAGCCGTCCCCCGCTACGACGCCCACGGGCCACGCCAGCAGGCTCCTGACGAAGGGCCCCCGGCACGCGGTGAAATGCAGGGCAGCAGGCGTCTGCCTTCTCTCCGTCTCCACCCTGGCTAGAACACCTGCTGGTCCCCACCTGCTTGCCGCTGCCCACCTGAGCCTGCACCTCCCAGGCGGCAGAAACTCGCCTCTTGGCCACCACGTCCCTGGGGAGCAGGCTCGGGGCCTGGCCGCCACTCGGCCGCCGCTCAGGGGAAACGTGCCCGTGGACGAGGTCCCCAGACACCCCGCCCCTCAACCCTGCCCCTCCCCCGGGAGACGTGCCCTCCCAGACACCCATGTCTTTCCTGGGTGCCTGCCCTGAGCTGCGGATCCCACCTGTGCCCAGGGGGCCCCTCCCCACACAGAGCACCTGGGGTTACCTGCAGCTTCCTGGCCATGGCCACCACCTCGTGGTCTGGGGGGTTGTACTTGTAACAGTTGGAGAACATCAACCGGATGTCGGCGGCAAAGCCCTGCGCGTCCGGGTACTCGCGGCTGTCCATCTTCTTCTGTAACACACAAGCCGCGGGGCGTGAGGGCACCGCTGCGCCTCGGGACCCTCCGCACGTCCGCCGCCAGCCCGAGACCTCGTCTGGGAGCCCAGGGAGAAGGTGGAAGGGTGGCCCCAAGGGCTTGGAGGGGAGGGCCCAGGACCCCACAGAGAGACTGACACTCGGGGAGAAAGAAAAAGGTGCTCCCCGAAGCCCCAGCTCCCGCAACCAAAGCCCCCAGCTCTACGTTTTGGCTAACTTTTCACACGCCGGCACCCCTGCTGGCAGGAGCTCCGGTGGCGAGCAAGCAACTTCTGGCGAAAAGTCGCTCTCTACCAGTTTGGGGGGGCTCCTCAGACCTCAGAATGAGACGTTTAATTTTCTCCCCTGAGAACCCAGGTGCTGTTAGCTAGTCTGCTTCACAGAGCACCAGGTCGTCCCACTGCCCCACCGGGAGCACGGGATGACTGGCTCCGCAGGTGGGGACAGAAGTGCAGCCAGCCAGGGACCACCATGTGGCAGCTAAGATCGGGGCAGACGGGGCAACGGCTCTCGAGGGAGAGAGCTCCCCACGCCTGGATGGGTTCACACAGACATGAGCTCATCAGTCAGGGACCTCGTGTCGGGGGTATGAGGTGCCCACTCATCCTGGGGGCCACGCTTCGCTGCAGAGGGACACTGTGGGCTGGAGCCTAACCACCTACCTCACCGGCACCTAGACTAACAAAGTCCTGGCCTCGATGGAGGGGTTGGTGGTGGTCAGACTCCAGGACCTGCAGCCTCTACAGCCTAGGACACACCGTCCTCCTCTCTGCCCCCACCTGGAGAGCTTCCAACAGCACTGGGGCTGCCTGGCTCCAGCCCTCTGCACAGCCTCCCCAGTCTGGGGTAGCTCAGCCAGGAAGGAGAAATGGGCACCCGAGACCCTCTCAACTTCTGCAAGATTCTCAGACTCCGGCCCTAATTTGACAGCCGGCCACTTTCCTGGTGCATCTGGGAGCCCAAGTACCACTGCCCCACAGCCAAAACCTGCTTGGAAAGAGCCAGCCTGAGCCAGGAGCTAATCCAGAAAGATGTAACCAAACCATTAGCTGGAAACATCTCTGGAAAGGGTGGCAACGATACCACAGATTAGGTCTTCGCTCCACCCGCCTCTGCTTTGCTCGGATTTTTGACCCTCTGTTCCTATCTTACACAAATTAAAAGAAAGAAAAAAAAAATCA
Organism: Inia geoffrensis; assembly: GCA_036417435.1. Taxonomy (NCBI): domain Eukaryota; kingdom Metazoa; phylum Chordata; class Mammalia; order Artiodactyla; family Iniidae; genus Inia; species Inia geoffrensis. The sequence goes on along the minus strand of CM070906.1, from coordinate 114,869,844 downwards.
GTCAAAGAAAAGTAGCTGACACTCCTGGGCTGCCAGGAGGAGCAGGGCCACTGCAGCACTGAGAGAGTCCGAGAAGGCCGGAGCCCTGCCCTCGCAGTTAGGACGAAGATCAGAGAAGGTGCGGAAGCCGCTCGGTCTCCCAGCCCAGCCAGGCCCGCCCGACTCGGCCGGCTCCCCGGGAACCAGTGCCCTAGATGGCCAGGTCTGTCCCGTCCCTTGGCGGGGAGGAAGACTTCCATTAAGGAGAGTCTGCCCCAGACAGGTATACACGAGGCAGTGTCCAGGTACACGAGGCAGAGTGACTGAGCCCAGCGGCTCAGGGCCCAGCCCCCATCGGTGCAAAGAAACCACCTGCCACTTTTGTGGGGTTACCTTTCCAGGTCACGGTCCAACGGCCAGGGACGTTCCTCAGACCGTCAGAGACCGATCCAGACCGAAGAAGGGCAGCTGTGCTGGGGCCCAAGCCCGACGAGGGCTCAGGAACCCCTCCTGCACGCACTCAGGGAAGACCCCAGGTCTCCTGCCCTCGAGGCTGCCACTGCCAGCCGGGGAATTTTCTCCATCTCTGCCCGCCCCAGACCTGCTCTTCTCTGCTTGTACACAACTGACCTGACCCAGAGGAAAAGCCACAAAAGCCAAGGGGGAAGCCCCCAGCGCAGGAAGACCCTGCCGCGGGAATCGGGAGGCTGGGGCTCCTGGTCTCAGCTCCGCCACCACCCGCTCCAGCGCCGGGATGAAAATGAACGAGATGACGAAACCGGCTCGAGAGGAATAGATGACGAGGAAGCTGCCAGTTCAGTGAGCGTGGGGCAGAGCACACCTTCCTCCCTGACCCTGCCAGACCCACGCCAGGGCCCCGGGCCAGCCCTGAGGCCCCGTTTGCCGCTGGAGGGCAGGCCAAGGGAGCCGGGCAATGCCCCAAGCCCGCTGAGTTGCCCCCGGGCCGGCACAAGACATCAGCACCACGACAGCCCCTCAGGACGTCAGGCCGCCCTGCAGGTGCCAGGGGCCGCACAGACAGGGGAAGAGGGCCCGGCTGGCTCACCACCCACCTACCTTGACGGTGCTCAGGTCCATCGGGTGCTTGATGATGTCGTGGTAGTCATGCAGCTCCAGGGCCTCGGCGTCCACTGGCTTGTAGAAGGGCCAGGCGTAGGCTGCATGCTTCTTGGACAGCATCTCCTTGAGGATGCTGTCACAGTGCCGCAGGTGCTCCGAGAGCCGGCCCTTCTTGCCCGCGTGCTGGGGCACCTCGCCGTCCTCCAGGTCCTTCTTGGGCGGCTTGATGGGGCGGCCCCCGCTCTCCCGCCGCGCCACCACCTTGGCCTGCTTGGGGTCCGACAGCGGCGGGGGTGACTCGCTGCGGCTGGCGGTGATGGCGGACGTCGTGGGCGTGGTAGTGTCTGCTTTCCGTTTCACGCCCTTCTTCTGCGACAGCAAAACAACAGTGAGCCCCGGGATCCGGGATCAGAACCGCTGCGGTGGCGCCCCTGGAGCGCGGACCAGCTGCCAGGCACCGAGCGAAGCAAGGACATGCATGGTCGCGGCCATCCTCCCGGGGCCCCGCGCCACGCTGGACGCCGAGGCTCAGAGGGGCCACGTTGCCGGCCCGAGGTCACACAGCTGGTGGTGGTGAGGCTGGACTCCGAATCTACCCCAGGGGCGTCCCTGCGCCCCGCCCACCCGCCAAGACCCCAGGCCCCGCGCGGTCACGGTGGGCGCTCACCACCCCGAGCGGCGTGAGATGCAGCACGCAGCCCGCCCGCGCCTGGGGTTGGGCCGCGGCTCAGGGACTCGCACAACCGAGGTGGCACCGTGACTGGGACCATCACCAAGTGGGACTGGGGCTTGGGGACAGCAGGGACGAGAGGACCCCCGCTGGTCAAAGGCCAGAGGGGCGTCCCAGACGCGGGCCTCAAAGCTGGCGCTCCCAGGACAGTGGCAGCCATGGGACGAGGGGGGCGGGAGGAGCATGCGGGGGGCGGGGCAGGGGCAGCGGCCCAGCCGGGAAACACAAGCAGCAGCACGAGGTTGGGGACCAAGGACTCCGGGGGGCTAAGTGCCTGGGCAGGGCTGGACTTGACCCTGAGGGCAGCCGACGTCACAGAGCTACCTCCCACCGGGGGAGGAAACACTGAAATGACCAACGAGCACTTGGTGGGTGTGCCCAGTGCGTGACAGCGTGTTTCGTGCCTGGGTGGCCAGGGTCGCTGTGACCCCGAGGCCAGCCCAGGGGGCTCCCCTCCCCTCAGCTCGGGCGGGCGGAGCAGCCCCTGGGAGCCAGGCGCACCTGGGCCGCCGGCCTCACGGGGGTCCGCTGTCTGAGTGCCACCAAAGTCGCTGCCCCAGCCAAGCCGCTGCCCCCAGGCTGGCAGGCACGAGCCAGCCACCCACACACACTTCACGGGCGCCCACGGAGGCCAAGCGCGTGCCACGGGGCCTGGGGGCTCATTGGGCCATGGCAGACGGGACATGCTCCAAGACAGCCGGGCGCTGAGTGAGGCGGCCGGGCCAGGCGCCGCCCGAGTACAGGCAGTGAAGGCCACGGGGGAGAGGAAAGCGACGGAGATGGCGTTTTACCTTGGGGGAGCCATTTAACCCCTCTGAGCGCCTGCTTCCTCATCTGTAAGATGGGGGAAATACTGCCTGCCCCAGAGGGTCGCCCGCTGTGAGGGTCAAATCGGAGAAGACGATACACATCAGTGGCCGGCACGGGGGCCTGCTCAGAGCAGGAGACTCAGCCGTCCTCGCTGGCCCCGGATCTCGCGGGGAGCGCCCGCTCCGAGCCCAGGCCCGGCCGTGGAAAGCCCGCAGGGAGCCGGGGGAGGGACGTGCGCGCACACTCACGGGGGCGCGAGGAGCAGGCGGAGGCCGCCACCGCCCTCCCCACACCAAGGCAATCCGGGCGCAAGCGCGGGCGGCGAGGGCCGGGACCCCCCTCCTTTCTGCACCCCCCCCCCCCACCTCGGCCCGCGCCCTGCAAAGGCGGGCGAAGCTGGGGCTCAAGCGCAGCCGCCCTCACCAGCTGTGTGACCTGCCGCTCCGAGCCTCGGGCTCCTTGTCGGTGTCAGGAACCGCGGCCCACCTCACGGGCGTGGCGGGGGAGGGGACCCGTCCAAAGTCACATACGCCCAACGCCCGACAAGCGGTCGGTGCCAGGGGAAAGCGGCGGAGCGCCCTCCTGCCCGCCCCACACCTGCCTGCGTCCAGTACGCGCCCCCAGGGGAAGCTCACCTTGACAACGGGCGGCGTGGGAGGGACCACGGGGATGATGGGCGTCGCGGGAGGGGGCGGGGCGGCAGCCGGGGGGACAGGGGCCGACGTGACGTTTGCAGTGATGGTTGGCACAGGGGTGGCAGCAATGACGGGCGTCTGGGAGACCGTGGGGGGGACGCTCTGGAAGGGGGTTGCCGGGGAGACAGAGGACACGGCTGCCACTTGCTGCGTACCTTGAGGACAAAGGAAAGGAGGCTGAACTGACCCGGCTCTGCCAGCGATGCTTTTGGACGCTGCCGGGACCATCCCCTCCAGCCAGGGCCCGCCGGGTGCCAGCAGAGCCCCTCCTGCCGAGACCCTGGCCCTCATCGTGGCTGCCTCCGTGGTCCAAATGAGCGAGTCAGAACAAGGTGCACGGCCCGGTAAGGAAGAGCCAGGGGGTTGACTCGGGTTGCACAGGTAACCAGCCTCAGCCCCGTCTGTAAGTGTGAAACACCCTGGCCTCTCTGGAGAGCTGGGCCGCCCAGGAAGCTCACCATCGGGGTGCACCTCTGCTCCAGGTTCCCGGACCAGGTAAGGTCACCCCCCGTGCTGACCCTAATCCCCACCGCTCCCTGACAGGCCACAGAGAACACAAAGCATGCTGCAGAGGCAAATTCCTCCGAGGGGACAAAGGGACACCGTGGCTTCCAGAAGAGGTGTCCTCAGAGCTGGGGGGTGAGGGGGGTGGGAGAGGAGCAGCGCGGGGACACAGCAGGAGCACCATCCCTGCCCGGAGCAAGGCTCCAAGGCAGGCGGCAGCAAGGTCACCAGGCCTGCAGGCCACACACAGCAGAGGCCCGGTTCCCAGAGCTCCGATCATCACTGACCCAACCTTGCAGATTGGGTCAGGAAAGCTGAGCCCAGAGGGGCGGAGGGACCCTCAGAAGATACGCTGTCATCGGCACCCCGCCCACCTGCCAGAGGTGGTGAGAAGGACTGCGCGTTCCACCCCTTTACCTGCACTCTGGGTTCCCGAAGCTGGTTTCCGGCCTTTGCCCTTTGGGGCAGGGGGTAATAACTCAACTTCTTCCTGGGGCATCTGGGCCACTTTCTGCAGAAAAATTTTCTCTAAGGCTTGGGCCATGAGCACTATGTCATCTGTGGGCTGAAGACACAGGAGAGGCAAGGTTACCTGCTGGAAAGGAGCCGTGTGTCTGCAGCAGACAAACACATGGTGGTTGCTCAAGAAAAACATTTATTTAGCAAGCTGTGAAGGGATGTGGCGGGGCAGGAGGGAGGCAAAAAGAATATATTTTAACGTGGAAACTCTTGGAAGAATTCAAAAAACACAAAGGATAAAAACTACCCTTTATCCCATCCCACGGAGGAAAAAAGGTCCAAGCATGTGGACGTTTTAAAGCGTCTGGTATATATCGACGCCCTCCGAAAAGGCTGTTCTAATGTTCCTTCCTTGGAGCAGGGGACGGGGCCGGGGCCGGGGCCAGGGTGGGGGGAGGGCGGTCCACACACAAGGCAACCGCTCAAATGCGTAGCCTGTGGGACCCATACAAGGGGATCACAGCCAGACCAGGGCTGAGCGCGAGGCTGCGACGCACCCTGGGCCTGTCTGAGAGCTGCTGCAAAGCGCCCAGCCCAGCCTGGCGGACACCAGCCAACCCCAAGCTGGCCCTCCACCCCAGGCCTCCCCGGGCCAGAGGCAGCTCACAGGGGCAGGTAGGGCCCACGCCACACCATTTTCTTACCTTGTTATAAATGTAACAATTTGTAAACATGGTGTTGAAGTCCTGCATACATTCACTCGCGCTCCAATAATAATTATTCTCCAGTCTCTTCTTAATAGTCCCCATATCCATTGGGTTTTTTATTATCTTATGATAATCCTAAGAAAGAGATTTTCAGGGGTGTTACTGTTGGATTCAAATTCATGACGACTTTGGCGACTCCCAAGCACAGAGATTGTGCAGGAGGCAGTCTCCTCAGGGATCTGGGGCTGGACCCAAGTTTCTGTTCACCTGAGGGCGGGGGGGGGCGTGAGGTCTGGGGCGAGCGCTCCGCCAGCATGATCCCTGCCAAGCCTCTGGCCTAAGCAGGGTTCTGTGTGGACGCACAGGCCCGCAGGGCTGGGGCAGAGCCCAGAGCTGTTCTAGGCTCCGGAGCTGGGGCTGAGACCCCTCCCCAGATTCCAAACTTCACTTGGGGGCCCGCAGTGCCCAGAAGCCAAGCTGTCCCAGGACCCAGGCCGCCAAGTGCTAGCCCAGGGCTTCCCCTCGCAGGACTCAGGGGCTCTCTATTTGGGTCCAAAAGAGAAAGCCGTCAGGTGGTTAGGTCGGCACCGGGCATGCAGCTGAGGCACTATCCCTGGGAAAGTGGGCCCCACCCCTCTCGAGCACAGGGTTTCAGGTGTGCATGCGTCATTCCGCAGGACAGTGCCGGCCACAGGATGAAGACACAGGTGAGCCTCTAGGCCTGAGCCCCATCGCCGGCTCCCCCTTCATCCCCCCACAGGCCAAGGGTTCTCCCCGCTTCCTGCACCTGGGCAGCCGCCCTCCGTTCCCCCACTCGCCTAAGTATCCCCTCTGCTCCTTGGTCATTGTGGGTCCTGAGCTGTGCCTGGCTTATCAGGACCAGCCGCCTCCAGGCACCATCTGTGCCAAGGCCAGGGGGGCCGTCCTCCCAGGAGTCGGGGCCGCGGAGGGGCAGGGCCGGCGGGTAGGGGCCACTCACGGGCAGGTTGAGCTTGATGGCATCCACGGGCTGGTAGAAGGGCCAAGCGAACTGGTGTTTCCAGAGCGTCTTCACCACCACATTCTGCATGTACTGCAGCTGGTTGGTCTTACGGCCGGGCTTGGCGGGGTTGGAGACCTCCGGCGGGGGCGGGTTCACGGGGCCCGGGACCGCCGGGATCCCCGCAGGGGCGACCGTCGTCGTGGTGGACATCCTCCGGCTGCTCGCTCACTGGCCGTCACGGCAGCAGCTCGGCGAGGCCCTGGCTTCCTCTGTGCTCCCCGCCGATGTGCGACATCCCATGTCTGGGCCCAGTCAGGCAGCACCTGCGGGGGAGGAGGGACGGCAGGGAACGGCCGGTCACCCCAGGCCCTGCCGCCTCGCCTGGGTCCCCGAGCACAGCTGTGCGGTCACGTGAGGCCACGTCGGCGCACTCCCCCCGGTCAGGCCAACCCTCACCTGTCAGAGAACTACTCTCCCGCTGCTGCCCTCAGGCTGGGGCAGGGAGAGACACAGGTGACGGGAAAGAATGCCAGCAGGTGCCACCTGGGCAGGCGGGGAGGCGGCCGTCCAGGTGGGGGCCACTGTCGGCTCACTGCCCACCAGCCGCCTGCTGCTCTTGACCGTGGCAACATTTTAGGGAATGATCTGCACGTAGAGAGCTACGACGTGGACCGGCACAACGTGCATGGAACCACACGTGGCACACGGAGCCAGGGCCCTCTGAGTGAGGCCACCGATGGAGGTTCTAACGTAACCATGAGAACGGGCTCTGGTTTGTGATGGTGGCTGGGCTGTGGACACAGCCGGCACTCGGCCAATCGGGGTGGGGGTAGAGGGAGAAGGCGATGGGAGCCTGCAGGACCACACCCCGACTCTCGGAATGTTCTCTGAGTGTGGAGCTGGGAAGGGAGCGGCCGCCGCTGCCCCACGTGTGTCACCAGGAGACCAACTAGCACCAAGAAAAATGTTGTGCAGTAATGGATGAAGGGGCTGCCCCCAATATCAAAACCCCACCACGTCTTGGGAGGAAGTTGGTGGCCCCAATGTCACTTGAGGATGCAAAACGCGCTGGGGACTGCATACGAAATCTGGACCCGGGTGGCATCTGTGCACGCTGCTACCCCATAGGTGTTTATGTGCACCTGTCACGGGACTGAGCCGGGTTGGCCTGGGTGGCAGGGCCCACCTGGGGGCCAGCCTTCGGGGAGGACAGAGCAGCGCGTGTCGGCCACTGGAAACATGCTCTCTACGACGTGCGAAAGCAGATCGTTAAAACTTGGGAGAGTTTTCGAGCTGGCCGACGGACGTCCTGCCGGCAGCCTGCTCTGCCACGTGGGCGTTTACACCACGGTCATCAGCACGAGGTACAGACCAGGGCCCCCCCATGCCGGCTTGTTAAACCCCAGCCAGTGCCTCCTCAGCGCCACCCGACCAAGAGGGAAGAGGACACAAAACAGACGCCGCGCACACCTGGCCACCGAGCAAACCTGCCCCGCTTGCCTGCCCTTCCTCGGAGGAATGCTCTGGAGCACCCCTAGGGGCCCACCCCCCCCACCATCCTGAGGGCCTGCAGCTCCTCTCCTCCACACTCTCCCGGGGCGAGCGGGCGCCTCTCACGCGCCCCCATCTCGCCAACCCGGGGCAGCGCCCTGGCCCCCAGGGCAGCTCCGTACAGAGGGCGGCTGTGCCCGCCGGGCTGGCAGCGCTGAGGCTGCAACACACCACCAGACGGAAAGGCACCTGAGTGCTCACCCTGGAGCCCCACCCCCAGCAGGTCTGACGCCTTCTGGCCCAGCACCACCGCCTCCTGCTGGGGTCTCTGCGGACCTCCCACGGGCCTGCCCTCCCCTCGATGGCCTTGCCCTACACGGGGCTCCTGTCCAAACAAGCACTGCCTGTCCTGCTCTGGCCACTGACTCGTCTCCCTGTCCTGGCTGCTGTGGCTACGCAGGCCCGCACCCTCCCTCTCCTCCTCTGGCTCCTCTGCCCCAACGCCAGCACCCACCAGGGCCTCCCGGACGCTTCCGGACCCCGGGCAGCTCAGGGGTGCAGAGCAGATGCCGGGGCCAGGCTCCTGTTCGCAATCCCAGCTCTGCCCTTTGACAGCCATGGGATCTGGTCCCCCTGTATCCCCACAGGGCTCTGTGAGACTAAAGGGATCCAACACAGAGCGCTCAGGTCGGTGCTGGACACATACCAATCGCCGCACGGTCCTGCCGGGACGGCTGAGGCGGCTCCCTATGTGGGGGGACCCGGGATCCGTGAGGGAAGGATGCACCCTGTTCCTGCCACACCCCCACCCTGGGCCTAGATGCCGGCCCGGTGCACTGCGAGCCGCCAGATGTGGGGCGGGTGGGCAGATGTCCAGTACCCAGCGCTGCTGCTGCACGGTCCAGGGAGCAGGGAACGGGCGGGACACAGCACACCGGCCTCCTCCGAGCACAAGGACAGACGGACACAGCTCTCTGCAGGGATGTGCTGGGGCTGCCATCAGGACCCTCGGCCTGGCCTCTGCCCTGCCTCCCTCTTCTGACCAATCACCAACTACCCCACACCCGCGGCTGAGCAGGAGGCCAGCCCCCGCAGCAAACACAGGACACATCCCCATCGTGGGGTGAGCACCCAGCGGCTGCAAGGCAGAGCCGGGTGTGTGTGTGGGGGGTGTCCCACACTGCGTGGCTAAGCTCTGAGCCCAGGGCCTGGCCCGGCACACGCTCACCGAACGCCAGCGTTCACCCCAGGCCACAGGGAGTCCCGAGGTGTGGAAACACTTGGGACCCCAGCAGGGTCTGTGAGGTCTAGAGGTGACACATGCAAAAGGTGCTGGATGCCCCACGGCCTGGGGGACGGCATGTGGCAATGGGACCTCCCCCTCTCTGCAAACAGGAATGTTGCCCCCAGCACCTCCACTGGAACGAGGCGGGGGGGCCCCCCCATGCACTCAAAGCCCTGCAGGAACGTGCGGATGACCGCAGGGGTCGCAGTGTCCCCTGTCAGGTGGTGCCACATAGCACGCCCCCACGGCGGAGGCAGGCGCCTGGCTTGTCCTCTGTCCCCGGCAGCCTGGGCACCAGCTCAACAGGGAGGAAGGAAGGGCAGCTAGAGCGTGAGAGGTTGGGGGGCACCCCCCTCCCCAAGCCCCTTCCATCCCAGGAGCCAGGGTCCATCTCCTGGGAAAGGCTGCGTGGCTGGGGAGGAGACTGGCAAGGGACAAGCCGGGGCGCTTGGGCATGACCCTCTCCGGTGGGACATAGAATCGCACAGGTCACCCCGCGCTGTCCCCTCTGGGGTGGCGGGCCTCCCTGCTGGGGCACAGCCTTCACTCCTCCACATGGAGCCCAGACCTCAGGGCCGGCACATCCGGGGCGAGCGGAGCCGCAGCGAGAGCCTGGCCTTGCCTCTCCCGCAATCCCGCAGACCCGACAGCGACCCCGGCTGAGCCTGGACGGGAATGCAGAAGAGGCCACACACCGCCTCAGGACGTTCCCACGAGGGGCAGGAAGGTGATGGAGGTCCCCAGCACCCAGGACCTCACACCCACGGCATACGGGCCCCAAGGCTGCTTTCTCCCTTTCTGCTGGCGGTTCTGAACCGGTGGAATTTTTTTTTCCTTTGTAAGAACGTGTTACTTTTGCAAACAGAAAAAAGCGTAAAGGGATTTCTCTTTTGGAAAAATGTACAAACATGGCCAAGCCTCTCAGAGCTCGTTTCCCTTCCTCTGGGGCCTGGGGACACTGCCCCAGAGTCTGGGGACAGACCAGGCAGCCCCGTGTGCTCTGTCCGGGGGAAATCCGGGGGCCGCGACGACCCCGAAGTCCTGGCTGGACCTCGGCAGGGCCACCAGTGGGATGCGCGGTCGGCCACCCCTGTGTCGCCCGGACGGCCGAGAAATCCCCCCAGCGCCCACCTGTCGGGGCAGCAGAGGGACGAGGATGGATGCCAAGGGTGCCGCCCCGCTCCCCGTTGCCAGCAGCTGTGCTGTCCGTCAGCCTCCCGGTCAGGGCGGGGGTCAGGGCCACATTCTGAGACCGGAAGGCACAGGCTGCTTCCAGAGAGAACTTAAAACAGTCTACCAGCTGACCCTCTCCCAGGGCTCAGCCCTGAACCGACACCAGTAACAGACAAGAGGTGTTGAGGGACACGGGGCTTTGAAACAACAGGAAAGGGAGACCGCGGGGGAGTCCCCCACTACCCGCGCCCAGGGTCCCCCGGCCGCACAGGAACAGACTCTCACCATGCTTCTTGGAGAAGCCCCAAGAAATGCACTGGGTGGTCCGGCCACAGCCAGGAGCCCTTCAAACCTCTGCCGAGGGTGAGACACCATGTGATCCTATGAGGTCAGTGACCAGGCCCATCGCACAGACGACAAAGCTGAGGCTCCTCCATCCCCGGGCTACTTCCTGAGCCTGCCCACATGGAGATTTGGGGACATAAGCCCAGGACCCCGTGCCTCCCCAACCTGGCTCCTGGCATCACAGGTGACACAGGGTGAGAGGAGGAGCCAGGCAGCTAAGGAACCAGATGACCCCACCGCAACCAACGGCAAGGCCACCCGGCGAGCCCTGGGGGCAGGCACAGGCCAGCAGTGCCCCTCCAAGTCCCTGGCCTGATCCTAACTTCCGGCCAGAGATGCAAAGAGGGCCCCAGACACGAGGACCATGCAGAAGGGCAGCGGGGAGTGCCCACTTGGGCCTGCCACACCGGGGTTCAAATCCTAGCTCCCCTCTTGGCTGAGCCCCGGCAGCATGGCCATCAGCTGTCTAGTGCCCCCAACGCAGCCCCACGGATGGAGGCATGGCTCCCCACCCACGAGGACGTGGGAGGCCAGGGACATCACGGAGAGTGGTTAGAGAGCTGGGTGACACTGGCCCCTCGCGTGGAAAAAAGGAGGTGCCCGTGGTTCCCAAGCCACGCGGGGAGGGGCCACAGCAAAGGGACAGGGCCCAAGGGTCCCTGGATACCCACCTCTGCGTGCCATGAAGACACCACAAGGTTACACTTGGGATGGACCCAGCCTATGCAATGGGATAGACCCGTTTAAAACACAAACGCAGCTCCCCACTTCTCCCAGCCACCACGTCCCGGCGCACCAGGAGCAACCCGTCACCCTCCTCCCGACCCCACGTGGTCCTGGCAGGGAACCACAGGCCACCCAGCTGAGCCGCCCTGGCCGGAGCCGGCGAGCTGCGCAGGAGACGACAAAGGTGCAGACGGAGGCGGCCTGTCCATCGGAGAGCAAGGAAGCAACCTGCTCCTCCCCACAGCTCCCCCCGGGCTGGTCCCCTCCCGGCGGGCGCTGGCCCCTCGCGGGAACACAGGCCATGCCAGGCCCCACCCAGGAGAGAGGCCTGGTCACCCTGCCCAGCAGGCCTCACCAGCTGGGGACCGAAAGTTGCCATGGGGGCCGCCAGACCTCGTCCTCGAGGGAATCCCAGTGGGGTGCCCACAGGCCCCCAAATCAAGGGAAACAAGGGAAATTCAGAGTGGGGGGTGGGTACCAGAAGGGTCCGGCCCGTTCCCATGTTCCAAGCCATTGAGGCTGGGCGGAGACACCACGAGGGGCCACAGAAGGAGCAGACAGAAGGTCCGGCTGGGACCCCATCCCGGGTTCCCTGGTCAGCCCGCGGCACCCAGAGTTCACAGGTGGCGTGGCAGCTCAGGCTCTCACGACATTGTCGAGCTGCCCCCTGGGGGCGGGAGCAAAGCCCCCACAGACGCCCACCCTCCTGGGACAGCCCGTGAGCCCCGGGAACATCTGACATCCCCTGTCCAGCACTCGGACATGAGAAGGCATCGCCCGCCGGGAACGCGGGGAGCAAACACTGCCCCCCGGCCTCATGGGACAGGCCAGGGCCTGACAGCCGCTCTCCCCAAGCCAGGCGTGTCCTGAGTGAACCTTTCGGGTCTCAGAACCCAGCCAGTACACCATTCCGTGGGGCGGGGGGAGGGGGTCTCCCAGAGACACCCCCAGCCCCCTGGGTCTGAGATAACATACCAAATCAGACATGACATTCTGCAGGGAAACATACAAATGTTCAGTCTAAGAGTAAAAAAGGACCACAGACAGCCTTGTATCAGCTGTCAAGGGTCAGCTTTCATCGCAAAAGAATCAGGAGAAAAGTTCACACACCGCCCCCCCCCCCCCCAGAGTAGTGTTCTGGGGTCACAGCTGGAACGGAGGAAGGCGGCCCATCACGGGGGTCGGATCCTCCGCCCAGCCCGGGACCCCTCCCGGCCCCCATGCGGCCCGGAGGGAGGACGGCCGGGGCAGGCGAGGTGGTGGCTCCCGACCCCAGCGCCTGTGCCCTGGGCCAGTTTGTGAGAAGCACCTGCCGGGCAGTGAGGCAAAAAGAGGCATTTACTTCAACGCTGTCTCTCGGACCATCTCTGGGATCCAACGTCAATGCTCTGGGGGTTTTTCTAACTCTTAAAGAGCCCTTGTCTTTTAGACGTGGGTACCAAACGTCTTACGAAGGAAATGTACCTGGAGACTGCTTCATGATAACAGGGAGGTGGGAAGGACGCTGAAATGAGCGGGGGTCTGGAGGGGACAGGACGGAGCAGGGCTGCTCGTGGCAGAAGCTGAGCACCCTGGGGGCCTCTGCTGTCTTTCGACTGGCCACCCTGGAAAGCCCCTGACCCACCACAAGAAGAGGGTGATGCCCCCTTTCCCTGGGTGCTCAGGACCCTGAGTTGCCCACCACCACAGCAACAGCGAGATTTGGGGGACATGACCCTACTCCTCGTGCCACCCACCCACCGCCTGGCAGGGCAAAGGACTACAGGTGAGGGGGTGGGGGGAGATGGACTCAGGCAGGATAACCCGGGACCGGATGGGGCAGCGCAGGTGACAGAGCCCAGCGCCCTAAACCCAGACGTATAAAACCCGCAAGCTACCAAGTCTCCCCTTCACCACCCCTCAGCCCCCAGCGGGATGGGGGTGTCTCATCTCCTGCGGGCAAAGATGTGCAGCCCAATCTCACCGGCATCACAGCCCGCCGGGCCCGCTCCACACCGGCCGGGCTGGAAACCAGCCTTCTAGGAGGTGGGGTTCGGAAAGGAGCCTTGAGGACCCGCTGGCCCGGCTGGTGGTGCGCACCGCGCGGGGACACCCGGGCCGAGCGCAGGGACGGAGCCCCACCCCTCAGAGGGGAAACCGAGGCTCGGAGAATCTCCCCCACCCCCACCGCCCGGGGCTGCCCGACGGGGCGGGAGGTGGCACCACAAACGGGGCGAAGGTCAGAGTGAAGACAACCTTCCCTCGAAACCACCCAGAGAGGAAATGCTCAGACCACAAAAGCCCTTGAACAGCAAGAGAAAACCCAGAGACGGGGCTTCTGGTGGGATCCTGAGGAAGCGTCCAGAAAGCCAAACGGCTGGCCAGCGGCAGGCGGGGTACACAGGCCAGTCACCCCACCCTCCGGAGTCACACACTCGCCACTCCGTGAGGGACTCACGTGAGCTGGACACACCTGGCTGCAGACCGGGGCAGGCCGACCCAGGCAGGCAGACCCGGAGGTCATGGCCATCTCCCCGCCCCTGGACTCATCCTCGGGGACCCACCCCATTCCTCCCTGGGGAACTGGAATCCAAAATAAAGTGCAGAGAACCGGCCCCTGTAGGCTCGCTCAGCCCAGAGGGACACATCAGAAGAGACTGGACACCAGGTCCTGGACAAACAAGGAGAGAGCAGGGACCTCTGTCCAGGTGCCACTGTGGGAAACACCCTGAAAACGCAGCAGCAGCAGCTCCGGCCCTCCCGCCACAGACAGGACCATAGCAGGCAGAGGAGGGCACTCCTGGGCAGCCTGGACCCCGACAGGTGTCGGGGGGATGCTAGATGGAGGGTGCCGGACAGAAGGGCAGAGAGAGCCTCACTCACCAGCATCGGGGGAAGGGCCTCCAGCCACGGGGGCGAGGATGCGGCCGGGGGTCAGAGGAGGAGGCAGGTGGAGGTGGTCCTCAGGAGGCTTCTAGGTTGGAGGGCGTTGGGCCTGAAGGGGAAGTCCTGAGCCGCATTCAGGAAGGAGGGGAGGCTTGTAGGGGGTGCTAACCTTCAGAGGGGTGGTCAGAGGTAGGAAAAAAGCCAGGGAGTGAATCCACCATGCTGGGGGGGGGGGAGGGGGGAGGGGCAGGGCGTGCGCTCTCCCTGGCCTTCCCGCTTGCCCTGCTCAGACCCACCGGCCTTCCTGAGTCGGGTGACTCAGGGATCAGACGAGTCAGGCACCCCTGGGGGGCCCGACGCTACACGGCCCCGACTCCCCGGGCCCTATCCTGGCGTCAGGGTGGGTCACGTGGGCTCCACTTTCCAGGTGGGGGGGTCCAGAGGTTCAGAGATCAAGGGGCACGAGGCCATCCAGTCAGAAGCAGAGCCAGGCTCCACCCGCGACCCCAAAGCCGCCTCCGCCTGACCTCCCTGGTGGCGCGGTGCTTAAGGATCCACCTGCCAGTGCAGGGGACACGGGTTCGAGCCCTGGTCCGGGAAGATCCCACGTGCCGCGGAGCAACTAAGCCCGTGCACCTCAGCTACTGAGCCTGCGCTCTAGAGCCCGCGTGCCACAACTACTGAGCCCACATGCCACAACTACGGAGCCCGCATGCCAGAACTACTGAGCCTGTGCTCTAGAGCCCATGAGCCACAACTACTGAAGCCCGTGTGCCTAGAGCCCGTGCTCCACAACAAGAGAAGCCACTGCAATGAGAAGCCCACGCGCCACAACGAAGAGTAGCCCCTGCTCCCCGCAGCTAGAGAAGGCCACGCACGGCAACGAAGACCCAACGCAGACGAAATTAAAATAAATAAATTTATTAAAAAAAAAAAAAAAAAAGTATCCGCCTGCCAATGCAGGGGACACGGGTTCAAGCCCTGGTCCAGGAAGATCCCACGTGCCGCAGAGCAACTAAGCCCGTGCACCTCAGCTACTGAGCCTGTGCTCTAGAGCCCGCGTGCCACAACTACTGAGCCCGCATGCCAGAACTACTGAGCCTGCGCTCTAGAGCCCACGAGTCACAACTACTGAAGCCCGCGTGCCTAGAGACCGTGCTCCGCAACAAGAAAAGCCACCGCGATGAGAAATCCGCGCGTGGCAACGAAGACCCAATGCAGCCAAAGATAAGTAAATAAAACAAATACATTTATTTTTAAAAAAACACTCCCTCACTGCCTCCCAGAGCTCCTGCAACAATCCTGCAGAGACAGGAGGCGGCGAGCTGCAGGAAGGGGCAAGGCCCACTGCCCCAGCTCCTCTGCCCCCGGGCAGCCGGGCCTCAGGAAACAGGATCCGTGCGGGCAGGGTTAGCTTCAGTGACAGACGGAGGCCACTGCCTCCTCCCGTGGGGCCCCAGGGGACGTTAGGTGGGAGAGCGGGGGCCCTCCGAACACTGGGCCCAGCTGGCCACCACCCCCGGCCCACCCCCTGCCCGGGCAGGAAGCAGTGCTACCATGGCTGCCCCCGAAGGGGCTCTGCGTGGAGCGCCTTTGCCCCGACCAGGGCCCCAAGCCCACCGTCGGTCTGGATCACTTCTGCTCCCCACCAGCAAGGGACCACATCGGTCCCACGGAACGTCTGCAGCACCC
Source organism: Inia geoffrensis (assembly GCA_036417435.1). Taxonomy (NCBI): domain Eukaryota; kingdom Metazoa; phylum Chordata; class Mammalia; order Artiodactyla; family Iniidae; genus Inia; species Inia geoffrensis. The sequence goes on along the minus strand of CM070906.1, from coordinate 114,854,321 downwards.
CGAGGCCTATGGGGTCTCCTGAGGCACCCGGCCTGGCCCACTGAGGGGCCGGCAGCCATGGTCCCCCTTCCTGATGCCACCGTGTCCTCTCGGCTCTGCACCTAAGGCTCTCCCCCCGGCACCCAAGCACCTAAGGCTCCTTCTTGATCCAGTTTTCCCTGACGCCCCATGTTTCTCTCCAGCCTGCCAGCCCCCCTCAGGGAAGCCAGCCTCTGAAGGTTTCCTTTCTGGCAAGAACGTCAGCCTCACCATGGAACCGAGATACCGGCTCTGGTGGGCGTCGCCAGCCCTGCTGAGTGGGGCTCACTGCTCACGGCGGGGGTCAGGCCAGCCGCCCCCCCCCCCCACCTCTGTGAGGCTGTCTCCTCCCACCTTTCAACCAACCTGCCCAAAAGAAAAACCAACTGAAAAACCCCAAGACGCTGCTGTACCAGTGGCGTGTGATGTGTGTGCGCCGGGGCGGGGCGGGGGGGCAGGTAAAGTTCCACGGGGCTTCTGGGAGGGGGTGAGGGACCCACCACTCGAAGGGGAAGGTCCTCAGGGGACACAGTGAGTGAGGACAGCGTGACTGGCGCCACACTTTGTCTTGGAGAGGGAAAGGGGGGACCATCCTCTCTGGGTCAGTCGGTCCCACAAAGGATGCTAGGGGTCAGGCGGTCACATGCACTTACGGGGGGACCCGGCCCTGCGAGCACCAAGGCTCGGCGTGCTGTCATCACCCACGGCGGGTGTTCTGTGCCCGTCCCAACAGAACACCCCCCATTCAACGCCCGACGCCTGTGCATTAGCAACCCCGAAAACCCCGAGCCAGGCACTGTATCCCAGACCAGACCGAGGAAATGGCTGTCCCCCCAGGTCCCTCTCAACCTGAGACCCCAGGGAGAAGCCCTCGGAAGGAAGCTCTGACCCCATCACCCCACCTAACAGATGGGACATGAGGTGGAGAGGGCCTGGGAGGCCACGGAGCCCAGAGGCACAGCGGCAGGCGAGCAGACTGGGAGCCCCCGACCACTGCCGGATCCTGATGTCGAGGGGCAGCCAGCCCTCCCCACCCCTCACCCTCGCTGCCCCTCGGGGTCAGCGGCAGGAAGGGTAGCCCGCCGGCGCCAGCCCAGAGCGGGGCCGAGGATACGATGGTCCAGCCTCGGTAAACCAGGGTCCGAGTTAGGCTCTCACCTCCCCGACCCTGCCCAACACAAACACATTCCCCGGGTGCCCACGCCTTTCCAGAACAGCAGGTGCTCCCATGGGAGGGCTGTCCGGAGCCTGGAAGCCCTGGAGAGGGACCGGCACGCATTCCGGCAACCAGCACCAGGCTTAGCTCAGGCTCCCAAGGGCTGGGCACCCTGGCCCGCCGTCGCTGGGACGTTTCCCACAGCCCGAGTGCTCGCAATGGAGTGCATCCTGCTGCCTCTCCCAGCCTGCGGGGCGTTGGGGGGGGGGGGTCTGTCATCCCAGGGGACAGTCGCACGGTCACTGGTGTCTCCCCACCCCAGACCTACGACAGCCTGGTGGCAGCTAAGACAACAGAGCACAGGGTGGGTGTGCACCTTATCTGGGCTGCACAGCCAGCAGGGCCCCAGCTCTTAACAAGCAGCCTCCAGCACCGGGCTGGCACCACCACAGCTCTGCTCGACGGCGCAGGCGGGCTCGGAGCTGGGCAGCGCCCCGTTCCTACCTTTCCTTTCCCTCTGCCCCCGACTTTCATCCCTGAGACAACGTCAGGCCAGGCTGCCCCCAAGCTCCGCCTCCTCCTGATAATGCGTCACGAGGGTCCAGCCACACGACACACACGCATTCGGCATGACAGGAGGCGAGGACATTCCTGCCCCCGCGTACCGGGGACCTCGGTGGGGACCCTGGAGCCCCAGCTCCTCACGATGGTTTGGCACCTGTCACACAGGTACCCCCAGCACCGCCGAACACCCTCCGGATCACACTCCTGAACATCACTGTGGATACGCTGCCACACGCGTCACCGAGCCCAGCTTCCAGCACTGGCAGAAAAATCCCACTGGGGCACCTGAAGGCCCCCCCCCCCCACACCCCAAGTGGCAGTTCCCAAGCAGCAGTGAAAGGACTCTCCCAGGCACCTCGTTACCTTCTGGTGCACTCTCCCAGTACTGCAGCGAGGAGGGAGGGGGGGGGGGCTTCCCCCCAAATGCACCTGCCGGTTCTAACTCGAGGTTATAAAGGCCCTAAAAAAGGAGTTAGGTTGAGAACTGATTCTCCTGTGGGATAGTTAAAACCTGGCAAAAGAAATAAACACTCACCCACAGCACTGACACAGCAGAGCCTCCGGCCTCTGGACAGACACCCCCACACAGGTAACCGTCATCTCCGCTCCAGACCCAGAAAGTGACGCTTTGCCTTTAAGAGGCCCGTGCTTCTCAGAGGCAGGACCACAGGCACCCGGAGCAGGGGTGCAGATGCCAAAGGGATTCACAATGGGCGGGGCGGGGTGGCAGAGGAGGTGCAACAAGCCACTAACCACCTGGGCACCTACCAGCAGCCCCGAGCCAAGCACACTGGGCCGCTGCGCGCTGCTCTGACACCTGCTGCAACCAGGGGGCAGGGCCTCGGGTGGGACGGCAGGCAGGCTCCCAAGCAGGGGCTCCCCTGACAAGTTCCCAGCAGGCAGGTATACGGCAAGCAGGACGCTGCTTTCTGCCACAATTCACTAACGTCTCCTTCGGAAGCAAGGAATGCTGACTAGATACTGACCTGCTAATGCAGGGTCTGTGGGCCCTGCCCGGGGGTTCTGTCGCTTTACAGCTAGACCATCACGTGGGGAGGCGGGAAAGGCGGACTAGGCTACTCACTCACCCACCCAACACGACCGCCCCGAAAATCCAGCGACCTGCAGAGAGGCTTGAAGCAAGCGGCCAGATGCAGCCGCTCGCTGGGGGGCGGTGGGTCCCCCCACTCCCGACCCGGCCCAGCTCCCCCTGGACCCACTGGATGAGAGCCGCTCTCCCGAGGAGAACAGGGCCCACCAGCGGCGGACGGAGAGCCAGGCAGACGCCGGAGCCGGCCCGCTGGTCCCGAACCAACCACTCCACTCGGGGCCGCGGCCAGCACTCCCCAGGGAAAGCTCTGCCGCCGAGAACCAGGAAATGGCCGTGCGCCTCGCCGCTTGCCCGGCGCAGGGCTCGGGCAGCTGGCAACTCGCCAGCCTGGAGGAAGAGGGCGAAGGAACCGCTGCCGGCTGCGGCGGGCGGTAGGCGGTTCGCTTTTTACCCCGCCACCATCCCCCACTTTCACTTTCTGCCCGCGACCGCTCTGCTGGGCCAGGCAGGCAGGAGCAGAATATTTACAAATCCTCTCCCTTTATTCAGAGCTCACTTCCCAAGCACGCGCGGGCTGTGGTGGAGAGAAAGCAATTACTCCACTTTCCAAAAACAAAACAAAAATTGACCTGGTGCTGCCCGTCCCTCCTCCCCGGACGTCCCCGTGGCAGGGCTGGGACTGGATCGAAGCTTCTGAGGAGCTGCTTGGGGCGGGATTCCAGAGTCCTGGGGCCCCCGAGGTTACCAGAAAGGTCAAAGCGAAATGGCCCACACAGCCCGCCCCAGATGCCGTGTGCCCTATCTCTCCCGATCTGTAACCACCAGCACACATCAAGGCCTCAAGACAGAAAAGGGCAAACACAGAGCTTTATTTGCAAATGAGAGGCCGCACTCAGGGCTGCCAGAGGACGGAGGGAGGGGGGAGGGGGGAGGGGGGAGGGGGGAGGGAGGGAGGGAGGGAGGGAGGTCCCTAACTCCTGAAGACTCAGCCTTGCACGGGTTCAGGCCTTTTCTTGTCACCCTTGAAAGCCAACTACTCCCCCAGAAGACATGCCGCCCAGGCAACTTTGCGTAGATTTCAGGATCTCCCCAGGGCCACTCCATGGACCCAGGAAAAGAACCCCTATTTTAAAGAGACTCAGGAAGAAAGCCTACAAAAGCAGGATTTAGAAAGAAAAACAAACAAACAAAAACTTTCTTTTTCGTCTTCACTTGGTGGGGGGGGGGGGGCGCGAGGAGGATGGGCCAGGGCGACTCCTTCATTTACTTGCCTTCCGCCCTCGAGCCAGTATGCCCACTGATACCCAATACCACCTCCCCATTAACTCTGCAGCCACAACCCAGGGAACACACGGGGGCAGCCCCAGTTATGCACTTTTGGGTAGAAAGCTTTCAGCCAAAATGAAGGATCGCAGGATGGTCAGGGACTGGGCCCAATGGTGGGAACCCTCAGGATGGACCACGGGACCGCCCCACGTGGGTCTCCAGGAGGACCGGTTCCGTACCCCCACTTTCATCTTTCCAAAACTGCCCCCTAGCCCCGAGGGAAAGGAGGCGGCCCAAGACGTCCACCCCGGCCTGCCCCCGGATGAGCAACCGGTGGAGGAAGAGGACTCCCCCTAGCCCCAGCTTTATTCACGGGGAGCCCACGAGGGCCGGGGGGCCGTGTGAGGTTTGGGGTGAGTGCTTCTCCCCGATGAGCTTGTGCCGTGCTGTCAGGCCGCGGCCCACCCTGAGTGGGAAGGAGGGCACGCACCCCCGCTCCTCCCGCAACTCAACCTCGCTCGGATTAAGCGCTTTTCGGGCTGATTTCAAAACGGGAACTGGGTCTCCTCTTGGCCGCGCTGCAACGACCCAGCAACTCCAAAGAGCTCAAAGTCAGCTCGGGCCCCTAACTCTGGAGAAAGCGGCCTCCACGCCACGCCGCCCGCTCCTGGGCCCGGCCTCGCCCCCCGCCCCGGCCGCGGTGACGGCCCCCGCGCGAGCCCCGCGGCCAGGAGCCAGGGCGGGCGGGACAGGCGCGGGGAAAGGGGCGCCGAAGCGCACCTTCCCCTCCACGTCCGCCCCAATCCCCCCGTCGAAAGATGGCGGGCGGAGGAAAGGGGGAAAAAAATCCTTTCCGTGAGGGAGGGCGCGCGGGAGATCGCTGGCGCGGGGCGCGCGGGCCGTGCCAACTCCGGGCTGCGCGCCCCGGCCGCGGCGACGCCCCCGAGCCCGGGACGCGGGCGGCCGGGAGGGCGCGGGAGGAGGGGAGGGGGCCCGCGCCGCCGCCGCCGCCGCCGCCGCCGCGCTTTGTTGCATCGTGGCCGCGCACAAAGGCGGAGGCGGCGACGGCGTCCCGGGCGCCCGGCTCCCCGGACGCTCCGGCGGCCTGCGCGGGACGTACGGGGCCGCGCTCCCCGCCCCGCCCGGCCCGGCCCGCCGCCACCCGCGCCGCCCGCCGCCCCGCGCGCGCAAGTAAGCAAGAGAAAAGCGTACTTGGCCTCGGCGGCTCCTGCGGCCGTCCCCTCCCGGCCCGCGCGGCCGGCTCCTCTTTGGCTCGCCGGCCCCGGCAGCATAATAGACGCGCCGGAGCCGAGCAGGGCTCATGCGCTGTGCCGCGGCGCCTGGCGGGAGTCGTAGTCCGCGGCCGGGCCCGCGCCGGGACCGCCCAGGAGAGGCCGTGGCGCGCGAACTACATGTCCCGGCCCCGCCGGCGCCGCGCCGCGCCCCGCCCCGCCCCGCGCGCCCCCGCCCGCCGCCCGCCCCGCCGACCCGGCCGCGAGCGGGCCCGGGCCGGGGGGCGCGCGGGGGCGGGGCGCGGCGCAGGCGGCGACTCGGGGACCCGGCGCGGCCCTCCCGCGCGCCCTCCCGCGCAAGGGACGTGCGCCTCTGGGCGTATTTCCTGGTGCTCGGGGAGGCGCGCAAAAGGCGGGAGAGCGGCCAGCGCTCGCCCGCCGCTGCCGCCCGCACCGGAGGACCCCGGCGTCCGGGGGGGCCGCCCTCGAACCTCGGGCGCGCACGGTCTGGGCGGCGCGTACCTGCCGGGCGCCCATGTTTGTAAACAAACCGCGTGCCTAATTAGCCTGGCGGGGGCGCGCGCAGGAGGGCAGGGGCGGGGCGTCGGCGCGCGCGCAGGGACGGCCCCGCCCGGGGAGGAGTCTCGCTCGGTCGCGCCCCTATCTACCTACCTCCCCCAACCCCCCACCTCCCGTTCCCACATCAGGCCAGGGCCTGGGCCCCCGAGTTCGCTGTCGTGGGAGAGGGCGCCAAGTCCCAGGAGCTGGCGAGGAGCAGGGGGTGTTCCCGGCTGTCCCCGGAGGTCTGGCCCCCCAGCCTCTTTTCCCATCTGCCCAGTGAGGGGCAGGAATGAGATCAAAGGTCCCTAGCCTTTGAGGTTCCAGCAGTGGGCCACAAAGGTAAAAACTGGGGACTCTGGCCCTTTTTCTGTATGTTTGAAAGGTTCAGCTCGTGGACACGTTTCAGATCTTATTTTCAGTGGCAGTTCCTCCTGTGTATACATTAAGTTTTTATCCAGCTGTAACTTAAGGTGGACGCACGTTGTGTATATTGAACCCCCATAAAAAGACAAAAACAAAACAAGTTCTCCTTGGTACCCACGGACCCTGCCAACTACAAGGTCGAGTTTCCTCGTGTGGGCTGAACCCCTCCCAAGCCCCTGGGGTCACTGGGTTTATTTTAGGTTGCGCAAGAGCGCTACTGCCGCAAACACACACGTCTTTATAACATTAAAGTGAATGACGACTCGGCTGAGCCTATGCAGCCCCACACCCACCCAGGACGGGCCTTCTGTGCCCGGCTTACAGGTGAGGCAACTCTGGGAGGTGAAGTGGCCCTGGGTCACAGAGAGCTGAGATGCCAAAGCCTTGCGTCCTGGGAAACACAGCTTGTAGGAGAGGCCAAAACCTCCCCCCACCCTCCCCACTGTCCCTTTCCTGGGAGCACAGGACTTCCTACAGCCTCGGATGCCAGACTCTGGCTGGGGAAGACCTTTGCCTTTTTAGTTTACAAAGTGGGAGAAAGTTGAAAGAGGGAAGCGTGGATGGCGAGGACCTGCAGGTTGACTCCTTCGGAACCATCATCCTGGTTGCATCCCTCCCGAAGCCCGAGTTTGGTACTCCAGTTTACAGACGTCTGTTTTAGTCACCTCCAAGCCTACAACCCCTTCCTTCCACCTGGGTCTCATTCTCTTGGACATTCTGGGGTCTCTGGCCATCAGCATGGTCCACCTCACTGCTAGAAACGATCCCACCTCTCTCCTCACGAGGCCGAAACAGAGAGCCTCTCCGCCTGGTTTTACGTTGCAGGGCTTGGATGGAGTGCACACGGAGGCCACCCGAACCAGCCAGGCTGGCAAGGCTGCTAACCGAATGCCCAGGACCCTGATGAGCCTCCTCTGCCCTGCAACTGACCTGAGGAGTCCCTCCCAGGAGTACAGCAGGACCCTGGGCCACCCTGGGAGCCTGGCTCTGAGGGAAGGACCTAGGTCTCTGCCTCTCCCTTCCCCGTGCCCACCGGTGCTGCATGCCCACTCACCCATAGCCCAGGGAGCTCGGTGGAGTGATCTTCCCTGAGACTGGAGAAATCTCTGGAGGCAGAATCTGTAGGAGAAATGTGCCCGATACTCACATTTGAGCATCTCAGCCCCTGGGCTAACTACCCCTCAAGCCTAGTGCAGGAGCCCCTCCCAGGCTGCCTTGGGAAGGGATTTGGGTGGCCCTGACTGTCCCCCCCCCCCACCACCACCAGCCACCGTCTTCTCCCTTCCCAGGCTCTTGTAGCTTCAACGCCAGAGGTTGGGCCTCCGTGGACTGCTGTGTGCCTGGGGTACAGCCACTTAATCTCCCCAACCGGGGTTTCCTCATCTGTCAAAGGAGGATTAAAAATAGGACGTCATCCTGCAGCTGTGGGAGGGGAAAGACGATGCAGGCTGGGCCTCTGGCCCCTCTTGGTCGTGGCTCACCTCTCTGCCTTGGTCTCTTATTACTGGGCTGTTTATTGGCTGTCTCCACCCTCCAGCATGGCAGATCCCTGAGAGCAGGGCTCTAGACCCCCAGGGCCTACAATAGGTCTGGCATGTTGTGGGTGCCCAATAAATATTTGCTGAGTGAATCAACTTTCTCTTCTGCACATCTGTCCCACTCTCCAGCCTCCATCTGCAAAACTTGGTGTAGACAGACCCCTACCAGCTAAGGCAGATGCCCTGATCTCCCCCACGGGAGCCCTGCAGACCTTAAAGCCATGGTCTTAAAACTTGCAGTTGGCCTTAAACCCTTGCTCAGGCCAGCCCAGGGCCGGGGCCTCGGCTCCCTCCTGCTGTCTCCTGCAGTCTTCACCCACAACGCCCCTGGAGGCACAGAGCAGTCATGTTATTGCTTTATAGTTAATACATGAGTCTCTTAAAAGTTTAGTTCTCGGGCTTCCCTGGTGGTGCAGTAGTTAGGAGTCCACCTGCCAATACAGGGGACACAGGTTTGAGCCCTGGTCCGGGAAGACCCCACAGGCCGCAGAGCAGCTAAGCCCGTGCGCCACAACTACCAAGCCCGCGCACCACAACTACTGAAGCCCGCACGCCTAGAGCCCGTGCTCCGCAACAAGAGAAGCCACTGCAGTGAGAAGCCCGCTCACTGCAACGAAGGGTAGCCACCACTCACCACGACTAGAGAAAGCCCGCGCACAGAAACAAAGACCCAACACAGCCAAAAATAATAAATAAGTAAAAAAAAAAAAAAGTTTAGTGTGCATGAGTCCTTCCCCCAGAGGCTGATCAGCATTCGCAACAGCTAAAAAGGAATTTCTGTCTCCACCAAGCAAAGGCTGCACTGTGGCTGATGGGGAGCAAGGGTTTCTACTTGTATCAGTACAATCACATATTGACCATTTACTGTGAGCCACGCACTGTGTCAAGCGTTTTATATACGTACTTTCCCTGAATCACCAATTTTGTGAAGCAGGAATAATTCTGCCCACTTTTGATAGATGAGAATGAAGGCGCTGTGAAGTTAAATTACTAAGCCTGAGCTGTGGTTTGAACCCAGGGGGGTGGGGTTCACATTTCACCTGCAAAGGAGCTGCGTTGTGGTGGGAGAGATGAGGTGAGTGTTTGAGGCCGCAACCACCCGACTACATTAGTTGGTTCTCTTATAAAAGCATGGGGAGCCCCTGGGATGGGATGGAACTTGGAGTGAGCCATCTCACTTCCCTGTTTTTCCTGCTCCTAACGTGGAAGATCATTATTACAAAAGTAATAATAAAGTCCTTAAAAACACAGTGTGGAAATGTCTTGGACATGACTTGGGGCTCAGGTGAACAGAGAGCGAGTGGGCTATGCTGCAGCTGCGTAAATATGGCCGCAGAAAGACGGTCAGCAGGAGGCAGGGCGAGAAGACAGGTGGTGGCCCCCGGGGGTTTCAGTCTACCCTTCCGTGAAATAGGATAGTAAACACCTGCCTTGTAGGATTGTTATGAGGGTAAACGCAGTAGACATGTTCATTAATAAGACGGCACGTGCATTTGTTCGTTCACTCCAAAGGTGCTGATGGAGGGAATGGTGCCCCACACTCCCACTTCCCAGCTCTGCAGGTACAAGAGGGAGCAAGACAGAGTGCCAGCTGCCGCAGAGCCGACGTGCTCCCGGGGATGCACAGACTATCAGAAATAAGTAAAGTATGCAGTGTGCCTGATTGTGCTCAGTGCTATGGAGAAAAATCAAGTCAGGAAGGGAAGTGGGGAGCTGGGCTAGTTGGCTCATGGCAGCTAAATATGGAAACTAGGATTGTGGGTGATTTTAGTTTATTTTTCTTCTTGATCATTGTTTTCCCATGGCAAACAGATTGCTATGTAATGAAAAATGAGTTTTGTTTGAAGAGGCGATCATTGTGATACTATGGAGAGAGGGTTGGCCTCTCAAGTGCTTCAGTCCCTGGGTCTCCTGGAATCCTCGCTCAAAGTTTAGGTGCCCCTGGAATCCCTGTGGCTCTGATGGCTTAAAAGATGATGTAACCAGCCCTTCTTGGCTTTGCACCCACAGGAAAGCTTTCTGCATTGATGTCTTGCGACACCATGGCCCTGTCTGTGTCCCCTCCCTATGTCCTCTGCCTCTGAGAAGGAACCCCAAGGCTATGAAATAAGTGTGTTTAAAATGATTGAAGGCGTAAAACAATTTTTTAAAAAAGACTACCAAAAAATCTGGGAGTTTGGGGAAAAAAAAATCCTAGAACTGCTAGAAATCAAAAATATAGGCTGCACGGAAATTTGAAACTCAGAGGAAGGGTAAATAGCAGCTTAGACAAAATTGAAGGAAGAATTAGCTCCCTGAAAGATCTGAGGAAACCAACCAGAATAAAGGTCAGAGAAACAGAGACAGAAAATATTGTAAAAATTGGAAAATTCAGTTAAGAAAGAGGGAAGAGGGCTTCCCTGGTGGCGCAGTGGTTGAGAGTCCGCCTGCCGATGCAGGGGACGGGGGTTCGTGCCCCGGTCCGGGAAGATCCCACATGCCGCGGAGCGGCTGGGCCCGTGAGCCATGGCCGCTGAGCCTGCGCGTCCGGAGCCTGTTGCTCCGCAACGGGAGAGGCCACAACAGCGAGAGGCCCGCGTGCCGCAAAAAAACCAAAACCAAAACAAAAACAAACGAAAGAGGGAAGAGGTGCTATGCCATCCTTCCAATAGGGACTGCAGACAAAGAGAATTAAGAAAAGGGGGTGAAGAAATATTTGAACAGATAAGAAGTGAAACTTTAACAGAATAGATGGAAGAAATGAATCCTTGGATTCAGGAAGCACAGGTCACAAGTAGGATGAACACGAGTGACTCCACACTTGCATGAATCATCGAGAAACTGAAAAAGCATCAAAGACAAAGAGATCTGAAAAGCAACTGGCTGACGTGAAGTCAGCAAAAACGGCAGAACAGAGAGCTCCAAGGGCCCAGGACTCCACAGAAACAGCACATAAATGGGCAAAACCCATCAGAACTAACTTTATTTGAACTCTGGAAACTAACTGGGAAGACATTCATGAAAAAGGTGGCTTCATCTCAGTAACTGAAGAAATCTCTGTTGACTCCCTAGCTGACCACCAAGCTAATCAAACACACTGCAGTGGCCACACAATAGAGAATCCTGGCTTTACAACATTGGTTCTGAAAAGTCACCAAACAGACGGCAGCAACAGTGTACAGAGGCAGCATCAACAAACCTCTGGACAGGAGGGAATCTGATTTCCAGAATTGCCACATTATAATATTAAAAATGTCCAGTTTTCAAGAAAAGCGGACATGCAGAAAAACAGGAACGTATGGCCCACACACAGGAAAAGAAATAGAATAGAATCAATTATATACATCAATAAAAAAGAAAGAAAGAAAGTGAACAGAAGCTGCCCCTAAATGAGCCCAAACATTGACTTACTAGACAAAGACTCTATATCAAAGCAGTTAATAATCTCAAGAGCTAGAGTGAACCATGTACGGGAGCTAAAGGAACCACGAACACAATATCTCACCAAGTAGAGGATAGCAATAAAGAGAGAGGAATTATAAAGAGGAGCCAAAAAGAAATTCTGGAGCTGAAATGAGCAATAACTGAAATTTTAAAATTCACTAGAGGGGTTCCATTGCACATTTGAGCAAGCAGGAGAAGCAATCAGAGATAAGTCAATTGAGATTATCCAAACTGAGGAACAGAAAGAAAAAAGAATGAGGAGAAATGGACAGAGCCTAAGAGACCTGTGGAATGCTATCAAGCATGCTAATGTATGTACAATGGAAGTCACAAAAGAAGAAGGGAGATAGGATGGTGAAGAAAGAATATTTTAAAAAATAATGGGCCAAAATGGCCCAAATTTGATGAAAGACATGAGTCTGCATATCTAAGAAGCTCACAAAGTTGATCCAAGGTGTGATAAACTTAGAGTTCTTCACATTATAATCGAAATTTCAAAAGACAAAGAAAAAGTTCTGAAAGCAGAAAGAGAGAAGTGACTCACTGTGTACAAGGGGTTTTCCCAGTAAGATTAACGGCGTATTTGTCATCAGAAACCCTGGAGGCCAGAAAGTGGCAGGATGACGTATTCAAAGTGCTAAAAGAAAAAAATTCCTGTCAACTGAGAATCATATAACTGGCAAAGTCATCTTTCAGAAAAGAAGGAGAAAGGGAATTCCCTCGTGATCCAGTGGTTAGAACTCTGTGCTTCCACTGCTGAGAGTGTGGGTTCAATCCCTGGTTGAGGAACTAAGATCCTGCAAGCCATGTGGTGTGGCCGAAAAGCAAAATACAAAAAATAACAAAAAAAGGAGAAATAAAGTATTCCCAGACAAACAAAAACTGAGAGAGTTTGTTGCTAGTAGACCTTCCCTTTAAGAAATGCTAAGTGGAGCCCTTCAGCCTGGAATGGATGGACATTAGACAGTAACTCGAATCCACGTGAAGAAATAAACAACAGGAAAGGTAACTACATAGATAAATAAATATAAAAGTCAGAATTAATGTATTTTGGTTATCAACACCTCTTTTTCCTCCAACTGATCTAAAAGGCAACTGTATAAAACAATAATTATAAATCTATGACAGTGGACACACAACGTATAAAGGTATAATTTGTAACAGTGAGCAACATGAGGGAGGGATGGCCCAATATAGGAGCAAAGTTTTGTATACTATTGAAACTAATCTGAAGTAGTTTATTATAAATTAAGGTGGTAACTGTAACCTCCAGAGCAACCAATAAGAAAATAACTAAAAATATATATCATAAAATAGAGAAGAAAATGGTACAGTAGCAAGTATCTAACACTAAAGAAGACAGTAGTAGAAGAACTGGAGCACAGGAAAAGTGTAACATATAGAAAATAAGTTGCAAAATGACAGGAGTAAGTGTTTCTGTATAAGTAATTACATTACACGTAAGTGGGTTAAATTATCCAATTAAAAGGCAGTGATTGGCAGAATGGATAAAAGAAAAAAAGGTAATCCAACGATATGCTGTCTACAAGAGACTCACTTGAGAACCAAAGAAACAAATAAGTTGAAAGTAAAAGAAGAAAAGACGATATTTAACTTAAACAGTAAGCAAAAGAGAGCTGGAGTGCCTATTCTTTTTTTTTTTGCGGTACGCGGGCCTCTCGCTGCTGTGGCCCCTCCCGTTGCGGAGCACAGGCTCCGGACGCGCAGGCTCAGCGGCCATGGCTCACGGGCCCAGCCGCTCCGCGGCATGTGGGATCCTCCCGGACCGGGGCACGAACCTGCGTCCCCTGCATCGGCAGGCGGGCTCTCAACCACTGCGCCACCAGGGAAGCCCCTGGAGTGCCTATTCTGATATCAGACAATGTAGACTTTAAGACAAAAATTGTTACAAGAAACAAAGAAACACATGAATTAATGATAAGGGCGGCTCAATGCATCAAGAAGATATAACAATAATAAACATGTATGCACATAATAACAGAGCCCTAACATATATGAAGCAAAAACTAACAGAATTGAAGGGAGAAATAACAGTTCAACAATAATAATTGGCGACTCCAACACTTCACTTGCAAAATGGATGTTACCACTAGACAGATGATCAGCAAGGCAATAGATGACTTGAATACCAATATAAACCAACTAGACCTAACAGACATCTATAGATCACTGTACCCAACAACAGCAGAATACATAGTCTTCTCAAGTGCACATGGAATATTCTCCAGGGTAGACAATACGTTAGGCCACAAAACAAGTCTCGGTAACTTTTTTTTTTTTTCCGGTACACGGGCCTCTCACTGTTGTAGCCTCTCCCGTTGTGGAGCACGGGCTCCCGATGCACAGGCTCAGCGGCCATGGCTCACGGGCCCAGCCGCTCCGCGGCATGTGGGATCTTCCCAGACCGGGGCACAAACCCGTGTCCCCTGCATCGGCAGGCGGACTCTCAACCACTGCGCCACCAGGGAAACCCTCGGTAACTTTTAAAAGATTAAAATCAGACAAAGTACCTCCTCTGACCACAGAGGAATGAAGCGAGAAATCAATAACAGAAAGAAAATGTGAAAGTTCACAGATATGTGGAAATTAGAGAACATACTCTTGAACAACCAATGGGTCAAAGGAGAAATCACAGGGAAATTAGAAAATACCAAATAAATGAAAAATAAAACCCCAAACATACGAAATCTTACCCATAAAAGACCACAAAAAAAGCAGTACTCAGAGGGAATTCCCTGGCGGTCCAGTGATTAGGACTGAGCACCTCCACCACAGGGGGCATGGGTTTGATCCCTGGTTGGGGAACTAAGATCCCAAAAGCCATGGCACAGCCACCCGCCCCCCGCAAAAAAAAGTTGAAAACCAACGAATGTAATATACTATATTAAAAGAAAGAAAGGAATAAAACACACATGATCATGTTGTGAGCTGAATTGTGTGCACCCAAAATTTATATATTGAAGTCATAATCCCCAGTACCTCAGAATGTGACAGTATTTGAAGATAGGGTCTTTAAAGAGGTAATTAAGTTAAAATGAGGTCATTAGGGTATGCCCTAATCGAATATGACAGATGTCCTTATAAGAATAAAAAATGTGGACACTAACAAGTATAGAAAAAATAATCTTTTCAACAAATAGTGCTGGGATAACTAGATATCCATATACAAAAGAATAAAATTGGACCCCTACCTCACACCATATACAAAAATTAACTCAAAGTGGATCAAAGACCTAAAGGTAAGAGCTAAAACTATAAACCCAGGACTTTCCTGGTGGCACAGTGTTTAAGACTCTGTGCTCCAAAGGCAGGGGGCCCAGGTTTGATCCCTGGTCAGGGTACTAGATCCCACATGCATGCTGCAACTAAGAGTTCGCATGCCACTACTAAGGAGCCCGCCTACCGCAACTAAGGAGCCCACCTGCCACAACAAAGGAGCCCATCCGCCACAACTAAGACCCAGTGCAACCAAATAAATAAATAAATAAAAATAAAACTATACAAGCCTTAGAAGAAAATATAGGGTCCTGGTCAGGGAACTAAGATCCCTCATGCCATGCAGTGTGGCCAAAAAAATTTTTAACGAAAGGAAGATAACCAGTGTTGGCAAGGAGGTGGAAAAATTGGGACCCTCATACATTGCTACCGGGAATGGAAAATGGAGCAGACCTTTCAGAAACTAGTTTGTTAGTTTCTGAAGAAGTTAAACATAACATTACCGTATGACCTAGCAATTCTACTCCTAGACATATACCCAAAAGAACTGAAAACAGATGTTCAAAAAAATTGTACACAAGTGTTTACAGGAGTACTATTCATAATAGTCCCAAAGTGAAAACAAACAAAATGTCCATCAACTGATGAATGATAAGTGAAACATGGCATGTCCACACAATGGAAAATTATTTAGCCATGAAAAGGAATGAAGCACTGATACATGCCACAACATGGATAAACTTTGAAGCTATTGTGCTAAGTGAAAGAGGCCAGAAACAAAAAATCACATATTGTATGATTTCATTTACATGAAATATCCATAATAGGTGAATCCATAGAGACAGAAAAAGCAGATTAGTGGTTGTTGTGGGCTGGTGGGTGGGGGGATGCGGAGTGACTGCTTGAGGGGAGTTTTGGGGTGATGAACACGTGCTGGAATTACGTAGTGGTGCTGGTTGCACAACATCGTGAATATACTAGAAGTCATTCCCTTTAAAGTGGTTAAAGTGGTGAATTTTACCTCAGTAATAAGAATACTTAAAAGCTACTGGCTGACCCTCATTTTTAAAATTTATTTATTTATTTATGGGCTGCGTCCGGTCTTAGTTGCAGCAGGTGGGATCTTCGTTGTGACATGCAGGCTTCTCTCCAGTGTGGCACACTGGCTCCAGAGCTCACGGGCTCAGTAGTTGCAGTGCACGGGCTCTCTACTTGTGGCTTCTGGGCTCTAGAGTGGGCGGGCTTAGTTTCCCCACGGCACGTGGGAATCTTAGTTCCCCCACGGCACGTGGGAATCTTAGTTCCCCAACCAGGGATTGAACCTGCGTCCCCTGCATTGGAAGGCGGATTCTTAACCACCAGACCACCAGGGAAGTCCCTTTTTTTTTTTTTTTTTTTTTTTTTTTGCTGACCCTCATTTTGATGGCTGGTTGACAGGGAGAATGCAGAAAGGGAAGGGGATGCCTCCACCCTTGGGAAATGCCTCTGGTCTGGAGCATGGCTCTTCAGAAGCCATGGGTTCCTGGGTAGGTTGGTTTCGGTGAGGAGGAGAAGGGCGTGGGGCTGGAGGGCAGTTAAATAAGAGAGAAAACAACCAACGGAAAGGAACGTGTCACCTACGAAGGTACAGCAATAGAACAGAACGGGGCTCCCAGCAGCGCTGACAGAAACGCTGCGTAACGGCGGCGTACGGAGAGAGCACCCTCGCCACAAAGAGACCTCGACCTCGTTCAGAAGACCACTGAAATTTACACTCCAGTGAGAGGACGTCGCACCCAGAAGGACCGAGGGCTGCTACAAGGGATGGTGAGCCGGGAAGTCGACAACATGTAGGTAACCACTGCTGAGCGTGGACTGACCGTAGGCCGGATGGCCGGGTGACCGCAGGTGCCCATATGCTCCCCCTGCCTGGGGCCACACGTTGCCCTTGCTCTGCCGTCTGCAGGATGCCCCATCCCGCCAGCCCTGGCCATTCCCCCCGGACTCTGTTTCCACGGGAGAGAAAGAAAGTCCAGTTCTGTTGAAGGTGTGTTGCTTTGGGCTTCTGTCTTCGGAAGCTGATGTTAACCCAACTCATCTAACGAGAGAGATTTGGGGGCGGTGGGGGGATGAGAGCAGAGCATTCTGAGTTCTCTCCACACTCGGGAGGATGACAGAGAGCCACTTTCGCCTCCAAGGAAGTAGGTCTTTAAAATGCCAAGGGTAACTGCTAAAATAATAGCAATAGGATGGGTAGCTCCCAAGCCATCACAGGACACAAGAAAATAAGTGATCCTCCATTGCTTGCATGCGCATCGCCCACGCTGCCTGGGCAGGGGGTCACGGGGGTTCGGAGCTGCGCTCCCTGGACATCCACTGTTGAGAGGCAGTGCGTGCGACCCTGGAGGGCACCCAGAGTTTTGGCGTCTCTCAGATCTGGGTTGAATCCTAACGGGCCCCTCTCCTGTGACCCGCAGCAGCTAAACCCCTCTGAGTCTTGGTTTCCTCACATGGAAAGCAGGGATGAAAACAGAACCAACATCATAGGGGTTCTGGCGGACAAATAATAAGAGGGGCCTGTGTGTGGAGGTGGAGTGGCTCCGGCCACGGCCCTGAGAGGCGAGCTTAGGACTGAGCAGCGGGCGTCAGGCCTGGCAGCTGAGACCTGGGAGGTGGTGGGTGAAGGGCAGACCCGTGGGACACCCCTGTCCCCCAAACGCCACAATAGAAACTGGCATCACCCTTGACTCCCGCCCCCCCCCCCCACCCACATCCAGTTGGCCACCGAGTCCTGTGGATTCTAGCTCCTAACTACCACTCCAGGATGTCTGGTCCCTCTTTTGCTGTACAACCACAGCAACCTCTGGCTTCCACAGAACAGCTGGAGGAACACCTCATTGCTGCTGCCAGCTCGTCAGAGCTGTGCCATGTCCCCAGCCCAGCCTGCAGGTCCCATGCACTCCAGCCCACCACGTCCTGGGCACACTGGCCACCTCCCAGACCCTTGGGCTCGCCAAGCTCGTTCCTGCCACCGGGCCTTTGCATAAGCCATTCACTCTGCTTATAACACTCCTCCTGTCCCCTGCCTCGCTGTCCCTGGCTCCTGCTGCTGACCTTTAGGCTCTCAGAGGCCCCCTCCTCAGGAAGCCTGACTGCCCTGCCTCACACTTTGTAGCTCACATGCACAGCTGCACC
This sequence comes from Inia geoffrensis, assembly GCA_036417435.1. Taxonomy (NCBI): domain Eukaryota; kingdom Metazoa; phylum Chordata; class Mammalia; order Artiodactyla; family Iniidae; genus Inia; species Inia geoffrensis. The sequence continues at coordinate 114,836,678 of CM070906.1, read as the reverse complement.
CACCCATCACAGGACTCACCCCCACTGAGGGGCACAACCCTTGGGCCGTGTGTTGCTCCCAAGGGCTGTGGTGCTGAGGCTGTTTCCGTCCACCTGCACCTCCCTGGTGCTTAGCACAGGCGAGCGTTCAGCCCTCGGGGGTGAGCGCTGGGCAGGGCTTGGCGCGCGACCCTTGCCGGACAGCCAAGTGGAGACACCAGGAGCAAATGAAGTCACCGAGGCAGCTCTCGGTGTGTGGCTGCTTTAATTGCAATAGCTGCTCATTTGAGAAAGAGGACTTTTATCTTGTTTATTTATTTAGTCTTAGTTTTGGCACACGGGCTCCTTAGTTGCGACATGCAAACTGTTAGTTGCGGCGTGCATGTGGGATCTAGTTCCCTGATCAGGGATCGAGCCTGAGCCCCCTGCATTGGGAATGCGGAGTCTTATCCACTGCGCCACCAGGAAAGTCCCAGAAAGACTTTTAAAGCTTTTCAAATTGATGTTGTTTCTTTTCTTTTTAAAATTTATTTTATTGAAGTATAGTTGATGTACAAGGTCGTGTTAATTTCTGCTGTACAGGAAAGTGATTCAGTTTTACGTATATACATTCTTTTTATATTCTTTTCCATTATGGTTTATCACAGGATATAGAATATAGTTCTCTGTGCTATACAGTAGGACCTTGTTGTTTATCTGTTCTCTTGAATATATATAATAGTTTGCATCTGCTAATCCCGAACTCCCAGTCCGTCCCTTCCCACCCCACTCCCCCTTGTCAACCATGAGTCTGTTTTCTAGGTCTTCGAGTCTCTGTTTTGTAAACAAGTTCATTTGGGTCGTATTTTAGATTCTAGATGTAAGTGATATCATGTAGTATGTGTCTTTCCCTTTCTGACTTACTTCACTTAGTATGGTAATCTCTGGGTCCATCCATGTTGCTGTAAATGGCATTACTTCATTCTTTTTTATGGCTGAGTAATATTCCATTGTGTATATGTACCACATCTTTTTTTTTTTTTTCCTGCACCGTGCAGCCTGTGGGATCTCATTTCTCCAACCAGGGATCGAACCCGGGCCACGGCAGTGAAAGCCTGGAATCCTAACCACTAGGCCACCAGAGGGCCCCCTACTATACCTTTTTTATCCATTCACCTGTCGGTGGACATTTAAGTTGTTTCCATGTCTTGGCTATTGTGAATAATGCTGCTGTGAACATAGGGGTGCGTGTATCCTTTCGAATTATAGTTGCTTATGCCTTTTCTTAAGTAGGAAAATGAATGGCTATTCCAGTCCTCCCCCGCCAACATGTCTCTGCATTAGGGGGGGATGGGCAGAGCGATGCCCCGGGGGACCTTCTCTAAGTAGGGGGAAGAGTCGTCTCCCTAAAAGCCTTGAGACACAGTAGAAAGTAAGTGTGGGGGGCAGAAGGTGAGGGGGGCCTCACACCTGCCTCTCCTTCCCGGGGGCCTCCGTTCCTCAACCTGGGTGCTCCCTTTGAACCACATTCCACGCAGGACCAGGCTGCCCCACCAGAACGGCAGCACTGCCCTGCGCCAGCCCTGCACCGACCCTGGAGCCTCCATGCCTGCACCTGCACTGGGTGCTGCCACCGACCCACCTTACAGAAGAGAAACCGAGGCTAAGGGGACATAGGCATCAGTAGGTATCAGTAGGTAACAGAGCCGGGATCGGCCAGCACCCAAAAGGGCTCCCCCACTGGGCTCCCCTGCATGTACTGTGCCCATATTGGCAAAGTTCTGCACACAACACCAGGAGGTCCACAGAGGCCAAGGGGGTGCAGGGACCCCAGGTCAATAAGCGGGTCACAGAACGGAGCAGGGAGCCAGGGCAGTGCACAGTCGCAGTAACCCCTAGAGCTTGGCAGGGCTGGGACAACACCGCAGAGAGAGCTGCATGCAGCCCCGCCGGTCTTCCCGGTGCCCGAGGCCACCCAGGGCAGCCACACCACCGGGGGCAGAGAAAGAGCCAGAGAAGGATGGACGCCTGCCTCTAGTTTACAGTGTCTCTATGCTGCAGTGAGCCCAGGCGCCTACACACCCACAAGCCTGTGACCCTTGCCTGGCCCCTCCAGTCTCTTTAAAAATAAGCTTTTAATTTTGGAATGGTTTTAGATTTACCGAAAAGTTGCAAATGGAACAGAGAGTCCCGTAGACCTTTCTCGCAGTTTCCCCATCCTTCCCACCTTACATAGCACAGAACGTCCGACACAACTCAGAAGACGCCTTTGGCACAGACTGCATCCGGGGTTTGCCAGCGTGTCCGGTAGCCTCGTCCTCTGTTCAGAATCCCCAGGTGCCGCTTGGACTCCAGCTGTCAGCCTCCTCCCCCCCGTGGCAGTTTCCCAGATTCTTCTTGCTTGGAGAAGTACTGGGGGGGTGTTTCGCAGAATGTCCCCTAACCTCGGGGTGTCTGAGGTTTTCTCATGATGAGTGTGGGATTATGGGTTCTGGAAAGAGACCACAGAGGTGGAGAGCCCGTCTCATCCCATCCCATCCTGTTGGGGTCCACACTGTGCATCGCTGCCTGAGGCAGTGTCTTTTTTTTTTTTTTTGCGGTACGCAGGCCTCTCACTGTTGTGGCCTCTCCCGTTGCGGAGCACAGGCTCCGGACGCACAGGCTCAGCGGCCATGGCTCACGGGCCCAGCCGCTCCGCGGCACGTGGGATCTTCCCGGACCGGGGCACGAACCCGCGTCCCCTGCATCGGCAGGTGGACTCTCAACCACTGCGCCACCAGGGAAGCCCAGGCCAGTGTCTTTTGAAGTGAGTCACAAGCACTTTCCACCCAAACTGGGCAGAGGGCTAAGCGCCCCCTCCTGGAGGGGGCAGTTACTACATGTACGATTTGGGCTGCTTTGTCTCTCCTCCTCCCCCATTAAAAAAAAATAAATTTATTTATTTATTTTTGGCTGCACTGGGTCTTCGTTGCTGCACGCAGGCTTTCTCTAGTTGCAGCAAGTGGGGGGCTACTCTTCGTTGTGGTGCACGGGCTTCTCATTGCGGTGGCTTCTCTTGTTGTGGAGCACGGACTCTAGGCACGCAGACTTCAGTAGCTGTGGCAGGTGGGCTCAATAGTTGTGGCATGCGGGCTCTGGAGCACAGGCTCAATAGTTGTGGTGCACCGGCTAAGTTGCTCTGCAGCATGTGGGAATCTTCCTGGACCGGGGCTTGAACCTGTGTGTCCCCTGTGTTGGCAGACGGATTCTTAACCACTGCACCACCAGGGAAGTCCCTTTCCTCCCCCATTTATTCAGTCATTTCCTTTCATCAGTGTGGACTCATGTACATCTATTTTAGACTTTGGGTCATAATCCAATGCTATGTCATTTCTTTACTTATTTGCTCAAGTCACTCCAGCTCTGCCCTGCGGCATCTCCTTCGGGTCCCCCCTCCCCACGATGTCCCTGTGACTCACCACCATCCTTTTGTCTTCCGAGCACCTTCCAAACTTTCTGGCACCACAAGGTGCTCCAGGCTTGTATCAAAAGCTGTCACACCCACTCTCCGGCTGATTGACTAAATCTTCGGTAAGTTTATCAAGCACCTGCTGTCTACTGCTGCTGTAATGGCACCGGGAATAAAGTTGGGCTTCCTAAAGTGTCCTCCCATCCTTCTGCTCAGCAAAGAGCAGCTCGTGAAGCCCCTGCTTCATTTCCAGGGTTGCACCCAGCTTGGGGAGCTCTGGGGAGCATGACGAATGTAGCAATGACTCTGTAATTAAGAGTGTGATGAGGTCGAGGCAGGAGGAAGTAATGGAAAAGTTTGGAGCCCCTCAAGTAGATGGAGACTGTAAATCTCTGACTCTTTGGAGCCGGCCTCGATCTCCATCCTCTTGGCAACCACGTGGCACATGACAGTGTGCACAGCACCTCTCCAGAACCCTCTCTTGTTCTACAGGTGACTCCTTGGACACGGAGGTGGAGGGAACCTGAACACAGGTCTGTCTGAATGGCCTGGGCACAGGATGGCAAAGCTGGCAGGTATCACCATGGCAACCAGCCTCCCACCCATGGCAGCCCTCAGCTGAGGGCACTCTGGTTTCCCACACCTGAGTGGGGAGCAGGGGCTGGTTAGCTGAGCCACATGCAGGGCAGGTGCTATCTCAGATGCTATTGTGTTATGACCATAGCTGATGCTGTGATGTTTCACCTGCACTGTGTACTGGCCTCCTGATGGCCTTTCCTGTGTTCTGCTCATCCACCCATCCAACATTGATTGACTACTACGTGCAGGCATTGGGACGTTGGTGTGTCCTGAGCCCATTTCTACATTTATCTTTCGAAAGCAGCCTCAAGGTATATTATTTCCTAGTTCAAGATGAACCAGCAGCAGTTTTGGAGGGCTGCTTGTTGGTATTTATCAAATTTAAATGATTTCTGGTTCTGGGAAGATGGAATGCCATGGTGGTGAGTTCCTTGGGCTTTCCTTTTGCCTCTTGAATTATAGTTGAAAAGCCAGCAACCTGGAAATGAACAATGGTCACAGACACAAAAGCCCAGCAAAAGCCTGCTCTACTGAGACAAAGCACCACAAGAGAGGCAGCCTAGCAAGAATAGCAAGAAAACTTTTAGATAATAACAACTCTTCTGTAGCCCAACAACACAGAAAGCACTGTGGCACCACCCCACCCAGGCCAGCAAAAGCTGAGTGGGGAGATGACTTCTACCCTCTCCAGGCTGTACTGGGGCACCTAACCCTCCCCCCGCCACCCCCCTACACTGCTGGGGCAGGGTCAGAGAAGGACAATTAGGAAGCTAGGAGTTTCATCCCTGCTGGGTGGAAACACCCCCTCCCCAATGGCCACGGTGCCCCTGGAGGCCACATTGGGGCTAGTAATGAGGTATTCCTACCCCTTCCAGCTGGGAAGGTATCAGTGGAGGCCCAAGGAGAGCTGGAAGTGCTCCCCTCACATGACTTTCCCAATACTTCCTCCTGCCTCGACCTCATCACGCTCCTAATTACAGAGTCATTGCTACATTCGTCATGCTCCCCAGAGCTCCCCGAGCTGGGTGCAACCCTGGAGATGAAGCAGGGGCTTCACGAGCTGCTCTTTGCTGAGCAGAAGGATGGGAGGACACTTTAGGAAGCCCAACTTTATTCCCGGTGCCATTACAGCAGCAGTAGACAGCAGGTGCTTGATAAACTTACCGAAGATTTAGTCAATCAGCCGGAGAGTGGGTGTGACAGCTTTTGATACAAGCCTGGAGCACCTTGTAGTGCCAGAAGGTTTGGAAGTTGCTTGGAAAAGGATGGAGGTATGTCACAGGGACACAGTGGGGTGGGGGGACCTGAAGGAGATGCCAACATTGAAATGACAGAGTTCTTAGAATTATTTGAAAAATATTTTAAATCAGCTAACATAAAAAAGCTTTACTGAGCAATTGTGAACACACCCAAAACAAGCAACAACAACAAAAAAGTCTCAGTAATGAAAGAGAATATACAAAGAAGAACCAAATGGGAATTTCAGAATTGAAAAATAGAATAACTGAAATTTAAAAACTCAGTCGATGGGCTTCCCTGGTGGCACAGTGGTTGGGAGTCCACCTGCTGATGCAGGGGACATGGGTTCGTGCCCCGGTCTAGGAGGATCCCACATGTTGCAGAGCGGCTGGGCCCATGAGCCATGGCCACTGAGCCTGCGCGTCCAGAGCCTGTGCTCCACAATGGGAGAGGCCACAATGGTGAGAGGCCCGCGTACCGCAAAAAAAAAAAAAAAAAAAAAAAAAAAACTCAGTCGATGGGCTCAACATCAGAATGGAGAGGAAGAGGACTTCCCTGGTGGCACAGTGGTTGAGAGTCTGCCTGCCAATGCGGGGGACATGGGTTCGAGTCCTGGTCCGGGAAGATCCCACGTGCTGTGGAGCAACTAGGCCTGTGAGCCACAACTACTGAGCCTGCACGTCTGGAGCCTGTGCTCCCAACAAGAGAGGCCGCGATAGTGAAAGGCCCGTGCACCACGATGAAGAGTGGCCCCCACTTGCCGCAACTAGAGAAAGCCCACGCACAGAAATGAAGACCCAACACAGCCCAAAATAAATAAATAAAATAAATAAATAAATAAAAAGAAGCCGCCTGCCAATGAAGGAGACACAGGTTCGTGCCCTTGTCCAGGAAGATACCACATGCCGCGGAGCAACTAAGCCTGTGCTCCACAACAACTGATCCTGCACTCTAGTGCCTGTGAGCTACAACTATTGAGCCCATGTGCCACAACTACTGAAGCCTGTGCACCTAGAGCCCGTGCTTCACAACAAAAGAAGCCGCTGCAATGAGAAACCCGCACATCACAACGAAGAGTAGTCCCTGCTCGCCACAACTAGAGAAAGCCCGCACGCAGCAACGGAGACCCAACGCAGCCATAAATAAAATAAATCAAATTAAAAAAAAAAAAAGAATGGAGAGGAAGAGAGAACAATAGAAATTATCCATTCTGAACAACAGAGAGGAAATAGACTGAAAATAAAAATAACAGAGCCTCAGGGCCCAGTGAGATTCTAACAAAAGATCTAACATTCATGACACTGGAGTCTTGGGGGGAAAGCAGAGAGAGGGCAGAGCTAAGAAAGCACCCAGAGGAAAAAGAATGGCTGATAAATGCCCAAATCTGGAAAAAGACACAAGCCTACCTAGACATTCAAGAAGCTGAGTGAACCACAAATAGATTAAACTTAAGGAAATCCACACCAAGACACATCATAGTCGAACTACCAAATATTAAAGACAAAGAAAAAAACATTAAGAGCAGCAGGAAAGAGACAATGCTGGTGAAAAAATATTGAAAGGAAATGGAATGACAGCAGATTTCTCATTTGAAAGTATGGAGGTCAGGAGGGAGTGGAACAACATTTTTAAAGTGAAAGAAAAGAACTGTCGATCCAACGAAAAAGATCCTCCGAGAAGGATAAAGACATCTCATGTGAACGGTAACTAGAAGAATTTATGGCCAGCATATGTGCTTTAAGAGAAGTTCTCAGGTAGGAGGGAGATGAAGCAAGAAGGAAATTTGGAATGTCAAAAATGAAAAGAGGGCAACAGGAATTGTAAGTACCTAGGAAAATAGACTATTTTTCGGTGGAAGGAAAAAGCATCACATTGTCTAGTGGGATTTTTCAAGGATTGAGATCTAATACATATGGCAACTGCAACACAATGGCAAGCGGGTAGAGGGATCAACATGCTGGTGAGGTTTCCACATTCTACTTGAAATGGTAAAGTAGGAAATAAACTTAGAAACATACTTATTTTAACCCCTAGAGAATCCACTAAAAACTATACACACAAAACATATAGGCAGAGAATCCACTTGATAATTTAAAACGGAACACTAAAAAGTATTCAAATAATTTTTTAAAAAGCATGGAAAGAGAAAACAGAGGAAGAAAAAAGAGAAGACAAATAGATAATAAATAACGAAATGGTAGCCAAACCCAAGCATATCAATAATTACATTAAATGTAAATGGTTTTTCTGTAGTCAGCAAGAATATATTGCACACTCAAAAATCTGTTAGGAGGGTAGATATCACATTAAGCGGGCTTTACACAATAAAATGAAAAAAATAATAAATGGCCTAAACACACCAAAAAACGGAAAAAAAAAAAATAGATAAATTGTCAAAATGGATTAAAATCCACGACCCAACCATAGGCTGTTTATGAGAGACTCACTTCAGATATGATATAGCTGGGTTAAGAATCAAAGGATAGAAAAGTATATACTAGGCAAAACTAATCAAGGAGGCTGGAGCGGCTAAATTAATACCAGACAAAGTAGACTTCAGAACAATGAAAATGACTAGGGATAAAGAGGAACTTTACATAATGATTTAAGTGCCAATTCACAAAGAAGACATAACAATCCTCAAGGTCTATACACTTAACAACAAAGCTTTAAAGTGTTTGTTGCAAAAAAGTAATAAAACTGAAAGGAAAAATGGACAAAATTCTGATTATAGTTGTAGACTTCAACATTCCTCTCTCAGTAATTGATAGAAAAAAATTGACGAGAAATGAAGGAAATAAAAAACTGAAAAATACCTCGAATTGACCTGACCCAATTGGCATTTATAGAACATTTCACTCAACAGCAGTTGAATGCACATTTTTCTAAAGTGTCTTTTGAACATTTTCAATATATATTATAACCTGGGTCATTAAACCAAACTCTGAAACAGTTTTTGTTTTCTTTTTTTTTCTTTTTTTTGCGGTACACGGGCCTCTTGCTGCCGTGGCCTCTCCCATTGCGGAGCACAGGCTCCGGACGCGCAGGCTCAGCAGCCATGGCTCACGGGCCCAGCTGCTCTGCGGCATGTGGGATCTTCCCGGACCAGGGCACGAACCCATGTCCCCTGCATAGGCAGGCAGACTCTCAACCACTGCGCCACCAGGGAAGCCCCCGAAACAGTTTTAAACTGTTAACTTGAAATTATCCAAAGTATGTTCTCTGACTATAGCTGAATTAAGTTAGAAATATCTAACTCACATATATAAGAAAATCTCCAAACAGGAAATTAAACAACACACTTCTAAATAACCTATGAGTCAAAGAGGAAGTCTCGAGGGAATTCAGCACATAGTTTAGATGTAATGAAGATGCAAATATATCAAAATTTGTGGAACCGCAGCTAAAGCATAGCTCGGAGGCAGGAACTTCAGAGCACTAAGTGCTTATATTAGAACAGAAGAATGGTCTCAGATAAATAATATAAGCTCCCTCCTTAAACTAGGAAAGGAAAAGTAAGATAAAGCCAAAGTAAGCAGAAGGGAGGAAATAACAAAAACAAGAGCAGAAATCAGTAAGATTGAAAACAAATGCAATAGAGAAAATCAATGAGACTAAGAGCTGGCTCTTTTGAAAAGTCCAGTAAAATTAGTAAAACTATAGCTAGACTGACAAAAGAGAGAGAAAACACAATTTATCAATATCAGGAATTAAAGAGAAGATATCATTACAGACACCCCCCCCCACACACACATTACGGGGATGATAAAAGAATACGACAAACAACACTCTGCACATAAAGTCATCAACTTCAACGAAATGAATGAATCCCCTGAGAAGCACAGTCTTACCCAAACTCACCCAAGAGGAAATAGATAACACGAACGGTCTCATATCTAGTGAATACATAGAATTTTCAGTTTAAAATTTTATGAAAAAGAAAATAATCTAGGCCCGGACAGTTTCACTAGAAATTCCACTGAAATTTAAAGAAGAAATAACACCAATTCTGCATAATCTCTCCCAGAAAATAGAAGAGGAGGGAAGTCTAGCCCCTACGATGAGGTCAGCATCAATCTGATACAAAACCTGACAAAGGGAACCCAAGGAAACAACAGACATATACCCTTCATGAACATATGTGCAAAATCCCTAATATAATATTAGCAAGTCAACCCCAGAAATAAAGAAAAAGAACAACAGTTCATCACCGAGCGAGGCTATAACCCTAGGAATGCAAGGCTGGTTTAACATTTGAAAGTCGATGAATGTAATCTAGCATGTTAACAGACTAAAGAAGGAAAATCACATGATCACACCAATTGATGCAGAAAACGCTTTTGACGGAAATCCAATATCAATCCATGACAAAACCCTTGAAAACTAGGAATAGAAAGAAATTTTCTTAACTTTAAGGGCATCTACAAAAACCTAGAGTCAATTTCATGCTGAATGGTCAGAGACCAGATGCTATACAGTAAGATCAGGAATCAGGCAAGGTCGTCCACTCTCAGTTTCCAGCACTGAGAAGTTTCTTGCAATAAGGCAAAAAAAGTGGGGAGGGGGCATCTTTTCAAAGAAAAAACTTTTTTTTTTTTTTTGCGGTACACGGGCCTCTCCCCGCCGTGGCCTCTCCCATTGCGGAACACAGGCTCCGGACGCGCGGGCTCAGCGGCCATGGCTCACGGGTCCAGCCGCTCTGCGGCATGTGGGATGCCCCCGGAATGGGGCATGAACCCGTGTCCCCTGCATTGGCAGGTGGACTCTCAACCACTGCGCCACCAGGGAAGCCCCAGGACAAACTTTTGATTTCATTGATTTTCTTTATTGTTTTTTCTATTCTCTATTTTATTTATCTCTGTTCTAGTCTTTATTATTTTCTTTCTTCTGCTAGCTCTGGGTTTAGTTTGCTCTTCTTTTTCCAGTTCCTTAAGGTGTAAATTTAGATTGTTGATTTGAAGTCTTTCTTTTTTTAAATGTAAGTCTTTACGGAGATAATTTTTTTCTTAGTGCTGCATTCACTGCATCCATTAAGTTTGGCATGCTGTGTTTTTGTTTCCATTTGTCTCAAGATATATTCCAACTTCCCTTGTGATTTCTCCTTCGATCGATTGGTTGTTAAATAGAGTTACTTAAATTCCACACACTTAAAAATCTTCCTTCCTTCTGCTATTGATTTTTAGTGTCGTTCCATTGTGTTGGGAAAAGACACTGTATATTTCAATCTTTATCATCTTTTAAAGCTTGTTTTGTAGCCTTACATATGGTCTATCTTGGAGAATATTCCATAAGCACTTGAGAAAATGTGTATTCTGCAGTTGTTGAATGGAGTGTTCTGTATATGTCTGTTAGGTTCAATTGGTCTCTACTTTGCTTTATATATTTTAGACCACTGATGTCTGGTGCACATACGTTTATAATTGTTACATCTTCTTGGTGAATCAATTCTTCTCTCAGTGAGTAATGTCATTCTTTGTCTCTTTTAATAGTTTTTAAAAGGTTTTAAAGTCTATTTTGTCTGATACTAGTGTAGCCACCCTTGGTCTCTTTTGGTTGCTATTTACATGGATAATATTTTTCCATCCTTTCACTTTTTTTTTTTTTGTCTGTGCCACAGGCACGCGGGATCTTAGTTCCCCAACCAGGGATTGAACTGGGGCCCCCTGAAGTGGAAGCACAGAGTCCTAACAACTGGCCCACCAGGGAATTCCCCATCCTTTCACTTTCAACCTATTGTGTACTTAGATCTAAAGTAAATTTCTTTTGCTTGATTTTTGGTAAAAGTCCAGAGCCATTTCAATAGGGAAAGGATAGTTTTTTCAACAAATGGTGTTGGAAGAATTGTACATTTATTGCATTAAAATATACCTAAACCTCACACCTAATACAAAATTTAACTCAATCTGGATCATAGATCTACATGTAAAATGATAACTCTTTTAGAAGAAAGACCATGGACTAGGCAGAGTTGTTAGATACGACATGACAAAAACAATTCATAGAAGAAACAAATTGGTAAATTGAACTTCATCAAAGTTTTTTTAAAAACCCTTTATTTTGTGAAATACACTGCTAAGAGAATGATGATATGTACAGACTGGGACAAAATGTTTTTTAATTACATATCCTGCAAAGGAATGTATCTATAATATAGAAATAACTCCCATTACTCAAAAATAAGAAAACAAACAACCCAAATTTTAAAATTAGCAAAATAGGGAATTCCCCAGTAGTCCAGTGGTTAGGACTCTGCGCTTCCACTGCAGGGGGCGCAGGTCCGATCCCTGTTTGGGGAACTAAGATCCCGCAAGCCCATGGTGTGGCCAATAAAATTTTTTTAAAAATTTTAATTAGCAAAATATTTAAACAGAATAAATACTTCACCAAAGAAGATATGGAGGTGAAAAATAAGCACAATAGCCAAAAGATAGAAACAAACCAACCGTCTGTCAATAGATGAATGGATTAAAAAATGTGGTATAGACATATGATGGAATTTATTCATCCATAAAAAGGAATGAAGTACTGACACATGCTACTATGGATGAACCTTGAAGACATTAGGCTAATAATCCAGACTAAAAGGGAAAAAGAATTCATGATTCCACTGGTACGAAGTACCTAAAATGGGCAAATTCAGAGAGACGAAATGTCGAATAGAGATTCTCAGGGGCTGGGTTGGGGGGAGGTGGGAATAGGAGGTTTATGTTTAGTGGGTACAGAGTGTATGTTTAGGATGTTTAGGATGATGAAAAAGTTCTGGAAATGGATAGTGGTGATAGTTGCAACAATGTGCTGAAGGTACTTAATGCCACTGAATTATACAGTTGACCCATGAACAACGTGGGTTTGGACCGCGTGGCTCCATTTATATGCGGATGTTTTTCAACAGTAAATACTGCTGGATCCACAGATGCAGAGCTACAGATACAAAGGAACTGTGGTTACGGAGGAGCCATGTACAAGGAGGGCTGATTAAAAGTTCCAGCTACGTGGATGGTTGGCACCCTTAACCCCCGAGTTGTTCAAGGGTCAACTCTATACTTAAAAGTGGTTAAAATGGTAAATTTTATGTTCTGTGTATTTTACCGCAATAAAAACCGTCGGCGAAAAGCCCGCAGTGAGAATTCACTACACATCTATTAGAATGGGGAAAAACCTGGTCATACCAAGTTCTGGTGATGCCGCTGAACAACGAGAGCTCTTACACACTGCTGGTGGGGGTGCAAAATGGTCCAGTTACGCTGGAAAACAGCTTTGCAGTTTCTTAAAAGTTAAACACATACTTACCCAAAAGATCCAGCAATCCCACTCCTGTGTATTGACTCAAAAGAAATGAAAATTTGTGTTCAGGCTAAAACCTCTTCATGGGGCTTCCCTGGTGGCGCAGTGGTTAAGAATCTGCCTGCCAATGCAGGGGACCCGGGTTCAAGCCCTGGTCCGGGAAGATCCCACAGGCCACGGAGCAACTAAGCCCGTGTGCCAAAACTACTGAGCCTGCGCTCTAGAGCCCTCGAGCCACAACTACTGAGTCCGCGTGGCACAACTACTGAAGCCCACGTGCCTAGAGCCCGTGTTCCGCAACAAGAGAAGCCACTGCAATGAGAAGTCCGCGCACCGCAACAAAGAGTAGCCCCCACTCACCACAGCTAGAGAAAGCCGTGCGTGGCAGCCAAGAACCAAGGCAACCAAAAATAAATAAATAAAACAAAACCCAAAAAACCTCTGCATGAATGCTTATAGCAGCTCTATTCATGATCACCCCAAAATGGAAACAACCCAATTGTCCTTCAGTGAGTAAATGGTTAAACAAACAGCAGTCCATCCATGCAATGGAATACTACTCAGCAACGAAAAAGAACAGACTTGATACAGCAACAGCATGGATGACTCCCAGAGGCAGTATGCTGAGTGAAAGAAGCCAGTCTCAAAGGTTACCTACTGTCTAATTCCGTTTGTATGTCATCCTGGAGAAGACAGGACTGTAGGATGTAGGACACATCTGTGATGGCCAGGGGTTAGGGATGGGGGGGATTTGACTGCAAAGGGCAGCAGGAGGAATTTGAGCGTTTGGTATTCGACAGTCCTGATTATGCTGGTGGTGGCACAAATGTACATGTGTGTAAAACTCATAGAACTGGAAAGCACCCCTCCCATTTCAATTTTACAATATATCAATTTAAAAAGAAGTCAAAGACTTGTAAACATCTGGACCTTCTGAATGCTCACTGGGGTCTAGACCCTGCACCGCATTCCACGTTATTACATAAGAATCCTTCACACACCCCACCAGCTGGGTTTATCATTTCCATTTTACAGGTGAGGAAACTGAGGTGTAGGGAGGGGCCTGGGTGTGTCTGACTGCAGAACTCACGCTGGTAGCAACTACGCAGTTGAGAGCCTTGTAAAAGTCAAGTCCGTGTTCAGGCCGTGGGGGCAGCAGGCCTGCTTCATGAAGCCTTCAAGGAGACTGAGAAGATGCCCATGGCTTCCTCGGGGATAAACCTGGACTCTGTCACTGGACAGACCACCCAATGGGAGGGGGACAGAGGCCGAGAGCCAAAGCGGATCACCCGAGCCGGCTGGCTGGGCGAGCACCGCAGGATGGCTGGAGCTGTCTGGACACCATGCCAGGCAGACCGAGGCAGCTGGTCACATCACAGCCGCTTCGAAACTCCCGTCGGCCAGCACAGGCCCTGCCAAAGGAGCAGCCCTGGGCCAGGACACTCCCCACCCCTGAAAGCATAGCTGAAGAGGGGGTACTGGCCAAAAGTGGCCTCCCCCAGGCTTGCCGTTGGGAACGGGATCAGGAGAGACTGAGGCCCTTAGAAGGACGAGCTGAGGCTGAATGGGGTCGGGGTTGGGGGAGAGGGCCGCGGGGGGCGCGTGGGGCAGCGTCAGAGGTAGCAGAGGCTGGGAAAGCAGGGGGGACGGCAGGCCTGACGGAGGTCTCAGCCACAGGGACAGATGGCGGGGGTGGACTCGTCCGAGGGACGGGTACGTCGGGGCTGGCCCCAGAACAGTGTTCCTCTGAGCGTGGCCAGGATGCTGCAGGGGGCCAGCTGGAGCTGCAGTCACCTGGGCTCCCACCAGGCACACAGGGGGCCCCAAGTCTGAGAGGCTCTACGCCCAGTGAGGCGCCCAGAAGCCAAGGTCCCCTGCAGCCTCGCTACCTGCGGCAGCTCTCAGAGGGGCTTCCCCTGCTGCCCTCCCTTGCACCCACCAGAGGGAGCCTGGGGCACTGGGTGGGTGGGTGGGGGGACTCTGCACTCAGGGCCCCGAGCGCCGCAGACAGCAACCCTAGCCCCTCTAAGACTGAAACCCAGCCACGTTGGTCTCCTTGCCTCGGACTCACTGCAGGCTGCGCCATCCAGGCCCAGGCCCACCTCCTTCTCCCAGCATTTCCTGACGAGGGTCGGGCTCCCTGCGCAGCTGAGAGCTGGGCCGAACGCCTGGGGCTCACAATGGCTTTGCTCTGGCAGCAGCCCTACAAGGCAAGTGCGCCCTCACATCACCCGCATTTTCAGGGGAGGAAGCAGAAACCATGGAATGAGTGTCCAGGCCGCTCTGGGTGACCCAGCCAGTCTCTGGGTGCCACGGCCTGAGCCCAGAGCCCTGCTCTCAGCCCCGTTCCTACTGCTGTCCCAGGGGGGTTGGTTTCTTCCATCCTTGTGTCTTCCGGACCCTCTGCAAGCTTGGGGCGAATCCCCGGGTGTGGGCAGCTGCGGGCTCGCCTCCCTGCCAGGCCTCATCCTCGAGCTAAGCTTTTCCTGTCCCACTGTCTACGTCCTGAAGCCCTGCTGTCCGCAGCTTGCTGGCTGGGCCCTGCCTGCTCCAGCCTCCCGCCTTCCCTCCTCCACCCCGCTGGCCTTTGTTTATGTGGCCCTTTCTCCCCTCCCCGACCGCCCTCCCCCACCGGCCTGCACCCTGATTGTGGGCCAGCCCCTGTTTCACGTGCCTCTGGTCCAACACCATCTGGGAAGGCCTCCTAGACTTTCCACCAACCCGCTAGAAGCCTATTCTGGAACCTGGGACCACTGGCTTGTGGGTCTGGCTCCCTTTAGACAGAGAGCTCCCCTGGGCAGAGTCCCTGTGGGGCCAGCTCCACATCCACGGCCCCTGGCAGCACGGGGTACGTGGGCCCGTTCTGGGGCTGCTGGTGGGTGGGTGAGAGGGGGCCGGGGAATGGGCTGGATCGAGAGAGAAATGTTTGCAATGGCTTACCTAAATCGTATGTCATTCTCCTACCGTGGAAATGACGGAAAACCGAGACCCATTATTACTCCCTTTAATCACAAAGAACATCCAATTGGAAGAGTCTCGGGGGCGGCGGGGGGGGCGGCGTAAAAGGAAAGCTGAAGGGTGCCCCCTCCCATCCTTCCTAGTCCCCTCCCCCGGGCACCTGTGACAGGGATGAATCCTCCAGAGACCGTGCCCACAGATTTTCACTTTCTCCCTACACACAGCTTTATTTTACAGCAATTGTATTGTCCTCTGCACATTCTCTTTCTCCATGTGCCCTGGCGGCCGTTCCTCCGCTCACGATGCCCCCAGCTACCTCATTCTTCTGGAGGCTGCAGAATGTTCCAGTATCCAATGTACCATGATGGATTCACCTCTTCCCCTAGGGATGGACATTTACGTTGTCTCCAATTATTTCATCCTTATAAATAATGTTGCTGTGGGACCTCCCTGGTGGTCCAGTGGTTAGGACTCCGTGCTTGCACTGCCGGGGCCCGGGTTTGCTCCCTGGTCAGGGAACTAAGATCCCGCAGGCCTTGTGGAGTGCCCCCCCTCAAAAAAAAAAAAATTGTCACCGTGAACTTCCTTGGGCAGCCTGCAGCCTTCTGCAGCTGTTTCCAAGGGAAAGATTCCCCGAAGGGAACCGCGGCAAGGTCTGTGTGTTCTAAATGGCACTGAGGTCCATCTTTCATTTGGGTTTTAGGGACTACTGTTTCTATTATTTAAATGGCATTCCTACCTTTGTAGTCCCTCCTCTTTGGTCCCCGGACAGCGTTAACATGAATTGATGTCTGGGATTAGAAATATAACCAAAACATCCACCAAACTTCCTCTGCCCCAGACTGCGCCAGTCGGCCCCAATTTCGAGTTTGCTCCAACTTCCCAAGGCGGGCCCACAGTGGGGAACGCCTGTTCCATTTGCTGGGAGCTGGAAGACCTGGCAACGGGTGTGGGTGGAGCGGGGTGCCCCTCCCCGCCGCCAGTTCCATCCTCCAAGGTCAGGCTCACACAGGAAGACAGCTGCGAGGAAGCCCTGGCTGCTGGCCAGCCTTGGAGAAGCCTTGTCCACGGTGCCTGCAAATGCGAGGCCCTGAGCTGTTTGCAGGGGGATTTAAAGGCCCCAAGGATGGAGGCAAGTGGGGACGCAGATGCAGGGGGGCACCGAGGCTCCTCGCGGGGAGCCAGGGCTGGAGGGAGCGTGCCGGCAGCTGCAGCCGGAGCGCCTGGGCACAGACTTCGGCCCCTGGCGTTTCCCCTGTGTCAGCTTTTCTATTTTAGGCGGGTTGCTCCTCGTCAGGGAATTCTCAGCGAGCCGTGGGAAACCCAGAAAGGCGGGCGCTGCGTCTGCGCGGCTCCCGCGCGCCCTTCCGCGGCCCTGGGGTGGCCTCCAGCACCCGGGCGAGGGGCGCACCCGGGTTGGCATGTTCGCTCGCCCACACGAAGGTCACCCTTCCCCTGGCCTCACCCTTTCCCTGGGTTACGTGTCCCGTCGAGAATGTTCCCAACTTGCGACCCAGTCGGGCTCCTGGATCTTATCCCACAGAAACAATTTGCAGACGTGAAACCCTGGCAACGGCCCAAGCGTGCAGCCCGGGGCTCACCGCGGCCGTGGGAAGGGGATGGAGAGCGCTGCGCGGGGTGACGTGGGAAAAGCCCGCGACAGGCGCTGAGCAGGAAAGGTGACCACAGGACGGCTGTGATTACAGTTACGTGGAAACCGTATCTACGCACGGAAAACGGCGGACGGCTGGTGGCACGCGCGGGAGACTCAAGGCCGAGGGCGGGGTCAAGCCCCAGCTCTGCCATTCGCTTTGGCCTTGCGACCCTCTGCGCCTCCATTTTCCTTATCTGTGAACCTCAGAAGAGCTTACCACCACGTTTGGGGTTTAAGGGGACCGTGTTTATAATCCTCAGGCCAGGAGGACTCAGAAAGGCACACATTAGGGGCTCAGGAAGGGCAGCTGCAGTGGGTTTTATAACAGGGACAAATGGAAATCGT
Organism: Inia geoffrensis; assembly: GCA_036417435.1. Classification (NCBI taxonomy): domain Eukaryota; kingdom Metazoa; phylum Chordata; class Mammalia; order Artiodactyla; family Iniidae; genus Inia; species Inia geoffrensis. The sequence continues at coordinate 114,819,213 of CM070906.1, read as the reverse complement.
TTGACGGGACCGGGGAAACACCTGTGGGAGACCAGTAGCCAAATTCACATCCCTTAAAAAGGGCCCCATAAGCCGCTGCTGCACAATCCACACCGGCTGCCCCTCGCCCCACCCCCGCCAACCCGGAAAAAAAACTCTAAAGCCTTTGAAAAATATCCCCTGGCTTTTTGGGCCTCTGATTTCCATCTTGCCTGTCACAGGAGCTGTTTCTTTTCTCGCTGCTGGGACCCTCTCTAACCAGGGGGAGTTCACCCAGGCCGAGGCGGGGAGGGGCATTTGCAGACCATTTGCAGACCGGAACAGGTGGGGCCTGGCTTGGGGCCTGGCTTTGGAAGTGGGAGCCGCGTTCCGCGGATTCCTGCCGGGCGCTCCGCCCAGCCTGGCTCCGGGCCAGACCGGTGCCCGCAGCACCCAGCTCCACCTGGAGAGGGCCCACCCGGAGGCACCCAGGCCTGGAGCCAGGCGGAGGCTCGAGGCAGAGGGGTTTCGTGGTGGGGACTTTCCAGCAAGTGAGGGTAGGTTTAAATCCAACTGGAAGTGAAATCGAACATTCCAGGATCCATTCATCTGGAGGGTCTATCCCCTACTGTTTCCCCTCCCAGCAGGCATCTCAGCCCAGACGGGGCCACCCCGGCTCCTATGAGCCCACAGGAGTGATGGAAGTGGGGAGGTGGCTTCAGGTGACCGTCCCCGCTTCCCTGGGACGGCGGGGCTGCCGGGGATGAGAGCTTTCAGTTCTGAAACAGGACAGTGCCAGGCAAACTAGATGGTCAGTCTCCCTGGGGAGAGCAACCTACAGGGCTGACCTCAGGGAGGGTGGCACCAGGAGGGGAGGCCATGCAGGGGTGCTTCCTAGCCAGTGGGAGGGGGAAGGGAGACAAGGAAGGATATGTGGGGCTGGGGGCTACACTGGGCAAAGGCCATGGAAGGAGGGAAGCTGACACCAGGAGAAATCTTGTCATTGTCAACAGCTGGTATTCTTGCTGTCTAATCTGCTCTTTCTGTACCCAGGAAAGTGAGGCCAGGGGAGGACGAGAAGGAGGGTGGCACAGTTAGGACTAGAAGTGGCTTTCTGGGCACCAGCGTTGAGGGCTGCGGGCCGCTGGGCTCCAGGGGTCGAGGGACAACTGCCTGTCCGGATGGACTGTGGGGAGGTGTGGGGAAAGGGAGAGCAGAGATCAGGGAGGGAATAGGGGGACAGAATGTCCCAAACGGGCCGCCCTGGCGTAGTTACCGGGGGAAAAGGAGTTTTAACACAAAACCCCACTGACCTTGGCTGGCAGGAGCCTTGGGGTCTCCGGGCAGCGTCAGCAGCTCCCTGGAATGTGGCCCAAGCAGAGGTGGCCCGTCCAGTCAGGAAATCTGGTGAGCAGTGCCTGGAGGCCCTGGGTCCTGGGCGTCTTCCACGACCCTCCCTCATCAACTGCCATGGAATCCAGAGCTCTGGGCCTGGCCATTAAAGGGCCAGTTTGCCTACCCAGCGTCCTGCCCACTGTGGGGGAGCATCACAGCCTTCCTGCCACGTCTGCCGCGTCATCTGTTCCTCTGTCACCTCCTGGCAAGCCCTGATCGAGTGCTGTCCCTGATGAAATATTTATCACTAGGTGACAAAATCTGGTTTTTCAAAAGCTTCAAGTCCTATAAGAAGGTGATGTTCTCCATTTCAGCTCCGCCACTTCCGTCGACCCTTGCTGACGGCTCCCATTGACATAGGTTGCTCCTTTGCTATTCATCCATCCGTCCATCCACCCACCCACCATCCACCCTACCATCCACCGTGCAGGCATCTATCCGTCCATCTGTCCATGTATCCCTCCACCCACCACCCATCCATCCACCCGTCCATCCGATAAGCACCACTGAGTGTGCGTTGTGTAGTATGGTGGTTGCGAGTGCAGCCTCTGCCTTGCCAGCCCTGAATTCCATGGTTGCGCCTACTGCCTATGGGTCCTTGGGAAGCCTCTCAACCTCTCTTATTCTCAACCTCAGTTTCCTCACTGTGAAAAGGAATTAAGGCACTTACTTCACAGGCTTGCTGTGAAGGTGCAGGTGCAGGCAGGTAACATGTAACAAACTTACGAAAGAATAAAGCGCGCAGGTGCTTTCTCTCATCCTGGGCCACCTGCACAGAGTGCTGTGATGAGGACCCCGATGCAGCTCAGCCAGGAGACGCTGAACAAGGGATTACGATGAAAGAAGAGTGTTTCTGCTGAGGAGGAGCTGGGAGCCGTGAAAATGTAGCCAGGAAGACTCACCAGGTTTGGGGCTCGGGGGAGGAAGCCCAAGTGGATGGGCGTTGGCTGTCGGTGGGAAGGGTGCCCTGAGAGCAGGAGAGCCTGGTGGAGGGAGCTGGGTGAGTCGGGAGGGTGCCCAGACATGCTCGAGTTGTCTGGTTGGTGGGACAGCCTGGAGATATGTTGTATTTATAGAAATCGTTCACGGAAACAGGTTCCTTTGCCAATTAGCTCCCGCTGGTCAAAGCACAGTGATAAATGTTCTAAAAAACAAATCTCCAAAATGTTTTCTCCTTCTCTAGTTTTTATTCTCTCTTCCATTTCCACTTGTGATTTTTCTAAGCCTGACTGCATTTGGGGAGGGTTATAAAAGGATTTAAAACTTAAGACAATAAACAAATCACCTGCTTTTGTTAAACTGCTTTACTTGCTATGTTATTTGGTTTCAGGATTTTAGCTATGACCGCAAAAACACTCAACAGAATTAGAAGATTTTCTCATTTTAGCTGGAAGGGTCTATCTCCTGGGGGATGGGGGGGGGGAAGGCAAGACCGATTTACCTGGGAGCCTGGTTTGAGTTGAGTTCCAGGGTCAGGAAGTACTTCCGATTTGGGGCTGGGATCCGGGGTGCACAGTCTGGGGGTGGCATTAGGCTACAAGGGGAGGCCAGTCTGGTAAACCCCGCCAGCAGAGACTGGGTTTGGACCCAAGGTCAATGGGAAGCCGGCTCTGAGTCGTAAACTGGGGAGTGACAGATCAGACCTGGGGTTTTGTAAGTTCTTCTGACAGTGCTTCGGAGAGGTTTGGAAGAGGCCAGCTGGGAGGTGGGACTGGGGTACGGATGGAGGGAGGGAAGAGGATGGCTATAAGAGCTGTCTGAGAGGTGAGGGAGGGGTCTACGTAATGGGCTCTGTTTCCGGCCCAGGCAGCCAGGTGGATGCAGATACCCTTTTTCATCCGGAGCTGATTTTGTTACCTTTTGTAGTCAAGGCCTCAGGCTCCAGGGCACCTGGCCGAAGATGACTAGGGCTGCAGGGCACAGAGATCCACATCCGGGCAGGCGGGGCCCAACTGGGACTTTGCTTCCCTGCCCCCCACCCCGCATCCTTCTTGGGAGGGGCACTCCAGCCGGCTTGTCAATCGTGGCTCCTGTATCTATGACAACCACACAACTCATTTTCCCTGGTCATTTCCATTTAAAATGCTCTGTCCTTTTGTTTGCACGGGTTCCTGTGTCATATTTAGTGTTCCCATTTTTAGTTGGGAAATAAGAGACTGCATGCTATTCTACCCACGGGCCTGAATGGGGCTGCGGAGAACATCTACGACTCTAAGACCTATGTGGGTAGCAGAAGTAGGGCAGTGGGGTGAGAATGCGCAGGCTTCGGGGCCAGAACGCCGGCTCCGGGTTCTCCTTGTGCCCCTGAGCCCTCCTCTCCGGGCCTCCCCTTCCCCACTTGTAACTGGAGGTGGCAATACCTGTCTGGGCCATCAACCTGCACACAGCAGAGCAGCCCGCACGCAGTGACTGTTCGCATCTCCGCGCTGGGGGCTCAGGAGGGAGCGGGTGCGCCCCGCGGGCTCTCCGCACGGAGGGATCGGGAAGACCCGGATAACCCGGCCGCCGGCCTTGCGGGAGAGCTGGTGGGCGCAGTGCGGGGGACGCAGCTCCCAGAGCCCGGGTTCTGAACCTTCTGGAGCTCAGGTTCTTCGCTTCAAACTTGGAAGGTAAGGGCCCCTGTACGGGGGTGTCCCGAGATTAATGGAGACGCCACGCGGAGACACCGCCGGGGCCGGTTGGACGCTCTGGACGCCGTAGCCGCCGCTCCCCAGCGTGTGCGACGACGGAGGGACGCGACCGCACGGGTGCCCCAGCCCAGGAGAAACGTTAGGGCCCCGCGCCCCGCGAATCTCGGGGGCGGGGTGCTCTCTCCTCCCCGGGCGCTGCTGCAGGGCGAGCTCAGGATGTGAACAATCGAGGGGCACATGAGCATTTCCTCTATGTATCTTCTTCCTACTTCAGTTTTCAGAAAGTGCAGGAGAACCCCCGCCACCTTTGGGGCTAACGCCTGTAAGCAGGAGGCACGGGGAGCACACTGTCCCTTTAAGGCGTTGAGCCATGCCGAGGCGTTCTGCCCCTCTCCGCTCGCCGTAGCTGCCCTCCGAGAGGCCGGCTTTGTGCGTTTGCCCCGCCCCGGCAGTCCCCGCCCCGCGCGCGCGCGCACGCGCACTGTTGCTCCCCGCACCGCCTAGCTGAGCTCCCGCCCAGGCGGCGGCCGACGCGAAGTCTTGAGCGCCCGCCCCCGTCCCCCAGCCGCCCGGCAGGTAAGTGGGGACCGCCCGGCCGGCAGGCACGCCCCGGGGGTGCGGGACCGGGACAGACGCTGGCTCCCCCCGCGCCGCCCGCCGCCGCACGTGTTCCGGCGGGCCCGGCCCGGCGCCGGTTCAGCCCCGCCGGGCCTCCCGGCGCAGAAGCCCCGCGTCCGCCGCCTCGCCTCCGGGAGCCCGCTCTGCGTCCCTCCTCCCCGCCGAGCGACCGGCTCCCGGCGGCCCCCTCCCGTGACCCGAACCAGCCCCAAACGGACCCGCACGGACCGCCGAGCCCCGGGGACCCCCGGCTTCTCCCGCCCCCAGCGGTCAGGTGACAAGCCCCCGGCCCCGGGACTGCGACTTCCTCCTGCAGCCGGCGTGCCTCCCCCCTTTGCCTTCAGAGAAGGACCCCTAGGCCACCGAGCCATCCAGTGCCTGGATGTGGCGCGCTGTCTGCTTTTCTCTGCTGCAGAGGCGCCCTCACTCTAACCTCACTCCCAGCCGGGGGCAGCCAGGCCCCATGTCCCCCCGCGCGAGCCCCGGGGCCCCAGGGGTGCGGGGCTGCTAGCATGAAGGGAGAGACCACCACGCTCTTGCTGTGGAGTCTCAGACCCCTTCTAGTTTGGCCTGCGAGAGCCATTTTGGGGGATGTGGAAGATGCTCCCTGGTAGCCCTCTCACCCCGTTTCTACCCGCGCAGGTCTGCTGTCGACATTGCCTCTGAGGTTGGCCCGGCCCCGTAAGGAGGCGGAGAGGTAAGCCAGAACGCCCGCGTGTCTGAGAATCCAGGTGGGGTGCGGAGAGCCTGGTTCCCTCGCTCTCAGTGGGCCTCGTTACCGCCCGTCTTCCCACACCCAGCGGCCCAGTCTCTGGGGTGGAGCCTAGTAATTTGCATTTTACTCTGAAGGTCTCCGAAGAAGTTCGGACGCTCAGCCTTGGGTGGTGTGGCTCACCTAGGTGCCAAGAGGGAGCAGGTAGCAAGTGATCTGGAGGCCGGCTCCAAACGTTGAGTCGAGAAGTTGTATTTCTAGAAGTTTGCTGAATTTTTGTGTTGATGTTTTGTGTGTTAATGTTTTGTTGGCCGAAGTGTTGGGCAGGGGTTGAGCTGGGAGGGGTTGGGCACCTTTTCTGTAAGACCACCTGTCGTATGTATTCCCAGCTCCTCACCTGAGAGCAGCAAGTTTGCGGGAGTCACACCACACCTCCTGGCGGGTCTTGATGTTTACTCTAGAAGGAGCTGCCCAGGCCTCTGGGCTGCCCTTTCCACCCCAGATGGAGCCTCTTCAGTTCCCACTGGTGTTTAGTTTGGACGCGCCCCGGGCTTCCCTCCTCTGAGCCCTAGTTGTGGTCTGCCTTTCTCAGATGCTAGGTTCTGTGAAACAGACCATCCAGCTCTCGTCCTTGGCTCCTTTCCCCCCACTTGTCCAGCCCACCCAGGGGAAGGCAGCACCTGGGTTAATTGGCACGGCCTCCTTGCGCTAAAGCTAATCAGGGGGTAGGCAGCGTTTCCCGGCAGCTTTATTGACGCGCCCCTCCCCTACCCCACCCTACTGCTTGGGCTTTGAGTGCTGCCGGATCCATTCCTGGGCCGCCGGGATCCTTGCTGCAGGTAACCAGCTGTGGCCTCATGGGGTGCTGTGCACAGCTGTGTTGCATTGTGATTTCGCTCCCCTCCTCTTGGATGAAGACTTTGGAATGTGCTCTTTTTGATGGCTTCTGTCCCGCCTTGGTGCAACAAGGAGCCCGTGCAAGCTTCCAGTTTTAAGCGCCGAGCTAGAGTTTACAAGGTGTGAACGCATTGGATTAACGGTGGTGCCAGCTTCCGGGAGTTGGCTGGCCAGTGATGCTTGCAGGATGTCTTGGTGGCTGTCCTCTGGAAAGGCGCCTTCCCTTGTTTCAGAGTCACCTGGTGTGCTTCTGTGCCACGTGTCCAAGTCGTGGAGTCTATTCCTGTGATAGAGGAAACCAGTCTCTTACCATGCAGCATTTGAGGGGTTCCCGTTTTCATGCCGAAACCTAATTGAGCCGCAGTCTCTTTCCCTCCTCTGCAGTGAGTTTGCTTGTAGAGTGTCCTTGCGTACTTCAGGTTGCTTCTAGGAAGGCTAGCGCTGGCAACTCCAGCAGGCGGGGCTGGCTCCAGTCCGCTTTCCGGCTGTGTCTTGTCGTTGCTTCACCAGGGACGGAGAGCCTCTTGGCTGTTAGCGTTTTGGAAGCAGCCTTGTGTCTGCCGCGTACACGTGGTGACCTTGGAGTCCCCAGGAGGTGTGGACCACTGGGGCCTGCTCTTGTGTTTTCAAACGTGGCTGTTAGCACTTTTGCATCACTTGGGATGCATTTAAGGAGTTGGATCAGTTCCCAAACTTCTGCACCCTGTAGCTCAGTCTCCTGTAATTTGGCGTGTTTGTTTCCTGACAAGAAGTCTTTGGTTGATTTTTTTTTTTTTTTAATGCATCAAGGGCTCTTTGAAGAGAATTACGTTTTGTCTGCCTGGACTGTGCTGCCTTTCAGACGTGCGGGTAACAAAATAGGAAGCACCCCTGAAGGTGGGTCTTGGACTCTGATCACAGAAAGGACGAGAGCAGCACAGTACCTGCAAAGCACTAGCGAGGAGTTACACGCAGAGGACGCTAGGTTTGGAACGGCACCTGCTACAGGGCTCAGTGAGGTGGTCAGGATTTTAAAATCCTTTTTCCTAGAAATTAATTTTTGAAGTTTGGTTTGTCTGTTGGCCTCGGTCCCCCACTGTAGGCTTGGGTTAGCAGACAGCCCTTGCCACCGTGTGTCCTCCACTCGGAGCTGTGAACTCTGTACCCGCGTCGCGCTGCCTGCTGGGCTGCGGAGCCATGGCAACCGAGGAGAAGAAGCCCGAGGCCGAGGCCGCCCGAGCACAGCCCACCCCGTCGTCATCGGCCACGCAGAGCAAGGCACGTCCCTGCGGGCTCCTGGGCGCGAAGGCTGGGAGGCCCTCGGGAATATTTCACGCCCGGAACTGTTTCCCCTCCCCCCACCCCACTTAAATATTGCCAGTTTTTACTCCAAACTACATTCCCAGCCAGTCCGGTGCTGACTGTGGGCCGTGTCGGGGATTCCCGACCTGTCACCTGGGGAGGGCGCTTCACCAGCAGTACACATCCTTGGTCTTGATCGTAAGAGTCTGTGTGGGACCCGGGAAACGCCTCTTGTTCAGCACCTCGCCCCTGGCCCGCACAGTTCCCTGCCGAGGGCGGTGTGCAAACCCCTCCTGTAGACCGCAGCCGGGCCTCTCACCAAGGGCGCAGGCCTTCAGGCGTGCGTCGGGGAGCCTGTCCTCGGGTGGGTGGGCTGCCGAAGCAGGGCTGGGGCTGCCGGAGGTTCCAGCTGCACTGGCGGGACTGCCTGGAGGGTGGCCTGGGTGACGGGGGCTTCAGGAGAGGCAGGGCTTGTGAGGGGACGCGCGGAGCCCGGGTGTAGGCGGGTGCACCCCGGTGGACGAGGCCTCTGGGAAGCGCCATCACAGGGTAGGTGTGAGCATGAAATTCGGCCTGGGCGCCAGCTCCACACTGGCGATCAGTGGGTTTGGACAGTGGTGGTTACTTTTCGCTGACTAGTACTCTCTTTAATAGCCCACACCTGTTAAACCAAACTACGCTCTGAAGTTCACCTTGGCTGGCCACACGAAAGCTGTGTCCTCCGTGAAGTTCAGCCCGAATGGGGAGTGGCTGGCAAGTTCGTGTAGGTGCCCCTGGGGCTTCCCTGCGTGTCCCCTCGATGTGCCCGTGCCGGTTGTGACTCTGAAGGGCCGGGCCTGGGCCAGGGGGGAGGCCTGGGGGTGGGTGCCGAGGACCACGGCCCCCTAGGAGAGGCCTGTGTTGTGGGCAGCCCAGATTTTGGCCCCTGGATGACGGGAGACCTCGGTTACTTTTCATGCCTTTCTTTCAGCTGCAGATAAACTCATTAAGATTTGGGGAGCATACGATGGAAAATTTGAGAAAACCATCTCTGGTCACAAGCTGGTAGGTCTCAACCCTGGGCCGAAGTTGCTGCTGGATGTGGGTTGGGGCCCATCTCCCGGGCTTGTCAGGTTAAGGTTGAACCTCCCTGCCCCCAATTTTTGGGATAGTTACTTGCCTCTTGTTTTTTTTTTTAAATTAGTTAATTAATTTTTGGCTGCATCGGGTCTTTGTTGCTGCGCGCAGGCTTTCTCTAGTTGCGGCGAGCGGGGGCTACTCTTCGTTGCGGTGCACGGGCTTATTGCAGTGGCTTGTCTTGTTGCGGAGCACGGGCTCTAGGCACACGGGCTTCAGTAGTTGTGGCTCGCAGGCTCTAGAGCACAGGCTCAGTAGTTGTGGCACACGGGGTCAGTTGCTCCGCGGCATGTGGGATCTTCCTGGACCAGGGCTCGAACCCGTGTCGCCTGCATTGGCAGGCGGATTCTCAGCCAGTGCACCACCAGGGAAGTCCGCCTCTTGTTTTTCAAGCAAATAGATTTGACCTCCCCAGATGAGCTTCTGCCCAGCTGTGAGGCCTGGCAGAGCCACGGAGAACAGGCTTCTGGGCCCGGCCTGCGGGTTCAGTCCGTTTGGTCAGCACGAACTAGAGGGAGTGTCTTGCTTAGTTATGTCCAGTTGGACGTTGAGGGTTTGACTTTTGCTGGCTGATCCCGTTTTGCTGAGATAGTGACTGTGTGTTTCCTTCCCCAGGGAATATCTGATGTGGCCTGGTCCTCAGATTCTAACCTCCTTGTTTCTGCCTCAGATGACAAAACCCTGAAGATATGGGACGTGAGCTCGGTAAGCTGCATGGGCCCCTCCTTGGGAAGCGTGTGCGTTTGGGGAAGGGGCTTGGGGTGGGACTGCATTTGGGGAGCAGCCGTGCTTGTCGTCAGAGGGGCTTTAGAGCTGTGGAGGGTCAGCTGCTGATGGGTTTAGCCTGATGGCCGATATTTGAAGAAACAACCACTGGGAATGACTTAGTCTCACAATACTTCCTCTCAGGGAAAGTGTCTGAAAACCCTGAAGGGACACAGCAATTACGTCTTTTGCTGTAACTTCAACCCCCAGTCCAACCTCATCGTCTCGGGCTCTGTGAGTTTGGGGCCTCCCCAGGGGCAGGGGTGAACTGGGGGCCGTCCTGGGCTGCTCTGGGGGCTCGGGGGCCAGCGAGTCTGTCCCGTCCGTCCCCCCGGAGAACCACTGCCACCTGCCCCTCTGTTTCCAGTTTGATGAAAGCGTGAGGATATGGGACGTGAAGACTGGGAAGTGCCTCAAGACCCTGCCCGCGCACTCGGACCCCGTCTCAGCCGTGAGTGCCCCCCGCCCAGTTAGGTCGCGGCGCTCGCCTGACAGCGGGGCCATGAGCGGAGACTGGGCTCAGGGTCCCGTGCCCGTGGGAGGCGGGGCGGGGAGGCATTCCTGCACGGAGGCTTACAGAGCAGGCGGGAGCGCGGGGGCAGCATGGGTGTTGCGTGGAGCCACCTTTGGGTGGGTGGGCAGAGGGCCCTGGGGGCCGGGTGGCCCAGTCGTGGGTGAGGCGGTAGGAAGGTGGGGCCCCGCGAGCGTGCTGCACGCGCGGTCCAAGGCTGCCGCCAGCGCACAGGATGAACAGGCAGGGGTTAAACTACATGCGTGTCATAAACGGCTCCATTTACAAACGGCCACAGTATTTCTTTGTCAGCGAAGAGCCCGAAGTGGTTTCTCAGCCAGGTTTGCCTTTTGGAAAGTGGAAGGGGTCACGTATAAACAGCTTGTTCACTGTTACCGAGGACATGGTCCTCCTCAGGTTCTAGACTTGTGGAGGTGAGTGACTCTAAGTGGCTTCAGCCTTGGAAGGCCTTTGTCCAGCGGGGTCGTGGGCAGAGCCCTGACCCCCTGGGGTACGCGTAACGTGTGCTGGTCGAGGCTGCCTGGCGCGGTGCCGGCCCTGGGTCATGGCCAGTGCCTGCGGCTGCGGGGAAGGCGCCCCTGCCGTCTGGGCCCCGGGCCCTCCTGAGCCTGTGCCGTCGCTCCTCTGTCCTCCGCGCTGGGGGCCCCGTCTGAGCCGAGTTGGCTTCCAGACAGGCCGCAAATGGGCATGTGTGAAGTAAGCAGGAGACAGTCGGAGTGAAGGCCATGAGTTGGAAGAGTTCTGTCTGTGTTGCAGTGGTCAGGGATGGGGCTCGGATCGCAAACGATGGTAGGATTTTTAAAGTCGTTGCTTCTTACAAAAGTAACGTGTGCTTATTTTAAAAAAAGGCAAAGAGACAACGTAGCGCGTAGCACATCAGAGCCTCCTGAGCCCCCATCCTCAGAGGCAACTGCGCGCAGCTGGCAGCTACCGTCTGGGTGCTTTGGTGTTTTAAGTGCGTGTTTTCCAGCCCACCCCCTCTCGTTGGATGGCGGTGGTGCTATGGGACAGCGGCATCCTGCTCCAGCTTGCGCACCGCAGAAAGGTCTCGGACACCTTCCGGCTCTGTGCCTGCAGGTGCTCGACACTCGTGTCGTCCCCCCCGTGGATGCTGGCTTGTGACTTGCACTTTATGGAGAGAAGTGCAGCGCACGTCTGTTGAACAGCCTTGCACGCTTGTGCCACAGCGTCTGCGGGCAGGTGTCGGGGGAGCACCGGGTCTGCGAGCGGTCAGCCTTTGTAAGGCCAGTCCTGGATCAGAGCCCTCGGGGTGCGTGGGCTTCCTGCAGTCGTCCGCCCCCTTGAGTCCAGCTGCTGTCCCCCTGCCTGGACTCCCCCGTGTCGGTGCTTTCCTGAAGTCCCTGCTGTCCCCTTCATCTGTCCTGCCCCCTCTCCGCAGCTGCTGGCCTGTGTGTTTGCCTCACTTGCCCACTCTCTCCTTCCTCAGTGCGCCTGCAGGTGTCACCTCCAGGGAGCTCAGCGGCTGTCCGTCTGAGTCAAGACTCGGCGTCCCCACTGGGGTCTTTCTCGCTGCCCCCCCACCCCTTCCTTCTGGGTAGCACTGACTTTCTGGCCGTCTTGCCCTCACACCCGCGCACTGGTCTGCCAGCGTGTGCCGGCGGTGCTGTCTGGACATGGCTGGAACAGAGCAGAGTGTGGCCCTGGTGGGGCCGGCTTTGGGGCCCCGTGTCAGCTCGTCATCACCCAGCGAAGGGGCTTCGATCAGATCATAGTTTGCAGGTTCAGAGGGATGAGTGTGATGAGATCCGCTGCTGTGAGTTTTAGGGAAAACGGCTTTGGGAGGCTGACAAGCACGTGGCTCAGGTTGGGTGGGGGGAGGGGTGGGCGCCATCAGCACCGCCGGGGGAGCAGAACGAGGACGGTGACAGCGGCTCTTCACGGGCCACGCCATCCACGCGGAGGCCACCAGCCACACACGGTAGCACCGCAGGCTGAGACATGCAGGAGTGGGCAATACGTAGGCTTCTAGCTTCTGAAGATCCAGTGCAACGGAAAGAATGTAAAGTGTCTCGTTTATAACTTTTAGCGTCGGTTGCGTGTTGAAGTAGCATTTCAGGTATATTGGGTTAAGTAAAAACCTGTCAGGTTTGTTTCACCTGTTAACTTCCCTGCTGCAGTGGCTAAGAAGTTTAAATGGCACACGTGGCTCCAACACGGGCCCCTTGACAGTCTGGACGGTGGTTCTCCAAGCGTGGTCCCCGGACCAGCCTCTGCTGGGAATGTACAAGATGTGCAGATTCTCGGGGCCCGGCGCTGGGCTTTGACGCGCCCTCCAGGTGCTTCTGCTACACGTGGGTTTGTCCCCTGGGGACGCCTGGCACCGTCAGGAGACGTTTAGGTTTTCCACAACCAGATGCTACTGGCATCTCATGAGTCAAGGGCGGGGGAGCTGCTACGCGGGACAGCCCATAGCAAAGGAGCGTTTGAACCGTGTGTCAGTGGTGTGAGGACCAGACGCTGGTCTGAACCCTGGCGGCAGGCGGGCAGCCCCAGCCCTGTCCCCGAGAGGTTGACCCGGGGTGCGACCCCCCCCCCCAATGGGACAGGCATCACACGTAGCAGGAAAGAGGGCGTTCCAGCGGCGGGGGTGGGGGTGGGGTTGTAAAAAGGCTTTTCCTGCCCCGGACTCAAATGAAAACGATGGGAATTGATGAAGAACTCTAACTCCTGACGTTGTGATTCCTTCTGTATACACTGAGATTCAGTTGGAAAAAAGAAAGGACAAACTGAAAGGCAAACCGCTTCTGAGGAAGGGACTGCTCACGTTGCCATTTCTTTATCAGAAGGTGTATCTCGCCTGTCTCTGTAGTGGGCAGTTAGGCATTCAGATAAAATAACTGGTGTGGAAGTGTCACAGGTCGGCTTCCGGGCCCGGCACCTGATCTGGACATCGCACCTCCTCCCAGGCACAGGGCTTGGAGCAGCCTGGATCTCGTTCCTGCCCCGTCTGCAAAGCTCGAGCGTCCCAGGGGTTGGTGTCCGGGCCCTCGGAGCAGTAACCTGGCCGTCTTGTGATTCTGGGGGTGCTCAGCAGGCAGGGTTACGCGGGCGGGAAACTCCGGAGTTGCTGAGTAAGCGGGCATCCTTCTCCTGACTTTCTGCCTTGTTCGATGGAAGTCGGGGAAGCCCTGGTCCCGCTGCCCCCACGGCCACGCGGGTCCACAGACACGCTCTGGGCAGCACGCTCTGGGCAGCGGGGCCTCTCCACGGAGCCAGCAGGTCTGGGTTGGTCGAGTTTGTTACTCTTCAGTGGTGCATTTTGTAGTAAGTGATTTAAATACTCAAGACGCGTTTCAGGGTTGGTTTTCTTTCTGTGGTTCAGTCTTCCGTCGTGAAACAAACTGACGGTTGCTTGAGACACCAGGTAGAAATGACCGTTTTATCCACGTTGCTTGTGGTCTGCGTTAGAATCCTTGGGAAATTAGAACTTACAGCTCGCTCAGAATGCAGCAGGGTGCGTGTCCCTTTGCCGGGGGCCGGTGAGCGGAAGGCCGTGCAGGTGAGGCGCAGTCTGTGTTGATGCTCTGAAAGTAAGTTTCTTTTCCCCCCTCCCGCTCCTTCATCCTCAGGTTCATTTTAATCGTGATGGATCCTTGATAGTGTCAAGTAGCTACGATGGTCTCTGGTAAGTGAAAGAGCTTTACTTCGTTGAGTCAGCAAGCGTTTAACGGCCTCCCCTTGCACCGTTGTGCCTCCGGTGTCCAGCGGAAGCCTCTGCCTCGAGGGGCTTGGGCAGGCGGGGTGGCGGTGAGCGTGGCCGGGAGAGTGGGCTCCCGTCAGCAGCGAGGCCCCAGCCGGAGACGCGGGGAGGCGCTGCTGTCCTGGACGTGGCTCCCCGTGGACCCTGAAGGGGGTGCGTCCCAAGCTCGTGGCACTGGTGGGGAGGTGGAAGAAAGGTGTGCTGACGTGAACATCCGAGAGTGTCCATCGGGGCCGTCAGGGTCCTGAACAGGTGGATGAAAACAGGTCCCGTCACGGAGGGTGAGGAGGAAGGGTGGTGGGGGCAGAGCATCCAGTCTAAGTGGATCGCGCTCGTGGCCTTGGCGCTGGCAGCGTAAGTGCCTCGTGGATTCCTTAAGAGACAACGAGGGAAGACGCGGGAATAAACGTTTTAAGTTTAACGCGGCACACGTGGGTGTAAAGCATTAGGAGGTATCTGGGCTTGGAGGGTTGCGCGTCACAGCTCGCCTGGTTACTGGGGAGGGGAACCTGGGGAGGGGATGGGGCGGCGGCAGCCACCGGCTGGACCGATGGCCCGAGAAGGACTTCCCGGCTACGCGGGAGAAAGACAGTGCGGCAAGAAATTTGTCTACATTTAGTGAAAATAAAATAGAGAAACTCGAGTAACATAAGTGATACCGTGTAAAAATACCGTGGAAGAAACGGAGCTCAGGGTACTTACTGGGTTGCTACCGTGGCGGGGCTGGCTGAACACCCTCAAGAAAGGCTGTCAGGTTTGGGTTAAAAGCCCTTCTGACTCTTGCTGTTTTCAAGAAACACACCTAAGACAAAGTGATGAGTCAAGGCTCGGAAAAGAAGGGTGGGCAAGTGGGGTCGGGCAGGTGGGAAGCAGAGACAGTATCAGCCAGGGCGACGGTGACGGAAACGAAGCAGGTAGAGTTGACGGGAAGGCTGAGAAAGCTCCGGCACCAGGCCCCACGGCAGCCCGAAGCTGCCTTGGAGAAACTGGAAGTACAGGGAGGTGAAACGTTTGTGAGGGAGTTCAGCGTGCTGCTTTGACTTTGAGAGCAGGGGGCTTGGGACTTAGCGGGGCTGAACGATGCCACAGGCCGTGTTTGCTACCTGTGAGGAGTAAAGTGTGTCCTGTAAACAGAAGTGCTAGTTTTCTTAAGCGTGTGGCACATTCTCAGAATTGCTTGTGGACTGCCTCTAAAAGCTTTCTAAAGAAGTTAGGGGAAAGAAAAGCATGCCAAAAAAAGTAAGAGGAGAGGAAAGTTGTAAAGTTAAAAGGTGGAGAAAGGGGAAAATGACAGGAAAATTTAAGTAAGCTGTATTCTTAATAAGGCCAATAAAGTGGTTGGCCTTTATAAGCCTAAGTAAGGAAAAAGAGCAGAAAAGCGCAAGACTAAATTAGAGAGGGGACGGGAATTCCCGGCGGTCCAGCGGTTAGGACTCCGCGCTTCCACTGCTGTGGCCCGGGTTCAGTCCCTGGTTGGGAAGCTGATATCCAAGGCGCGAGGCGTGGCCAGAAAATAAAAAATCAAAAGGGGGTGGAAAAGAGCAGTTTCGGGGGATGAGGGACGAGCAGGAGGATGCCTGGCCCACCTCTGAGCAGGCTGTGTAGACGGGGATTAATTCCGACTCTAAATTGAGCAAGGGGGTCACCATGGCGGAGATTGGAAAAAGCAATTAAAGTTCTGAAAACTATATGGGCCCTATGATTTTACACTGGAATTGAGTTAAATAACAAACTTCTAAGGCTGTTGGAACTGGACCACAGGACAAGTTGGGGAGCCCCCTGGTTCATTTCTGGGTCCAGCGTGACCTAACTCCCCAGCTTGATGGCTAGTCCAAAGAAGACAACCACGGAGGACACTTCACTAGTGAATCTTGAGGTCACAGTCCCCAGGAAAATGTTACAAACTGAGTCCACAGCTGTGGAAACATAGTATTTCGTGACCAAGTGGGTTTTTGAGTCATGAGACGATTGTAGTAATGTACCAACCAATAGGAAATTGAAAATCTAATAATTATACCAAGAAATTGGAGGCAATGATCCACATAATTTTCTTACCGGTATAAGTCAGGTAGGCACCTGATAAAATCCAGCAGCCATTCCTAATAAAAACTCTAGCAAAATAGGCCAGTATCACAGACTGTTTAACAGAAACTTAATAATCACGTTTATAGTTAAGTGGTTAACGTGCTAAATCCATTTCTGCTGAAATCGGGCAAAAGTCATGCCCATCTCCTTCAGCATTTGGTGCTATTTGGAATTTCTAGCTAACGAAGTGATAAGAAGATAAAGCCATTGTGTGAAAACTGGATAGAGACTTATCTCTTTGTAGCTGGTACATTTGTATGGTTTTTTTGTTTTTGTTTTTTTGCGGTTTGCGAGCCTCTCCCGTTGCATTGCCGAACACAGGCTCCGCACGAGCAGGCTCAGCAGCCATGGCTCACGAGCCCAGCCGCTCCGCGGCATGTGGGATCTTCCCGGACCAGGGCACTAACCCGTGTCCCCTGCATCGGCAGGCGGACTCTTCAACCACTGCGCCACCAGGGAAGCCCTGTATGTTTTTTAAAACTTAAAAATCACGTATTTGTACTTTACAAATAGGGACTCATTTAAGCCTCATAACTGTCCTGTGACTCGGGTACTGGATTGTCGCCATCCCCGATCCTCAGTTGGGAAGCTCAGGTAGGGATAAGCCCTTGCCCGCCATCCACCAGCTGATCAGCAGCAGAGCCAGGGTCTGGAGCACACCTCGGGCTCTGGAACCCAGGCTGTGAGCCACCAAGCCTGCTAGCTACAAAACATGGACAGGCATTTGGTGAGGTCACTATTTGCAAATTGACAGTTTTTCGCTATCCTGGGAACTGCCAGTTGGTGGATGAGAACAAGTTACCCCGTAAGAGTCACAAAAGCATTGGGGTACTTAGAATGTGATTAACAAGAGAGCAAGGCCTGTATGCAGGAAATGGTAAAATGTAACTAGAGGGACACAAAGCAAAGAGGGAGGGACGGGGTACCAGACACGTCCTCATCCTGGCGGTGGGGAACGCCCGTATCCTGGGCTGATAACGCTGTAAGCGGTTCGATTTAGAACCCCTCCAACTAGATAAAGTGAATTTAAAATTCTTAGAGAAGCGTAAACTGAGTTCTCTGCCAGTAGAATTAAGAAAACGAACAGTGAGTGGGGGAGTGCTGTTTCTGGGTGTTAAAACCCGAGACGCCGTTACTGCGGCCCCCAGGGCGGGATTGGCTCCGAAGGGCTGCAGGTGGGACAATGAACGCTTGGGCGATAACCCCTGCGTTCCCGTTACCTGTAAAACCTGCGTGCCCTCAACCCAGTGCCCGCCCCCATCGCTGGGCATCTGTGCTGCAGAAGTGTCCGCGCGAATACACCGCCACGGTCCCCAAACAGGGTGTTGTGTCGGCAGAAATCACAGAAACGCTGAGGTTGCAGCGACGGGATACCTGGCGCGTCCCGTTGGGGGATAGCGGCCCTTTGAGTGGGTTTTCTTGCTCCTGAACTAGGGGACGTCCAGAAAAGTGCCTACAATATCCTGTTTTTATAAAAAGCACTCTGCCTCAGGGACCGTGTGCTTGGCGTGTTTTCGCGTGGAGAGCCCTGCAGGGACGCAGGTCGGGCTGTTGGCCTCGCGGCCATGGGTGTGTGGAGAGGGCCGGTCGTCCCCCCTCGGCTGTCCCAGCTGTCGCGATGAGCGCGCTGCTCCGTGGTGAAGGCAGCAAGAGCACACGCGTGCGGTCTGCACGTGCCACGCCCATTCTGGTCCCTAGGACTCAGGGAGTGGGTGTGAACGGTGACTGCAAAAACGAGATAGGACTGGCTGTGGATTGGTCCTGAAACATCCGCATTGAGAGCCGTGGAACGTAGGAAGCCGCTTGTAGTCACCTGCTGTGCTCGTTGCTTTGCAGTCGGATCTGGGACACCGCCTCGGGCCAGTGCCTGAAGACGCTGATCGGTGAGTACTGCCGGCCTCTGCTTGCAGGGGGGGGCCCGTGTGCCAAGGGACAGTCTGCTGGGTTGGCTGTGGCAGCTTCTCCCACGCTTCCTATCCTCCATGTGTGGTTCTCTGGAAGCCTCGCTTTCTTCCCGCTGGACCTGCTCCCTCTGGGAGGGCTTCCCCTCTCCTGAGCGGTTCCATCTCCCCTCCGCTCCTTCCTGATTGGCTTTGCTTTCTGGCCTCACGTGGCGCTGCCCGGCGGTGTCCTCTGAAGGACCCGCGAGACCCTCGGACTCTGCCCGTGCTCAGCAGACCCTTGTCTTCCTCCCTGGCCTTGGGGACCCTCTGTTTGGGTCATTCCTTGAGCACATGGGGTCGAGCCCCTGCCCTCAGTGAGCCCTGTCTGCTGGGGGTGCAGAGGTGGTGGGGGGAAGTGGGCAAGGGGCCCTGAGGTCTCTGCACATGGGGCTGGGCTGTGCCTCGGGGCGGGAGGGGAGGGCGGCACGGAGTGAAGGACAGCGTGGTCTGGGCGGCAGCTGGTGCTGCTGGGCGTGGGGGTGTGTGTGGCCAGAGGGTGGCCTCAGGCCTGGGAAGGCGACGCGAGAGATGGAGCCCTGGAGGGGTCCGGTCACTGACTCGGCGGGCGGGAAGGTCTTTGCAGTGTCGCGTTGAGCAGGCAGGGCCTCCAGGGCGGGGCGCCTACCTGAGCCTCCTGCGCCCGGCTGTCGTGGGAACAAGCGTGGCTGTGAGAGTGCGCTGGGACCACCGTGACAGGACACCGCGGGCTGCGCGGCTTCAATAGCAGAGACCCGTCCCCACTCCCTGGAGGCCAGATGTCCAAGGTCAGGGCTGGGCCGGGCCACTTCTCCCGAGGCCGCTCCTTGGCCTTCTCAGCGTGTGCTCGCGTGGTCGTCCGCTGCGTGGGCTCCTGCTGTCCCCACCTCCTTCTCTGACAGGGACGCCGGTCAGACTGCCTTGGGCGCCCCCCCGCCCCCCGCCCCCCACCTTATTTTAACTTAGCCCACCTCCAGGGCGCTGTCTCCAAGGTGCCCGGCTAGGGCTTCAGCAGGAGAACTGGGGAGGGACACAGCGGCCTCAGTGGTTTTCTTGCTCTGCGAGTGGGGGCCACCCTTCTGACGCGCATCCTTCCCCCGACCGCGGCATCTCCCCGTGTCTGTCACGCTGTCTTCCCCCCCGAGGCCTGGGTGGCCACCTCTGCCCAGCAGGAAGTGTTCTCGTGCCCAGACGGCCTAGCGCGGGCAGTCCCTGCAGCTGCCCAGCAGCTGGGCGGGAAGCCGAGGCCGGAGAGGTTGATGGCCGGCAGCAGCGAGCAGTCTGGGGCCTGGCCAGGAGGGGCGGTGGGGAGCTGAGTCCCGTCCCGTTTCTAACCTTGGGTCTAGGGCGTTAGAACCTCGGGCGTTGACGGGCAGCCCCGCGGTGCTTCGCCGTCGGAGCCTGGTTACACCTCTGGGCACTGCCTCCCGTCGTCCGAGCTGGGGCGGCGGGGGGGCCTTCCGTGTGGCCCGGCGACCGGGTGGCCCTCGCCTGCTTCTTGTGGGCATTTTCAGTGTCGGGACCAGCTGGAGGGAGCAGAGGCCCCCGGTGCGCAGGGGCAGGCCTGGGCCTCCCCAGGTGGTGATGCGCGTGCTGCTCCGCA
Source organism: Inia geoffrensis (assembly GCA_036417435.1). Taxonomy (NCBI): domain Eukaryota; kingdom Metazoa; phylum Chordata; class Mammalia; order Artiodactyla; family Iniidae; genus Inia; species Inia geoffrensis. The sequence goes on along the minus strand of CM070906.1, from coordinate 114,799,981 downwards.
CCTGGTGCTCGGGACACATGGCCATGCCGGCCCCCCACCAGGGCGCGTGCCCAGGGCTCTCCTCGCTCAGGCAGGGACACCCTCCTCCCGAGGAGGCGTGGGACCGTCACGGAGCCCCAGCGCCTCCTGGGCACGTGCTCCCGTGCCAGCAGCTGAGAGGGTGGCAGGGCCTCTGACCCGCCTTCCCAGGGCCACCCTGGGGCGTGCGCTCTGACCCCAAGTGTCGGGAGCAAGGGTGCGCTGTGACGTCGCCAGGGTTGTTTCCAGGGAGAAATTACACGCCTTCCGCTATAACCATGCAACCAGAGAGCACCTGCCTGAGCCACTGTGTTCTCAGGGGGATGGTTTCTCGGTTTAGCTGGGTGTTTGCAAACTCCCTCCTGTGAGGAAGGCGATCCCGAGGCCGACTGGCTGCAGGGCCTTCGCTCCTGAAGCCCTAGTGTCATGGGGTCACTGGGAGAACCGGGTCTCACGCTGGCACAAGCAGTGGGTGAGGGAGGTGGCCGGCCCTGGGGGACGCCCGCAAGGGGCTGTGTCGGCACAGGTGGCAGTGGCCTCTCTGGGTGGCGGTGAGGGAGCCCCCCTTCCCGGCAGAGCCAGTGCCCCGCTGGCAGCCGTCTCTGTGCTCCGTGCAGACGATGACAACCCTCCCGTGTCGTTTGTGAAGTTTTCTCCGAATGGCAAGTACATCCTGGCCGCGACCTTGGACAAGTAAGTGCTTCCATCCCCGGCGTGGCGTGCAGCCAGGCTCGTCGCCCCCCAGGGCCAGATTCCCAGCGTGAAAGATGATTCATCCCACTGGGGCTGGGCTCCGGACGTGGGTGCCACGCTGGCAGGGCCCGTCTGTGCGGGGGCTGGATCTCAGGTTGTTGGCTCTGTGGTCACCGTGGCCCGTCCTGTCTGAGGCGGTGGCGGGCACGGTGGCCTCGAGGTGCTGGGCCCCATTCTGCCCGGGCACCCTGCTTCTCCCGACACGCTTCTGGGCAGATGTCACCGGCTACCGGCCGCCCTCCCGGGAGGTGGTTGGCTCTTGGCCTTCTGTGCACCGTGGGCTGCCCTCAGGTGGGCTTGCAGGGTCGGCCCCCATGGGAGGAGAGGAAGGACCGCCCTGCACGGGACTTCTCCTGTCCCTTTCTGGCAGCAGTGAGGATCCCTTACTGGCTTAGGGACACTGAGTAGCTTCCTTTAGAAAAGTGTCCTTGACCCACAAATGCCTGGAGACCCCACACTCTGCTTGGGTGTCCTCACGGTCCCTGGACGCTGTGCGTGCGGAGCACCTGCACCTGGAAGGGGTGGGGCGGCCGCGGGGGAGCGCACTGACCCGCCCCCTCTGCCTTGCAGCACGCTGAAGCTCTGGGACTACAGCAAAGGCAAGGTGAGCGGCGGGCGTGGGCTGTGGCCAGAGGGGCCCAGGAAGCGGCCCTGTCGCGTTGGTTCGGTGCACGTTGGCTGACGACTCGGGTTAAAGTGTGACCTGGGCGGGTTAAAGTGTGACCTGGGCGGGTTGTGCGGGGGGTGGGGGGGCGGGGGGCGGTGCTCTTCAGAGCCGTCCAGTCGGCTGTAGGATGCCTGGACGGGGGCAGCACCTGGGATGCAGGGCGGTCGTGACTGAGCAGACGTCCCCTGGCCGTTTCAGTGCCTAAAGACGTACACGGGCCACAAGAATGAGAAGTACTGCATATTTGCTAATTTCTCCGTGACTGGAGGGAAGGTAAGTCGTCTCCCTTTCCTGAGACGGGCCTTGTACTCTCACCCACAAAACAAACAGGAATTTCCTGTTTTTCAACCAAGATGAAGTCACGCCACACAAAGTGCTGGTGACTCTCACTTGTTTTGGGGTGTCCTGTCCCGGCTGCTTGGGGCCCGCAGGCTCCGTTGTCAACGCTGAGGCCTCCTGGGAGTCGGTCCCAGTGGGTTCTGGTCCCTTGCGGGCGGCCCTCCCCCAACCGCCAGGCTCAGACCAAGGAGCTGATGGTGACGAGCAGCCGAGCCGTGACTGACGGCAAATGTCAAACGTGGTGATGGAGTTGAGAAAACAGCTTCTGTCCCAGAAGCGCCTCAAGGCGCGTGGCGGGCCTTGCATCGGCCTGTGGACGGGAGGAGGGCAGGGGCTCGGGGCCCACCCGGGGGCGGGTGTGCCATGGGGTGCAGGGTGCCGTCCGTCCACATGTGCGCCCTGACCCTGCTCTCCCCCTCGTCTGCGACCAGTGGATCGTGTCGGGCTCGGAGGACAACCTGGTCTACATCTGGAACCTGCAGACCAAGGAGATTGTACAGAAGCTGCAGGGCCACACAGGTGAGCTCGGCGTCTGCGCCGGTGTCCCGGGAAACCCGACCCAGCGCGTGGGCACCTTGGGCTGCCTCTGCCGCCTCCTCTCCTCGCCCGCGGGTGACTGGGGGACGCTGCCCGTTTTGGGGCTGCTTGCGGGGGGCTGGTCTGGTCCTGGCTCCTGCAGGCTGAGGCCGCATCCCGAGGCCACAGCCTTTAATCTCTTCTTCCTGCCGGCCGGGCTGCCCGGCCCCAAAGCCCACGCGGGCGCTGTGGCCTGTCCCGCGTGGAGGTGGTGTGGGGAGCGGGGACGCCCGCCATCTCCCCGGCTGCCCTCCGGGCCGCTGCTCTTCCCCCGTGCTCAGTGGAGAGTGGTGTTGAGCCCTTTGAGAATCAGATCAGAGGGACACCCTCCTCCCTAAGAAGGCAGCTCCGCCTGGGACCAGGGCCTGACCCCGGAGGCTGGCACCAGTCTTCGGCCTCCATCGTCGCCCTGTTGCTTCTCCTCTGCTGTGTGGGCAGGACGCTCAGAGGCTCGTTTGAAGCCACTCAGGCCAGAGGGAAGATTCTGGGGTTCCTTTTATATAAAAGCTACAAGCGCATTAACCTGACCAACCCCAAGTGGCAGCTCGCGGGATCTGCCGTCCCCGCCCTGGTGGACTCGCAGAGTTGGCCCCTCGGGGCGTCCTGGGGCCCAGCGCTGGTGGAGGGGGGCAGCCCTGGGCTCTGGTCCAGGTGCAGAGGGCGCAGCGTTGACATCGTGAGACCGACAGCGGCCCCCCAGCTGTGCCCCCGGCCTGTGTGGCGCCCCAGCTTCCGGGCTGGGTTCTGGGCTGGGTGCCCCTGCTGTCCTCTCGGGCCCTGGACTCTGTGCGCTGAGTGCACCGCGGTCAGGGCCCTGTGGGGAGGGGTCAGGTACAAGGAAGGAACTGTTGTCGGCTGTCCGTTTCCAGACGTTGTCATCTCAACGGCCTGTCACCCGACCGAGAACATCATCGCTTCGGCCGCCCTGGAGAACGACAAGACGATCAAGCTCTGGAAGAGTGACTGCTAGGCCCGCCGTGCGGAGGGACTGTCGGGAAGCCCACCTGGATTGGCGAGAGCACTGCTCTCGGAGGGGCTCCCGTGGTCCAGGCCTGGGGACCGGAGGGGCCTGGGCCTGAGCCGCCTCTGAAGACGACTTGGCTGGGGCGTGTCTCCCACTGGAGGGTTCTAGAAGTTGCTGGTGAAGTTTCTCGCCAATTCCTCACTCACCGTTGGGGAAGAGTTCCTAGTCTGTATTGTGTTCAAAGAGAGTCAACAGAAATTTTTAATTTTTTATTACAAAAAGGTGAAGTTCAATTTACCACGAGTTGTGTGTTTTTCCAGTAACTGTTCTGTACCGTTTATGCGATTTTATTACCCAGTGCCAGCGCTGTGACCACGGCTGTGTTGCTGCCACGGCTTCTGGCCGCCAGCCTGGCCCGCCCGAACTCGGGGGTTGCCCCTGTCAGTGCTCAGCAGATGCCCTGGAGACACCGTCCCACCTGTAGCAGTAGCCACGTGTCCTGAGTCTTTCTGGGAAGTGCAGAGCAGTGCGTGCGCTGACGTCCGGGTAAAAGCCTTCTGTGTTTGGGGGTTGTTGCCCCTGTGCTGTTGGCGTGGCGACCACACTCAGGGCTTCCGTTTGTCCCACGGGTGGTCACACTACAGGCAGCGCCTCGGGCTGTAATGAAGGTAGGGTCGTGTGCGCGTGTGGCAGCCGGGTTCTCACGCAAAGCTTTCCTCCATGTGGCTCTTTTAGGAAAAGTCTCAGTTGGCAGGAGGTTGAAAGGATTTTTCTCGCGAGACAGGTCCCCTGAGTGATGTGCCCACTCCTTCCTTGTCCACACGGGGTCCGGGGCCGCAGACGGCGAGTCAGCCATCCCCGCGGGCTAAGGGCATGTAGAGTGGGGCCTCGGGAAGGAAGCGGGGGGCCTAGTTGGGATGGAGCCGGGGACCCTGCAATGTCCTGTGGAACGTGGCGGACGCTGGCGAGGGCGGGGGTGTGGGCGGCCCGGGTCTGGGGCGCACAGGCTGGTGCCTGCCCCCGCCGCCAACTGCGGGACCCGCGGGCTTGGGAGCCGGCCCCTCGCAGGGAGCTGGGTGTCATCCGCCCTCCTCGCCCACCCAGCGGCTCTGCTCGTTGGGTCAGGGGCCTCTTTCCTGCCGGCGGGAGTGGGGTGTGGGGCGCACCGGACTGCAGAGCCGCTGCCGTCCACAGGGACCCCTCCCTGCAGCCAGGCCCTGGAGCCAGGCCACCCTGGGGTTCCGATCCCGCCTGTGGCCCTGAGACCTTTGCTGGGGAGGTGCGTCCCCTGCCTGATGCCGGGCGGCGGGGCCAGTCCTTGGGCTCCGGGGGGGTCCCTGCAAATGGGGGAGCGGCAGCGCACCCCCCAGCGGCCGCCGTGGCTCAGAGAGGACAGTCGCACCGGCGTCTGGAAACGAGCCTCCCGCCGTTCCCCACCCCCACGTGGGAAAAAGCCGTGCGCACGCTGGCTGTCATAGGAGCGAGTTGCTCCGGTGAAAGGACCCCCGTGTCGGCAGCGTCCGCACGGGGGACGCTGAGGCCCCGCGTCAGTGGCGGAGGCCTGGCCTCGGGATTTCCGAGACCTTGAGGTTCTTTGGGTTTCGTTGGTTCCGGTGTCGGACTCGCCCCGGGGGGAGGGGCATGCGTGCAGAGTGCCGTGTCCTTGAATATAGTTTATTTTTTCTACATTTGAATTCTCTGTTGTAGATTTATGTAAAAATACATTCTTTTTTTGAAAATAAAGAATTTCCTGTCTTGTAAGTGTGTCCCCGCGAGAAGTGTTTACCTTTCTTGCCGTGTAGCGGCTTGCGGAGGGGGAGGCGGGCCCCGGGGCGGTGCTTCTTGCTGCGCAGGCTCTGCAGTGCCACGTGCGCTAGCGGAAGGTTCTTGGTCTTTAAAAAATGCCATTTTCTTACTATGACGGTTATATATATATTTGTGCTAATTATCAACAGAAAAACAAAAAAACAAAGATAATCACCCAGATGCCTCTTACCACTAACATTTTGGGGAACATATTCTATTATATTAAAAACAAAAAGTTTATTGTGGAACATTTCGAACGTATATAAAAGTGGAGAAAATCTCTGTGTTCCACCATCCAGTTTCAAAAACTTTTAACCTCTTGTTTCAGGCATCCCTCCCTGGTTATTTGAGTATAAATCCCAAATGTTTTCTAATTTAAGCAGTGAATTCATGGTATCTCTAAAAGATAATTCTCCAAAAGCATTACCCCAGTACCGTTTTCACACCTAAAATATGAATTCTTTAATCTAGTGTCCAGGTTTCCCTAGTCGTCTTAATATCTTAAAGTGTATGTGCCTACGTATGTACACACAGGTACATATACACATACGTACGTATACGTCTGCGCACACGCTCACAAGCTTGGTGTGAACCGGGCCCCAGCAAAGCCCCCGCCTGTGTTTCCTACTTGAACCTCCAGGTTCCCCCGTTTCTCCCTGGGCATCTCTGTGGAGAATGGGTCACTCGTCCCCTAGGTGTCCAGGTCCGGGTTTGCTGCCGGCACCTCCGAGGGGCTGCCGACCACCTTCCCGTCTCCCCGTTTCCTGAGAGCCGGAGTGGACGGACCGCCACCCCTCTCTGTTTAAATCGTTGGTCAGGTTGCTTCTGTTTACTTTGACCATCATTTTAACTGGGTCCTTAAATGAGCCCTGCATTTGAAACTCACAGCAGTTTGTGCTCTGGACATAAAGGGGCATATAACAGGGCATCTTCGGCCTCGCCTTCCCTGACCACTCCCGCCTGCTCTGCTCACCCCACAGAGGTCGTCTGCTTTGGGTTTGTCCACTAAGGCTCTGGAATGGTCCAGGATGTGAGCTCCTGGGGCTGGGGTCCTCTCCCACCTGGATCAGTGTCCCACGGAGGATGGCTGCTCAATTCCTATTTGTCCCTCGAATGTCTGTGATGCTGAAGAGACACACATGGAAACTTTGAAGCCACCAAGGCCTCAGACCTCAGCCACCTGCGGGACCTGGTCTGACCACCAGGTCACCTGCCTAACCTCCCCACCCACCCCGTTCCTGCTCCCACGCTGAGACACACTGACAGGAAGTGGAAGCCACCTGGGTGTCCTGATGTCCACTCCCCGGCCCTGCCCCCCACCCTGTGGCTGGGGATGAGGTGAAGGCACACCTGCCCCAGGTGCAGTGATACCCATACAAGAAAGCTGTGATCCACTTTGTATTATAAAAAATGCCAAGCATCTCATTAAAGCCCTAAATGTAAGGCCAGACACTATAAAACTCTCAGGGGAAAACACAGGCAGAACACTCCATGACATAAATCACAGCAAGATCCTTTTTGATCCACCTCCTAGAGAAATGGAAATAAAAATAAACAAATGGGACCTAATGAAACTTAAAAGCTTTTGCACAGCAAAGGAAACCATAAACCAGGTGAAAAGAAAACCCTCAGAATGGGAGAAAATATTTGCAAACGAAGCAACTGACAAAGGATTAATCTCCAAAATATACACACAACTCATGCAGCTCAATATCAAAAAAGCAAACAACCCAATCCAAAAATGGGCAGAAGACCTAAACAGACATTTCTCCAAAGAAGATATACAGACTGTCAACAAACACATGAAGGGATGCTCAACATCACTAATCATGAGAAATGCAAATCAAAACTACAATGAGGTATCACCTCACACCGGTCAGAATGGCCATCATCAAAAAATCTACAAACAATAAATGCTGGAGAGGGTGTGGAGAAAAGGGAACCCTCTTGCACTGTTGGTGGGAATGTAACTTGATACAGCCACTATGGAGAACAGTATGGAGGTTCCTTAAAAAACTAAAAATAGAACTACCCTACGACCCAGCAATCCCACTATTGGGCATATACCCTGAGAAAACCATAATTCAAAAAGAGTCATGTACCACAATGTTCATTGCAGCTCTGTTTACAATAGCCAGGACATGGAAGCAACCAAAGTGTCCATCAACAGATGAATGGATAAAGAAGATGTGGCACATATATACAATGGAATATTACTCAGCCATAAAAAGAAATGAAATTGAGTTATTTGTAGTGAGGTGGATGGACCCAGAGTCTGTCTTACAGAGTGAAGTAAGTCAGAAAGAGAAAAATAAATACCATATGCTAACACATATATATTGAATTAAAAAAAAAAAAAAGGTTCTGAAGAACCTAGGGACAGGACAGGAATAAAGACGCAGACGTAGAGAATGGACTTGAGGACACGGGGAGGGGGAAGGGTAAGCTGGGACGAAGTGAGAGAGTGGCACTGGCATCTATACACTAACACATGTAAAAGAGATAGCTAGTGGGAAGCAGCCACATAGCACAGGGAGATCAGCTCAGTGCTCTGTGACCACCTAGAGGGGTGCGATAGGGAGGGAGGAGATATGGGGATATATGTATATGTATAGCTGATTCACTTTGTTATACAGCAGAAACTAACACACCATTGAAAAGCAATTATATTCCAATAAAGATGTTAAAAAAAAAAAAGCCAAGCACCTCAAAGAGCGGAGCAAGTAGCGTCGCATAGGTGTTTGTTCGCGCGGCACACACATGTATCACACAGCCGTGCATCACAGACCCCTGTGTCGCACCCCCCGCCTATGCACCCGCGCGCGTCACGCCCACGTGTCAGTGTGGACAAGTCCAGCACACGTTGTGTAGCGATGCACCCCGGTGCACCACACGCCCTTTGGGTCCGCACAGCGGAAAAAACAGTGGTTAGATGCCACGAAGTAAGTGGCAATGCCTTAACCGTATGCGTGTTGTCAGACCCGAAGGTCTCTTCCATCCTTGTCAAGGGGAGTGCTAACCTTCTCTCCTTTCATACAACACGCCTCCGACTCTGCGCGCTCCCTATTTAAGGGCCCGATTACGCACCGCCTTTCGTCTACGGTGACTTCGGTTTCGCGCCTCAGACGCGCTGGTGAAAGCGATCGCATCCAACAGAGAGCCGATAATAAGTCCTTTGTAAGTCGCTATATTATTTTAGCGCGATGAAAAAACTTCTTTTTCGTGTTGTAATATATTCATAAAACCAGCCAATCAGAGGCTGAGAGGGATACCCGGAAGTCCAGCGTCCCAGGAAAATAGATTCCCCCGGAAACAAAACAGGGTTGGCACGCACTTCCTACAGCGACACCCCTCGCGGAAATGGCTCGGAACTTTCTGCGGAAATGGAAGTGGTTGGTAGCGAATCAGAGAACGAGGAAGGAAGAGCCGCTCCACGGACATCCGGACGCGGCCCTGCGCTTGGAACTGTGGGTGCGGCGGGAGCCGGGGCGCGGTCTGCGCATGCTCCCAGCCTACGCCACTCGTCTTCCGCGCATGCTCTTAGCCCGCTCCGCGCCAGTTTTGAGCCGACGGTTCGAACCGCGGGGCGGGACGGGGTCTGCGCGGAGCCGGCTTCTGCGCTTCCCGTCCGTCCTTTCCCTAGAGTTTTAAGATTTAAATCCGATGCTTCGGGTGTTGGCCGTCCCCGCAGTGTAGACGGTGGGGCCCTATGCGGCCCCGGGCCGAGGCGGTGACGCGGTGCCTCCCCACGGCTGCGGGCGCGTGGGTCCCCGGCCGGACGCGCGTGTGCGCTGAGCTCCGTGCGGCCGGGGGCGACCCTCCGATGAACCGCGCGGGCTGAGAAAGGCGTGTGCATGTGTGCATAAGTATATGTGCACATGTGTGCAGACACGCCTGCGTGTCCACAGTGTCCGTGCACGCCCAGGCGTCCACGAGCGCGCCCGTCCACACCGTGGATACGCGCGCAGACAGCACAGAAGGGCAGTGGACAGAAGGGGTGGCCGGTGGGTCCAGCCAAGGGACGCTGAGCCGGCTGGGGTGGACACGGCCTGCAGGAGGCCAGCAGTGTCCCCCATCCAGTTCTCCTTTGAGAAGTTTCCGATCAGCCGGTTAGTTACAGGTGGAGAGCTAAGCAAGTGCGTACAGGAGAGCTCTGCCCAGTTTGCAGAGCATCGTGGGAGAGAAAGGAGAGAAGAGCCGAGGGCGTGACCAAGGGACAGGCAGGCAGCCACCAGGGACTGGGTCAGCTGGGAGTGGGTGTGCGTGTGCTCTGGGCAAGGCCCTGTCCTGCCCTGTGTCGGTGCTCCCAGGTGCAGCGCAGGGCCTGGGTGTCACCCTGGAGCCGGTCAGTACAGTGGGCAGCCACAAGGGGCATCAGTCCTGTCTCAGTCACTGCTCTGTCCAGCTGCCCACACCGTCCTAGCGGCCGGACTTCCTTAGTCCCAGACCTGCGGGGCTGTAACCCTTCACTAAGGACAAGCCGCTGCAGGCCGTGGTCAGCACCCACTGTGTGCCAAGGCCCCGCCGGCCCTGTGCCAACGTCCTCCTGTTTCACGCCCCTCCCCCACGAGGTTGGTGCCATGAGAACCCACACTTGATAGCTGAGGACGCAAGCCAGAGTGGTTGGGTGACGTGGACATCACACCTCCAGTGGGGCAGCAGAGAGGTTAGAGCCGGGCTGCGGGGTGAGGGTCGGGGAGTCTGGATGTGCCAAACTGTCCTGCTCCACGGCCGGGACTTCTGCGCACAGCACCTCTGACTTGGGCCTCCTGGGACCCTTGGTCTGGGCACATGGGAGGGTCCATCCAAAGTGGCCCGGGGCCCCAGTGATGTCACCTCCTGCCCATCGACAGGCCACATGGAGCCTTGCCCTTCCCTTGAGTCTGTAAGCTCCTGGTCCCCGTTGGCTTGGAACAAAGGGGCAGCTGGCTCCTCAGGAACCCCAGACCAGGCCTCTCAAGCTTTAGGCTGACTCCAAACCACCTGGTGTTAAAATGTAGATTCCTGGGCCGAGTCTGAACCTGGGGGCGGGGTGGGGGGGCATCTAGGGGCAGGCTTGGGACCACCCCCCACCCCCGTCTTGACGGCCTGTCTCTGCTCTGGGTGGAGAGTGGGTGACTCCACTTCTTCCAGGCGACTTCAAGATGATGACACAGACTGGGGAAGAACTTGCAGAATAAGGTGGAGGCTGCCTGTGAGGGAAGGTGGCCAGAGGGTCTTCGCAGTGTTGAGAGGACCAGCCGGGAAGGACCCGGGAGGAGCAGTTCCCTCCCGGGACTGGCGCAGACGTGGGTTCCTGGGCTGCACTTACTGAGGCTGCTTTTCCGGGCGCCTGCTGGTGCCTCCCGGTCATCATCGGACCCGAGTTCACCGGGAACGGAACTCACTAGACCATCCCCAGGGGTTGTTCCTAAAGGCCCCCGTGTGGGATCAGGGGCTACACCCAGAAAAGTCCCAGAAATAAGAGAAGGCGAGATCACCCACCTGACCTGCCTGTTTTGCAGAAACTGAGGGAGAGGAGGGGCTTGCTGAGCGCCGCCTGCCCGTTGTTTCCTGGGTGGTTGCGGGGAGGACCCAGACCCAGATGGTGGAAGTGTGGGGTCCCCTCCAGCCCTGGCGAAGCCCCAGGCCTGTGTGAGCCTTTTCCCTGCAAGTGTCCTGGTGGAGATGCTAGATTAAACACCGACGCCTGGCTAGATTGGAATCTCAGGTAAACAATGAGCACTGAAAGTGTAAGTACGCCTCAGATATTTTATGGGGCGTGCTTATACTAAAACGTATTCATTGTTGCTCTGAAATTGTCCTGGACTTTCATTTGCTAAATTTGGCAACCCCAGGAACAGGGGAGGGGGCGCTCTTGTCATCTGCCTGGGAAGCAGCCCCTCCCAAAGTGTGCTCCAGGGACCACTATGCGAAAAAGGGAAGGGCTTCCCTGGTGGTGCAGTGGTTGAGAGTCCGCCTGCCGATGCAGGGGACACGGGTTCGTGCTCCAGTCCGGGAAGATCCCACATGCCGCGGAGCGGCTGGGCCAGTGAGCCATGGCTGCTGGGCCTGTGCATCCAGAGCCTCTGCTCCGTGACGGGAGAGGCCGCAGCAGTGAGAGGCCCTCGTACTGAAAAATAAAAATAAAGGGAAGGTGCCCTTTGGAAAAAAGGGAAGGAGCTTGTTCGGGGAATTCTGTGTTGAACCAAGTTGCAGAGTCCTTCTCCACCGCCCCCCCCCTTTTTTTTAAAATTTATTTTATTTATTTATTTTTGGCTGTGTTGGGTCTTCATTGCTGCGCTCGGGCTTTCTCTAGTTGCAGCAAGCGGGGGCTGCTCTTCATTGCAGTGCAGGGGCTTCTCATTGCGGTGGCTTCTCTTGTTGTGGAGCACGGGCTCTAGGCACGCGGGCTTCAGTAGTTGTGGCACGCGGGCTCAGTAGTTGTGGCACGCGGGCTCAGTAGTTGTGGCTCGCGGGCTCTAGAGCGCAGGCTCAGTAGTTGTGGCGCACGGGCTTAGCTGCTCCGTGGCATGTGGGATCTTCCCGGACCAGGGCTCGAACCCGAGTCTCCTGCATTGGCAGGCAGATTGCCAACCACTGTGCCACCAGGGAAGCCTCCCCCATCCCCTTTTTAAAGGAAAGCCTGCTGGGGGGCCATGGAGCTTGTGAAAATGAGGGCTGGAGGGGGGTGGTGGTCATTTAGTCATCCATCTTGGCTCATGGGCTGGTGGCATGCAGGTCTGTGCAGGAAGGAGAAGAGAGGGCCCAGGGGAGGGAAGAAAGCAGAGGAGGAGGGGGAGGAGGAAGGCCAAAGACAGAGTGGAGGAGGCTGAAGGGCCTCAGCGGTTCTTGGGTCCGTCCAGACCGGCCAGGGTCCACGCCAGGGCACCCCCTGGTCGTGGCCACTGGATTTGCCAGCACAGAGCTTGGATGGCTGGCTCTGCACATCCAGCCCCGTTCCAGTCCCTCAGTCCACTTCTAGCCCTGGGGAAGCACTCCACGGTGGGCACTGAGTCGATGGCTTCAGGCAGTGATCCGGGTTATTCGGAGCCACATAATCCCGCTTGCGCTCTGATGATAATACCCTTATTTCCAGGTACAGGTGACTTTGGAGAGCTTGAGTTTTCCAGCTCTCTGGGGAAGTCTGCACCTGATCTGGAGAAACGTCAGGGTCAGGATCAGGCAGCTGGAGGAAGTCTGAGGCCAGTTTGGGCCCCCAAATGTGGCCAGTTCCCTTTCCCAGAAACCCACCTGTGGGATGGCCCAGCTCTGCCGGCTTTCACAACGCGGGCTTCTTGGCACCTGCAAGGAAGGGCAGAGCCGTAGATGGAAACACTCTTCCCACCCCCAGCACCATCCTGTAGAACTAGGGATTTGATGGGATGAGAGCTAACTCTTGATTCAAGGATTTGTCTGGACACATCTTACTGTCAGCATCCGTGGGCTGTGTGGGATGAGGGTGGGCGGCTGTGGGGGAGCCTGGCCCCTGCCCCGTTCACCTCCAGCTCACAGACCTTTGCCTGCTGACCAGGCGGCCCCTAAGCCCTTTCCAGCTTCCTGCGAGGTCCTCGGCTGGACGGGGGAGAGCAGTGACATTCCCAGGAACGGCGGCAGGCCCTGAGGACTCGTCGCCTTTTGGAACGGGAGACCTAGGTGACCCAGCAACCTTCTGGGGCCGTCACGAGCCTTTTGGAGTGACTGCTGGGGCTCAGAGCATCAGCTTCAAGGCCATTGCTAGCGGCCACGACCTAGACTTGGGGCCTTTGGAATCGGGGAGGCCCCAGCCTGGGGGTGCCCCTGTCCACTGGCTCCTGTCTTGCTGGCCTTGGGGTGGCCGGTGGGTTGCCCCCTGGGTGGTGGGTTTCTGCCCCTTGCCTGTTCTTTGCTCTCTATAGGAAGGGACACCCCAAGGCTGGGCATCCACCCCAGGAGGTCGCTCCTGTGGGAGCAGCGTTGGGTGGGTGGGGAGCTCGGGCTTTCTCCTCCACCAGGGGGCGGGGTTGCACCTCTCAGGGTCTATCCCGCCGTGATGGAGCTGGAGCATCCTTCCTGGGGGAAGGGCCTACATCTCACCTTCTCTAAACCTCAGCTCAGCCCCTGGAGCAGAGTCTACTTTCTTGTCCAGAGTCTGGCTGTCTGTGGCCCTGGGCAGGTCACCTCATGGCCGAGCCTCAGTTTCCCCCCTACGGGACTGGAGCTCAGGGCCTGGCTCACAGGGAGGGTTCAGTAGAGAGTGGCTGTTACTGTCCTATTTTCCAGATAGAGAAACCGAGGCTCAGGGCATTTCCAGGATGCCTAAAGGTGGTATCCCCAGGTACGGCAGGCAGTGGGGTCTGGAGCCCAGGCTCTTGGGCCCCCAGAGGCACCAGAGGTACTGGGAGGTACCGTGAGGTGCTGCGGGCTGGTGGCCGTGCGGGGAGACGTCAGATCTGTGCGGTTCCTGACATGCGCCCGACACACAAAACCTCTATCCACGTGTAGCCTGGACACTTTTCCTGGAGTTCTTTCAAAAGTCCATTTTTTCCCTCATTATACATGGTATACCTACTCATTGCACGTGCATTTAAAACCACACAGGAGCAAAACAACCATCTTACCACCCAACCATTTCGATCGGCACACTGTTTGCATTTTTACTGGTTTCCTGTTTCCTATAAATGACTGTGTTGTAAAATAGGTTTGCAATGACTTGAGGGGTACCCTAGTCAGAACCAGCAGGAATCTTTTATTTCCAATTTCAAAGCCTCACAATTTTTCCTGGCAGTAGAGGACTCATCCAGAGGTCTGCTGTGCAGACGAGGGGGGGAACGAAGATTTTCCTCTGTGTGTTAATGGGCCCAGAGGGTTTAAGGCAGGATGCTCTTTGCAGTGCTGAGACCCTGCCCCTCTCGCCCTGAGGATGAGGTATCTCGCTGTGCCCAAGTACACAGTCAGTGCTGTTTCTTTTTGTCCCCAAGAGCTGTTATGAAATTGATGCTGTGTCTCGCAGTTGATGGCGGGAGGGAGAAAATGTGATCTTTGAAACCTGCTTTTTCCCTCTGCAGTGCCTGGAGCCCCCGGGCAGGCAGGGTGGCGATGTCCCCCAACTGTCCCTCCGAGGGATGCCCCCAGGTCGCTCGGCCAAGCCCACAGGGCGGGCTATGACGGTCCAGGGGGTGAGGCCTCTCCTTGGGGGCTGCTATTAATAAAGTGACCGCTGACCCCGGATGTGTGGAAGGAGGAGAGGACCGAGCGTTCCCAAGGCTGGCGTTCAGCCGGAGGCCTTTCTCGCGTGACCGCCGGCCTCCCGGGCGCTCCGGTTCTGCCCTGGCCCCCACGGCCCCGATGGACAGGAAGCTCCTCGGGGACCAAGCACAGGGACTGCCCTTCCTCCAGGATATAAATGTCCCAGGACCAGCTCCCTGCAAGCGTCCTGAGGCCCCGAGGGAGGGAGCCTCAGGCCTGGGGGGGCCAGGCAGGACCCAGACACAGGTCACCCGCCCTCCAGGAGCTGGCTCACAGCTGTTCCAGAACTTTCTCAGGCTGCCCCGCTGCCCGGCCCCACTTACAGGCCCCAGAGGCAGCCTGGCAGGCGGTCCTGGTTTACTTCTCTTCTCATTCGATCATCTGTGGGACAGAAGAGGGGGCTGTGTCCACGTGCCAGGAGTCCTTCCCCTCGCTGGGGAGACAGGGAAGACGTGATGGGGGCAGTAAATGGCGTTTGTGTGTCTCGTGTCCTCTGCCCCCGTGTGCCGTCCTCCTGGGCCTGGGCCCGGGCCCTCGGGTTTCAGGAAGCAGAGACAAACGTTTAAACGAGCCATTGCCGGAACAACTTGGCCGGCAAGAGTCTGTGCGGGCACACGTCCTGCACCTCATCTGGGCCCAGCTGCGCCGGGTGCTCTGTCTCAGTTTCCTCATTGGTCCACGCACAGCTCTGCTGCTCCCGCCCCATGGGTGAGATGCTCACTCTGGGCCCTGCAGCCGGGAGGAGTGGCGCTGGCAGCCATCCCACTATGGCCTCTGGCTGGGCATCTGGGCTCTTTCCAAACGGCTGCAGGGATGTAGCCCCTGGGACCTGGGTTCTGGCCCCTCCGGTTGGAATCTGGAAAAACTCTTGCTGGAGGGAGAAGCGAGCGCTCCCGGCACTGTTAAAAGGACCCAAATAGCCTGGTGTGGATAATCATCAGTGATTCTCATCGCTCTGCCCCCCAGCAGGCCCCGTTCTGCCCCCTGGACAGCGTGTGGGGGTCACGGAACCCTGGAGGCCTGGGACGGAACACAGTCCTCTTAGTTCTTGGAGCTGGTGGGTCAAGTTTGGCAGGGGTGCTGGAGGACTCAAAATGATGAATCATTTACACACTCTTCGCTTGGGGCACCAAAACTCACCCTTAAGAGTGAGACTAGAAGGAATTTAGCTTAAGAAAGGCTGCCAGACAGAGCATGGCTGGCCCAGGAGGAAGTGGCAGGCGCACCAGTTGCCTGCCCCTCTCCCCCTCAGGCCGATCAAAGCCGCCCCACCCTCTGAGCGCAGGCTGCAACCAGGTGCTACCTGGAGGATGTCCACCCCTGGGACCTGGGCATTGCTTTCTCCAGGTGACAGAGAAGGCTGAGGTTCAACGAGGACCCCCAGCCAGAAGAGAACAGAGAGGGATTTGAAGGCAGCTGCGGGTAACTGCAAAGCCCGGGCTAGGCCCCTGCTGTCTACCAGGGGACCGAGACTTCTGCCACACAGGGGTCTGGTCCCACCCCCTGGCCAAATACTGTGGGATGTCTGCTAGAGTTCTCCCCCAGGGCCGGTGCGCACAGCGCCTAAAGGCTCCGAGATGTCCTGTGGGAAAGAATTCTGCTCCCCGTTGCGCGCCCAGCACTTCCCAAAGCCCCGACTCCATGGAGCAGCGCCAATAGCACCCCGTCGTGGATCTAGGGCTCCACAGACACGCATTGGGAAGAGTGCTGCCCTGTAGGGAAGGAGGATGGCTGTGAGCTCCGGGAAGCCTGGGGGTGGGCTGGTCTCTCCTGCCTGCATGGTCCTTCCCCGGGCGGGGCGGGGCGGGGCGGGGCGGGGCGGGGGCAGGTCGGCGAGGATAGGACCACCCAACCGGTTGCCCCTGGAACGCCCGGCGCCCCTCTGTAGGAGCCTCAGGGCCCTGGGGCGAGACCTTCCCCTCTCTGCACCCCTCTTCTCAACGGTGAATGGAAATGGAAACGGTGCCCACCTTTCAGGGGAGACACAGGGGAAGACCTAGCCCAGCAGTGGTTGTAGACGCTCTTCATTCAGGGGACCATTGCTTGTGGAAGGTCAGTCCCGGCAAGAAGACATCCCCCAAAGGCACACGACCCTACCTTCTTGGAGCTTCAGGCCTGGCAGGGAGCCGGCAGTGAACACATGACTCCTGGATTAGGTTCGTGAGGGTTCCAGGAGCTGAGGGAACTAGTCTGGGGGGTGGGCAGGGAAGGACGAGACCTGGAGTCGGAGTCAGGGTTTACCCAGGAAAGAAGGAGAGGGCTTTGGGGTGAAGACACCGCCAGTGTAAAGGCCCTGGGGCAGGAAGGAGCAGTGCCCTCCAGGACAGAAAGGAAGGAGAGACGCACAGGAACACCCGTGGAGGCGTCTGGGAGGCTGCAGAGGCAGCAGGGGGAGGGGCCAGGCAACAGGATCGGATTCCCCAGGGCAAAAGCGGGCAGCATGGAGGAGGTGGCCCAGGGAGTCACTGCGGTCGTCCCGTCGGGTGGGACATGGGGCTGGTCTGCCCTGGGGGTGGTGGGCTCTGCCTCAATGCTCCTCCCAGCGTCAAACAGCCGCTGCCCTGCCTGTCCATCTTGTCCAGGGCCCCAGGGTGCTGCACTTAGGGAGACTGGCAGGTGCTCTGCCCATGTGTCCCCTCGGGGAGATGGTCAGAGCAGGGCCCTCTCCCAGCAGCCTGCTCCTCCCAGCCAACCCCACTGGCCCCAGATGCAGGAGATGCTACTTTGCAGAGGGCTGAGAAGTGTATGTCGGAAATTTGGGGATGCGGTTCTGCATATGCACTCTGGATGGCGGGGGCCCAGGCCTGGACCAGCGCTGTGCCGGGCTTGGAGGGGATGCCCTGTGGGTGACTGAGCACAAGGCATAAGGCTGCCCCGGGTGAGGGAGGTGGGGAGTCACTGCTGCAGCCTCCGCCCTACTCCCGGCGTCTCCCTGTACCGCGATGGTGGGGGGGTACAGCAGTGTCCACTCCCGGGCCCGGCTCCGTGCCAGCTCGGGCCTCCCCAGGACCACGAGGTAGGCGGTGGTCTCCCATTTACGGAGGAAGGAAGCAAGCACAGGATGGAATCACGGCAGAGTCGGGGTGGGTGTCATCTTTTGGGTCACGTGCCCTGACCTGGACTTTCTGTGGACAGCACGGGCTCAGCCCCAGAGGCAGGTGTGACTGAGAAGATTCCCACAGAGGGCGGGGCCGGAGGGGTAGAGGTTCGGGGGGAGGCCTGCACACTGCTGGCCCGGCGCAGCTCATTGAAGCCTCCTGCCCTGACCTGACGACCCTGCTGTTGCCCCGGCGGCCTCTGCTGTTTCTGGCCCCTCTGAGCCTTGGCCCGATCACGTCCCCAGCTCCCTGCAGGCTCCACACGCGGCCCGCTGCCCACAGAGGGGACAATAGCCGCGTTGGACCCCTGAGCTCGCTGCAAAGACAGGGAGGTGGTTATCGTGTACCTCCCACTAACCAGGCCAGATGTCGGGGTGTGGCCAGAGCCTAGAGCAAAGGCAGGAAGGCCCGGTGCTGCTCTCTGGGGCTCTTCTCTGCGAGGGTGCAGCAGGGTCGTCTGCGGCTCAGACTCCGGGGTCCCACCCACCGGGCTGCATCCCCTCTGTGTCCTCGGTGGCATCGTGGGGAGGGGCAAATGAAGCTGTCTGCCTGAGACTCCTGCAGCTGCTGTAACAAAGCACCCCAGATTGGGGGGATGAAAACCACAGAAACACGTGCTCTCCCGGTGCTGGAGGCCTGAAGTCTGAAATTCAGGTGTGGCAGGGCCGCACTCCCTCCAGGGGCTCCAGGGGAGGGTCCTTCCTGCCTCTTCCAGCTGCTGGGGGCCCCGGCATCCCTGGCTCACGTTCGCGGGTTCCAGGGGATGTATCTCTGTGGGGCCAGCCTTCACCCCACTATATTCTCCAAGCCTCAGTCTCCACCATCTGGAAATGGGCACATCGTGAAGACCAGATGGGGCTGAGCGGAGTGAGCTGCTGCTGTTTCTGTGCCCAGCCTGGACCTCCTCCTTTACCTGCAGACGCCTCAGTCCCCTCCAGTGAAGCAGCCCCTCCTCGGGCATCAGGACCCGGCTTTTGGCCCTGCTCTGTCACCAATCCCTTCGAGACCTTGGGGAAGTTGCTCCTGCACCTTTGAAATGGGAAGATTCCTGCTGGGGGTAGGGGGATGGAGTCCTAGGCCTTTTAGACTCTGAGAGAAGCCTGTTTCCGCTCCATAAAAATGCTGCTATGTTCACGATTCCAGGGGCTCAGGGCCCTCCAGGACCTGGGTTCATTTTGTGCTATCCATTAGGCCCAGAATGAAACATGGAGGCTGATGAAACTGTGTAGGCAGCTGGGAGGCAGGACGGTGCACTGGCCCTAGCTGAGGCCGGGTTTCCACCTTCAGGCCTGAGGGCAGGGGCCAGGCTGCAGCTCTGCCCAGGGCCCCTCGGCCCTGAAGGTGTGGCCGTGGGCCTTTTCCTCACCAAACAGGCTGGCAGCTCCCCCAGCCTGCAGCCCCCCTCGGCCAGCAGTGAGCCCCACGGTACTGCCCCAAGCTCCCCACAGCCCTGGCTCACGGACTGGCTGGCTGGCTAGCAGACGTGCCGTGTCCACTCATCCTTCCCCGCCCGATTCTCTTGTTTATTTAGCCTGGAGTAACCCCTGCGTTGCCTCTGCTCAACTGGGAGCCAGCATCCTCCACACTTGGCCCGTGACCTTGGGATTCTGGGCCCAGGGCTCCTCTTCCCTTCCGGGCCGGTGTCCAGGGTGGGCCTGGGGGACCGGAACACGCGGCCCTGTGCTGACCACATCAGGCAGCAAAGTGTGGACTGAGCGTGGCCGGGGCCTCCTCCCCTGCGTCTCCTCCTCTGTAAAAGGGGGTGACCCCGTCTGCCGCCAGGGGCCCCGAAGGGTGCATAGTAGATGTGACCCTGAGTGCGGCAGGCATTTCTGTTGGAGCGAGGGCACATCTCGGGGCTCAGGGACGTGAGCAAGCCCTCAGCTGGGGGCTCTCGGGAAGGTCTCACAGAAGGAGAGGTGAGTGGACGTCTGGCTCTGGTGGGTGTCACCTTCCAGAAGGAGGGGACTGATCAAAACACAGGGAAAATGAGGAAGGTTCACAGGACAGGAGGTGGACGGGGCTGAATTCGGCTGGGAGGTCAGGGAAGGATTCTCCTGATCCAGCGTCCATCGGAAGGCGAGGACAGAGCTAGCCACACGCTGATCTGGAGAAAGGGAACCCTGGGCTGGCACGTGCAAAGGCCCTGAGGGGGACAAGCTCTGTGGATGAAAACAGATGAGGCTGCAGGGGTGGAGCTCAGGAGGGCCTCAGGGCCTCCTTTGCTGCCGTCTTTGGGCTCAGCCCCCTCTGATCCCGACCCCAAGCTCTGAACGTCCTGGCCCCCATACTGGGCTCCCGATGTCTGCCGTGTGGCCCTGAAGCCATCAACCCCTGGGCGCTCATCATTCCTTACACCTCACCTCACGTTCCCCCCGCTCAGCCTGCCTTCCCTGCTGCCACACCGCCACCCTCCCCTGGGCTCTGCCCTGGTCACCCCTGTGGCATCCCCTCTTTGATTGCCGCCCCTGTCATGGCGCCTCCCTCCCAGGCTGTCCTTCTGCTGCCGCGGCTGTCGTCACACCCAGAACCCCGTCCCCACACCCCGCCTTGTTGTCACCCCATTCCTCCGCTCCCCTTACCCAGAGGCCTCTTAAGAGGCGTGTTCCCCTTGCAGCCCCGCCCCCCTTTACCCAAGAAACCCTCCCCCCGCAAGCGTGGCTCCCCCTCCTCCAAGGGTCACCTGTGCAGAGCCCCATCCTCTCTAACTGGACCGTCTTTACCCTTCCTTCTTCCACGTGGCTGCGGAGCCCTCCCTGCCGGGACCCCTGCGGGCTGCGCGTGTGCTTGGCCTCAGGTGCTGGTGGGTCCCAGTCTTCCCCCTCGGCTGTCTGCACTCCTTAGAGGCGTCGTCCAGGCCATGGCTTCTAGTCCCTTCCATGGGCCGACGACCCCACACCCCTCTCCCTTCAGCTCCTGCGCCAGGGTGTCCACGACACGTCCAACCAGGAGTCCTGGCCACCCCGTTGCCTGCCGGCCCCAGACCAGTTCCCCGCACCGCCCTGTCTCGGACGGCGGCCCCTCGTTCACTGACGGGAGAAAACAGAGGAGGGAGAAAGCTGGTCTCCACGCTGGCTCTGGACTGAGCAAGTGAGGGTCGGGCTCCCGGCAGGCAGGGGGACTTGGCTTTGACCTCAGAAGCACCTGTCCGCCGAGGTGTCTCTCCCGGACGCATGCTGCCCGGGGGTCAGAGGAGTCTCACGACCAGCCCGGGCGGTGTTGGGGGCCGGTGGGGATGCTGCTGGAGGGGTGGGGCTCCAGCAGGGTCCCCCCGCCTTTCCAGCTGCGATGCGGGAGCAGCGGACAGAGCGGCCGCCTGCCCACCAGGTGCGGCTCACGTGCCGGGGGTGATGCGCGAGATTCCACTGCCAGGTCCTGAAGGCGGACCCTATCAGTTCCCACGCTGCGAAGGCGGCCGGTCACCACTTTCAAAGGCCACTGCTGCTGACGCGGCCGCAGCTCCCTCCAGTTTCGCCCTCAGAGACCCTGGGGTGGGGGGAGTCAGGTGTCACCCCCTTCCCAGGTGAGCTCCGAGGCCCTGTGACCTGCCAAAGATCACGTGGTCGGTTCCAGGCCAGGTGCCTTTCTGTGGCCCGTTTCTGGGCTCTGAGGAGAGCTTTGGAAAAGAGGGAAGTTTTAGCATTTAGTTGTGGAAAAAACCCCTCAGATATTCAGTATACAAAAAATGAAACAGAAAGAATAGAAAAGTGAAAAAGAGAGAATCAGTTCTACCACCCAGAGACCACAGCATTTTGGTGTAGGTCTTTGTGCCTTTTGTGTGTGTGTGTGTGTGTGTGTGTGTGTGTGTGTGTGTGTGTGAAAATTGCCCTGTTTCCTTCCAGGACAATAAACGGGGAAACTGAGTACCCTTTTTCCTCCATCTCATTAATTTTAGGTATTAACAGAACAATCACTGCCAATTCATGAGGGGTAAAGAGGTGTCTTGTTTCTTTTAACTTTTGAATTTTGTGGAGTGAAACACTTTGAAGTGCTTATTGACTATAAGTGACTTGGTGTTCCTGTCCTTTGCCCGTTTTTTTTGTTGTTGTTGTTGTTTTTTGTGTGCGGTACGCGGGCGTCTCACTGCTGTGGCCTCTCCTGTTGCGGAGCACAGGCTCCGGACGCGCAGGCTCAGCGGCCATGGCTCACGGGCCCAGCCGCTCCATGGCACGTGGGATCTTCCCGGACCGGGGCACGAACCCGCGTTCCCTGCATCGGCAGGCGGACTCTCAACCACTGCGCCACCAGGGAAGCCCCCTTTGCCCGTTTTTTTACCCGATCGGATAACCATCTTCGTTACGTGCTTGTAGGTCCCTTTTCTATACTAATAATAGAAAATCTTTTCCAGCCCTATATGCAGCAAGTACTTCTCCAAGTTTGTCTTTTTTGCCCTTTGGCTCTGTCTGTAATTTGTCTTTGGAGTTTGAACGTTAACACTTTTCTGGATCCGTTCAAGTTGCCCTTTCCTTGATGGTGGTCATGCTGGCGTGCGTCGGGTGGGGGGCCCTTGGGGAGGGGGCAGCCCCTGGCCGGGCGCCCTCACTGTGAAGCTACGGCGGGAGGGGAGCGCTGTTCTCTGAGACTGGGGCCCGCGCTACTGGGGGCTTTCTGCCGGGGCGGGGTGGGGACGTGCCCGTGCCATCGAACTCTTCCTGGAAACGCATTTCGTGGTGGGACAGTTTGGGGTCATTCCTTTTGGCTTCTGTCAACCTAAACAGGACATTCTGTGCAGTAACAGAGATTATGCTTTGTTTGTTTGTTGGAAAATCAAAGATATGTGAACGGGTGTGGGTGTGCGTGCAAGCGTGTGTAGGGGAGTGCAGCAAGACTCACCCAATTAGCAGTTAAAAAAACGCCTTTTGACCATCCTTAAAATCCACTTCCTTTTCAGTGCAGAGCGCCGAAGGGGCCAGGCCCCTCCCCGAGCCCTCAGCCCTCCTGTGGTGGGAGAGCCCTGCCAGCGGGGGGTGGGGGGAGGGTGGGAGGCAGCAGGCAAAGGGAGGGTTGGCCGAGGGCAGCACATGGGTGTCCAAGGCACCCAGGCTTCCCCTCAGCATCTGGCAGCTCCCCCAATGTGGGCGAAGACAGGAGTCCTTGAGCCGTCTCCAGCACATCCTGTCGTGTCAGGTAGAGGTCGCGTTTGCTCCAGACAAAGGCTGCTTGGCCGACAGGCTTCCCAGCACCATGCCCTGGTTGGGGGCCACTGCCTGTGTCTCTCTTCAGACCCACTTTACAGATGGGGAAGCTGAGGCCTGGAGATGGGGTCAAGATGCCCAAAGTCACAGAGCCGGTGGGAGCCTTGGTAGGCCTGGATCCCTGCCGCCCTGCCCCACACCCCACCAGGGCTGTCTCTGCCCCATCACTTGGCTGTGGTGGAAACAGACACCCTCTTGCCACTCAGGTGTGGTCAGGCTCACAGCTCCAGGTTTTGCCCCCATAAGATGGGGAAGACACCTCCAGCCTAGGGTCATGATGGCAAGGGTCCCATCGGACGGTGAGAATACAGTCGCTGGCAGACAGTTGGTGCCCGGTCAATGCTGGTGATGACAGAAGAGAAAAGTGTAGAATTGGTTTCACGTTGTGATTGTTTTTACATTAATGATTCCCATGAGGCTCCCAGCCTGGGGAGGAAGGGGTGATTTCACGCTCTCATGATGCGCCTGTTGGGGCAAGTACCCTGCCTCCCAAATAAACCTTCAGCCAGCCGAGAAGTGGTCAGATGGCCAACCTCCCAAGGATGCCCTAGAGTGGGCCCACCTCACACGTCCCTGTAACCTCCCTGGGTGATGAGATTGGGGTCCTGGCACCAGGTCCCTGGACTCCTGGGGACGAGGGACCTCGGAATAGAGCACTGGCCCTGGGGTCATGAGGCCTGTTTTCCAGTCCTGACTGTCTTTCTCCAGCTCAGCCTCAGTGTTCTCCTCTGTAAGATGGGTCTACGTCCCTTGCCATCAGTGAGAAGCAGGCAGACTCCGTTTCTGTGTCAGCCCCACGGGCATCCTACGAATGCAGAGCACCTCGACACTTCCCTGCACTTTTCACTCACCACTTCCTGGTTCTCTCAGGCCCTGGGAAAGAGGCCAACTGATGCTCCCGGAACTGTCGCAGAGTGTCTGGGCTTTGGATCGCTGAACCCAGGAGGAGTGCCCTCTGGATGGACGGCTGGCCTGTCTCGGATGGGCGCCGGCTGGTTCTCATTTCCACCAGCCCAGACAGCAGACGGGCAGCTCCGGGCCAGCCCAGAGGCTTCCCATCAGGAGGCTCTGGGCGGAGGCCATGGGAAGCCCGGTGTTGGGGCTCTGGTCCCCCTCACCGCCACACAAAGCCACACTTGTCGAGAGCCCAGGCCCTGTCTGCACTGGCCAAGGGGCCACGTGGGGACCACTCGGCATGGAGGCCCTGGAGCCTCTGGAGGGGTTAGACCCAGCCAGGTGGGCAGTGAGAGGGTGGCATGTGAGGCAGTGATGTCCCCTGGCCCAGCATTCTCAGACAGGAAATAGGTCACCCCCAAAGACCTACAAGGGGTCGGGCAGAACTGGCCCTGGAGCCAGGAGTCCTGGCCCCCAGCTGGTGCTGGATGCCGAGCCAGGAGGAAGTTAGAAGTGCCCAGAGCCCAGGGTCCCCCGCAAACACACCTCAGGCTGGGCAGGGGCGGGCAGACAGAACCCCACTAGTCTCCAAAGCTTTGAGGCACTCAGAGTGTTTGATTTTCTCCCCATTCCTCCCTGCTCAGAGTCCGATTAATCAATAGAAGAATTCTCTGGTGTCGTACCTCTCCAAGCCCCACAGGCTGCTACAAGATTGATTAACACAAACATCAATTTTTCGGGCTGCACGCCTCCGAAAACACGGCACTCTTTCAGACTGAATTGCTACTGTGCGCCCGGTGTAAATGAAGGAGAGGGAGTAACGCAGAAGATTTGTTACTGTGCACGGGCTGCTGTTCCCTCTCCACCAGCGCTATTGGCGGGAGGGGGTCGGCAGGGAGAAGGAGAGAGAGAGAGAGAGAGAGAGAGAGAGAGAGAGAGAGAGAGAGAGAGAGGGAGAGAGGCGTTCAGGGGAGGGGAAAGCCCAGGAGGCGCGATGGGGTCGAGGGATCGGGGAGGCAAGTGTCACTGGTTGGTTTCTGGTGGTCTGTGGAGGGGCGGCAGCAGAGGGGGGCACTGCTGGCCTTGCAGCGGCAGCCAGTGGGGTGGCCTGGACCCTGGCACTTGGGTCCTCGCTCCCTTCTTCTTTCCTGCATCCCTGCAGAGCGGGCCTTCAGAATAGGCTCAGCAGGCTCAGGCTGGGCCCCAGTGGGTGCAGGACCGGGCCCGGCCTGACCATCAGAGGCCAGCAGGGTGAGAGCCCGAGGCAAGGAGACAGGAAACCAGGGACCAGGCACAGGGAACTGGCCCCGCAGACAGTGGGGTTGGAGGCCCAGAGCCCAGGAAACTGCTTCACACAGTCACCGCTTTGCTGTGACCAGGACCTGTCTGGTGCCCTCCCAGCCGTCTCCCACACGCTGGTCCTGTCCCTCGGCCTGGTCCTCTGCCAGCACCAACTCAGCTCCCAGGGTGCCTCCGGCCTCTGCGCTCCTCGTCTCTGCAGCAGAGGCACCACGGGACCCAGAATGCAAGTTGCCAACGTGGTAACATGATTTTAAATTTTAAATTTCCAGCAGCTGCGTGAAAAAAAATAAACTGGTGAAATTAGCTTCAGTAATGTTTTGTGTAACATAACGTACCCCACAGACGGTCATGTCAACACGTAATGACTAGGAAACAGCGATCGGTGCATCTGCTGTTTGGGCTGAGTCTCTGCGGGCAGGGCCGCGTTTCGCATCGCAGCATCTGTCTTCGGGCCGGCCTGTTGCTCAGTGGCCAGCGTGGCCAGTGGGCCGTGGTGGACGGTGCGGCTCTGGACCACAGTGGCCTTGGCCTTCCAAGTGTGGGCACCCCGTTTAGTCCTGGCGACCACAAGTCAGGGGGCTAGTGGGTCCTCCCCTCACAGATGAGGGGCCGGCCCAGTGCCCAGCACGGGGTTGCGGGGGGTTGGGGGGGGTTGGCGACTCCATTGTTGAGGGTAGGAAGGAGGCTTGTGCAGAGAGAACCCAAGTTCAAGGCCAGAATTCCAGCTTCGGTCAGGTCCAGGCAGGCCTCCTGCACCCTGACCGCGGGGGCTCTGGGGCCTTTGAGGGACCGAGAGCAGGGCCAGCGGCCCGGGTGTTGGGGATTACTATTATCTTCGTTGTTATTGTTACTATTATTCCCACTGGAATCCAGCTGGAATCCCTGACATGCCTCCCCGACCAGTGCCCTCTAGTAGAGCTCAAGCCCCTCCCCTTCGCCCTCCAGGCCCTCCGTCTCACTCCTTCCTGTTCCTTCCCCCTTCACAAGGCCGACTTCAGCTGTGCCCTCAGGACCTGGCTTCCTAACAATCTGGTGACGTCTCTGAGGGCTTGCCAGGCGCTGGGCTCTGAAGGAGCCCCGGGAGCTTGAGATCTGGGGTCCTGTCTTGCTCCTGGAGGCCCTTTTCTGCTGACAGAGAGGGGCCCCCCGCCCCCGGCTTCCCCCAGGCCCTGCCTCCTTGGCCCCTGCGTGTCGGGCGCTGCGGGGCCCTGGGCCCAGCGGGAATCCACAAAGCTGGGAATCTCAACTCGAGTCAAAAAGTGTGAGAGGCAGTGTGGAGGTTGGGGGGGGCGCTTGCCACTGGGGGCTCCATGCCTTCCCCACCCTCAGCCTCTCACTCACCAGATGTTTCCCGAGCACTGACCTGTGTCCAGGGGACACACGTGTCAGCCGTGCCCGAGGTGGCTGTCGGGACAGACGAAGAGAGCACGTGGTGACGGGACTGAGGGAGGGCTGAGCTCGCACAAGTTCCGGGTCTGTGGAGCATCCCCGCAGGCTTCCAAGAGGAGGCGTCTCCTGAAGCTTGAGTGTGAGTTACGCGGGGCAAGGAACCGGGCCAGGGTGAGGGGCAAGGGGCCTGGGCTGCAGGCGGGGGCTGGAGGCTGTGGGGCCGGGTACCCGAGGGTGGCGTGGCCTGGCCCAGGTGGGCCAGGGAAGCAGGACGAGGGGGCGTGGGAGGGGGGCTCAGAGGCAGACGGAGGGCCCGTGATGGGCAAGGTCAAGACTGAGGCTAGCTTTTCTTCTTCTAACCCCCGCAGTGCCCTTCGTCATTTGCTGTGTGTGGCGTTGTCCCAGAAACTTCCGTGGAAGCAGACCAGCGGCGCCAGTGCACCCCAGCCATCTCCCCCGTGGCTGTGTTCCCTCCTCCCGTGTCACCTGGAAGCCCCCCTACCTCCCCACTCCGCTCGTCATTGAAGAGAAGGGCCAGGGACCAAGAGGATTCGAGCCCTTGGCTACCGCACTTGAGGGCCCAAGGCGGCTTCTGCCGTCCTGTTTTCCATTACAGTCTGAAGTCCACTGGTTCTCGAGGGTCCCCGACGGGTGGAGAGCCCAGAACCAGGGGTAATGCACCTTTTCTCTCAGCAGGGGGGCTTCTGGGGCCTTCCTGGAATCAGGGGGGCCGTGGCCCAAGAACCTGAGGGTTCCCGTTACCCCGCCTCGGCCCCGAGGAGCTGCCTGGGCAGAAGTCTTCCTCTCGACTTGAACTTAACGTACAAGGAACGCGCACACAGCGGTAAAGCCTGCCTGTGCGGGGAAGGAAGCCTCCCAGGGCCGCTGTCAGGCTCAGGCACTCCGGCCTCTCCTTTCCGAGCTCAGCGGTCCTCTGCCTCCTCTACCAGCCTGCACCCATTTTCGGGACTTTCTGGGTCCTGGAGGCCTGAGCAGCGCCTGCGAGTCCCTAATGTCCCACAGTGAGAACAACGCAAGGTGACCCAGTGTGTACCTGCCCCCAGCCCCCCAAGAGCCCCCAGTTCTAAGCCTGCCTCCCTGATGCCCTCTGACACTGGTTACCCCTGGGGAATGGAAACTGGATGGGGTGCAACGTTTATTTATTACTGTACTGATGGATTTTTGTCCAGTGAGCTGTATTACTGTTTTCATTTAAAAACTAGTGAAACAATTGAGCTTTAGCTCGTATACAGTCAAGGGCACAACTGGTAAGTCTCCAGCTCTCTGAGATTTTACATACTTTTCCTGTACAATTTTTGAAAGGTAACAAAACGTAGATTTTATTTATTTATTAATTTTTGGCTGCGTTGGGTCTTCGTCGCTGCGCGCGGGCTCTCTCTAGTTGCGGCGAGCGGGGGCTGCTCTTCGTTGCAGTGCGCCGGCTTCTCATTGCGGTGGCTTCTCTTGTTGCAGAGCACGGGCTCTAGGCGCATGGGCTTCCATAGTTGTGGCTCGAGGGCGTCCGTAGTTGTGGCTGCCAGGCTCTAGAGCATAGGCTCAGTAGTTGTGGCCCACGGGCTTAGTTGCTCCGTGACATGTGGGATCTTCTTGGACCAGGGCTCGAACCCGCATCCCCTGCATTGGCAGATGGATTCTTAACCACTGTGCCACCGGGGAAGTCTGAAACGTAGAGTTTAGAAGAGCCTCTCTGAATCATCTCTGCTGTGCCGGGTAGGAAGGAGATAACACCCCCCGACTAGCCTCCCTTTGCCGAGAACTTGACTCCTCCACCCCTCCAAGCTGTCCTCACCAGGAGTGAGTGTCTGGGGTAAACAGGTGCAGAAACAGGCTCAGAGAAGGCGGGAGTCACGGGTGGGAGGAGACCTCTGGACTCTCAATCCAGTGCTCTCCGTGCAGCCACAGCCTGGGTCTTGGGTCCCTTCCCCAGGAGGCGCCCCAGGGACCGAGGCCATCAGCCCCATTGCACAGAGTATGCAGAGCACTGTCAGCCAGCACACAGGCACACACACGTTCATTCTTTCATTCAGTCATTCAACAGACACCCAGCACCTGCGCTGGTGCCAGGCACTGTGCCACCTCCTTTAGACGCAGTGGCTCTTTAATACCCAGCGATGTGGGGATTATTGTCCCCATGTTGTAGGAAGAGGAAACCAAAACTCAGAGAGGGTAAGAGACTTGCTCAAGGTCACACAGCCAGAGAGTGATGGGGAGGGCACTGAGCTCGGTCTCCTCCCCAAACCCCCAAATCCATTGCCTTAATCTTCCACCCTCTCCATGGCTTGGCCCCAACCAGCAAGACTTCTGCCATGCCCTCAGTGCCATGGGGGGGGTCTCCGGGGTGGGGACAGTCCCTCTGTAGGAGACGGAGCTGCTGTCAGGGCTGGCAGGGCCTCGCTGTGAGGTGGGCTGTGGAGAGGACAGGCAGAGGGGCCCCGGGCTGCTGTGTCTCTGCTGTTGGGTCACGTCTGTGCTCAGAGGTCTGGCTTACCCCAAACCTCTGCTCCACGGAGGGGAAGCAGGCCCAGAGAGGGGGTGCATACTGCCCCAAGTCACACAGCAGCTAAGCTGAGCCTGGCCTGGCGCCCAGTAATCGTGGCCTGGTAATCACAAGGATGTGTCGGGGGAGAGTGTCACCCACTGCTCGTGAACTCCGAGTGGCATCCGGCGAGTGAGTCAGGCCCGCTGCGGGCTAGGCGCGTGGGTGGGCAGGCAGGCGAGCGGCAGACAGGCAGCAAGTGGGTGGGCGGCGGGCACTTGAGTTAAGTGTGGCTAATTTGGTACAAGAACACGGATGCCACTTGCAATTTCTGCATCTTGGAGAAACAGGGAACATTATGAGGACTGTTCCAGGCGCAGCAAGAAAGGGGGCCCAAGGGGGCTGCTGTGCACGAGGTCTACAGAGTGTGCGGGGTGGGCAAAGGCACCCAGGTCCCCGCAGCCACTTCCCCTGCCAGGGTGCTGGGGTGCGCACCTGCAGCCGGTGGGAAAGGCAAACTTGGCTCCAGCGTGCCGACAGGTCGGGGTGAAGGCCGAGGCCGAGGACTCTGTCCGCCCGTGGCCATGCTGGGCTCACTTTGCACCCTGAGGCACGTCCCCATGTGCTTTGCTCTCTCTATGTCTCTGAGTTTCCCTCTCTGAGACAGGCTGGGACCTGGGACACTTTGTTGCAGTGTTTGTACCTGGTTAAAGGGCTCCTGGAGCAACAAAATACAAAGAAACTATAAGGGACTAAAAATAACTGTGTGCATGCACAGTTGGGGCAAATTATGGACAAGATACAAAGAGACCAAAAAGCCCAACTGCCACTTCTGAAGAGTGGGGAACAAAAGCAGGGGGTTGGGAGCAAAAGCAGGGCACTGAGCATGCCCCCTGCACACACCACCTCCTAAGCCACACCTCCGGCCCGACCCCTGGACACACCCCTACCCTCACCCCATATAGGGAACCAGACGCCCCACCACCACCGCCAGCTCAGCGAGTAAGGGACCCTCTTACTTGTTCGTGCTGCCCGCTGCTGCAGCAGGGGCCCCAATAAAGTCTTACCTGAATTTCTTGTCGGGCCTCTGATCAGTTTCTATTGATTAAGGAGTTCTATTGATTAAGGAGGCCAAGAACCCTGATCGGTAGCACCTGCCTTGCATGGGGAGAAACAGGAGGGTCCTGGAGGTGAGCGTGGTGTGAGACACTCAGCAGGGACACCACGGAACATCTTGGCCTGGGAGGGGCTCGGC
The DNA here is from genome assembly GCA_036417435.1 of Inia geoffrensis. Lineage (NCBI taxonomy): Eukaryota > Metazoa > Chordata > Mammalia > Artiodactyla > Iniidae > Inia > Inia geoffrensis. The sequence continues at coordinate 114,770,021 of CM070906.1, read as the reverse complement.
CGGTGGGACAGAGCCAGCCTCCAAGCTGGGTGTCTGTGTCTGTGCCTATGCCTGGGTCCCGGCTGGCTGCAGGGCAAAGCTGCCAGTTCAAGACTTGGCATTTCTCCTCAAAAACATCCATGCCCTCGATTCCAAAATACAAACACTCACCTAAGTTCTGGACTGGAAGGAAAGAAATATGGAGCCAGTGGGCAGGGTACGTCTGAGCTATCCTGGGGAACTAGATGGTCTCAGGAGATCTCCACGGACCAAACAGTCAAGACCTGCGGCTTCTGCTCTGACACAGGCTCCTGCTGGCCAGGTGACCATAAAGAATATGCAAAAAGAATAAGAATTCTCCCTACTTTGAAAGGAATATTGCAAACTCGGGAGATAATGTTTAGGGACTGCTAGCCTACTGTCCCTGGTGTATAGTGAGGGCTTCTTGACTGCTAGCATCATATGTGTTTGGGCTGGTGGATAAGGAGCCACAGAGGTGAGATGGCCCTCATCCTGGAGCATGAGTTAGTGGCCCTTGGGTACCAACTGCTGCCAGAGCATCAGAAAGGCCGAGGCCCTGATGCTGCACCAGGTGCGATGCCAGGGAAGGGCTGAGCTGGAACAGGGTATCCGAGAAGGCCTGATGAATCCTCACTCATTTTCTCTCCTTTGAACAGCACTTTTGGGATTGGCCCAGGGCAGTGTGGAGTCTTAGCCAGGATACTGGATGTGGAGCTCCAGAGCCCCAGACGGTAATCCTCTGCTTAGGTGTTACCCAACTCTCCTGATGACCCCATTCACCCAGGGCCACACAGCTAGTCTAGGGGAGTGGTTACAGGCAAGGGAAATGACCAAATATTTTGGATTGAATGAAAATTAAAACACAACAGATCAACTTTGTGTGATGCAGCTAAAACAATGTTTACAGGAAAATTTATAGCTTAAATTTATGTAAGGAACATTTAGATATTTATTTAGAAAATTTATTTATTTAGAAAATTTTCTTAAAGGAACACTTAGAGTTAAATGTTTATATTAAAAAAAGAAAATCAGTGATCCAAGCTTCCACCTTAAACTAGAAAAAGAGGCAAATTCAAAGCAAACAGAAGGAAGGAAACAGTAATCAATGAGACAGAAAACAGAAAGGCAACAGGAAAAGATATTGAATGAAACCAAAGTTGCCTCTACAAAAAGATTATACATAATTGACAAATCTCTAGTTAGGCGGACCAAGAAAAAAGACAGAAGGCACAAATTACAAATACCAAGAATGGAAAAGGGGACATCACTACAGATCCTACAGATATTAAAAAGGATAATGGGGCTTCCCTGGTGGCGCAGTGGTTGAGAGTCCGCCTGCCGATGCAGGAGACACGGGTTCGTGCCCCGGTCCGGGAGGATCCCACGTGCCGCGGAGCGGCTGGGCCCGTGAGCCACGGCCGCTGAGCCTGCGTGTCCGGAGCCTGTGCTCCGCAATGGGAGAGGCCACAGCGGTGAGAGGCCTGCATACAGCTAAAAAAAAAAAAAAAAAAAAAAAAGGATAATGAAGAATAATATGAGCAATTTTATACCCATAGAGTCTACAACTTGGATGAAGTAGACAAATTCCTTGAGAGACATAAGCTATCAAAGCTCACACAAGAAAAAACAGGCTCGTATATGTGTTAAAGTCCCATTGATACTAAGGAGTTTGATGTTAAAAACCTTCCAACAGGGACTTCCCTGGTGGTCCGGAAGGTAAGACTCCATGTTCCCAGTGCAGGGTGCCTGGGTTTGATCCCTGGTTGGGGAACTAGATCCCGCCTGCACGCCGCAACTACGAGTCCACATGCTGCAACTAAGAAGCCTGCATGCTGAAGATCCCGCATGCCGCAATTAAGACCCGGCACAGCCAAAATACATAAATAAATAAATATTAAAAACAAAACAAACCTTCCAACAACAACGACAACCTCCAGACCTAGAGGAGTTTTCTGGCAAATTCTACCAAACACTTAAAAAAGAAATAATACCAATCATACACAATCTCTTCCAGAAAATAGAAAAGGAGGGAACAACTACCAACTCTCTTTATGAAGTCAGCATTACCCTGATACCAAAACCTGACAAAGACATTACAAGGAAAGAAAACTATAGACCAATACCCTTCATGAAATTGGACATAAAAATTCTTAATAAAATATTATCAAATCAGATCCCGCAATATCCCGAAAGGATAATCCATCATGACCAATGGGATTTATCCTAGGAATGCAAGTCTGGTTCAACATTCAAAAATTAATCATTAAAATTCACCATATCAACAGATTAAAGAAGAAACACCATATTTCAACAGACTTGAAAAGAAACATTGAGGGCTTCCCTGGTGGCGCAGTAGCTGGGAGTCCGCCTGCAGGGGCCACGGGTTCGTGCCCTGTTCCAGGAGGATCCCACGTGCCGCGGAGCGGCTGGGTCCGTGAGCCATGGCCCGCTGAGCCTGCGCGTCCGGAGCCTGTTGCTCCGCAACGGGAGAGGCCGCCGCGGTGAGAGGCCCGCGTACCGCGAAAAAAAAAAAAAAAAAAAAAAAGATAAGCTCAACATCTACTCATGAAAAAAACTTTCAGCAAATCAGAAAGAGAAAGGAATTTCTTCAATCTCACAAAAGGTGTCTCTACAAAAACCCTATACCTAACATCATAATTAATGGTGAAATACTGAACGGTTTCCCTCTAAGATCAGGACCAAAGCGAGGGTATGCAGTGTCGTTACTCCTATTCAGTGCTGTACTGGAATAAGTATTGCCAGTAGAATAAGGCACGAAAAAAAAAATATACACAGATTGGAAAGGAAGATATAAAACTTCTTCTGTTCGCATTCAGCATGGCCTGAGTTTCCCTATTTACGAAGGTGGGGTTTTTTGTTGTTTTATTAAAAAAAATTCCTTTTTAATATATATTAAAAATTTTTTTTAAATTTTATTTATTTATTTTTGGCTACGTTGGGTCTTTGCTGCTGTGGGCAGGCTTTCGCTAGTTGTGGCGAGGGGGCGGCTACTCTTCGTGGTGGTGCGCGGGCTTCTCACTGGGGTGGTTTCTCTTGTTGCAGAGCAAGGGCTCTAGGTGCACGGGCTTCAGTAGTTGTGGCACGCGGGCTCAGTAGTTGTGGTGCACGTGCCCAGCCGCACGGTGGTATGTGGGATCTTCCCGGACCGGGGCTCAAACCCGTGTCCCCTGCATTGGCAGGCGGATGCTTAACCACTGCGCCACCAGGGAAGCCCTGGTTTTCTTTTAGCTGACTAAATTCATGTAATGATCATAGGACCACTCGGTTTTTCTATTTCCATTATTTTCTATTTCTTCTTGAGCTGTTTCGTTTTGATGACTTATTTTACTAATTAGTTTTAAGAAATTTGCCTATTTCATCTAACTTCCTGTGTTTTTCAAATGTATAGGTATCTTGTTCATTTTAAATAGACGTTGGACATCCGTTAGTGCCTTTGTAGAGCCTAAGCGTCGTTATCTTAGAGTCTTTGCCAGAATGCTATGCAAACTTAATTTCTTCTTTCTCCCATTGCTTCCTGTGTTTTTCAAACATTAGTTTGGAGGCTGATTTGGAGTTGGAGGACTTGGGGTTTTGCTTTCACACTCTCTTCCTCCCTGACCAGCCCCTCGCCCCTAGTCCAGAATCAGGGCTTGAGGTGATGTTTACGGAGGGTCGTGACACAGGGGTCAAGCAGATCTAGTCCTGGAGGCAGAAGGCAGCTCGGCTGGGCTCCTCCCCTTGAGCTCTGGCGTCAGCCTCCCTCCGCCTCCCTCACTCCCATCTCCATGGCACGCAGCCCCTCTACAGGGCAACCTTGTGTGGGAGCTGCCCTGCTCTGTTCTTGTCTCCTTCTACAGACCTGTGTCGGGCCCCGCCTGGGCCGAGGTGCCTGCTCCCTGCAGGGCCTGCCAAGAGGCCGGACGCCCCACCCTGGCTTTGTGTCCCTCATTTCTGGAGAGGTTACCGCGTTTTTAACCCACCACGTGTGTTGGTTCACCTCCTCTGCGTGGCTTTTATCACCGGAGCAGTAGGATGAGAGAAGGGTGCACCCATGAGCTGTTTTGTACACCCTTTGGTTTGGAGTGCGATTTGCTCCCTGTGTCTGTCTTGGCTTCTCCAAACCAGAGTAGATAGGGTGGTCTGGCCCTGGAAACCAAAGCCTTTTACAATGTTTCCTGAGAAACACAGCCACTTTCCCCTGTGGTGAATCTGCCCCCTCCGACACTGAGATGCAGACATGGCCGTGGGTTTTGAAGTCACGTTTTTCTTCCCTCTACGTGTGTCTCTGCCTTTACGAATTTCGGCATGGGTGGCATGTCGAGACAGTGATAAGATCAGTGGCCTTCCTTCAGTTGCCCTCAGACTGAGGGCCTCCTGGTCAGTCTCCCTGGCCGCAGCTTAAATATCACTCCTGAGAGAAGACCCAGCCAGGTTTCCCCCTGCAGGCTCCCCCCCTGCACCCCATCTTTGCCTTGGTGGCCTTTGGTGGCCTTGCAGGGCAATGGCCATCGTCCGGAAGGCTGGCCCTTGGTGCCAGACCTGCTGGAGAGACCAATCCACCTCCATCAAATGGGGTTCTGGGTGTTTTGAGCCCAGACTCCCCCGGCCTGCTCACCATTGTGTGGCTCTGCCTCTGTCGGTGGGTAATGCCTGGAATAAGACCGAGTTGGTCCCCTTTCATCCACCGCTGGGCATCTGGCCGCACAAGTCTCGCTCTCTGAGGACCGCTTGCGGGCGCTCCCTGCGTCTCCAAAAGGAAGGCGAGGCATCTCCGACTCGGAGTGTGCGTGCCCCGGAGGTCCCTTTCAGGGGTCCAGGGTGACTTCCTGTTTGAAGATTCGCTAAGTTTATGGAATTTGAGAAACGCTCTGTTAATAAAGGCAGAAGTAACCTTTGACCCACCCTCCCCCCTTACATCCTGTAACAGGAAGCCAGCGATTCTGCCCCACCTACCAGAGGGGCAAGAAAACATCCCTGGGAGGAAGGCCGTTGCCTTTTCACCCCATCCTCTATCTGGAAAGTTCTGTGCCCTCTACCCTTGGGGGATGAGTAAGACAGCTGTGTGAGGCCTCAGGACTTTTAAAATAAGGCCCAGAGCACGGCACGGACAGGGGGCCGGGGATGCCCCTCTCTCAGGGGTGCCCATTAGGAGATGGGGAAGCTGGTGGATCGGCAGGGGGCGCCCAGGAATACCTGTCTGGAAGGAAGCCCAATTCTCTACCAGGGCGAGGCGGGGGAGAGGCCATCAATTTGAGAGTTTTATTTACTTTGAACTACTCAGGCAAGCAGACACATTATTTAGGGACTAGAATAAAAAGCCATTCACTTTACTTCAATTGACCGTTTAGTTGAATCTGTGTGTTACTGCAGGTAATCACTCCAGTAATGACGTGCTATAATCCCCACTGACTGGGAGCTATAGCCCCGGCTCGGTATTAATGCCGTGCACTGCCTATACTAATTACCCGTGCGTTCCCATGGTTATTTGCGTGGACGCCATGTTAACACGACACCCTGGAAACATAAAGCAGTAACGGAGTTTGAATTAAATCTTTGTGTTCGCTTAGAGCTAAAAGTGCATTTCACATCAAGTAATCATGAATAAAATGAGATCATCTTGGTGGCGTTGCCAGGAAGGCGATTTACCGAACGCAGAAAAGTGACTTTACCCTGCCCAAGAATTAGCGCTTCCCGAACGTTGTTGGGTTGCTAGGCGACCCCGCAAGATGACATCACTCACACAACCGTGCTGCCCTCAGTGGCATCTCTCCATGTTTATAGCGCCTCCGTGGAGAGGGTGCGCATCATAGAAATGACATTATTTTTCTCCCTGATGATGGGTATGAACGGTGGTGGGCAGGATTCCGAGAGCCATGCAAAAAAAGAGAATTGGGGAACACCCGCGTGACTCTGTCTCGGGGCGAAAGATGCTTTATTTCCAGCAGGTTACAATAATGGGTACGAATGAAAAGGTGTGTGTCACTGTACATGTCTGAGAGCTGGGTCAGCGGTGGGTCCATCTTCTGTCTGTGAACAGGCAACGAGATGCGTGTACAGGTGTCGTGGAGGCAAAGAAGTGGAGGGGCCCCCGAGCTGGGAAGTGCGCCCCACCGCTGGCCCTGTTGGCCCCGGTTCCCTGCTCTAGCCTAGAACCAACACCAGGAGGGAAAAACCAGAGTGGGGACACGGCTGCCTTGCGTGGTGCTGAGCACCCCGTTGCGGGGGGCATCCAAGGGGAAGCTGGACAATGAGAGCAGAGAGGAAAAGGAGAGGTGGGAAGTCGAAGGGCATGTGGCTGGCCCGGCTGACCCCAGCAGTCTCCCCCAGTTGTCACGCGCTCCGGCTCTGCGGCCGTGTCTCGGTGCTCACTCCCAGCCGGGCTGGACACACGGTTGAGGCCTCTGGGAGCTCGAGGTCTGGGGTGGGCAGAGGTGAGCGGACCCCAGTGAGGAGTGACCTGGCCCCTCCCAGGGGAGGGCAGCGGGCGTCCTGGAGGGGCTTTAGAAGGTCGAGGCCGGAGCGCAGGCCTCCTGGGGAAGGATGGGGGGTGGACTTCACCTGAGGGCACTGGGGAGCCATGGGGGCTTCAGCAGAGGGAGGCACACAACTCAGGGGGAACGGTTGGATGAGTCTAGGCACCAAAACGCACCTGGTCTCAGGGTCGGGGCAGGACAGGTCCAAAGCCACCCTCACTCTTCCCTGGTCGTCAGCTTCCCTGCAACCGAGCTCACTCCCCTCCCTGCATCTCTTTGCAAAATTCTCCTCTTGGGCTTCCCTGGTGGCGCAGCGGTTGAGAGTCCGCCTGCCGATGCAGGGGACGCGGGTTCGTGCCCCGGTCCGGGAAGATCCCACATGCCGCGGAGCGGCTGGGCCCGTGAGCCATGGCCGCTGAGCCTGCGCGTCCGGAGCCTGTGCTCCGCAACGGGAGAGGCCACAGCAGTGAGAGGCCCGCGTACCACCAAAAAAAACCAACAACAAAAAAGACATGATAAAATTGTAGGTGAGGGCTTCCCTGGTGGCGCAGTGGTTGGGAGTCCGCCTGCCGATGCAGGGCACACGGGCTCGTGCCCCGGTCCGGGAAGATCCCACTATGCCGCGGAGCGGCTGGGCCCGTGAGCCATGGCCGCTGAGCCTGCGCGTCCGGAGCCTGTGCTCCGCAACGGGAGAGGCCACAACAGTGAGAGGCCCGTGTACCGCAAAAAAAAAAAAATTCTCCTCCTCACTTCCGGCTTCAATCAACGAGTCCGTCCTCAGAAAGGCTCTCATTCTCAGCCTTCCGGGCCGAAGCACGGGCCCCACCTGCCCTTCTCCTCCCTCTGGGCAGGGCCTTCTCTGTCTCCTGGGCTGGTCCTTCTGGCTCTTTCCCCCCTGGGAGCACCGGGACTCAGCCCCATCTAGGCCCCTTCCCCAGGACATCTCCCAGCCCTTTAAATGCCATCTATGTGGGGATGGCTCCTGGGCACCAGTCCACCCTGAGATCTAGAACTGTGTTCATCCAGCCACCCACTCAACGCCTCAACGTGTCAACGTCTTACAACCTTTTTTTAAATTTTCTTTTTAAAAATTAAACAAATTTTTAGAAATGTTTTGGCCGTGCCACACAGCCTGTGGAATTCTATTTCCCCAACCAGGGGTCGAACCCGTGCTCTCTGCGTTTGAAACGTGGAGTCTTAACCACTGGACCACCAGGGAAGTCCCGTATCTCTTACAACCTTGATTGTGAGATCACCTAGCAGCTCATAATTGGCATGTCCAAGCCAGAAGCCTGCTCTTCCCCGTGTCCGCCCGCCCCTTAAATGACAGCATCATCGTCCGTCAGGCCCCACTGACCCTGCCGCGCCCTGGTGGACACCCTGAGACACTGCCCAGCCATGCCCCTCCCTCCCACCCTAGGGCCTTTGCACCTGCTGTTCCCCACAGGAGCCGCTCCCTCCCTCCCTCAGCTCAAGGGGCCCACCCCTCCCTGCCGTTCTCAGTCCCTACCCCTGCTTGTCTGCTGTGTGACATCCATCACACTCACCAGAAACCACATTCTTTATTTACTTAGGAGACATCCATCTCCCTCCTTAGGGTGGAAATTCTGCCCTGCTCACGTCAAAATAGGAGCTGGTATGGTGGTGGCAGGTGAGATACCCAAGGTGGCCCAGAACATGCTGCCTTCTAGGGCTTGAACCCCTCAGCACCCAGGACAAAGTGCAGACAGCCATCTGGGATCGAACAGTGGCTCACTTCTTCCTTTACTGACTCAAGACCCTCAAACAAACAAAACAAACACCCAACTTCCACCCGCTGTCACCACGAGTTCATAAAACAAAGGACACCTAAACCCCTAGAAAGTGAAAGTCACATGAGGTCAGAATAGAGGATGGCCCATCACATGTCGTGTTCTTGTTGGTCACTGATGGTAAAAGACGTTGGCACCACCAGACCCCGGTCTGGGGACCCGGGCTTGTGAGGCTCTGGATCTAACTCAGTCTCCCAGAGGTCCCGGGAGTTGGGGTGACACCTGGGCCCCAGGCTGGCTGCTGTGGTGCTGGTCCTGATGCTGAGTGAGCCCACGGTCCTCAAGATGCCGCACAGCTGTGCACACGGTCCCAAGGCCTTCGGCAGCTAGAATGGGCATCCCTCGTGGATTTGGAAACTAAGCCCTGACACTGTCCCCTGTTTCATCACCATGTTGCCCATGAGCACATCAAGATCGACATTCATGGGCCTGAAATGCTTTCCAGGGGTGAAAGCAAACCCAGAAGTGCTGACTCTCCACTTTCTTTGTCCTATTTATATACAGCTTGAACACTCTCGGGCCAACTCTCTCCTAAAAACCTGTGTGGCTAATTATTTAGCAAGGAAGAACTTGGCACGCGTGGGCTTATACTCAGGGCCAAGATCCCCGGAACCCTTGCTGTGAGTGAGATGTTCCTACTGGATGTTCCTCGGGCCTGGGCCTCTGACCCACAGAGCAGGGCCACCTGCATGGGGACCCTCCCCCCTCTCCGGGACTTCCCGGGTGTCTCCTCACTGCGTCTCAGGCAAGCTGTCCTGCTCACGGGTGATGTCCGTCCCTCCCGGGACTCTGGTCCGTTGTCCTTCCTGCCACAAGCCAACCCAACCACATGGACAAACGGAGGCCTCCCTTGCTGGGGGCTGCCTGGGTTGGGCCGGGCGAGGTCCTTGGGTCCATGGCAACCACAGAAGCCTCGGAGGCAGAATAGGAGTTGAGACTGGCTTGGTGGACAGGAAGTCTTGGAAGTTTTGGAGCAGAGGTGCGGGTGAGCACTGTTCTGCTTCAGAAAGAGAACTGGGTTGGGTTTGTGCTGGGTGGGCCGGGGGCCAGGGCCCATGGATGGCTGGAGGAGGGTGGGGTGAGGGGTGAGGCCCCAGCTATGTCGTTAATGATCGTGGCTCCTTGCCATAGGGCATTTCTCCAGCCAGGCTCTGCACCCACTGCTTTACTGGCCTCGCCTCACAGAGAACATACCTTGGGGCACAGACACCCATTTTACAGATGAGGAAACTGAGGCTCAGAGAGGGGATGCCACTCAGGAGCTGGCCATTAGCAGAATCTGGGCTCCAGGGTCTAACTCAGGAGGTGGACCAGAGAATGGCCCCTGAGAGAGGACGCCAGAGGTGACCATGGAGGCGCCTGAAGGGGGCGGGGGCATTCTCAGAGGGGTGCAGGTGACCCGGGCTGGGACGTGGTCGCCATTCGTAGTGCCTTGGATTGGTAAGAAGGCTCTGAAAACAGGAGGAGAAGAAACACTCCCCATTCCTCCCTGCTTCCCTGCAGCACGGGGGGCTCACTCCTTCCTCTCCTCCGAGAGGTTCAGCCCCATCCCAGCCTCCTGCCTCCACTGGCTTCACACCCAGAGACCACCTGGCCAGGAGATGGAGGAGGATCAATGTCACTGCCGGTGTTCACCGCAGCAGCGTCCCCCAGCTACCCCTGCCCTCTGGGTCCTGAGATGGCCCCTGCTGGCCGGGTGAGGGTATGTCCCCTGGCAAAGGGGTGACTCGACTCTGTTAGTTCCTGCGGGCACCCGGCAGAAATTGTCAAAGGTGGGTCGTTCTGGACCAAACATACAGCCCACATACGGTGGACGCTGCCAAAACCCTGCGTTCCTCTACTGAACGGAGGCAGGGGTGTCCAAGGCCCACTTTATAAATTGCACCTGCCCTCTGCGTGGGGGACGATTAACAACCCTACAGGGCTCTGAACCTGCACGCATGGGGCTGGGGAGGCTGATGCCCTTGCAGCCTGGCCTTGGACTTGCCTTCTGGGACGGCTGCCAGCTGTGTCTGCAGTGAGGCTTTCTGTCCTCTGATGCTTGTTGACACCTGCCGCATGCCAGGTATCCTGGGGCTGGCGCAGTGTGGTGTCAACAGCCCGTTTCAAACTTCGCCTCTTGCAGGCTGCGGGCTCTTCCCAAGTAATTTCACCTATTGGAGTCTCGTTTCGCTCACCTTTAAGTGGGGAGGCCATCTGACTCAAAGCTGCCATGAGGTTCTTGAAGGTTACGGGGGAGATGTAGGCAGAGCAGCTGGCTCAGCCAGGCTGTGGGAGCCCTCGGTGAGTGACGGCTCACTTCCCTCCCCTCCCCCACCCTTGCCTTCCCTTTCCCCTTGGGCCCCAGGGAACAGGTGGGTGCCTGGTCTCCAGCTCCACTGTCGGGTGCAGTCTCACTGCGACCCCAAAGTTATCTAGTAGGTCAGCATTTTTGAGTAGCTGCTGCATGCAGTTTTCCAGGAGAAAGAAAGAATACAAAGGTGAGGCTCCAGGGACACGCCATCTTGGGGGAGAGGGTCAAACCATCCAAGCTTTCTTATAGAAGTGGGAGCACATGCTGTGTGGGTGAGGGTCCCCAAAGGGATACAGAGGGATGTGGAATGTGAGTACTGGTAGACAAGGAAGGTTCCCTGGAGGTGGCAGGTGCCAATTTAACCCTTCATGCCTCATTGCTCCCATCAGGAAAATGGGACTAGACTTCCATGCCTTTCTAAAAAAGACTAGGAAATAATAGGAATTATTATTCTATTATTCCACTCTCGGCACAGTGGTTAAGAATCCGTCTGCCAATGCGGGGAACGTGGGTTTAAGCCCTGGTCCAGGAAGATCCCACGTGCCACGGAGCAACTAAGCCCGTGAGCCACAACAACTGAGCCTGCACTCTAGAGCCCGCGAGCCACGACTACTGAGCCCGTGTGACACAACTACTGAAGCCCACACGCCTAGAGCCTGTGCTCCGCAACAAGAGAAGCCGCCGCAATGAGAAGCCTGCACACCGCAACGAAGAGCAGCCCCCGATCGCCGCAACTAGAGAAAAGCGTGCGCGCAGCAACGAAGACCCAACACAGCCAAAAATAAATAAATAAAATAAATGAATAAATAAATAAATTTATTAAAAAAACAAAAAAACAAATAAGGCAGTGAAAGGTGGGAGGTGTTTACCCTCACGGTCAGTGTGATGATTAAGGGCATGGATTCTGGGACTCATTATCTGGGTTTGCATCCTGAACCCCCGGCTTGGGAGCTGTGTGACCTTGGGAAAGTCACTTTATCTCTCTGTGCCTCTGTGTTCTGGTCTGAAAAATGGGGCTGATGATAGCTTCTGCCTCCCGGGGTCGCTGTGAGCGTTAGAGTGTCACAGACATATGGCCCTTAGGGAGTTCAGGCCCCCAAGGAGGACCCGGGCCTGTCGACCGTCATCACTGAGTGTTTTGTTTTCTCTCTCTCTGCTCTCAGAGCGGGACTGACTGTCCCCAAGGAAGCCACTCTGGTGTATTCCCACTCAGGGAGTGACAAGGAGGTAGCGAGCCATCAGGACGGTGGCCCTTCTGAGCTATGCTTGGAGCAGGTGAACAAGGCTGGGCTGGGAATCCCCCCTGGGCCACACCAGGGTCCGCCTGGGGTCGCTGTGCCTTGCGCGTGCTTGCAAGGAGGTGGGCACCTGGGGCGCCTTTTGTGAGGGAAGGAGGGCAGGGAGCCTCCCCAGCTTGGGCCCTGCCCTTGACTTTGGTGCTTGGATTCTTTTTTTTTTTCTTTTTTTTAAAGAAGATGTTGGGGGCAGGAGTTTATTAATTAATTAATTAATTTTTGCTGTGTTGGGTCTTCGTTTCTGTGCGAGGGCTTTCTCTAGTTGCGGTGAGCGGGAGCCACTCTTCATCGCGGTGCGCAGGCCTCTCACGATCGCGGCCTTTCTTTTTGCGGAGCACGGGCTCCAGACGCGCAGGCTCAGTAGTTGTGGCTCACGGGCCCAGCCACTCTGCGGCATGTGGGATCCTCCCAGACCTGGGCACGAACCCGTATCCCCTGCATCAGCAGGCAGATTCTCAACCACTGCGCCACCAGGGAAGCCCTGGTGCTTGGATTCTATGTAGGCCTGGAGGTGGGTGCAGACAGACCAGGGCGGGGGTGCTCTGCTGGGTTAGGCGTCCCCTGCCTGGGGGAGCTGTCCGCCCAGAAGGGCCGGCGTGGTTCAGAGTGGGGAGATGACGGAGCGGGGCCTGGCGCTGAGCCCCATCTCCTGGGAAAAAGCTCACAGGCACAGCTCTGGGTGTGAGTGGGCCCACCCCCGGCCCAGGCGGAGGGTCTACACCCCGGCTGTGTGTGCTCCTTTTGCGGCATGATATTGGGGTGGGGGGCGTCACTTCAGCCTCCTCCTCTGAAAATGGGGTGAATGGCAGCCCTGGTTCACGGGGTGCTCTGGTGACAGGGAAGACACACAGTAGGTGCTTCAGTGAAGCCGTCAGTTCTTACTGGGGGAGCCAGAGGGGGGCCGAGCTATTGGAGACAGGGAAACTGGGGCCGGGGCATGGATGTTGGAGTGGGCACCTTGGCCCAGGCTGGATGGAGCGTCCCTTTGTCCCGGTGCAGTGAGGACACACCCCCGCGGGCTCCTCCGCACTCCCATGACAGATGTTCACAGCCTTCCTCCCCACCCTGCCCTCCGCTGGGGGCCTGCAGCTGCTTGTCACAGCTAGGACCCAAGGTCCCTGGCGCTGGGGATCTTGGTCTCTTCGGGGGTCCCCGAGCCCCACCATGAGGGCGCCAGCGTGGCCGGGCGGCCTGAAGTGGGAGCAGGGTGGCCTGCAGTCGGCGTGGACAGATGGACAGAGGGCAGCCGCACAGAGCCCACCCCCTCTCTACCCGCCCCAAGCCACAGCCGTTCCCTAACTCCTGATTTTTCATTAAAACGGCAATGGGCTCCGAGCCACCAAGGTCACGGGGCTGCCAGGGGAGCTGAATGCGGGCCATTACGCTGGCCGCTAATGTCCCTGCGGCCACGGTGGGCGCAATCAAGCACCAGGGACACTCCAATTTCCGCCTGTCCTGCAGTGATCGTATCAGGGCCTGAGTGATCTCTTCTCTGGACGGCGGCGGAGAGGCACCCAGTGGCCGTCCAGCCCCACCGTCCCTCCCTTGGGAACAAAGGGATGCATGGCTGGCCGGAGGGGCTGAGGAACGGCTGCAGGGGCCTCTCCCCGCATCCCTCCCTCACCTGAGTCGAGTTCGTGCTCAGTTCTTCGGCTGCCGGGAAACATCATTCATTCCATCCTCTTCCAGTTGGAGGGGCTGGGTGAGGGCGGGCACAGCCTCTGTGCGCTGCCCCCGCGTGCCGCTCACGCGAGGAGGTGGTGGAGGTGGGAGGGGTGCAGAGGGGGAAGCAGCCCACCCTCAGGCACCCTCAGGACCCCAGGTCCCATTTGTAGAAGGCCCGAGACTCCAGGTGGCCTCGTAGCAACGCTGACTTGCCAAGTGCAGGGGCGTGCGGCGGCGGGGGTCCGATGGCCCCGGGTGAGTACCAGCCGGAGACTCGGGGTCCCCAAGCCTCACCACCGCCCAGGGATCCTCATGATTGCCCAGATGTCAGCAAACAGTGGCCCCAGGGCTCTGTTCCAGAGCTGGTGGCCGTGAAGCCTGCTCTGAGCTGAGAAGCAACTTTTTAGAACTTGGTTAAGCAAAAACTAGAAACAGCCGAAGGTCCTTCGTCTGGGGAGCAGATCACCTGGGGCCATGCCTGCGTGGAGAGCTACCGAGCCGCGCAGAGGCTGCAGCACCAGGGCGAGCCTCGGGTGCGCCGCGTGGCTCCAAAGGCCACGTGCTTTCCGGTTCCACTCACATGGCCGCGCCACAGGCGCAGGAAGCAGTCGACCGCTGCCAGCAGCTGCAGTGGGGGTGGGCTGACAGCGAAGGGGCACAGGGGAGTTGGCGGGGGATGGCACGAGCTAGAGATCTCCATGCTTATGTGACCGCACACGCTTGTCAGGACTCTCAGGAGTGTGTACGAGGAAGGGGGAGTGAATTACACCCGAACAAAACAATGAAAAGGATTTTTCCCCCTTGTACCAGACACAGTCGGCACCTGGGATGGGTCCAGGCCGCCGCGCTGCTCAGAAACCAGTGACAACCCGAAAAGGGCCTGTGCCATCGTCCTTTGGTCCCTTTGCCCCTTTCTGGGCCTGGAGCCGCACTGCTCCTTGTGAGGCTGGGAAGGGCTTCTGGGGCAAGGGCGGCCTGGCTGCCATGGGGGGCAGGAAGGGGGCCCCAGGCCCCACGACCCCCTACCTCCTGGTCCGGATCTCAAAGCCTCTCAGCTCCTGGGCTTTCTTTCCAGTCAGATGGCTGGGAAGACAACAGGCTAATGAAGCACCAGGAGTTCTCTTGGGGAGGCGGGCTCCCATTTGCCCCTCCATCACGATAACTGAGATTATAGACGCTCCCGGGAGGGGTCGCTCCCTTATTTCCCCCAAAGGAAGGCCGGCCCTCTCCCTGCCTCGGCCTCCCCCCAGAGCCCTGGGCGGGTGGGCCACGGCCCCTTCATCTCTCCCTCTCGCCCTGACAGCCCCCTGGGGGAATTCTGTGATGCAGAAAATAGTTCCTGGGAGTGGGGCTCCCTCCCTCCCTCCCTGGAGTCATGAAGCTTCACCGGGGCCCAGACAACACACAGCTACTTACATGAGGGTCCTGCGTCTTCAATATTGTATTATGCCATTGGCCAGGTTAGCCTGGCCACCTGTAACTGAGTTACTTCCCCCTGAAAGGGGATGGGGAGCCCCCACTAGCCTCTCTTGAGGAAAGGGAGACTCTTACTTCCTCATGGCTCATTTCGTGGCAACACACATTTGATGAGCACCCACTGTGTGCTGGCTCCGTGCGGAGGGACCCAGGCTGGGGAGTGGTGAGGTGGACACACAGACACTCTCACGCTGTCACGGGAGCATGAGGCCGAAGGAGGTAGCCTCTTTCCCGTGTCTGTGTGCTTGGGTCTGGGTGCGTCTGGGATGTTCCCATTTCACAGATGAGAAAACTGAGGCCTGGAGAGTGCAGGGAATTCACCCAAGCTGGGACTGGACGCAGTCTGTGCTGCTCAGGTTCTCCATCCACCCCCTGCTCAGGTCACTTCCCAGACCAGGTGTGTCAGCATCCCGGGCCAGGCCCTGGGGACCAGCGTGTTGTGATGCTCCCAGACGATTTGGTGGGCAGCCTGGACACTGGGTTGACCTGTTCTCCCTCGTCAGACCCGTCCCTTTACTGTTTGATATAAAAATCATAGGAGATATAACTCATCTCACACATAATTTCAAAAAAATATCAATATAATGTCCCGACTGTGACATAAAGGAGGAATAGCAGGGAAATCATTGATAATAAGATAACCTGTGTTTCAATATGTAGACACCAGCCCGTCTCCTGTAGGAGCTGCAGGAAGTCCCCACACCAGCCACAGCCGAGGATGCAGTAGACACAGGTGAGGTGTGTGGGCCTCCAGCACCTGCAGGTGTGTCTGTCTGTGACGTGATTATCCCAGATGGTAAATTCCAAATGGAACAAGGCACATGGACTTCAACTTACAGGTGGACACTTTCCTGAAAAGTTCGGCAATTGCTAAATACACACAAAGGAGGCTCAGGGCTCCCTTTGTATATGCTTGTAGCTCGGGTCATGTACCTGAATGTCTGGTGAGACCTTTAGAAGTTGTGTGTAGTTACCTAAGGGGAAAAGGTGTGTGTGTGGGGGATACATTAGGAGTTTGGGATTAACATATACACACTAGTATATATAAAATTGATCATCAACAAGGACCTACTGTATAGCACAGGGAACTCTACTCAATATTCTGTACTAACCTATATGGGAAAAGAAACTGAAAAAGAA
Source organism: Inia geoffrensis (assembly GCA_036417435.1). Lineage (NCBI taxonomy): Eukaryota > Metazoa > Chordata > Mammalia > Artiodactyla > Iniidae > Inia > Inia geoffrensis. Next base: position 114,753,868 of record CM070906.1, on the reverse strand, counting down.
TGGGTATATGTGCATGTCTAACTGAATCACTTTGCTCTACACCTAAAACTAACACAACATTGTAAGTCAACTATACTCCAATATAAAATAAAAATTAAATTAAAAAGAAAGAGAGAAAAAAGAAATTGTGTGTGACTTGGAGCAGTGTGGTCAGTGGAGCTGGTCTGTGCGATGGTGGGCCCTTGTTTACTGAATGTCAAGGGCGTCTCTCCCTCACCACGGTCATTGAGACACCCCCAAAACAGCCTTTCCTGGATTTCCAAAATGCCCCTTGGAGGTGGAGCCACTTAGCTTTTTTTTTTCACGGTACGCGGGCCTCTCACTGTTGTGGCCTCTCCCGTTGTGGAGCACAGGCTCCGGACGCGCGGGCTCAGCGGCCATGGCTCACGGGCCCAGCCGCTCCGCGGCATGTGGGATCCTCCCGGACCGGGGCACGAACCCCGTGTCCCCTGCATCGGCAGGCGGACTCTCAACCACTGCGCCACCAGGGAAGCCCCCACTTAGCTTTTAACCATCATGATGGACCCCTGTGACAATAAATGCTCTGGCGACTGAACAGAGGACATCTTCACTTGCTCGGGGGGGCTTGGCGGGTCAACAGAATGACCAGCAAAGTATCCACAGGTCCATAGAGCAGAGGCATCAGCACTGGTAGATCACAGAGAGGCCAGGGCTGGGACCAGGGTAAGGAGAGCAAGGTGCTCATCCCAGGCTCTAGGAAGCTCCGTCATCGAGAGAAATACGGCTTTAATGCAATATTCTTTTTTTTTTTTTAACATCTTTATTGGGGTATAATTGCTTTACAATGGTGTGTTAGTTTCTGCTTTAAAACAAAGTAAATCAGTTATACATATACATATATCCCCATCTCTCCTCCCTCTTGCATCTCCCTCCCTCCCACCCTCCCTATCCCACCCCTCCATGCGGTCACAAGGCACCGAGCTGATCTCCCTGTGCTCTGAGGCTGCTTCCGATTAGCTATCTACCTTACGTTTGTTAGTATATATATGTCCATGCCCCTCTCTCGCCCTATCACAGCTCACCCCTCCTCCTCCCCATATCCTCAAGTCCGTTCTCCAGTAGGTCTGTGTCTTTATTCCTGTCTTACCCCTAGGTTCTTCATGACATTTTTTTCCCTTAAATTCCATATATATGTGTTAGTATACGGTATTTGTCTTTCTCTTTCTGACTTACTTCACTCTGTATGACAGACTCTAGGTCTTTAATGCAATACTCTTAAAAATCAAAATTAACGCAAAAAGGCCACAGTGAATCAAATAGCCAGTTCTTAAATACAGAGGGTCAGTGTCACTGCCTTTTCCTGTCACTTCTGGCTCCGATGTGGCCGGGCAGGCTGCTGTTGGGGGCGCTTAGCTCTGAAGGGATCACCCCTGGGCAGGGGGTTCATGTGCTTGGTGTGGGCCCACTGAGCCCTGCCGCAGGCGCTCGAGCCTTCCCAGTCCTTCACGGCCATGCTGCCAGGGGCCTCACTTCGTCTGACAGACCCAGAACCCAGTGACCTTGGCTGGGAGGAGGGAGTCTGTTTGGGTTACCTGGTTGATGGAGACTTAGTGGAAGGTGCGGGGCTTCGGCCCTCAAGAGCGTCCGGGTGCTCAGTGACTCCACGCATAAAGCGACACATCTCTGATGCTGTTACTGAGACAGCTGCGCTGGGCTGGGTGGTGCAGGCCCATTTTGGGGGCTTTGCAGCCTCCTGGCCCCTCAGGAGGGCACCGAGGAGGGAGGCCCCCTTGCTGCGTGGGGTGCCCCACGGAGCATAGGTGTCAGGTGTGCTTGGCCAGCTGGCCACACCCAGGCCAGTGAAATCCAGGTCTGGGCGGGGGTGAGGCATGACTGTTTTTAAATCTCCCCTGGGGCTTCCCTGGTGGTCCAGTGGCTAAAGCTCTGTGCTCCCAATGTAGGGGGCCCGGGTTCGATCCCGGGTCAGGGAACTAGATCCCGCATGCTGCAACTAAAGATCCCGCACACCACAGCTAAAGATCCCGCGTGCAGCCACGCAGATCCTGTGTGCCACAACTAAGACCCGACACAACGAAATAAATATTTTTTAAAACTAAAAAATAATAAGATGTCTCCAGGACTGAAAGCCAGTCAGGACCTTACCTGGCCCGTGGACCTCTGAGTCTGTGGTAACATATTGTTTCAGTGTGGGCGTCATCACTGCTCTCCATCCGTCCCCTTCCCGGGAGATCATGAACAGTGTGGTAAGCAGAGCGGCTTGTTATATTTTACATCTATTCCTTTCAAAAAACCAGACAGAGAAAGACAAATGCCATGTGATATCACTTATCTGTGGAATCTAAAGAAATGATACAAATGAACTTATTTATGAAATAGAAACAGACTCACGGACTTAGAAAACAAATTTGTAGTTACCAAAGGGGAAAGGGGGTAGGGGAGGGATAAATTAGGAGTCTGGGATAAACATATACACACTACTATACATAAAATAGATGAACAACAAGGACCTACCGTATAACAAGGAGAACTAAGCTCAGTATCTTGTAGTAACCTATAAGGGGAAAGAAACTGAAAAAGAATACGTGTGTGTGTGTGTGTGTGTGTGTGTGTGTAACTGAATCACTTGGCTGCACACCTGAAACCAACGCAACATTGCACACCAACTATAGTTCGATTTAAAAAAGAAGTAAAAAAAAGAACAGAACCTCCAACCCCAAATGCCTTCACCACCTGTGCTATCCTCTGTTGGAAAGTTGTCATTCAGGATTAGCAGGATTACGCCCATTTCACACACCGGGCGGGCACTAACGTTCTTGGAGTCTTCACCCGTGCCGGAACTTCCCAGGTGTGTGTGTTTTCAGTGTCCAAACCTGGAAGCCAAGGGGCAGAGGAGCAAAGCCCCGGGCCTCTTGCCGGGAAGGGTGAGTCACAGCTGGAGCCTGGGTCCCCGCCCCCACCCCACCCTGGCTGGGACCCCCTCTGCTCTTCAGGGTGAGACCTTTCCGTGCCCTTTCGACGTCACCGAGAGCCCGAGAGGACAGCTTCTCGCCGCGACGCCTGCTTAATCTGTCTGGCTGGACTTGCCGCCCCGTCTTCACCACGGTTATTGCATTTCGCGCCGAGTGGCTTGGGTTTACTGGGTTATTGGCTCATTTTTCATTTTGCATCTGTAGTAACCAGACTTGGAAATGAAGAGCAGAGCAGCACCTAAGCCTGACGACGGAGGACTGAGCCTGGACGCCTGGAAATCTGGAAAGGGCTTTTCACGGGCAGAGGCTCAGGGGACGGGGGGGCGGCTTCCGCCGAGGCTGACCTGGGGTCCAGCCCAGCGTGGCCTCGTGGGCCGGGGCCGCGTGGCCGCGGCCGTGGCTTTCCCGGCTGCAAAGTGGTAGGGTTAGACCCACCTTGAGAGCTTTACGGCGCATAGTAGGTATTCCATAAGCGCAGTTACGATGACTGCTGTTAAGATGTTACAGCGTTATTTGATAAGTCATAAAATAACGGAACTGTTTTATTTGGGGGCTCTCTTAGAAAACGTAAATACGAGAACGAACCATGACACAGCTGACCTGAGAATAGCTTCCTCTGCGATATTCAATTATCCTTCCCTCGCTCCCTCTCTCTCCTCCTGCAATTGGATTATTTCAGTGCCCTCGCAATGCACTTGTGCCAACACGTCGGAGGAGTTAACTGCAGCTCCTCTTGGTGGTGAGGGTGGTCTCAAGACCTCCTAAAAAATCCTTTCATTCCTGATATTCACAGGCAGGCAGAGTGATGGAAAAAGAGTGCTAGTCTGTGGATGTGTGTCATTCTGTCCATTTTATGGACAAGAAGGATTAAATAACGAGGCCAAGGTCACAATTCAGCAGCTGGGCTGGGATTCAAACTCAGGTGTCTGATCACAGAGTGTTTTCCGTTTCGGTATCCAGTCCTCATTCAACAAATATTTACCTCCCCCGGGGCTCAGCGCTTGGGAGATGCAGTGGGGAAGCTATTAGGCCCCACGGAGGCTGAGGCAGGAAATAAGCACAGATCAAATCACAGAACAGAATGACTGAAAAGCTGTTGAGGGCTTTGCGGAGGGGCCTGAAGGGGCCGCCTCAGTGGCCGGGGGGCTTCTGCTGGTGGGTGGTCTCAAGGAGGTGACCTAGAGATGGGATGGAGCCTGCAGGCTCTGGACAGAGGGGGCAGCGAAGGGCAGGGGGCCAGGGATGGCAAGCAGAGTCCCGCTGCTGTAAGGTCTCACCGCAGGCCTGTGAAGTGGATTTTGCGCTGTGCTTAAGCTGCCCACGGGGACTGGGTGCAGGGCCAGACAGTGTGTGGCTCCCGAGACGGGCCGTCCAGCCCCATCCTTCCGTGTCCAGGCCCCAGGGTCTTGGGCATCCGGATCTGATAAAACCCACTCCTTGGAGAAAATGGCAAGCCCACCTCAAGAAAAGCCAGGTGCTCTGCAAATTACTCTCCTTCCATCCGTGTGGGGTTATTACGAGAAGGAAGGGATTGCGGGCATTTTTCCGTAACACCTGCCTGCATTTCAAGGGGTCACTAACCCGTTACGGCATTTATGAATTTGAAGATTTGCAGATTCCTTGGCAGGTATGTTTCTTGCAGCCAAGCGACACTATAAATACTGGGCGGCTCCCAGCCTGGTCTGGGCAGACCTGGGCGCCCGTGGCAGCATGGTCTCCCTGAGCCCTGGGATCCCACCAGGCAGTGCTGTTGGGCTTGCTGAGCCTCGCCCGGCTGAATGCCCCCCATGGTCCTTGGGCACCTGAGTTCCGCATGACAAGTGTTGAGCCACCCTCTGAGCGTGGGTGCTTCCATGTGGCAGGAGGCACACGGCCTCTCTTTGTCCTTTCCCCTGGTGGCCAAAAGCCCACGGGGCTGTCCAGGGAGTGGGGCCTAGTGGGGAAAGCCCAGGGCCCACCATCGTGGCAGCCACATGTGGCTGGCGCCTTCTTCCATGGCTGCTGGGCCAGGCAGCCTTCTCTCCGGGCAGGGAGACTCACACCGGGGGCCTGGCCGCCTGGGGGGCGATCACAGCACAGAGAGCCACAGCCCCGGGCTCCCTCTCCCCGGCCCCGGGGGTGGAATTAGGATGGGAAGTCTGGGAGGAATCCAGCCAGGAGAGTGAGCATGGCCAGGGAGGTGGAGCAGAACGCCCCCAAAGTGGGGGGGCAGGTGGGGCTCTGCCTCGGCCCCTGTGGGCTTCCCACTGCACAGGTCCCTGTGGCTCCCAGGCCAGGCGCTCCCCAGCAGGTGCAGCCAGTATGCCTGAGAGCTCGTCCTTCTCTCTTCCTAATGCACACCCCATACATTACCTTGCGTTTAGCATAGCCCTTCCAGCAGCCCCGGGACACGGGCATCTCCACCGCACCTCGTGGGGCAGCCAACCTGCGCCCGCCGTGCACCGCCCCCAACCCCGCCTGCCGTGTCTGGCCTCCGCTGGGCGCCGCCGGCTGGGCTCCAAGCTCCCAGGGCTGGACAGGGCGTGGCAGGGGTGGGGGGCACCGAGCAGCTCACTCTTCACGGGCTGAAGGGTGACAGGAGGCCCTGTGTCTGGGGGTCTGGCCCCAGCGAGCATCTCATGTGTCATGTTTGTCAATATAAATTTAAGAAATGTTTTTTTTTTTTTTTTTTTTATCGAGGTGAAATTCACATACCATAAAATTAACCATTTCCAAGGGGACAATCCAGTGACATTTAGCCCATTCACACTGTTGTGCAACCACCGCCTCTCTGGTTCCAAAACATTGCCGTTACCCCAGAAGGAAACCCCTCCCCCTCCCCCAGCCCTTGGCAGCCACCAATCATCTGCTTTCAGTCTCTGAGGATTTACTCATGCTGATGCGTTATAGAAAAGGACTTGTACCACACGTGACCTTTCGTGTCCACCGTCTTTTACTCAGCATGATGCTTCTGAGGTTGCTCCGCATTGTTTTCCCAAATTTCCTTCTTTTTGATAATGTGTCTGAGGCACCAGCTTCTAGGCGGCATTCCACATACTTTATTTCCTTTTACCTTCACACTGACCCTAAGAGGTAGGTGCCATGTGATTCCCATTTGAAAGACAAGGAAACTGAGGCTCCCGGAGGTCCGGTGACATGCTGCCCAGTGGTGCAGCTGGGACTTTGGGTTCTCCTGTCCCTTGGACCCAGCCTCTGAATCCTGCACGTCCCTGGAGCCCCAGTCCCGCCTCTGCCTCTTCCCAGAAGCCTTCGGAAAGGCTGCCTGGGTGCAGAGCCCTGTTGCAGCTTAATCTGCCGAGGGCCAGTCCTCCCTGCGGTCAGTGAGCTTGTGTCCTTGTGGGCCCCCCTGGACCATGCACACAGTAGGTGCTTTATAAATTACCAGGCAGTGATTCTTAGCGGGCTCCCCAGGTTTGGGCTGATCCTGGGACGTGGCCGTGGCCTGGATGGATTTCAATTCCTCAGTAGTCGCCAAGGGGTCCTGACGCCGGCTGGGGCGTCCCTTCGGTGAACTGTGGGCCAGCCGGTTTTTCAAACCTCTTTTCGACTTAAAGAAAACCACGTGTTTGGGAAATAGGATGCCACCAGGAGAGCCCAAATCTCTTACCTCTCTTCTAGAAAAATAGATCATTATTTCCCTTCCCTTTTCTTTCCACCCATAGCGGAGCAGATGTTAACTTTCCAATAAACGGGGCAAAAAATAGATGAGAGACATTTCGCAAACTATCGCTGTGCGGGCCAGAGTTATCACTCTGATTTCAACTGGGACTATAAAATTTTATGAGCTATTAAATTGTCCTCAAGCTCCTTTAATACACAAACTCGAGTGTCTGAGATTACCCATTAAGAAAAAGTGGGTTACATCAGGACAACTTTTACTACTAACACTCAATTGTGTTCAATCAATAAAACTTTTAACTAGCCACGTTGCTTTGGGCAGATTACGCGGGTCCTGCTGGGGACGGGCCAGCCAGTGGTCCTGGACACGTCCTCGAGTGCGGCCTTGGCTGGACAGCAGGGTTCTCAGCCAGGGCCTGTCGCCTTTGAGCCTTCCTGAAGGTCCTGCTTCCTGCCTGGGCGTCTGTGATCGCAAGGGTGGATTGAGCTGGGAGGTGAGGCTCAGGGGTCAGCATGTCACAGGGGTGCCCACCGAGGACTTGGCAGGGAGCCCAACAGCCAGGTTGGGTGGGAGGCTGTGCCTCTGGGCGTCTCACCTGGGAGAACTGGGGGCCCCTCGGGAGTGGAGCTGCCTCCTCTGGGGTCGACCCCCACCCCCCACCCCAGCCAGAGGACTGTGGGAAAGGAGCCATAGCTGCTCAGGTGGTGCCCCTAAATCCCGGCAGGACCCTAACCTCAAAAGCGGGGACGGAGGCCCAGGGAGGCACTGGTCACCGTCGGTCTATCTGACCTTCAATCCTCCCGCAGGGCTGTTTCCCTGTGTCTGGTCTGCGGCCCGCGGGGGCTGAGCGGCCCTGAGCTGGGCTGGTCAGAGGGGCTCTGAGGCCCGAGGGGCTGCCCGGTGGGACAGAGAGGGCAGGGCCAAGCTCGGGCAGAGGAAGATGGATGCTGAAGGGAGTAAACCCGAGCCTCTGGTCTGTTGTTCTGGCCGTGACCCTTCACCGCCTTGGTCTTCCCACCTGTAGAATGGGGTGAGAGCACCTGCTTCACGGTGGGTCCAGCGGACTAGATGGCCTCATGCCTACTGTACTTTAAAGTGCTCAGTACATGGTGGCTTGACCGAAAAAGAAATTAGATTCTGCAGAAAAAAGGGAGAGATTTGGTGAGTGACAGTGGAAAGAACTGGGTTGCTTGGCCTCCTGCCGGGAGAGCAGGGGCAGGGGCTGGTCGGTGGTTGCCTGGCCACCTGTGCACGACAGGGAGGGTGAGGCCAAGGCGTGTGGCCTTCGGGAGTCCTGGCGAGCTGGGGCAGGGACGGCGCGTCCCGTGGCCGGAGGGCATGTGTTGGGGCAGGTTTAAGACCCATCCTGCTGCGGGCGGCATCTGCTCCCCCAGGCCCGTGTGATGGGAGAGCGGTGGGTGGGGAGTGGGGGCAGAGGAGCGTGCGGCCAGGCCCCATTCTTGTTGGACAGGCGTCGGCTTGGGTCTTCCCTGTTTCCTGGGGGCAAAGAGGGACGCCTCGGGACAGTCCTGGGATGAGAACGGTCAGCCCTGAGCCACTGCGGCACCCGAGGCCTCGTTCCTGCCCCTCACACCCTGTGCACAAACCACGGGGTATGGGGGGCCAGGGACACCCGCCTTTCCTCCCTGCTCGGCAACCATTGTCCCCAAACCCCAGGCGCTCAGGGCCACCGGGAGGGCCTGCCTGGCGGCTGTCTGCAGGGCCAACCCTGGAATCCTAACCCATTGCAACAGTCCGCTTGGGCAATTCCCGCGGGGGTGAGCTCTTCTCGGAGCTTTGTCTCCCATCCAGCATCTGCATCCGTGCAGACACGTCTCCCTATCACTGTTTATGTGGCCGCCTCTAATCTCCCCTGGATGCCTCTGGAGCCCGCATCCGTCTCCGGCTGGGTTCTCTGCGGTGCTCTGGCCCTGAGGTCAGGGGGCCATTCCTCCCAGGCCTGCAGCCCAGCCACCGTGGTGCCTCCCGGCTGGGAGAGGGCCTGGGTCAGAGACTTCCCGGGGCGGCCCAGGCAGATGGGGCTGTGTCAGTTTGGGTTTTAGGGGGTGTCCCGGGGTTGGGGTCAGCATGCAGACCTGGGCAGGAAGGCAGGCCTGCTGCTGAGGAGAGTGCTCTGCCAGACGCCAATTAGCCTGGAACTCGGAGGCCTGTGGCCTCCCCGCCTGCCTGGTGATAGAGCATCAGATCCACTACCCACTACACCCCTTCCGTGGGACCCCTTTCTGATTCTTGAAGTCCCACGACCCAGGGATGCTTCCGGGGGTCAGAGGGCTCTCAGCCTCCCACTCTCAGCTGGGTTGGGAAAGAGAGGGGGTCTGGATTGCAGACCAGACCCCTGGGATCCTGACCTAACCCCGCCACCGACTTGAGAAAGAGACGGTCAAGCCACTGTCTCACTGTGGGCCTTGAGAAGGGAGGGGAGCAGGGGGGCACCCCCCAAGTTGAAATCCCAGGTCTTTCTCTGATCGAAAACTCCAGGCCTTTGGCTAAAGTTTGGACTTGTAGCAGCTCCAGGTAAATAGTGATGTGTTTCCAGGACAAATTCACCCAGCAGCCCACTTTTCAGCTCTTTCCACTCTAGTATGAATCAGCTTTCCGGACCCGCTTGGATGCAGAGCTGGGAGGGACCGGCACCAGTGTGTGGGGGGGCACTGTGATGAGGGGAGTGGGGCAGATTGGGAGGTGCCTCCTGGTGAAACTGGACATCCTGAGGGGCCCTGGGAGGAAGGCCCAGGAGGAAGAGGAGGTGGGAACCTTAATCTGGGGAGTGAAGTTGGGAAAGAGAGGCCGGCCCTTGGAGCAGAAGCCCGTGAATGATGAGACCTTCCATTCTGGGGAAATGGGGAGCCCAGGGGCGTTGTTTAGGGAGGGAGTGGTAGGCTAGCACTCACATTTCGGGAAGCTGATGCTAGCAGGGAGAGTGTGATGGCTGCAGGTAGGAGAGGTGGAGGAGGGGCCCTGAACTTTCCAGCGTCCACTGAACCCGGTGAGAAACACCCAGCAGTGAGAGCGAGGGTAGGGGACTTGGGCTCTCGCTGCCCTGTAGCGGAGGTGGCTGTTTGACTGGGTGGCTTTGCCATATAGAGCCACCCCCAAACCCTCTGTGTTCTCTTGGGGGCGGAGAAGACATCCGGCTGCCCCAGGGCTTCCGGAAGCTGCTCCGGGAACACCGGCTCTGTGAGATGCTGATGGGGTCCCGGGGGAAAGGGCCCCGGGGTAAGGAGGTCTCAGGAGCCCAGGTTCAAGTCGACCCACCTTTACTCAGCATCTCCTAGACGCCCACAGCCCCTGTGCTGGGTAGGCCTTTTGCCTCAAACGTGCACCACCCTGGGACCCCACGTGGCAGGGCCCTGCCAGGCGCCCCTGGGCAACGCGGATGGTGGCCCTTCTTGAACTCCTGGGGGTGGAGGGAGTGGGCACACCGGGCACCAGCAGGAAGGGAAGGCCTGGACCTGCCTGGGTGGTGGGTGCTCCTGTCCTTCCCACAGCGGAAGGGGACACCAGAAAGAGAACTAGGGCTTCTGAGGTTACTGGGGGTGCCGGGAGCCCCGTATGCACTTACTTCTGCTCGTCCTCGCGGCGCCCCTGGCAGGTCAGGGCAGCGACACCCGACAGAGTGCGACACTGAGGCTGGGAGGGGCGTGCGTGGTCCCCTGCCCAAGGCATCAGTCAGTCTCCTGACCCTCCCGCCTGCCCCAACTCCGTCTCCAGACAGACGGTCTCCTCCTCAAGGTGTTGCCCGGTGTCTGGGGCGGCTAGGAGGGATGGGCACCAGATTTCTGCCCCTCCCCATGCCCCTCCCCCCCCTGCCACCGGGCACTGTAATCTCTTCTTGGGCCTCCATGGCCTGGGTGCTGCTCCGTCTCTGGGGTGCCACTGGGTCCCCAGAGTGCCATCCTGTGCCCCTCTCTCCTCCCCCTCCGTGCTCAGCTCCCCATTTCCCTCTCTTCCCTCATCAGCCCCCCAGGGTCTTTTATTACAGGAGTTTCCTTAGGGGTCCCTGTGCCCCACAGCTTTAGTTTAAATAGGCCCTGGCTGGAGGCCGCCACGTGTCCACCACAGCAAGCTCTCTGTGCCTGGCGAGGCAAGGGTTTTGCTGGGCTTTTCAAGGGGTGCACGACTGGGAGTCCTGTGTTCTGGGTGCCTGTCCTACGGGGCCCCTCAGTGCTCTGCCGACCTGTCTGAGCCTGGGGCACCCTTTCCCTGCCCTCCAGAGGGAGGTGAGGACACTGGGGGCAGGAGAAAGGTCTCCAGGTCCAGTGTGACCCCGGGGGCACAGCCACCCAGAGGGAGCCTTCCGAGGCAGGAGTGGGGTTCCACCGACATCCGAGCCCAGCACAGAGCCTGGGGCTCCCTCCCCACTGGCAGAGTGACTGACCGCGCTGGGGTGTCCCTGCTGCTGAGACGTCCCCTGTCCTGGGCCCCAAGGAGGAGGACCCTGTTCCATCTGGACTCCTCCTTTCACGGATATGGGAAGGGAGGCCTGAGAGGAACTGAGGGGACCCTGTGCACCCTCCCCCCTGCAACCGCCTCTACACCCTCCCCCCAACCCCCTCTCACCACTGCACACGTCCCCTGCACACGGGCCGGGTGGGGAGGCTTTGTCCTTCCTCCCAGCCACCACCTCTGTGGGTGCCCCTCTCCCACCCCAGGACAGGATGGACATTGCATGCTCCCAAGAGCACCCACCTTCTTTCCGGCCTCACACCCCCCCCCCCACTCTCTCCCTGCCTCTTGGAGCTTGGGGGCCCCTGTTCCCACCTTCCTCCCTTCCCAGGCTGAAGGGTGAGAGACCAGCCCCTGATGCAGCCATTCAGTTCTTGCGAACGGGAGGAGACTCTGGGCTCAGGGACCCCATCCCTCTGTCCATCTACTGACTGTGTGGCTTGGAGGTTTTAGGTGCCGAGCTCCCGCGTGTGGCTTGGACGTGTTAGGTGCCGAGCTCCCGGGTTATGGGGACGAGAGGCAGTGCACGCCGGCCCCATGCAGGGGCAGCCCCTGCCTGGCGTCTGTGGCCTTCAAGGCAGCGACAGTACGAGCTGTGCAGACTCTGCCGGGAGACCCAGCCTGGCCCCCCGTGGAGCGCACAGCCTGGGAGCAAGACCGCGGCCCAGGGACTGGTCCCCGTGAGGCTGTCTTGGCAGCGCGGCCCTGTCACGGCTCCCACCCTGGGCTTTACCCCTTCCCTCTCTGGCTGGGACAATACTTTGTGCCTTTGTCACTTTCCTGACATGGGGGAGGGCACGCCAGGCGTTAGCAGCCCTCTCGGGGACGGGACCAATGCTGGACCTACAGGAGGGAGTTCTGAACGTGTGGCCCGAGGGGCACCAAGGACTGGGGACAGCTCGGGGTGTGTTACCCGCCCCCCCCATGCCCTTTGCTGCCTTAGCTTTCCTGGGCGGGGCGGCTGGAACAGAAACCGCGGTGTCTCCCTCTCTCCTGGGCACAATAGAAAGTGGCTTCATTTGGCCTGTGGTTTCTGAGTGGTTTGGCTCACAGGTACCCGGAGGCTCAGCCTGCCAGGGAGTCCCCCACCAGCAGAGGGTGGACAGGCTGGCAGCGCTGGCATTGGCTGGCCCTGCGCCCCCGCGGCCCCTCCCGGCTGCGCATTTCCCAAGGGGGCCTCCTGGCCGGGCTGCGTCCTGCTGCAGCCAGGGTGGATGATGGTCCTTGGCCTCGCGGGGCCGCCCCACGGGTTCGGGGAGGGATGCAGGACTCTAGCTCTTCCTGGCAACGCCGCTGAGATCGGAGGGGCAGCCAGTGATGAGCCCTGAGCCTCGGGACGTGCTCGAAACCCTTGGAGAGGAGCAGGCGGTGGGGGGACCCCTCCCTGGGCGCCGGCCCGGCCTGGGGGCACCAGCCTCTCAGGCAGGGAGGGGCGTAACCGTGGGGGCCACGCAAACAGGACATCGTGACCTTAGAGGGACATTCCCTCTGTGAGTTTCAGTTTTCTCCTGCCTCACAGGGTTTATTCGTTCACTAAACAGGCATTAATCGAGCACCTACTGTGTGCGGGTGCTCTTCTAGCTGGCCCTCCTGGTCTGTCCCCCCCCAGCCCCGTCCTCAGGCCTCACGCATTAACTGCTCCAGGAGCCTTTGCTCTCCTCCCCGAGGCCCCGCCACGGTCCCAAGGCCACTGTGTGTCTCTCCCGCAGTGCAGTGCGGCGTCTCCCGGCGGCCCAGGCCCTGGTTTGTGCCTGTCCCAGGGCTACCCGGGCCTGACTGGTGTGTTGACCCTCCAGGGCCCAGCCCTGAGTCGGGCCAGCTGCCAGGTCTCGAGGCTCCTGAGTGATGGGAAGGGAGGGTGGGCTCCGTGGTGGGGTGGGGGGAGGTGATTCCTCCCCAGGGTGAGGCTGAGGGCCCCGAGGCAGTCAGAGAACGGGGTCCCACCTGGCTGTTTTCCTCCCGCCCACGGTGCAGAGGTGGGACTGGGGCTGGGGGGGGCTGTGTTTCTCTGCTGAAGGCACCTTACCCCCAGCACACGGGCTCTCATCCAATCTGCACAACCGTCCTGGGAGGGAGGTGGTGTTCTGCCCATTTTACTGAGGAGGAAACTGAGCCCCAGGTCGACAGAGCAGGAGTGGCTGAGCTGGGCTGGATCCTGGTCTTTGCCAGGAAGGTCAGGCACATCCTCTAGCACCTGGGGGATGCCCCATGGGAGCTCCTATACCCTCAGCACCATCATTACTGCGTAAAACCCTCCTGGATAAGCCGAGAGACCAGCGCGTGAGCGAGCGGGTCCAGGCCCCAGAGCGTGCTTTCCCGCCAGGCTCACCTCTCTCCCACATCTCACTTTCGGACGCCAGGTCTCCCTTAATTAACTCCCTGGGGAGCGGGGCTCCCTGCTTCCTTCCAAGGGTGGCGCTAACCTGGGTCTCCTCCAGCTGGGTTCCTAGGGAAGAGGTGGGGCGAGCCGGGGAGCTGCTGTGTACTGCAGGCGAGCCACACGCACAGACACGGGAGCACGTCCACGGGCACGAAAACATCCACGGGCGTTTGTGTTCACTCCCAGAGGTGTGTATCGACATGCACTCTCCCGGCTCTGCATACATGCGGCCCCCATATTTGCACATGCAGGCCGTGGCCAGGAGCACAGGCACACAAGGTGACCCGTCACCACCCAGGCGCTCCCGGGGCCGGGCGGTGGGCCGCCCGGATGCCCTCCTCCCGCCCACGCTCCCCAACCCCCAGCAGCTGGCCCTTCTTTTGCAATTCTTGCATTTATTTCACAGTCCTTTATATCGGCAGAGGCTTTCAAAACACTCTAGGCTTGTTTACTGAGCTGTGCAGGAACACTTTGTCCCCTTTCCAACTCAGCCTTCCAGAAAGATCAGGAACGTGCCCATCTCTGGCGGGGCCAGCTGTGCGCTCTGCCAGGAGCCGCCCCCCTCTTCTTAAAGGGCCAGCTCGTCTCCCCCTCCGGGTGGGATGGTGTGCGCTTGGACCTGGGCCCGCTGACAGCCCCTCGCCCCCCAGGGGCTGCTGGCCCCCGACACTGGGTCCCTGGTGAAACGGAGCATTGAAACGTTGAGACTGGGAGCCAGCACAGGGGCGACTTGAAGGCTCCCCCGCCCCCGCTGACTTCTCAGACCATTGATTGTACTGTGGATGGAACAGGCCCCATTCTTATGATTACCTTGTAACCGAGATTTGGGAGGGACCCCTGCCTGGGTACCCCGCCTCAGCTGCTCCCTGAAACAGGGTTGGAGTAACAGGGACAGAGGGACTTTCTTTCCTGGTCCCCTCCGGAGGTCAATGTCTGCTGCCTCCCCCAGGGACTGTCAGCCCCCGCTGGCAGGGGCCAGGCACCCTCACTGTCCCCAGGACCCACCCTAGAGACAGCTGCAGAGGAGGTGCTGGAACTCAAGGGGGCAGCTGCTTGAACCTGGGTGCTGGGGGTCCTAGTATGAAAGGGAAGCAGAGCTGTCCTCTGGAGGGTGGGTGGGCCCCCTGGGGACAAGCTCCCCATTGCCCATCCTCCCCCACTTGGCTGTTGGTAATTTAAAGACTGACCTTTGTCTTGCTTCTTTCACATGGCCTCTCCCTGGAGACCCTTCCCCTGCCCATTGCCCCCTCCAGCACCTCCAGGTTCTAGCCTTGACAATGACCACCCTTTTACACCCAGAAACCCAGACCTGCTTCCCCAGGACCCACGACCTCCCGAGCTCGTGCATGGCCCATTTGGACGTCAACCTTGCTGGTGGATACGGCTCCATGCGGCTTGAAACAAACGAAGTTTGAGTCCACCTCACTCCTCTAAGGTCTGAGGAGGTTCTCCAGGGACACACACACATCAAGGAAGACAGACGGGAGAGGGGAAAGCAAAGCCCACGCTGGAGGGCAGGGTAGGGTGGGGAAGCAAGTAGAGGGACCGCGTGGTTGGCCCTGAATGCTATGCTGAGCTTCCTGGCAGCCAGGGCAAAAAGGGAGCTATGATGGAAGAGATGGTGTTTGTGATCAACAAGGGAGAAGTTTTTTATGACACTGTTTATAGAAGGGTCCTTCCGTCCAGGCCTGGACTGGCAGGTGCTCTGGGGAAGATACAGCCCACATTCCTTCCGAGGCTCTTGCCGAAAGCAGCTGTGAGAGGTGCCTGCCGAGGGTTCAGTTTGAGTATTTGCATTTCAGCAAGGGAGGAGCCTGGGAGCCCAGCCTCAGCGCAGGGAGTGAGAGCAGTGGTAAAGCTCCTAGCTGAGTGAGGGTTGGGAGGGGAAGCCCTCGAGGCAGAGGCTCTTGGGGGCCCTGAATTCGCAGAGCCTGGGTGTGCCGAGGCCCTGCACGGGGGTGAGGGGCCCTGGACAGGCAGAAGGTCACAGCGGTCATGTAGTTCTGGCCCACCTGGGGGCTACTGCAGGGACTGCTGGACCACCTACAAGATGTCAGTTCTCCACGGCCACAGGCAGGCCGGCTTCTGGCCCCAACCTGGAAGCTAGTTCACTGTGAGGCCTCAGAGAGCTCCTGCCCTCAGCCCTCAGTCCCTCAGCCCAGGTCCACTCTAAATCGTGCCCGGTGAGACAGCACTGCCTGCCCAGAGGGCCTCCCTCACCCCTCGCTCACCACTTCCTCCTTTCCGTGGGCCTCCCGCCCCACGCAGCTGGGAAGGGACGAGGTTCTTCCAGGGCTGCTTATGCGAGGGGGGACCAGCCCCGATGCGGCGTGCCCTTGCCTCCTTAGCCCACACTGTGACGCCAGGGACGCAAGGCCCAGACACTGGCCAGGGCCTCCTCCCCCTGGGCCTCCACTCCCCACTCGAGTCCTACACGCTCCACTTGCCCGCCTGCATCCTCACCGTGCTTTCCTCTTGTCTCTCGAGGCCATTTTCTCCGTAAAAAATTGCCCTGTGGCTTCACATTTGGAAAGGAAACAGCCGTGGCATGTGCCGGGCCGGTGCGGGATGGTCCCCAGACACTCTCACCCCCTCCCTTTCCCCGAAGGTCTGGGAGAGGCTCTGGGCTGGGCGGAGCCCCTAGTTCCCCAGCTATAGCTGGGCCTGATCCGTGGGTGCCGAAGACGCTGGGACAGAGGCAAAGGGTCTGCTCTGTTCTCTCACTGACGGGACCCGCTGTCCAGGTGCCCCGCCCCCTGGAGTGCCTGGTGTGCCTCCGGCCAGTCCTGGGAGAAGGGGGCTGCCCTGCCCAGCTCCAGGGGCCCTGATCAGTGTCGGTAGTTGAGAGCAGGACATCTGTGCAAGGAGCTGAGGAAACAAAAGCTTCCTGTGTCTGTGGGGAGCTGCCACCTGAACCCTCCGGCCGCTTGTCGGGGCTGGCATGGGCAGGGGGTGTGGGACCAGCGTAGCATCAACACAGGGGAGCTCTGGGGCCTCGGGTCAGACAGGTTTGTGCGGGCCAAGAGGCTGCCCCCCACTCCGGGCCTCGGTTTCCTCACTGGAAGGAGCAGTGCCTTGCCCAGCGGCGTCCAGTGTGGCGGCAGTCACTTATAGGAGGGCGCGAGTAAAGAGGCCAGCAGCGCCCTTGTTGGCGAAGTAGAGGACACGGAAAAGCACAGCCGACCCCAGAGGGCAAACCTCCATCCTCCTACTTGGGTGCCCGTGTTTGGGGCTCCAGGGCCGGTCTGGGGGGAGCAGAGGTGCTGCAACAGGCCTTCATGGCCAGAGGCAGGCCCTAATGGGGCAGTGCTGGGCGCCGTCCAGGCCACTGCACTTGGGGCTTCCTCCTGGTGCCGCTGGGCCTCCCGTATCCCAGCCAGGTGGCGCGGGCCTTTCGCCCCTGAGCCGGCTGGGCGCTGTTCCCCGACACGTTTCCAGGGTGGGGCGCCAGCAGGGATGCCCAGCTTCGGACCAGGCAAATGGATTCTTTCGGGGCCTGAAGAAAAATGGAAAAGCAGGGCCCCTCCTGACCCTTCGCCACCCCACAGGCTTCTCAAGGAAGGGTTAGTCTCTGCACCAGGGGACCCCGTTATGGGACCCAGGTTATGGGAGAGGGACTCTGTCTCCTCTGGCCCGGAGACCCCGGTGACCCCAAAAGTAAGCATCAAGGAGGAGGGATCCTCTGATGCACTGACCCGTAGGTTTCCTCATCTCTGCCTGGAAGGATGTGTCAGCTCCTAGTGGTCACTTGCCTCTGGCTGTCCCGTCCTGTCCTTCCCACTCTGCAGCCGGACGGATCTTTCTAGAATGCAGATCTGACTGTGTCCCTCAGGGCCTCCACGTCTTCCCCCCGCCCTCTGGAGGATGTGTGGGGGCCCCGGGGACCCCACCTGGGCTGCCTCCCTCTCCCTCTCCCCCCAGGCCTGCCGCCCACACCTCTGCACTCGGTGTAACGCCCGTCGGCAGCATCCCTGCCTTTGTCTGCCCAATGCACTGTGCGTTCCACTCCACCTCCGCGTCTAGCTCAGCTGTCACCCCCCCCACCCCGAGCTCCTGTCCCCGACGGAGGCCCTGCCCCCGTGCCCGCAGCCACTTCTCGCCCTGGAGGGCACCCGGGCCGCGCTTTCACTCTCCTCTCCCCTTTTACTCCACTTGCTGTGGCTCCCGGGGCCCAGGTGTCCGGGTGCCGGGCCGGCCGTCTGCTGCTTAGGCCTTCCTGCTGCAGCCTCGACCCCGCAGAGGGCAGAGGCAGTGGTCAGGGGACGTCAGGCCCGAGGTCCTGGGGGACTTGGGGCTCAACGTGGCCTGGAGAACCCCTGCGGCGTGGACACGTCCGCCTGCCTGTACCTCTTCGGACAAAGGCCACCCCGCGCCACGCCCAGACATGCCCCAGGCGAGGAGCCCGGCTCACCGGGACTGGCGAAGCCCCTTCCACTTTCCACCTGAACATGTTCTGGTTTCTGCTCGTCATGTGACAGAAGGGGCCCCCCACTCGCGGGAGGGCTGTGAGCTTTGGGGCCCCACTTCAGTTTGAATCCCACCTTCCCACTGTGCATGGTGGGACCTGGTACAGGCACCTCCCCCCTCTGAACCTCAGTTTTCCTCTCTGCAGTGTGGGGGCAGTCACTGGGGGAGGGGTGCCACCCACGGGGTTTGTGCAGGTTGGGCTGGGGCTCACTGTGGGTTCTCAGGCTGCTCGTGGCTTTGATGGACCTCTGCTGCAGGCGGAGCAGGGGGGACACACAGTCACGACCACAGCCCCTCGCCTGCTCACGTGCTGTCGTGGACCTTTCTGTGCTGGTGTGCTTTTGAAGTCTATGTGGGGTTAAACACAGGGTATTTGTGGGTGAGCCGGATGCCCCTCCAGCTGGGGGTGCCCTTCTCCTGTGTGGGCAGAGGCTGGGAGTGGGTGGCCTTGGGAGCTCCCCAGGTCGGGGGTGAGCCGACCCAATGAGCCAGGCCTGAGGGAGCAGCTGAGCTTAATTAGACCACAAACGGTGAGGAACTCCAGTCAAGGATCAAGGGAAAACTTCATTCCTACGGAGGCCGACAGCGTGGGTTTGATCTCCCTGCCCCATTCAGTTCAGACACGGTTAAGTAGGCACCTACTGTGTGCCAGGCTCGAATGGGCTCTGCATTGCCGAAGCGCGCGGTTCCATAGGGACGGCCCCAAGACGGGGGCCCAGGAGGCCAGCGAGTGCAGCGGGAAGGGAAAAGGGACTCTGCAGGGAAGCCACAACCTCCGCCCGGGGACCAAGGACAGCATCCCCAGTGCCGAGTCCTGGTGACAGCACGCGCCCCTGGTAGGACGGGGTGAGAAAGGCACCTCACCTCTGGGGTCTTCCTCTCAGTCCCGACCCCCACCCCAGGCTCACCATGAGAATCTCATCAGACAAAGCCCAACTAAGGGCCATCCTACAAAAACCTGGCAGGCCCTCCTCAAAACCGCTAAATTCACCGAAAACAAGGAAAGTCTGAGAAGCTGCCCCAGCCCAGGGGAGCCCAAGGGGATGCGATGACTGAGCGCCATGTGGGGTCCTGGATGGGGTCCTGGGACAGAGGAGGACATTAGGAGGAAAAGTAAGGAGATCTGAATAAAGAGTGTACTTCAGTTATTAATATTGGTTGATTACTTGTAGCCAACGCCCCACTCGGATGTAAGACGCTAATAATTAGGAAAACGGGGTAGCGAGGAGACGGGAACTCTGTACAACTGTCTCCATTTTGCTGCAAATCTTAAACTGTTCTAAAAAAAATAAAGTTTACTAACAAAAAGGAGGATCTAGAGCCAGGAACACAGAGGGAGGGGGGCGAGATACTGCAGCCCCATCATCAAACAGCTCGAGGCCCCAGCGAAGGCCGAGTTTCACTTCGCCTGACCCGGGAGGAGTCCCACCCGCATTTGCCTGTGGAATGCCTGCGGCTTGAGGAACCTCCACCAGCACTCTGACAGCCGGTTCTCTGAGCCGAGTTCCCTGAGGAGCCCCGGACAGGGCACTGGAGCCTCGTGATCAGCGGGCCCCCTCCCCAGTCCCAGCCCTTCCGGGTGGGCAGAAGGATGAGTGGCCGCCGCGGGGGTCAATCCTGCCCTGCCACACCCTCTCTTCTGTACTCCTGGGCTCAACAGGGGAGGGAGTGGATTGCACTTGAATTGGAATCTCAGGGGAGACCTTGGCAAGTGCCTGGCCGTTTAGCATTTTACCTGCATTCGCACATTGAATTCTCATGCCCTAGCCAGGCCAGTGTGACCGTCCCCACCTTACAGGTATGCAAATGCGCCGCAGTGGTGGCAGGGCTGGGAGCCCCAGCCAGGTCTCTCCAACTCAAAAGCCCAGACTCTTACCCAGCTCTCCACGCCTCTCTTGGCACGGACGGATGGCTGCAGAAACAGCATCTTTCCAGGTGCAGTGAAAAACCTGGTGGCCACCTGCCCGTGTGTTAACTGGGTCTTCTCCAAATCCTGGGGCTGGTGGAGCAGTGACACGGTGTAATTCATACACCATGACCTGCTCCAACTTATTTATTTATGTTTTAACAGTGAGCATGTATTTCTTTTATCATCAGAAAGAGTAGTTCCACTGGTGGAAGGTTGCTCGAGTCAGCCCAGGGTAGTGGGGAGGGAGAGAGCCCGTTTTCCATCCCCTCCCTGCAAGAGGGCTTCAGAAGTCCGCCCCCTGGAATTTCTGTTCTTTTCGGGAAGATTGAAACCCAACAAGAGCAACTTTGTCCCTGCAGGCTGGCTGCCTGAGCAGGCTCTCTGGGGCACGGGGCAGGAGGGGGTGTGATTCCCACACACCCATCCAAGAGGGATAAGGAGGGATAGAGCAACCTTGACTGAAGGAGTCGGTTCCCCTCCATCTGCAGGCTGCTCTTAACTGTCCTGAGTGGTTTCAAATTTCGTGTCTCCAGGCCATTTGATGACCCAGTGGCCCCTGGAGGTCAGCATTAGTGACCCACCCCGCCTTAGGGGCCGAGGAAGCCAGGACAAGGCAAGAGAGCACCCAGACTGGGGGGGGGGGGCGGGAAGCCTGGGTTCTAATCTCCGTCCTGCCGTAAACTTGCTGGGTGATGCTGGCTGAGAATATTCAATGTCGAAGGGAACTTAACAGTGGACTTGGCAATAAGTGACCTAGTTATCAGCTGCCAGGGACCAGGCAGGACGCCAGGGCCCATGTCAGGTGGCTCAACAGACAGAGTTTAGTATGGGGAACTAGTCCCAAAGGTGCAGGAAGGGGAGGACCCAGACAGGAGGGTGGGGCAACTCAGAGATTAGCACCCATAGGGACTGAGGGTGTTCCTGGGGTCCCCTATGACCCCCTGTGGAAGAAGGGTCCTCCTGGCAGGAGCTGAACCACAGAAGTGGGTGCTGTGACGCACGCCCAAATCCCCAGGTCAGACAGAGGTACCCGTTCTCCAAGCTGCTGGCCGTGTTGCCTGCTTATGTCTTGCAGCTAAGTGCTCCTCCAGAATTGCCTCGCCCAAAGTGGGGCTGCTTCACCCAGGTTTAAGTCTGCATCCGAGCCTGGTGGGCATATGGGAGCTCAAAGTCTCAGCCCCTTACCTTGACTGAGAAGAACGCTAAAGGGCTCTCCCAGCTCCAGAGCTTCCCATGAGGTCAACTGAGGCCTTTGTTGCAACCTTTCCTCTGCCCAGTCCCATATCCCTCACTCTCTCACAGGTTCTCTCCCCAGGAAGCCACCTGCCTGCAAATTTCCACCCTGGAGTCAGTTTCCTGGAGAAACTGACGGAGGGCTGTTGGTACGGGGAGTGGCACTAGGGAGAAAATTTCAAAATGGGATTTTGGAGCTGGGCAGTGGGTGATGGGTGAAGTAGGGACAGACCCTGGCGTGTGATAGTGGTGCGACCGTTAAAACTTTATCCACTGGGGAACTGGGTTGGGACACTGCACTGGTGGGTGGAATATCTCAAGTGTTTGAGATCTGGGGGAGAAGTAGTAATTATAAGGACTATGGAATTGGGTGGTATTACTGGCTGTTGTCAGTGGATGGGAGAAACACTGTGAGAGCCAGAGGGCGATCATTCATCAATTTAAGATTAAGTGTGGGGTGATGTCAGCAAAAGTTGTGGAGTGAGGAACTCTAAATTCTGCCCCTCTATAAAACAAAAAATGGGCAAAAACGATTAGCATCTACTGCACCCACCCCACCCCCCCGAACTCTGGAAATTAACCAAAGGCTTGCAGTAACCCAGGGAAGATTTTACTTAAGAGAAATGGCTGATTCTCAGTAAGAGCCGTTAATTCAATAGTCCCCCTCTCCCTGCCCTTTAGCTCAGCAGTAGCTGTGAAAATATCAGCCCATGTTCCCAATAGTGGTAAATGCAGAACAGACCTCATTCACAAAGAATCATGATTAAATATTTGTCCTGATTTGCCTTGTGTTCTCTGGAAGACCAGCTCAAAGGTTTGCTTGTATTTCACCTAACTCAGCATTGGCCTAGAGCTCAAGATGTGTACAGGGGCATTTGTTGAAAACATTAACTGACTGCTGCTGGAGGTGATAGGTAACAGTTGGGGGAAGCAATAGACTAATCACAAAGTTTCGGAGGAGAGGCTGGGAATGAGATGTCAGGGCTTTGGAAAGCTTGGACATATTCCTAGGAGTCTGAAGGGCTAAGGGCATATCCTCCGAAAAGACTCAGAAGGTCCTCGGCCCTCACCTCCTGCTGACACTGCCTATGCAGAGGCAGGAAGTGAAGGCTAAGGTAGAGTTAGAAACTGCCTAGCTTGGCATTGAAGGCTTGGGTCCAAACACACACAGAACCCCTTGGCAAAGACTGGAGGATTTTTCTGTTGTTCCAGGTCTTTAAGGAAATCTCTGTCCAATCAGTACCTGACCATAAGCTAACAAAACAGAGACTTTAGGGTCCACACAGGACAAATAATACAGACTTTACAGAATTAGTTCAGAAAAGTTACTTTTAAAAAACCCCAACAACTACAATAAGTAACACCAACAACAAACCTTGGGAAGGGGAGAGAATCTGGTTTCCAGAGTTGCCACATTATAATATTCAAAATGTCCAGTTTTCAATAAAAAATTACAAGGCATGCAAAGAAACAAGAAAGTATGGCTCATACACAGGAAAAAAAGGAAGTCCGTATAATCTGTCCCTGAGGAAGCCCAGACGTTGGACTTTTTAGACAAAGACTCTATATCGGCAACTTAAATACGTTTGATGAGGTAAAGGAAACTGTCTAAAGAACTAGAGGACAATGTTTCATCAAACTGAGAACATCAATAAAGAGATAGAAAATACAACAAAGAAACAAACAGAAAATTTGGAATTGAAAAGGGCGATAACTGAAATGAAAAAATCACTAGAGTAGATTTAAGGAAGCAGAAAGAATCAGCACACTTGAAGATAGGTCAACTGAGATTTTCCAGTCTGAGAAATAGAAAGAAAAAGGAATGAAGACAAATGAACAGAACCTCAGATACCTGTGGGACACCATCAAGCATACCAAAATATGCATAATGGGAGTTCCAGAAGGAGAGAAGAGAAAGAAAGAGGAAAGCGTCCTAAATTTGACAAGAAACATTATGTGTTTTACATCCAAGAAGCTCAAAGAACTCAAAGAGTTTCATACTCAGATACATCATATTCCAACTGTCAAGAGCTAAAGACAAAGAATCTTGAAAGCAGTAAGAGAGAAGTCATGCATCATGTACGAGCAATCCTCAATAAGATTAACAGATGCTGTATTTTTAGTTTGTAACTCCTTTTTAAAATATCTGACTTAGGGCTTCCCTGGTGGAACAGTGGTTGAGAGTCCGCCTACCAATGCCGGGGACGTGGGTTCGTGCCCTGGTCCGGGAAGATCCCACGTGCCATGGAGCGGCTGGGCCCGTGGGCCATGGCCGCTGGGCCTGCGCGTCCGGAGCCTGTGCTCCGCAACGGGAGAGGCCACAGCAGTGAGAGGCCCGCATACCGCAAAAGAAAAAAAAAATCTGACTTAAAAGATAACTGCATGAAGTAATAATTATAAATCTAGGCTGATGGGCACACAATGTATAAAGATGTAGTTTGGATGACGATAATAGCATAAAGGTAGGGGATGGAGTTAAGAAGAGCAAAGTTTTTGTGTACTATTGAAAATAAATTGTTATTCATCTGAACTAGCTTGTTATAAATTAAGATGTTAATTGTAATCCCTAGGGCAATGACAAGAAAATAACTCAAAAAACAGAGTAAAAGAAATTACAGTGGAATTTAAATAGTACACTAGAAAATATCTATTTAACACAAAAGTAGGCAGGGATGGAGGAACTGAGGACCAGAAAAGAGGTATAGAAACCAAATCACAAAATGACAGAAGTAATTCCTTTCTTATACGTAATTGTATTAAATGTAAATAGATTTAAACTCTTCAATTAAAAGGCAGAGATTAGCAAGCCAGATAAAATGACATGATCCAATGATGTGCTCTCTATGAAAGACTCACTTTAGAGCCAGACACGAATAGGTTGAAAGCAAAAGGATGGAGAAATATATTCCATGCAAACTGTGTTCAAAAGAGAGCTGGAGTGGCTACACTGGTATCAGACAAAATAGACATTAGTACAAAAACTGCTTTTAGAGACAAAAAAGGAGATAAAGTGGTAAAAGGGTCAATGCATGAAGAAGATTTGACAATTGTGGATATATATGCACCTGACAACAGAGCCCCAAATATATGAAACAAACAAACAAAAATGACAGAATTGAGAGAATTCAACTATAACAGTTGGAAACGTCAGTACTCCACTTTCAATAATGGATATAACAATTAGAAAATCGGCAAGGAAATTAAAAACCTCAACAAGACTATCTACCAAGGGAGCTTAACAGATATCTATAGAACACTCCATCCCCAAACAGCAAAATATACATTCTTCTCAAGTGCACATGGAACATTCTCCAGGACAGGCCATATATTATGGTATAAATAAGTCTCAGTACATTTAAAAAGATAGAAATCCTACAAAATATGTGCCCTGACTACAATGGAATGAAATTAGAAATTAATAACAGAAGGAAATTTGGAAAGTCAAATATGGGGGCATTAAGCAACACATTCTTAAATGACCAATGGATCAAAGAACAAGGAAATTAGAAAATGCTTTGAAGAGAATGAAAACAAAAACACAGCAAAGCAAAACAATAAGAGATATAATTAAAGCAGTGCTGAGGGAAATCTACAGCTGTAAATGTCTACCTTAAAAAGTATCTCAAATCAATAACCTCACCTTCCACCTGAAGAAACTAGAAAAAGAACAGGCTTTACAACAGAGGTCTGGCAGTGGACGGTCTGGTCGTGACTGTATCACACATTGTGCCCCAGCAGCAGCGGACCGGTAGAGAGATGGAGTAGCCTTACAAAGACACAGCTGACTCTGGCTTGGAGATATTACCCGTGGAGATGAGGTGCATCTTCTAGGATGTGTGATGCTGTGCCCCCAGTGGGCAGAGTCCTGGGTCTGGGAGCCAAGGATTTCAGTAGGAGGCGTCCCACACACCATCACTCCCCGTGACCTACTTGGGAAATTTGTATTCTCCATCCCCACAATCCCAGGCTCTGTGGTCCACAAGTGCTACCTCCCGGAAGGGAACACTTCCACCAGGGGACACCATAAGAATCTCATTAAACATGAGCTCACGCCTGCCACCCTGTCACTTCAGGCTCCTTTTTGCTGAGAGACCATCTTGGCAGGGGTAATTGACCTGCAGCATGAAGAGGCAATGGGGCTGCTTTTATACTCTAGGGCAGGAACGATACATTTAGCACCTGGGTGGTCCACTGGGGGCATCTCTTGGCATTTCTCCACCGAATTCTGAGAGTAAGTAGGTAAACCTGCAGCCACGGCCTAAGGAAGGCATAGCAACCAGGGCCTCAGGACCCTTGGGGATGTTCTGAGGGGCTGGACCAGCAGAGGAGCTATAGCCTGGGGTGTAAGAATCTAGAGGATGAAGAGGTGAGCCTCACCATCCAGCCTTGAGACCAGACGTAAGGACAGGGGCCTAGAGGGAAAAAAAATTATAGACTATATTCCTTTAAAAGGAAGCATTCTGCTCATCGAAAGACACAATCGGGAGATGAAAAGGCAAGCCCCAAAGCTGGAGAGTGTGTCTGCCATATATTCATCCAACAGAAGACCCACACCCAGGACCCAGAAAGAACTCCTACAAATCAGTAAGAAAAAGACAATCAGTAGAAAAATGGGCAGAATTCTTAAACAGGCCCTGTTTCCAATAGGATTTCCAAGTAGCCACTAGGCACATGAAAATTTCCCCAGGCTAATGGTTCATGTGGGAAACGCACACAAAACTCAAGTCAGGCACCACTGCACACCTACCACAAGGGCTAAAACTCAAGACACTGACAATAGCTCTTGCTGGCGAGGTTGTGGTGTGTGAGGAGTGATTCAACCACCCTGGAAAACCATTCGGTATCATCCGCAAGCTGGGTGCCCCCGTAGCCTAGACCCCAGCAATGCCCCCACTGAGTGTGTGGACTGGCCAGAAGAGGTGTACAAGAGGAGTCCCGTTTGTTCTGTTTGCACAAGAAGCTAGCAGCTGCCCGAACGTCCACTGTCAGAAGCATGGACACACCAACCATGTGTGCACATCCACGCCGCACATACAGCCCTGACGGTAACAAAGCACACACGCTACAAGCCACAACGTGGCTGCCTCCCGGATGGCGTGCTGAGCCCAAGGACGCAGGTGGGAAAGACCACATTCTGTCTGATTCCCCTTATGTGGATTTCAAAACAAGCAAACCTAACCTGTGACTTTGGAAGTCAGGACCGTGGTTACCGGGCGTGGGGGCTTGGGGGCTGGTGGTGCCGCGTTGATCTGTTTCGTGAGGACCCACAGAGGTGTTGCACTTTGGGGGTGCACTGCTCTGTGTGGTAAGGGGTGGCCAGGGTTATCCGCTCAGGGATCCACGCGCTTGTGCGCTCTCTCCGGTCCCTGGATTGCCCTCCAGTCTGTAATCAGTCCAAGCGGTCCTGGACCTGGCCGGTCTGGCTGGGCCTAATGCGTGCTTTCTGGCTTCTGGTCGGAGGTTTCCTGGCTTCAAGAGTCTCGTGATGAAAGACCCTGGTGGTCGCAGCTCCTTACCCCCTGTTCTGGGTAAGAACATCTTCCCCGCTGTAATGGGCTGAACCGTGTCTCCCTAATTCCACGTGCTGAAGCCTTGAGCAATGCCCTATGTGACTGTATTTGGAGATACAGCCTTTAGGGAGGTAATTAAAGTTAGATGAGTTTGGAAGGGTGAGGCCCTGATATGATGGAACTTGTGTCCCTAAAAGAAGAGGAAGAGACACCCAAGCTCTCTCTCTGTCCCCACAGACAAGAGGCCATGTGAGGAAGTGGACGGAAGGCAGCCACCTGCGAGCCAACAAGCGCGCTCTCCCCAGAACCCAGCCCCAACGGACCGCACCTTGATCCTGGAGCTCTAGCCTCCCAAACTGAGAAAATATATTTCTGTTGTTTAAGCCGCCCCGTCTGCGGTAGTTTGTTATGGCTGCCCAAGCAGACTAAGGCACCACCACCCAGGGGTTACCCTGCCTGGGAGGGCTGGGTGGACAGCCTCTGCTCCCACCTTGGCGTGGTGTAAGCACCCCCGCTCCACAAGGGCAGAGGGCAGTGGGTACAAGATTGGCCTCTGAGACCAAAGGTGCTGGATCTGAAGCTCAGCTCCTCCACTTGCTGGCCTCGCTATTCAGCCTCCTGGAGCCTCAGTCTTCCCTGCTGCCAAATGGGTCAATAGCACCCCAGCCTCCCGGCGCCTTCCGGGGAGCGTTGAACGCATGGGAAACACTCAGTAAGGGCAGGAGGCCATCTGCATCCTGTGGACGCAGCAGTCCAAGCCCTCCGGAGAGGCCCGGAGGAGGGGCAGGCATTGGTCTGGGAGATCATCCCTTATCACAAGGTCTAAGCTGCGATCAACTTCTGCCCTGGAATCGGGGGGAGGCAGTCATGAAATTTGCCCACTTTGGGGGAGAGAGCAAAAACTGTCCCGAGGAGAGCTACCAAGGAGCAGGGCAGACCCTTCCTGTCTCTCCATGTTTCTGAAAGAGGGCGTTTACAGCATTGTTGCTTTTTAACTAGGGTGAACATTTGAAGCACGATGAAGACTCCATCTCCCTGGCCAAGAGCGGGGCTTTCCACCCTGGCAGGACCCCGGGCTCCCAGCTCAGTGGGCACCGTCTGCACCCCTTCCTGATCTGGAGTCCTGCCCGCCCCTGGGACTCCCGTGGGCCCCCCTCACTGGCATCCAGCCCACCGGCGCTTCCTACCTCTCCTGCTTGCAGACCCTCGGGTGGTCTTCACCCCAGAGGGCCTGTGCCCCCATCCTTGCCTCCTGACCCTGGGCCCACGAAAGCTCACCGTGTTTCTCTTCCCTGCAGGTTGCTGGGTAGGTTCTGGAATTTTAGGTTTAATAACCACAAATCTGGGCTTTGGCGGAGTTGCTGCAAAGATCGTGTTCTGGATCTTTTCTGCCTCTGTATTTGAAGCCTAGACCGTGATTGGTTACCGCCTTGGTATCTTCCAACAGCAAATAAATTGATTAGAATCGCACCTCTCGGGGAGGTTGACAGAGATTATATTTGTGCACTGGGTGGAAGAGATGTCTCAAAATTTAATTATAACTTAAGTGTAAAATATGCCTCTTCTGCAGGAGTTTCTTGTCTCGCGCATAATTACTTCACTGCTCTCTCCCAATCGCCCCCTTACGACGCCTCTGTGTGCTGTGAGCGATTAATTTATAGGATGGTAATAGGCTAAAACAGTATTTCAAGTCATTTTGCCCAATGTAGCTTTTAAGGAGGGCTTGAGATAATAATTATTTAAAGACCCACTTTTATCACTTTGGAGTCGTTACCGCATTGTTCCTCCCGGGCCCTGGCGGCCTCGCTCTCCCCGCCCGCTGGACCCGTTTGTCCCTTAGCAGGTGCTCTGGGCCCCTGGCGATGGCCCTCATTTCGCAGCGGTGACAGTAGACAACGCGTGGGTCCCGGTCGGGAGTGGGGCGCCCTCGGAAGACGGAAGCCCAGCTCCGCTGCCTCCTTGTTAGCTAAGTTGGGGCAGAATTTATCGGCCCCTCGGGAGGCAAGGACTCTGCGGCCCAGCTGCGGGAGAAGACGCTTTGCTGCCCGCCCTAAGCCCGGGGGAGGGACGGTGCCTCAGGCAGAGGGCGGAGGGCTGGGCTTGGGGGCGAGCCCGCTGCTGCGGAGGTTACTCTATTTTTATGGCTCAGCCACGGAGGGGAGAGAACCGTCACCGTCTTCTCAGGAAATCCACGCACGGTTGCAGAAAACCGTTCCACTGCGGGTGGGCTGGCACCTGCCGCCAGGCCTCTTTGTTACCTGGAATACGATCCTGAAGCGCAGAGATAGCTCAGGGAAGGGGCTTGGCAACCAGGATGAAGGAGTAGGGCTGGGGGAGGGTGGCTCTGACGGAGGGGGTGCCACGGGGACGTTGCCAGCACGAAGGGGAACTGCTTTATCCAGCGAACACCTGCCCTGCATCCTGGGTAGCCCTTAGACGTCCAGGCCCCCAGCCCGGGGCCGTCTTAGGCTGCCTGGCGAGGGGCACGCGGGCAGCCTCCCAGGGGCAGGACCTGGGCTTTGGGATCCGTTGGAGCTGTGGCTGGATTCCAGCTTTGCCTCTCCCCGGGGTGACCTTGGGAATCTCAGGAGACCCCTGGGCGCTGTACCTGGGTGGTACGAGCAGGGCTCTACCCGCCGCCAGGGAAGCCTGGAGGGTGTTTGGGTGGGCTGCAGGGTGCACTGCCTCTGACACCACCCATGCCACCGAGGAGAACTCATGGGCTCTGCCAGGTTCTCAAAGGCGCCCCCTGCATCAAAGAAACGAGGGCGCCCCTAGCGCAGAGGGCTGGGTCGGGGTGTACTAGGAGCCCGCAGCCCCCAGGGAGTCAGACGAGGGCCCTCGCCCCCTGGAGGGGTCCCTGGACGTGTGCTCTTCATCGGATTCACCGCTACCTCTTTGGAACATAAAGGCTCTTGCCTGCTTTGTACACCTTCAGGGTCGTAGTTTTCATGCCTTTGAAGTCATTATAAAATGCCTGGATTTGTCGTGTTTAACGTTCCGGCCCTTGTTTGACATTCCTGGCGCCATGTCTTGGTGAATCCTTCAAAGAACCAACGAACAGTTAAGGGAAGGAATGAATGAGTCCTGGCATCATGTCGTTGGCAAGAAATTGTCCTTTGGAGACAATCGGAAATCTGATTTCTTGCCTTTTCTGTAATCTGAAGCAGTGGGTGCTGGAGGGGAAGAGCCGGACCCTGTCCCCCTGCACCCCCTACATCCCCATCAGGAAGCCAGCCGGAAGGGAGAGTGGACTCATGGGTGGGGGTGGGACAGCGCTTTTTCCTGTAGGTGAGAAAATTCCACGGGAACCTGTCATGGGACTCTGTCCTGCTCCTGCCCTGCCCTGGCAGGACTGTGTGGTCTGCCCAGAGAGCACCAGAGGGGGAACAAGTGACTCTGGGAAAGTCCCTTCCCTTCCCTGGGCCTCAGTTTCCCCATCTGTACAGGGGGTGGATGAGATCACCTCTAATTGTCTCTAAAATTGTCAGATTGTCCTCCAACTCTGACATTCTAGGAGCCTATGACTGGGCACATAGTAGGTGCTCAAAAACGCTGTGGTCACTCATTCATTCAACAAACCTGTGTGTGTGCGTGGAAGCCAGGCTTGGAGTACGTCTCTGCAGGTAACTTGCAGTGAGACCCAGGCTTCTGTGCCTGCCCCATCAGCGGGCACACGGCAGGGCTGTGGTGGGTAGGAGCCCAGAGCAGGGTCTCAACCGACCCTGGGTATTTGGAAGAAATGGGGGTGGGGGAGTAGGGGTTCTGCGTGGGCAGGGGAAGGGGCTGGGGTCGGGGAGAGCTCAGCAGGAGGCAGGCTCATCGGGCAGGGCCCTGGGGGTGGGGCTGGAGCGGGGAGGTGGGTGAATGGGGGGCACAGAGAAAAGCAGACCCATGACATGGCCTTTTAAGGTCTCTGCTCCCTGGATGAATGAGGGTCCACCCAGCCTCTGGTGTCGGCTCCTCGTGGAGCACAGAGCGTGGAAGGGTTTCCGCCCCAGGGCCGTCCATCCTCACCCACCTCTCCTTACTTCCTCACTACCCCTCTTCCCCGCTGTCCCTGCGGTGATTTTTGCAGGCCCGGCCTGGTGAGGGGGCTGGTCCACAAATGGTGGTGGGCCGCATCCATGGGTCTTCTGCAAAGAGCCTCATAAACGGGGCCCAGACTGGAAATCAATTCTTTCAAGCTGAAATCAATAACCATAACTAATATTAATACTGATTATCTTTCCTTTATTGCACATTGCAGTTAGGTTGGGGATGAATTGTGTTAGGGACCGTCAGAGGCAGCTCTGCGGTGCGCAGGGGGCAGGGTGTCCTGGGGAACATGCTGCAGCCTCTTGCAGAGCCTGGGGTGGGCGGGGTATGGGCGCCCTGTGCCTTGGACACCTCCAGCTCCTGCCTCTTTGGTTGAACTTGTCCCAGACCTGGTTTCCCCATCACGGTCCTCATGTGGCTGGACTCATCGGGTGCACAGGTCTGGGGAGGGCAGCCTGCAACCTCAGCAACCCTGCACTGGGGCAGGGGTGCTGGGGACAGGAGCGGCTGGGGCATTTCCGTAGGGCTGGGGGGAGGAGGGCTCCTAGGTGCTGGGTTCTGCCTGCCTATGGGGTGAAGGGCAGGCCCCTGCCCTGGGGAAGCCCCGAGTCTGGAGGGGAGAAGGAGGGACAGCGTCGCACAGGGAGTGGCCAGCGAGGCTCCTGGTGGTGCTGGCTCGGGCTGGCTTTTCATGGGGTTCTCTCTGGGGGCTGGCCCAGGGCTTTGGTCAGGGTCTACAGAGTGGGAGCCCACGGTCAGGGAGGGGGTGCCCTCCTGGAAGGGGGTCAGACGTGGCAGTTGGGGCAGTGAATCCTCCCTCCCCTCTATGAGGACCAATCGCTAACTCCTGTGCTCCAGGTGTATAAGTGGGGGCCAGGAGGGGCCCCCCCAGGTGTTCACTTGCATGGGGGCAAAGCAGGATCCAGAGGCCCAGGGACCCTGCCTGCCAAGCTCCCTCCCCACTCCCTACGCCCCATCAGGGACGAGGTGTTTGCTGAAAACAGGGTGGTAGCAGGGGGATGAGTATGACACTCATACCTCTAGAGGTACAACGCATCTAGGAAAGTGGGCTAAGGGGAGGACTCTGAAGATGGTGTGTATGTGCACGCACGTGTGTGTGCGCCAGTGTTTTGAGGACACAACTGGAAATTATTTATTTTGCAATGTTAAGTGGCTGGGTATATACACCATTAGACGTTTTCTGTGTATTCACTGGGAATCTTCTGCAAAAAAATACATTGAAGCACAGAACTTAATTATGGAAATCGAAGGAAAAGGTCAGGGATGCTGTAGAGGGAAGAGGAAAGAGAAAAGTGTCTCAGGAACCGGAGAGAGGGCCATTGGTCACGTGACGTGAGCCTGAGCTTCCCGGCAGCCACAGCAAGGAAAGAAAGAAGATGGGCTTGCCCTTCTGGCCAATGGGAGGAAGCATTCACCTGGAGGACTAGTTTTCCTGGGGCTAGGGTCCAGCACTGATTTATCAGATGTTTCCTTATGAAAGAGGAAGAGGGTGCTCCATGCCCGCAAAAGGCCTTTTTTCTAAGGCCTCTCAACAGAGGCCGAGGGATTTCCGTGAGGCATGGGGTCACAGCTGAGCAGACACCTTTACTTTCTGCATCTGGCATCCCACGTGGACTTGGACAGAGAGTAGACCCTGGGACAAGACCCTGCTAACTTGCTCACTAGCTCAGTGACCACGCTCATTGGGTGCCGGGGTAACAATCGTCAGGTGAAGGAATGGGTGTTCCCTTAGTCGCACAGAGGGAGGTGGGATCCACGGGGTAAGGGGCTGAGGGTGAGCCTAGAGCTGGGTCTCCAGGCTGGCCTGTAGCTGGCTGGGCTGGGTTTCTGTTGTTCTGTGACCCTGGGAGATGGGACCAGCCCTGGAGGTGGGGGTGGGCTCTTTCCTGCAGCTGGCTCTGTTCCCCAGACTCCTGGACCTGGTCCCTACCCCGTCCCCAGCGTCTCCTGGCCGTCCTCCGCTGCCCCCGTTGCCCCACTGCCTCTCAGCGGGCCAGCCTGCTGGGGCCATGTTTACCCACTGTCCATCACCTTGACGTGGGCAAACAGGACAGGCGGGAGGGACAGGAGATAAAGTAGAGCCTCTGGACCAAAGGTGATGGCGCCCACCTCACTCAGCCTGTGAGTTTATTTACTGTCCCCGAACTTTCACCTGACCTCCCCACAGGACACAGAAGCCGAAACGTGGGGCGCTCCAGAAGAGGCCCCGATCTTGGCTCCGGGAATCCTGCGGGGGCTCAGCTGGGCGGCTGGAGGGTTACACAGTGAAAACTAGAAAAGTGAAGAACGGTGCCCAGACTTTGTCGATTTGCCCGCTCACTGTGTGTGTGCGCCTTCCCTCGGGGGGGTCTCGCAGCAAACTGGGATTACTGTCGTCTCCAATTTACAGATGAAAAACCTGAGGCTCAGAGAGGCTAAGCCACCCATCCTGGGGAGCCCTCTTAGTCAGGATTGTGGTTTTAATTCACGTTGTTCTCATTCTGTGGGGGAGCACCGTGCTGTCTCTGGGTCTAGAAGGAGTCAAGGGCCGCAGTTGGCCGGCAGGGGTGAGGTGAGGGGAGAGCCCTGGGCCAGACCCACACCCGGCGGGTGCAAGTGAGCAGGCAGGACTCATCCTTGCCCTCGGCAAAGCACCCACTGTGTGCTGGCCTGTCGAGGGCACAGACGCAGAGTGGGAAGGGAAGCCCTGCCCTGTGGACCTCCTTTAAGTATGGGAAGTGAACCTCGGAGACAGAAGGAGCTGAGACACCACTTGCTGGTGGCTTTTGCCCTGGGCTCTGAGACCTGCCCTTGGTCCGGTTTCTTGCCTGCACTTCACGTACTTTCTGCTCAATCCCACTATCGTGGCCCCCACCCACGAGGCAGAAAGTGTGCTGGGCGTGGGGCTCCACCTTGGGGTACCACTTCCCGACCCCTCTTCCTTCCAGGATTGAAGCAGGGAGGGGGTGGACTCAGGAAACGGGTGTCAGACCCTTCCCTGAGCATCAGCTTCCAGGAGACGGACACCTAGAAGAAGATTCCGGAAGGCTGACAGGGCCAGGAGGGAGGGTCTACCCTGTGCTGTTCCTGACTGCCCGGAGGATAAGGAAACCCCAAACTGCCTTCTCTGCTGCAGAGGATTTGGGACCGACTTCATCACCAGCTCTGCGTGAAACCCTCCTATCCCGGGAGCAAGGATGGAGCTCGGCCCTGGGCCACACTCCAGCTTCTCGTCACACGCCCGCCGCAAAGGGGCCGCCATCGGTGGCCTAAGAGGCCCTCACGTGGCCCTGACCAGGCTGACTCAGCCCACTCCTGAAACACCTCTGCAGCTGACCCTGCTGGAAGGTCTCTCCAGAATCGCTTCTCTCCAGCTAAATTCGGTCCTGGTTTAGGCACTGCCTCCTCTAGGCAGTCTTCCCTGATTTCCCAGGTCATTTGGATGTCCTTTCTGCATATGCCAGCAACATCTGGATTGTCTACTCTTTTGATACCCCCCCCCAACACACACATATCTTGCGTCTTCCCCACTGTGGTCCCCTGGGTGCTCAAGGCTTCCTGCAGGAGGTTGGGGGTTAATCTGGGAGAGTCCTGTTGGAATCAGGGTGGGGTCTGTGCCTGAGCTGTCCCCTCCCGGACCACGAGCGCTTGGTGTCTTCCACTCTGTGGGCATCCTCTGGTCTGGTTGATGCTGTAGGTGCTCAGTAAAGCTTTGATGAGCTGATGTCAAGATCCCTGTGTGAAATGCACCCACCCCCAGCAGCCCAGTGGATCATGACTCTGAATTTAAGGGCCAGGGTCTACACCTCTGCACCCACGCTTCCCTCAGCTGCTGGTGACCTATTCCTGGGGACTTTTAGAAGTGCAGGGCCAGGCGACCTGGGGGCTTTTGGAGACGGGGAGATGGGCGTCACTCTAGAAATGAATCCTAGGGCCGTGGACCAGGCCGGGGCCGGGAGAGGGAGCAAAGGGCTTGTCTTCACCCTTTGCACACTCGGCCCCCAGAGCAGTGCACCAAAGGGGCCAACGACGGGAATGGCTTTTGGGGGTGTTTTCCTTCCAGGGCTCCCTTGGCCAAGCCTGGTGGGAAGGGTTGGGGAGGGAGAGAGAAGGGAGCCTGGGTCTGGGCAGAGTCCTGGGCTGAGGTCCACTGTCAGTCATTTTGAGTATCTTCCATTGATCACCAGTGGAGTTTTCCATGAGCAAAGGGACTGAACTTTCTATCTAATTAAGGCTCTCTAGAGAATCTGGTCAGCCTGGCTGGCCTCAGGAATGTTCTCTGAGTTTCCATACGGGTCTGTGATTGCATTTGTCACCCTATGCCTTCTCCCTGCATTTGCGATGGAAAGAGCGAGGGTTTCCACGTTGGCCGAGGGCCCGCCTCAGCAGGAGGCAGAGCCGGCCGTACCAGGTCTCCCATGACCTCCTTGGACACAGCCGGGGAGAAGGCGGCCTCCTCTGTTGCTGCCCGACTCTGAGCTCCGGGGCCTTCGTATAGCTGAACTTGTGTGGCTGGAGATTCAGGAAGTGTGTCTACAAGTTCAGAGTGTATTGAGCGGCCGGTGGTCAGAGCAAATCCAGCTCTGGCACCCACTGGCTGTTCCACTTGGCGAGGCCACGTGCCCAGGCTGGCCTTAGTCTCCTAATCTCTAAAATGGGAATGGTCACCTTTCCCAGCAGGGCCATCCCACAGTAGCAGGGCTAACCCAGGAGCCGAGGGGAGCGAGAGCCTGCTGACACAGTGCCTGGCCCACGTGGGTCCACCGTGAATGGCGGCGGTTGGGGGCTGTCCCATGTCTCTGACCGACGTTCCGCACTTCTGGCTGCAGGCGAGCCCTGCGGGAGGTGCTGGAGACTTAAGGTCCCACGAATGAACTTCAAGCAGGATGTTGGTGGGTAGGTGCCTGCCACCCCGGAAGGGGACAATTCTGGGGTGTGCTCCATAGCCTCGTAGAGGCTCCCAGGGGACTGAGCCCCCTTTGCCTGCAGCAGAAACCCATTTGAGAAAGCAGCTTTCTTGTTTTCCCATCTTTCCCAGTTTCTCCTCCCCGCTCCCTGCTGTGCTTCCAGGAATCGCTGCCTGAACCTACAACCTTGTCTCCAGTCTGCTTTAAGTGGGGACCTGGCTAAGAAAGGGGGTTGCTAGTTTATCACCCTGACCTGCAGGAGAGTGGAGGAGACCAACTTGGTGAGTGTGATGCTGGTGGGAGCAGAGAGTGGCGGGCTTCCTGAAGGGGGGGACACCCTTTGAGCAGAATCTAGAAATAGCTGAGATGGGAGAAGTGGGAACAGAGCTCTGTGGTCCTGAGGTCCCTCCATCACACTCCCCAACCCCCAGTGACCCCTGACCCCTAGCCCTGGACTGCCAGGCCAAGACCCTCGTGGCCAGAGGGGGCGTGGTGGCCTGGCCAACACTCGCTGGGTTCCAGTTCGGCTCCTCTGAACCTTCTTATTTGTGCAAAGTTAATGTTGTGTCATTAGCGGTTGGAAAGCTCGCGGGGTGTTAAACATTAAGTGGTGTGTGTGCTGGGAAACGTGGCCGCTTGCACCCGGGCCGATGGTCAAGGCCGTGACCCTTGGTCTTGGCTTTAGAGTTCTCCGACAGACAGGCTTTCCAAGTGACCATTGTCAAAAGATGCTAACCCAGGAGTCCTATCTCCCAGGGTCTTGATGGGCCCAGAAATGGACTGGTTCCTCCAAGAAACTCCCAAATGCCCCAGTGGGCTGGGAGCCTCTGGGGAAGGGAGCTGCTTGGGTGGGGTTGGGCCGGGGCTGGGATGGCGAGGGGGCATCTTTCCCAGGGCTTAGGAGAGCAGTCCCCAAGGAGGGTGCCAGGTGCCACACAAGGGTCCACGGAGGGGTGGGGAGGCAGCCCCCAGGCCCTGGAAGGACAAAAGCAGCCTGAAGACTCCAGTGGGTGGATCACAGAAGGGGGTTCTGTCCATCCCTCCCTCCCTCCCTTCCTTCCCTCCCTTCCTCCCCTTCCCTCCCTCCCCTGCTCCCTTCCCTCCTTCCCTCCCTCCCTTCCCTCCCTCCCTCCATCCCTCCCTCCCTCCCTCCCTTCCCTCCATCCCCCCCTCCCTCCCTCCCTTCCCTCCATCCCTCCCTCCCTCCCTTCCCTCCCTCCTTTCTTCCACAAACTCTTCTCAGAAGCATCAGCTCTCGCATCATCTCTGTGCCGGATGCAGCCTGCACAGAAGCAGGTCTCTGCCCATCCAGGGAGCCCCAGGCTCGGTGGGGGGCAGACAAAGCAGGCTGTTTGGACGTGACATGGAAAGTGCTTGGGCAGGAACACACAGGAGGCCGTGCCTCTGAGCTGTGCCTTGACCACGGGTAGGATCTGGGTATTCAGACAAAATGGAGGGGGTCACCTCTAGAACATGCAAAAGTCAGGGGGAAGGAAGCACCAGGGTAGAGGCTGGGAGGGGGCTCAGCAGGAAGCCCCTGGTGAGCTGGTACAGGGACAGTGCGTTGCACAACATCGGCGCACACGCCTGTGGGTTAAGCTCCATCCTCAGGGAATGCCTGCACCCCTGATGGGCTTTATAAACATCTGTTTTTGTGTCTGCCTCAGGGGCAGGCGCCAGGTCAGTGTATCTGTACCCCCTGGGACGAGTGGACAGTAACACAAGTGGTGGGAGCTGAGTGGATTCCGAATAAGCAAATGGATGGATGGATGGATGGATGGATGGTTGAATGAGTGGGCAGTAGGATGAATGGGTGGGTGGGTGGATGGATGAATTGGTGGGTGGCGGATGGGTGGAAGGGCTGATGGACGGGTGAATAGATGAATGAATGGATGGATTGATGGGTGTGTTGGTAGTAGGGTGGGTGGCTGGATCCTTCTTGTCCACCATTTCAGTTCAAATCAGAAATTGCAGACTTTCACGGGGAGCCCTAAAAGCCCACCTACTGAGCCACCTCTGCTGGCCTGGTCTGTTAGCAAACTCCCTCTCGCCTTAAACGAAGCTCCGCAGGGGCTGAGTCTCCACCTACTGTTGAGGTGATGTTTGCCAGACCCGGGGTCTTCCTCACTGTGGGATGACGAGCCCTCTCCTCGGGTGTCATTCTTGAGGTGAAGTGAGGAGGGGCTGGGAATTCTCTCTCCTGAGTGGGGTAACGAAGGGGGAACTCGACCCGCACCTCCATCCCCATCCCTCCGGCCCGCAGTCTGACCTGAAGCTCAGAGAAGAGGTTGTAAATCCCTCAGGCTTCAGGACCTGGAGGCTGAGGGCTTCCCTGGGGGGTACTTGCCTGTTAGTAATTAGAGAAGCATCCATGCTCTTGTCAGTGGAACCTTCTGGAACGTCAGAAGAGGGGCTGCCTTCAGGAAGTGGAGAAACCAGCGCTGGGCGCTCAGGGGGAGGAGGGTCCGCAGGTGTAGGATCCAGCCTGGGGCTGTGCTTCTAGGCCCGGCAGTGGCGGCCGGAGGCCTCTTTCCGGAAGAAGACCCCATGCCCCGGGGGGACGTCGGTCCTTCTACCTGGGCTGGCCATCTTTCAGGCTTCTCCCGTCCTGCTCTCTTACATGTGTCAGGGCCAAGGTCAAGTGCGAGCTCAGCTTGGCATCGACAGGTGAGGCGGTGAGGCCTGGGGTCACTGAGAGGAAAGCAGAGTACATGGGAAGAGGAAGTTTTGGATTCTGTTGGGAGAACGGGGTTGTCTGTTCATTAGCTGGGCCCCCCCCGCCCCGTCCCGTTACTTGGCACAGAGGTGACCATGGTCCGAAACGGGTGGAGCAGCGAGGGGAGCAAAGGCTTGGGCATCAGATCCGGGTCATGACCATGAGCTGGTCTGGGGGCCCCAGCTTCCCCACCTGTCTGGTGGAGGAAACCCCTACCTCCCAGGATGGGGGTCAGGGTGGAGAGCGCAGGGCCTGACGCGGAACCGATGCCGGTGCAGGAGCTGCTGTCATCAGCACTTCGCCAGGACTGCTAGCCAAGGGCCAAGATCAGCCAGCTTGCTGTGACCCTGGCTACCAGATCACCATGCATATCTGAGCAGTGGGATTGATGCTCTCGTAGACGATGTCGGGTCTGGGAGAGCCGAGGATGACGGTGCATGGGGGGGAGCTACACGTGAAATGAGAGGGGCCGGAGACATGGCGTCTCACGACTGTTAATAAACATATGGAAACGCTGTCTTCAAAGCTCACGTTGTGGGACTTCCCTGGTGGTGCAGCGGTTGGGAATCTGCCTGCCGATGCAGGGGACGTGGGTTCGAGCCCTGGTCCGGGAAGATCCCACATGCCGCAGAGCAACTGAGCCCGTGCGCCACAACTACTGAGCCTGAGAGCCACAACTACTGAAGCCGGCGCACCTAGAGCCCGTGCTCCGCAACAGGAGAAGTCACCGCAATTAGAAGCCTGCTCGCTGCAACTAGACGAGGCCCGCGTGCAGCAACGAAGACCCAACGGAGCCAAAAATAAATAAATTTATTTTTTAAAAAAGAAAAAAGCTCACGTTGCTCCTCGCAAAGTTTAAACATCACAGATTTCAATTCCGTGCTGCTGTCGGTCAGCTCCAGCTTTCCTGGGGTTGCTTGTTATAAGTTAACAGTAGCAGTGCCCCCCAAGAAATCTCAGGGCGTCTTGGCCGTGGGGCCCAACCATGGGAGTGGAAAGAGGCCAGAGGACTCGGGGGCTTCACCGGTGGCGCTGGGATGCTAAGGCAGGTGGCCCCACTGCTTTCTGCTGTCAGAAAGCTCAGGTCAGTAGCACACCTGGGCATGGGCGGCCCCCTCATGGGCCCCTCAGGCCTGGGGTGTCTCCGCAGCTGTCCACTGCAGCGTTGAGGGCTCAGTGACCCCAAGCGACACGTGGGCCCAGCAGCTCAGCCTTGGCCTGAGGGCTCCACAGGCGACATGGGTAAGTCAGCCCGGTTTGTGCTGGTCTGGGACCTGGAGGGGCAGGCAGAGGAGAAAGGCGGCGAGACCCCTCCCCTGTGAACGGAACACGTGGCCTGGTAGCTCAGCTCCAAGACAGATTTACAATTCAATTGTGAAATGGGAGAAAATTAGGCATCCCCCTTTGGGCATCTCAATTTTCTTTTTTAAAGGTTCTGTTCCTCTTAGTAAATTTATTTACTTCTAGATTAACTTTTATGTTGTGTTGACAGACGGGAGGGCAGGGCGGGGGGGAGGTCTGCGAAGTGTTTTCCTCCTGGGCTCTGGGAGAAACTCCAGCAAGGACCCAGTGAGCACAGGAGCCGTGCTGGCTCGTGGCGGGCGCTGGGGAGCCCAGGGGTGGGGAAGCAGTTCTGGCTGGCCCCCAGCTCCGCCACTGACTAGCTGTGTGGCCCTCGGCGGGTTCTCAACATCTCTGAGCCTGTCCCCCTCCAGCTGAAGTGGGAATCCATAATGCAGGTTGCCAGGCCGGGGAAGGAGAGGTGTCAGAACAGACCGAGGCCAGGGTTCAAGGCCGCGTGCATGCACATGCGCGCAAGCACGTGTGTTCCTGTGTCCCGGTGTGCACGTGTGCGTGTGGGTACACGTGCGTGTGTGTGTGTGTGTGTGTGTAGAGGGATCCGGGACACACGGAGGGGGAGTGTGGAAGTGTATCCGGGAAGGGAAGGAAGTACATAGAGAGTCATCCGTGTTGTAGGGGAGACAGGAGACAAGCAAGGGCTCAAACAGGGACGGGCTAGAGAGCATGGGTTGGGGAGGGAGAGGCCTGGCGGCTGAGTCACAAGCCAGCTTGGCCATGTTGGGGGAGGAGGGGGCAGAGAAACTGCAAAGGCTCCGTGCGCCGCATGACCGGAGCAGAGGAGAGGGCATGGGAGACGCAGCCAGGGGCAGGCAGAGCCCAGAGGGCTGGGCCCCCCAGGTGAGCTCCAGAAGGCTTTCTGGAGGAGGAGGGTGCTTTTGACAGGTCTGGATGGGTCAGCAGATTATCACCATGCACATCGCTGGCCGCACCAGATACCACTGGAGAAGGAGGAGGGTGGATGGCCGAGGAAGCCCCTCTGTCCGGGACCACACTCTGGGGCAGGAGGAGAGGGACAGCCGCCTGCCCCACGTCCCCTGCCCCTTGGATCTGCCATGCCTGTTCCTACTTCCAGGCCTCCAGCTGGCTTTGGGCTCCAGGGCAACGCTGCCCTTGCCTGGGGAGGAGGGGGGGGTGTGTGTCCCAGTTTCCTTCCAACACAGTTCCCTCCAGATGGATATTCCATAAGCCCCATCCCACCTCCGTGGGGTCAGGGTGCCTGGTGAAATGCTTTCCACTGGGTTTGGTTTGGGTCCAGTGGAACGGGAGATGGCGGGCATGGGGGGCAGGTGAAGACCACTTGGCACCGGTTCCCGGCCTCGGGCTGCAGGCATCTCGGCTTTGGTGTGGTCCAGCCTTGTCCCGGGGCAGGAGCATCCTGGTCCTGACTCAGTGAGGGTCAGCACAGCCTGGCTGGTGGTGCCTGCGGGGCCCGAAAGCCTCAGTGCCCTCGGCTGCAGACAGGTCGGCACAGTGTCCAGACGTCGGGCATCTCTGCCAGCGCTTGTTGGCGCCCTGCTCTACTGGGGGTCTGGAGCGAGTCCCGCCCTGACTCTGGCTTGCATTTCATTCACTCATTTGCTGCCACAGCTCCCTGCCCCCGTCCACCGGCTCATTCCCTCTCTCTGGGCCACACAGCGCTGGACTCAGACCCCCTGCTCACTGGGGACTGCGGGAGGCACCTGACATCTCGTGAGCCCAACCCCAGACCTGGCATGGAGAGACACTGCTGGCCCTTAGGACAGAGTCCAATATCCTTGCCTAAGACACTCCTTGACCACTTTAAGCTCTGGCCACGCTGCCTGCCATTGGCTCTTAGACGGGACCCACTCTTTCTGCCTGTGCCCAGTATTCCCCCCCACCCCTTGTCCTCCTCCCCGTCTGGACAGTTCCTTCCTTCTTTGCAGTCTCAGCTCGGAAGGGACTTCTTCCAGGCAGCCCTCCCTGATTTCCTCAGTCTGGATTGGGCCTCTAAACAAGTACACGCTGAGCTTGGCCTGGCCAAGACCCTGCCACACAGAATTGAGCCACCTGTTGAGGACCAGAGGACCAGGGTCCCCAGGGCCAGGAACCAGTCATGCTCCCTGAGGCCCCACGGAGCCCAGCGAGGCCTCTGTCAAATGCTCAAGGAATATATGAAGCAAG
Source organism: Inia geoffrensis (assembly GCA_036417435.1). Classification (NCBI taxonomy): domain Eukaryota; kingdom Metazoa; phylum Chordata; class Mammalia; order Artiodactyla; family Iniidae; genus Inia; species Inia geoffrensis. The sequence goes on along the minus strand of CM070906.1, from coordinate 114,712,167 downwards.
GTCGGCGGATGGCACTGGTGCCATCATGAGGGTCAGGCCATCTGCACCCCACTGTTGTCCAAAAGGGCACTTCTGGGACAGAGAAGGGGGCTCCCCAAGACCAGGCAGCCTTCAACCGTCTCCGGCAGAGACCCCCTGACATGTGCCCCAGGCAGGGCTGTCAGTTTGGCCTGCGAGGCTGGGTCTAGCTCTGGACTGGAATCTAGAAACCCAGGTGCTAGCCCCAGCATGTCCCGGCTCACGGAGTGGCCTTGGGTAAGTCCCCTCTCTGGCCTCGGCCTCCCCAAGTGTGAAGGGCCCCCAAGCCTCCCTTTATTTCCTTAAAGGAAGGTTGTCCCAAGTGGAGCCACGAATCCAGGCTCAGGACCCAGGCAGGCCTGGGTTCAAATCCTGCCTTGGCTGCATATCGCTGTGTGACCCTGGGTGGGTGGCTGAGCCTCTCTGAGCCTCTGTTTGCTCTGTGCCTGATGTGAGGGTTGTTGAAGGGGTGGGATGATTGGTGAGAGGGCCTGAGCCACACGGTTTCCAGCCCTGTAGGCCTTTCGTGACCACACCCCAAGACCCCTCGATAGGGCGAGAGGGCCCCCTGAAGCACAGGAGTGGGGGAACTGGCTTCTCTCTACAGAGCCCACAGGCTGGAGTGGCCGCACAACCCCACGCAGCCAGCTCCAGCCTCTCTGGATGCAGGCTCGTTCGTCTTGAAAATAAGACAAACCCACACGCAGGGTGAGATCGGGGCGGAAACGTGACAGATGTGTGGCCGAGGGGCGTCCTGGGCCACCTTGGAGGGGACACAGTGTTTGCATGTCCAGGAGCCTGCTGTGGAGGGCTCCAGGGCTGCAGAGGTGTAACTGACCCCAGGCCCCCTGGCCCGTGACTGTCCCCAAGCCTCCTCACTGGATCTGCACAGTAACCCCTGTTTTATGGAGGGGTCTTCTGACATGGAAACAGGGGAACTGAGAACCCCCCACAGGCTCAGTGTCTGCTTTCAAGGAGCTCCCCGTCTGGCAGAGGGAAAAAGGAAAGCCCATGAGGCCATGACCTCCCCACCCCTTGCTGGAGGGGAGCCCAGCCACAGAGGTGTAGCCCTACCTCCAGCTCAGGGCAGTGGCGGGTGGGGGGGGCGCGGTATGGGCAGGCAGTGCCTTTGGTAACCTCAGTCTCTCACTCCGTGGAATGGGGACAGAGTAAAGTGCCCTCCCCCTCCCCCCACCTCAGTTATTGTGAACCGTCAGTGAGGTCTGCAGCAGGGCTGGCTGCTCCAGAACTTTCTCCAAACCCTTTCAATGTCTGAGGGTAAAGCTCGCCCAGCATAAAACCACATAGACACAATGTGAGTATTTCCCCTTCCCTACCCACCCCAAGGGCAAGGGGCCCTCCTCGATCTCTCAGTGGGTCCTATAGCTTCCACGGTCACATGCAGGCTCCCAACCCCACTGCGGGGGACTCTGTGCACCCCGCAGACACAGCCAGGACCCACGGGGGTGGTGCCAGAGGCAGATGCGAAGCAGCATCGGAAGCATCTACTTTCTGAAGAGCATCCCCATAAGGACCAGCTGTGAGAGGTAGTGAGCACCCTGCTAGTAGCAGTAACTAAGCAGAAATTAGATGGCCCTCACAGAGGTGTCATGCCAGATTCAAGGAGGCCACAAAATGATCTGGGAACCCACAGCCTCAGACTCGAGCTCTCTCACCCCAGGGAAGGCGGGCAGGCCCACTGTGGACACCAGCCGCCTCCCCGCCTTCGTCCACTCTAGGGAAACCTGACCCTTTGGTTGCTTGAAAGACGAGAGGAACTTGGGTTTGATGTTTTGAAGAAGTGGCTTTTTATCAGAAAGCCCTCTGGGAGTCTGGGCCGCAACCAGTGAAATTATATCTGTTGTTTCAAGGAGGGGAGAAAACTTGGGCTGATGGTTATTGAGATTTATGGCTTCCCCTGAGCCTAATTGCCCCGGAATCTTTTTAACAGTTGCGCTAAGTGGTGCTGAGATGGACAACAAAGCCGAGGCGGCAGCTCAGTCTCCCTCCCCCTCCCTGCCTCTCTCTCAACCTCCCATCCTTCCTCCCTCCCTCCTTCCCTCTGTGCTCTCTCTCCTCCCCTCGCTCTCTTTCCCTCTCTCTCTCTCCTTCTCTCTCCCCCTCTCGGCTGCCCCTGGATGCGCCACCAGGCAGGTGATCAGGGCCTCATAGCTCATCTCAGGAGGGAGGAGGTGTGAAAAGCCGAGGGGCTCAGGCCTCTGAACGAGGTTTTCTCCTATTGCTCTTGGCCAGGGGCCCCAGAGGAGACGGGGTCGCCGGGGAGGTGGCTATCCCGGCAGGCAGCTGGGTGGCCCGCAGTGTCTGAGCCCCTCGGAGCCTCCCAGGTTGGGCGATGGATGGCGCGCGTGCTGAAGATCTGGAGGTGGGAGTGGGACCCCAGAGCACGGCTCGGGTCAAACGAGGAAGAGCTTTGTCGTTGGCTGCCTCGGCGGGAGTGAGGCTCCTGTCTCTGGAGGTGTGTACGGGAAGCTGCCCCCAGAGCCTCTGACTGCCTCGCCCCTGCCTTCCTGCCTGTTTATCCGGTGGGCAGGTTGAAGGGTCAGCACCTCTCTTTCCATGGCTGCCTCCCAGGCTATCTTCCCAGGCCCCCAGCTGGGCTGGGGCACAGTGGGTCTAGAGCATTTAGGTGACGGGGCGTCCATGACTGAGGTTGCTGGGCAGCCCCCAGGGGTGGTGAGGCAAGAGCACCCTCCTCCCTGAGGCTGGCTTGAGCTCAAGACCACGACTCCAGAGGTGAAGGTGGGCAGGGCTGGGGGGGGGCCACACAGACCCCTGGATGGTAGAGCTGCCATCATGATGGGCCCAGCTGGGCTGCCTGTGCATCGAGGGCACTCCTGCCGGGAGGGTGGAGTCTCAGGATCTCTGCACAAGGAGCTGGGGTGGGGGGGACCTCAGAGGGCATCAGACCCCCTTCCCAGCCCCTACAGGCACATAGAAGAGCCGGCCACGTCCTTCTGGGTGGGGTGGGGTGGGGTCTGCTCCTGGGCCAATGCACAGAGACCCTGTGTCTGGAACCCAGTGTGGGCACTGCACAGCTGGCCTCTCTGCTCCTCCCAACGCCCAGGGATGCAGGAACTGGACAGGGCGTCCAGTTCCTCATGCCCTTCAGTGGGATTAGGGCCCCTCCCGGACCTCCCTGGAGGTGGAGGAACTTCCCTGCCCGCCATGGCTGGACTGGGCGTGGGCCTGGCTTGGGCTAATGGCATGGGTGGAGGTGAGCAGGGGACCTTCCACATGCTTGGCTTGTCTGCTCTCTTGTGCGCTGGGGATCTGCCCACCAGAGCCATCCCGACCCACAGAGCCACAGGCAAGGAAGCCACTTTTGGTTGTGGTAACTGAATTCTGAGCGACTTGTTACGCAGCAAGAGCTGACCCATACATGCAGGTACTATTATAACCTTCCAATGCCAGCAATGAGGAAGCTGAGGCTCAGAGAGGTCGGGTCACTTGCCCGAGGCTGCCCAGCTTGAGGAGGCAGATGGAGAGTCAAGCCCAACCACAGCGGAAGTGCTCTGCCTTTTAGGCCTGGTGGGCAGCAGTGGGCAAGCGAGGAGCTTGGCAGCTCTCAGGGTGCTGGGCTCAGGCCCTGGGTCTGGGGGGGATACCTGGGCTGGGGGCCTGTAACCATCTTTCCTGTTCTGTCTCTGGACCTGCAGGTTTTATGGCCAGGCACCAAGACCCAGCACATTTATCTGCTGGGCAACTTTCAGATGGACCCTAGTGCCTCAGCCCTGGCCAGTACTGCCCCCTCTATCCTGCAACACTGTAGTGGCCTCCAGCTGGTACCTCGGCCACTTCTGGCCTCCACCCAGCAGCTGGAAGGATGAGCCTCAATCATCAATCTGACCCTACCACCCTCTGTGGCTCCCCAGTACCCCAAGGATCGAGTCCCGGCTCCTTATCATGTTATTTCAGCCTGCAAGGCCCTGGTGACCTGCCATGTGCACACCAGGCCTAATACACACACCACACACCGCACACATTCACAATATCCTTACACACTCACCAATCTACTCATCCACACGCTCTCACCCTCACTCGCCCACACTCAGATCCACACACATTCCCACACAGCCATATTCACACTCACACACACCACATCACTAGTTCCAGCGCCCAGCCTCGCTCCATCCTCCTGGCCTCTGTGCCTGCTCTTCCTCTGCCAGGAACGCCCCTCCCTGGCTCCCCTCACCAGCTTGGCTACATGGCTTCCTCCAGGAAGCCTTCCCTCCCTGCGCCCGGCCAGCCCCAGGGGCTTTCTGTATCCCGGCACGTGTCACATGCATTTCTGTCACTGGTGACAGGTCCCATGCCTGGCACACAGCAGGCTCTCACTCAGCGTTTACTGGGGCACTGTTTACCGTAGGGAGCTGCTGGGAGGGTGGCCGGGGCCCTCTCAGTCCCAGGAATGAGGTGTAGTCTTTCCAGGGGGACGTCCCTAGGCCTGGCCTCCCCCGGAACCTCTGGGCTCCCCGGCCCAAGGAGTCAGCTGTGGCCAGGCCCCGGGGGCTGCGACCATGTGGGGTCTGACCTCAGGGTCTCTGGTCCCCATCAGCCCCCACGTGTCCCCCCGCCGCTATGCACCCACCTCCTCCCCCCGAGGAACAGAGGTGGTCTAGAAGATCCCTTCCCCGAAGATCCAGAAACAGGCGAGAAGATGGAGCCAGGAGACCCCGACTGTGCTGCACTGTGGCCAGTTATTAACCCAATAACCGACGGTCAGCTTGGCCACCAGGAGCTTTGTTCTCCGTGATGGGGGGATGGCAGCAGTTCCCATGGAGGCCGCAGGAGCACAAAACGCTCTCCTCGAAGTATTGCCTGTCCCAGGGGTAGTTACACTGTCCGTGCAGGGATCTGACCCCCTCCTCCCCAGGGATGTTGTCCAGGCCTGGTGCCCCCAGCACTGAGCAGCTCCCGGGAGCCCCACAGACCCCAAAGCCCCGCCCCCCTCCCCTGATGGAGGTGGTGAGTCATCCGTGCTCCCCCCCACCCCTGCAGCAAGGTGCTGTGGCCCCGGCGGCGTGGGTGAGGCTGGCAGACAGAGCGCCATCTTCAGGGAGAGGGTGCAGGGGAGGGGCAAGGAGAGCCTGAGGGATGGGCAGGCTGACTTTCCTCAAAGCCTGAGTCACTGGTCTCGAAATCCTGGCCTGACCTTGGATTCTGGCGTCAAGGCTCCTTGTTTGGGGCCCCCACCTTCCCAGCTAGAGACTCTGCGGGGACCCCGGGAGCAGCCTCGGAGAGGATGCCAGCTGGCTGGAGTGGCCCGCACAGTAACTCTGGACAGGACGGCAGCCAAGCTGGGTGCAGGGTAGCCAAGCCCTCCTGGGGACTCAGGGATGTCACGTGTTGTGTGGGCCCTGTGAATCCAAGCCTTCCCCAAGTGCTGAGCACGACTTTGTCATCCTTGACCTGGAGTTCATGGTAAAAGCGAGCAGGACCCTGTGGGGCTCCTGGGCACAAAAGCCTTTCTGAGTCCCCCATTTCTTGTTTGTAGGGAATAGACTGCGGCCTCCATGACCTTCCCTGAGTTCCAAAGGGCAGATTCAACCAGGTGCTAATCAGGGAAGGGAGGGGACGCAGAGACAAGGGAGGAGACCACCTGAGGCCAGATTAAAGGCGTGCAGGGCCTGCGCATACCCCATCCTTATGGGCAACTCCGCCCTTGAACCACTGCTGCAAAACTCCTCACAAATCCTTGCGGGCTGGGACTCACGGTTTTTCAGGCCATGAGCCCGCTGTGCCCCCCTCTGCCTGGCAAAGCAATTAAGCTATTCTCTTCTACGCCACCCCAAACTCTGTCTCCAAGAGTAGATTTGGCACCGGAGCACAGAGGCTGAGCTTTCGGCATCAGTGGTAGGGGCTGGGAGACGAGACCTTACGCTGAACGTGTAAGTACCTGTTCCGAGACACGGGGGCCTCACTCTGAGCAATGGTCCCAAGGAGGGCAAGGCTCCCGGGGTGAGAGAGGGTGTCAGGGCAGGGCTGCAACCTCAGGATGCAGAGTGTCCCCGGCACAGTGGGGGACTGGGTGTTACGGCACCCCCTCCCAGGTGTTTACTGGGCCCCTGCTCCGTGCCCAGCTCTGCGCTGCGTGCTGGGGCGATGGGGGAACAGACAGTGAGAGGCGCCGGGCCAGTGACAGGGCCAGATTTACCTTCTAGAAAGCACAGCTCTGATGTCGTCCAGGAGAACGGATTGCAGGAGAGGACCTAGGCGTCCTTGTGCATGGCGTCACAGGATGGGTGACCCACAGGTGGCAGGTCTCACCCGGGAGCTAGTGACAGTGGCAGGACACAAACTAATAGATGAGCCCATCATCAAAAGTTCAAACAGGCAAGAGAGATCTGAGGCGTTAGGAGTCAGGACGGTGGTTCCTTCGGGCGCCTGGGGGGCTGGGGGTGGTGAGTGGGAGCTTGGGGCCATTTCCCGGCGGTGAAGTGCTGATGCTTCCTGACTTGGTGGCTACGCAGAGTGGCACTCTGTGATGAGTCGTCATCATATACGCAGTTTCTGTAAATTTGTTGCACTTTTTTGTTTCTGGCCCCGTAGCACCGCTTGCGGGACTTAGTTCTCCGACCAGGGATCGAACCTAGGCCAGCGGCAATGAAAGCGCCCCAACCGCTGGACCGCCAGGGAATTCCCAAGGTTGGTACACTTTGATTAAAAACAACAAGCAGTTACATTTTGAAAGGAGAGTGATGCCCCCAGGGGAGCCCCTAGTTGCCCCAAGGCCCAGGACTCCTCCAGGATTTTTGGAAGGCTGAGATTTCCCTGTCAGTCATGGAGCCCCTGGCCTGTCACCCTGAAGACTGGGGTCAGGTCTCACCGGGCTGGTCGAGGCCTCCACCGTCTCCAGGCTGGTCCAAAAGCCTCTGGGTGGGCTCAGGTGAAGGGGAGATGGGGGCTTGAAGGAGATGGTGTCCTCTGTGGGAGCGGCCAGCCAGGGGAAGGGGCTCCGACACGGCAGGTGGCATCTCGTGAGTCAGTCTGCCCCCTGGACCCCTCCAGCACGGGCGCCAGGCAGCTGCAGGAGGAAAGAACATTCTAAGGCTATTTGTGTCCTAGTTACCATGGCAAACACTGGGAAACAGACAAAATTCAACCAAACAGTCGTGACGCTGGACACGAAAGCACACCGTTCAGGTGAGGCTAGGTGTCTGCACCCGCACGTGAGTGTGGGTACATGTGTGTGCACGTGTGGGCACGTGTGTGCATCCGCGCGCAGTTTACACAATGCACACAATTGGCTCTAAAGAAATAGCTTCTTTAGAGAGAGGATGCTTTTGTGAATTTCAATCGGCTGTCTCCACAATGTCCGTTTAATTAGTGTGTTTTGAAGAGGAAATGAAGGACAATTATAATTCATCCGAGAAAATGGTCGCACGTGCTCAGCTCTGCTTATGAGCTCCGGAGCAGCCGCTCCAGGTCCACAGCGCCCAAGCCCAGCGCGGCCCAGACCGGCGGAGGGAGGGAATAGCCCACGTGGCCGGGGTGTGGGGCGCTGAGAGCGGGCCAGGCAGAGCGCGGGTCGTGGGCACATGGAAGGGGGAGCAGGCTGAGGGTCCCTCCCCTCGTGGACTTCGCCATCCAGGAGCTATGGGCGCGGACACCTGCGTTTAAATGCTATTAACTTTGCCAGAACTCACCCAGCCTGGGCTTCCCTACTTGTGAAATTTGTAAAAACGTGATGACTGTGTACCAGATAAAATGATGACCGAAAAAGGGCTTTATCAAGTGTCCGGTCCTAGAGGAACATGGCCACGATACTTCTTGAAGGATCCCGGGGCAGCTGTCTGTCCCACCTGGTCAGGCATCTCTCCAAGTGTGAACATCCTTCCAGCGGCCCGGGCTCGGTGGCACAGGGGACCGCGGCCTGGCACTCGGCCAATGCCCCCGAGCACCTCTGGATTGCTCAAGGTTGCGGTGCACAGAGGCCTCTCTGACCCTCCAAGGCCCCTGCTCCCCACAAGGGTGCACGCCCTGAGGTGGAGCTGCCCCTAGCCAGTGGGGAAGGCCTGGGGCAGGCCCAGGCCTGCAGCGTGCCTCCCCTCCACCCACCAGGCTCCTGAATCTCCCCACTGGCTGGCGCCCCTCCTGCAGGGGTCCCCCACAGCCGTGGCTGGGGCGTGGGCTGGGAGTGCGGAGTCCCGGGGTCCCCCCTCCCACCCGCCTGCCAGCGCCCTCTGCCCCTCAGGCACCAGGGTGCCACAGGTCTGCAGGACTTAGTGGGCGAGGCTGGGGCGAAAGGTATGGGGGCCCCATTTCCAGGAGTGCAGGGCACCTTTCACAGGAGGGTGCCTGGCAGTCCACATTTCCGGGGTCCACAAGGAGTCCCCTCTGCCTTCCTGAATGCCCAGCAGCCAGGCGAGGGCCAGGCCCCAACCTCAGGTTTACCAGAGCTGCTGCTACCCCATCGAGAGGTGAGGAAGGCGCTGCCCTGCACTGACCCCACCGGTAACGACCTGCTGATTTTAATACCCATGTGGGACTCCAGAGCCCCTTCTCTGCTCTGATGGGGACAGCAGCGGAGCCAGGGCCCCGGGGCGCGGGAGACCCCCGGCCACCGTCCCCACTGGGGGCTCCCTCTGCCTGTGCCCTCGGCCCACCAGGCTCGGGCAGCGTGACGTGGTGGCCGGCCTGCCCACCCACCCTGTCCTGCCCGGTCCCAGCCTCTGCTGCCCACTCTGCACAGCTGCTTCCCGGCCGCCGGCCTCCCCGCTCCCCTCGCTGGCACCTGGAGGCGCCGGCTCTCCGCCTGCTGTGTGAATAGCGTTGCTAGGAGCGTCTTGGTACCAGCTGCTCCTTTCCCCTCCTGATCACATTATTTCCCTCTCCCTGGCACGTTCTCTTACACACCAGGAGCTGGCAGGACGCCTCCCGGGAGAGGCTGGCAGGCGCCCAAGCTGCCGAGCTGCGGCCTCTTGCCATGCATGAGCCCGTCCTGGGGGCGAGGGCTGCCACCGGCGTGTGCGGCACGCGTACCCGGCACTTTAAATGCTCATGACCTCACCGAGGCAGGGGCCAGCATCCCCATTTCAAAGATGCAGAAACTGCGGCTGAGAGTTTCAAGAACCACGTGGAGGTGGTAGGACGGAGTCGAATTTGACCCAAGTTGGTCTGACTGGAGGCCAGCGCTCCATACCAGGATCCCTTCTGCACATACGGTGTCCTCGTGTCCCCCTCCCTGGTTGTCCACTCCATTTCCCTTGTCTGTCCGCACCTCCCCCGTTCCCACCTGCTGGACTGTCCCCCAGGAAGTGCAGTGGCCACGCCAGCCCGTGCCTCCCCAGGCCCGCCTCACAGACTCCTTCACGGGGTCCACAGGCCCTTGCGGAGCAGAGCTCCAGCTGGGCCACCTGGGGTACTTGCCGGCTCCAGGGTGGTCCTCAAGGGCAGGGACCTGACCTCCTGGTGCGTGTGTGCTACCCAGAGGCAGACCACGTCTGGAAGGCCATCCCTCCCCCTCCAATGCCTTTGCCTCCACAGGCCTCAGCTGGAGCTAGATGGACAGGTGGACAGATGGACAGATGGATAGGTGGCTGGTAGATGTGCAGTAGGACGTGTCACAGAAGCCTTGGGCAGCACTAAGAATGTATGCAAGGCTGCATCCGGGGGAGGGAGGGACCTGAGTCCCATGCCCGGGCTGCATATCAGCAGGATAGAGGGCCGCTCTGTGATAGAATCTCATCTCTGGGAAGGACGTAGCGAACCCAGGCGCCTAGTTGCCAGGCCCTTATCTTGTACCTGTGGCAGACATGACTAATCGAGCAGGGCTCCTTCTCCCACTGAGCCTGGCTCCTGGCCCGCCCTGTGCAGCCAAGATCAGCTGATTGCAGTTGGCACAGGAGACTGGCCTGGCCATCCCAGCCGTGTTATTATTAAAACAGTGACTGAAGCCCAAATCTGCCAGCATCTCAGCCTGTGGGTACCAACAGAGCACCTGGAGGAGAGCAGCTCAGACTCATTCTCTGCTGGCCCTTCCCCACCACCTGGCCGGCATCACTCACAGGGCACTCAGAGCCGGCTGGCCCCAGGGAGCTCTGTGCTCCGCCCCAAAGGCTCCAGGCCCCGAGTGGAGGCCCAGCCCTACCCAGTCACTGCTCTCCGGGCACTAGGTAGAGGAGCTCAAACCCCTGGGCCTTGGCAATCCCAGGTTCCAGGGACCAACGTCCAGTGATTCGTTGCCAGTGGGTCTTGGTTGGGGATGGGTTGGAAACCTCCATCTTTCACAAGCAGGTGCAGGGCTCTGGGACCCCACCCCATCAAAGCACAGCCTGGACAGTCCCTTCCCTATGGCTGGCTGGGCTCTCCTCCCCGCCATGGGATAGCTCTTCCCTAAGAGAGGTGCAGCCTGCCCTCGGGCCTCCAGACACCTCCAGCCTGGGCTTGGGCATCCCTGCCCTAACAGTCACAGCTGTAGGGTCCCGCCCTCCTGCATTTCTCAAGGGGTGTCCCCTGGGGAGGGCATCTCCCATTTCTGTCCCTCTGCTGCTGCTCAGCGGGGCCTGGTCTGTCCCCGTCAGGCCCTCCCTCCCACTGCCATGACCAGCTCCAGGCCTGCCTGACCAGGCTGCAGCCCCCCTTGGTCTGGGTGGTCTCCCTGGGCCCTCAGTCGTCGGGTCTCATCAGCTCTCCTTGGGCCCCAGCGTCTGTCACCTGTCCCCAAACGGCTCTGCCAGCGAAGGGCTCAGACTCCCTGTGAACCCAGGGTCACGGACCCCTCTGTGCGCCCTCGGAGTCTGAGCGAATGGCTCTAAGCCTCCCACTCGGGTCTGAATCCCGGCTCTGTCCCTTGGAGCTGTGTGACTTTGGAAGTTACTCAGCCTCTCTGGGCCTCATTTTCTTTCCCTGTGAAATGCGGTTATGCACCTGCCACCCCCCCACCCCAGGGCGTGGGGAGAATCACAGGGGAACAGAAAACAGGCCCTTTATGGTGCTCCTTTGCCCTTGACCTGGGCACAATGCTTTCTGAGGAGCGAGGGTGTGAGATGTAAGGAGACAGCGTGTGCAGTGCAGGTCCCCGCGCCTGGCACAGGGGAGCTGCTATTAAGGGTGGTACTGTTGCCCCGACAGACAGCCCCCGCTGTCCACGACGGGAGGACAGCGGCCAGTGGGCTGCGGGGCCAGGACACACGCCAACGACGTCCACACAGACAGACGTCTTCTGTGCTTGGAGCCGTCGCCCCGCCACCTCCCAGGTCGGGCCCACCCACCAGCCGCTGCGGCTGCCTGCACGCCGGGCTCCTGGCCACACACAGCCCGTGCTTCCCCCGTGAAAGTCAACAGCCCCGTTTTAGCAAATGTGGAAGCCACAGAAAAACAGAAAGGCGTAAACAGACTCCCCGGAGGCCCCTCCCCACCCCGGCCTCCAGCGGCCAGGCTACTTTCTGCATTATTCCTGCCTGGTTCTCTTCCACTCACATCATAATAAGAGACCCGAGCCTCTCCTTTGCACCGGGTGCTACGTCCAGGGCCTCTGTGCTCATCACGCCTACAGCCCAGGTCCCCTCATGATGCTCAGTTCTCAGATGGGGAAACTGAGGCGTCAGGAGGCAAAACGGCCCTGAGGGTACCTGCTGAGCCGAGGCCCTCAGCCAGGCTCCTGGCCACCATGGGACTGAACAACGAGTGTATACAAAAAGGAGAGTGAGGGAAACGTCCAGATCTTCCCAGAGGTTTGCGGTGCTGGTGGCAAGACCCTGTCGGGCATGGCCGGCTGGAGCATCTCAGGGTCGGCTGGCATGGTGACACCGGGGTCCTTTCTGGAGGCGGCTGGGCATCTCCTGGGCCCGGGAGGCTACAGCTGGAGCTCTCGCCACCGACCTCTGCTCCGGAGGCCAGGTGGGCTTGGCTGCTGGGGGACCCTGCCTGTCCCCCGGATTTCTTCTTTCCGACACAGTGGCTGCATCCAGCCAGGGCAGAGGCAGCGGCAGTGCCTTGGCTCCGAGGAGCTCCCACATCAATCACCCCCCGGGGCGGCAGCTCGCAGCACACTCGCCCGCTCGCCTTGCCGCCACCTTGCCCGCCTGCCATCTCCCCTGGGCCTGCCTTCCAGCTCCATTAGCCCGTCCGCAGACGGACGGGGCTGTCTTCCAGGTGAACATTCCTTAGAAAAATGACTTCATTATCACCTCAGCAGCTTGGAGTTGGGGGAGGGATGTGTGTGGCCGAGAGGGGGCAGGCGATGTGGACATTGATGCTGTCACTCCTGCAGCAGCTGGGCCCTGGGTGGCAGGAAAGCCTGGAGCCCACGCACACGGGGACCCCCACCGGGGTAGGCCTGACGGAGACAGATCTGTGGGCCCAGGGGCTGGAGGGAAATATTACATTATGATAACAAATCATTCCGCTGATTGGAACTTAATTATGTTGCTTTTATCTTGGTGACAGTCATGCACCTGGGCTCGAGGCGGGCCTGGGGGGCCGTGCCCAGCCCCCGGGATTAATGTAGCCAAGCCCTCCCCCACCCCAGAGGAAGCCACAGCTATCCCCTCCCCCTCTGCCAGGCAGGCCAGACAAAGGGGGTTTCTCGTGCCTGAGAATCAGAGTCACCAGGGTCTTGGCGTGGGGCGGGAGGGGTGGGGAGCAGGGTGGGTCAGGGTGGTCAGGGGTCTGCCCGGTGTTGCCCAGGCAAACCCAGGAGGGCAAACTGGCTTCAGCCAGGCTCTGGGGCAGAGAGGCCATGCCAGAGCCTGACCCCTGAAGTAGGCAACTGAATCGCCATAACTCGGCCGCCACTGACCATAGCCTGGCCCTGGGATGCAGGGTGTCGAATTCCAGGAGCCAGAGGGCGCCCGGTCTTCGGGCAGGGAGGGGCGCTCAGATGGCTTCTCTGCAGCCCAGATCGGGGCGGCACTGCACAACGAGGTGAGCCGGGTGTGCAGAGCGGGCAGCTGGGCCTCCCGTGAGTACCAGCCGACATGGGACAAGTTCTGTTCAGAGAGCGACATCCTACCATTAATCACCCTCTTGAGGGCAAACACATCCTGTGGATTTTTCTGGAATGGCTTTGACTTGAGAAATTTTGTCCCAGGAACTAACACAATCCCGGTATTCCGGAGTTTCCGCTGAAGCCCTGGGGTTCCTCTTCCTAGCCCAGGGCGAATTCGGGTCCTGGGATGTGAGTGTTAAGCACAGCGGCCTCGCCTGGACCCTTGGTGGATGGCCTTCCTGGGCCTTGGGCTTCTCATCTGGAGAGTGGGGTGAGGCTGGGGTGTGCCGGGGCTGGGATGAGCCACGTGGAGCTCTCACCCTGACTGGGTGACAGTCCTCCAGCGGACACTTCCACGGTCCATTGACTGGCCCCAGGGTACAAACGTGGAAATGGGGGCACAGGGATGTGACACCACAAGGCCATACAGCTGCTAAGCGGCAGAGGCAGGATTCGAGTCAGGGAGGCGGGCTCCGATGTCTGCTGTAGAGGGCAGCTCTCCTGAACAGGCAGATGCTGTTAATACTGTTATCATTTATATGACGATGGTTCATTCAACAAACAGTAAGTATTCTCTACACTTGGCAAGACACGGGGCAAATTGAAGGGGGTATTTGGGTTGGAGAGTATGGTCCCCACGCCAGTCCCTAATGGTTGCAGCATGACTCAGACCCCGGGGGGCTCTCCTGACCCTCCCTGGGCCCCGCGGGGTGGGGCTGCTCTGGGAGCTCCTTTGCCCTCATTACATAAGCTGGGGCTTGGGGGACCATCACCACCCGGGGAGGAGGGCTGTCTAGGGTCCTGGGCTGGAGGCCCGAGGGGCTGTGCTGGCACCGCCTCTCCCAGCTGCGAGTGATGGGGTCTGGGTTGGCCCCCCTCCTTCACCTTCACCCAAAGGCTGCTGGGCGCGCTGCACCGGTCTGCCTTCTGATGGAAGTGCCAGGGGTGATCCCGGCAGAATAAACGCCGTTTCACTGACTGGCTGATGGCTGCTGAGTCATCGCACGGACAGGAGCCGAGCACGTCTGGTCACTGCTTTGGGGACGGGGAGGGGGCGGGGCGGGCCTCTGTCTTCTGAGCAGTTCCTGGTAGGGGCTGGACACCGCTGTGCGGCGGGGAGGGGAGGGAGGGTGTGGACGTGACTCTGTGCCGCTGTGGTTGTACACGCCGGTCTCGTGGGAGTCTGTGGGTGCGTCCTGTGGGTGTGAGCATGCTGGGGGACATACACGGACCTGTGGGTGCACGTGGGCCTGTGTACCCCGACTGTGCCTGGGGTACCCAGGAGCCTGTACTAACACGCCTTTTCGGCCGGTATCTGCGGATGCTGTCCTCACGGGTGCTTTAGGGAGTCTGAGGCACAGCTCTGAGCTGGACAGGGGACCCCAGACCTGTCTGTCATTCACCACCAGCTATGTCCGTGCCTCAGTCCTCTCGTCTGAAGACGGTGACGATGGCAGAGCTGAAGTGACACACTTGCCATGAGGATTCATGGAGATGGAGTCAAGCCCCTAAGCGGAGACACACAGAGTCCTCAGCGCACGGAGCCTGCATCGTCGTTTACGGCTGCGCACACAGGGTGCAAGGGTGGCGTGTGGGGCAGTGTGTTACGGTCTTCCAGAGCAAAAGATCCAGGAGTGCCAACAGCGTGTGCGTGTGTGTAGAGAGATTTACCGTGAGGAACTGGCTCATGAGGTCATGGAGGCCGAGAGGTCCCACCGTCTCCTGTCTGCCAGCCGGTGATGTAAATTCCAGTCTGAGTCCAAAGGCCTGAGAACCGAAGAGCTGGTGGTGTGAGTTGGGTCCGAGGGCTGGAGGAGCCCACGTCCCACCTCAAGCTGCCCGCAGAGAGAGCAGGTTCCCCCTTTCTCAGACTTTTTGTTCTATTCAGGCCCTCAGCAGATTGGATGAGGCCACCCACACTGGGGAGGGCAATTCGCTTTACAAAGTCCACTGATCCACCTGCTGATCTCGCCAGAAACACCTTCCCAGACACGCCCAGAGTCATGTTTAACCAGACACCTGGATACCGCGTGGCCCAGTTGCGTGGACCCGTCATATTAACACCACAGCGCACAAGCATGTGGTCGTGGGTGGGCTCCTTGCCTGAAGGTGTGCAGACACGTGTGAGTGTGTGGATTTCCCTGGGTGTGCTTGCGTGTGGGCCCGGTGCAGCCGTGCTGCGTCTCTGGGGACCGCTGGTTATTGGTGTAGTTCCTGCCCACTCTGTTCCAGTACGGCTCCAGTCGCCCGGCCGTTCCTGTGCTGTCGTGAAGATGCTAGGGCCAACCTCAGGGGTCTCGGCTCCACCGGGGTTCCTGCTGGGCGTCAGCCTCTTGCTGGGGAAGTGGCCCCAGATGTGGCCTTGGAATGGCCTGGAGGGACCAGGGAGGCTCCCTCTCTGATCCGGCCACCAGTGCAGGGTGCACAGAGACACGAACAAAATCGGGGTAGCCAGGGGCCTGGCGGCTGCCTCCCCAGCCCCTCAAGGAGGGCTGGCAGCCCACAACGCCCCCATTGGTCCACCACGGCCCTTTGCCGGGGAGCAAATCAAGGCCCTGCCTGAGGAGGTGTCGAGGCCCCTGTCTCCCCCGGCTCGCTTTGCTCCTGGTGTGCCAGGGAGCTCAGTGCCTGCGCCCGGAAGTGCCCCTCAGCCTGCTCCACGGCACACTACTCGGGGCGGGGCTGGCAGGGCACTGAGACCAGAGGCACCAAGACCAGAGACCCCACCAACCCCGGCCCCAGGAGAGGCAGCAACAGTGAGAACAGCCTTTCAGAGCCCTGGCTTCAGAATAAGACGGGCTGGGTTTAAATCCGAGCTGGGGGACTTTGGGCAACTTGCTTTGCCTCTCGGGGCCTCAGTGGCCCCACCCCCGGTGCCGGAGGCCAGGGAGAGGGGTCAGCAGCCAGGCTCAGTGAGCTCTGTTACAGCAGCCAGGTGGAGGCCCCCAGGGCCTCCAAGGTGCTCCCCGGAGGAGAGCGAAGCGGACCTCCAGGGTGTTCCTTCCCGACGCTAAGCCTGGGGCTCCCGCATATGGGTGGGGGGGCACTCAGGGAGGTCACCCGAGGCAGCCCAGGCCCACCACCATGACAAATGCTTTTTGCCTGAATGAACACATTGGTGTCTGTGGAGGCGACGTCATCCATGTCACAGGGCATCTCGTGACAGGTGTGGTCGTGTTTCCCTCGGAACCCAGGCGTCTGTGTCTCAATCTACAGGTTGCCTTGTCCAGGCTACTGGGAATCAAACAGGTGTACCTGAGATGCCCTCCCCATCGCTGCTGTGAATTGCTCCTGAAATTCCAGATTGCTTATGGCATATCTGAGGAAGAATTTGTTTTTTAAATAGTTGATCACTTTATTTATTTGGCTGTGCCGGGTCTCAGCTGTGGCATGCGGGATCTAGTTCCCTGACCAGGGATCGAACCCAGCCCCCCTGCACTGCGAGCGTGGCGTCTTAACCACTGGACCACCAGGGAAGTCCCTTGAGGAAGAAAATTAAATTAATGAATGCTGCCACCCCTCCCTTTTGAGGCTGGGGGCGGGCACACAGGAAGCCACGGCCGGTGTGGGCCACCCCCTTCCCTCCTCTGTGACGCTGGACTCCAGGCAGAGCGGGCCCGGGGCCAAGGGCAGAATGCTCACACTTTGGATGGGGACTGTGCTGCATGCCCCCCACCCCTGGCAGCCCTTCCCTGTAGAGCCCAGGACGAGCCTGTTGGGGTCTGGGGGCCCCCAGAGGTTGGAGGAGGTCTGGGGCATCCTATCCCTGCTCAGCCTGAGCTCCTGGATATGCAGCTCCGTCCCATGAGCGAAATGACCCACATCCTCAAACTTGACTGTGAGGAGAGATGGGGGGCAGAGGTGAGCGAGGGCTGGGTCCAGCTGCCCAAGCCTGAGGCCAGCAGACTGGGCCTGGGCGTTCCTGCTGAGGCCCCTGAGAAGTCCAGCCTTGGCCCCCCTGCGCCCTCCTGGACCACCCCACCCCAGACTGCATTCCAGCATCTGCACCTGTCACCACCTGGATCCCTGTCTCCCTCTTTCCCACTTTATGTAGGTGTCATCCCGTGCTGTTCCCGGGCACCGCTCTGGGCCCAGCCACTGCAGGCTGAGTGAGTGAGGGAATGAGTGAGTGGACAAGCGTGCCTGAGATCGGGACTTGTCTCTCCCTGTGTTCTCTCCTGAGCTGGAGCCCCCCTCCCAAGTGTCACCATTGACCCCCAGGCTCCTCTGGGAAGCCCACCCACAGTGCCCCGCTGGCCCTGCTGGCCCCTGTCTCCCGGG
This sequence comes from Inia geoffrensis, assembly GCA_036417435.1. Classification (NCBI taxonomy): domain Eukaryota; kingdom Metazoa; phylum Chordata; class Mammalia; order Artiodactyla; family Iniidae; genus Inia; species Inia geoffrensis. The sequence goes on along the minus strand of CM070906.1, from coordinate 114,694,916 downwards.
GTTCCTGGGTCTGTTCCATATTGTCGCCAGGCTCTAGACCATCATCTGAACCCCCTTCTGTCACATCTCAACAAGAGTCTTGTCCCTTTAGGGAGGGCAGGGCTCCTTGTCACCTCTGTCCTGCATCCACTCTCACTCAAGAGGGGCGTGCTGTGAGCCAGGCCTGGGGAGGTCACACAGCCAGACCAGGGAGGTGACTGGTGGCTGTAGGACTCCCAGGTCTGTGCTCATCCATAGCTGTGGTCCCTGCTCTGTGCTGGGCCCTGGGTGCCCGCAGCACTTAGGTGCTGTGTTGCTGGTGGCTTGTGTGCGCGTGGACATGTCCTTTTCCTTACATCTGAACTGAAGTCGAGCCCGTTAGTTCATATTGGGGTGAGAATTTTGTGATAACGTTGAGATTCTTCCAGCATTTGTCCACAGCCAGGTGGGAAGAGATGATTATGAATATATGTGTCAGGGTCCATACAGGAGACCCGGGTGGGAGGCGGAGGAGGGGCAAGCTGGGGAGGGGGTGATGCTCGGGCTAAGTCTGGAAGGATGGTGGGGAGACCCAGAGCAAGGGGCATTCCCAGCAGAGGGGGCACGGTAGGCAAAGGCGGGGATGGGGGGCTCTGTAGGCGTGGTGAGGGGTGGGGCCAGGTCTCGGGGGCCTCCCATGCCACAGGAAGGAGCAGAGGCCACCAGACTCCAGATGTGGCACCGCCTCCAGCCGCTAGTGGGAGGACCCCGGGCTCAGCCCCGCATGGGGGCGCTGCTTCCGTCAGGTCTGCTGGCACAGGTGGCACCCTCAGGCCCCCGACCTTCTCCCAGTCCTAAGGGGAAACGGATGTGTTTGTTCACACACACATGGAAACTCGGGTGCCACGAGCCACCTTCGTGTCCAAATCCCCATTTCTGGGGAGAAACATACAAATGACAGTGAGTGCGGGGAGATGAGGGATGTCCATTTCGGCCAGCTGAGAGTCTGCACTCCAGAGCATCTTGGAGGAGGGGCCGCCGACTTGCCAGCAGGTCTCGGTCGGGCCTTTCCCTGGCTGGCATGCGGGGATTTGGGGCAGCCTGGAGCCGCCCGTGGTTGCCACTCACGCGGGATGGCTCAGGCCGTCTTGGGCGTGGGGGGGTCTGGCGAGTCACCCCGATTTCCACGTCAGCTTTGCTCCATGCAGCGAGTCTACTAGGGCTAGCGGGAGAGACGGTCTGAACTCTCTGTCCTGGAAAGCCGGTGGGAGAGTCGGGCTCGCCCAGACAGTGACACTACCTGTGGCCCACGTGGACGCTGCCCCCGCCCGGGGTCTCACCTCTTGGCTGGAGTTACACGTGTGCCATCCCTGAGCCCCCACCCCCAGACCAGGGAGGCCGGGGCAGGAGTGCTGCGGTTTGCTTCCCTGCACAGACCCTCTGGCTGCCTGTTCCTTCCAGGCCCGGCTCAGTCACAGGAGCAATGAAATCATTCCAGACGGGAAGGGCAGCGTAGGGCGGTCTCTCCTCCCCACCACCCCACCCCCCGACGGTAAACTCGATGTCTCATCACCTTTGTCTCCCCAGCCCTGGGAAGATGGGACTACAGTGAAAACGAGCTGAGTGAATGAGAGACGCCTGGCAAACACGCCCAGTCTCCCAGAGGCGGTGAGGCTTCCGAAAGACGTTTATTCGATCTGTGCTATTCCTGACGAGCTCGGGGCAACCTCTGGAACCCTAGCCCTGGCTGCAAGTGGAGCTTCCAGGTGATTCTCTGGGGATAGTTTTCACAGACACCTGATCCCTGAGGACCTGACCCTGCAAGATGGAGACCCTGCTCCATTCCTCACTCAGTGACCATCACCGGGAAGGGGACGTGTCCACGCCCCGAGCCTCTGTGCACCCAGGTCAGCGGTTTAAGCCGCAGGTGTGAATCTTCAAATGAATCCTGCACAGATGCTCAATTTATGGAACAAAGACAGTGGCCGCCCTGCTGGCCCCGGTGGGGATGTGGGGGCTCGCCTGGTGGCCAGCCTCAACTGTCCCCGGGACCTCTCCTTGGAAGCCCAGGCCTCGTGGACCAGGCGGGTTGGACCTTGGTGTGAGACAGAGCGGCCGTGGGTCCCGAGCCTGCTGTGTGCCGGGTCGGGTGCTGGCTTGATGCTCCCATTCACTGTCTGAACTGATCCACCTTAGAGGTGATTCTTTCCGGGAAAGGCATCCCTGATGTAAGGGTGAGTGTCAGCTGGGAGGGGAATGGGCCGGGGAAGCACCTCCCGCCTGTGCCCTCACGATGAGGGGGAACAAAAGACCAGCTTGACCTGGGGATCAGACGCCGGACAAATCCCTCTCTCTTGGGACTGCCAGCGGGGACCCTGCCTGGCGCCCTTTCCAATATGGTGCCTGGAACACCCTCCTACTGGGTCTGTGTCCTACACACTGCCTCTTCCAGACCTGATCAAAGTGCAGGTCCCACCCCCTCTCCCCAGTTTAGGGCACAGGCCACCTCGCGGGTCTTTGTGATAATGGCAGAAATTCAGCTGGTTACCAGTGTGATCCCAGAGGTTCTGGGGTCACATAACAACAACGACAAACAAAACCCCCTATTTGTTCTCCCAGGAAGGAGCTGGAGTCTTGAGAGCAGTGCCTAAGCCCTGCCCCCACCAGCTGAGACCCACCCCCACTTCCCTTGCTTCTAGAGGCCAGTATATGAAGGCCATGGGAAGAGGGGGCCGGCCACCCCTTGGGTCTGCAGAGCTGCTTCTGTCCCAGCCAGCCTGCGTGGGAGCCTCATGTTATCCATCGGCGTCCTCTGGAGAGACAGAACGGGGAGGGTGTGTATATAGAGAGAAAAACATTTATTATAGGGAATTGGCTCCTGCAGTGATGGCAAGTCCAGATCGGCAGTGTGGGCTGGCAGGGGGAGAGCCAACGGTGCAGACTGTCTGAAGGCAGTCACTGGAGAATCCAGTCTTACTCAGGGAAGGCCTGTCTTTTTGTTCTAGGCAGGCCTTTGACTGATTAGATGAGGCCCACCCACTTTGGGGAGGGCAATCGGCTTTGCTAAGCGCAAGAATTCAGATGTTAACCTCATCCAGAAATGCCTTCACAGAAACAGCCAGAATAATGTTTGACCAAGTTTCTGGGACCCCCACGGCCAAGGCAAGCGGACACAGAAAAGTGGCAAAATCACATTCATCTTAATGCATCTGCCTGCGTTTCTCTCTCCAGTGAAACAAAACCCTCTCCCTTTCTGCACCTTTTCTCCCCAGTGCTGACCCCCCAACATGCACCAAATGCATCCCTGCCTGCCCCGTACAACCACACATACGACTCTCTGATGAGGAATCTTTGGGGGGCTCCACCCACCCTGCTTTTGTGGACACCCGGTGGGTCCCTGGCCCTGGCACCTGTGAGGAGATGAACTCATGGCACAGACCAGCAGGAAACATGTAGATGGAAACCCCAACCCCTCGCAAGGTGCCAGCCAGGAACAAGCCTGCTGCCAGGCATGGGGAGGGGACAGAGTCCTTCCAGAAAACAAGTGGAGCAGACACAGCCAGAGGTGCAAAGTGTTTTTCCTGTTCTACTCCACCTCACACCACACCCACCCCCTGGCCTGGTCCTGGGTGTCCCCCATGGTGGTATGTGCACCCTGAGGGGCTCCCTGCCTGCACACCTGCCCCCACGTCTCCACGTGGCATCCAGAGCATTTTCTGGAAGTTCACACCAACGACCCTCCTCCTCTCCTCCAAAGCCTTCTGTGGCTCCCCAGTGCCTTGATCGTGCCATGTGACTGACCAGGCCCTGTGGGAGCCGGCCATGCCCCTCCTGTGCCTACCTCCATCTCTACCCCCTGGCTAGACATGCTCATGATGGGCTGTGTCTTCTCCAGCCCTTTGCACAGGCTGTGCCCTGTGCCTGGGACACCCTTCCCTGCTGGCCTGACCAACACCTCCTCTAAGAAGCCTGCCCTGGTTCCTCGGGCCGGTTAGGGTCCCTGCTCTGAACTCTTACAGCCCCTAACACAGCAGGGGTGACCCCACGTCCCTCCTCCCAGAGTGTGAGGCTTGTGAGGGCCAGGTCTGCACTGTGAACTGTTCATCCCAGGGAAGGCATGTCATAAATATGGGAGGAGTCTCCGGCTGGGCCCCCGGCCTCTGCTTGGAGAAGCTCACATGGTGAGTCAGTGCAGGTTGGCATCGTGGCAGCAGATCTGTGGGCCCATGTGTGTGCCCCGGGCGGGAGGGCTGGGCACAGCTAGCTGACCGGGCCGTTATTGGCCGTGAATGGTGTGCTTCGGCCCTCGCCTCTGTCGAGCGGTGCCGCTCCCAGTGTATGGCCTGGGAGGCCCGGCACATGGACGCGACGTGCTCAAGACCCTCGGCCTCAGGCCTGGAGATGGTGAGTCCCCAGCGCACCAAGAAGGGACAAGAATAGGGAATCACAGGGCCCGCTTGCCTCCAGCCTCTGGGCTTTCTGACCCTGAAACAGTGTTCTGGCCACGTTCACGATCAACAAAGCCACGCTGGGTTCTTTAACTGGATCAAGGCATCATTTTCCCAAACCCAAGAGCCGCGGCCCCCGCCCAGCTGTGCAAACACCTGCTTAGGGCACTGGAACAGGAAGGGATCCCATGTCCTTTGCCAGGAGTGGCTGTCCCCACTTCTGGTGGCCTTGGCGTTCCTGGGCTCACAGCCGCATCCCTCCAATCTCTGCCTCTGCCCTCCCGTGCGGGTCTCTGTCTCCACGCCGCGCCCTCCTCGTAAGGACACCGTTCATCGCAGACGGGGGCCCACCCTGCTTCCGCGTGTGCCCTCACTCTAATGACATCTGCAGTGACCCTATTTCACGTCAGGCCACATTCTGAGATCCTGGGGGTTAGGACTCTTCAGCATAGCTTTTGGGGGAGGGATAGAACTGAACCCATAACCGCTGATGTCAAGGATCAAAGCTATCACCCTGGGAAGAGGCGTGGCCCGTCCTGGCTCTCAGTAGGTACCCCCAGGGGGACTGGAACGGAAGCTGTGAGGTGTGGCTTCTCAGCGGGGCCTGGTGGAGGGAGTGCCCACGGGCATCAGGGAAGCATCTGCTTCTGGGTGGCTCTGTCCCTTTCCCAGCACCAGGATGAGGGCCTGGGCCACCGACATGGCCCACGCTCTTGGGTCAGCTGCCCAGGGTCCCATCTCAGAGGCAGGGCCCACCCGTGGGTGGTTTCTTACTCTTCCCCTGTGGGCTCTTCAGGCCCCCCAGCAGGAGCTGGGAACCAGCTTCGGGAGCTGGGAAGTTCCAAAGCTCCATCTTTGCAAGACCCAGGATGGTTTTCCTGCACCCCAGCTGCAGCTGGAGCCCCGCCTCTCTGCCCCAGGTCTGCAGGACAGGAGCTAGAGCTGCCGGGGCGGGGCGGGGCGCTGGCAGGCATCTGGGTGCGAGGCAGCTGTGGTGTCCGAGGGTGCGAAAGCCAGCACAGGAGGGGCAGGCCCGAGACGGTGCGTCCCACTGGCCTCTCTTCTTCCCACAGAGCCCCCCCACTGAGCTCGGCTGCCCCTAGCCCCTGAGAACAAAGGCCCAGGCCCCCTTTTATCTTCTCTGCTCCGGGTCCTGGGGGAGGAACAAACAAAGGCCTGACGCAGCATCATTTTCCTCCCCTTCACCCTCTGGCCCACCCTTTTCTTCCCTTTATAATGTATTTTAATAGGGTCAGACCAAGATGGATGGCCCCGAGCCCTGGGAGCGGGGGTGGGGGGGGCCTGCCTACCCGCCAGCCCTGTGGCCCTGGCACTCCTGTCTGGAGCCAGGACTGGGCACCAAGAGGAGGTGTGAGCCTTGAGGGCTGAAGGCAGGGTGCCCATCCCTGCCCTGGAGCCCCTCTGCTCCTGGGGTCTCCTGGGGACCCAGTCTGGGCCTCTCAGGGGCCGGGCCCCCAGCCTCCCCCTAGCTCTAATCTGCTCCCTCCTCCCTCCTCTCCCAGCAGTCAGCCAGGCCATGTGTGGGCCCAGGGGATGCAGCCCTGTGTCCAACCCTGGTGTGGGAGAGCAACTGGCCTGGCTGGAAGGACCCCCATCCAACACCCCCAAAGGAGCCTCTGTTCTCTCTCTCATCTGTTCGATTGCTTATTCACGCCGTGATTTGTTCCTCACTCGCCGCTTGTCCTTATCGGCCCACGTTCTCACTTCCTCTCTGTAAACCCCCTCACTCACGGTCACGTGTTCTCCAGCACGGCCTCTGACCTCTCCCACAGTCCTAGCACGTGCGTGGCAGTGTCCTCACTTCACAGAGGAGGAGACTGGGACTCTGGGCCTCTGGGCCTCTGGGCACGGGGGTCAGGGTTGAGTGGCAAAGTCAGGAGTAGCTTTGTCCTGGCGAGGGTCCTCCCTGACCCCTGACCTCATGCGGAGACCGAGGCCCAGGCTGAGCCTTAGAGCATCAGGGGAACAGAGCTTGGAACTGGGGGCTCAGGTCTCGGGCCAGCCCCCGCTTCGCTCAGGTACAGAAAGTGCACTTGGAAATCCAAAGCCACAGCTTCCCTCCCAGAGGTCGATTCACAAATTGACCTTAAAATATAAATGAAGGGATTGACGCTTCCCGTAATGAGAGAATTGTTTGTCAGCCTCCTTGGCTGGTTTCTGCTTCCTGGCGGGGGGGTGGGGGTGGGGGTAGCTCTATTCACAGCAGCCAAGAGATGGAAACAGCCCACACGTCCATCGGCTAACCATGTGTTCATCCCATGTGTTCATCCGTACAATGGAATATTACTCAGCCATAAAAAGGGAGTTCTGACACATGCTACAATGTGAATGAACTTCAGAAACTTTATGCTAAATGAAAGACGCCAGATGCAGATGGTCACATGTTATATGATCCTACTTATATGAAATGTCCAGAATAGGCAAATCCACAGAGACAGTAAATAAGTGGTTGCCAGGGGCTGGGGGTGGGGTGGGCTGGGGGGTAATGGGAGTGACTGCTAGATGGTACAGTGTTTCTTTCTAGAGTGATGAAAATATTATGGAATTAGTGATGATGATTGTACAATTCTGTGAGAATACGAAAAATCACACTTTAAAAGGGTGACTTTTACGGTCTGTGAATTATATCTCAATTTTAAAAAATGCACACACACACACACACACACACACAAAGCCACTTGGGGAAGCTCTGGGTGGCCAGGGGCAATGCCCTCCTCTCGGGCCAAACAAGTAGCAGAGCGGGTCCTATTTCTGGTGCTTTTGGAATCGGGGGCACAGGTACAGCCCAGGTTCTGCTCGAGGAAGTGAGGCAGGTCTCAGGAGTGGGATGGGCTCTGCCCATGCTGACCTCGGAACCTCAGAAGGTCTGGGCTTCTTAGAGCAACTCCTTCATGTTACACACGGGGAGACTGAGGCTCAGAGAGGAACACTGACTCCATGGGGAGCTCTGAACTCCAAACCCTCAGCCTTGAACTCTCTTCCCTAAGGTCTGCTCCAGCAGCCCCTGTGTTGCTAGGTGCTTCCAACGGGTGCACATGGAGACCCAGAATTTGGACTCCACCCCTTGATTTCAAACTGTTCTGTAGGTTTGCAGTGAAATACTGTGCTTGTATCTATTGCTGTATAAGAAATAGTGCTCCATGTAGCAGTTTAAAACCATAATAACCATTTACGATCTCCCACAGTTTCTGTGCATCTGGAATTTGGGAGCAGCTTTGCTAAACTGGTCTGGCTTGGAATCTCTCAAGAGGTTGCAGTCGAGATGTCAGCTGGGCTGACGTGACTTAACTGGGACTGAGAAGTCCACTTCCAAGGGGCTTGCACACATCACTGGCAAGTTGGTGCTGGCTGTTGGCAGGAGGCCTCGGTTCCTCCCAAATGGACCTCTCCACAGGGCTGCTTGAGCATCCTCAGGACAGGGTGGCCGGCTTCCCCCAGAGCCAGTGGTCTGAGAGACAGCCAGGTGGAAGCCAAATGTCTTAGGACCTGGCCTCAGAAGCCACACACCATCATGTCCACAGTGTCCTACTGGTTACACAGGTCACCTCTATTCATCATGGGAGGGGACCACACGAGGGTGTGGACACCAGGCGGTGGGGTCATTAGGGCCGATTTGGAGGTTGCCTACCACGCATGAACTCATGAAGTTTACATTTAAAATCAATACCTTTCTGGAGTTGGTGTGTGTGGCTTCCTCAACCCTTTGGAATGCTGTTTTTACTCCTTCCAGATAAATTGACGGTAATTCACTGTGATTACTCCTGCAGCACTAAGCCTTGGGACCATGTCTCGGCTGAGGTGATTTTTTTTTTTTTTTTTTTTTTGCGGTACGCGGGCCTCTCCCTGTCGTGGCCTCTCCCGTTGCGGAGCACAGGCTCCGGACGCGCAGGCTCAGCGGCCATGGCTCTAGGGCCCAGCCGCTCCACGGCACGTGGGATCTTCCCGGCCCAGGGCACGAACCCGTGTCCCCTGCGTCGGCAGGCGGACTCTCAACCACTGCGCCACCAGGGAAGCCCTGAGGTGATATTTTTAAAGCTGCCTGACACGGGCTCTTTAGCAGGCAGGAAGGCTGGCAAACGTGAGCACTGATGGTGAAAACATCCCCACGTGCATCCTGTCCTGTGCACGGCGGCCAATGCTGGACAGTGAAAACGAAAGCGGATTATGTCACCGAAGCTGGGTGTTGGAGGCAGGGCCAACGCGACGACAGTAGAAAGGGTCTACAAATCAGTGAGAAATGCTGGGAATTCCCTGGCGGTCCAGTGGTTCGGACTCTGTGCTTCCACTACCGGGGGCCCGGGTTCGACACCTGGTCGGGGAACTAAGATCCCACAGGCTGCATGGTGTGGCCAAAAAATAAATAAATAAAATGAAAATGTATTAATTAATTAATTTCTGTCTGCATTGGATCTTTGTTGCCGCGCACAGGCTTTCTCTAGTTGTGGCGAGCGTGGGCTAATCTTCATTGCGGTGTGTGGGCTTCTCCTCGCGGTGGCTTCTCTCGTTGTGGAGCATAGGCTCTAGGTGTGCAGCCTTCAGTAGTTGTGGCACGCGGGCTCAGTAGTTGTGGCTCATGGGCTCTAGAGCGCAGGCTCAGTAGTTGTGGCGCATGGGCTTAGTTGCTCCGTGGCATGTGGGATCTTCCCGGACCAGGGCTCGAACCTGAGTCCCCTGCATTGGCAGGTGGATTCTTAATCACTGTGCCACCAGGGAAGTCCCAAATTAAATTTTTTAAAAAAGAGAAATTCTGCCCCTGGGGGACCCTCTCTCCTCTCCCCGTGGCTCTGTGTTCTCAGAGGCTGACCCTTACGGATGGAATCCAGGGCTTGCTGCCCTCCAGCTTCAGAGGCAGGGTAGCAGGTACGGTAAGGATGTTGATTTCTCTCCGGGAGAGCAGTGCCTGCCAGGCGCCCCCCACCCCAAGCCCACTCTGCCTCCGGGTTCAGGTCACCACCCCCTCCCGCCTTGCCCCTTCAAGCCTCGGGTGGTGACAGTCCTTGTTTCCAGCCCGGGTAGGGCCCTGCCTCTTGCAGTTTCCCACGTCTTTGCAAATCCTCCCCTTTATAAGCACTCCTCAAATTACTTTGCTCGAGAGCACCGATGAGGGGCCCCCCGCTGACGGGCATCCGGAGAGGAAAATGGACGAAGGACAGCTGACAGACCGCCTCTGCTCTTCTTGCAAATTCCGTCTCCGTGAGGGGAAGCAGAGTTCCGATCAGTATCGTGGAGAGTAAGAACATGAGGCAGTGTTCACCTACCCTGGTCATAAAGGGAGTGTAAATTCACACCCCAAGAGGGCACCAAAAAAACGTTGCCAAGAGTTGAGTAAAAGTGGGTGCCGGTCCCTTCCTGGGATCACCAGGCTGTGTGGGCATGGCTGGATCAGGGGCCACGGCTGCACCAAAGGCCACCTGGCAGCAGGTGTCAAGCCTGGCAGTGAGCGCTCCTCTGACTCTTTGCCCCGTGGGCAGGAAGTCGGAAATAACCCAAGAGGTACAGAGATGTACGGAGAAGGACATTCATCAGAGGTCCTTGCTTCTAGGAAGAGTTGAAGAAATTAATCTGAATCTGTCTGCTGGACCCCAGTGTAACCATTATAAATGATAACTTGAGTATCTAATGAGACAGGAAAATGTGCATTATATAATTTTAATAGAAAAAAGAGGGCACAAAATGGTAAATATAGTATGCTCTCTAGGTGAAAAAAAATGTGTATATGTGTATATTCACAGAAAACAAGACTGGCGGAAAACACCAAAGTATTACTAATGATTACTTCTTCATGCTGGGATTATTGGTATTTTTATTTTGTCTGTTATCCTTTAGTTTCCTACATTCTCCAGACTCTCTCAAATGAATTACTTTTTTGTCTGTTTGTTTAAAAAGGAAACAACTTAAAAATTCACACCACAAAGGACCAGTACAGACAGAAGTCACATCTGGGGCAGACTGCGTTATGTGACAACATCTCACACATATGCACATGTGCGCGGCACTCTACAGTTTCCAGATGTCTTTTTCTCTGCACCATGGGTGGGGAAGGACCCCAGCAAAGGCTCCAGGGGCTGTGGTCACGGCCAGCTCTGGCCTGTCTCACCGTCGGTTGTCTGTCCCCTCAGACTGGGTCGGAACGCCTTCCCCAGGCCTGACTCCTTCCAGGTGCTCTTCTTGGAAACCCTGTCGCTCTGCAAGGCGACACCGAGATCTGATCAAGACAAGGAAGGCGCGTCCCAGGGTCCTGAGTCTTCCTGAGCTGAGCTGGCATCTGGCTGGGGAGCCAGTGGGAACACTGGCAGACCTGCCAGGTCCCGGGAAATGTACACTCATTGTGCACCTAAAGCCATGGAAGAGGGAATTCCCTGGCAGTTCAGTGGTTAGGACCGTGCTTTCACTGCCGAGGGCGCAGGTTCAATCCCTGGTCAGAGAACTACGATCCTGCAAGCTGCACAGTGTGGCCAAAACACACACACACACACACACACACACACGCATGTACCCCCCCCACATGCACACACACTCTGTCTCACACATACACACGTGCGCACACACACACACAACAACAACAACAACAACAACAACAAAACGCAGGTCACCGAGAGCCGAATCAAAATGAAGGAACCAGGCTTCCCTCGTGGCGCAGTGGTTGAGAGTCCGCCTGCCGATGCAGGGGACGCGGGTTCGTTCCCGGGTCCGGGAGGATCCCACATACCGCGGAGCGGCTGGGCCCGTGAGCCATGGCCGCTTAGCCTGCGCGTCCAGAGCCTGTGCTCTGCAACGGGAGAGGCCACGACAGGGAGAGGCCCGCGTACCGCCAAAAAAATAAAATTAAATTAAATTAAAAATGAAGGAACCAAGAGACGGACAGGCAGCAAGGGGTGGATGGAGCACCCTGAGGCTACTTGGGGTCAGATAAAGCCCTGTGATTATGGTCACGAGGGTTCCAAAATGGAACGTAAAGGAAACAGGTTTTTAAGAGAAATCGTGGAGGAGCTGAAGATCTAGAGATGCATAGGGGAGTTCCCAGGAGGCTGATGAATCTTGGCCATTACATCCCTCACCTGCAGGCCTGCTTCTGAGGCCCTGGACCTAATCTTGTACTTGCAATTTTGTATTTGTTTTCTTCAAGAGGCCTGAAAGCTGTGCATGCTTCCTCCCCTGCAGAGTCTGAACCCACCTTGACACGGGTGTCTGTTTGAGCCCCTGCAGAGGATTCCCGGCTTAGCAAGGGCAGAGGCGGACCCCGGGCACCACCTCTCCAGCCCATGGCTCACCTCTCTCCCCCGCCCCCTCTCCCCGTAGCGGGACCCGGGGAGCCAGGTGCATTCTGTGGCCTCACTGGCCCCTCTCCTTCAGCTGGAAACACACTTCCTCTGAGACATGCTGCATCTCTTCCTTGGGAGCCTCCGCAGAGGCCCCTGGCAGGATTACGCCCCCAGCCCTCGTGCCCCCCACCCTTGGTCATCATTCCCCCGCCCTTGCCTAATGCCCATCCTCTATCACTGTAATTACCAAAAAACCCCATTGAGAGAGCCAGTCTCTGCCCTGGTCACTGTTTTGTCCCCAGCACTGGGCAGTGTGCCCACCACTCAGGAGATACTCAACAACTTCTTTCTAAATAGACACCAGAATCAAGGAATGAATGAAAGCAGACCTTCGCCCGTCCATGTTGCCCTGATAGGTGCCTGGTGTAGGTCTCCAGAGCCTGTGGGAGACCTGAGTGGGCAGTGTCCTTCCTGGAGGAATCCTTATCCAGGTCCTCCTGGCCCTTGTTTGTCAAGTCTCGTGGCCCGAGCAGGGCTTGAGCTCTGCAGAAGGACCACATCTTTCTCAGATTGCCGCCCCCCCCTTACAGAGGGGTCCTGGTCCTACTTGCCTCACTGACCCCCCTCTCTGCCCATTGGGGCTCACTCAGAGGCTGCCAGCCACCCCAGGCTTGGCAGACGGGGGTGTCTGTGCCCCTTCCCACTGTCCTCCACCATCCCCGACACCTGGCCACTGAGATCATGTCCCTGCATCACAGCCAACCCCACGGCAGGTGGGCCTGCTGTATTCCATGGACTTGCCGTTGTCGGTAACACACTATTAAAAGGTGAAAATGCATTTTCCTCCTGCCGATCTTTTTCTTTTTCATTTAGCAAACATTGATTTTTCCCCCTCCTGCAGATGGAATAGAAATGAAACCACACACGTCTCTTTGGGGTGATTTAGTTGTCAGAGCCGGAGGCGGTGGGCAGGCGCGGGCTTCTCTTGTCACCTCATCCACAGGTCACTCCGTGACCTTGGACAGTTGTTTAGCCTTTCTTGTCCACCAGTCCCTCCCCCGCCCCCACCGTCTAGAAAAGAAGACCCCCAGCGTCCCTGGCCTGGAGAGTAGGAGGCTCTATTCAACAGCCAGAGGAGCCTCCTAGAGAGGTTCAGAGGAAACCTTCTGTAAAAAAGCCAAGTTCAAGGTTGTGTCAACACCAAACACCATGAAGTGGCAATTATCCAATTAACTTGATTAGTGTAGACAGAACCGCCAATGTCTGCCCGGCATACCGGCTTCCACCCTATTCCTGAGCTTAGGCAGCTGCAGAAGAAGAGAGAGAATGTTGGAAACAAGAGACTGAGCCTCTCTGCACCCCGATCTCCTTGACTCTAGTTTGGGGATGATAAAGCCTCCCCCACAAGGCTGTGGTGAGGACGTGTGCGCTAACCTCAGTAAGAGCTCTGGGAAGACTAGGGGAACCAGCGCTTAAAGGGAGCTCACGTGAGAGGGTGTGGTGCAGACCAACTTGCATCTTGGTGACCTGCTGTTCTTTACTTCCATGATTTTAGGTGCTTGAAAAGTGTACACTTCATGGGAACTTCTGTCTATCAGGGTCAGCATGGGCGAGGTGCTCTGTGCCTGGGTTTCTTCACCTGTTCCATAGGGATTCTAACAGCCTTAGCCTCAGAGAGGCGCGAGTACAGGTTGATGGTGATGATGGTAAAGAGGAAGATGATGGTGGTGATGGTGGCGATGATGGTAAAAAAGATGACGATGGTGGTGGCCACGAGGATGGTGAAGCTGATGCTGGTGGTGACGACGATGCTGGGATGGAGAGGATAAAACACCTTTCTCATGCGCTGACTGTACAGCCCACCAAGGAAACAGCCTTACCAGAGAGTCCTTACAAAAGTGATCCCTCCCCCACAGAGAGGTGGAGGCTTTCCCTTGAATCTGGGCTGGCTCTATGTCTTGCTTAACCAATAGAACTCCATGGAAATAATGCCATGTGACTTCCAAGGCTAGGCCAGATGAAGTCTTGCAGCCTCCCTGACCCCCCCAGACCTCTTAGGACATTCTGGGAGCCCTCAGCTATGCATAGTCTAGCTACCCTGAGAACACCCTGCTGCAGAGGCCATGTGGAGGTGATCTGGGTGACAGTCCCAGCTGAGCCCAGCCTTCTAGTCATGCAGTGAGGAAACAGACTTGAGAGTTAAGCCGTCCAGACCAGCCTGGTTGTCAGCTGAATAACACCAAGTGAACCCACCCAGTGCCACATGGAGCTGGAGGGTTGCCCAGTTGAACCCCAGTGGGATTCCTGGCCCACACAATCTTGAGATATAATAAAATAGATGCTGTGAGCTACTAAATTTGGGGGCAATGTGTAATGCAGCAATAGCTAACTGGAACTGGATGGCTCTGGTTCTCAGCCACTTCCTGGATGAACATGCACCTACAGGTGGCTGCTTGGTTTGGCATCACAGACCTGAGCCCCCTGCCTGGGCCTTGCCCTGCTATGGGGTCCACTTCAGACAAAGAGCAAAGTCAACTTTGCTCCAACTTCTCAGCAAGGGGGAAGGCAGGTGTTCACAGAGCTGTAAAACGTCACTGAAGGAAGGCCCTGTGTGCCTGGAAAGAGCCCCAAACAGTGTGAGTCAAGAGCTCCCTGGTGGGGCACCACCGGCAGCCACAGGCACGTTCGCTCAAGGGCAGGGCAGCCCTGGCGGACAAGATTGGCTGGAGGATGCCACCCAGGCAGCTCACAGTAGTCCCATGCTGACCATAGCCTGGCATTTTCTCCTGCCAGGCCCCATTTCTGGGGGATTCACTGGCTGGTTGACTGAAGCTGCCCTGAGGGAAAGGGGGATAGAGAGGGAGGAGAGAGCAGGAGCAGGAGCTGCTGGCAGGTGGGCTGCCCCGGCTGCAACTCCTGCTGCCTCCTGTCCCCAGGCTGGAGGGGAAGAGGTGCCAGTGACCCTGTGCACTGAATCTGGTTAGTTGTCAACTTCTATCAGAAAGCTTTGATGAAATTTTGATTGGGATTGTGTCAAATCATTGTAGGGAAATTGTCATCTTATCCAGTATTCAGCCCTACAATCCATGAACATGGTACATTCTTCTATTTATTTAGATCTTTATTTCTTTTTCCCTCAGCACTATTTTGTGCTTTTCAATATAGAGATCTTGCACAAATGTTGTTAGATTTATTCTTAAGCACTTTATTTTTCGTGTGTTATTGTAAGTGGAATTTTTAAGACTTTATTTTCCAGTTGTTTGCTGCTTACATGTAAGAGTACAACAGATTTTTTATATTAACTTTGTAACCTATGACTTTGCTAAATTCCTTTATTGGTTCTTGTGGTTGTTTTGTACGTTTCTTGGAATTTTCTACGTAAATAATCATATCATCCGCAAATAGGGAGAGTTTTGCTTCTTTTCTGATATTTGTGTCTTTTATTTCTTTTATCTTGGCTTATAGCAATGTCTAGGATGGCCAGTACAATGTTGAAGAGGAGTAGCAAGAGAGCATCTTTGTTCCCAGTGTCAGGGAAACACATCAGTTTTTCACTGTTAAGAATGATGTTGACTATGAGCTGGTCTTTTGTAGATTCCCTGGATCAGTTTGAGGAAATTTCCTACTATACCTAGTTTACTGAGAGTTTTTAAAATGAATGGGTAGTGAATTTTGTCAAATGCTTTTTCTGAATCTTTTGAGAGAATCATATTTTCTTTTGAAATAATATGATTTTTCTCCTTTAGCCTGTTAATATGGTGAATCCTATTGTTTTTCAAGTGTTAAACCAACATTGCATTTCTGAGATAAGTCTCAGGGATTGAAATATTATCTCAATGAGATATTATCTTACAAGGTATTATCCCTTTTTTTTTTTTTTAATACTTTGGATTGGATTTAATTTGTTAATATTTTGGTATTTTATTAAATCTTTGAAAAATATTTTTATTAACTATTTGATATAAGATTTGAATGATTGCTAGAATTCATCAGTGAAACCATCTGGGCCTAGAGTTTTGAGATTATTTCTGATAAATTAAATTTCTTTAATAGCTATAGTGTTGATCAGATTTTCTATTCCTTCTGTCAATTTTGGTAAGTTGTCTTTTCCAAGAAATATGTCCATTTCATCTACATTGTCATATTTTTTGATACAAAATTGTATATAGAATTCTCTTATTAATATTTATAGGATCTGTAGTGATAACTCCCTTTCCATTCTGACACTGGTGATTTTTGTGCTCTCTCTTTTTTCTTGATCATTCTAAGTAGAGGTTTGTCAATTCTGTTGATATTTTCAAAGACCCAGTTTTGGCTTTGTCAGTTTTCTCTGTGGTTTGTTTCTATTTCGTGAATTTCTGTTATTACCTTTATTATATCCTTCCTTCTACTTACTTTGGATTTAGTTTGCTCTTCTTTTTTTTTTTTTTTTTTTTAATTATCCTAAGGTGAAAACTTGGGTCATTGGTGTTAGATCGTTCTTCTTTTCTGATATAATTATTTAAAGCTATAAGTTTCCCTCTAAGAACCGCTTTAGCTGCATCCCATACATTTTGATATGTGGGGACATTTTTAGATTGGAACTTTATTCCCAATATTTGGAGAGAACAGGCTGGATCCAGGAGTCACACCTATGATTCCATTTCTGGGCATGAGGACAGAAACTAGCCTATGAAGCCATGAATTCCCTGGCCTGCTGTGGAAAGGGCGGGGGATCACCTGTATTTTCACGAGGGCTCTATTCACCCCACCCAGCTCAGACCTCATCACCCATCTCCTCCCCAAAGCCATGCTGCCAGGTTTCTGCCTGAGACCATCTGTCCATCTTGCACTCCTCTTGTGTCACTGCTCCAGGCCGAGGTCAAACTGTCTTGTGCCAGCGTCCATTCATCTCTCTGGACCTCGGTTACTTCATGCATAAGGGCAATGTCATGGTTGCCATTATCCATCTTTCTATGAACTTAGAAATCTATCTTGCCTCCTCGTCTAGGCTGTGGGTCATTGCCTAAAGCCTGATAATCATGACAACAGCACAGCTTACCATGCTTCCATCTCCTCCCTGCCACCCCAGCACAGTCTGTGCCCCATTTACAGATGGAAAGGAGGCTCAGACATGCTGGGGTCTTGCCCAGGCTCCCAGTCACAGGACTAATCTCTGGAGGAGCAGGAAATCCAACACAGGTGTCTCTGCTGCCCAGAGCCGCGACCTTCCCTGATGGGCTGGGTGTGCTCTCGGTGCGGAAGTGGTGCCGTGTCCCCTTGTTCCAGCGGGAAGTGCTGGCCAGGGGTGGGGCTGGACCCTCTGCTTCAGCGTGGCCACCTCTTCCTGAAAAGACCCTAGCAAAGACGGCAGGCCAGCCAGTTGCGGGGTGGGGGGTGGGGTTGCTCGGAAGTGTGGGTGCACTGCTTATGGGAAAAGAACCGGCTTCCTTCCTCAGCCATGAGGATAATTAGGGGAGTCTTTGGGAATTTCCTTTTCTTCTTCCCACAGTCAAGTTTGATTTTATTTTCTTAAAGCAAATGTACCGAATGTTTGCTCTGTACGTGCACTGTGCCACACTCTTTGGCCCTGCAACCACCTTAAGGGGGTGGGGTTGGTGCTGGTTCCCATTTTACAGGTGAGGAAACTGAGGCTCAGAGAAGTGACTTGCCCAAGACACACAGCCAGGCCCCAGGTCTGCCAGGCCCCACAGGACATGCCACAAGTCCTCCCATCCTGCCCTAGGAGTGCCCCGGAGAATTCGGGTGACTGAGACCCAGAGGTCTCTCCTTGTGGGGTCCATGTGGGAGGGGTGAAGCCATCAGGGCCCTGTAGGGCGTCACCCTGGGCCAGTCGAGGCCTGTGCAGCCTTGTCGGAGATACCGACACAGACGGCTGCCCAGAGCTCCTTGGCAGCTCCAGACAGAGACCCTGGACGCCCCTGGGGGCAGTTACGGTGTTATGGGCACCTTTCCTCACGGGACCCAGCAAACCCATTGTCTGTTAGAGGGTCCAGTAGAATGAGACGCAAGGCTCAGTTAATTAGCACTCTTTGTAGGCGTCATTGGTCCAATCACAGCAGTGATACTTAGCAGGTATCGTGTACCTACTATGGGCCTGACCCTCTGCAAGCTGCATCTTGGACACTTACAAGGGCCTTCCTGGAAGGTCCTGGGGCCCTTGCTTTAGTCGGGGGGAAACAGGGCCAGGGCAGCCAAGGTGCTCGCTTGGGATCCACGGACTCATGAGTTGGCAGAGCAGGGATCCAAATGCAGGCCGCTTAGAAGGCCCAGCTCTCTCTGCACCTCCACCCCATGGGCCCCCAATAAGGGGGCAGAGGGCTGCCTAGCTCACAAGAGAGCTGTCTGTCTGTCCAGGCTCCTTGGCCTGCGGATCCCGCTCAGAGAGGCCTGAAATCCGGCTTAGCTCTGAGCTTGACTGTAGAACGCAGCCGCATGGGGAGCAGCTCAGGGCTGGTGGTCTGACAGAGGGAGGAGAGGCAACAATAATTCGTCTTCAGATGGCTGAAGGGGGCGAGGGCAGGAGTGACAGGGCTGAGAAATCCTGTTAGTCCTTTGCTCAGCTCCGTCTGTCAAGTGGCGTCCAGACAAAGCCGCTCCCGGGGGCAGCGGGCATGATGAAGAGCTCAGGCCAGGCGGCAGGGACCTCGGAGAGGCACTAATCCCTGCTGCTCGCTGGAGGGGGCAGCCAGAGGGAGGGCCAAGCCCCACTCAGCTCCAGAGCTTGCTGGAAGCGCCTGAGGGTTGGAAGTTCTGGGAGCTGGCCTTGCGCGAGCCCCTCCCTTCTTCTGGGCCACAGAGCCCCATGTGTAAAATTGGGAGGAGGGAAAGAAGGCCTCCCGGGGACCAGGGTGGTCTGGGGGCTTCCCGAGTCCCGCCTGGCACAACTTCTCTCTCTAGTCCTCTGGAAGGTGATCAGGGCAGGGCGAGGCCGCAAGCTCTTCTTGGGGCCCAGGGCAGCGGGGGCCCCGCAGCTGAGCTGACCTGGGCTGAGGTGGGAGTGGGTTCGTGCAGTAGTGTCCCCACCCCCCTCCTCCGGCCAGGTCTGACCAGCTTTGCCCTCTCGGAACCAGGCTCCAGCTGCAGAGACCACCCTGGACCGCGTTCTGGGCGGTGCCCCAGGCCAGCCACTATACAAAGCAGGTCACAGCATCTTGAGCTGGTTTCCTCTGCAAGACGGAACCCATCATGGCGTTTGTCTCAGCCCTCAATGAACGCAGCACCTAGCTTACCGTCACCTGAGGGTGGGTTCCCTGGGCTCGGACCCTCCTGGGGGTCCCACTCCCCCCCCTTTCCACAGCACTTTAGCTGGGTGGTGGAGGCCCTTCCAAACCTGGGCCACTCCGACCTGCAGGGGCAGAGCCACTGCTCCCCACTGAGCATCCTGCCTCCCACCCCTGCCCCCCCGTAGTTGCCCTCACCCCACCCCCCCGGTTGACCTCCCTAGCGGGAGGCTTTGCCTTCTCATGTCCCCTGGCCAGACCCCAGCTCCATGTCCAGACACCTCAGGGCGCCGTGCCCTGACACCTGGTCAGAGGGCCCAAGAGCCCCTTCTGGCTGTCTCTGATCCCTCATCTTCTTTTTCGCCTTGGCCTTATGTCCTGTCCCCTCTCTGGTCTGTGAGTGTCTGGTCCACCTCGGTGTGTGTCACACCACGGCGTCACCTGGAGATGGAGGGAGGGGGGCCTGGACCATGTGGTGTTCTCTTCCTCGTCGCCCCCTCCCCTTTGACCCTCGACCGCTGACTCCCGGGAGGCACCGCAGAAGGACGGTGGCATTGGCGGAGTGCCAGGGTCCAGGGCACCGTCCTGCAGCTCAGAACGTCTTGGATGAAGCCAGCCATTCAGCTGAATTGGCAACAGACAACCAGGAACAAAAGCCAAGTGGCTTCTGCGTCAGCCTTTAAAACCACTGAAATGATCTCACTTGTCATGCTGTGGTCCAAATATTTTGCCCACTTAGACGAAGCCTTCTGTGCTTGTGAAATTAAGTGTATTATTAATCTCACCTGGCCCGATGACAAGGTGGGCAGATCAGATAAATAGCCCCGTAGCTGATCGAGCGAGTGAGAGCGTATCCTTTTCGGTACAAAGTTAGACGCGGGTGTTTCCGGCTCCACGCCGATGGAGGAGAGGCTGCCCGCAGATGGGGGTGGCAGGATGGTGGGGGCTGGGAGTGCCCCACAACGAGGAGGCTGGGGGTGCAGTCGTGCATGGAGAGGAGACAAGACCACTGGCTTCCCGGGCCCATGAGGCTGTCACAGGGGTCCACGGGGAGGTGGGAGCGGGCTGGGTCTTTGAGCTGAGCCGGGGTTGGCTACAGCACCAAGAGTCAAATTTCAGATGCATTCAGACAGGCTTTTGTTAACCCTATTTTTTTCCCCGATTCTAAATGTGATAAAGGCTCATTACAGAGAAACGAAGAAAATTATAAAGGAGGATGTGCAAAGCTCCTGGCTCCACTGCTAGAACTCCCCACCAGTAACAAACGGGAGGACGGGCCTCTTTCCTGAGTTTTGTGCATGCGTTTATAATTGGAATTTTTTTTCCCACTTGGCAGTATATTGTTTTTAGCACACGCATGTGTTCTATCGGAGCTGATCCTTTATTACTGTTGTTTTTGTTTTTTGGCTGAGCTGCGCGGCATGTGGGATCTTAGCTCCCTGATTGAACCCGCACCCCCTGCATTGGAAGCGTGGAGTCTTCACCACTGGACCGCTGGGGAAGTCCCTGATCCCTTATTGTTGAACAGACAGATGATCGTCGGGGTCCGTTGAGGCTGTTTCCCACCTTCCCAGCTGCCGCCGGGCCTCATCTTCCTCGCTGAATCTCCCACCGAGTGTCCGTTTCCTTAGGATGCAGAGCAGCCGGCTTAGATTCGGGCGTGGCTCTCGCTCTGCTCCCAGTGAGGCTACGACCGGGTCATCCCCAGGACAGACCTCTGGCATCACACACCAGTGGGGTGAGGGGCAGCAGGCTTCTGTTGCAGAGGATGAAATTGAGGTTGGGGAGAGGACGGCTAGCAGACAGGCTGAACCGACCGGGACACCTCCCTGAGTCTGAACCCTAGGAAGTGACACCGGTCAGGCTATCAGGGTGACAGTGTCCTGGTCAGCTAATGTTTCTGTGAACCTGGTGAGCCGGGAGGGCCAGCGGCTGGACTGCCGTGTGCCAGGAGTTCACGGGGCCAGCCTGGCCGGCCAGCTCCTCAGGACGGCCTGACACAGGCGAGGGTGGTGCTGTGTGGGGACAGCAGCCTCCCCAGGTGTTCTGCCTCACCCTCCCTGCCCAGGGGTGATACGCGTGCAGCTGGCAAGGCGAGCGCTCACCTCTGCTGGCGTCCCTGTGCCCTCCCAGCCAGCCCTGAGCAGCCCCAAGGGCCTGCTGGGAGCTCCCTTGGGCCTTCCCAAGCGTATGCTTCTTAAGACCTGAGACCCAGGGGCCAAAGCAGCAGAGCACTGCTCGAGGGGAGGAGCCCTTAACCAGCTCAGCTCCAAGGGCCGGAGCCACGGCCGTCTCCCCAGCCGTGGGCATGGTGTGGGCAGACGCAGCTGAAATGGGCCTGTCCCCACCCAGAGGCACGGTGCCCTGCAATATCAGGGACCCACATCTAAATGCTAGGACGATCTGGAAATTTCTGGCCACGAGGCTTAAACCGGGTAATGCTGGGACCTGGCCTGGGTGAGCTCGACTGGACTCTGGGTGGAGTGCCTCGGGGGCTGATGGGTGTGAGATGTACCCTGACAGCGACCACGGAGGCTGGGCCCGGCCGGGCTTGATGACCCAGTCACCCAAGCGGTTTCCCGCCTGCTCGCTCAGGCCAGGCCCAGGAGGGGCTTTGTGGTGTGATCTCATTCGGTCCACCCTGGGTGCCACAGGATCAGCCCTGTCATCCCCCCTTAGTGGGGCTTCCCTCCTGATTCGGGGGCTGGGCTGGCCCCTCAGGGGTGGGGGACTAATGGGCAGGCTCCAGAGCCCCAGTTGGCCTCGGCCCCGTCTCACCCCTGCCTCCCTCCCTGGGGTCTGGGAGGAAAGGGCCTTGCTGCTATGCCCACTTGAAGCCACTGGATCCGGGCAGCCGTCCAGGCCATGCGTGGGACCCCTGACCACCTGGTTTTTATCTCCTGCCCTGCGTCGCCATCACCCCGGGGAAGGTGGGAGCCCTGATGCTCACATCCTGGGAAGAGATGAGGACGGAGTGACCAGAGAGGGGGCAAGGGGAGGGCAGCCCACTGCACACAGGGTCCGGGGCTCTAGGGTGAGGCCGGGAGGCCCCCTGGGTTGCCACGACGAAGCAGAAACCCCTGTGCTGGGAACGTATCGGTGGAGGCGCCTGGTGGGTGCCCACACGTGGCCAGTACCGCCTGGAAGCAGGAGGCGGGGAACGTGGATGGCAGGGGCCCAGGAGGAACGGGCTTCCCCGAGGGGGTGATGAAGGGCCGCGCCTGTGGCCGGGGAAACGTGCTCATCAGCGACGCTCCGGCCCGGGGCTCACCTTTCCTGTCCGTCCATCTTGCCTGTGAGGGTGAAATCCCCCTTCCTGGGCCAGTTGCAGGCAGGTGGGTCTGGGCTCTTGCCCTGGGCAACCTCATTTCCAGAACAGCCCCTCTTTTCCAGGACAGCTCAGAAGCGGCTCCTCTGAGGAGCAGGGACCCCGGTTAGCGGGAGAAACAAAGGTCAATAGTCATCATCGGCCTGGGCATGGGGCTCCTCCAAAGGGAGCTGTGGGGCCTGGGGGCAGGCGGGTGGGACCAGGTGGGGTGGGGCGTGGTGTGGGCGATGATGGAGGGGGTTAAATACGCCCCTGGAGGTTTTCTCAGAGCTAAGTCTTTCGGTTCTTCCCAAAGCAAACCCTCAAAGCCTTGCTCAGGGTACATGCCCGACCCAGGGGCCGGAGACTCATTGTACTGATGGGTAAACCGAGGCCCTGGGAGGGAAAGGTGGTTTTTCTAAGTGCAGAAGGACTGAGATGTAAACAGGGATCCTGAGGGCCCACCCCCAGGCTTGCAGAGGAGACACTGCCGCGGTGGTAGGAGCCTGGCCCCTGAAAACAGCATATCTTCCTTCCTCCCTTCCCTCCCTCCATGAATAGTTTGAGCTCCCACGATGTCCCGGGTTGGGAAACGGAGAGCTGGTGGTCCCATCCCCAGATCCCCAGCCTCAGCGAGCTTGCAGGCCGGTGGGAATGGCAAGGAATCGGACCTCACGGAC
Organism: Inia geoffrensis; assembly: GCA_036417435.1. Classification (NCBI taxonomy): domain Eukaryota; kingdom Metazoa; phylum Chordata; class Mammalia; order Artiodactyla; family Iniidae; genus Inia; species Inia geoffrensis. The sequence goes on along the minus strand of CM070906.1, from coordinate 114,672,017 downwards.
GGACAGACAGGGTGCGGGCTGTCGTGGGGCACAGAGACGGCCCAGCCTGGCTCGGGGGCGTGTGTTGGGGGCAGTTGGCCGCCTGCCTACAGGGGTCGCTTTGGGGCTGCACCTTCCAGTGGAATGCGGAGTGGACGGTGTGGACGATGACGTTCAGAGCTGCAGTCTGCCTGGGATGGGGGCAGCCTGTGGGCAGGCCGGGCGCTGGCAGGAGGGAGATGACTCGGCGGGGGCGTGGGCCTGGCTGGTTTTCTTAGGAGCTTGGACTTTATCCCGAGGGGAATGGGGAGCAGGAAAGGGTCTCTAAGCTGGAAGTGACCTGATGCGGGGTGGTGGGGGGTGGGGGGGGATGAGGGCGGCGCCAGGGCTCTGCTCTACGCTGGGTGGACGGAGGCTGAGGACAGGCCCATCAGGCAGGGGTCTCCTGCCAGCGAGGGTGGGGTCTGGGCCTTCTGGGGCCTCCTCGGCGGGGGTGGCAGCTTCACAGGACCCTGAGCTGCAGCCTGGAGTCAGGCCAGGCCCTCCTGGCACGCTGCTGGCCGAGGGCTGCAGAACAGCATGTGCTGGGCTGGCTGGCGGTCTGGGGGTGGCGGACCCGTGTTTTCAGGGAAGGTTTCTCTCGATGCAAAGCACAAGGAGCGCGGGCAAACTCCTCCGCTACTTTCCTATTCCTCAACGCACAAGGACTCCTCTTTACGGCTGCTATCAATATCCGCTCCCATCTCCCTATTGCCGCAGTGGCCGCATATACAATATTTAAACCACATTGGTGGATGACAGAGACGTACGGATATTTTTAATCCCAACAGGCTATTACGGTTCATATCATGTCTGCCAAATAAATATTATGAATCATTTCCCGTTATCTTTTTGGGGGCAAGTTGACTACATCAGTGAGATTGCACACAGCGGCTCTGTTCTATTTATCCACCTCTTATGTACATGTATGTGTACAGAGAGAGATTTATGTAGCAATTGTCGATAATAAATGCTCCCGGTAAAACACATTATCTTTTTGTGGTGTCTGGAGGGGGGCATGATGGAGGGGAGCCAGGGAGGGGCATGCCATCTTCAGAGCCAGGCCCAGGATGGGATCGGCACCCCAGGCTGGGACCCTTGGCCTGAACCCTTCTCCTGAGCTCCTGGGATATGTCAACGTTGATGTCCCTGTTGATATGTTCTCATTTCATATAAAAAAGGCTCCATGATTAGCTGGCTATTTTCTTCCATTTTATAGAAGAAGAGACTGAGGTTCAGAGAGGGCCATTTGAGAACTGGTGGCTGAGCCAGGTGAGGCTTCTTCCTCCTGGTACCCACCCTAGCACCCAGTTTTCCAAGTCGGCTGCCTGGCCCTTCTCTCTGGACTCTGGTCTCATCATCCACACACCAGTGAGAAGCAGGGAGGCGGGGCAGTTCACTGTGAAGGCAAGAGGCTGAGGTGGGTGGTTGTCCTCAGGGGGTCTGACCATCAACCTCTATTGTGAATCTGTTGACTTCGGTGCTGGAGCTGCTGCGTGACCTGGAGCCAGTCACTGCTCCCCTCCGGCTCAGTAGCACCATCTGTGAAATGGGGAAGCAGGAATCTGTCTGCAGGGCTGGGGTGGAGTTGGCGGAGAGGGTGCCTGGCAGTGTGTGGCAGACCTGGCACCAAGAGGTCCCAGGAAACACCAGTGTCTTCCTCTGCTGGCTCGGAACCCTCTGGACCACCTGGCACATTCTAACCCCCCGAGCTGCCTCCCACTCCTCCTTTCCCCCTCCCCCATCATCTGTGACTCCTTCCAGGTGGCCTCAGGGATTGGAGAGAGCATCTTGTTGGAGGCCTCTGGAAGGATCCCACCAGCTCTTGCCTGGAGCTGCCCCGAAATCCCCGTCTTTGTTCACACAGCAGCCCCTATCCCCTTAGGCCTGTCTCACATGAACTGGTTTGCCCAAACTGCCTTTCAGCTCCCAGAGGTTTGGAAAGAGGCTCGCACACACAATGGAGGGAAGCTGCCTGCCTTCAGTGCATCTCATTGAAACAGAGCCTAACCTTTCTCTGGCCTCCACTGGTCTGGGTGTATGGGGCTTGCTGTCCTTCAGGGCTGGCAACTGCCCTGTTGATGGGAGCAGACATTTCACAGAAGGCGTCCTCTCCTCCACTGCGTTCCCCCCCCTCCCCAGTCTCTTCTCCTCTCCCTACTAAGCAGGACAGACTAGAGGCTGAGGATGGACACGTAGCTTTCCCGAACTCCCCCACACGATGGAGAGACAGGACCCAGGGCAGCTCCATCTGTCTCGCCATGTGAGCTCAGGTGAGCCCTTGGCTCTCTGGGCTTCATCCCCATCTCCTAGCTTGAGTCATCTGTCACCAGGGACAGAGACTGTCGCCCCCAAAGCAGCCACAGAGATGGTGAGAAAATGCCCTCCGGGCTGGGGGACTTTGGGACAGGCTGGAGTGCCTAAGCCCCTTCCCTGCCTGATGGGGGCCAAAGGCCCCAACCCCCTGTGAGATCCTGCCGGTTGCCAGCTTGGGATCACACGGACCCTCCCTTGGGTGAAGGAACCGGAAGCAGCTGACGTGCCCCTTGGTGCCCCAGGGACTGCTGGGAGCCGTCCACCCAGACGCCAGCCTTGGGGGCTCCAGCCTGGCAGACACCGGCCTTTAAAAATCTTATTCACCAGGCGATTCCAGAGACCGTTTACAAGACTGAGCTGAGACAGGCGCATGGACTAAACCAAAGTACCTTAAAAAGCATCCTTCGGGAGGGGATAAAAAGCCCCAAACAAAAAACAAAACCCTCTCAGATCCCAGGTTGTAAATAGATGGATATTACTATAAAAATATTTTTGGCTGCAGGAGCACATGGCAGGAAGGCTGGGGGTGGTTTTTTCCATGGTTAGCTCGGACCTGGCGACTCCAAATGGGGCAGCCACCGTCCCGGGCAGTGTCCTGTGGGATCATTTGCACCAAGGTGCCCCAGCTCGAAGGGGGAGTGAGAAATAGAAATAACAAGCAGCACACACATTTTCCGTCAAGGAGCCCGCATGTTTGCCCTCCTCCGCAGCCCCATTCCGAGCCAGCCGACTCCTGGAACACCCCTGCCTCCTGCCGCTCCCGAAGCCCCGCAGGTGGGAAGGGGAGGCTGAGAGCAGCTCGGCATCTGTAGGTGCTGAGGATGGATTGGAGCCAGGTCTGCGTGGCTCTGGACCCCATGCTCCCTTCACTGTCCATGCGGTCTCCTGGAGCCCTGGGCGAGGCTGGGGCTGGGTGACACCTTCGTAGGTCTCTCTTAGGAACAGAGGCCCCTCTTGCATCCTTGGCAATCTGGGTGCCTGTGCCTTGCCCGGCGTGAGGAACCCACATGGAAATTTGCCTGTGTGTGTCTCCCTGGCTCCAAGTGCCAACAGTTCCAAAGGGAGCCTCGAGTTTTCCAGGGCAAGGGGGAAGGGGCTGGGGGAGGGTGGATGTGTCTTATTTCCCCCCTGGGCCGGGGCTGCCAAAGGGCCTAATTCACCGTCTTATTATAATAGTGATAACAGTAGTGGCAGTAACTATCATGAACTTCCACGGGCCCAGACTCTTCCTGCATTACCTTGTTTAGTCATCTCCATGACTCAGTGGGAGGGGGTGGCCAGGCCCACTTTACAGATAAGGAGACTGAGGCACAGGGAAGGGAGTGACCTGGCCAGGCCACACGGATGGTAAGAGGCAGAGCTGGGATCGGCCCTTGCCTGTTCGTCTGGGACCACACCTCCACATGAGTACCCTGAGCACAGGGTCTGGACCCTTGGTAAAGGCTTAAGAGATGTTTGTTGAATGAACGACTGATCCACAGCAATGGAAGCACCCCCCCACCCGTCCTCATCCAGCAGAGCACGGATGGGCAGGATGTGACAGGAAGGCAGTGCTGCACCGCAGGTCACTGCGGGGGTCCGGGGGGCCAGTGCAGGCTCACACCTTCAGTGGCCCAGAGGTTCCAAGGACAGGCCTTGGGTTCAAACGCTGGCTTCGTCCTCATTGCAGCGTGACCTGTTCCGTCGTGTCACCTCTCCCAGCCTCACTGTCCTCATCAGTCGGGTGGGCTAGCAGTGTCCACTGCCCACGGGTTGTTGGAGCTCTCCTCGTGCCCAGTGGGGACCCCAAGTGGCGGGGGCATCTGGCCTCTTCTTCTCCGGCAGGAGTGGCGAGGTCTGATGCGGGTCAGGAGGACAGTCCGGGAGGATGGGGTTCAGATGGGCCACTGATGCTGTACGTGGCTAGGGCCACGCCAGAGGTGACAGAGACAGGCCTGAGAACTGGGGCTGGCACACGGCACACACCCCAGACGTGTCAGCACCTGTCTGCTCCTTCTCATCCTTTCTCTGGGTGCTTGCCCGCCCCCAGCCCTGGCAGGAGGAAATCAGTTGTAGACGCCGTGGCTGTGCTGTGGGAAAGGGGGTGTGTTTGTTGTGAGGACAGCAGATGAGGACCACACTTATACGGGCTGGTGCTGGAGGGAGGGCAGATGGGTCGGCGGCCCAGGAGCCAGCAAAGACAGGGCTTTTCTCCGCGAGGGGATGCGGCATGGGCCAAGCAGAAGCCAGGGGACAGGACAAGCCTGGGCCGTGGCCTGTGCTGGGGGAGGGAGGGCTCCCCAACCAGCACTTGTCCCACGGCGCCCCACCTCAGGATGCTCCGAGTGATCCGAGGGCCTCCCTCCTGGAAGGGTCTCAATGGCCTTGGTGGGATCCAGCTCCTGGCTGTCCAGTACGAGGTGGTCCCGTTGCTCCCCCATTCCACAGAGGGGAAACTAAAGCCCAGAAGGGTGGTGAGGCTGGCTTGAGGTCACACAGGTGACAGTGGTGCACCCCGCAGTAGGACCCCCCTCTCTTGTGAAGGGCTGTGGTTGTCCCTGGGCAGTGGTGACGGCAATCCACAGTCATCACCTCCCTATCAGTGCCTCCTGGCCCGGGGGCCACCACGTGCAGCTTGTGTGACCTTGGTCAGCCCCTCTGCCCCCACCCCCACCCCAATGAGCCTGGGTCACCATTGGGAATATGGGTCTAGCAGGGGGCTGTGAGGAGGGCGGCGCAGCGCTGGGCGGCCAGACACAGGGACGGCACGGCAGCGCCTGGCCTGCGCCTGCTCAGGAGGCTCCGTGCAGGTAACTCATACCGAAGCCCCAACTCCAGCAGCCCGAGCGGTCGGGACAGGCGTCCTTCCTTTCGCTTTTAAACAAACAAGTCATGAATTTAAAAGCCAGGGCAGAGAACTGTCCAAGGCGTAAAAATAGCCACCGGCCACTAAGTCAGCACCCAACTCGCGGCAGCTGGTCCCCAGCCTGGTGCCTTTAAAGTGGGCTCCCAGAAGCCAGGGCCACAGTGCAGCAGAAGCGGGAGCCCCTCCTTCCCGGGGGGCCAGGGGGAGGGGGTCCGTGGGGGCGGGGCCGGGGTGCCCTTCGATCTCTGCTTGCCCTGAGTGTGAAAGTCGGGGGCGGACTGGGGTCTCCAGAAAATAAAACACTCCCCAGATGACGGAGCCGAGACTGTGCTCCCGCGTCGGGGCTCACGGCCACTCAGGGCCTCAGTTTCCCCCACGTGCCGGCCAGGGTCGGCGCGCAGCGCGGCCGGCCGCTTTGTGTGGCCGCCCAGACAATGGCCGTGCCGGTCGCTCCAGCCAGGCTCTCCGCCTGCTCCGCCGGGTGGTTTTTTTTGGGGCAGGCCGGGGAGGGAATACTGCTCCCGCCCCGCCCCTGCGCCCCCGCCGCCCCCGCGCGGCTCCGGGGAACCCCTGGTGGAGGGAAACTTGCAAGTTTGCACCGCTCGCTTGCTAGCTCGCAACTCGGCTGCTGGGCGGGCGGCGCGCGGGGGGCGGGGGGGCGCGCTCCGGGCTGAAGAGGTGGGGGCGCGGAGGGGGAAGTCCGCTCCGGCCGGGCGGGGGGACCGGCGGGGGGTGCGCTCCGGGCGGGCGGGGCTGGGCGGGCGCGCAGGCCGGGCGGGCGGCGGCGCTGCGCCGAGTCCGCGCCCGTCGCGGGCCCCCCGCCGCCCCCCCCCCCCCCCCCCGCCGGCGCCGCAGCGGTCGGAGCGGGGCGCGGGCGCGCGCGGCGGGGGCGCGGGCGCGGGCGCGCGGCGGCGGCGCGCAGCACAAGTAGTTTACATTGTTGGGCGACTTTTGCAACAACTCGCCGCGCCGCGGCCTCCGCGCGCCGCCGCCGCCGCCGCCGCCGCCGGCTCCCGCCGCCCGGGCCCGGCCGGCCGCGCCGGGGGCCGCCGCGCTCGTCCGCCTGCCGCCGCGAGGTCGGCGCAGACATGGACACCAAACATTTCCTGCCGCTCGGTGAGTGATCGCGGGCGGCGGCGGGGGCGGCGGCGGCGGGGCGCGTTCCCGGCGCGCGCGGGGGCCCCGGCTAGCCCCGCGCCCCCAGCCGGCCCGCGCGGAGTTGGGGCGCCGGGCGGGAGCCGGTGGGCCGGGCAACTTTTACCCGGGCCGGCCGGGCTGGGAGGGGGCGAGCGCGGCTGGCGGCCCCCCGGCCCGCGCCGGGCCGCCGACTTGGTGGCGGAGCGGGAGTGGGCAGCGGGCGGGCGGCGGGGCCTGAGGGGCAGCCGGTCGGCTGGAAGGCGGGGGAGTTCCTGGCCCCTCCTGGCAGCGGCCCGCGACCCCCGCCCGGGCGCCCACCTCCAGCGGGGCGGCGCAACTTGTCCGCTCCTAGCCTACAGCCGCCCTGGCATCGGGACGGCCTCTGCGCCGCCGCCTGGGCTGCCGAGTCCAGCAGGCCGCCGGCCCTGGAACACTCCGGACTCCTCCTCCCCCAGAGCAGCCCGGGCGCGGGTGGGCAGGGTCGCCAAGGGGCCGTAAGACCGGGAACATCAAACCTGGGGCCCCATTCCAGAAATGGGGCCCCTCACTCTGACGCACCGGAGTGTTCTCCGGGCGTTCTCTGGAGCTGGCCCTGCACTTGGGGTGGACACCCTAGAGGCACGGAGGGCCGGTTTTCCTGTTCTCCCACTGCCATCCCACCCAGTGGCTTCCCTGCCCCGGACTGCTCTCCAGTTCAAGGCCTGGACCCACGGAGGAGGAGGAGGGGGCATGGCCAGGTGCCCCGAGCCGTTGTCCTCCCTAGGGTTTGGGAGCCAGTGAGAGGCCGGGAAGGGGGGAGGGGGTGGGGAGACTTTATAAATGAGCCCGGGAAGGATATTAATTTGGTGGTGGGGCCGGCAGCTAGGCTGTCAGGCTGGGTGAAGGATTTGTGCTGAATGGAAATTAAAGCAGCTGATTATGGATGAAATCCGCGGTCTATTGCCCCTCCTGCCTGCCCGCCCTCCTGCAGCCCGGGGTGCAGTTTGGCCACCGGGTTGGCGGCCAGAACTCAGCACAGCTGCAGGGACGTTTGGTGAGACGGGGAGGTGGAGGGGAGCTGCGTGGAGCTGGCCCCCTTCCCCGGGATGTCTGGGCGAGTGTCTGAGCACTCGGCGCCGGCTCACAGAGGGGCATATGGCAGGGTGACGGGGGCAGGGTTCCGAGTTTGTCAAATCTAAGACTCCTTCCCTGACTCTGTACAGCGAAGACCTCTGCAGGCACCAGGCTGAGCACCCTCCTTCCTCCCCCAGAGCCCCCAGGGTGGGCGCTTATGCCCATTTTGCGGATGAGAAACCTGGTTGAGAGCGACTGAAGCCACAGGCTACAAAGTGATGGATTTTGGATTTGAACCCCCAGCCCGTGGTGACCGTGTGTGTGTAGCAGGATTGAAAGCTGAGTTGTTTGACTTGCCACTGCCGGGTCTGGCGTGGGCCTGGCGGGGCCCCGTGGAGGCCGACAGCCTCTCCTGTCCCCCGTTAAAGCTTTGCACACGTGTGTGCACATACACACACACAGAGCATCCCTCTGGACCAAGAATGCTCAGCTCTGCCTTTGCTCCCCTCCTGGCCCCCGCGATGAGGCAGGGCCGTGGCTGGGTACCTGGGGCGGGACAGGTCCCAGTGTCTGACATCCTGGGAGGGTCCTGGGAGTCGGCACACGTAGGGCCCAGGCTGTAGGGTCGCTGTGCTGGAGTTCCTGTGAAGAGGAAAGGTCGTGCCCCAGGAACCTGGGTAGGTGTCGTGTTCCTCCCCGCACCTTTCCCCCCCACCCCTGTTCCCCCCCTGCCCCGTCCCCTGCGCCCCGCCGCCCCCCCCCACCCCCCCCCCCCCCCCCCCCGCTGCAAATTGGCTGGCTGGGGGAGCTTCTCTCCTTGACTCAGCCTGTGGCCTCCCAGGCACCTCTTGCCCCAGGCCTGAGTGGAGAGCCCTGGGCTCTGATTACACTTTATTTTTTTCTAAGCTTGTGAGCAGCTCTGAAGTCCAGTGGAGTTGAAGGTCCATTTAAGCGGCTACTTGCCTAAGCCCTTTTGTCAACACGGCCTAATCCCTCGTTGGGGGTCAGTATCAGGAGACCCGGCTTGTCCAGGCGCGGCTGGCGACCCATGGCAGACCTGGAGCTGCTGGGCCGGTGGCGTTGCCCCATACGGTTGTCTGGCCGCTTTCGGGGCCTTGGGCAGAGGGCCTGCTCCTTCCAGCACCCATCGCCTGGGGCTCGGTGGGCTTGGGTACTTGCTGTCACCCGCCCGGGAGTCTCCCAGCTGCTGAGCCTCCCAGTGGGGGCTGGGCGGGGATGAGCCCAAGGTACAGATCTGGAGGCCTAGGAACTTGCCCAAGGCAGCCCCTGCTCCCCGCCCCTGCTACCACTGCCCAGGGCGGACCAGTGCCCGATCCCGTCGGGGGGAGACCGGCGCTGGCATCAGGCTGGACAGTGGGACTGGAAGGCTGAGTCCACAGTGTCCCAAGGTCTCAGACCCCAGACCCCTGGCTGCTAGTAGCCCCTTTGCCTGGGGAAGGGTGGGGGGCAGTAGCAGAGCAGGAGGTCCACTGGTCACCCTCGGGGCAGCTGTTGGGGACCTGGGAGAGCTTGGAACCCTGGTAAGGGGCACCTGGTAACGTCAGAGCCCTCGGGACCCAAAATAGAGCACATTCCGGGGCCTCCCGAAATAACAGGGTCATGTGTCTCTCTGGAGGCTGGGCTTGGAGGCTGGGCTTGGAGTCCGGCCTGCGAGGCAGTCCTGTCTTGGCCTGGGCACTGCTGACTGTTGGGGCGTTTGTTTTGGTAAACTCTGGAGGGGGCTCTGTTTGTTGACGGGGGAAGTGTCAGGGTGAGAAAAACAGCCCTCAGATGGGTATGGCCATGGCCGTGGCCTTGCTGGCCTGCATCCTTGCCTGGGGTCGGTTGCCTGTCTGCTGTGCCTGGGCCCATCGTGTAGCCCTGACCCACTCTGCCCGAACATGGGTGGGGCGAGCTGGGGACCCCCAGGAGGAGCCACGAAGGGCGTGCGGGTGGGCAGCGCTGAGCTGGGGTTTGGCAGAGTTGAGCGGGCAGCCCTGCTCGCCCCGGGGCAGCTGCTGGGGGCCTGATCCCAGCTCCACCAGCTCTTCCAGCTGTGCCTGTCCTTCCGGGCCTGTGGGGAGCTGGGCCTCCTCCAGGAGGCCCTCTGCCTGCCTTTCCCCGGCCCCTGCCCCACCCGCTCTGTGCCTCTGTGGGCGGGTTTCGGTTGGTGGTCCTTGTCTCCTGTTCTGGGGGCTGGTGGTGGGATTACTGTGTGGTACACAATGGGGCTGGGTGTGGGTACCACGGGCTCTGGCATCAGGAGAGGGGCCCCTCGGTGAGTCAAGGGGGGACAGACAGTGGCTGCACAGGAGGTGGTGTGGGGTCGGGGGGAAGGCCCCAGACGTCTGCCCAGAGCCAGTGGAAGCTGCCTCCGGACTTTCATTTTCTTGGCTTCCCGAGGCTGTCTCCACAGTTGGTGTATTTCCATGGCAGGCGGTGGTCTCGAGTAAGGCCCATCCTCTAGGAGAAGAGGGCTCCTGGGCCCGACCCAGCTGCTGTCCGTAGGACAGAGCAGAGGCCACTGAACTGGCTCAGGACACGACCTGATCCACCTTCCCTTTTCACCCACCCCTAGTTTGTCAGAATTTGTCTAGCTGGCTCTGGTGGCCAGGGCCTTGAGGTGTCCCATCGACTGGTCTGTTCCTGTGGGAACTGACTACAGGCAGGGTTAGGGATGGGCAGGGTTGCGGGCCCATGAGAACCTGGGTGGCTGGTGAGGTTGGTGTCCACTTGGGGATCACATACCTTTGCCCTGCTGTGCACTGTGCGGAAGGTGTGGGGAGAGGGCTGGTTCCCTCCCCTCCCCTGCCTGCACTGCTTACGTTTTCTAAGGGGCAGTTCCACCTTCACTCTCCCTTCCTCTCCTCCTCAGGCCCCTTTGTCACTTGCTCCCCCTACCTGCTCTCTTTCGGATGACCCAGCCATTCCCGGGGAGATGGGGAGCAGACCCTGGGAGCTGCACCTTCCTGGGGGACTGTGTCCTCTTGTGGGCTGGTGGTCAGGCCACTGGGGATCGGGTCCTGTGTCCCTGCTGCCTGTGTGTGTGGCCTGCCTGCCGGCCTCTTGGAGCCTTAACTGTCCATCTGTAAAATGGACATGTGTGTTGGCCCTTCTGCGGTGCTGGCGGAAAGGCAGCCCATCTTATTTCAGGGGCGTGTCTACCTGACGGCCCTTCTTCAAAGGCGAGGCCTGTGGCCGGAGCCTCCCCATGTCCCCTGCGTGGATCAGCGTGGGGCCCGGTTCTCGAGTGTTAGAGGCTGAAACAGGACCACAAAGGACCATGGCTACTGCTGTCGAGGCTGCGGGACCCACGCTGGAGAGGAGGGCTGCCCCCGGCCTCATCTCCCATGCTGAGCGAGCACCGACACGGCCCCTGCTCTGTGCACCCTCCCCGAGGCCCACAGGAGGTGGTGGGGCGAGGGCCTTGCTTGCACGCCCACCGAGCCTGGTGCGGGATGTTCCGAGCAGTCGTGCCCCAGCACTTCACAGACGGAGAAATTGCACCCTAGCGTTACAAAGCAATCGTCTAGCTCAGCAGCCGAGTGAGCGTGACGGAGCAGAAAGCAGCTAAATAAAATTGGCCCGGGCCGATGCAGAGGAGAGTGGGGACACACACGCACATGGCGGCCCCGGTGTGCGCATACTCACGCGGCTGGAGCCGCGCACTCGCTTTAGGCCCCGCAGCTGGGCCCTGCCTGCGCTGTGCCTGGCGCTGTCTGTCCTGTGTCCCTGCGTCTGTGTGTCCCCTCGTGCATGGGACCCGCATCCCCGCGTGAGTGAAGCAAGGGAGCGGGGCGGCCGCTCAGGGACCCATTTCCTTGGTCTCCAGAAGCCAGATGGGCCTCCTTGGCCCACGTCTGTCCCATGTCTCTAAATCTCTTCTGACGTGTCCGGGGCACTGTGCCGTCCATCCGAGGACACGATGGCTCCATTCCCTGGGCGCCTGCTGTGTCCCTGGGCCTCGGTTGCTAGGACCTCGTGACAACCTCGCGGGGCCCACGGAAACGCGAGGTCCGTCGCAGTCTTTGCGCCGCGCTGCACCTCTGCACGGTCCCACTGCTGCTTCTCAGCACCTTGGTGTCCCAGTGGCGGGGCCTGAGCACCAGCTGGGCCAGGACCAGTCCCTGGGGTGGCGCCACTGTCCCCCGACCTCCTGATCGTCAGGTGGCATCTTCAGAAGCCACTCTCCTGGCGGGGCCTGGGTCTGTGCCCCGTCCTGGCTCCCCGGGAGCCCTGTTATATGTGTCGGGCCCTCAGGTGAGTGAACGTTTTGTTCTGTGAGACTTGGTGGAGGTTGAAGCTTCGCTGTCCCCATCTGTCCCCGTTCTGTCCCCGTTCACCCCTTGAAGGCCCTCTGGGGAGTAGAGACCCCGAACCTCCTCCGGGGTTGTCCCCGGCTGGGGGTGGCACAGGGTCGAGGGTATTATTGATAGACTGGAAAACCATGGGCTGGGTGACAGCTAGAGGCGCAGCCTCAAGACCCCCGTGGCCCGGGGTCCCCGTCCCAGGGGACCTCTGCCAGGGCAGAGCTGTCTGGCAGCAAATTCCTGAGGGACCTGGTGGGGGTACTGGGCGAGGACAGCCACACCTGGTCCCTAGGGCAGGGCAGGGCCTCGCTTATCTCTGCGTTCCCCTCGGGCAGCGCACACGTGTGTACGTGACTGCATGCCTCCACGCGTACATGCACAACATTGCACACAGGTGCACAGCTGTGAACACACACACACGTACAAACACACGTGCACACACGCGCACGGGCGCTCCTACACCCACTCCCAGGAGCGCACGCGCACACAAACACGCGTGCACGGACACGCGCACGGGCCTGGCCTTCCCAGCTGAATCTAATAAAGTCTCAGTGCGCTTTTCCTTAGAAGGACTCGGGCCTGCTGGCTGGCTTCAGTCCCCATGGCGCCCGGGGAGCACCTGCCGAGCGCCGGCCGGGCCGGAGCTGGCTGTGAGTGGGAGGGCGGCCGGGCTTCCTGTGGGAGCCAGTCCTGGCGTGGACTCTGAAGCAGGGGCTGCGGCAGGTCAGGGGGAGGGGCGCTCCAGGTGGCGGGTCAGCTGAGACAGGGCCCAGCAGCCCGTGTGGCCGGAGCTAGGGGAGGCCGTGTTGTGTGAGAGCTGGCTGGTTGACACGGTGATCGGGAGGGGCCCCGGGGCCCTGGGGTCGGAATTAGGCCTCCAGCTATGTGCAGAGGCTGGGCTGGAGGAGAAGGGTCCTGGGTGGGCTTGGAGCCCGACGGGGCAGGTGCCCCTGTGAGTCGGCTCTGGCTGGGCCTCTCAGCACAGCGGCCTGCACTGGGGGCAGGGACCCCCAGTGGCTTCCTGGGGGTGGGGGTCAGGCTGGGCCACTGGGTTGGAGATCTTCACCTCCCTGAGCATGGGGCTGGGAGAGGACCCCCCCACCCCCCAGCTCCTGCCCGGCCCTGGCTCTTCTCCTGTCCCCTTCTCCCTTCCTGGCCCGTGGGCCCTCGGCCTGTCCTTGGAGATGTGCTCTCCGCCCCATGGGCCCCCCATTACATCAACCGAGACGTTCCAGGGCCTGGGGTGCTAGTGGCTTCAGCGAGGGGGCCTGGGGTCTCTGGGAAAGGTGATGGAACAGTCTGGAAGTCAAGAGGGCTGAGCCCAGTCCCGGAAGGACGTGTCGGGCCCGGAGCACCAAAGTTGGGTGATGGGCTGTCTGTGCCGGGGCAGGGTGACCGGGCCTCCTGGGGTCAGAGCAAGGACTCGAGGACCAAGGTGGGGACTGACCTTGGGGCTGGGAAATGGGATGTTGGGGGGCCTCGTGGGGCTGGAGCCTCTGAGGGCCTCGGTGTGAGTTGTTGCCCTGGGGTCCCTCCCTGTGAGATGTTCACGGGAGGCTGGCCCTTGGCCCCAAGTTCCTGAGACAGGTGTGGGGCGCACCGTCAGTTGGGGCTGGGGACACAAAGAGGAGCCCTTGGTCTGCGTCCCGGTGACCCAGAGCCTGCGCCTCCATGGGCTAATCCGAGCAACAGCAGTGTCTCGCCGTGCCTCGGTTTCCCTGGCTGTGCCCAGGGTTCGGGGCCGGTGGGGATGGGTCTCAGCAGAGGCCGCGGCCGTCCTGAGTCTGGGGCTGTCTGCGCGGAGGGGAGGAGAGGGAGGGGAGAGCAAGTTGGGCCCGGGCCAGCCGTGTGTAAGCCCTGCAGTGGTCATGGATAAACCCCGCGGAGTTCAAAGCCGGCCCCGGGTGCGGCCGCTGGGCTGTAATGAGGTTACTGATTCAACTGGCTTCCCGGTGCTGCGGCCCAGAACCGAGGGAGGCTGGGGAGCCCCGGGGAGGGATCTAAGTATCCCGTAATTGACCAATTTAGCTTAAGTGTCCGCACTGGCCCCGGGCAGAGGTCAGGTGGTGACAGCCCAGGTGGCCCGAGCCGCCGCACTCACAGGCTCTCTGCCCGGCCCTCTGGAGAAGGCGCCGTCGGGCGGCCGGCCCCGAGCCCCTCCCTGGAAGTCCTTGTCCCGGTCCCCCCTCTCCGGGCTGCGGGACCGTGTCCTCCGGCAGCCTGAGTGTTTTTCCGGCCAGAGCCAGCCAGGCTGTGCGCGGTCTTTCGCTTGTGAGCCGGCCGAGTGGAGTGCGGGGCGGTGGGCTCAGTTCTGGTCCGGGTGCCGGGCTACCCGGGTTCGGCTCCACCGCTTCTCATCTGGACGCGGGGTGACGACGCAGCCTCGTAGGGACACGGGAGGGTCAGCCAAGGGAGTGCTCACGGTGGGCCCCGAGCCGTCCAGGAAAGCGCCCATGATTGAGGAGTGGGGTGGAGGTGACCCACGACTGCCGTCAGTGGCAGCTCACCCCACTCCATGGAGGATGCGCCTGGGGCCCTGGCGAGGGGCTGGTGGGCCAGCCCGGCCCCCGCTCTCCAGGAGATGCAGGCTTCCTGTCCAGAGAACCCACCTTGCTGGCTGTTTGGCCCTCAGAGGCCAGGCCCGGCATGGGGCGGCATTGGGCCGCGGTGGCAGCGTGGTGGCCTGGGCTGAGTGCGCTCCACGTGGACAGGCCCTGGGGTGGGGCTGCTGTGTCCACGTTTTGGGGATGAGGGCTTCAGTCTTGGGGAGCTTGAAGGATGTGCCCAAGGTGCCCTGGCTGTGTACCCCCGTGACCCGGCTTCATCTGGAGCAGCTTTGGGGTGCCGTCAGCAGAGGCTGTCCCTGCTGCTCCCAGGAGAGACCTGTATGGTTGAGCTCTTGGGGTGTCCACTGAACCCCCTTGTCTTGCCCCACCTGGGCAGGCTGGTGGTCACCCCTCCGCCGCCTCCGGGCCCCGGGGTTGGGTGGACGGTCCAGTTGGCTCTCTGAGCAGCTCGCTGCATGCCCGGGCAGGTCCCTTCTCCCCGCGGGCCTCGGTTTCCCTGGGGCCCTCTGGCCGCCAGAGGCCTCTGCTGCTCCCTTCCTTGGCCCTGTTCCCCTGAGCTGGTGGCCTTGCAGTTGGGGTGGCAGAGCTGGGGATCCCCTCCTCAGGAAGTGGCTCCGTGCCCTCCCCCTGTTGAGGGGACAGGATCTGAGCTGTGGGAAGTAGGAAGTCGGCTGCGGTGGGGAGTATGGTCAGTCCCGCCGGGTCCAGCTCTGGCTTTCACCTGGGAGTGTTACGGTGAGACGGTTTGGGGGTAAAGCAGCATGTCGGGGGGGGCAGGGGAGCTGCAGGTGCTGTCACGCCAGCCACCACCCGAGGCCGGCCGGCCCCTTCTCTCCTTGGGCCCTGACATCCCCAACCTGGAATTCTCCGCGGGCCCCCATTGCCCCGGTGTGGGGCTCGGGCCTCTGCTCAGTGTCACGTGACCCTCAAGCCTCTCCCTCCGCATCAAGCACCGCACACTCTGCTTTCTGGCTTTCTCGTGTTCAAAGCGTGCTGGTGTGATGAATGAGTGCCAGCTCTGAGCTGGGGGCCGTGTGGCCCTGGGCTGGCAAATTTACTTTTCTGGGTCTCAGTTGCTCCACCTGTAAACGGCCTGGGGAAGTCAGGGAGGCTTCAAAGAGGAGGTGATGTTGTAGTTAGGTCTTAGGGGATAAATAAGAGTTTGTTGGGTGGGCCCTCCCTGGAGGATTTCAGAAGGATCCAACTGCACGGCCAGGCTCCTCTGCCTGGCCCCTTGATGGCTGGTTACCGGTCTGTGCTGGCGAGGACCCACGTGAGCGTGAGGGGTGTGGTCAGCTGCTCTGGGAGTGATTAACCTTGGGAGGAGGTAAGGCTGGGAGTGGGCCTGGCCGCGACCTGGCCACCCCCAGCCTGGCGGCAGGCAGCCCCTCTGCGTTTTCTGCGGGCCCGATGTCCCCTCTGCTTCCCGGGCCCTGGGATGTCCTGGTCTGGACCATGGCCCACGCTGGCCCACCTTGTGTTCTTACGCCAGCTCGGAGCTCTGGCTCCTGGGGGGAGTGGCCAGAGTTGGGCCCCTCTCTGGGTGGAGCAGCTGGGGGTCCTTTCCCCACCCGCCTGTCTGTCCCCACATCCCTTGGTCCATCCCCGAAGTGCCCCTGCCCCCACCTCGTGGAGCCTCCTGCAGGAATGCCGGGCTGTCTGATTGTTCCTCAATTCACCCCCTCCTTGCCTGGATTGAGAAAAATGGCTCTTACTGGGGCCAGAGTCCACAGGTGCTGGCGGAGCTGCCCCTGCCCCGCCCCTGCTCCTGGACTTTCTGCCCAGGATCAAGGTCGGGAGGAGGGCTAGGAGGTGGGGGCCTTGGGCAGTGAGTGCCAGGCCACTCTGAGCTCAGACGGTGGCGAGGTGGGCCACAGCCTGGGGCGGGGCGGGGCAGCGCTGGTGGCCACCTTCCTGGGTCCAGCTGGAGGGGTGCGGACAGCAGGGAGGAGAGCCAGGGCCTTCCCCCTTCCCTGTTCTGTCTCCCTGGGCAAAGGTCAGGGCGCCAGCCTCTGCCCCCAAGAGGCTGATCCCTGCAGACCGCTGACGGGGGATGGGTGGCCCGCTCAGAGCCCCTAGCCTGAACCTTCCGGCTCTGCCACATGAACTTTGTGACTTGGAGCACGTTACTTCCTCCCTGTTTATCTCGGTTTCCTCATTTGTGAAATGGAAGGAAGGATGTTGGGCCGAGTCGGAGGTGGGAAGTACAGGGCTGGCATGCCGCTGCTCCACGGCCGGGACCCTTGGCAGACACCGCCAGCCGGGCGCGGCTCTTTCCCCGCGGGGCCTGAGACTGCCGAGCACCCCTGCCCGTCCATGGGCTTGGCTCGCAGGTCTAGTTGGCTGCCGAGCGCACAGCACCAGGCGCTGCACCAGCCTCAGAAAGCATTTGTTGACTGAATTAGTGCTTTCTGCAAATGTCTCCCCCACCCCCTCCATTTCAGAAACGTCGCGGGAGCGGGGAGCCTACCCCTTGCAAAGTGACTTTGAAAGCCATCATTGTTTGAATCACCCTTCTTCTGGGGGTCCGTCCCAACTTTCAAGGGAGGGAAGTCCTGCTGTGTGTCTACCCTGGTGCTGATTCCTGGGCGTGGAGCAGGGAGAGCCTGGCACCATCGACGGAGACCCTGCCCTGGAGGATCCCTGGGCCCAGCTGGCAGCTGGAAGCCCTCGGGGAGCCTGAGGCCAGGGTTGCAACCGTGGGTGTCCCCGTCCAGGGCTGAGCCTCCCACCCTCTCTGCTCTGCGTGCTTTAGATGCAGCTGCCACCTGCTGCTGGACGGGACCTGGGTATCCCGTGGACTCAGTGCCCCGATGCAGCATGGGGGGTCCTCAGCCCCAGATGACTGCCTGTGTCGAGACGTGGTTCCTTCCTCTGCTGCTCAGTACGTCTTGTTGAAACTTGGCTGGTGGGACGAGAGGGTAGAAATCAAAGCCTGGCTGAGAGGTTCAGAGCAAAGCTTCCACCTGCCAGCTATCTGTTCATCCCTCTGTCCATCTGACTGTCTGTCTCTCTGCAGACGCCTGGACCTCCTGGTCCCTGGGGAGGCAGCGTTGAGTGAGGCTCAGCCCCCAAGATGGTGAGTGGTGCCTGGGGTCATAAGGACTGGTGTGGACCGCTGCCACACTACCACTTGTGTCACCTTGGGCCAGAGTTTTAAAACCTCTCTGGGCCTCAGTTTTCTTATCTGTAAAGTGGGGCTGATAATGTGCATCAGGGTAGGTCACTCGTGGTTGACAAGTGTGGTCATGCCTGCTTTCACTGTGGGGGAGGGGAGAGTGTGAGTGTGGCACTGGGAGGACTACTGGGAGCGGGGCAGGCACAGGAGAAGGGTTATCAGCTTGCCCTGCTGTTCAGTGGGCTGGGCCGTCTGAATTGGGTTGTGAGGGATGCATAGGAGTTTGCCTGGGAGAAGTCAGTTTCTGCGTCCTCAGATCCGCACATCAGTGTTGTCCGTCTGAGGCCTCCCACTCAGAGTTCCTTGAATCTGCCTGTGTGGCTGGAGCCGAGCCAGTGAGGGGAAAGGGTAGAGACGGAATCAGAGAGCGCGGAGAAGCCTATGGAACCCCTGCCCCGGGGAGGTGGAGCCACTGGAGGGTCCCGGGCCAGGGAGGGTGGCGTCTGGCCTGTGCTTGGTAGGAGGCTCTGCTGCTGTGTGAGAAGGGGCGGCGGCAGAGGGCAGGGCGGGGCAGTGGTAATGAGGCAGAAGTGGTCTGGAGCTTTTGGCCTGAGCACAGGAAGGGTGATGTGCCTTTTACCAGATGAGGAAAACTCTAGAGGAAGTTCTGGGGGGGCAATCAGGACTTTGGTGTAGCATGCAGCCTGACACCTGGGCCCAGGCAGCTGGGCAGCCTGGAGCACGTGTCTTAGGTTCCCATGGCCTGGCTGGCTGTCCCAGCTTAGTTCCACAGGTGTAGATGGGGCTTATGGTAGCCTGGGTGCCTGAGAGTATGGGAGATGCTGCAGGCGGAGTGCACAGCACAGCCCGAGATGTCCAAGGCCTCTCTGGGCTTCCCTCCCAGGCTGGAAGGGTGGGCAGGCATGCGGGCACAGCCGCCGGCCTGGGACAGGCTGCCACTGGGCGTTGGATCCCTGCCGACTTATTCCTGGCTCCCGTGGCTGGCGTGGGATGGGATTTATAAAAAGGAAATGCCGTGGTGCTCAGAGGGCCTCCTCTGCCGGGGTGCGATCTGACTGCAGGACCGCGGGCAGCTCTGGTTCTAGGTTGACCACCCCCCAGTCCAGGTGCTGCCCCTCCGACCCCGGCTGGCACCCTCCCCACCCCAAGTCCCAGGGCCACGGGGCAAGGTCCCAGCTCCCGGTGCCCTCGCGTCTCCTGGTGCCCTCGCTGGCTGCAGGTCTCGGGAGAGGTGTGCTCCCCGCGTGTGTCTCCCGGCTGCAGCAGCCTCCCTGACCGCACCTCTTTGCTGAGACTTATCTGCTTGTGGACAGTTATTGTGTCTCCTCGTTGGGCAGCGGCGACGCTCTCATGGCCAGCTACCGGAGGGGGGAGGGGATGGCTCCCGAGCCCGCACTGGTCCTGCACGTGGCTGATAAGCTATGGAGCTCGTTATTGGAGGGGCAGCTGGGGCCCCCCACCCCCTCGGCCGTCACATCCGTCCTGCATCGAGGCCAGGCCTTGCACTCTGCCTGAGCCCCTGGGCGAGGGGAGGGGGCAGGCAGATCATGGCCTTGGGGGAGTGAACGGGCCTCGTGGGGACCTAGGGGTCTCAGGGAATCCCTCCAGGGCTCTGGAGATGGCCTGCCCCGGACCTCCCTCCCCTGCTGACCCTCAGCCCCTCTTGGTGGCTGGCCCTGCACACACACGCACACGCACACGCACACGCACACGCACACATGCACCCCCTGCCTGGTTTCTGAAATGACTGTTGTCACTCCTATCATATCCCTGGCTGTCTGGACTCCTTGCTCAGTGCTTGGTGGCCACTGGCCCACGCGCCTATATTGGATGAGCTGCTGGTGTCCCTGACCTCGGGCTTGGCCCCCAGGACCTGGAGGCCAGAGGGCCCAGGGTCTGCTCTCTTGTCCTCTGCTCTCACCCTTGGAACCCCCAGCTCGGGCTCTCCGGCCAGCTCAGAGGGTCTGTGGGCCGGAGGGGGCCGGGCAGCAAGACCAGGACTGGGAGTGGCGTGTGCTGCCCCCCACCCCCGCCCTCAGGGACCCCATCCTCCCCAGACCCTCCTTGGGGACTTGGAACCAAAACCACATGGGGCGCAGAGGTCGGGCAGGGTCACTGGACCAGTGTTGGATCAGACCAGCCATGCCACCCCCAGACCTCCCCAGCCAGTCCCCCAGGGCTCACCCCAGTTCCCCAGCCTGGGCAAGAGGTTAGACGAACGTCAGGCCCAGTGGTGGGGGCCGAAGGGGCCGCGGGAGTGACAAGGGTACTCTGAAGAGGTACACAGTGGGTGGAGGTGCTCGTCCGCGGCTGGTGTCCCACTGCCCCGGGCCCGGGCTCGGGCTGTGCAGCATCACTGATGGTCTGCAGCTCTCCCGAGCCCTTTCAGCGGGCGCCCTCGGCAGACTTGGCCAATCGATGAGCGATGATCCAGCAAGTGCCTCCCTGAATGAAGCAGGTGGTGGAGGGTCCTTGCCTGCCAAGGGCGGGCTGGGGTGGGTGGTGGGATGTGTGAGCCGCAGCCTGGCCCTCTGGCCGGGGTGCCCTCTCTTCTGTGGGGTTCTGCACCCTGGGAGAACGAGCCGGTCTTGAAGCCAGGGTCAATCATGCACACTTTAGTGAGAATGAGCCTAATGCCAACCCTGGAGAGAACCAGCAGGAAAGGATGAGAAGGAAGACTTCCTCTAATTGTGTGGATGAGGAAACTGAGCTCTGAGCTGCGCAGAGGGCCAGGTCTGGTCCTCACTGCAGTCTGGTGCTCTTATCTCCTGACTGCCCACCTCGGGGCAGATGGGGAGGGTCCCGGAGGGGAACCTGGCAGAGGAGGTGGTGGGCCGGTGTTGCCAGAGCCTCAGGCAGGGCAGGGTGGGGGTCTGCAGCCCTGGGAGGGGGCCCAACTCCCTGCCCAGGGTCCCACAGTTGATGAGTGTCAGAGCTGAGATTTGAACCCAGTCTCGGGATCCCTCTCGGAGGCACTTCCTGCCCAGGGTGCACAGCTTAAGTCCTGGGAGGAGGGGGGATGTGGGGAGAGACATTCCTTGTCCGGGAGGGGCCCAGAGCTGAGCCCGCCCTGCTGGGCCGGGAGATGTAGTGTTTCCTACACAAACAACCAGGGCTGGCTGGAGCAATTTTATTTTTATTTCCTATTTTTACTTCCCCGTTGGCTCTTTTTAGCAGCTCTGGGTTAGATAGGCCCACGCCCTCCAGTCTACACCCGGCTTCCTGGCTCGGGCCTGGGGCCTTGGGGAAGCCGAGCATATGTGCAAGACCCCGGTTCAGCAGTGTGGCTTGCACACCCTCGGTGGCGGGGAGCTCACTCTCTCTCCAGGTATAGAGTTCTTCAGGGTGGCCCCTTTCCATCCCCTGGGACCAGCCGTGGGGAGTGTGTGGTGGCAGTGGCTGTGCCCCAGCTTATGACTCAGTTTCCTCCCATTCTCACCTGGTTCTCCGCTGGAAGTTGAGGTTGGGGGTGAAACCTCATGACAGAGGAGAAAGGGTGACCGGTGTGGGTGTATCTGCTGGGTGGGGTGGGCCAGGGACATGAGGGTAAATAAATACTCAGTGTTTCTGCCTCTGACTGGCCGGGCAGGGTGCCACGAGGCTGGGCTTGGCCTCATTCAGACTGTATCTGCTGCGGGGCCCGGGCCCGACCCTCTGAGGGACCAGCTGTGCCAAGGGGCCGACCCAGCCCGCCTCCAGGAAGGGGTGTGGGGGGCTGTTGGAGGGTCTGGCCCGCAAGGTCTTCCTGTGATAGGTGCTGCTGGCTGCGGGGGATGTGGAAACCCCAGGTTGGGGGCGTCTCCCCAAGGGCTTATGACCCGGCCTGGGGCGAAGGGGCCCTCGCCTGCCTGCGTGGGACCCTCCCCGCCGTAGCTCCCAGGCCTGGGTGGGGCTGGGGTTCAGGTGGAGGGCCGGTGGGCTGCGGTCCACCAAGTGGCCTGGTGCCAGCCTGTGCCCAGCCCACTGCACTCTCCCTTTGCAGGTGAGGGTCGGGTTCAGAGGCCCAGCAGATCCTCGAGGCCACACAGATTGTGGGTGTGGGGCCGCCAACCCCGTGTATTTTGAGGTGCAGAGAGCCAGGGTGCCACTGCCGAGGCCCCGCTGGTGCTGGGGCCCCAGAGCCCGAGCTGGGAACACTGCATCTTGCCGTCTGCCCCAGGCCTTCAGTGGGGAGGGGCTGGGCAGGACTGGCCCAGCCATTATGGCCAAGGGGCAGGGTTTATCCCGGACCTGCTGCGGGCCTGAGCACTTGGCGAGGGGCTGTGAGGTCAGAATAGAAGGCCCACGTGGTCCTGACATTGGGGAGCTGCTTGCCGGGATGGGGACGTGGGACACAGATGTTTTCCATGCAGACAGGTCCATCTCACCAGCACTCATAGTGTCCATGTCAGAGCATGGTCCAGTGAGTCTGGGTGAGACCCCAGCGTGCCGCTGGCACCTGAGGACACAGGGCTCTGTGGGTCAGAAAGGGATGCCAAGGTGAGTGGCGATGGAGAAAGGACACAAGCTTGGTGGGAAGGCCGGGGCCCGGCCCCGTCCTCCTCTGCACCCAGGGGTGCCCGCTCTGTGCCCATCACCCCACCTGTTGGCAGTAAGGCAGGTGCCAGGCAGCTGGTTGGTCGTGGACTCTGTCCTGCTGAGCCCCACTGGTGCCTGGGACCCTCTGCCCCCCCGTAGGTGCTGGGTGGGCTTCCCAGGCTGGCATGGACAGCCCCAGCAGTGCCCAGACGTACCTGGTAGGTCTGGGGTTCTGACTTGAGGGGCCAGTGGAGGGCGCTGAGGGAGGCACCAGTCCGGCCTCTCTGCTGGCCCTTCCCGCCCTGGCTGGCCCAGCCGGACTCGGCCGTGGCTGTTGCCCTGTGCCGAGGTGGCCTCCCCTCCTGGCGTGAGTGCTGGGGTGACCCTGGAGGTGTCTGGCGGTGTGTGCACATGTGGCTGCCGGGATTGTGGGGAATCTCTTGATTAGAGGACAGAAAATCGAATCCCGTGGCCCAGGAGGGGCGCGGGGGGGGGCACTTGCTTCCTGGAGAGGCCCTGGAGATTATGGGATTTCTACCCGCCCCGCCCTGGGGAGATGGCATGGGCAGAGGGCCATCTGGCTGGTGGGGCTGCCTTGTCACTGCTCTGGTGAGGGGTTCCTTCTATGAGCCTGGGAAACCACGTGTGGGCTGGGTGGCCCTGGCGTGCTGCGGGGGGAGGACGTTCGGGTCCCTGCTCAGCCCTTTAGGGCAGCATCTCATTCTCTGAGCCTGGACTCTGTCATCTGTGGAGTGGGGTGATGACGCTTATTTCTAGGGTGGTCGTGAGGGTGAACTTAAGGAGGGCCGGAACTTTAGTTCTCACCAGGTAGCAGGGAAGAGCAGTGGCTGGGGGCCCCCCTGACCCTCAGTGTCTGCATCTGCAGGCTGGGGAGAGGAGTTTCTTGCTCTGGTGCTGGGGGGCCTGTGAAGGGCTGCCCCTCAGTGCTCTGCGGCACCCAGTGACGGGCTGGGCCATGGGGGGGAGATGCGGGAGTTCTCCCCTGGGAGGAAATGTCTCCCTGGGAGGGGTGGTTTCAGGGATCTCCCAGGGCCAGGAAGCGAGAGCCGTTGCCAGGTGCAGCCTTGACGTGGGCTTGGGGGGTTAAGTCCCTTGTCCCGTCCCCACTGGCCTTTCGCTGCTTAGTGTCCTGGGCAGGGAAGTGTGTTCAGGTGGGTGGCTCCCTGGTGGGCGGGCTCGGGGGACCAGCGCCCCAGCCCCGGCGAGCACGGCCCCAAGCTGTGGAATGGTGTGATTCCGGGTTTGCTCCTTCCTTCAAGCAAAGAGGATCTTTCGAAACTGTGGGAAAGAGCGTTTCCTCCCCAAAGCCGGGTGCGGGCGGGGGCTCGGTCAGCAGATGTGACGTCCCCGGCTCCCTCTTGCCCTTCTGCCCTCCTGCCTGCGACACTCACGGGCCCGTTGCCGGCCCTCGTGGCCCCACCAGAGCGGGGTGCTCAGGCCTGTCAGCTCTCCCCGCAGACCTGGCAGTCTCCCTCTGGGGCCCCACTGGCGGAGCAGAGCCCCGAGAGGTCCCTGCTGGGCCGCGCCGTCTGTGTCCCCACCTCTGAGCCTTCGTGTGTGCTGTTCCATCTGCCTGGCGGGCCCGCCCTGCCCCTGCTCCGATTCTTTGTCCCAGCAGCCTGCTTCCAGTGCCACCCCACCTTGAAACAGCCCCCAGGCCTGCGCCCGACGTCCCTGCCTCCTGAGGGTCCCTGCTCCATGCCCCAGGAGGGGATCTGGCCAAGCGTGGACGAGTCCACCCTGTCCTGCCCCAGGCCTCCGTGTCCCCGGCCCCAAGTGGGTCCCTTCCGGTGCTGACAAGTGAGGATGTTGTGGCTTACGTCCCGGGGAGGGGATGCTGGGGCCGGGAGGGCCCGGGAGCTGGCTGTCTCAGCTCCGGACTGGCCCAGGGGTAGGGGGAGCTGGGCGCCAGCGTGCTCAGCTGCCTGCCTGTGCCGCTGGAAGGTCCCCCCCACCCCCGCCCCGGGCTCCTGACTCAGCAGCTGCAGGCGTAGGGGAGACCGGATCCCTCGACAGAAACCCCGACCCGGGGCACCTGTGGCTCAGATTTCTTTTGTGAAGGTGGGAAGTCGAGCCCTAGGTTCCTGCCCGGCTTCCCGGCAGGAGATCGGGTTGGGGCTGGAGCCAGCTCTGGGCTCCAGGGCCCACTGCTCCCGTGGCTCCTGGCCTACTTCCCTGCCCTGCTGGACTGCCCTTTCCCCTGTGCACCATCCTCTGTGGCTCCCCAGTGCCCGCGGGATGAAGTTCTCACTGCTGCCTAGCCCTGCTCTCCTCTGCCCTCCCTGCGCCCCTTTGTCCTCAGGAGCCACGCCTGCTCCCTCCTCTGGGTCCTGCCCATGCTGCCCCTTCACCCTCCAGCTTCCTGCTCTGCCAGGTGTCTGCATATATTAGGCCTCCTCCTGGATGCTCGCCTGGGGTTAGGTCCTCTCCACCCCGCAGCCACAGTGCCCGCTGTCCCGTCGCCCTGGAGGGAGTGATGGATATGGGCTTAGAGCCCTCATCAGCGTCAGCGCTGGCCCCGTGGTCAGACAGTGGATGTGGCGTTGGGGCGAGCGGGGGAGCGATGACAGCCACGGAGGGTGGGCCTGCCTCCTGGGGCTCTGGGCCGTGTGGAGAGTTGGGGTCTCTGGCATTCACGGGGCCTGTCTCTTAGGCTGCTTGATCAGGAGGGCTGTCCGCCCCGCTAGAGCATTTGGTGGCTCCTCTTTGCCTGGAAAATGGAAGTGGATGTGCCCTAGGGGGTGAGCGCCCAGTCTTGGCAGGGCCTTGGGCAGAGCCCTCGGTTTCCTTACCTGTCAGGTGGGGATAACTATTCCCACTGGGGTCCCAGAGCTGACGTTTGCACATCCTGAGGTTCTGCCCAAGGAATGGGGCTGCTGGGAAGGATGTTGAAAGTTTGGGCCAAATCTGGAGATGGGATTTTCGTGTCCCCTGGGCCATCAGCGGTGGGGGCACCTGATAGGCTCAGGGCCCTTCCAGCCATGCCCCGGGGCCAGAATGGAGCTGGCCAGCCAGGGGGGTTGGCTCCTGGGGTTGAGAAGCCATTGTCCCTGCCTCAGTGGCCTCCCGCAAGCAGCGGCCAGGGCCACGGGTCTGGTGGGGATGCATCTCTGTTGCTCTGATGTTGTGTCAGCGTCTGATAACAGCTCTGGTGTCCCCCCACCCTACTCGGCCACCACCCGCAGTCGCCTGCTTGACCCCTTAAGGTATTTGTGAAACATCAGCCAGGAAAGGCTCTCCCCCGCAGCGGGGAGGGCGAGGCGGGAGAGAACAATTGGAGCTGAAATTAATTGTGCTGTGTGCTTTTCCTCCTGTCCCCTCTCTCTGCTCGCTCGCTGTCAATGCATAATGCATGATGAGGAGAAGTGAAAAGTAATTAGAGACTCGACTCTCGGCCAGGTTCATTCATGACTAAATCTGGGTCAACTCCTGGCACAGATGAGTGTGCCGCGTGGTGCGATGGTGGCAGTGGTGCCGCACCTGCTTGGCGGGCTGTGCTCAGACGCCCCTTCCTATGGGAAGCCCTCCTTGATGCCCCCCTTAGGAGGGCCTCCCCCACACCCACGGCCCCATGCCTCGTTCGTCTGATGGTGTCCTTTCCTCACCTGCCCTGTAAGGACCATGTTGCCAGTAGGGGGTGGCGGCTTGTCGGGGTGGGGCACGTGGGGGTGACACCCAGAGTGATGTGATGGCGTCGGGCCACACAGCGTCTCCTTGAGGTGCTCACTCGTTCTGAAGCCTGACCCTGATCACGCTGTGGTCTTTAGGCCCCTCCCACGCTGCCGTGGTCCTCAGGGTGAAGTCCCAGCCCCGGGCCTGGCTCTCATTTCTTCCCCCCGGGGGACCAGCTGTACCGATCTGCTTCCTGTTGCTAGAATGTTCCCAGCCCTTCCCCTGCTCACAGCCTTTGCACATGCTGTTTCTGCCTCAGAATGCCCTTCCCCGGGTCTCCCTGCAGCCACTGTTGCTCCTTCCGGTCTCGCATGGGTGTCGCCCCCACGGACCCCCGGGCTGCCGTGGCCTTGGCTCCCCCACCGTCACCCTTGGCCACCCGAGCCGGTTCTTTCCTCCTGAGGCCCTGCGCCTCCTGTGAGCAATTAGCTGGCAGGGCTCCTGTCTGTGCCCTGACGGGGGCACGCGCGCTGGGGCTTCGGTGTTCCCAGGGGCTGTGGGACCTGCCCAACTCCTGGTGTCCCCTCCCCAGGCCTTCAGCGCAGGGGGTGAAGGAAGAACGCGGCTGGGGGCAGGGCTGGGCTGCCCAGGGACTGCCGCTGCCCCGCCTCCTGCCGCCTCCCTGCAGGCTTGCCGAGCCTGGGGTGGTGGGAGGTCTCAGGGCCTTCCCACTGGGACGGTGTCAGGGTGGGGTGATAGCTGGGCCTGTGAGACCCCATGTCATGGGGGGGGAAACAGGTCCGAGGGGGAGGTGCTCTGCCTGACTCAAGGCCACTGGGGGAGGCGGGGGAGGTGCTGCCCCTTGGCTGCACTGGCCAGAGCCGGGCCCTGGGAGAGGACCTTGGCTATGGGGGTGGGCCCTGTGGTGGTGGGGAGGGCCCTGTGGTGGTGGCGTAGGGTCCTGTGCTGGGGGGGTAGGGTCCTGTGCTGGGGGGGGGAGGGTCCTGTGCTGGGGGGGAGGGCCCTGTGCTGGGGGGGGGTAGGGTCTTGTGCTGGGGGGAGGGCCCTGTGCTGGGGGAGGAGGGCCCTGTGCTGGGTGGGAGGGCCCTGTACTGGGGGCGGAGGGTCCTGTGCTGAGGGGGGAGGGTCCTGTGCTGGTCGGGGAGGGCTCTGTGCTGGCGGTGGGGAGGGCCCTGTACTGTGAAGAGGAGCCCTGGCTGGCTGTGGGGAGGGTCAGGGGCCGGCACTGGGGAGGCGACAGGCAGGTGGAGGGGGGTGGGAGCCTGGGTGTCACCCTGGGACAGACAGCATGGAGTGGCTGCATGCAGTGCAGGGCAGAGAAAGAGTTAAAGGCTGAGGGAAGCAATAACGTGTCTAATTTTTCTGTGTGATTTAATAAAAATGTAAATCACTGGGTGGAGGACACCCCGCCCCCTGCCATGGTGTTGACCGAGATTAACTGCGGGCTCGGGGTGGTCAGCCTGCATTTGTCTGCGCCCCCAAGCAGAGCCCGGTGCCTCCATCGTCCCAGGGGCAGACAGCGCGCCCTCTGCCCAGATGGAGGGGAGCTGGGGGGCGGGGGGTGGCCGTCACAGTGTCGGTGTGTCCACTGAGCGGGAGGGCCCTGGAGGAACCTTCCATGGCCGAGTTGCTCAGAGCGGGGCTCCCCTCTGACCTCCACACCCCCACATCCAGAGGAGCACGGGGCCTGCGGTGATAATGGCCAAGTCCTGGGTACCTGGGATGATGCTTGAGGTGAGGCTGTAGGACGAGAAGGGGCAGCCAGGCAGAGACGGGAAGGAAGAGCTTTCCCAGCAGCGGGGGCAGCATGTGCAAAGGCCCTGAGGTGGGAGTGAGCCTGACCTGGGCAGGTCAGCGCAGAGGCTGGTGTTGGATGGCGGTCAGGTGGGACAGGGGTAGTGCCGGGAGAGGCAGAGCCACGTGGGCTCCAGTGTGGCTCTGGGCCTGTCCCACGGCAGAGGGAAGCCCTGGCCGCTGGTGAGACCGGGCCCAGGGGCAGGGGTGGGGTCCTCAGTCCCTGAGGAGGTGGCGGCTGTGGGGATGGGGGAGTGGGTGGGCCTGGGCTGCAGTTAAAGCCACACCCAACAGGCCAGGGCTGGGGGCTCTGGGAATTGGGGTGCCCGCGAGGTTTGGTGAGAGGTGGTGCTATTTGTGGGGGGCTTAGCGGGGGAAGAGGCCGGAGTCCCGAGTGGTCAGTGAGACCACACAGGGCCGCGTGGAGATTGGAAGAGCCGGGGACGCTGACGTCCGGTCTTGGGAGAGAGACTTTGGGATCTGGGGCCTGTGGTCAGAGCGTGGAATGTTCTCGGTGCAGCATTTGGTCAGCATGAGCAGGGGCTCGAGGGTGGGAACAGGCGGTAAGGCAATCAGAGCGGCATTTGCTGGTGCGGGGAGCACAGCATCCGTGGAGGGGTGGGTGCTCAGCAGTGAGCTCCCCCTGGGAGTGAGGGTGCTCTCTGAGCTCAGGGCGGTTGTGGGAGGGCCCTGCTGCAGGTCAGGGTTGGTCATGGCTGGGGAGCCATGTGCTGATACCGAGGACTGTTGATCCCTTCCTGTCTGTGGGACACCCCCTGACCCCGGTGCTCACCTGGCTTCCTGAGATGGGCCTCTCCTGCACATCCAGACCCTTGCCCTGTCCTGGGGTCCATCTGCTGTCAGGTGTCCAGTCCCACCAGGACGCCTCCCAGGGCTGCTGGATGCTGGGTCGGGGGGCAGCTGGGACCTGGGTGGGAGGCTCACAGCCCCCGAGTGAGAGTAGAATTCTGAGCATGGTGCCCAAACGCTGGCCCCCTGGCCTCCAGGAGCACCTGCTCCTAGACCTTAGTAGGGCTGCGCCCCGGACACCAGCTCCGCCCAGCATCAATGGGAGCTGCAGCGTAGCGCCAGCGGGCAGAGAGGCTCCGGGGAGGGGGCGGGCGTGTTGGAGACCCAGTTCTGTCGCAGACAGTGAAGGGAGTGCCTGTGCTGAGTCGGTGGGTGATGTTTGGTGTCGCGCCGCCGCCAGGCAGGGGCCTGCACTGCCCCTGGACTCGTGGTGGGGGTGGGCGTCCCCTGAGTGCTGCCCCGGCCCAGGAGGGCCCGCATGAAGGCTCTCCCGGGAGAAGGGGCTGGTCGGGCCTGGGGCTGCCGCCTGTCCCCACCCGTGATGCCGTGCCCGGACGCCTGCTTGGGCAGCTCTGGGCAGGGAGTGACCCGGCCCGGGTGGAGGGCTTGGTGGGCTTGGTGGGCTTGGTGAGTGGGGGGTGGGGGGCATCCCTGATGGGGCAGGAGAGAGCAGACAGGGACTGGCCTGTCTGCCTGGGGCGGGGGGGGGCTCTGAATTTGGGGGCTGGTGTGTTGGGGTTGAGGAGCCTGGCCAGGGAGGGGGTGAGGGGGAAGCAGCCCCCTCTGGTGGGCTGGCACCTGACCTGGGGGCCACGGGTGGCCCAATGCCCACATGAGGTTTGATGTCTCAGGGTCTGTGGGACCGAGTGGGCCGCGTCTCTTGGTGTCGGGCTGCTGCAGCTGGGGGTGGTGGCCACAGGGGGTGGGCTGGGGCCCGCGGCCTCTCGGTCCCTGGGGCTTATTATGTGCAGGGAGCGTTAGGGGACGGGGACCAGAGTCTAGGTGAGCGCGGGCGGGCTGGGCTAGCGACACTGGAGGCCCCATGCTGGGCTGTTTGGGGTCTTCGGTCCCCCCTGAGGCTGTCTGTATCTCCGTGTCTGAGAATTTGGCCATATTCGCTTTGAGTGTGTATCTAGGGTGTAAACCCAACGATCACAGCTCTGCACGTGGTGCCCCAGGGCCGAGCTCCTGGGCCGTGCCCACCCAGGACGGCTGCTCAGAGGCGGGCAGTGCAGCTGGCTAGGGGGGTCGGGCAGGGACACAGCTGGCGGCTGGCTGACAGCACACACCAGCGTTCTGCCCGTAACACTGTCCCCCTCCTGCACTGCTGGGCCCCCTTCCCCGGGCCCTGGACTCACGCCCCTGTCCGGGGTACGCGCGGGTCCAGGGTCAGAAAGAGTGGCTGCGCCAGATGGCTGGGCGGGTGCATCTGCCCGGTGATCTCAGGAGAGGCTGTGCTGATCGCAGGCTTTGATTAAACGACCTGTCCAGGCCGGCTGGGCAGCTGGTCAGTGTCAGGCTCGCTCGGCAGGATGCGTGGAAGCTGCCACGGTGCTGCAGGGGTGGGGGAGGGAGGGGGAGGTGGGGGGGATGGGCCTTCTAGAGGGCTGGGGGTGCTGGCACTGCAGGGTGGAGGGCCAAACACACCACTGGCGTTAGAGACCCCCGGCTCCTCTGAGCCTCAGTTCCCGCATCTGTAGAGGAGGCTGGCCATCCTGGTCTCGCAGCTGGTGGTGAAGAGGCCCACGGGTGGCGGGTCAGCAGCTGGGTGTTCCCCGGGGCTGCCTGTGGCGGGGTCATGCTCCTCAGAGGCCCGTAGTTTCCGTCCAGGGTCTTCCCCTGCGGAGGGCACAGCGGGCAGCCGGCCAACTGCCCAGGATGGATGATGCCAGGCCCACGGATGTGTCCTCTGGCCGTGCTCACCGTGTGGCCTGCGCAGGAAATTGAAGGACCTTGCCCTCGGTTCCCGGCCGGGCATGGCGGCCTGGTGCACTGCCCCTCCCACCCAGGGGGCTGCTCATCTGGAATGTTTTCACCCTCTGTTCGGAGGCTGGCGGGAAGGAGGTGGGCCGGGGTCCTCGCCCACCCCGCTGCACGCGGGGACGCATTCCGGGGAGCTGAGTCCTGGGGCCCCTCTCACCAGCTCTGCCTCTTCATCTGTACTGTGCGCTCCGCGAGGGGGCAGGGGCTGCGCCGCCACCGCCGGGAGGCCGAGTGTCACACGCCTCTCTCACCTGGCCATTCCCGTGCTCCTCGGTGAGGGTGGGCAGACGCCCTGGGAGGGCGGCCAGGGCCTCTCTGCTCCACTTTAGTGTCCCCGCCTGTAAAACGGGGGGCAGCCGACTTAACCATCACGAGAAACATTTGCAGCCTTGAGGTATAAATGACTGATCATGAGGAAATGCTGGCATCGGGGGCTGGGCCTCTGACGTTTCGCTTAGGAAACGACAGTGCTGGGGACAGAGCTGGTTCTCCTGGAGCAGGTTGGACTGGCACTGGAGGTCCAGACATGGCAGGGCTGGGACCACGAGGCCTGGGGGGAAATTGCTGGTGACCTTGGGCCCCTGTGTCCCCCTCCAAGGATTCACCCCCCGGAGGCTCCCCCCCCACCCCCCGCCAGCCCCAGCAGTGGAGTTTGTGATGCACCCAGGGCAGGATGCAGGGGAGGGAAGAGTCTGTGGATGCAGGCGGTGACAGGGTGCTGGCTGCGGGGTGGGCAGGTGTCCAGCCCCCGCCTTCACCTCATCACCCCAAACTCGGTGTCCTTCTAGCTCGGGGAGCCCCTGGAGAGGCCAGGGATCCTACACCTTGGGAAATGTGATCCCCTCCCTGGCCTGTGAATATTTCATCAGCGGATTAAAAATTGAAGCTGAACCTTCGTCGCCTGCTCCGAGGGGGTGGAGGAGGGGCGCCGGCTCCGTTTCAGGCCCGTCTGAGTATTTTTGTTTTGACGATGGAGCCTTGTCAATTAGAAAATGACACTGCTGTTTAAAATGCCGTTCTGCGGCCCTCTTTAATTAAAGCCGAGGTGTAATAGCCAATCTGGAGCCGTGAATGAATTTTTAAGCATCAAAATGAGAGGTGAACAGCACCCAGTGGGGTTTGTGAGAGTGGGTGCGCGGGGGCCTCGGGGAGGTCTGTGGAGGCCACGCAGAGGCTGTGGGCCCGGCCTCTTGGGGGCGGGGCGTGTGTGGCTGGCGTGTGTTGGTGGGGTCGTTCTGGTCTGTATGTGGCGGGGTGGGGGGTGGTAGATTCCGGTCTCTGTGTGCCCATGGGTGAGTGTGCAGGTGTGCACGTGTGCCAGGACGGGGAGATCCTGGGGGGCTGAGGTCTGGCTTCCTGTTGGTCAGGAGGCCTGATTTGTGGGGAGTTGGAGCCCTGATGGCCCCGCAGGAGGTTCCCAGGAGTGATGTGTGAGGGGCTTGGGTGCAGCCAGGGGACAGTGTTCTGGGCTTGAGGGCCGAGGGTTCGAGGGCCTGGTCCCAGGGCTGCAATGGGCTTTGGGCCTGCCCAGGTGTGTGATGGGAATGTGGCGAGGCAGGGGGCAGGTGAGCCGCCCCCAGGCCTCCCGGGCCGTGGGGCAGCCTGGACGTGGATGGACCCTGCCACTCCTGACGGGAGGGCTGGACACCCCAGCGGGGCTGGGCTGGGGGATCCAACCAGGCCTGGTGGCCGCTCGCCAGGGCCCTCAGGGGTGCATCAGGGCCCGCAGGTGCGTCTCGGGCACCAGGGAGGGCGCAGAGGTCCCACTCTGGGCCCACAGACGGGCGGCCCAGGGCTTGGCAGCACCGCCCTGCCCCTCCCCACCTCGCCTCTGCCCAGCAGCGGGCAGAGGTGGCCGCGCGCCCAGAGCAGACCATGCGAGGCTAAGTGTCTGGACCACCCAGCCTCCAGCCACCCTCTGCTGGGCCTCCCTTGTTTTCCTTTGGCGGGGCCGGCGCTGATCCCCGATTGCAGGCGGGCGCTGGGGGCCGCGTGCCCCAACCACGTCCTGCAGCTACCTCCTGACTCGGCGGCAGTCTCCCCTGTGAAACAGAGTCAGGGTGCAGGTGTCATGGGGTCGACCGAGGGGCCGAGTGCGGGGCCAGCACGGGGAGTGGCTCCACGTCGGTCCTTAGCGTCCCCTGCACGTTGTATGGGGCGCAGAGAGGGGCGTGGTCCTCTGGGAGAGCGAGGTGCCCGCTCCGTTTGCGCGTCCAGGGGGTCGGGGGCAGCTGCGTGGGCTGCAGCGCCTTGGGCACGTCGGCCCCATCTGCTCATCTTCCCCGGCCCAGGGCAGCGGGTCTCAGCGCGGTCTCCCCCGTCTTCCTTGTCTCCTGGGGGACGGGGCCCCCACTTCCTAGCGTGGGCACTGGTTGCACCCGGGGAGGCAGAGGGCAGTTCGCACCCTGGGTTCTCCCCGTGCCGTCGGGCTGGGCCCCGGGCGCGTGGGCTGGGAGGGTGAGTGGACTGGCCGGGGCCCTCCAGGGTCTGCCGAGTTGGATCCCCCTTTGGCACTGGTGGTGGGGAGGGGTGGGCCCACAGCCAGGATTCTGGGGCCCGAGGCGGTGAGGGCAGACCCTGGCCTGAGCCGGCTCTGCTGGGGAGAGGGCATGTTTATTTTCTTAGGTGGATTTAAAGGCTGCTGGAATTGTACTCACGAAGATCCCCAGAAGGTGGAATTTCTGACGGCCCTGGGTGTGGGAGGCCTGGGCCTGGTGGACAAAAGTGGAGGGGGATCTGGCGGCCTGGGCTGCATGTGTGTGCATGTGTGCAAGTGGGCACGTGTGTGTGTGCGTGCGCTCGTGCTGCCGTGTGTGTACACGCAGGGGCGTTAAGCTGGTCTCCCTTTACGTGGCCGCCCTGGACGTTCCCCCCTTTCAGCAAACCTTCCCTCGTGTTCAAAAGAATTCAGACTCCACCAAGTGATGCCCTGTCTGCTTCATAGAATCTGTGTGTCCCCAGTGTGTCCAGCTGGGCCTCTGGTCCTCCTGAAGGTGGTGGCCTGGATACGGCCCTCCTACTCCAGACCAGCGGGTCGCCTGCCCTCCCACCAACCCCTTCCCAGGGCAGGAGGGCTGAGGTGCCCTCTGGGCAGTGATACCAGGCCTCGGGAAGGGAAGGGGCCATTTCTCCCTGAAACCTTCCGGTCCCTTTAGAAGGTGGTTTGTTTCCAGGGCTAGGTATACCTGTTTGGCGAGCCGAGCCATCTGTGACCTGGCATGCCTGACGTCTCCCTGGTGATGTTGGAAAGACTCATGGACAGCTCCAAACACATCTCCGAGCCACGCTGAGGGTGCTCTCAGAAAGCTGTGTCTGCAGTTCGGGGCGGTGTTCCACAGGTGCTGCAGGGAATGGGGTTGGGAGAGCAAGAGGTGCCGTCTCGGGGAGCAGAGGTCACCAGGTCCCTGGAGCAGGGACTCAGGTCTGCCCCAGCCCGCAGGCCCCAGCCCACAGGCCTCTCTGACTAACTGATCGTGGCCGCCAGGGGCTCAGCGGGAGAAGTTCTGGGGCCTCGGAGAGGTGCAGTGATGGCGAGCAGGGAGACCAGGGGTGGGAGAGGTGCGTGCCGCGCCGTTGCCATCCTGGGCCAGCTGGCGTCTGCAGCTAATGGGATTGAGCTCTGTCACCAGGAGCTGAATGATGAGGCCGTGTCCGTGGTCGTCATCACTCCTCCAGAATTTTTCGCCGATGCCGCCGCCGGTTACTCTGCATCCCCCCTCCTTGAACAGGCTGGCGGGAGAAGGCCTGAGGGGTTTGTGAAACTGACCCGGTCGGAGCTTCTCACCCTGGCTGCCCTAACCGTAACCCTAACCCTAACCCCTAACCCCTAACCCCTAACCCCTAACCCTAACCCCTAACCCCTAACCCCTAACCCTAACCCTAACCCAAGCCTAAGCCTAAGCCTAAGCCTAACCCTAAGCCTAACCCCTAACCCTAGCCCTAGCCCTAGCCCTAACCCTAACCCTAACCCTAACCCCTAACCCTAACCCCTTGCCCTAACCCTAACCCCTAACCCTAACCCCTAACCCCTAACCCTAACCCTAACCCTAACCCCTAACCCTAACCCCTCGCCCTAACCTTAACCCCTAACCCTAACCCCTAACCCCTAACCCTAACCCCTAACCCTAACCCCTAACCCTAACCTCTAACCCTATAACCCTCCCTGCCTTGCCCTCCTTTGAAAGCAGGGGAACCTTCAGAACTGTCGGTGTCCAGGCCACGCCCTGGACCAATTAGATCAGCAGCCTTGGGGGCCGGGCCTGGGCACTGGGGCTTTTCAGCAGCCCCTGGGTGACACTGACGTGCAGGCATCATCTGGGCCAGGTGCTCCCCAGTATTCTTCCTGTAACTCCGTGTGTGTGTGTGTGTGTGTGTGTGTGTGTGTGTGTGTGTGTGTGTCTTCCCGGGAGATTTAAATCTTCAGAGCTCTCTTGTTGGTCTCGGTCAGACCTGGCCCTGTGTCCCGGGCCCTCCATGTTCCTCAGGTGATGATTCTCTGAGTCCCTGCTCTGTGGCTCCCGTCCCGTGCTCTCAGGAAGCTGCGTGAGCAGGGTGTCTGTTCCAGGAGTGCCCGGGACCCATGATTGCAGGAGGGCTGTGCATCTTTTCTCCTGCCCAGGTTGGCCTTTGGGGTTCAGGGTGGGGCTGCGGCGGGGCCACCCCCTCCCTGCAGGCAGGAGCCCTCCCCTGTGCCTGGCTGCCCTCTGCCTCTTTCTGCCCCGGAGTCCATCCTCACCTGGGGAAGTGCAGGCCCAGGTCCCAGGCTCTGTGCTGTGGGTCCCCAGGGTCAGTGTGAGCAGTGCCTGGCAGGCTGGGCATCTGAGCTCCCCAGCTGGGCCAGGTGGCCAGTCTGACTTGTAGGGGGCAGGGAGCCCTAGCAACTGAAAGGCAGATGGTGAAGACCAGCCGGACCGTCATCCGGGGTCAGGAAGATGTCGGGCACCTCCCCCGACCCCGCCCCAGTCTCAGTTTCCTGATCTGCCCTCGGGAGGCTGGGAAGGTGAACGGTGCTCATGGCTCAGCCAGCCTGGGGAATCACTGCTTGTCAGTTTTGGTTAATCTTCGCTTGTTTGGGCTTCACCTCTCGGGTGGGGTGGGAAGGGAGAGGCACAGGCCCAGAGTTCGGGGGCCAGCAGAGCCCGAGAGGAGGGATGGGGTGGCGGCTACCTGCAGAGAGGTTTGCAAGCCGTCCTCTGTGGCCAGGGCTGAGTGCTGCGAGGTCTGGGAGGCCCGGACCCTGCCCCCTCCGAGGGTGGGGGAAGTACCGGCCTCTGCCCTCGCTCTGTTCTCCAGCCTGAAGGGCGGTGGGTCCTTGCAACACTGCAGAGGCAGGTAGAGACCTGGCCCGTTGTGCAACCTGAAGCTGTGTGGGGAATTCCTCCCAGGGCCCTGGCTCGGCCCTGCCCTGGAGTCTGCATTTTTTGGAAAGCTTTGTGGCTCCCTGGTCCCAGGGGAGCGGAGGTTGTGAGAGTGTCAGATAAGCCCTTGGGGGGAGGGGTTTGACCACAGTCGGGTTTGGGGGACGAGGTCTGGGATGGCTGCTGGACCTGGATGCCTCCGAAGAGAGGAGGCAGGGTTGTGTCCCCACGGGGAGCCAGAGCGGGGCCCACCAGAGCGCTCGCTGTGGGAGCCGGGCTCAGGCTGTCCCAGACCAGGCCTCCTTTCCCTGGTGACCGGGGAAGCATGAGCCCTGCTGGCCTTTGCTCCTTCCCTGCCACCCCAGGCAGTCTGGGACGGGCTAGGGGCCTTCTCGGGAGGCCGACCCACCTTCACCCAGCTTCCCTGCCCCAACCCTGTGGGGCTGGGTAGGCTGGTCCTGGGTGGGCGGCACAGCGTCAGGCTTTTGGGGGTGCCCCACTGGGGAGCAGGGGGCCTGTGGGCAAGTTACTGAAGCACTCCGAGCCTTGGTTTCTTCATCACTGAAATGGAGAGAATAAAACGCTGCCTTGCTGGGTCTCTGTAGGGTGGGTGGGAACGGTCTGGCTCACGCTGGGAAGATGGAGCACGTGGCGGCGGGGTCTGGGGTCCCCGGGCCTGGCCTCGGGCTGGGCTCACCATCTGGGCGTGAGAAAAGATCCCTGGCGGGTGGGCGGGCCACGGGGCGCGAGGGTCCCCACGGCGGGCTCCTCTTCAAGCCCGTCCCCCGGCCCTGCTGATGGGGGAGGGGACCCTGTGCACAGAGGAGGCTGGGGGGGAGTGGTGCCCTCCCCGCCCCCAAGTGACGGCCCTGCGTGCTGGGTGCACGGGGGTGATCCTGTTCGTGGTTCTTGGACCAGACACCACTGGGCTTCAGACGGGGAGGATGGACTTTCTCATCAGGGTCCTACTGAGGGGGGGGCGGTCACAGCTCGGCCGGTGACACGTGTGCCCACACGGCCGGGAAAGGCCTTCCCTCGCCCGGGGCCTGCTCAGCCCGGACCCTGATAGAGGGTGTCTCCTGGGGCCCCCTCACCTGCCTCCTTCCCCACCTAGCAGCCTCAGGGCCCGAGCCGGGCTGGGGAGCAGAAATGAGACACAAAGCAAAGCAAAAATCCGCCCCCAGTCCCCCCTACCCCGCACCTCCATCTGCTTATCTGTGGCCCAGCGGCCTGTTGCAATCACTCGCTGGGGGCCGGGTTGCGTAATGCGTTGGAGCAGATAGTCGCCCGGCGCTGGGTTGTCCAGGGCAGTTGGACGGGTTTGGATCTGGTCCCCGGTGGAGGGCCTGCTCCCTGTGAGGAGAAACCAGCCAGAGTCGACTGCTGCGGAACACACCTGCACCCTCCTCCCCGCTCCCCCGGCCCCGTCCTGGGGAACAGCGGGCTCTGCGGGGCCGGGGAGAGGCCTGCACGGAGCTGGGTCTCGCCTCAGCCCCTGTCCTGCAGCTGTGTGACGTCAGGCCCTTCCCGCCTCGGTTTCCTCCTGGACCCAGGGGTGGGGTTGGAGGAGGGGATCTGTCCACAGGAGTTGTGCCAGGCCCGGGACGGCTGGGTCAAGAGGAGGGCGGGAGCTGCTGAAGCCCTGGTGACCCCACGCCCGCCAGGCCCCCTGAGGCCCGGGGATGCAGTGGTGGACATGGTCCTGAGAGGCGTTTAGGGAGGGAATGCTCCACCCAAGCAGAAGTCGGCTTTCTGTTAGCCAGAACCTCCCAGGACACAGACCTGTTTCAGAAATAAGCAGGGCCACCCTCAGGGCGGAGCCCACGTTCCTAGAAAAGGGGGTGTAAATCGTGCTTTCTCTGTAAGTTGACCAGTTTGGCCCTGGCAGCCTGTGACTTGTCTTACCAGGGGATGAGGCTGTGGCGGCAGCTTGTGGCAGGCCTGAGGGCAGCAGGGAGAAGTGACGGCCGAGGAGGAGGCGGGGGGCCGTTATCCACGGTGCCCCGGGAGCACGGGAAGGCAGGCGGGAGCACAGGCCGCGGGTGGCCTGGGGATCCTTCGGGACACACGGCGGGAGTGAGGTGCAACCCCTGTGTGTGTTTTCGTGGACAGACCCCGGTCGTCTGCCCACCCGAGGGTTGTGTCCTTCAGAGGGGTCCCCGTGGGAGGCCGTGTGTCACTTCTGAGAGGGCTGCCGCTGGCCACTCTGCCCCCGACCAAGGAAGGAGCCAACAGTAACTGCTTTCCCAGGTCAGAGCCCAGACCGCCAAGTTCTGCCCAGCCCAGGCTGGGTGTCCTCACCTGGAGACTGTCCTGGCCTGATGAGCCGTGAGCTGGGCAGGAGGCCACTTCCAGGCAGGAGGTAGGCGAGGGCTCAGGGTCT
The DNA here is from genome assembly GCA_036417435.1 of Inia geoffrensis. Lineage (NCBI taxonomy): Eukaryota > Metazoa > Chordata > Mammalia > Artiodactyla > Iniidae > Inia > Inia geoffrensis. Next base: position 114,634,133 of record CM070906.1, on the reverse strand, counting down.
AGTTGGGGCGACGGGCAGGACGTGGGCAGCTGCAGTCCAGGGTGAAAGGGCCTCCATCGACCTGGGCTGGGGTGGAGCTTGAGGGAAGGCTTCCTGGAAGAGGCAACAACCTGCAGGTCTAGATGAGGGAACAGATGGGGGAACAGCATTTGCAAAGGGCCCGAGGTGAAAGGGGACTTCTGGGTCCTTGCGGGGAGGCCAAGGCCTGAGCCTGGGCTGGCCCCAGAGGGCCTGTGCCGGGTCTGGACTTGACCCTGTGGGAACCCTGGACGTGTTGTATGCAGAAGCTAACGAGGTCCAGTTCCTGAGAATTCTCCAGGAATCTGGGTTTCCAGGCTTCTGTTCGGTGCTGTTTCAGTAGAGCAGTGCTGCCCCCAGGCTCTCCCTCCCCTGCCTCTCCCTGCCCTTGTTGTCAGCAGGATGGGGCAGGACCGTTCAGCCCTGCCCGACACAAGCTGCTCTGGGGCAGGCCTGGGCCAGGGCTGGGGTCTCCGCGAGGCCGTGGTGGCAGCCTTGGGAATGCCAGCAGGTCTGAGCCTGGCCTGTGTGTGAAAGCGTGCTGTGCATGAGGGCAGAGGGCCAGGAGCCCCGCAGTTCACAGTTCACTGCTGTGGGCTCGGGGAGGGAAGGGGAGGGGGGTGTCCCAGCATCCCCTAGAGCTTAGAAAATCGGAAGGAAAGAAGGGGTGCGGGGGAGCCTTGTGGGCCAAGCTGGAATCGCCGAGAGGCTCACACCCCACGTTGGAGGGGATTTTCATTAAGCCTTGTGTCACCTCCCCCTTTCCAAGGCAGAGGGGCCCGTTCAGTTCAGGGAGCGTTTGAGCACCTTCTGGTGCAGGAGAAGTTTGGGGTGAGGCCCAGGAGGAAACAGGGTCTGCAGCAGAGAGTGGGGGGTCTTGGGGGGCGGGTCTCCCAGGCCATCCGTAGGGACAGGTGAGGAGAGTGAGGTGTTCCCTTTGGGCCACTTCCCCGCCCCACCTGAATGAGGGTGCCTAAGAACCGGATTTGAAACTCACCAGTCTTAGTGAACATCTGGGGAAACTGAGGCCCAGCAGTGGATGCCCGAGGCCACGCAGAGCCTGGGAGGGCTGCAGGGCCCAGGCGGCTTTGATGGGGCTCCCTTGTTGGGGCTGCCCTGGGGCCTCGCGTGTTTTGGAGGGCACCTCTGCTGTTATTCGTCAGTAACCAGCTAATTAGTCATGCGGGGGGGTGCCTGCCACCCCAGGCTGCCCCTCCCCGGGCACTCTTTTCTTCTGGCTTCACTCCCTTTCCTTCTCCATCCCTCTTGGCTCTCTGGCACTCCTGCCCTGCTGCGCCTCGCCGGCTCCCAGCCCCCAGCCCCCTAGCCCCCCAGCTCTGTGGAAAATGAATTCCATAAATCGTCGTCCTCATTCTCCTCTGGGCTCTGCACCCTCTCAGGGGACACTGTGTATGCCTTTGTCTGGAGGGTGCTGGGCTGGGGAGGGTGGGACCCCAGGGGAGGAGGCTGGCCCCCCACCCTCTCTCCGTGGGCCTAGGCTTGATTTTTCCCGAAGATTGGTTAAGAAGGACCCGTCACTCACTCTGCTGAATAAGTAATAAAAAACCCAGTAATCGTTCGTGGCCTGAATCCCAGGAGAGGGCAGGTACCTGTGGCTCTGGGGTCAGAACCAGCCGCGGTGGAGCCCTGGCGGGGGCAGGTGGCAGGCGGCCCCTCCTGTGGCCACCCCCCGCCCTCCCCAGACACACAGCCATGGTTTGGGAGGTCCTGTGACAGCCCTTGGTGCCCCGGCGCACCTCCTGGCCACTTCCCTCGTGGACTGCTTCAGGCCATCTGTGTAGCTGGGCAGGGCAGCCCCGGGGGGCTCTGGTGGGCCTGGCCTGTGAAGGGAAGGGGCTCACGCACTGAGGCTCCTTGTCGCCCCACCAAGGGCAGGCAGAAGTTTCTGGGGCCTCCCGGGGTCCCGGGCTGGCGAGGGGGCAAGGAGCTGGGCAGGGCGGTTGAGCCGGGGTGGGTCTGGCGGTGCTGAGTGCCGCATCCGGTCCTCCAGCCATGATCCGGGCTGGTTTTGTCACGGCCACTTGACCCCCCCAAGAGGCAGGGGTGGCAGGAGCCCCCAGGCTCTTACCTAAAGCCCCTGCTCTCACTGTCTGGCCGGGGGGTGGGGGGCGTGTGGAGGGGGTGGTCCCAGGGTCCCCGGGCCCGGGCTGGGAGCCACGCGCTGCTCTCCGTGGCCTTGCCCAGGCTGCGGGGTGAGGGGTCGGCGTCCGGCCGCTGCCTGAGCCGGTGACGGACTGCAGATGCCCGTGTGGTCGGGGCCAGGGCCGAGCTGGCAGGAAGCAGCTGTTCCTTCCCCGCTCCCACCCGCGCTGGTCACGGGATCACGCTGTGACAGTGAGGCCGGGTGTGCCCTGTGGCCTCGCAGAAGTGCCGGCTTTGAGATCGCATCCCCGAGCCCGCTTCCTTGTGTGGAGGACAGGCGGTGGGGGCGACGTGGGTGCCGCACCCCGCCCAGCACCCCTCATCCAGAGGCTGCTTCCAAGCCTGTTGAAAGGTCTTTAGCAGCAGAGGGGCCCCTGCTTCGGTCCCAGGGCCTGCCTTGTCCAAGGGCAGCCTGGGAGGAGTTCTGGCCAGGACCTCCTGGAGGGAGCAGCCCCATCCAAGGCCTGGGGTCCCTGGGAGTGGGGCTGCCCCCGGGCTGGGCCGAGACCTGGGACTTGGCCTGGGGGACGGTGGACGCGGGGGGGTGAGGGGGGGCAGGCTGTCGGGCAGGCTGGACAAAGGGGTCCTGGGCTGGGCCCGGGGCCCATCCCCCGGGGCTGTGAGGGCCTCAGCTGGGCCCCATCTTTGCTCTGGTCTGGGGTCTGGGAGCCGCCTCCGGGTGGTCTGGGAGCCCAGGAGGCCTGGCAGGGTTTGTGAGGTGCCTCCCGCCAGGGCAGCCCCCGCGGTGCCTGGCTCTGCCCCCTGCTCCCTTCGAGCCCCGTGCGGCCAGCGCCTCCTCTCCGGGCTCCGCTTGGCGTTTATCTGATGGGAGCGAGCAGCCTTTCAGTGTCAGACTTGACTGTGCCATGTGTCCTGGCATCTGTCTCATCAGAGTAATGCGGTGACCATGTTGCTAATTTGCTCATGAACTAATGAACTCTGGAGCTTTCTCTGGGCCCGGCACCTGGTCTCAGAGCCAGAAGGAAACTTGGAGAGCTCACGTCACAGGTGGGGAAACCGAGGCCTCCCTCGTGGCAGGGCGGCTGTCCCCACACTGGCCCTGACGCCGTCCGGGCCTGCGACCCACTGTGTGCAGCGGCCCATTTCAGGACCTGCCCAGTTGTCACGGCGCATCAGGCCCCGTGGTCCCTCCTTGCGTCACCCCCTGCTACCCACGCCCCCCCACCCCCCGTCCCTCTCGCTTTTTCCAGCCCGAGTCCATCCAGGCGGGGCTGGGACAGCTGTGGCCAGAAGGCGCAGGTGACAGAGGTGCAGGCGACGTGCCCCAGCTCTGGCCCCCTGCCAGCCCTGAGCTCGCCCCTGGACAGCACTGCCTCTCCTGGACGTTGTCCCACTGCCCGAGGGGGTCAGGAGGGACGTGGCTCTGGAAAGTGGGCTCTGCTTGTCCCTGCTGCTTGGGGCAGTCCCCGCTCGTGCCTCAGCGTCCCCATCGCCACTGGGCTATCGCCCGCCCCGGCCCCGCGTGCTCCTTGCCCCACCTGCCCCGCCGTGGCTCCTGATCGTCTTGTGTGTGGGGGCCAGAGGTCTGTGCGGGGCCGGGGCGTCTCCCGGACCCCTCACGCCCACTGTGGTCCCCGTGGACGCTCCCGCAGCCCCACGTCTGTCCCTCCTGCCACAGGCAGCATGTTTTGGTCGCTGGTCCAGGGTCTCCCCCAGCCTTGCCCAGCTGAGTTTCCAGAGGCCGTGTCCCCACTGTGCACCCAGCACCCGGCACAGCGCTCGCGGCCACGGGTGCTCTGAGCGAATAAACGGTGGTATTCGAGGTTGCAGAGCTGCCTCCCAGAGACGGGCCGCCTTCTCTCCCTGGGGCGGGGGGCCCTGGAGCCACATGAGTCGTTTCCGTGAGCAGGAGAGAGCGGAGGTCCGCAGGGGTGAGCCTCAGAGTCTGTGTTGAGCCACTCGTCTCTCGTGGCCAGCTCCTGGCCGGGGTGGACGCCCTTGATGGTGGCCAAGCCTGGCTGTCAGGCTCCAAGCGGGAGTTGCGGAGGGGTCTTCTCCTCTGCCAGAAGCCCTGCCACCTCGCCACCACCCCCCGCCCCGCCTGAGCCTGGCTCCCACACCATGTTTCTCGGGCCCGAGGTGCCCTCCGACCCAGCCATCCCATCCCTCCCCAGCTCCCAGCCCCGGTCTGGGCGAACGCTTGCTGTCCGTAGTCAGAGAAGGGCAGGGATGGCCACAGAGCTGGCACCCCTCCTCCCACCCCCTTCCCTTTGACAGGTCTGGCATGGTATGGTCACCCTCCCGGGGCTGCTGGGCGCTCGTTTCCTGCAGGGCTCTGTCTGTGGTGGGGAGCCTTCTGGGGGTCTTCGTGTCTTGCGATGGGTGTACTGTGAGTGATGGCCGCGGGGGAGTGGGCAGCAAGGCCTCGTTGCTCCCTGTTCCTGCACAACCTGGCGGCAGCAGGGCCGGCCTCAGAGGCGGCGTCCCCTCCCCTGGGGAGACAAGCCTTGGGCCCAGGAGACACCGGCCTTGTCTGCCCACCCCCTTCCCTGCCGGAGGGGAGAGGTGGAAGGGGGTCCATTTAGAGGATCAGCTCATTTCACGGCTCGCTGGTTTCCCATCTAAGCACCCAGCCCGAATGGGCCAGGGGTGGGCCCGAGACGCTGCCGGCACAGCCCTCTCCAGCCTCAGTTTCCTCATCTGAGAGGGGAGGGGGCGGAAAGGAGAAAGGAGAAAGCTCTGCTGGGGGCCCGTTGGCGTGCTCCTCGGCCCTCACCCTGCAGGGGCGCCTGTCTCCGCCGTTTCTCTGACTTGCTGGCAGTGTTTCTAGGCAGGCGCTGACAGCGCACGTGGGCAGAGAGGGTCGTTTAGAGGGGACACGGCGAGCACACCTCCAGGAGCCTGCGTCCTGGGCCGTGCCAGGTACTAAGTGCACGGTCACGCTCGGCTGGCACGGCAGCAGCCGCCGTCCGCCTGAGCACAGCCCTCGGAGGACGGCCCCTCGCTGCACCTTCCCGTTGGTGAAAGCACCGGGTTCTGGGGGACCGCTGGGCCTCCTCGCGTCGAGGGAAGCGCCCACCTTCCAGCAGGTGCGTGGGAGGGGCAGGGCACCGGCTTTCGGGCAGACGCAGGGGGCGTGAGTTTTGGGTAAACACAGTCGCGCCCTTTGCGGGCGGGAATGTTTTGTCACCTCCGCTTGCTTTAGCAGTTTGGGGGGGAAGAGCCTTTGCTAAGAACTTCACAGCCAGAGAAAAGAACGGCACCCCCCCCCCCCGAAAGACGGCAGGCTGCGCTGTGGGCGAGGTTGCTAGGGCACCCCCCTCCCGGACGGGTCTTCTGCCCCACCCCGCTCCTCCTCCAGCCTCTGCGTTTCTAGGTTCTTCCACCGGCCGGATGTCGTGGATCTTTCTCCCTAAATCTTGAGCTGAGCTGAGTTTCCGAGGTCCACGGTGTCTTGCCCAGACCTTCCAGACCAGGGTGCAGAGGCCGTGAGGTGGGAACCTGTGTGTCCCGGCAGGGCAGGAGGTCCACGAGCCGGGATGTGGGCCCTGGCTTTTGAACATGGCATGAGGGTCTCCAGGTCCTTTGTCCTTTCCGCCCCCTCCCCTCTCAGATCAGGAAACTGAGGCTGGAGAGGGTTGTGCCGGTCCGAGATCACTCCATGGGGGGCGGGCAGTCCCGCAGCATCTGGGGGGTGCGTGTCTCGTGGTAAAGGCTGTGAGGTTTTGCGTGGGCAGCGTAGCCGGGGTCCAGGTGCTGGAAGGGAGGAGGTGGGGAGCTGACAGCTCCTGGTGGGGGTGGGGTGGGTGCGTGGCCAGGGGCTGCTGACGGTCATGGCTGGCTGCACATGGGCCTCGGGAGAGCCCCCCACCCCCTGTGCCATCTCTCAGGGTCCTCTTGGGGACCCCTGCTTTAAAGACAAAGAGATGGAGACTCAGGGTCACAGCCACTGGCCTGCTAGTGCCCGGCCGAAATCCCTCTGCGCCACCAGCTGTTTCCCTGGGGTGGCAGTGGTACCTGGGCGGGTGACCAAGGAGGCATCTGGGTCCTGGCCCTGGGTGCGCTTGGAGTGTGGGCTGACCCTGCCCCTGTGAATGGGGTTTGGCAGATGTGTCCGCCCCTGAGAAACTCAGCTGCACCCGGTTGTGGTGTGAGACTGGGCCTTTTTGGCCTCTCTCTGGGTCTCACGCTGGCCTTGGTGTGGATGGCAGGCCCTGGTGCTGTGTGTGGCCAGGCCCCCTGCTCTTCCTTGCTTGGGGCGCTGGGGGCCCAGTGGCTTGTGCTGTGTGCGGGGACTGGGGCCCTGCTGTCCCTCGGTGGGCCTGGGATGGACCGGTTTTACATCTGACCTTGGTGGCTGCCTTGCGGGGAGGGGGGGTGGCTCCGAGGAGCTGGGCGGACTTGGGGAGGGGCAGTTGGCACGCTCCACGGATGCAAGGGAAGATGCTTTGGACAGAACTCACCCCTCCGTTCACAAATCCCCCCACCCCGCCGTTCATTCATCTTGCCTGGGTCAGGCCCAGCTTGGGGCACGGGTCCCATGCTGGGGGGCTTGGCTGGTGGGGAAAGGCACACACAGACGCTCAGCACTCTGGGCTACCTCTGGTAGCCCAGAGGTGATGGGTCGGGGTCGGGGGTCAGGCGAATGACCTCGGGGAGCACGGCTCTCTCTTGGCCTGAGCCTTAAGACTCAGGATTTCGTCTGGCGCCAGCTTCTTGCACCCCTTCCTTTCTGGGGGGTGGGGTTGACACTTGGCCAGCATCTCTCAGGCCAGGCCTTGGGGGCCGTGCTGCGCCCCGTCGCACGGGAAGACTGAGGCTGGGAGACGCCAGGCCCCGGCGGGGAGGCGGCCAGGGAGGGACTGTGGTCCTGGGGGCGATTCTCCGGCGTCGGCGCTGCCTGGGTGGTCCCCTGCACATGCCCCGCGCGCATGGGGAGGGGGCGAGGGCCTTCCTCTCCTCTGCATGGCTCACCGCCCCCCTGGGCCCCAGGGCCTTGGCACGGGCTCAGGAATCCACAGTGATCTCCGGCCAGCTCCAGCTTCCTCAGCAGGGCGCAGGGCAGGGCTGCTCCTGTGCTCCCCCGGCCCCTCCGGAACTCGCTACCTCTGGTGTCAGTGACCGAGCACCCGGCTGCGGCGGGCTCCTAGGGCCGAGGGAGCGGCCCCCTCCCCGGCACCAGCCACAGCTGCCCCAGCCCTGAGCACCCTCGGGCAGCGTGAGGCCGGCCTGGGGCCAGCGCAGCAGGGCTTGGCGTGGGAGGGTGGGGATCAAGCGTCCCCCACCGGTGGGCTTGGGCCTCGTCCCGAGCCGGGCCAGCCTGGCCTGGTCTTCTTGCTTCCAGAAGCTACACCTGGAGATGATAACAGTGTTGGGGTCTGAAGGGCTGGGAGGCGTCGCCCACGGACACATGGGGAACTGAGGCCCGGAGCGGAGGATCCCTTGCCCGAGGCCATGCGGCGCCCTGGGACCAAGGCCTGCCCCCTGCCTCCATGCCCTTGGAGGGGGTGGCCGGGTGATGGTCTCGGGCCTCTGTGGCAGGTGGCACAGAGCAGTAAAGGAGCCAGCTGCTCATAGACGGGACGTCAACCTTTGCCAAGCTGTCGGGCTGCCAGGGAGGGCGTGGGGAGCTTCTCTCGGCCGGCCTTCGAGGTGTGCCCTGGACTTTGAGTTTGCCTGGAGTGCAGTCTCCCGGGCCTCGACTTGCCCAGCTGTGCAGTGGGCCCGTGGGAGCCCATGCGCCCACTGAGGGACAGAGACGGCCTTAGCGCCCGCAGTGCCCGTGCTGCCTCGCGGCAACCTGTGTGCACCTCTGGTTCCGGCTCTGGCGGCCACTCTGGTCCCCGGGCCCCGGCTCAGCCACAGCGCTTTTTGCCGATCGTGCAGGAACTGCTAATTAAGCTAAATGGTTCCCAGAGCTCCCTGACATCAGTCTGTGGGATCGGCCCTGCCGGAGATCCTTGCTGATAAGACACTCCCTGCCGGCTCTTTGTAATTTGTTATTAAACAACCCTGCTCGTTCACCCTGTGCAGGTGCCAGCATGAGCGCTGGGCTCCAGGCCCTGGGCTGCCCCAGCTCAGCTGCAGCCGGTGTAGGCCTGGGTCTTCTCCGTCTCCTGGGACTCTTTCCACCGTCTGAGGGGCAGCGGCAGGAGTTTCCTCGGCTTGAGTCCCGGGGTCCGGGGTTGGAGGAGGCCCAGGCCCTCAGCCTGGGGAGCACCAGCCCGTTTCTCACCTGTTTCTCACTCCTTCAGTTACGGAGGCTCCTCTCCCCGCTTGCCACTTGTGTAAGATATGGGGGTGGGGGGTGGAGGTGGAGGAGAGAGAGGCCTTAAGTTGAGACCTCTAGCTGGGCCCTGTCCCCAGGCGCCCCTGTCCCTGCAGAGGCCTCCTCCCGGTGAAGGAGGACACGCCGGTATGTGGCCCTGTCCAGTCCGGGCTTCCAGTGCCCAGTGTCCCCACCGGCTCAGCAGACGGTCGGTCGGGGGCTGGACGGAGGCGTGACCAGGCTCCCAGGAGGAGACGAGGCCCCTTCCAGGAAGATGGGAGCAGCTCTCGCTCCGGCCATCCCAGGGCTCTGGTGAGTTCGGCCCCGAGGGCCTGGGGCTTCCCCCCCCGGGGCCAGACGGCCCCTGCCTCGGGGACCTCCCAGTACTTGGATGGGGTAGACATGCACCCTGCAGGGTGAGGGGCCAGGCAGCAGAAAGTTCGGAGCGCTGGCTGTCTTTTTGAGTGAAATCGGGCTCCGTTCCGTGGGCGGTGCACACGCATGTGTGGGTGTGAGGGACGAGGGCCTCTGGGGTCCTGTCGCCCTGTCCCTGTGAGGTCCCCACGCCCCCAGCCCAGCCCAGGGTCTCCTCGCCCCTTGGGTGCTGACCGGGTTTGGGAGTTACGGGCCTGGCTCTGAGGTCCAGCCTGGCGTGCCTGGGTCCCTCTCGGCCAAGTGACCTCGGAAAGTCCTTTTCCCTCTCGGGCCAGGCGGGCACCGTCGCGCAGCTGCCCTGCCGCCCCCTGCAGCCTTGAGGTTCACAGGTGGAAAAGGAGTGCGGGCCGGGGGCGAGGCCCCCTCCTCCCAGCACAAGGCCCATTAACCTGAGACCTTACACCTCTTGTTTACGCACAGTCGCGCACGTACATGTGTATGTGCATAGATACGTGTCTCCGCGTGCGGCAAGCGCGGTGTTCGAGGCGCTGTGTCCCACCGTGGATAACGCTCTCCTCTTCCCTCTCCGGCTTCCAGCCTCTGCTGGGTCTGAAAACCTAGCGGGGTGCCGGGCTGGGGCTCCCGGGCACCTGAGGAGGGGATCCTGTTGCCTGACATGGTGGGATGCAGCCAGGTGTGGCCCCTGGTCTCCTGATGTGGGGACGGGGGGACAGCCACCTGTCTGTCCCCATCGGGGGCGTCTCCGGAGGCTTCAGAGGGCATGTGGGGTGATGTCTATCCACAGTGGGCCCTGGGGGAGCCTGAGTTTTGATGACCTCGGGCCTGAGTTTGAACCCTGGCAGGCCGCCCTCTCCCCGGCAGGAGACCCCTCTGGCTGGCGGTTCCCGCTGCTGGGAGCACCAGGCCCCCTCCTCCGTGGCCTGCTCCTGCCGGCCTTGCCCTGCCACTGTGTCCAGACCGGGCGACCCCACCTGGTGCCTCCTAATTACCTTCCTTATTTCTGTGCCGGTTCGCACTCCATCCCCCTGTGGGTTCTCTGCTGCATGCCCAGGTCTAGAGCAGCACCTGGTGTGGAGAACACAACCGGTCCCCACCTGATGAAGGGGGTACAGTCATTTGAAATTCTGTGTCTCTCTGGGTGCCGCCGGCCGTGTCGAGCCTGTCGGGATTTCAGAGAGACCGTGGCGTGGTGGCCCCGTCATCCTTCCTGGTAACCGCTGAGCTGTCTCTGAGAGCCAGCTGGGCATTGTGCTGGCCACTGGCAGGGGGCACCCGGGTAGGAGTGCTGGGCGCGTGGAGGCCCAGGTGTGGCAAGTCTGCAGGTTGGGAAGGGCTGGCCCCGGCAGGACCTGGTGGGCGGTGTGCCCAGTGGAGCTCTGACCACGGCAGGGCCCCTCGTCCTAAGAGAGGATGCTGTCGAGACGGGGGGCTGCCAGGCTGGGTGGCTGGGTGAGGGGTGCAGTCACTGTGGGAGGTGGCGGTCACTGCAGCGTCCCCTCCACTGACTGGTTCTGGATGTCTCCCGGGGGCCGGGGGCCAGGCCGTGTCAGGCCTGAACGGCAGGTGGCTATGCCGGGAACCTCAGCCCCCCGGGCTGAAGATGGGGTGGGGGAGGGCGGCTGGCGCTGGGGGCCCTGGGCCGGCTCCGGGGGTCAGCAGCTGGAGGGACCCTGGGCACGCCCCCTCCCTCCCAGGGACGCACGGCAGAGGGCACGCGGAGAGGGATTTACCTCCACGGTGGGCCCCGTCCCAACTCAAACTCAGACCCCCACCCCAACTAAAACCCTCCCCTCCTCCTGGCCCAGTGCGGGCAGCCAGGTGTGGCGCCACAGCGGGGTCCCCGCTGCCCCCGCTCCTCCAGGTGTGGCCTTGGGCGAGTCCCTCGCCCTGACTGGGCCTCAGTTTCTTTCTGTGGGTGGGGCTCAGCGGGACCATTTTTTGGGGAGCAGGGGTGCCCATGAGTGGCAGCTGCCATCCCAGGCCCCTCTCTTGTTTTTGCTTAAAATTCAGCCAAGGGATGCAGGCCGCGTGCGGGCCATGGGCTCGGCTGGACCCGTGTGCTGACCGTGAGGCCTGGGCGGGCCGGGCTGAACCTTCCCTGACTCGGCTGTCCCTCCCGGGGCTGGTGAGGAGTGGCCCCGGGGTGCTCTCTCTTTCTAGAACGTGATCTCCCTGAGCTTGGCCCCTGGTGGGTCCGCTGAGCGCTGGGCCAACTCAGGGCCATAGGAGGCTTGGGGCAGAGCAGGCCTGTGGTGGCCGGGGGCTGCGGGGCCGGCCTCTGCACCTTCGAAACGACCCAGCCTGTCTTGTGCGCCCCGAGGATGAGGGCCGCATCTGGGTCGGGCCAGGCAGGCGGACGAGAGGGCCGCGGCCCTCCCCGGGCGCCGCTGTGTGTCGAAACTGGTTGCTGACGCGGCCACGGTGTTGAAATAAGTGCCTGTGGGTTTCCCAACATCCTGCCAGCTGTCACAGGACCGCGTGTCAGGAGCCTGGGTGCCAGGCCTGGCTGGGGCCTCCCTCTTGGGGTGCCCAGTTCCCCATTTTCTCCCTGGGGAAACAAGGAGAGACCGCCCCTCCCCTACTGCCACCTGGGCGGGGCAGAGGTCGTGACATCAGGGCAGGGTGGCATTACCCTGGGCCCACGTAATCCTTGTGACCTGCCCATTTTACGGGTCAGGTGGCTTTGGCGTGGAGGGCAGGATTTGAACCCAGGCCTCGGAGTCTGTGCCGATGGTGCCTCCTGGGCAGGAGGGAGGGGAGGGGCAGAGAGAGGAGGAGGCGGGCCAGGATGTCCCGCTGGCCCAGGGGGGACACACACCAGCCTGGTGGCAGAGGGCGGTGGCCAAGGGTCCTGGCTCCCATGCCCTCCGGTGGACAGCCCTGGACTGGGGGTGTGGGCCCTTTACTGAGCGGCCCACCTTGGGGACATGGTGGGAGGTGGGCCTGGGGCTGCCCTGTGCGTGGGCAGCCAGTGACCGTGGTGGCTGCAGATTCATTGATCATCCACTGTGCTCCAGGCCCACGACGTCCGGGGCTCGTGGAGCCCTGCCTGTAACCTCCTGGGGTGGGTGTTCTTATGCTCAGTGTTCAGAGAGGAAGCCGGGGCTCAGAGAGGCCAAGTGAACTGCTGGGGGCACACAGCAGGGGGCAGGGAACTGGTGTCTAGGCTGCCGGCCAGTGAAGGCCACGCTCTCTAGGATTCTGCTGGGTCAGGTTGGGAGGAGGTGGTGTAATGGAAAAGTCCACCCCCAGTGGCAGGTCCTGGCCCTGCCATTCTGAGCTGTGCAACCTCTCTGATCCCTGAGGGACCTCTGCCAGCTTGGGTGTGGAGTGGGTTGAGGGTTGGAATCTGGCTCTCTGGATTAAGAGGAAGACGAGAGGGGCTCAGGACCGTCTTCCAGCGCGGCGCTCCTGCAGACCCCAGCCAGGTCCCCTGCAGGCAGGTCCCCTGCGGGGTGGGGCCTGGGGTTCTAGGAACCTGTGGCAGGCCTCACCCTGACTGTGGCATCTGCCCGGCGCCCGTCGGCGGGGGAGGGGCCCTGGAGACTAGCCTCTTATGGATGAGGAAGTGGATGCTCAGAGAGGGTGAGGGGCTGGGCTTGGGCCACACAACGAGGCGGCCGCTGAGCCAGGGGCCTGCGGACAGAGGGTGCATCGGGAGACCCATGCGCTGGTAAGATGTAAGTTTCAGTGGTCTGGTGGGGAGGACCACGCAGGTTCCAGCCAGTGACACTTAGCGCCTTCACTGGGGCTGGGAGTGACAGTAACGGGAAGAGCGGTGACCCCCGAGGTGGCTCTCGGTTACTGGTTACTGAGTACCTACTGTGTCCCAGGAACTGTGGTTGCTGCCTGCCTGCTGCGCACCAGGCACCGTGCTCAGCTTACACCATTTATGTCCCGAAACAACCCTGTCCGGAGGCTTTATTCGCCCATTTTCCGGATGAGAACGTTGGCCCCCAGAGAGGTGACATTGCTTACCGTGGTCCTTGGTCAGGAGGAGGTGGGGCTGGACTTGGACCCTGGTCTCAGTGCCTCCGGTGCCAGGGGTCCCCTGCATGAGTCTGGCTGGGGTGACTGTCCTCATGGTGGGCATGCGTGCAGGTCTGTCCCATCCCGCAGCTGTGCACAGAGAGCCCAGGGCTTGGTTTGCGGGGATGTAGGAGTCTACTGTAGGTTATAGCTGGAGGGAGGCAAGTGGAGTCTCCGACAGGAAGGTAGGGTACCCTTCCTTCTGCTGTATCACTGGGCCCTTTGGGCTCCTGGAAAAGGCCTCTGGCTCTGGACTGGTTGTCCCTGGCAGGGCCTGGCCTTGACTATCTGCCTGTCCCCAGCACAGTGGGGGGCAGGGGGGGAGTAGGCGTCCCACTAGGGGGTGCTCCGTGATATGTGAAGGGAGCCGAAGCCGAGGGCGCTGTCCCCTTTCGGAGGACGAGGACGCTTAGACCCAGTGGTGTTGGGTCGGGTGCCCGCGGGCCCCCCCCCTCCCCGGCTGTGAGCGGAGCAGACAGAACTCGAACCCAGATCTGTGGGCTGTGGAACACCTGTGTTCACCACCTGTGGGGGTGGATGAGGACAGGCCAGCCTCGTGGGCACTCGTTCACGTCCACTGCCTCCTGGCCGCTTTCTTCTCATGCGACATCTCTTTGTAGAAGAGGAAATAAAGGCTCAGAGGGGTTGTTCAGCCTTCTTGGGGTGGCACAGCTTGTCAGCACCTTAGGGCCTCTTTGGAACTTGGTGCGCACCACTGTCCTTCTAGAGGCAGGAAGGTCTCCTGGGCGCCCAGGCCAATGATGGCCGTGAGCGCCACCTTCCGCCCTCCTCGCACCTTAGGGCCACCTTGGAACCTGGTGCTTGCTCAGCTGGTTCTTAAGGACTGTGGTGAGTCCTGCAGCCTGTATTGGCCCTTTCCCACCTCTCATCCCCAGTCCATTTGTCCTTTTGGTCTTCACTCAGCGCCTGCTGTGGGCCAGGCCCCAGGGATGCCTGGTGAACCAGTTGTGGCTCCCACCCTCGGAGGCCCCAGACCTTGGCCCAAGGAACAGCATGTAGGTGTAGGGGGAGTTTCAGGCCCAAGGAACAGCATGTCCAAGCCTAGAGGTGAGAGAGCCGGTGTGTTCCTGGAAATGACTCGGTTCCCAAGCCTGTGGGTGGAGAGCGGGCAGGCTCAGATTGGGGAGGGCCAGGGGCGCCGAGGTCTGGCGAGGGGGAGGGCGGGAGGTGGCTCTCATGGCCTGCGTTGGCCTGGGCGCCGAGGAGACCTTCCTGCTTCCAGAATGACAGTGGCATCTGGGCACTCAGCTGGCCCAGTCCTGGTCTGGGAGATGGGTGAGCTTCTTGGAGGGAGGCTGAGGGGTCTCCTGGTGGGCCTTGGCCCATTCTGGAGCTCTGGGGTTGGGATGCTGAGGCAGGTTGGTCCTAGGTAGCTGGCAGAGGCTTCAGGCAGGCCCTGGCCCAGAGTCACCCCCAGTTCGTCTCTGCGTTAGCCCAGGGACCACTCGGATGGGTTGGCGTTAGAGCTCGGGCCCGAGTGGTGCTGGTCAGCTGTCTCATAGCCGAGAACACAGGTGGGGCGACGAGCAGGAGTGGTGCTGGGCAGGGGACCCCCCACCCCTCCTAGGGTGCCTTCCAGCCCACGCTGGGGGAACCTTTGAAGGGCTCTGGGGCGGGTGGGGTTCTGGAAGAAATCAAATCCGCGTTTGGCCTGGAGAGTGCTTTTGGTGGGAGAGTTTGTGCACGTGGCTGATGGGGGAAACGCTGAGATTCTGTAAAGCAACCTTTACCTCCTCCCGCCCCACCCCATCCCCACCAAAAGAGAAAACAAAACTCAGGCACCCTGAAACGCTGTTACCAAAGCCAAACAAAGAAAGTCAAGACCAGCCATTGAGTCCCACCCACCCAAGGTTAGCTTGCTGACTGCCATTTCCCTCCGCGTGTAGACAGATGACGGCCCATCTTGGTGTGTATTATGCTTTAAATAAAAATGGAATACAGATTTTCAGTGTCTATAAAGCTGAGGTCTCCAGTGGCAAGGCGAGACGCCCCCTTCCTTTTGGTGGAGGAAACGGAGGCCTTTGGCGTGGGGGGTCAGGCCCTCCCCTGGCCGGTGGAGGACAGAACCGCTTCTTGGAGACTCTGGACCCAGCACCCAGGATCCTGTGCCAGCCACAGCCCCCCAGCCCTCGAGCACTGCCGACTCCCCTGAGGCCACTGCCAGGTGGGGGGGATTCAGGGGCTTCTGGGCCCCCAGCAGGGCATGTGTGTGTGCTCAGGCCCGTCTGCGCTACCCGTCTCGGTGTCTCCATCCCCTGTGGCGTGGAGGATCCCGCCATTGCCCGCTGTCTGTCCCCCTGCTGGCCCGCTCTGTTCACCTCCCTCAGCCCCGCACCTTGTGCCCAGGCAGCCCTGTCTCCCCTGCACTGACCCAGCTGGGTGGCCTTGGGCAGGTTGAACTTTGTGTCTCCAAGCTTCACTTCTGTAAAAAGACAGTGATGCTTGTAGACTTTCTGAAAGAGCTGGATGAGCTACACACTCTGAAGTGCTCAGTGTGGGCTCCCAGGCACTGGGTATTCAGGAAGTGCTGGCAGTGCCCCTGCCTGGCTGGCGTTTAGCAGTGGGCCTTGGGGCGCCAGACCGCTTGGGGGAGAGACCCGGCCAATTTTGAGTAGGCTCTGGGACCTGGTTGGGGACAGAACCCCAGGCTTGCTGCTTCCCAGCTATGGGCCCAGGGAGCCCCGCCCCTGTTCCCTTGGGCCCCCAGGCGGTGTGGGCACTCACAGCTCTCCACGGGCACCGGTGGTCATCTGTCGGGTTGTTTGTTGATAGGCTAGCTGGCTACCCTCCCGCTGTCACTGTGGGCCGTTCCCCAGTGCAGGGGTCACGGCCTGTCCTGGTGACCCCCCTGAGCAATGAGCAGGTGAGAATGGGGGTAGCCCGGGTCCCCTCCCTCCGGGGCTGTCGGGTTGAGGCCCAGAGCGGTGCGGGGTCCCCACGTCGAGCTCCCCCGGGGGGCAGGCCCCGTTTGGAGCTTGCCCTGGGCTCTGGGGTACAGTGCGCTCGCGGTGAAACGCACGCATCGCCCGCGTTCAGGGGCACCCAGAGCGAGAGCTGGCCCCCGTCAGCCCTGGCTCACCTCTGTCACTTTGCTCCCCTCAGACTTCACGGGAACGGGCTGTCGGGGCCCGCTCTTCTCGCGGCCCTGGCCCAGGGGTGCGTCCGTTTCTTTGTTTCATCCCAGGAGGCAGGACTCTGCCTTTGACAAGTTCACCGTGTGTGTGGCCGGTTAACTTGTCCACATGTGTCGCTGGGCCTCTGTAGCCCGGGCCCGGGGCTGCCACGGCTGGGGAGCATACGTTCAGGGGCAGTGCTGTGCCCAGGGGTGTCAGGGTTGCCCTGCACACAGGTTGGGCGCTTCACATCCTATTGTTAACCACGCAGAGCCCGGTGGCCGATGAAGGCCCTGGGGTTATGTGCCTCCGGGGGATGTGGGGTGTTGGCCCCTGTCCCCACGCCCCATCGCCTGCCTGTGCAGGATTTGGGGGAGTGGGGAGCCCCCTGTCTTCCAGAGATTTATCATGGTCACCCGCGAGTCTGAGTTCTCCCTTTTTCTAGTCCTGTGTGTGTGTGTGTGTGTGTGTGTTTTCGTGGGTCACGGACCCCTGCTGCCCAGACCAACCTGTGTCCCGGGAACCCGTCCTGTCCCCTGGGGCGGGGGAGGGGTGTTGGGGAGGTGGCAGGTGCTGAGGCAGGGCTGGCTGGGGGCTGGGCGGGGCCCTGGGCGCCCGGCCACCCTGGGGGTCGAAGCCCACGGTCCTCCCCACACCCTGCCCTCCCAGGTGGGGGCCGCACGGCGGACGGTGGTGCCATGGGTGCCGAGCAGGCTTCGCGCTGACTGCGTTTGGGGATTAGAAGCAGCTCAGCAGGAAGCTGGCAGCCGCGCCCCTTCTGGGCAAGACAGGGAGGGGCCGAGGGCGCGGGCTCCGGGAAGAGGCCGGGGAGAGGGGGACCGTGGGTGCCAGGCTGCCCCGGGCGTAGGCGTGTCACGGTTGTGTGCAGGTCCCTGGGCGGGGGTGGGGGGGTGTCCTATATCCCCCGAGCAGTTTCACTCTTGCCCCCCGAGGGGCCACACACGCCTGTCTCTGGAGGGTGGAGCAGGGAGAAGAGGTGGCCCGTTCCTGGTGGCTTGCAGGGAAACGAGGATGCTTCCCTGGTCCCCGTCCCCGTGGAGCTGTCCCCGGGGGCGGGGTGCGGGGCGGTTGGTGCCCGTCCAGACCGTGGCAGTGCCCGGGGGCAGCTGTGAGGTGTAGCTCTCCCTGTCATCCCGGCTGGCTGAGACGTGGTTCACCAGCGTCGGTCGAGAGCTCCGTTGCAGCCAGAGGTGGGGCGCTCCGACCCCCGCGTGCTTGCCCTGCTCCGCTCCAGAGGGCAGCCTGGAGCCGGGTTTGTGGAGGGAGCCCGGTTCCCCCCGCATACCGAGGGCTCTGGACCCCAGAGGTGCCGCAGCCTGGCCGTGTGTCCATCTGCCTGCGGGATCCCGCGGACGTCCTGCCCGCAGGTGGCCCTCCGGGCCCTGCCCGGCTGCCTTGTGAAGCCCTTGAACCGAGTGCAGGGGGAGAGCTGGGCCACCCTTGGCCATGACTTTGCTTTATTTCCTCCAGCCGGCTTGTCCTGCTCCATCCTGTGCCCCGAAGAGGGGCCAGCCCCTGCCTCGGTGGGGCCCCTCGCCCCTCGCCTTCCCTCCGGCGGGGGTGGGCCCTGCTGACGTCCGTCCAGCAGTCGTTAGCAGCCGCAGCCGCTGACGGTCGCTGGCCCGCTGACACAGCTCCCGCCGCACTGGCCCTCTTGCCCACCCCCTTGTGCAGCAGGAGTGGACCCGTTGGCTGTACCCTGTCCTACCTGCTTGTCCCTGCTGTGCTCCTCCTGGGCCCTTTGCCTTTATTTCCCCTTCGGACCCCGCCACCGTTCAGCCTGCCCCCGGGGTCTGTCCCCGCTTCCTGTGGGCTTCCCGCTGCTGAGGGAGCGGTGTCCATGCTTGCGGACCAAAGGGGGCACAGACTGCCTCAAGGTGGGTGCCCGGCACGGGGGGCTCCTGGGGACTCCCGGGCCAGGGCCTCCCTTGCTCTCTGGCCGCGGCGGCACAAGGGGGGAGCCTGAGGAGGGCCCCGCCCCGGATGGTGGGTGGGCGGTGGCCCTTCTGTGTCGGAGGCCCGCTCCAGCCCTTGTGGCTGCGGTGTGGCCGCCCTCTTAGAGGCGTTTGCCACGCGCCCCCGACGGCTGGCAGGGCCTCAGCCTCACGGCCGTCGCCCCTTCTCGGCCCCCCTGGTTCCCGGGAGGTGACACGACACTACTGATTGGTGACTGAGGCCTCGGGCCCGGCCTGAACGCTCTGGCCGAGACCCTCCCTGGGGTGGGCTTCCCTGTGTGGCCCCGGCCAGAGCCCGAGACCAAGAGGCCTGTGGCCTGTAGGGTGCCAGGGCCCATTGGCCTACCTGGCCCCTAGGGTGAAGCTCAGCCTCACAGGGGGAGGGCGGAGGTCCGGGCCTGGGTTTGGGGGGGCTCAGCGCCCTCCCTGGTCGGTGGGCACACTGGCCTCTGGGCTGGTGACTCGAGGAGGGTGTGGGCCCCAGCTCCCAGGCCCTTCCCTGCACCGCTCCCCGGAGCCTGTGGGGTCTTTGGGATCGGGCTCCAGCCCTGCAGGGGCTACAGTTCCTGGCTCACCCGCCTGAGTGTGGCCTACCCGGGCCCCTCCTGGGGGCCCCTTTGTGGCCCAGTGCCTGGCCGGCCCCCTCCCCCGTTCCCAGGCCCATCCCGCCGGCCGCCGGCATCAAGTCTGGACAAGTGTGGCGTGTGTGTTCAGGGCGGCCGCCTGTGGAGGGGCCGGAGGTGGCGTGCCGGCCCTGTGAGTCACACGGAGCCTGGGAGCCGGGGTGGCGGGGGCCCGGCCGTGGGCGGGCGTGACAGGGCACGCTGCCGGTCTGGCCCGGGGGACTGGGGGCCGGGGGCTGCCTGCGCCTCCTGGAGGAGCTGGGACAAGGCCCAGATCTGGGGTTGGGGTCTCTGAGACCCAGCCTCCCCTCCCCGGGCTGTGCAGCGGGGCCGGGGCTCCTGCCTGAGGCCCAGGTCAGAGCCTCACACGGAGCAGATGCTGCCCAGGTGCCTGCCTTCCAGGTGGGCAGAGAACCTGCTGTGGGGGAGGGGGACGGGGAGGTGGGGAGGCAGATGGGCACGGAGTCCAGGCCCCTGGGTCGGGTGGGTCGATGTCCCTAGATGTCCAGGGGGCAAGCATGGCAGTGGGCTCAGTTTGAAGGGGCAGCTGCCGCTGTCCCAGGGCACCTCCAGGCCAGACCCCAGCCCTCCTGTGCCCGGGTCGTCCCGCTCCTGTCCGGCTGGGGATAACGCTGGCCACCGAGGCTCACTGAACACCTGCAGACCCCTCCCCCCGGGTCTCGGGGGTTAGAGGCCAGAGTACAGGCCTCTGTGGTGCTTCCGGGCCACCAGTCCCGGGGTTTGGGGGGCTTAGATCTGCAGGGGTTCCAGGGTTGGCAGCAGCCCCACCTCCTCCTGAGGATCAGCACCCCGCTCTCCTGCTTGTGGCAGAGATAGCAGAGCCCCAGGGGCAGTGGGAGTGTGGAGGCCCTGCTGTGGGGCGTGGTGCCCATCGCGCAGGGCAGTCAGACAGAGCCGGGGCCTGAGCCCGGCGGAGCCTCCTGTTGGAGCTGTGAGCCGGGCACTGTGTGCCCTCTGAGCCTCGGCGGCTGCTTCTGCAAAACAGGAGGGCTCCTGCCCTTGAGGGCCCGTGTGGGCACCGGTGCAGGGAAGGAGCGGCCTGCAGGGCTGGGGCACTGAGGGCCTGCGGGAGGCGGGGCGGCAGGAGCAGGGCAGAGGTCGCAGAGGCTTTGAAGAGGTAGCATGCCTGGGGGCGGGGGTTGGGTGACCAGCCTGGGCTGGGGGCTGGTGTCCAGGAGGACCTGGCCTGTCTGCAGACTTGCCATCTGGGGTGGTGGGCTCGGACCTGAGCTAGCGTCTACAGGGCTGGGGCTCTGTCCAGACCTTCCTACTCTGTCTAGCAGGTGTGAAGAGGGCTCCCTGGGCAAGGTGTCCCTGACAGGAAGACCCAGAGGGGATGACCGTGCTGCTCTGAGGGCCAGGGCTGGGGCTGAGAGGGGCTGATGGCCACACCACCTGGAGGCTCCCGGGGACGCTGGGCTCGGCACCGAGACCCCTGTGGGGCAGATTGGCCGTGGTGGCCCCAGGGCCCCTCTGAGAGAGGGAGGTGGGGTTGGCCTTGGTGGGAGTGATCGATAGAGACCCCTGGGTGAATTCAGGGTTTTTCCAAGGTGTAACGGTCAGCAGCAGGGGTGGGGGCCCTGCTCAGGGCATTGAGGGGGTGGCTTCACGGCGGACTAGCCCCTGGCTTCCTGGGCGTCCCTGCGGGTGCCTCCTGGGTATAGGAAAACAGGAAGAATCAAGTGCTCCTGGTGGGGGGCAGGGGGCTGCAAGTGGAGCCATAAGCAGTCCTGGTGCGCCCACCAGGGGGCCCTCGTCACCCCCTCCCCCAGGCCCGCCGACCCCAGCGTGGCCCTTGGTCTCTGTGCTGCCCCTCCAGCACCCCCCCCCGCCCCCCACCCCACCAGGGCCCTTGGTCTCTGTGCTG
Organism: Inia geoffrensis; assembly: GCA_036417435.1. Classification (NCBI taxonomy): domain Eukaryota; kingdom Metazoa; phylum Chordata; class Mammalia; order Artiodactyla; family Iniidae; genus Inia; species Inia geoffrensis. Next base: position 114,613,677 of record CM070906.1, on the reverse strand, counting down.
CCCCTCCAGCACCCCCTCCCCGCCTCCCACCCCACCAGGATGTGAGCGAGAGGGAGGGGGCCGCTGGCTGAGCCGGTGGGCAGCGCCGGTGGGCTCAACGTAGCCATGTGGGCTGGTGCCTCCGCCCACCCCCGGCCCCTGCTTGCTGTTCTCTCGTGCCAGCCTTGGGGAGGAAGGAAGCCGAGGGTTGGTTGTGTGTGTGTGTGTGTGTGTGTGTGTGTGTGTGTGTGTTCACTTGGGCTCCGGGGCTGCTGGCTAGGGCCCGGGCTCCAGCCTCCAATGCCTTGACTGTGAGGGTGAGGCCTGGGGAAGGCAGGGGGCCGCAGCGGGGCCTGGTGGGGGCGCTCCTGGGGGCCAGGAGGTAGTCACTGAGGCAGGTCTAGACAGCTGGAGGGAGAGAGAGGCTGCCTCGGAGCCTGTCTGCCAGGGGCAACCCCTGGGCCAACACCTTGGGTGTTGCCGGACTGTCCAGGAGGCCCAGAAGTGGGGTCTGGACCAGGGCCCCTGTGCTTGGAAGGAACAGTAGGTCTCTGGGATGGAGAGGTGCTGGGGGCGAGGGGAGGGGCCTTTCAGGCCGCATTGCCGACCCCCTTGTTACATTTGGGGGGGAAGCTGGGGCTGGGAGAGGGGCAGCCCTGTGGCTCGGGGGTGGGGGGGTGTGATCTGTGGTTTTTTTCTACTTTCTGTGGGGTAGACACTCCCGCCGGGGCCAGCTTGAAGCCACTGATGTGATGTCGCTGAACGCTGGTCGGGAAGAGATGTGCGCGTGAACTGCTTCAGCCCCCGCGGGTCAGCCCCCCGGCCCCCCACCCCCGTTTCCTGCCCACCCGGAGGCGCTGCTGCTTGGGATTCTGCTCAGTGCCTAGCACGTTCTGGGTGCTCGCTAAATGTCCGAGCGCCTTTGGCTGGGCCTGACCAGGGCAGGCCCTGGCTGGTGAGATCCCCGGGGGGCAGGAGGCACCTGGCAGTGCCCAGCGCAGACTTGCGGGCCTCGGGGCCCATGTGGATGTGGCTCGTGTATGCACACGGAGGCCGGGGTGGCAGGGCTTGGGGCATCTGAACACCCGGTCCTGCGAGGGGACCCCCAGTTGTCACCACACAGGTGGGTCACGTGCCCGGGTTGCGTCGTCACCCCTGGGGCCACCCCGTGCCTGGTCAGCTGGACTCTCTGAGGGCACTGAGGTTGGGTCTTCCTGCCAGCGATGCGCCACATCGTGGCGGCACAGGAGGTGGCACCGTCCGGGCATGGGGTGGTGTTCGGGGAGCCTGAGGCTGAGGGGGCGTGGTGGGCTGGGAGCCAGCTGCTAGCCAGGATGTGCCCTGGGCCCAGCACTGGTGCTGCTGAGGTAGGATTAAGTGCCTGTTGACTCCAGTGGTGGCCCTGCCTGCCACCCGTGGGGCTGAGCACCTTTCCTGCCCTGGTGCGGTAGCGCTCAAGTGATGAGGCTTGTTGGGCGCAAGTGAACTGAGTCAGTGGGGCTAGGGTCCAGAGGACCTCACAGGCACCTCCCCACCCTGATCTGGGAGAGCACAGGCCCTCAGCTGCCTGGCCAGGCCCTCAAGCAGCCGAGGAGGAGCTGGGGGTCACGGCAGACCACCAGCCACAGTTGAGTGGGCGTGGCTTGCCTCTGTGACTTGGGCTGGGCTGTGATCCTCGCTGCAGGCCGGCCCTCGCCACGCCCCCGTCCATCGGGTGAGCTTAGCCAGGTGCGGTCCTGGGCCCTGAACCAGGTAAGCAGGGAGCCCGGAGCTGTGAAGAGGAGTGAATGAGGAATCCCGGCCAATACGGAGGAGGGCGGCAGCAGCCTCAGGACCGTCTGGCCAGGGTCTTGCTAAAATCAGGCCTCCGCAGAGGCTGTTTGTGTCATTACCATGAAAACCACACGTGCACACGGCAGAAACCTGAGCCAAATAACGTGGGAAAGGATGTCCCATCTCCCTCCCTGGAGCTGGGCGTCCTGGACCCGCCACTCTGCAGTGTGACCCCTGGGGATTTCCCTCTTCATCCTTGAACCCCAAACTTTAGTGGGTTCCAGCGAGTGTGGACCTTTATGGTCAGGGTGGGGTGGGTGGTGGGCCCCCTGGAGGGAAGGGACCTGCCCGGGTCCCACAGCAAGTTGGGTCTCAGGTGGAGAGCGCAGTGCGAGCGGATGGGTGCATGATGGTGGGGTGCGCTGGAGACGCCTGGGGGGCAGGGGAGGGGGGCTGCTGCTGGGCGGGCAGCTGGGTCAGCGTGGGCGGGAGTCCCTGGCCCTTCTGTAGGAGTCCTGCTGGACGAGCGAGGCCGCCTGGGCCCCGACCCTGCCCCACGGCCAGCGCCAGGCCTGGAGTGGGCAGCAGGGTTTCCGTGTGCTCAAGCGAGGGCACCGCCTGCCTTCTGTCCGGGACCGGCCTGGCCGCCAGCTGCCACAGAGCAGGCCGTGTGCGGGCAGCATGTGCGGCTCAGAGCTGCCCGGGCAGCCTCGGCCCCTGCAGCCTGATGTGGACAGTGTTGGTTGGACCTTAGGCCTCCGGCGGGCAGGGACTGAGGACACCCCACTTGCAAGGCCGTGTGATACAGCCCCCCGCACCCTCACTTCCACCGCCGGCCCTGGGCTGGGCTGCTGGCTGAGGGGCTACAAAAGGCATTCTGTGCCCTGGGAGAATGACCCCGTTGTGTGGCTGGAGGGTGGCCGGGGGCCACGAAGGCTTCCTTCCTTCCGTACTTCCTGCACACCCGCTCTGAGGCCGAGCCCCCACCAGGGGCTCGTCTAGTCCTGTCCAGGCCCTGCTTTCCGGACTGGGGGGCTCCCAGCGGCTGTCAAGGCCCTGCTGCACCGCCACCTCTCCCCTGCTCGGCCTGTGCCTGCGCCGTCGTCCCTCCTGCAGGACCCTCGCCGCTGGCGCGTCAGGGCACAGGATGCTCCTGTCGGGGAGCAGGGAGGAAGGCGTGGTGGGGACCTGAGGGTGGGCGGGGGTCTGTGGCCCCCACGAGTGCTGCTTGGGCTTCTTCCAGCCCAAGCCCCCACCCCTGCCAGGCCCGCACATCTGGGCGAATGAGCGTGCCTGGGTGTGCCCGCTGGCAGCGCGTCGGGGAGCCGTCGTGCCCCATCCCCACGCCCTCACGCCAGCCTGCAGCTGGGGAGGTGGGCTCTGCCAGGTCTCCTGACTTGCCCACGGCCAGGCAGCTGGCAGCGGAGGAGTGGATTTGAACTCCGGTCTGGCCCTTGCCCTCCCCCTCTTCTGAGGCCCCCATGCGCCACGTCGTCCGAAGGCTGAGACTGCTCTCGGGTGGAGGAAACGAGGCCGGGGTCCCTGTTCTCCTCTAAGAAGCACTTGGCTTCGGTCAGCGGGAGCCGCCTGTGGTCACAGGTGTCTGGGTGAGGGTGGTGGGCCGGGCGGCCCTGGGAAAGGGGAACTCAGCTGTTCCGATGGATTCCCAGCTGCCTGGCGGAGACGCTGGCCCTCCCGGGCCTCCTTCCTCGCCGGCTTCTGCTGCTCTGCTCGTCCACTGTGCGACATCGCCAGAGGCCGCGGGACCCTGAGCTGGCGGGCCGGGTGCTGATGGGGCCACCCCCGTGGTGGGACCTCTCGCCCTTCCTGGCCATGAGGCTGCACCTTCTGGCCTCTCTTTCGGGAGGTGGCCTGGCCTGGCGGGCAGGCGACTTCAGGTGGCTGGCAGGTGAGGGCTGGGCCTGGGGGGCGCTGGGGGAGGTATGGCCTGGGAGGTGCCAGTGTCTCGTCTGTAGGGTGCGGTGCTCGTGGTGACCACGCCGGGGCGGGGGGATGCGGGGGACAGGTGGGGAGAGCCGGGCCGGTGCTGGGCATCTGCACAGAGTGTGCCTGTCTAGGGCCAGTCACGGCTGCCCAGCGCACGTGAGGTGCCCGGCTGTGCTCGGCGCATCTGGTCGGTGTCCCGATTCTTGCCCCCGGCGCGAGGCCGGGGCTGCTGGGCTCTGGCCTGCCCTGGGTGTCTGGGCCAATGGGCTTTTGGGTGGGGAAGGGAAAGGGGCTGCGGCTCTTTTCCTCTCCTTGCCTTGAGGCTCCCTGGAGGGCCTCTTGGGGTCTGGCTTTTCAGATGAGGAAACTGAGGCTGGGGATGGCGGGGACTTGTCTGGTTGGAGGATGCGGTGGACCTGGCCCGTCCTCCTGGGTCTGGTGTGGGAAACGACCGCTCTGGGAGCCACAGGCACCCTGCGATGAGGCTCCACGGGGCTTGGGCTGCCCGGAGCCGGTCCGGGATGGACAGATGGCCCTGGACCTGGCTCGCCCCTGCGTCTTGACTCCGGCTCCTGTGGTGAGGGGTTTGTCAGGGAGGAGGCCTGCAGGGAGGCCAGAGGCTGGAATCCCAGCGGGTCCCGGTCTCCCCCATCGTGCTGATGGGGGGCCGACACCTGATTCCCCTCCTGGCCCGGCCCACGGGCAGCTTCCCTTCGTTGGGTTACAAGGAGCTCCATTTCTTCATGCTCACCCTGTGCTGGGGCTCGTGTGGGTCACTCACTGACCTTCACCGACGCCCCTCGGAGGACATGCTCCCCTGTGCCCAGTTTCTGGGGGAAGCTGAGGCCCAGAGACGTGAAGTTACTTTCCCAGGGCCATGGGGAGGTTCAGGAGAGGGCCTCCAACGAGATGTGGCAGCCGGTGTGGGAGCCGGGACCACCTCGCTCTTCCAGGCATTTTAGAGGCCTTTTGTGATTTGTGAGTGTTCAGCGCCCCCACGTCTTGGGTGCCTCGCCTGCATCTCCTTGGAGGGGGCCGTGACCTGGCCTCCCTCACGCCGTGTGGAAGGTGTGGACGCCCAGCGAGGCTGCACTGGGCCGTCTCCGGGAACCACTTGGTGTTGGAGTTGGGACCCAAAACGAGAGAACACTGCAGCCGGGGGCGCTGGGCTGTCTTGACTGGGGGGCTGCCCGCCCTACCTTGCCCTTTACAAGCCTTGCCCATGTTCTGCTCGGTCAGGATTTCAGGGACAGGCACTCAGGGTGTGCTTGTGTCCTGGGGCCGGCCCTGGGCATCTCTGGGCTCGGTGTCTCCCATCCTCCCTGAGTGACCGCGAAGGCTCACTCCAGGTCTGAGTCTCTGAGCCCAAGGTTCCTCACAGGCCCCGTCCTCCTGCAGCAAAGAGCTCTGTGGCACGTGTTTTGGACCGGGGGCCGCGCCTTCCTGTTCTGCGGGCGTCAGTGGGGGTCTGCGTTCACACCCCTCCGGCAGCTCTTCCTCCAGGGCAAGGACTGAGTACCCCCACACACAGGGCCCTGGACAGGCCTCTTCAGCTCTTGGTTTTGGTTTCCTTGTCTGTAAACTGAGTGCAGGAAAGAGAATTTTCCAGGTCAGTTCGTCTCTTGACGTGACAGAACATTTAAAATCATCTAAAATTACGTTCATACAGAAAACATCCCGGGCTGTTAGGCCAGGCTCTGTGCTCTTAGAGAGAGTGGAGAACGTGTTGACTTTTTTCCAGAGTTCTCAGCTGGAAGCTTGGGCACATTTTGGTTGTTGCACCCCATGGGAGTATGACGAGGGGTCATCGTGGGCATTTGGTGGCTGGGCTGGGCGTTCTAAGTGTCCTGCCGGGCATGCTGCCCGTCTCCCTGCAGGGGATTGGGACCATTATTCTGGCCACACACAGGAGATGAGAGCAGGGTATTTTTGGGTTTCTCTGCGCGGAACATGCACCTACCTGGCTGCTGGATAGCGGGTTGATTTTTTTTTTTCTTTTTTTCCCGTTGTCTCCCACCTAGCATCTCTTGCTACCACTTTTCGATTTTTCCAGTTGTTCCTTCTCTGGGAAATCACCCAAAGAGGCATGTTAGCATAGTGGGTAACATTGAGTCAGTGGGCTCTGAGCAAGGGCGTCTCCTGGAGCCAAAAACGCGTGAAGTCCTTTAGTTTCTGGAGTTGCTGTTTCGAGTGCATTTGGCTTTTCTTAGTATCTGGGGTCTTCCTGTGCCTGGGTCTGGGTAGGCGTGGGTGTTGCACTCAAGGCCTCTGACACAGTGAGGTGGTACTTTACTGTCCTCTGCCTGACGATGCAGGCGACAGCTGATCACTCGCGGGGCCAGGTGCTAAGGGCTCCCCAGATGTCCAGCGGGCTGTATGTTCCCAGGAGGGACTGAGCCCTGCTTCCCAGGCAGCTCTGTGGACTGCGTGCGGGTTTGGGGAATCGGGGTGGGTTTAGAGCTTTGGAAGGCATGGTTCTGGGTCCCTGCCTCTCCTTGTCAGGTGCTGAGGGGCACCCCGCTCCCTCCGGCAGCCATGAGAGCTGGAGGCTGCTGCCTGCCTGGTGTGTCCCCTTTAGGCCTTGGTGTTGCCCCATCCCTCCAAGCTGGGCCTCACCGAGCTCCAGCACCTCTGGGCACGGGTCTGGTCACTGGGGCCCCTCAACACGGCCCTGCCGCTGGGAGCGCGTGTCGGTCACCTGGCTGGTCGCGCGGTGGGCGGCCCCCAGCCCCCATCCTGTGTTCAAAACTGCACGTGGTTCACAGTTGCTGGAAGCTGTCGGCAGATATATTCCCAAGGGCAGGAGCCGGCAGCGGAAACATACCTTCCCAGATTCCCTCCCCGCATTGACCCTGACCTTGGCCCCCCCGGGGGTTGCTTGTGGTTGTTGGTGAAGCCGAGAGGGCCCGGAAGGGGCACTGAGGCAGCGGTGCAAAGGCAGAGGCCCTGGCCCCAGGTGGCCGGAACAAGGTCGGGGGCGGGCTTTGGAGTTTGGGGCCTGTGATGGGGAGCCATGGAAGGTTCTGGTGGCGACTGAGTGGGCAGTGGCCATACTGCCAGGTGACCAGTGCAGGGGGCGGCCATGGGAAGGGCACGCAGAGCCAGTGGCTGTGTCCTGGCCATAGCCAGATCTGAGCTTGGCCACTTGAGGCTCTCGTCTGTACGAAGGGGCTGGTGGGTCCTTCCCGGGGGGCGGTGCTGTGCGGACGGAGGTCATGGTCATCCGGGCCCAGGGAGAGACTTTTCCAACTGTCAGTCTGTCCATCCCCCTCCGGCCTGGAGGCCCTGTGGGCTGCGTGGCCGGGCTGGGTGCTGCCATGGGTGCTTGCTGAGGCCCCCATCTGGGTTCTCAGGGCAGGGGGTCGTAGGGCACGGATGCTGCCTGTTACACGTCCACCCTCGCGTCTGCGGGGTCAGCTGGCTTGTCCCCTCTGCTGCCGCAGCAGCCCCTGAAAAGCGCCTGTTGTGGGATGAGAAGGTTCTCAGCCTCCTGGCTGCTCCCCACCCCCGGCAAGGTGTGTCAGGAATGAGGCCTTAGGTCGGGGAGATCTGGGGATGCGGTTCAGTGCTTTGTGAGGACGGGGGTGGAGGTTCTAGGGCCTCCTGGGCTTCCATTTCCTGGTGCAGAGTCGAGCCCACTCTCCTGTCCCTGCACTTGCTGGGGGCCTGGAGGGGTGAAGGGTAGACCCTGTCACACAGCAGGTCCCCAAGGGGTGGCAGAGTCACATCTCAGCTTGGGAACCAATCCTGCCAGCCCCGTAGGCCCCCAGCTGAACCTGCACAGTAGGGACACGGCCCAAGGGGGTTCAGAGGCTGGTCCCCCAACCCCGCCCCACCCCCAGAGGCTGCCCTTTGAGGGAGGGGGCCTCTCCAGAGCAGGGGAGAGCCGGCTAGGCTGCAGGCCCCGCTGCAGGAGCGGTGGGATTGTGGCTGCTGTGCTGGTCCGAGTGGGAGGTGCCCCTCCTGCAGCCGAGATGGGGAAGCCCCGCTCCAGCAGGCGGATGTCCCGTTCTCAGCCTCTGTCATGGGTGAGGTCCTGTCTGCTGTCTGCAGAGCCCCTGCCATCTGTGCCTCCGCCCACGACGGCACCAGCCTGGAGACCTGGCTGAGTCAGCGCGGTGTGGGTCAGCCTCTGCTCAGGGCAGGACGCTGAGGGGCCAGGCTCTCGGCACGTGGCAGCGCGGGTCTCCGGGAGCCTGCCGTGCGTGAGCCGCTCGGGAGCTGGGCTGGCGCTCTGCCCTCCAGGGTCTCCGGCTTGGCCCGGCCCCGCCCATTGTGCGGCCCTGGGCTACCACACGCTGGAGGTGCCAAGCATCCGTGCCCACATCCGAGAAGTGGCGATGCTCGGAGGGCCGTGGGAGGATTGGGGACGCCCCGGAAGAGGCCAGCCCACGCCGGGCCCAGAGGAGGCAGGCCCTGATCTCCCCCTGACCGCTCCACACTACTGGGACAGGTTGGCCACATGGCACGGGGCCCCCCGACTCCAGCACAGGTGGCTGGGGCACCTGCGAACTTGGGCCTGAGTGTCTGCAACCATGTTCCCGACGCCGGCAGGGGCTGAGAGAAAAACAGCTGTAGCAGGGGTGGAAAGCACAGGCGTTCCACGACAGAGCCGGGCCGCGGGCCCCTGAGCCAGACGGAGCGACACGGCTCAAAATGAAACAAGCGTCATTCTTTTCCTGTTGAAGAGAAACTGCCTCAGCCAGCCCGCGGGCTCGGGGGCCCCCCACCACCCAGGCTGCCGTGGAGCAGGCGGGGTTTCATCAGGAATTTCCCCCCTCTCCGCGCCCCCGCACCCGCCATCTGGGCCGGCGCCCTGGAGGTGCTGGGGACGGGTGTTGCCTGGACAGGAGGCTGCGGCACCCGGGAGCCCCTGCCCGGCCCCGGAGAGGTGAGCGTGCTCCCAGCTCCCTGTGCCCTTCGACCCCACGGTGGGCGTGCCGGCTGGCACCGGGTCCAGCCTGGAGCTCTGCCGGCCACCCAGGCTGGCTGCGGGGGCTCTGTGTGAGAGTGAAGTGTGTTGGGAGCATCAGGGTGGAGAGCTGGGTCCTGGTCCCTGGCTGCTGACTCCGGCTCTGGCTTGGGGAGTGCCCCTCCCTCTCTGAGCCCCTTCCTCCTCTGCACGTGGGACGGAGCTCCTGTGATCAACGCTGGCTCGGGGCAGCCACACAGGAGCTGCTTGTTAGACTCTAGCTCTCTGGAGGCTCTGATTTCATTGCGGGGTCAGGGCCGGGGGTGGGGGGGGTTCCCAAGCCACGGGGCTGCCAGCAGGCCGTGGGTTTGGGGATCTCCATTTTACAGAGGCCACGGTGCTGGCGGCATCACATGCAGGTTCACTTGCCCCTGGCTCCCCAGCTGCTCTGTGGCCCCGTCCCTCTTGTCCCTCCCCCCTTTCTGTGGCTGTGCCTCCCCCCTGGGGATTCCAGCAGGCCTGGGGGTCGGCTGCTGCCCCTCCCCAGCCTCTCCCCCGGGCAGCCCGTGTTAGGCCACTGAACAGGAGGCATGGCCCAGTGGTCCGGCGGTAGATCGGGGTCGTCTGCCTGCCGTGCCCGGGGGAGGGGACGGCCCCGCAGGGGTGCAGGCTGGCCTGTCGAGGGCCTCCAGCCACGGGGTTGGAAACCAGCTCTGGGGACTCTCTCTCTGTCCCTTGGCATCTTTCTGGGCTGGTGGTCCTGTGCCGCCTCCACCCGGCAGCCCTCCTGTGGGGGGGCTCCTTTTTGGAACCAGCTGGAGGGACTGTTGCTGGATGGGGCTGAGCCGGCCACCGCCTGTCAACCGTGTTCTCCCGACTCCTTCCTTGGTGCCGGCTGGGCCGGCCTTTCGCACCTCTGGGACCCTGGGATGGGTGGGTGGTCCAGTCAGTGAGGCTAGTGAATGCTTGGCCCGCAGCCGTCTCTGGGGCGGGGAGAGTGGGCGAAACTCCCCATAAAGTCAGATGCCTTGGAGTTCTCTTAAAAGGACCGGCCTCACGTTTGGGAGCCCCAGGTGGTGGCTCTGTGGCCTGCACCCTGGGGTGGTCACCCTGCTGGCTGGCTGGAGGAATAGCACCCGAGTGGGAGCTCGGTGCTGGGTTGGGTCTCAGAGTCACGCCGGCACAGCTGTCATTGCCAGTCCTGACCGTGAACACGCCCCCAAGCCCCAAGCTTCCCGAGGCCTCTGGGGACAGGACTGCCAGGGACTGGCTCTGCCTGTGGCCACCTGGCTTCTCCTGAAAAACCGGCCGTGCCCCGAGGTCCAGGAGGCCCTACAGTCATGGGGAAGGGGGCGGGGAAGGTGGGGAGTTGACCTATCCTGAGCCAGCCTTCGGGGCATTTGTGTAGGGTGCCGGATGGAGCCAGGAGGGAGGTGTCCCAGCAGCAGGCCGTGGTCCCCGTCGCCCTGAAGCCGTGAACGGCTTCCTCCTGTAGCACCAGACGCGCGCTGCGTGGCCTGGCGAAGAGGGGCGTGACGCAGCCAGGGAGCTGGGCCGGAGGAGTCCGGCCCCAACCTCCTGGGGGCCCGGCCAGGGTGTTCCCTGCACCCCCGCAAGTCCCCCTCCCCGAGTGTGTTTCCGTAAGCTGCGGAGAGTTAGGTAGTGGACGCGGCTCTGGGACTCAGATCCCTCCTCTGTACCGTGGTGGTTGGAGCAGTGCTACCCCAGGTGCAGCTCAGCGCCTAGGGTACCGCCAGGTAGCGCCCCCCTCGGACATGTGCCCAAGTGCCACTGGCCCGGTGGGTGGTGGTAGTGCCCACCGCAGGAATGGGGGGAAAGTGGTGGAGACACGTTGGTTGACCGTCGAGCTGGGCCTGGTGTGAGGGCTGTGGCCGCAGCCGTCTTGGACCGTGAGCTTCTGGAGGGTGGGCATGGGGGGCAGCCTCCTGCCAAGACCCTGGCCCTAGCGCCCCAGTGCGTTGGCGCCATTACCCCTCAGCTCTCTCCTGGACCTTTCAGGCCCAGGCACTGGCTGGCTGGTCACACGGAGCCCCTCCTGGCCCCCAGCCCTTTCCTCCCGGCTGTGCTCCCCACTTCCCTGACAGCGGACCGGTCACGGTGCCCCCAGGCTGTATGAGTGTGCTGGGTGAGGGCGGCTGCCGCCACTGGCTGTTCCTCCTTCCGCCCCTCACCAGCCCCGGCCGGCTCAGGACAGCCATCAGAGCCCGAAACGTCGTCCGTTTGTCACTTGTGGCAAAAGCCATTCAGTGTCACCATCCGCCTCTTAGGGCTTCAGCCTTTTGTCTGTGCGGGGAGCAGGGCAAGGGGTCCCTCAGGTGGTGATGGTGATGGTGATGATGATGATGGTGGTGGAGCCTCTGTCCACCGGGCCTGCAGCCCCCAGTCACTCTGGGCTCCCGGGCAGCCCTGAGGTTGCTGGAGATGTGGTGACTGTCCCTCACCCAGCAGTGTCCTGCCTGTTCCTCGGCGTCCGCTCTGCCTGCCCCCTCCTGCCCCCTTCCCCTCGGGCATCCCCGCCCGTGTCACGGAGGGCTGGGTAGGGCGGTGCCAGGAAGCAGTACTTGGGAGAGGCCAGCTGCTGCTGTCCGTGCGGCCTGGGCGGGGCGGGTGGAGCCCCTGTCGGGTGACCAGTGGGCGTCTTTGAGTGGTGGGGGGGTGGGGTGAAGGAGATGCATGCCTTGGCTCACTCTGCCCCCTCCTCCCCTCTCCCCTGGGGTCTGAGCAGGTCTGCGCCACCCTGGGCTCTGGTGTGGAGCTGGGACCTGAGTTCTGGTCCCTGCAGGCCGACGGATTGCTGGGCCTGGGTCCCTTCTGGCCCGTTGGGGGCCTCTCTGTAGGGGCCCCTGAGGCTGCCTGCCCGGTGGGCTCCCTATCCAACCCTGTTCTGAGGCCCCGGGCTCTTGGGGGAGAGCCGGAGGCAGGTGGCAGTTTCTCCTAATCACGTGTAAGGGCTGAGCTGAGCTGTGTCCTCCTCAGCGGGGGCCGAGATTTGGGGCTGGGGGCATTCGTTGGGGAAAGGGCAGGGTGACCCCAGAGGAGCTGAAATTTCAGGCCAGGCCACCTGAGCTGTAAACTGACACTGGGCCAGAGGCAGTGAGCTGGCCATGCCCCCTGGGGTTGGAGGTGGTAGGTGGTAGGTCCTCCACATGGCCTGCGCTGGAACCCTACCCTGCAGGGGCTCGTGGGGCCCACTCCTGTGGGTTGTCGCAGCAGCCTCTGCTGTCGGCGTACCCATTTTACGGAAGGGGAACCTGAGTGGTGGGCGTTTCCCCACCAGGGCCGGTACACCCCTGTCGGGGGCACGTCTGTCCCCTGCCCGCTGCCGCCGCAGCTCCTGAAGGCCCCTCACCCCGTGGAGCCTGTGGACGCCTCCTGCCCCACCCCTCCCCTGCACCAACCACCCCGAGCTTCCCCCAAACCCCAACCGCCACGGTCCCACCACAGTCCCCAGCGGGCTGCCACTTCGCCCTCCCCTGGGCGGCAGGGGAAGCAGCCCTTCCGGAAGGTGGGGTCTGGAGGCGGGCGTCCCAGGAAGCTCCTGAGGGCCCGCCAGTCCCCCCACCCCAACCGTGGTGGGGTTTTGGTTTTGGGGGGAGGAGCGGATTTGTGCTTATTCTTGTCAGGGTCGGGTGCTGGCGCCCTTGGGGCTCCCCTCACCCCTTTGTGCCCCTCTCCCCTCCTGGCCCCCTCTCCCACCTCCGTGCTGTCCTGCACGGCTCCCTCTGAAGTCCCCGCTCACTCCAGCCCCACGGGACTCCTTCCCGTGCTCCTTCGGTTGGACTGCCTGTCCCTCCCCTCCCTCCGCTGGGCTTCCTGCTTGGCTGGGCCCTCGACCCCAGGCTGTGGCCCGCCCGGACCCTGCCCTCATCGGCCCTGTAGGTTCAGAAGGGCCGCGGAGGAGCCCTGAGCTCCCCTTTCTGTGAGTCGGGGGTTCCCTGGCTCCCGAAGAGGGGCTGGAGATCCAGGGGCTCACCCCCGCCTCAGCCGGGCAGCCTCAGCGGGGTTGGTATTTCCTGCCACCTCCCCCGCCTTCCCAGGCTGTCTGGCAGAGACCAGAAAGGAGTTGGTGGGGGTTCCCCAGCTTCCTGCTGGGGGTTCCGGGGTGGGGCAGCGGGGCAGGAGGGTCCTGGTGGGCATTCTGGAGGGAGCCCCTGCAGTTCAGGACTGTTGGCGGGGGGGGGGGGCGGGGAATGTCCCTTCCCTCTCTCAGGGGGACCTCAGGGTCCACCTGGTTGGCCACTCCTGAGTGGTGGCTGTAGTTTCTGCTTGCATACAGCTATGACGGGGAACTCACTACCTCGAGGGGCAGCCTGTGCCCTTGTCAGTTACCATGAGAACATTCTTTATTTTAACTTTACTGAATGTAACTTTTCACACCCACATACTCTGGCGGCCCAGGGGGTGACTGCTCTCCTGCTCTGGGCGCTGAGCATTCCGGGGCATTCCATCTCTGCTCCGTGGCTTCCCCATCTGGCCTCCAGGTATTTGCACTTTAGAGTCAGTTTTATGGCCTGAAACGCTTTTTGTGCCAAGGGAGAGATCTGTCCATCGACTCTTCCACGCAAGCCTTCCTGAACTGAATCTGGCAGCTCTTTGAAGTCCTTTTGCCTGTGTTGGGGCTGCCGGGATGTCCCCCTGCCTGGACGGGGGCCTGTCTCCTGTTGGAGGTCCCTGTGAGCTCCTGGGCCATGGCCTCCTTCCCTGGAGTCCTGAGTCTCACGGATTACTGCTGGTCCCCAGGGGCATGGAGGGTGTAAAGCGGTGTGAGGTGCTGGGTTCAGGCCTGGCGAGGCCCGGGTTCTTGGGGGGCGGTGGGGGGGAGATAGTTGGCCGTTGGGTTTTGCCCCTCCCTCCGAGGCCCCGTGCGCCCCCTTGGGTGGGGAGAGCTGGGTGTCAGCAGCTCCCAGGGTGGGGTCTGGGCCTGAGCCTGGTGTCCTGCAGCCCAGGATCAGATAAGCGTGTGGTGACCGCTGGTGACAAGTCCCTTGCGAGTCCAAAGTATGACTTTAAGAATAGCGCCTTATCACATCTACTGTTTATCAGTGGGTGGGGACAGATAGTGGCCCGGAAACGGCAGAGCCTGCGTGCACGTGGAGGGCAGGGCGGGGCCTCTCTGTGAGCAGGGGGTGTTGAGGCATTTTTCCCTTTTCCTCCCAACGTTCCCTTCCTGGCCAGACTCCAGAGGACTCCAGAAAATACCCCCTGCCCATTGTCACCCAGGCTCCGGGAAAGTGTCTGCTGTGGATGTTCTGTGTCGACAGGAAGGGGCCTGGGGGCAGCGGGGGTCGCTGAGGTGGGTCTTGGCCGGGGTGGCCCCTCCCAGGGCCTCACAGTCCCTGGTTTGGAGCAGTGGCTGTACACGTGACCCTGGGGCGCAGAGGATGGGGGCTGGGCTCAGGAACCAGGCCCCGACCTTTGCATTTGGGAGACGGGCCACACGCAGAGGCTGGAGGCTGGTGCCCCTTCCCCTGGCCCCCCCTTTTTACCGGAGGCCCCCCGTCCCCCTGTACCCGGCTCCTCCTGTCTTGCCCAGTTTCCCTCCATCTCGTTGTTGCTCTCCTCACGGTTCCCAGACTTGAGGGGGCTGCAGAAGCTTTGGGGTGCCGCCTGGTAGCTATCAGTCTAAGGAGTCACTTCCCTCCCGCCTTCCTTCCGGCCAGAGCTTTCTCTTGCCTCTGCCACCCCTTCCTGCCAGGGAGCAGCAAACAAACAAATAAGCCAGCAGCTCAGGCCCCATAGGCCCAGCGTGGACCTGGGGAGCCTCTTCTGCAGCTGTGTGAACGGGAAGCCCGGCTCCCCCCACCCCGCAGGTGTGGCCGGCCCGCAGCAGAGGCCCCGACAGGCTCTGGGCCCCATGGCGCTCCCGGCTGCACTCTGCCCCTTAAGGAGAGCAGCCCCCGAGAAGTCCCGCACCCCATCCTCTTCTCCAATTCAGAGCCCCCCTGTCCCCCCAAGATTTCCGGGCAGCGGGTGTAGGTGAGGGAGCTGTGAGAATCCCGGAGTGCTGTCTCCCTCTTGGCCCCAGACCCCCATCTCGTTCCCAGAGGCTGGGGAGAAGAGTGGGCTGCTCCCCTAGGGTGGCCAAGCCCTCAGGCTTCTGGACGCACTGCTGGGGTTGGGACCCCTGTCCGATCGAGAGCCCCAGCAGTTGCCCCCTGTGCTCTCTGGTGGAAAAGCGTCTGCAAAACGGGTGTGGTAATGTCCATCTTGCTTCCCTTGCCCTCCCCGCCTGAAGTCGGAGGCGTGCTTCTCGGGACTGAGTAAAGGGGAGGGGCCAGCGCTAGCCTGCATCCTACACAGTGGGCTTGGACAGGGACCAGCTGGCTCAGGGTTCCTCATGCAGGGGTGGTCAAGGGCCAGGTGAAATGGGCATTCCAGTTGTCCCAGGGGCCTGGTAGAAAGAACAGTGGCTGCTCGGCCTAGGGGAAGCTGCAGGTTTTGGGGCATGTGCCTGGGTAACTTTTGCACCTTCCCTGTGCCCGTTTCCTTGTCTGTCACCGGTGGGTGGACAGCGTCGCAAGCATTCAGTGAGGTCAAGGATGTGCAGCCAGACCTTGTGGGTGCAGGGAGCTTAACGACTAATAGGGCTGGCTTGCAGTACCCATCTCTGCCAATAGGTGCCGCCATCTGGTTCTGGAATTTTAAGCTCTTATTTCCAAGTTCAGTGAAATGGTTTATTCCCAGTTCTGTGAATGGCAACGGTTTCAGACGGATCAGATGAGGCTCTTTTGCTGGTGCAGTGGCAGGCAGGCCCCCACTCCCTGGCTGGGCATTCCAGGCCCCCTTCCCGTGCCCCTCGTCCCTCAGAGGGCAGGCAAGGGAGGAGGTGCCCAGCAGGCTGGGGGCTACAGGGTGGACATGGGTAAGTGCTCCCAGAGAAGCGGGTCCCCAGGGTTGGCAGAGCCTCCCATGTTCCTGCGGGGACCACCCCACCCCACGGGCTGGCCACCGCCCAGCACCTCCGTGGACAAGTTCACAAGGCCCTGGAGGAAGCTCAGCTCTGGCCGGAGTCGGGTCTACCCGGCCCTGACTGTTGGTAGCGGTGTCCTGCAGCCTGTCCCCGAGACTGTTTGCACCGGCGACCAAAGTGGGTGAGAGGACTCGGGGGCGATGCACGAACAAACACGGCTTCTTCCTGCTCCAAGCCTGGCGCTCAGGGAACGCTCAGGGCACGGCCACTCCAAGGTTCAGGCAAGCGAAGTCCTCCTGCAGCTATTGGGTGGTGCAAGCAGGGCATGTCCCCCGACTTGGGGGTACGCGGACGGGGGCCGCCCTATCACACCCGTGGCCGGCTCGACTTCTCAGAAGCACTGCAGGCCTGGCGGGAAGGGCCTGAGAGACCATTTTGCAGATGGGAAGGCTGAGGCCCACCGAGGGGGCGTGGCTTGCTCAGGACACCCTGCCAGAGGCGGGACTGGACTAGCTGTGGCCTGCAGCTCTGACTCATGCTGCCTTGTTTGGGCCTCTCTGAGTTCCCCATGGTCTGCTCAGGCCCCAGGGCGGTGGATTCACCCCGAGAGCCTCCTTACTGGGGGAGCTTCTTGTTGAGCCCTCAGGGTAGGGAGGGGAGGCCCAATTAGTGCCTGGTGGGGCTTTGAAATCCCTGGCATGAAAGGCTGGTGTGTGGGAGGTCCCGGCCTCTCACTGCCGCAGCCTCTGTGGGTTGCCCGTCTGCAGGCTTGGTGCACACCTGGGCCCCCTCCACCAGGCCTGCCGGGAAGCTCCCCTGCCCCAGGCCTCGCGCCACCAGGCCTGGGCACACAGGAAGCTGTATTCTTCGGGGCCCCATGAGGTAGAGAGGCCTGGGGGGCCTGTTGTCTTGGCCACCGCCGCTGGGGTACCTGAGCAGGCCCAGGCTGTGTGGTGGGCCCGCCCTGCCGTGGGCAGTGGTAAGAACACAGGGCCTCAATTCCCCATCTGTAAAATGGGATAACAGGACCGCCGTGTACCTCCTAACTCCGTGCGTTCATCTCCGCTGAGGACATGCACCACTCCTGCTACACAGTGGGTGTTCCGAAAATGTCAGCCTTCATTATTTTTATTATCCCCAGACTTTCACCTTGACCCTCTGAGTAGATGGGCAGAGGGGCTGGCAACTCCTGGCCACCAGGCATTCCAGGTGGACAGGCCTGGGGTGTTGAGGGTCCCAGGGGCAGCCATCTGGCCTCCCTGCCCAGATAGGCATCTGAGAGCAGCTGTCAGCCTGCTTTTCTTGCATCTGCCTGGGGCCCAGCCTGAACCTTAAAGTTGAGCCAGGTGGGGCTGGTGCCTTGGAGGGGAGCTCTGGGTATGCCTGGCCTGGCCTCGTGTTGCTGGGGAGCCGTAGGATTGCAGTGAGGCAAGGGGTTCCTCGCCCTTCCATGGCCTGGTGTGGTGGCTGTGGCCTGAGGGGTAGCGGGCCAGGCTACATCCCTCACGTGTGGATTCCTGACTGGCCTCCTGTGGCTTCTTGTCTTACAGACTTCTCCACGCAGGTGAACTCCTCTTCCCTCAACTCCCCCACGGGGCGCGGCTCCATGGCCGCCCCCTCGCTGCACCCCTCCCTGGGGCCCGGCATCGGCTCCTCGCTCGGCTCCCCGGGACAGCTGCACTCGCCCATCAGCACCCTGAGCTCCCCCATCAACGGCATGGGCCCGCCCTTCTCGGTCATCAGCTCCCCCATGGGCCCCCACTCCATGTCCGTGCCCACCACACCCACCCTGGGCTTCGGCACCGGCAGCCCCCAGGTAAGTGCGGGGGCGGGGCCTGGGCCAGAGGGGCGGGGCCTGGCTTTACCCGCCGCCACCGTAGTCCTGTGGACCCTGGGAGGCAGGTGCTGTCACTTCGACCTTTGCTGTCTGGAAACCGTGTCAGAGAGGCAGCCTTCGCCTGGGTTTGAGCTCAGGCCTGGCCGACTCCTGCGCCCGTGACCCTCGGGGGTCAGCGACCAAGCTTCCTCGCCGGCCCTCTGTCCCAGCGAGGCCCCCTCCAGTGCGGGGGGGACCTGCCCCTAGGACTCGGAGCTCTGTAGGGTGGGGGCTCCTAGGTTCTCAGGCTGAAGCCGCCTTCCTGGAGCCCCGTCGTCCCCTGGCCTGCCCTTCTTGTGCCCAGGCCCGGACCCTTCCCCACACGGGGTGTCTCGCTGCTCCCTGCCCCGACCCCCAGGCTCAGGCAGACGCTGCCTCCTTGGGGGTGCCAGGCCTGAGTCCCACCGTGGCTTCAGCTCATCTTCCGGGCTTGGTGGTCTCTGTGGTCGTGTTTGCCCGGATGCTCCTCTGAACAGCCTGGCTTTCGGGGTTGGCTTCCAGTTCAGGAAGCTGCTGGCACCTGGTAGGCCTGACCCAGTCAGTTCTTGCCATGGGGACCCCCGAGGCCTGGTCCGCCCTCCCCTGGGCGCTTCTCGTCTGAACCCCTGCAGAGCTGTCCTGAGTGCCCAGGACCCCTGCGAGGCATCCCCTCTCCTGGCTCTGGGGGTTTCCTGGTGGGTTTCTCACTGGATGCCTGGGACATCTGCTGAATCCCAGGGGTCCTCCCTCTTTCTGGGGCTCAAACTGTCCTTTTGGACATTGGTGGGGCCCCCTTTGCTCTGAGCGTCGTTCAAGCCTGGGTCCAGGGGCTTTCATCCCCGTAGAGGGAGGCCCCCCTTAGAGGAGGGCTCCGTGGGGGAAGCTCTGGGAGCTGTTTCCACGGGGTTGCAGGACAGCGGCCAGAGAGGGACTCGGGCGCAGGCTTCACGGCCCAGGGCTGCATAGCTAGTTGTGTCAGCGTGTCCCGTGGGCTCCGTGCTGCCCATGGAGCCACGCCGCCTGCAGGACAGCCCTCCCCCGCTCCATTGGCTGGGCCTGTCCAGAGCTGGTCTTGGTGGAGCATCTTGCTGGCTCTTCCAGGGCCACCCCATCAGCCCCTTTGTGCCTGGAGGACGGGTGCAGAGGAGCTCGGGCCTCAGGTGGCCCCTCATGTCACCTGGCCTTCCAGAAGCAGCCAGAGGGCCGGAGGCATTGGCACGGGGGTCTTGGCTGCCTTCCTGGGCCCAGCCGTGCTCTTGTGAGCATGTGGCCGCCACACCCTGACGACGCTGCTCGACGGGAGGGCACACGAGGGCTGGGCCTGCACTCTGTCCCCTGGGAACCAGGACATAGGCGGCACCTGCTGGCTCCCAGGGAGGGCCCCGTGAGGCTCCTTGCTGGCCCCCGGGCCCAGTGCCTGCCCTGCACGCCCCGCGGGCACACGTTCGGCAGGAGCCTGGGTGTGTAGTCTGGAGCAAGGGCTGTGCGGGGGCAGGGCCCGAGGGTGGCAGTGATGCCCCCCCAAGCCTTGGGGGAGCCTGGTGCCCCCTGGCACTGGTAGCCTGTCTGGGGGCAAGGGTGGGCGGTGCTGGCGAGTGGCGGTTTGGGGCCACGTCCACCCTGTTCTCTGTTGTCCTCTGCACACAGCCAGGTTCCTGGCACACGGTGGTTGTTTGTTGAATGCAGGTTGCTTGTGAGCGAGGGGCCGCAGGTCCCTTGAGGCTGATGAGGGGATGAGGGCAGGAGTGGAGCTTAGGAGGGGGTGGGGGTGGGGAACAAACCCCGTGTGTCTCAGACGTTCACGGCTGCCCTTCCGGTCAGCCGTCCGCCTGTTCCTCCGTGGGTCCATCAGGCCGCAGTTCGTTTAGCCGTGGTCTGAGCCCCGTGCGCGGCCTCTGGCCACCGTTCCTGCGGAGGCCGCAGTCCCCCCGACCCCTGCCTCCACCCCTGCCCCCGTAACTCCTTCCCTGGGCTCTGAGTTCAGCTTCTAGGTTCAGCAGTTTGTCTTGGAGACCTGGGGTTCCCCAGATTAATGGAAGTGTGGGTGGAGCTCGAGGGGGACATGCCCCCACCCCCTGCCTCAAAACCACAACCGCAGAGTCACAGGCCCGGAACCAGTGAGGCTTTCTGACTTCTGCTGCTGTCAGGGAGGGCCTCCTCCTTGACCGCGCCCCGCAGGGAAATGGAACCGGCGCGGGTGGGTGGGTCTGGGCAGGGTACTGTTGCCGAGTTGCCCCGCCTCTCTCCCCTGGCTCGGGGGCTCCATCAGCCCAGGGCCCAGGGAGCATTCCCCACCACATCCCGGAGCCCACCCGCAGGGCCTGGCGCGGGTAGGCAGGCGCCTCAGTCTCCTGGCCTCACCGGCCTGGCGAGCCTCCCTGGAGCAGGGCCTGCGTGGTCCCTGCCTGTCCTCGCTGTGGGCACCACGGCTGGGAGGCCTCTGTGATGGGGCGTCCAACAGGCCACGTGAGCTTCATAGCGTTTGCTGCCTGCCTTCATGGGCAGACGGAGGCCAGCGGGGCCAAGGGCCTGCCGCCCCGTCCTGACCGTGGGTGATGGGCCTTACCAGCATGGGCCGGGAAGGAAGGGCACGGTGGGCGTGGAAGAGCGAGGCGGCGAGGAGACCTGGGGGGCCCTGATGGAGCCGGGCGGTTATTTCAGTAAGTCCTGTAGGCTCCGCAGGAACTGAAATACCTGCCAAGGATATGAAAGGGGAAATGGGATGGGACCCCCATTCTGGGCACGCCAGGGAGTCTTTGGCCTCCAGAAGGGGCTGTTGGTGCCCTGGGTCTCCTAGGACACGGGACGGAGTGCAGGAGGGGAGCCGTCCCCCATAGGTGGGGGGGGGTGCTTTGAGCCCACGGTGGATGGGTGTGCGTGCCTGGCAGAACAGGGCACCCCGCGCTCTGTCCTGGGGGCTGTGAACCAGTCCAAGGCCCACCAGCTTGGGGCTAGGGAGGGAGAAGGGCGACCCCCGTCCCCCTCAGCCCTGCTGTGGCGGCCGTGCCAGGACCCACCAGTTGAGGCAGAGAAGGGAAGTGGAGGCCCCAGGCCCAGGGTGAGGATGGGGCTACAACCAGCCTACATCTTCACACACGTGCAGGGTCTCCTAGGGCTCGCCAGAGCCTCTGGGCTGACTGCTGTGCCCACGGGAAGGAAGCCTGAGCCCGGGAGGGCAGGGATGCCCTCAGCGTGTGGCCTGGGAGCCAGCTTGGCCACGACACTGACCGTGACCGACGGCTCCATCCTTCCCGCCTGCAGCTGCTTTCCTGGTGCTGCGGCCTCTGCCTGTTTCCTTAGGGCAGGTGCCAGGCCCGAGGGCCTGCCCGTGGGGGCCTGGGAGAGAGGACAGGTGGCCCCTACCCACCCGACATGGTTTGGGCAACCGCAGAAAGAGGAAACGCCCGGGTTCCTCTCCTCGGTGCCGCCTAGCGGATCCAGAGCCGCGTAGAGTCACTGCCGGGCCCCCACGGCCCGAGAGAGGCCTCGTGCCAGCCTCCAGCCTGCGCCCGCTGCTCCCACGCGCCCAGTGGCCCCTCAAGACCTGCCCCCGGCCCCTGCTGCTGACCCTCCACTCCCGGCCGCACGGATTTCCTGCCCTTTTCCCAACAGTCCTTGTTTCCCCACCTCCAGACGTCTGCTCCGGGGGCGGCGGGGGGGGGCCCTCTGCCTGGGACGCCGCCTTCCATTGTCCGCGGCCCAGCTGGCCTAGCGGCGGCCCCCGGGAGCCCGAGTGCTAATGCAGAGGCTGCTGCGCCCCAGGCTGGCTTCATGAGCTCTGCTGTTGGCGCTGCCCGTGAATCGCTCCATTATCCCAATGGCAGCCCTGGGATGGAGGCACTCACGTTTTCTCCAGTTTTTACGTGAGGAGCGTCAGGCCCAGAGCGATTAGATAATTTCCCTACAGTCACACGAGGAAGAGAGGAGGCAGAATCCCGCGATAAGCTGTGGCCTTTCCCCCTACTGCCGTGGGCGAGCTCTGCAGGCTGGGCAGGGCGTGTTCCTCGGGGCCTCGGGCGCCTGGCTGGATGCTCAGTGGATGGTCTGGTGGATGGGATCACCGAGCGGCTCTGGGCCGGCCCGTCCCCTGGGGCCCCGGTTGTCCCTCCTGCAGTGTGCAGGGAGTCCCTCAGTGCTTGTGGCTCCCGGGGGCCTGAGCTCACACCTGCTTGGCCACTTAGCACCCACGGGCTCTCTGCTGGTCCCCTGACCTCCCTGCACCTCCGTGTCCACTCTGGAAAGGGGAGGGCAGCTCTCCCTGCTCACTAGGGGCTTTCCACTTGACAGATGCCGTGCACAGTGGCCCTTAGCAAACAGTCGGCGCCCCTGCTTAGTTGAGGCTCATCTGGGAGATGCTCCTGCAGGTCCTGCGGGGGTGGTCGGAGGTGTGGGGTACGCGTTCTTGGGTGCAGTGGGGTCCTCTGGACGCCCTCTCGCCCCACCTCCTGCATCTTGACAGCCCCAGGTGGCCAGGGCTGGCCTCCCGGCCTCCTTGCAGCCCCCCGCGAGTCCCGTGGGGTTAAGTGACCTGACAGAACCACAGCCCACCTGAGCGGAAGAATCCAGACCTGTCCAGGGCTGGAAGAACCCCTGCGGGCGCTGGGGCTGGTGTGAAACAGCCTTTGGGATGGCTTGTGCTCTGAGCACCCGGCTCTTCCCGTCCCGTGAGAAAGGGGGATGGGAGCAGGGGGTTGGGGGCCACGGGGAAGGAAGAGGGTGAGGTTCCCTTGTGCAGGAGGGGCCCAGCCTGAGGCTACCAGGGGGCAGCGTGGCAGCTGCTGTCCATCCAGAAACATCGTAGGACCTGACTTCCGCCTTTGTCAGGGGTTTGCAGAAGTCGGGGTGCTGGGGGGGCCGCCCAGCTGGCGTCCTGGCGCCTGTGGGGACCGGCTGGCGCGCAGGATGCGGCGGGAAGCACCTCGGGGCCCTTGGCGCTGATGGGAGAGCTGGGGTGGGCGCAGCGGCACCAAAACTGCTGTGTCATTGCAGCCGCGGCAGCTGTTGCCAGGGTTACTGGTGAGTTTCCCACCCTTCTTCCTGGAGCAGTGTCAGGATGGCGGGAGGGATGGAGGGGTGTGTGTGTGTGTGTGTGTGTGTGTGTGTGTGTGTGTGTGTGTGTGTAAGGGATGTTGTCTCCTCCCTCTCTCCTTGGGTCACACGATCCAAGACCCCTACGCTGCCTGCCGAGGCCGGGGCAGTGTGGCCTGCTGGTGGACCCTGGATCTCCTCCCTCCTTGCTGGGACCAGGCTTCAGTGCCCATCTATGGGTTGGGAGTCTCCAAAGCGCCTGCCTCACCGGAGGGTCCCAGCGCTCTCGCTGTCCTGTCGGGGGAGCGCCCAGGAATGGCAGGCAGTTCTTAATTTAGGTGGGCGAGGGGCAGAGGGTGTGAGCAGGGGCCTTGCGGGTCCTCCTTCGAGCCTGGGGTCCTGCGGGAGGGTCGGGCCCTGAGGGCAGGACGGCCTCCTCCGGCCTGGCTGAGTAAGTGGTGCCAGGCATCCCGCCTGCGCTCAGCGGGGCTGGGCCCTGCCGCTCCGCGTGGCTTGGGGTGGGCAAGGCCCCTCTCTGAGCCTCAGTTTCTCTCTCAGTAAAGGGGGTGTGTGGCAGCATCTTCCTGGCCCAGCAGCAGGTGCCTAGCAGCAGCCTGCCAGGGCTGACCCCGGCTTCCCCCCCCTCAGCTCAACTCGCCCATGAACCCTGTCAGCAGCAGCGAGGACATCAAGCCCCCGCTGGGCCTCAACGGTGTCCTCAAAGTCCCGGCCCACCCCTCAGGGAACATGGCGTCCTTCACCAAGCACATCTGTGCTATCTGCGGGGACCGCTCCTCAGGTAAGCCGGCGAGGGCACAGTGGGGACGGCAGGGCCCCCGGCCAACAAGGGGCTGCTCGGAGCTCTGGGCCGCTCACCTGGGACCTTCTAGTGTCTCCACGTCCGGGAGATGGTAAGCAGCAGGGTGGCCCTGAGGCTTCCAGAGACGAGGCAGCTGTGGTGGTGACGATGGCATGGGGGCAGCAGGGCCGTGCCCCTCTCTGGGCTGTGCCCTGGGTGAAGGGCCCTTCACATCCCACTCCCGGGCCCGGCAGCCCTGGGGGCCGGACGGCCGACCTCCTCGGGCCACCAGCTCAGACGCGGAGACGGCGAGGACCCCGGGGTCCAGGTCTTGGGCGGGGCCGGGATGCAGCCCTGCTGGGCCCCCAGGCTGGCTCCCTTACCCCAGTGGGACGAGCCCCTTCTGCCAGTTGGCCGCAGGCTGCTCACGGCCGCCCCACCTGCAGGCAAGCACTATGGGGTGTACAGCTGCGAGGGCTGCAAGGGCTTCTTCAAGCGGACGGTGCGCAAGGACCTGACCTACACCTGCCGGGACAACAAAGACTGCCTGATTGACAAGCGGCAGCGGAACCGGTGCCAGTACTGCCGCTACCAGAAGTGCCTGGCCATGGGCATGAAACGCGAAGGTAGGTGGTGCTGGCCCTCTCCCTTCTCGGAGCACAGGGTGTGACTCTGGACTTGGCAGTTTCGCGGAGCTCCTTTGCATACCTCTGATGACGGGGTGCTCACTCCCTCCAGAGGCGGCGGCTGCTGCTCTGTTGGCAGCACATCTCCGGGGGCTGTGAGCTCACTTACCGGCTCTTTCCTGAGTACCTGCTGTGTGCTAGGCTCTGGGATTACGGAAGAGACACTCTCGGTCCTGCCTGCTGGCGGCTCCCAGCCCCGTTGGGGACAGACATTGATCAGAGCCTCTTCAAGGTCATAGTGGGCCCGGCCGAGTGCCTGTGCTCTGGGAGAGGCAGAGGCAGAAGCACAGCGAGAGCCAGGGCTGGGGGTGGGAGATGCGGGCGCGCTGAATGAACGAGCCCGGGAAGGCGTGCGTGCGGGTCCTGGAGCCTTGTTCCCGCTGCTCAGTAGGGGCCGGTCGAGGAGACCCGGGTCAGGGGTGGGGCAGGGAACTCTAGAGACCATCGGGACGTTCCCAAGCCTGCTGGACGCGAGCTGGTCCTGGGCTGTGCTTCCTCCTACAGATCTGGCCGGGGTGCCTTGCGACCCCACGTCCTCCCAGCAGAGGGACTCGGGCTGCGGGTCTCTCGGCCTTGGGTTGTGACGTTTATTAGGGGCGGGTGGGGGCGTGTAGCACGGAAGGCCGGTCCCCTGAGGTCGCTCAGATTGTCAAGCTGTCCAGCCAGACCTGGGCCCGAGCCCAGGGTGGCTCCTTGCAGCCCCTTGCCGTCCGTGGGCCTCGGTTTCCCCAGCGCAGGTTCGGTGGCTCCTGTGTCCTGGGTGGCTTCTCTCAGCTTTGGTCTGCATCCCTGCTTGAGTGTCTCGTGCCTGGGGCCTCGTGGGTTTAGGAGGCGCTGTCTGGGATCCCTCCTCCGCTGCGGCCGTTCCCATGGTCCACGCGTGGCTTGTGTTTTTCCACCTCCTTCCCACTGGCTCCTGTCGGGGTCTTGGGCTGGCGTCTCACCACCGAGGACTGTTCTCTCGTGGGGACTGCAGTTTTCGTCTCCTTTCACTTGTTTATCTCTTCAGCCCTACTTGTTCTTGCTGAGAAACCGAAACCTCAGCTGGGCTGTGTGGTCCTGCGGGATTTGCTCCTTGAGGCCGCGAGGCTGCCTGTGCAGTGCAGTGATGTGATGGGGGCGCGGTGGTAGCCGCTGGTGGGGGGCGGGGTGCCTCCTGGGCTTCAGCGTGAGCGAGGGGCCGGCCTGGGCTCCGGGCCTTCCTGATCGGGGCACGTGTTCCATAGAGACCTCGGCCCACCCTTCTTTGGAGAAGCTGAGGCCCAGAGGGTCCAGGGCTTGTCCAAGGTCACGTGTCAGGCTGGAGCCTGGGCTTCTGGCTTCCAGTGCAGATCTATTCCTTTAGACCAGCAAGAGGGCAGAGGAAACATGTGCCTGGCTGGGGGAGGCCTGTGCTCAGCCCCGGTTCCTCTGGCCGCCCTTTGTAGTCAGGGTAGACTTCCTGGAGGTGGTGAGTGCAGCGTGGTTCCTGAAGGACGGAAACTTGGGCAGGGGGCAAGCGTGTGGTGGGCAGCAGCTCAGTCTGCATCCAGATGTGGAGCCTGGCCAGAGGGCCAGGTGCCAGTGCGGTGAGGGGAGGTGGGGCCCTGACATGCAGCTTGCGGCTCGGGGCTCCCTTGTGGGCACCACAGTATAGAGTGAGGTCACTCGCTTGCTGAGTTTGCCACCCCTGGTGCCTGGTACCACGCCGGGCACACAGCAGCGAGCCATGGGCATCCATCCATTCAAAGTGACCGTCAGACAGCCAGGCAGGGCCCCCGGGGTGTGATCAGTGCTGCCTTGGGGGAAGCCCAGGGGACTGTGGGAGCCCAGAGTAGGCCCCTGGCCCAGCCGTGGACATCAGGCAAGGCTTGGGTGGGCAGATGTCCAGCTGACACCGGAAGAGTGGAAGGGTGTTTGGCAGACCCCGTGCCCAGCTGCCGGGGTCAGCGCACGCCGAGGCCGAGAAACGCAGTGGATGTGGCGCACTGTGGGGCCCCGGGGAGTGACCGTCCACGGGTCCCCAGGGCTTTCCTGTAAACGCTGACCCCCTCGTAAGGCCCCCTCAGCCTGTCCACCTGTGAGCCTTGGGCAGACCCCAGCTGCCTGTTCCCCCAAGACCTGGGGGAGAGTGGATGACACCCCTTTCCTGTCCCAGTGGAGCTGCAGGCTCGGGGCTGGGGACGCACCGGGTCTGGCCCCTCCCCTGTGCTCACCGGGGGCTGTTGGGAGCGCCTGCCGTGTGCGGAGCCTCTTTGGGGGCCCTGTCCTTGTCGCACACACTCTCAGCCGTGGTGCTGTGACGCTGTTCCCACACCTCCCGGGTAGAGAAACGGGGTGCAGGGGGGAGGGGCGCTCGCGGAGGTCTCGGGGCCGCACTGGCGGGGCCGGGCTGCTCCCGTCTGCCTGGGCCGGAGCCGCGCCGCCCGTCTCTCCGTCTGGTGCATAAATCTGGAGCGCTGGGTGCGATCCCGAGGCAGACCTGATTTATGGGCCATTAGATAAATACCTGATCCCATCAGGACCCCACCCCCACCCCCACCCCCTTGCTTCCTGCTGGATTTATAAGTCACAAGCAGGCGGTCAGGACCCTCCTACACCGCCCTCTCCTGCTCCCAACACAACGTAAACCTCTCCTCACCGCCTCCGTGCGGCCCGCGAGCCCTGGGGCCACGGGAGGAGGCTCTGTCCTGGCGTGGGTGGCAGCGCCTGTCGCCTGCAGGGCCCGGCCCACTGCCTCGCTCTCGGGAGGAGTGACCGGTGGCTCCGGCGCAGCCTCGGTGCCGGCCCTGCAGGGGGCTCGGTCCTGAGGCAGCCTCCTTCCTCTCTGCTGTCCACGGGCGACCCCTGCCAGGAGGGCTCCCTGGCGGTGGCAGGGCTGGTGGCAGCATGAGTTGGGGCAGAGTGGGGCCCAGGGGGACGGGGGCCTGGAGTGCCACCTCAGGCTTGGCCAGGAGCACGCAGGATGTGGCTTGTCCGCCCCCAGGGCCGGCCTGAGCCCTCCTAGGTGCCAGCCCCACATGGGCGGCCATGCCGACCGGCCTCGGTGCCGCACGACCCCTGGGAGAGGCTTGTGATCACACCCCTGGGGCAGGTGGGGCACAAGCTTGGGGCTGACCCCTGGACCGGCCGACCGCAGGGAGGGCCGATGGGCACCCTGCCCCCGCGCTGGTAAGGAGGGACGCGGCAGGCCCATGGCGTCTTGTGTCGGGCAACGGCAGGGGCGTGCGCACACCTGCAGCCCCTGGGGGCTCGTTCCGCAGCATTCCGGGGTCGGTGGGGCCCAGGTGGGTGGTGCCCCGCGGGCCAGCCCTCCCCAGGCTGAGCCCGGGCCTGTCCGCTGAGCTTGCAGCTGCAGGGCTCGGGGGCCTGCCTGTGCTCCCGTCTGAAGCGGGGAGACCTGGCAGCAGCAGGCTGGGGGGTCACCCGCTGCCCCGCCTCTGCCTCCTTCTTCCTCCCTGAGGAAGGCCTCTCCCCGTTTCCTTCCTGCGCCCCGTCCCCTGCCTCCGAGGGACTGGGGTGCGGAAACGGCAGCGCCTGATGCGTGTGCGCCGGCGGGCATGGCCCCGCAGCAGCTGCGGAGAGGCCCCCGCCGGTTTCCCCGCCTCCCTGTCCATGTGGGGCGCGTGGCCTTGCCTCTCCGAGCCTCAGTGTCCTCGCGGTGCACGGGGGTGTCGGCAGGCTCCCCGAAGGGCCTGTTGGGGGGAACGTGGCGGGTGCCAGCCCCGCGCCTGGCGGGTGATGGGGTCGGAGAGTGGGGGCCGCAGCGTGTGTGCAAGCGTGTGGACCCGTGTGCATGCCCGTGTATGTTGCACGTGATCATTCTTGTGTGCAGGCGTCTTGTCCTGGGTTGAGCCCCCTGAGGGAAGGAGGGATGTGTCCTCCGAACTCGCCCTGTGACCTCTGGCAGGGACATGCCCCGCCGGCCTCGAGAAGAGGCAGCCAGGCCAGAGCCCTTGGAGAAGTCCAGCCCTGCCTGCCCCGGGGGCCATACAGGGGATGGAGGAAGGGCCCAGCCGCCGGCGGTGCCAAAGCAAAGGAGGCGGCAGGCCTGTGGTCCCCCCCACCCCCACCCCACCCAGACACCCCTCCCACCTCGCAGCTTCCTGCCCGGCCCCAGGAGCCGGAGGGCGGCAGTGGGCACTGTGCAGGTTGGGGGGCGGGGGTCCCACCCCGCCTGTGGGCTGCTGCTCCCCAGGACGTCCGGCACCAGCTGTCTCCTGACGCCGGGGACCCCGCTTACGTTGGGCGTTGAGTGCCCCTCCCAGGCGCGTGCTTGGCTGCTGGGGGAGGGTCGGCCCCGGGGGCTTTCCTGGGGATCCCCGGCGTGGGGGCCCGGCCTCCTCTGCCCTCCCGGCAGCGTCCCCTCCCCGTGCCGGCCCCTCTGCCCGTGGCTCGGGGCTGGGAGGATAACAAGGCCCTGTCTTGGCCGACGCCTCCCACCCGAGGCTTCCCGGCGCCAGCGGACGTAAGTCAAACACAGCTACGTCTAAGAGGTGGTCGAGCTGGCAGAGCATGAATCCCCAGCCCCTCCCCGCCGCCCCCCCCCCGCCCCCCACCCCTGTGTTTAAATAAAACAATAATACTTGTAACGATGCTGCTCAGAGCGGCCCGGCCCTTCGTGGCTCCAGAGTGCTTCACAGAGCGCTCGCTAATTAACTCCGGATGCCCCCACGCAGGAGGCAAGTGCTGAGGGACCCCCACCTGCCACCCTGTCCCGGCTGGAAGGGGAGGAGAGCCCCTTAACGGGGCCGCGTCAGGGGGGCCGTGCGCGGGGACGAAGCCGTGAGCGTCCCGAGGGTGCCTTCTGCGGATGCAGCCTGGAGGCCGGTGCCATCCTTGTCACTCTGTGGCTGGGGAGGCTGGGGCACTGAGGGGCTAGGGACTCGCCCGGGGCCACCCAGCAGTGGGGGCAGAGCAGCGTCTGATTCCAGAGCCTGTAGCTTTAAGCCGGCTGTGCTCCTGAGAGCTCAGCCGCACCCCTTTGGTGCTCTGGGCCTGTTCCCCACCTGCTCAAACGTGCCTCTCAGCTGTGTCCCCTAAACCCTGAGGATTTAGGGTTCTGTCCAGAGGACAGACCCTGGGGACCCCCACCCTCAGGGTCTCTCAGGGGCACCGGCCTGCCAGGGTTCTGGGTCCCCATCACTCCGGATGCTGGACCAGATCAGCCTGTGTGGCTGCCGCCCACCGGGTCCGCTCTTCTGGTCTGTGACCCTGTCCCCTGTAGCAGACGGCGACACGAGGAGGTGCCCTGCTCCAGCCCAGCATCCGCTGTGTCGGAAGAGGCCAGAGCCACAGGCCGGCCAGCTTGAGCTCCCCGCCCAGCCCCAGCGGCTGTCGGACTTTCCAGGAGCACGAGGCTTGCAAAAGCTCTGGCCCGAGGCCTCCCGCCTGGCTCCGGGGCCCAGCTGGTGGATCTGAACCGTGGGCCAGCCCTGTGTCCCGAGTCTCGCCACACGGATGGAAAATCTCTCACTCGCGTCAGCGTTGGCGTCTTGGAGAGTGCAGCCCCTGGCAGGGGCCATCCGTAAATAGCCATCTGTGGATGCGGGAAGGATGCAGCGCCGGCCCTTAGGGAGCCCCGCGGCCCGGAGAGGGTCTGAACGGTCGTTGGCGGGGCCGGCGTGTTGGAGAGGGGTCCACCTGGACTGTTGCAGAGCTGTGGGCGGTGTTCCAAGAATCGCACGGGCCCGGGCGACCCCCAGGGAGCAAGAGAGGGGAGCCCTCGCACCCCCAGGCTTGGAGGACGGAGCGGGGGTGGGCCGGCAGAGCCCCTAGAGCTGTGGCCTGGGGAGGAAGTGGCCGCTGAGGACCGTGGCCGGGCAGGGCGGGCACCAGAGCCACGGACCCCCTCCTCCCTCCTGCCGATCCCCTGCATTTGCAAGACCCGCCCGAGGCCAAGGGTGAGAGGGCCCGGGGTGAGGCAGCCCCGAGCTCGGGCCCCGGAGCTGGGCAGGGCAGGTGGGTCTGGACGTGCGCGGGGGCGGGGGGTCAGTCCCGTGACAGCGGCGTCTGCGGGAACAGGGCACTGTGTTTTGCCCGGTCCAGACTTCCTGCAGGGGAGGGTAAGCCTCGACTGAGGCCCAGAGGGGTGATGGCACGTGGGAAGTCCCCCGAGGGGCCGCACCCTCCCAGCTTCCGGAAGGCTCCATGCTGGGGGCTGCAGGGCCTTCCCCTCGGTGGGGCTGGGCACGTGTGCCAGAGGTTTCACTGCAGCCCTCGGGAAGTCGCCTCGCACAAGCTCCTGCTCTGCCTTGGGGTCTCCAGGGGCCCCAGGAAGCCTTGTGTGGGGTGGGGGCTGAGGAGCTGGTCCTGAGGAGGCCGTGGGCGCCCTGGGAGTGTCGGGGGACGTCTGGACATCTGCTCTGGCTCAGCAGAGCAGGACCAAGGGAGGGCGGCCGGCGGCGGTGGTGGGCCCCGTCCTGGTGCTGCGGCCCTCGCTTAGTGGCACCTGGCGCGTCCCTGGGGAGGCACAGGCCCAATACGCCCAGGGGCTCCCCCGTGCTGGTGCTGTGTGGGCAGCCTCTCCCACCCCGCCCAGGCCTCCTTTCCCTGGGTCCAGGGCCCTCGGTGTCCCCAGCAGAGGAAGGTGGGGGGATGTGAGGGTCAGCAGAGGGCGTTGCAGAAGCCCCGGGGAGCCTTCTTGTGTCTTCGCGGGGCTCTGGGCGGGGTCCACAGCCGGGCTGTGGCTCAGCGTCGCCTTGGGCCTGCTGGGTGACCTCAGGGAGGTCTCGGCCCCTCTTGGGAAAGGGCGGCTTGAGCTGCGTGGGCTGTGAAGTCGAGGGTCTGTGAACGCCCAGCTGTGGGGAGCCCCGCCCCCTCGGCCTTGCCTCCCACGTGGGTCTCCGCGGGGACGTGTTGGAACGAGCCGTTCCCTCTCCGGCCCCTCCCATCAGCTTCTCTCCCTGGGCTCCCAGAAACTAGGCTGCCCCGACTGCAGCGCCTGCTCGGTTTCTACCCTCGTGCTGCACCCCCGCACCCGCCCGGCCGGCCCGGCCTGTCCCGTCTCAAGCCTGGGTTTGACCCAGCTTGTGCTCTCCCCCAGCCCCTCTCCTCCCCGCAGCAGAAAGGGACCATCAGAGATCTGCATCTCACCCCATCCTTTTCCTGGGGCACATTGGACCCCGTTCTCGGCCACGCTCCCCACCGTTGCACCCCTTGTTCTGCTCCCTAGCTGACCCGAGAGGCCCTTTCATCCGCGGCATTTCTGCTCTGTTTCTAGGCCTTGACACGTGCGACCTCTCCTGCCTCAATTGCTCTCCCTGTTTTTCCCGTTCCTTCAATTTCATTGTCACTTTTTCCGGGAAGCCTTCCTGGCTTCGCCTCGGTCCGTAGCCTATCAAGGCCCTTCTCACTCCACGTTGGGATCCCTGTTGAACTGTCAGTTTCCTGAGAGCTGGGTCCCATCTGCCCTGGCCCTGGACGGGTCCTGGGGTGACCAGTAGGTGAATGAATCAATGAGAGGCAGCGTGTTCTGTTCTCAGAGCGCACAGCCTCCAGGAGGCCAGGCTTGGGGCAGAGAAGGGGGCCGCAGTCTGGCCGGCTCTGAGCGGCATCCTTCTCCCCGGCCCCGGCCAGCTTGTGGGCGCGCTGCTCGGGCCCTGGCGGCGGAGGGGCTGCCGCGGGAGCTGCGGGCTGACTGGCAGCCTCCCCGTGCCTCAGCTGTGCAGGAGGAGCGGCAGCGGGGCAAGGACCGGGCTGAGAACGAGGTGGAGTCCACAAGCAGCGCCAACGAGGACATGCCCGTGGAGAAGGTCCTGGAAGCCGAGCTGGCCGTCGAACCCAAGACCGAGACGTACGTGGAGGCAAACGTGGGGCTGCACCCCAGCTCGGTGAGTGCACGCCCGCCCGCCCTGCTCTGGGAACCGTGGCCCCGGGCGCGCTCCTGGGAGGGAGACCCCCTCTGTAATGTCCCCAGTCGGGCGGGTGAGGTTTTGGTTGTTTGGCTCAAAGCCCAGGACTTTATGGTAACCTTCAGGCTTTGTGTTGTCTCTGGCCCATCGTCCAGCCGGGTTTCAGGGGTTCTGTGTCTGCCCCAGGTTTGCAGGCAGCGTTAGGTCCAGACTACACCTATGTCTCCCGTGTGCGGTCAGGGTGAGACCACAGCCCTGTGGCCTGCCTTGAGGTCTCCCTGGCTCACAGTGGCCCAGACGGCACCGGACGCACCTGCCCAGCTCCCTACCCCAACCCCAGGGCCTTTGCATGTGCCGCTCCCTCTGTTCCTCCTCGGGCTTCGGCCTCAGAGAGGTGTCACTTCCTCGCGGAGCCCCTTTCCCTCTTACCCGCCTGGTGCCCCTGTTCTGTGGGCTCAGAGCCCCTGACGTTACTCTTCCGGGCCCCTAGCACGTGGGGGCCACACCGCAGCGTGTGCGGTGGGTTAATTCTCCATCCTTGCCGTCAGGCTGTTGCACAGGACCCTGCCCTGCCCGTAGGTGCTCTCACGTGGCCCCCACCCCCATCTCCGAGTGTGAGGGTCCCGTCTCATCTGGGGGGGGTGCCGCAGGCCGCCCTGCGGCCCCGCACTCTGTGATGCCCCAGGACCACGGCCCCTCTGGGACGCCCACTTCGGCTGCGTGCCAGGGAAGGCGGGCCCTCGCCTGGGCGTGCCGCCTCTCGGCCTCTCGTAGAATGCCTCCCGTGGGCTGTGACGCTCAGCAGTCCGTCTGGTCTGTGGTCCGGCCCGACCCCACGCCCCTTCTCTGGTCCCAGTGCGGGGTGGGGAGGGCTTCACGACTGAGTCGAAACCCCGAAAGAGAAGTCCTGGCCTGCCAGCTTTTAATTTTGTCAAGTAAGGACGTTATTGGGAAGAAAACAAATCTGCCATCTTGTCTCTCCACGAATTCAGAGCAGGCGGAGGGGGGTCTAGGGGACAGGCAGGCGGGCCGGCCGGGCAGAGGGTCTGCCCTCGTGCTTCAGCTTGCGCTGGGCTGGCCTGGGTCCCCCTCTGGGGACGGCTCGTTAGGCCCCTTCTCTCGACACCGGCGACAGCTCTCTGCCCTGGGGCGGCCTCGGGCGTCTGCCTGGGGATCCGGCTATCACCTCCTAGGACAGGGAAGGTCCCGGCCCCTCAGGCATGGGCTGGAACTCCAGAAACTGCCGTTGAATGAGGCCTGTTTCGTCTCTGAGTGGGAATCCAGGCTCGGAGAAGTTAAGTACTTGCTGGAGACCACGCTGCGGGACGGAGCAGGGCAGAGCTGGAGCCCCGTCCCCCAGGGGGGCCCCCCAGGCCTAGTCCTGCACCTACTGTGCAGGCAGACGTCGCCCCCAGCTCTAGGCGTGACTGTGCTCACCTACAAGGCCCCGGCCTGCCCGGGAGTGGCTCAGGGTGACAGCCTGTGCCCCGGGCCTGCTTTGGGCCCCTTGAGGGCTCGGAGGGGGCCGTTGGCCGGTGCCCAGGAGAAGGCCCGACCCCTGGGGCTCTCCTCGGGTCTTCCCCACTCCCCCCACCGCTTCCGCCTGCATGGCTCCCCCATGCCCCCCACCATCAGGCTTGTGCTGTCACCTCGAGGGGCGGCCCTGTGGCGTGGAAGGGCAAGGAGCATGGTCCCCGGGGAGTGGATCCTGGCCGCAGTGGCTCCGGAGAGAACCTGACCCTGGCCTCTGGCACGCTAGCTGCTGGGTGTTTCGCTCGTGTGAGCCGGGACCCCGTGCGGGCCAGGCAGTGCCCGTGGCTGCCACTGTCCATCAGACGGGATGGGGTGGGGGATGCCCGCAGGGTGTCCTGGGCACGTGGTGTCCGGGGCCCAGCGAGTGTGTGGACTTTTCTGGTTGACGCTCCTGGGAGGTTTGTTGCAGAGCAGGTGGAGGTGGGGGCTGGCCCCCCGCGGGTGACAGCGGGGGCGCCCAGCGGCTGGTGCCTGTCTGCCCCTTCCCCCTGAGGTCCGCGGACCAACTGGCCACGCTCCCCGGCTGCCGCCTCTCCCGGGGTCCCAGGTCCCCTTTCCGCACGCCTGGCTCTGTCCACCCCGGTGGCCTCGGTGCCAGTTTGTCACCGGGCCTCCCACGAGAGCTCTCAGCGGGCCCTTCACGGGGCCGGGTTGTTTAGGCTGCGTCACTGGAGGGCGGATGGTTTCTGTCAGGGGAAGCTCTTCCGAGGGGGCTTCCCCGTGTGGCTGCCTGGCCATCATGGTTTCTGGAATGAGGGGTTTCCACATCCCGTGCACAGGCCTCGGTCCCCCCCGCCCTCCCCGGGCCCGGAGGGTTCTCCACCTCAGCCCCACAGGCTGCAGCCGGGAGCAGCAGGGTGCCGCTGAGGCCGCCCAGGTTTCCTGGTCTCTGAGGATGACCGGGGCGTCCCCTTCTGGCTAGAACTTTCTGGAGGGGCCTCTGATGCACCCTCTCTGTGCGCCACCCCCGAATCTGGCCTGTGACACGGGGTCACCCGGCCCCAGCCCCCGGGGCTGCGGTGGGGACTGAGCGGGTTGTAGCACGGTGTCCTTCCTGGGGCTGCTAGGACAAGTGACCACAAAGCAGGTGCCTAAGACAGCACAGAGTTTAGTATCTTATGCTTCTTGAGGTCAGAAGTCGGAGCTCAGTGTCCCTGGGCCAAGTCAAGGCATCAGCAGGGCTGGCCCTTCTCGGGGAGGAGCTGCGGCCCGGCCTGTCCCCGCTCTGGGGTTGCCCGCGTCCCTCAGCTCCCGGCCCTTCCTCCGGCCTCGGGGCTGGAAGCGTCTTCCCTCCTCCGCCTCGGCCTCCGTCCTCACGCCTTCTCTCCGCTCTGACCGCCTCCCCCCTCAAGTAGGGACCCTCTTGATGGCACTGGGCCCACCCACTTCTTCCAGGGTAACCTCCCGTCTCAAAACCCTTAACTCGGCCTCATCTGCAGAGTTTCCTTGGTCGGGTAAGGTGGCACATGAGCAGGTTCTGGGGTATAGGACGTGGGTGTCACTGGGGGCGTTATTCAGCCGCCACCGCCTGGTAAGGTGTGTGGCGGGGCCTGGTCTGGGGCCGCGTTCTCTGCTCGGTGCTCACCGCGGTGCCCCTTCCCCCAGCCCAATGACCCTGTCACCAACATCTGCCAAGCGGCCGACAAACAGCTCTTCACCCTGGTGGAGTGGGCCAAGCGGATCCCGCACTTCTCCGAGCTGCCCCTGGACGACCAGGTCATCCTGCTGCGGGCAGGTGAGTGGCCGGGCCTGGCGGGGGCTGGGCAGGCGTGGACAGGAGAGGGGCGGGGGCTTTGGAGCCCCGCGGGTGGGACGCGGCCTTCCTGCTGCTGTGTGGGGCCGCAGGGGAAGGGGCACGGGCCGGGGCTTCTGCCCACCCCAGCCTGGGTTTTCCTCCCCTCCCTCATAAGGAGGGGTTCAGTTTGGGGTCTCTCCTCGTGGCCTTCAGAGCGGTGAAGGGCCGTCTGGGGGACCTGTGGAGAGGGAGGGGTGAGCATGTCCAGCAAGGGCTGCCCTTGGGGGGTCTGTGTGTTCTGCCTTCTCCCCCCACTGAGGCCGCAGCCCCTTTCCCAGGCTGGGCTTGCGATGCACGAAGCTGGTGCAAAAACAGCTCGCTCAGTGCTCAGCACACACCCCACGGCCGAACAGGTGGTGAGGGAGGTCCTGGGACCTGGGGGCGGGCGGGGGGGGGGGATGGGAGCGGCAGCTTTGGAGTCCCGACGAGGCAGCCGCCCGCCCTCCAGGCCGTTCTCTCATCTGGAAAGTGGACATGACGGCCTTGCCGCGTGGAAGCCGGTTTCTGCCGGGACACTGGGGTCCTTGGCGCAAAGCTCCTGCCAGAGAGACAGTAGGGACGGGCCAGCTGGGAGGTGCTGGGCGGGAGCCCCGCCCCACCGGTCCATACGTGCGCACTGGGCCCTGCAGTGTGCACCTGCTGACCTGCGTGCTCCGGGCCTGTGCTGGGAGCC
The DNA here is from genome assembly GCA_036417435.1 of Inia geoffrensis. Lineage (NCBI taxonomy): Eukaryota > Metazoa > Chordata > Mammalia > Artiodactyla > Iniidae > Inia > Inia geoffrensis. The sequence goes on along the minus strand of CM070906.1, from coordinate 114,577,934 downwards.
GCAGGAGCATCGGGCCAGCCCAGCGCCTGCCGGGCCCACTCTTGGGGCAGGAGGACAGGTGGCAGCAGAGTCAGAGGAGGGGAAGGGGCTGGGCGGGCCTCAGTGGGGGATGGGAGGGAGAGAGGCAGAGTGATCGCAGAGTGGCAGGTAGGGCAGGCGCTGGGGGGCTGGTCCGGCCCCTCGCAGAGCTCTGGTCCTTGGCCCTGGTGTTTGGCCAGCGGGGTGTCCCTCGTGCTGAACCTGGGGGCGGGGAGAGCCCGTGCCCAGAGGAGTTTTCACTCTGGGGCACAAAACCCAACACCCAGAGCCGTCAGACCCGCAGGGGTTGGGAAAGTCTGGGACCAGGGGTTGGAGGGCATTTCTGATTCACTGACCAGGCAGCCCCTTCCTCTCCCTGGCCCTCAGTTTTCCTCTGTATAAAATGGGGCCACTACTTGCTTTGTAGGGTTGAATCAGGATTCAATGGGATGATCCTTGTGATACTGGCAGCCACCAGCCCAGAACCTTCAGGGCACTCGGGAGTGGTGGCTGTGACGGTCACTAGTGACGGTCTTGTGGGATGATTCATGCTGTTCAGTTTGTAGGGTCATCGAAACACTTGCTCACAGAATTGTTTCCATCCCTCTTTGTAGCCCTTGCACCTGCTCTGGGTGCGCCAGGGCCTCATGTAGAGAGAGCGGCGAGTTGGCCTTTGGCTCTAAACACACCTTGTTTCAGCTCAGTAACTTACTGTTTTATGGCATCCACAGGATGTCAGTCTCTGGGAGTTTGCCGTGGGGGGGCCAGACTGGCGGCAGCTGCTCCGGGGCCGCCTGGAGAGGGTCCTGGGAGCTCCCTTGTGCTCTGTGGCACAAGTGTCTGGCACTTGCAGAGAGAGACTTCCCTGGCACCCTAGTTGGGGAGCCTGGGTTAAACTACGCTACAGGACATGCTCTGTGCAGGACTTCTCAGGGCCTTTACTGCACGCACTGTAGAGGCATCCCCCAAACGTCCGTGCTTGGGAACTTCCTTCCTGTGGAGAGGTCATGGGCTCGGGGTTTCATGGAGCCCACTTTGGGAACCGTGGCTTGGGAGGGTGAGAGCCGCCTCTGAGGGGCCCAACGGGGGTCGGGGGCAGGGCGGCCCGGGGGACTGGAGACAGCAGTGACCGTGTGCTCTCCCCGCCGCAGGCTGGAACGAGCTGCTCATCGCCTCCTTCTCCCACCGCTCCATAGCCGTGAAGGACGGCATCCTCCTGGCCACCGGGCTGCACGTCCACCGCAATAGCGCCCACAGCGCGGGGGTGGGCGCCATCTTTGACAGGTGGGGGCCCAGCCCAGCCCAGCCCACGGCCGTGACCTGCTTGGCCTTTGTCTGTTCACGAGGGTTATACTTGCGGAGATACAGAGAAGTGCAAGGGCTAAGGTTAAAATCCCTCCGGGGACACCCGACAGCCGCAGCTGACGTTTCTGGTTTACTTTTCTCCAAGTATGTTTTCAAGTCCTGCCCGTGGGAAGGAAAGCTGCCCTATTTTTAATGCAAAGGTAGATTGTGCCGTAGAGACCGTTCCGTGGTGCTGTTATGTCGGGTGCGGCGGAGACTCTTCCGAGCCGAGACTAAAGCATCGCAGCGCCTGAGAGCCCGCGCGCACCCTGTCCCCGGGTGCCCGGCTGCATCTCAGCGCTTCTCCTGGCGTGTCCCCGGTGGAGACACGGCTCTCTGCCCCTCGGCACACAGCCAGGGGGCCAGTGCTGGGCGGTGGGCAGGGAGCTCCGTTCAAATGCCTCCGGAATCATGGCCCACCTGCGCCGCACCAGGCGGGGCGGACACGAGCTACTCGTCCCTGTCTCTGGGCCTTGCCTAAGAGCCCGGAGGACCTGGGGACCTGAGTGTCAGCTCAGCCAGCCGGAGTGGGAATGGCTGGGGAGGGGCGTCCCAGGGTCCCTCGGGTGTGGGGGGCGCGGCACAGGAGTGGTGAGTGGGAAGGAGAGGGTGGCAGGGGGTGGGGGGTGGGGATGGTGGTGGGAGGGGTCCCAGGCGAGCCCCCGAGTACAGTAGCCTTGAAGTCAGAGGGGAGCAGCGGAAGCCCCTCCTGTAGCCCCCCCGGGGATAAATGTGGGAGCCGTGCTGCCCCATGGGACAGCTCAGGGAGAGCAGAGGGGCACCACGTGCTGTGGGCAAGCACTGGTTTAGACAGTGTAGGGATGCGTCTTTGCCACAGGACGTTTCAGGGCCTTTAACGAGCTCGTGTACAGAAGTGCCACCAAAAGGGGCTGTGGAGTGCGGGGTTTATTGCCCACAGACGGCTTCTTTGGAGAGCACGTCCCTCTGGGGGCATGTTTAGAAGTGCCGCCCCAGTCATGCACCCAGCCGACAGTTCTGTGGTTCCAGCTGCTAGAGAGGTGACGGTGATGGGAATGTAATAAGTGGCCGGTGTCGGGAAGTGGAACGGAGCCTGCTCCGGCTGCAAGGAAGGAGCGAGGGAGCCAGGAGCTGGGGAAATGCCTTCCCGCGGGCGGACCCCAGGGGGCGGCAGGAATGCGGCGCTCAGGCCGCCGTGTCCGGTCTGCAGCCCCGTGGGGGCGTGTGGCAGTGGGCTTTGCCCCGGACGGACGTGCGGGGCCTTGGCTCGCCCCGGCTGTCAGGAGGCTCCTCTTTAGTCTCTGGCCGCCCAGGATAAAATCCCATTCGCAGACCTTGTTGAGGAAGAGGCGTGACGCCCCGGGGGCGGGATGGGACAGGCTGGGTGTGGGGACTGTCCCGCCCTGTCTACGGCAGGCTTCCCGAGCCCGCTGGGTTTTCCTGGCGGGTCCTGTGAGGGGCGTGGTCTGACTTGGGAAGTCGGCCTTTGCTTGCTTCCCCCGCAGGGTGCTGACGGAGCTGGTGTCCAAGATGCGGGACATGCAGATGGACAAGACGGAGCTGGGCTGCCTGCGCGCCATCGTCCTCTTCAACCCCGGTACTGCCTTTCCGCCGCTTGACCTGCTGTCCAGGCCCGGGTGTCAGCCCACCTGGGGGGCTAGAGTCCCCGGGCTCTCATCCCAGCCCCACTGCTCACGGGCGCTGCAGCGTCGGCGACCTGCCCCTTCTCCGAGCCTCGGTGTCTCTCTTACGATGCGGGCACAGCCATGCCACCTTCTTCCCAAGGCCCTTGTGAAGGTCGGACAAGGCTTGCGCAGCTGAGCTCATCCTCTGCCGTTTGGTGAGGCCTCTGGCCGGGCCTTTGGGCGCTGTGTCCAAAGCGAGGCCCCACTCGCTCTGGCATCCCGGGCTCCAGAGGAGACGGCCTCTTCACGCGCTTCTGCTGCCGAAGTTCTGGAGCCCGGATGTTTTGGGGGTGGACGGGGACACCGGGGGCAGGTTTGGGACTGCTGAGGGCTTCTAGGGGGAGGTGCAGGGAGCTGACCAGGCGGTGGGAGGATGGGACGGCCCTAGGGGTCACGGGCCCTGACTCCTTGCCCTCCATCGGCTCCAGTGCTGAGGGCCGGGCTGGGGTGGTGATGGAGTCCGCTCATGGGGGACAGCCCGTTGCCAGGGACGTGTGTTCCCCAGCTTTGTGCTCGAGCCCGTGACCCTGCCAGCATGGGAGGCTGAGCCACGTGTCTCGGCCCTGCCTGGCAGGATCCCCACTGAAGTCGTGCGTGGCTTGGCTCCTGGCACTGGTTCACCTGTCGGGGCCCAGACGTGGGGTTGCTGGGGACAGAAGGGAGATGTCCAGAGCTGGCAGAGCCCCAGGGCCTGGGGGAGCCCAGTTGCAGCAGAGCCTGGCATGTTCCCAAGGTGCCCACGACCCCAGGCCACCATGGCACTCACACTGGGCCGCAGGGCTCCCACTGGGACATCAGCCAGCCAGGGCAGGGCCGGTGTAGGACCCCCTGGTCTGGGACTCACAGGCCAACCGACAGCAGTCCTGTTCCGTGGCTGAGCCCCCGGAGGCTGCGTCGGCTTCAGACCAGCAGCAGCGAGGCTCTAGCCTCTGCCCCCTGAGCCACTAGGACGGACCGTGGCTGGCTGGGGCCAGACTCAGGGCTGTGTGAGCCCCAATCCAGAGGCCCAGTGGTGGCTGCTGTCCGGGGGCCGTGGGGAGAGAGAGAGAGAGAGGCTCGTCCAATATCAGCTTGCTGGGTAACTTCAGGAGATGAAGAAACACAGGGGGCTTATTAGCAAAGCTCTGCGCGGCCGGGGGGCTCTCAGTGCCTCAGAGAGAGGCCTGTGACGGCTCACCAGGATGAGCCAGGGCGGCCCGTGCTTCTAAGCCTCACCCCTGGGCCCTGGGGGTTTTGGTGACCCTGGTCCCGGGTATCTCCGTCCACAGGCAGAACCTTCCAGACTAGGCTCCTGCCGCCAGGGTCCCAGGGCTCAGGATGGCTTCTTTCAGGTAGAAGAGGGTTTGGAGCCTTCATCTGGCTCAAAGGGGCTGAGACCCAATGCAGCAGAGGCCTCTGGGGTCAACCCGGTTGCCATGGTAACCAGGAGCTGCCCCGGGGGCAGGCCCATCCCACTTCACAGATGGGGCGGGCAGCCGGATGGCAGGAGGTCAGGGGACTGGCCCAAGGTCAAGTGGCCACAGCAAGCAAGCGGCAGGGCCAGGGCCGGAGCGCAGGGCACCCTCGTCTGAGTCGGGGCTCTCGGTCCCTGGGGCAGGTTCCCTGGGCAGGACTCTTACCTGCGGCCCCTGCTCCCTCACAGACTCCAAGGGGCTCTCAAACCCGGCCGAGGTGGAGGCGCTCCGCGAGAAGGTCTACGCGTCCCTGGAGGCGTACTGCAAACACAAGTACCCCGAGCAGCCAGGAAGGTGAGCCTCGGCCCAGCCTCTGGCTGGACGGACCTCGGGGTCTCTTTGCAGACCCCCTGCCCGGGGCAGGACCCCGCCACCAGCCCTTCAGACACTCTTGTGAATTAGAAGGCAACACCCTGCCTTCACCCAGGGCAGTGGGGGATTGAGGCGCTCTCCCGGCCTCAGCGGGCACGCTCTCACGCTTTCTTGTAGCCCCACCAAAAAGATGGGCCCGGCGCGGGCACACAGTAGGTGCTTGTCTCTGTAAAGCACGTAAACGAAGTCAGTGCTTTCCTCCGACCTGCCAAAGGGAACCGCTAGACGTAGGGGCCTGGCGTGCTCACCCTTAGCAGGGAAGGACGCCAGCACATGATAGGTGGCTTATAAGCGTATGCAGAGTAGATGGCCGTGGTCTGCAGACCAGCCCGTCTCTCCTGGCCGACTGTGGGCCCCGGAAGGGCTGGAATTGCCTCCTTTCTGGGTCCGCGGTGCCGGGTGCGCCGTGGGTGTCCAGGAGAAGGGGACATCGGTGGCTTCACGGCATTCCAAATGTGTCGTCCTGATTCTAACCCTCCCTGTCCCGCTGGCCGCCCCGCCGACTGGCACACACGGGCCACGCAGGGTTAACTGTCTTGCTCAGCCTCATCTGGTTTGGTTTAGAGGGAAACTTCCCGGAGGAGGATGAGAGGAGGGGTGGCAGGCCCGCCTGTTTTTCCTGGCTTCCCGCCCTAGCCCATCTCGCCAGCTCAGCAGAAAACAGCTCGTTCTCTGGCCGTGTTCCAGCCTCTAAGCTGCGCTTTCTGCCTTTAAAACGCGGGTAGTGTTGCAGCCAAGCACGAGGCTTTTCCCCCCTGAAATACAGACACTGTTAATAATTAATGAGGCCCTGGGGCCCCTGGAGGGGCACGGGGAGAGACCAGGCAGCATGTGGGATGGGGACGGCGTGGGCGACAGATGTGGATGTCCCTGGAGGGGCATGCGGCCCCGTCACCCCCCACCCCCACGGCAACTGTCCTCGGCAGCGGGGCCACTAAGCCTGGCGTCCCTTTTCCAAGAGGCTCCCAAAGTCTTCCCCTGTTCCTCCCCCACCCAGCGTCCTCCCCAGAAACTCCCCAGGGGGTGGGCACGGCCCGAGGAGCCTCCTTCCCTCCCACCCGCCCTGCCTGGGCATCAGGTGCCTCTGGTCGAGCTCTTTCTGGGGAAGGTGGGCGCTGGCGTGGGGCCCCCTGGAGGCTGCTCCTTGCTGAGAAGGGCTTGTTGGCGCTCAGACCTGCTCCCAGCTCAGGAGGGGCTTCACGTTTGGCGGCCCTGCAGCCAGAGGCATTGCAGGTACTCAGATCTCTTCTCGTAGCCCTTCTTCCTGCTTAACGTCCTACTGTGGCTCCCTCTTGCACTGGAGAAAGCTCACGTGTCGTAGCTTCCCCACGAAGCCCTGTTCCGCCTGCCCCAGCCCAGCCACTGTCTCGCCGCTGGACCGTCATCCTGGATCTCCACCCTGGGGGTCTCCTGCCGTGGCAGCCTCAGGGGGATGGGGCAGTGAGCCTGGGCCCTTCCCCAGGGGGCCGCCGGGCGCCAGGACGGAGGGTGGGAGGGCCCGCCCGCCCCTCACGCGGCTCCTGCCCCTCAGGTTTGCCAAGCTGCTGCTCCGTCTGCCGGCCCTGCGCTCCATCGGCCTCAAGTGCCTGGAACACCTCTTCTTTTTCAAGCTCATCGGGGACACGCCCATCGACACCTTCCTCATGGAGATGCTGGAAGCCCCGCACCAAATGACTTAGGCCCATGGCCGTTCTTCCGCACCCGCTGGTCCGGCCGCCCCGCCCGGCTGCCAGCAGCTCTTCTCAGCCGAGCCTGTCCCGCCCCTCCTCTGCCTGGCTGTCTGGACTTGGGGGCGTGGCCTGTCACTGCTAAGCCTGAGATGTGCTGCCACCCTCGTTATTTTCAGTACTACTCGACTGGACCGGGCAGTGGCCATGCTGGGGTGGCAGCCGGAGTGGCAGGAACTGGTGTGAGCCCCGGGGGAACCCGGGCGGCTCACGGGGTCTCAGGCCCCCGCCCCCGGAGCTACAGCGGTCAGAGGGTGGCTTTGTTCCGTCACTGTTTTGTTGTCGCGAGGTCCTCTGTTTGCAGGGATCCCTCTGCCCCCTGTGTGTGCTGGCAACCCGCCAGCCCGGCCTCACCCATAATCGGGAGGAGGGGACAGGTGGGGGGGGGGGTTGGCATTTCATTGCAGAAGACTCCACCTGCCCCCCTGGCAAGATGGGAGGGGCTCTGGGGCAAGCAGCCTTGTCTCCCCTCAGAATGAAGGGTGAGCAACCCCTGTTTCCAAAGATGACTTTCAACTTTGTCCCCGAGCCAGTCAGAACGGAAGCTGACCTCTGTGCAGGGTTTTGGGGCCACCTCAAGGCTGCAGGGACTGGAGTCACCTGCCCACCCCACCCCACCTCATTCCTCTCTTTGCATCGTCCTGGTTTTAGCTTCTTGTCCCATATGGTCCTGTCCAGCCCTGGGTAACCAACCCCCCCAACCCCAAATCTTCCAGTCTGTGCCCAGGGCCGAGGCTGACCCCAGCCCCCAGTCCTGGAGGGCTCGCCCGGTCTCTGGCCCTCCTGGAAGCACTGGAGGGCCATGCCGACCTGGGCTCTGCTGACCTCTCAAGGGCAGAGGTCACCACCAAGGAGGCCCACAGGGATGGGAGGAGAGGAGAGTCACTTTCCCCAGAGGGTCCTCGGGCGGCTGTGCGCGTTGAAGGAGGGACCTGTGGGCGCGGGGCTCGGGGCAGGGGGCAGATGGTCCATTCTGGAACGCTCTGGGTAGAGAGGCCCCTTCGCTGGCTGTTCTGTCCAGAGGACTCTTGGGGTCAGGAACCGTTGAGTGCCAGCACCCTTGGGCCGGGGCTGGATGCCCCTCGGGGACAGCCAGCCCGGCTGTTGTCTTGGCCGGCTGATGGAGCCCTTTGTGGGAGCTCCATCAACGCCTGCTCTGGTTGAGGGCACCCCACCCAGCCCTGCACCCGCCCCTGAACCTTTCACCCAACCCAGGCAGGCAGGCCCTCTAACCCCTGGGGTGGGGGCGGTGGGCAGGGTCTCTCAGGTTGAACTGGCCTCTTTTGCACTGTAATGCCCTCCCTTTGGTCTGAGTACTTTCCATTTGCATGCCTCGTACTCCATGAACCCAGCATTTGTCGGTCTGGGGGGCCTGAACCGGGCTGGGGGGCTGGGGGGCCGGGGGTAGGGGTTGGGGAGGAGAGGCCTGTCTTCTCAGCCCATGAGGGGGGTGCTCTGCAGTGCCTGTCTTCTTCCCGCCGCTCCCCACCAGAGAGGCCCCAGAGCTGGGGTGGGCATGGGGGCTGTGGATGCCCTCCCCCCGAGTCTGTTCCCCCGGGTGCTGCAAGGGTGCCCCTGGGGCTGGAAGGGGAGATGCTGGCCTCCAGGCCTCTAGGGAGGAGGGGATCCGTTCTTTGCCCTCCAGGGTCTGGCCCGAGCTAAGCGTGAGGCACCTGGGCAGAGGATGTGGAAACTTCCACAAACACGTCCTTTCTCTGGCACCCCACCCCGCCCTTAACGTGGTGGCCCAGGCGAGGCGTCCCCTGCCACACAGGCACCCCCCAGCCCCGTCCACCATCTGAGGCAGAGATGGGGCGAGCCCGCGCCTGCCCAGTTGTCCCTCTTCCCAGACTCTCCCTGCAAGTCTTGGCAGCCTTCGGGGGCATGCTTGTGTCAGGCAGAGGGACGCTGGCACCCTCAGGGGCCTCCCTCTGGGACCCCCTCCCCCTGGGAACGTAGACCGCCCCCCGGCCCACCACCCTGGTGCCTTCTGCAGCCAGATGCACCCTGTCCACGCCCAGCCCCCTCCCGCTCCCCTGGACCCCTCGGGAGTGTCGTGGCTCCAATGGGAAAAACCCAGGATGGGGCGCTTTGCTGGGGGGTCGGCCTCGTGGGCTGGCTGCCCGTAAAGCACTGAGGTCCCCAGGCCACCCCCTCCCAAAGCCAGAAACTCCCTGGCCCCTCGCCGCTCAGCCTTCCGTGGCCCCGCCGGCAGGGCAGCATCTTGGGCTCTTGGGGGCTGCCCTTTCATCTTCTCCTCGGTCCGCTGTCATCGATGTTGTCACGCAGTGCTGTTTGTTTGAAAGATGATGGTGGGGAAACGGCACATTACTCAGTAGAGAGGTAGGATTTTTATTTAACCAGACCTTCAGTAGCATTACCAATCTGGTTCAACTAAGGTGATTTTTTTGGTAATTATTATTATTATTATTATTATTTTGGTGGGACAATCTTTAATTTTCTAAAGATAGCACTAACATCAGCTCATTAGCCATCCTGTGCCCGTCCCCGCCTGCTGGACGCTTCCGGCACGTCCCCTCCCTGCTTGGACATCAGATGGGCCTCCCGAGGCCGAGGAGTGAAGACGACCACGCCCCGGGTTTGGAAGGTGTTGGCGAAGCCAGACTCCGGCTCGTCCCCCGTCAGGCGTCTCCTTGGAAGCTGGCCTGCCCGGGGACGTCCGCCCAGATGACTCCCGGCTCAGCCCCTGGCCCTCTCGTCCCCTGGGGGGGAAGACGGCGCCGCACTCGCCGTGTTCCGGAAGGATTCGGGCTGGCAGGCCGGTGGCCAGTGCCGGAGACCGTATGCCGAGCTTCCTCCACCGGCCGGAACGTGCAGCCAGTGCGTAATCAGCTGATGTTGTCCCCATCACGGAATTCGGTCCCTGCCCACGCAGGTGTGTGGTGTACAATGTACATGCTGTACAGAGACCCTGTGTGCACAGACCTGCTTGCCATCCACACACACGTACCAGTTACCAGCGTTTTCTGTTTATTTTTAATCAAGACTTTCCTCCCCCCCCACCACCCCCCACTTTCCTACAGATTTGCTTCACGTAAGCAAGTACGTAAGGACCCCTCCTTTGGTGAAATCCGGGTTCGAATGGATATCTCGTGGCAAGGAGATGCATCTATTTTAAGATGCTTTGGAGCAAACAGGTTTAGCCGTTCCCAGTCCTTAGAATGCCTTAGCCGGGATGCGTAGCTCACACTTAGAGAGGATGACAAATACATACAGAGAAAAAAGATGTCTAAAGCATCGGGAAAGGTAGAAAAAAAATCTATTTTTGTACAAATGTAATTTTATCCCTCATGTATACTTGGAGGATGTGGCGGGGAGGGGGGACTTGTTTTGTTTCTGCTTCTAGAGGCTGAGGTGAAAGCTTTCTGAGTCAACGTTGGCACGCAAGGTGGAGCGGAGGAGGGAGCTCTCGGGACGGGGCACGGGCTTCAGACGAAACCGCTGCACGTAGATGTTTTCTTTCTGGGGCCGGAAGGTGGGCCTGAAACTTTCAAGGGTTTTCTTCCCCTTTCGAGTAATTTTAAAGCCTTGCTCTGTTCTGTCCCTGTTGCCAGCTGGCCTTCCCGAGACTGTGAAATTACTTCCCCACGTGATTGTTCTCGAAAACTTCGCGGCCGCAGGTGCCGGGGATGCACGAACAATGGTGTTAGAATTGTGGAAAAGAGAAACTCAAAGCCAAACGTGAGAGGAGAAACAAACAAAACATGAGTGTTTAAAAATACATCCCCATTCAGTTTGCCTTTGTGCTGGTGGGGTTTTCCTGTCGGTCTGGAAGTCAGCCACGCCGCGGGCTTCCGGCCGCCCTGGAGGAGGAGGGCCTGCCAGCCTCGCCCTGACCTGGGCCGGGTCCACACCAGGTGCCCCAACTGCACCCCCGGACGGCGGTGTTGGCCTGTCCAGGATGGTGAGACCGCACCCTGGGCCCCCCCCACCCCTCCCCGGGCCCTTTCTCCTCCTGGGTCTGCTCCGATCACAGAGCTCCCGGGAGCCTGCCTCTGGGTCCGGGCCCCGTCCAGAGGTCTCCCGAGAGGGCTGCCCTCGGTGTCCGAGGGGCCAGGTGTGGGCCGAGCCCAGCCCCGGTGTCCACACTGGCTTGAACGGGTGGGAGGTTCACACACAGCCACAGAATGAGTGACGTCATCGAACTGCCCCATTAGTGAGCAGGTAGTGACACCCCTTCTCCCTCTCGTCCCCATGCTGTCCGCGGGGCTGGGCTGGGCCCGGCCGCAGTTTGGTGATGGTCCCCGAACCCTCTCGTGCACCTCCAGCCAGCAGGCACCCTCCAGGGAGCCCCAGCGGTGTCCTGGAGCTGGGAACCCTGAGGGCCAGAGTCCCGCCCGGTGGCGCCGGACACGTGGTACTGAGGGCAAAGGTGGCTCCCGGCAGGAGGGCGTGAATCTCACCACGAGGCCTGTGGCCCGAGAGGCAGGGGCTCCCCTGGTAACCCCCCTAGATGTGCTCGTGCACATGCAGTATACATGGGGACACGCGCATTCACACCCATACAAACGCTCGTACACACTTGCACACACACCATCTCACAAGCTCAGCGGCTCCCGCCCCTACCGGGGCTGCGGGCCGTGCCAGCGGGACTCTGGAAGCGCAGGGCGCTGAGGCCTTGCCGCTGAGACCCACTGCCAGGTCTGCTGCTGCTTGGGAGGGCCTCCCCAGAGTGAGGGCGTGGCCTTGCCCACCAGAGCTCAGCCCGGGGACCTCCTGGAAGGGGCGGGCACAGGGAGACAGCCTCCCACGGCCTCCGGGCCTTGCTGGGACCTGCCTGCTCTGGTTTCCTGTCATAAAAGCTCAAATAATACCAGCCGTGGGGGCCTCATCTTGGTCTGAAAAGTGGGTCAGCCCCTGGGGGGCCTGGAGAATCGGAGGGTTGCCACCCACTGAGGGCCCCTCGCTCTGCCTTCCACATGCCCACGCCCACTGGCTACCCTGGCCCAGCTCTGGGCCCGGCCTCCACGGATGGATCCTGCAGGGGTGTCTTGGGCAGAGTGCCGGGGCACAGGTGTAAGTGGGCCCTGAGGAGGGATGGCTGCAATGGCTGCAGGGCGAGGAGAGGCCACCGGGGTCTCGGGGGAAGAGCAGGGAGAGGCGGGTTCCCAGGCCGAGCAGGGCAGTGACCGAGGACCTATCCAGGCCCAGCATCCCCCAAACGTCCAGGACAGAGGCTCCAGGGAGCACACCTGGGCTGACGTCACCCCAGAGGGACAGCAGCGAAGGGGCCGGTAGGCGGAGGGGGCCGAGAGGTGGGTGGGTCCGGGTGGGCAGGGCTCTGACACCCGGCTTCTCGAGGAGAGCTGTGCCCCTGGCGAGCGTCCAGTCAAGCGGAGACCCCGGCTGCCTACGGGCATCGCTTGGCAACCTGGCTTCTGGCCTCTCTGCTGCCTCCAGTTGCCATGGTGACTCCTGCCCAGGGCAGTCCCCCTGGACCAGAGATGCTGGGCTTGATAAGTTTATCACCGGCAGGATCAGGTGGTGACAGGATGAGTCAGCAGGGCTTGGGGGTTGTAACCTGAGAGGTGAGATTTGGGTGGGGGGGGGGTTTGGATGGAACCGTGCTGAGCTCCCTTGGATAACGAACGGGATCTGGGCTGGGTGCTGGAGCCCAGTGACAGGAAAGGGCTGGCCCTGCCATCAGCAAGCAGGCCGTGTGATTGGAGAAAGGGCACGTGTGGGAAATGGCGGGGCGGGGGGGGGGGACATCCTGGAAAGGTGGGGTGAGCCTCCCAGTGAGGCCTCGATGCCCAGCAGAGGATGCAGAGGACAGAAGAGTAGGTGTCGTCACGGGGCCCGAGGGCTGCCGTACCCAGAGTGACGAGAATCCTGCAGAGGTGGTCAGGGGAGTTGAGACCTCAGGCAGGAAGTGACCGGAATGTGGAGGGTTAGGCAGAGGGGCCTTGTCACGATTTCAGCCCTCAGCCCCTGCTACCCACACAGAGTCCCATCTGCCCCCAAACGCGGGGGCTCCCCTGCAGTGGTGAGTCGTCCCCAGCCAGGACGAGGAGAGGCTGCTGCCCTACGACGTGCCAGTGTGGCTGGCTCCACGAGGGGAACGGCCAGCCTGCTGGCTGTGGACTTCCCATCCGTCCTGTCCCTAGGGGTGGCGTCCCGACTGCCGGTGACCTCGAGGACTCAGTGTCAGAGTGGACTGGCCATTTCAAACCCCCCCCCCGACCCCGCCCAGCCGCAGGAGCCTTCTACGTGGATGCCCGGAGAACCCACAGGAGGCTGCGAGGGGGCTGCAGACCCGGGGGCAGCCTCCCTGATGCAGACAGAGCCCCCGCGAGGAGTTCTGAGTCGGGCGACGGGGCCCAGAGGCAGGACCAGCCCAGCCCCCCAACCCCGGTTACGAGGGACCCCTGTAGAAGGGTGCGCTGGGTGCCTCAAAACAGAAGCTTCGGGGCCAAGCTGCGCCAGGTGCGAGGCGGCACTGCCCCCTGCTGGAAGTGCTGGGGTAAAGCCCACCTTGGTCCTTCCGGTCCCTTGCCCCTCCCAGCCCTGCAGCCCGCGCTGCAGCGGGTCCCCCGGTTCCCTACACATAGAATCAATCACCAGGAGCCTCGCGGAATCCTGACGCCCAGGCCGCCGCCCCCAAGCTGATTAAATCAGGAGGTTGGGGTGGGAGAAGGGAGGACGGCACGGGTGCTTAGCACGGGTGCCCAGGGTGGGCTGGGCAGCAGGGCCTACTGTGCGCTCAGCCTGGGCCGGGAGGTGGGGCAGGCCGGGTCCCGCCCTCTCTGGGCCTCAGTTTCCGAGTCCCCACCACGGGAACAGACGTCTCCACCTCCCAGAGCCGTTGTGATGAGGTGTACAAGACCTTGGTCATCCAAAAAAAATGCTCCGAAGTCGCCACTTCCTGTTGCGCTTCCGTGCGAAGGGACTGTTGCACAGAGGCGCAGACCTGGCAGGGGCGGGGGCTGGAGCCCTCGGAGCTTCGGCCTGGGGCCACGTCTGGAGGAGGCCAGGGCTGTGGGCCCAGTTCCAGGCCCGGGGGGACCAGAAAGGTCAGCACCATCGTGTCCTTGAAGGCGAAAATCCAAGGGCAGGTCAGAGCTGCCCGGGTGGGTGGCCAAGCCCTGGGCATTTGGGAATTCCCGGGGAGGGGACTTTGGTCAGTCATTCACGGATGACACTTACCAGGCCCAAGCCCCACCCTGAGGGGCTTTCTACCCCACTAGGGCCCCGGGGTCTGAATCCAGGAGTGCCCGGACCTCCGAATCCCAACCCCCGCTGGACGACCTGGCCCAGCTCTCCCCAAGCCTGACCCCCAGGCCCTCCCTGCCTGGACACCCGGGGCCCTGCCCTAACCTGGCAGGACTGCCACGGACACTCCGACCCGAAGCCTGCGAGGCACGGTGCTCGGCACCCAGCGAGGCTGGAAAAAGCTGCTTTCCACCTGTGGGACTGTGGCTGGTTCCCGTCGTCACAAGGCAGAGGTCAGTCAGTAGCATCTAGTGAGTCCAGGCCCACAGCCCAGAGGGGCGTATGGGTTGGGGGCCCAGAGCCAACGTGTTTCACAGAGGCTTTCCCGGCCGCCTTGCCCCCCCCGGGGGCTGGTCCCCATGTAGCCTTGAGAAGCCTGCTCTGGCTGGGGAGGGACAGGTCTCCGGGTAGCCACCAAAGTTGGGCCTCCATCCTCCTGCCCTTCTCACACCAGCAGCTGCCAGTGCCCAGCCGGGACCATCCGGGGAGGCATGAGACTCAGGAGGCCAGGCCCGGAGTCCAACCCCGGCTGGAGGCTGGTGGACAAAACGTTTCCCCGCTGGGCCTCAGTCTCCCTTCTGTGGATGGGTGAGAAGTGTAGTGAGCACGTGCTGTGACGGCTCAGAGCAGAGTAACAATCCTACCAAAGATGAGTAGCCCCATCGCTCAGGTAAAAAAAACTGAGGCCCAGAGAAGAGGTGACCGCCCGGGGTTCAGCTTGAACAGTGGAACCCCGGCCCCTGGCTTCTAGGCGGCGCTCCTGCCAGGAGAGGAGCCATTGTGAGCCCGCCCTGCCGCCTGCTCGGAGCCCAGGCTGCCCAGTGGGGCAGGTGGGGCCCCGGGTGCTGGGGTTGAGCAGCCCGGCAGAGATGCCTGTGGACCTCCCTTTCCATCTGCTGCCGAGACCTCAGGGAGGTGGGGTAGGGGCTGGGCGGTGGGCCCAAACTCTTTAGCTGCCCAAGGCCATTTGAGAGCTCAGAAAGGGGAGAGGCTGCCACCGCAGGGGCGTCAGGGGAGGCTGCCCCCAGCACCTCACCTCCTCTCCAGCGGGCTTGGGGAGGGCTGCTCTGGAAAGCAGTTTGGCAGTTTCTTACAAAGTTTGACATCATCCAGTGACTGCAGCCCTGCGTTTACACAACTGATGTGAAAACATATGTCTACCCCCAAACTGGCACACAGACGTTTACAGCGGCTTTATTCATAATTGCCGAAAACTGGAAGCGACCAAGATGTCCTTCAGTAGGTGAATGGACAAGCAGGTTGAGGTCCATCCAGACAGAGGGAACACTCTTAACAATAAAAAAGAAATGAGCTGTCAAGCCACGAAAAGACAGGGAGGAATTATAAATCCGTATTGCTAAGTGAAAAAGCCTAAGAAAGAGAAAAGGCTACATACTACATGATTCCATTTATACAACATTCTGTAAAAGGCGTCACTATAGAGATGGTAAACAGATCAGTGGTTGCCAGGGGTTCCGATGGGGAACGAGTAGGTGAGATGCAGGGTTTTCAGGGCAGTGAAACTATTCTGTACGAGACTACTAGTGGGTACTGCAAACTTGTCCAAACCCACAGGATTTTACTGAACAAACAGGGAGCCTTACTGCATGCAAATAAAGAGAGTTACTTAGGAGGTTGGGAGAATCCCAGGATGGCGTGCAGTCGGTGGCAGAACAGCGTTCCTGAATCAACCTCACTGAAAGGGTGGAGGGAACAGCCGCTGAGCTAGCAGCTTTGGAGACGAGTGGGGTTTGTAAAATTAGAGACGAAACGCACCGTGCGAGGCTGCACTTAAGTTGATAAAGCTGTTTCCGGGGCTGCGGGCTGACGGCTCTGATATCTGATGCCGCTGTATGTCTACACTGGAACTGAACCGTGCTGTGGGGTGGGTGTGGGGGGGTCCTGGCATGTAGCTGCTAGAGTGGGAGGGACAGGCCAGCAGGGGAGGTGCTCGAACGATCCTCATGGCAGTGGCTCAGAGCTGGAGATGCAGTACCCACTCAGGTTTGGCTTCCTACAGACGGCTGCATGGAGAATACCTATAATTAAGTGTAAACACAGCCCAGCGTAGGATACACACAGTTTCCTTGCTCCATCAGCTGAGAGAGACTGGAAGTGACACATAGCTCCCGGCAGCCCCGAGCACCCCAGCGCCCAGATCTTGGTTTCTAACACCGTGCTCCAATGCAAGGACCAAGGCTTCTGCGGGAGATGGCTGATTCTAGGGCCGGGGCAGGAAATGGTAAAAAAAAAAAAAAAAAAAAAAAAAAAGAAAAACCCGCAGGAACCACAGCAGCACGACAGTGGGGTCGTCAGGGGGACACAGGATGTGGCTGGCACAGTTCCCGATGAACCTGTAACAACCGGAGCTGGGACAGAGTAAATAAAGATGGATTGGATGATAACTCGAAGGATAGCATGAATATCCGTGAGCCTGTAACTCGTATAAATACATGATTGGATAAATAGACAAACGGTGGACAAGAGACAAATATCTCCCAGCAGAAGAATTCCAAAGGAGTTATGCGGATGCTTTTTGCCCTCTAGGGGGTGGAGCCTGACCCACCATCCCTGAGCGTGGGCTGTGCCCACTGACCTCCTTCTAAAGAGGGCTCTACAGGGAGGGAGAGAAAGAGAAAGTTCATGGAGGCGGAGATGGGGCGGATCCTGGCAAGCACGACCTCAGCCAGGGATCGATGTCAACGCCAGCAGTGAGGAGCCCCGGTGCCGGCCTGCACCCCTGGTATGATGGCATGAGGCGGGCACCTCCCCTCTGGGGTCTTCCTCCCAAACCCACCACCAAGTCCAACCACAAGAAAAGCGCCAGACCCACCCCAGCTGCAAACCTTCTACAAACTCCCTGAGCAAGTCTCCTGAAAACTGTCGAGGCCATCAAAACTATGGAAGGTCTGAGAAACCATGCCAGCCCAGAGGAGCCCTAGGAGACGTGACAGCTAAACGTTGGGCGGGGTCCTGGGACAGAGGAGGACATTAGGGGGAAAAAAACAAAGAAAATTAAAGTAAACTATGGGCACAAACACAGGCAACCTCGTTTTATTGCGCTTCACTTTATTGTGCATCGCAGATATCGTGTTGTTTACAAACTGAAGGTCTGCGGCGAGCCTGAGTCAAGCAAGTCTGTTGGTGCCTTTTTTCCAACAGCGTTTGCTCATTTTGTGTCCCTGTGTCACATCTGGGGAATTTTCACCATATTTCAAACTTTTTCGTTACTGTTATGTTCATGATGGTGATCTGTGACCTTCGAGGTTACTACCGTAATTGCTTGGGGAGCCGTGAACGGCACCCATGTAAGACGGTGAACTGAATTGAACAATGTGTGTGCGTTCTCGCTGTTTCCCATCTCTCTCCCCCTCCTAGGGCCTTCCTTTGCCCTGAGACACAACAGTATGGAAATCAGGCCAATTAATAACCTACCGTGACCTCCAAGCATTCAAGTGAAAGGAAGAGTTGCACGGCTCTCACTTTAAATCAAACGCTAGAGGTGACGAAGCTTGGGGAGGGGGGCATGTCAAGAGCTGAGACAGGCCTGAAGCTGGGCCTCTTGTACCAAACAGTCTGCCAAGGCGTGAAGGCAGAGGAAAGTCCTCGCAGGAAATTAGAAGCGCGGCTCCGGTGAAGACACGAACGATAGGAAAGCGAAACAGCCTTATTGCTGGTATGGAGAAAGTTCGAGTGGCCTGGAGAGAAGATCAGAGCAGCGCACCGTTCCCTTAAGCCAAAGCCTCATCCGGGGCGAGGTCCTAACGCCCTTCAATCCCGTGAAGGCTGAGAGAGGCGAGGAGGCTGCAGGAGAACACTTGGGAGCTGACAGACGTTGGCCGAAGAGGTTTAAGGAGAGAAGCCGTCTCGTAACGTCGACGTGCCAGGTGAGGCAGCGAGTGCTGATGGAGAGGCTGCAGCAAGTCATCCAGAGGACCCAGCTGAGGTCATTCACGAAGGCGCCACACTACGCAACAGATTTTCAGTGTAGACAGGGCAGCCTCTGTAGGCAAAAGACACCATCCAGGACTTTCACAGCCAGAGAGGAGAAGTCAATGCCTGGCTTCAAAGGACGGGCTGACTCTCTCGTCGGGGGCTGATGCAGCTGGCGACTTTAAGTTGAAGTCAGTGCTCATCTACCATTCCCAGGATCCCAGAGCCCATAAGAATTACGCTATCTCTGCTCTGCCTGTGCTCTGTAAATGGAACAACAAAGCCTGGATGACAGCACATCTGTTTACAACATGGCTTACTGAATATTTCAAGCCCACTGTTGAGACCTACTGCTCAGAAAAAAAGATTCCTTTAAAAATAGTACTGCTCGGGGGCTTCCCTGGTGGCGCAGTGGTTGAGAGTCCGCCTGCCGATGCAGGGGACGCGGGTTCGTGCCCCGGTCTGGGAAGATCCCACATGCTGTGGAGCAGCTGAGCCTGCGCGTCCGGAGCCTGTGCTCCGCAACGGGAGAGGCCACAGCAGTGAGAGGCCCATGTACCGCAAAAAAAAAAAAGAGTACTGCTCATGGTTAATGAACCTGGTCACCCAGGAGCTCTGATGGAGATGATATACAATGAGATCAGTGTTGTTTCCTGGCCTGATAACACAACATCCGTTCTGCAGCCCCTGGATCAAGGAGTAATTTCAACTCTCAAGTCTTATTACTTAAAAAATACATTTTGTAAGGCTATCATTACATAATTTGTGATTCCTCTCATGGATGTGGCAAAGTAAACTGAATCCCTTCCGGAAAGGACTCACCATTCTATATGCCATTAAGAACATTCATGATTCACGGGAAGAGATCAAAATTATCAGCATTAACGAGAGTTTGGAAGAAGTTGATTCCAACCTTCCTGGATGACTTTGAGGGCTTCAAGACTTTAGTGGAAAAAGTCACTGCAGGTGTGGTAGAAACAGCAAGAGAACTAGAATGAGAAGTGGAGCCCGAAGATGTGACTGAATTGCTGCAAGCTCATGATAAAACTGTAACAGAGGAGGAGTTGCTTCTTACACATGAGCAAAGGAAGTGATTTCTTTTGTGAGTGTGTGTGTTGTAATAAGATTTTATTTACAAAAGGAGACAGTGGGCTTTAGTTTGCTGACCTTTGCCCTAAACTCATGCTTTACAATTAGCATTTACCAACTTCAATCTCATATTTTTTGCTTTTTTTTAATTTTAATTTTATTTGAGTAAAGTCGGTTTACAATGTTGTGTTAGTTTCAGAGCAAATGATTCAGTTGTACATATATATATATATATTCATTCTCTTCTAGATTCTTTTCTGTTACAGGTTATCACAGAATATTGAGTAGAATTCCCTGTGCTGTACAGTAGGTCCTTGTTGGTTATCTGTCTTATATATAGTGGTGTGTGTATGTTCATATCAAGCTCCTGATTTATACATGCCCTCCACCCCCATGTTTCCCCTTTGGTAACCATACATTTGTTTTCAATATCTATAAGTCTGTTTCTGCTTTGTAATTAAGTTAATTTCTATCATTTTAAAAAAATAAAAAAAAAAATAGCTAGTGGGCAGCTCGGGGCTTTGTGACCGCCTGTGGGGGTGGGGTGGGGAGGGTGGGAGGGAGGGAGGCGCGGGTGGGAGGAGATATGTGAACATATGTATGTGTGTCTGATTCATTTTGTGAAGCTGAAGCTAGCATAACCATTGTAAAGCAATTTTAAAAAATTAAAAATAAATAAATAAAATAAAAATAAAATAAAATAAAATAAAACCAATGAAATTTATTGAGGTAAATAAAAAAAAAAAAAAACCCATTCAGCCCCCAGCCCAGCCGGTCTGCGAGGGAGAGGTTTCCCTCTAAAATCTCAGCCCCTGGGATCACCAAAAAAAAAAAAAAAAAAATTATGTTCCATATATGAGTGGTATAATTGTCTGACTTACTTCACTTAGTATGATAATCTCTGTGTCCGTCCATGTTGCTGCAAATGGCATTATCTCGTTCCTTTTTATGGCTGAGTAATATTTCACTGTATATATGTGCCACATCTTCTTTATCTATGCCTCTGTCAATGGACATGTAGGTTGCTTTCATGACCTGGCTATCGTAAATAGAGCTGCAATGAACATTGGGGTGCATGTGTCTTTTTGAATTATGGTTTTCTCAGGGTATATGCCCAGTAGTGGGATTGCTGGGTCATATGGTAGTTCTATTTTTAATTTTTTAAGGAACCTCCATACTGTTCTCCCTAGTGGCTGCACCAATTTACATTCCCACCAACAGGGCAAGAGGGTTCCCTTCTCTCCACACCCTCTCTAGCATTTACCGTTTGTGGATTTTTTTGGATGATGGCCATCCTGACCCGTGTGAGGTGATACCTCACTATAGTTTTGATTTGCATTTCTCTGATAATCAGTGATGTTGAGCATCTTTTCATGGGCTTTTTTGGCCATCAAAAGTGTTTGCTTGAGATGGAACCTACTCCTGGTGAAGTTTCGGTGAAGATTGTGGAAATGACAACAAAGGATTGAGGATATTTACATACACTTAGTTGACGATGCAGCAACAGGGTTTCAAAACATTGACTCCAATTTCGGAAGAAGTTCTACTGTGGGGAAAATGCTAGCAAACAACATCGCACACTACAGAGAAACCGTTAACAAAAGGAAGACTCAGTTACCGCAGCGGACTTCATGTGGTCTTATTTTAATACGTTGTCGCAGTCACCCCAACCTCCAGCTACCACCACCCTGATCAGTCAGCAGCCATTAGCACCCAGGCCGGACCCTCCGTCAGCAAAATGATTACAGCTTTTACCAGTGGCTCAGATGGTGGCTAGCATCTTTTAGCAATAAAATATTTTAAATTAAGGTTTGTACATTGTTTTTTTTTTAGATCTAATGCTATTGTACACTTAATAGACTACAGCACAGTGTAAACATAACTTTTATATGCCCTGGGAAACCAAAACATTCCTGTGACTTGCTTGCTTGCGATATTCACTTACTGCAGTCGTCTGGAACCCAACCCGCAATATCTCTGAGCTGTTGCCTTTAGTAACGTATCGATACTGGTTCATTAGTTACGACAAATGTGCTATATGAATGTAAGATGTTAGTTAGCATTAGGGAAAGCTGGGCAAGGGGGTCTGTGGGAACTCCCTGTACTATCTTTGCAACAATCCAGTAAATCTAATATGATTCTAAAATTTAAAAAAGTCTATTTAGAAAATTAAAGCAGCATACCTATACATAAAAAATGTCACAATCCGTGGCCTGAACACTGACTTACGGAAACCAGTGTGTTTACTGAAGACCTCTTGCGAGACAGCCCAGCTGTTGTGAATAAGGACGTTGCTTTTCCAGAGAGATTCCATATCCAGCTTGTGTGTAATATCCCATATTCAGGAGGGGGTGGGGAGAGAGAGATGGAGGGAGAGAGCCTGATGGGGGGCTGCTGGGGTCTGGTGACGGGAAGGGGCTGAAGAGCTGACCTGCTAGGCTGACTGGCTCTCCGTCACCTCCCTCCCTCCCAACTCCCTCCTACCCCTCTAAGGTCACTAACTAGGGTCTCTGTTGTATGTGCCTGAGCCCCTTCCCCAGCAATGAAAGCTCTCTGGGAATGGGCATGACCCCAGTTACAGAACCACATGGACAAGTTTTCATCCAGTAGCTCAACTTTTGTGTTTCAAGCTGAAAGGCCCCAAACTCAGCTGATAGGGGAGAGCCCGGGTGCCTTGGGCGAGGGGGGGCTGGGCTGCTGGACGGAAACCAGTCCCATCTCACAGCTGGTGCCCACCCGGCAGGCCCATGGTCTGGCTCCCAGGCCCAGTGAACGCACCAGATGTGCAGGAGGCTCAGCTTGACACCCAGGCCACACCATATGTTACCCCTCGGGGCCCAGGCTCCAGCTCTCCAGTAGATCACCCCCCGCTCATGTTCTAGGTCAGCAGGACCTGGGCTGGAGAGGTCCCAGGTGTAGGGGGTGGGAATGCTTTCCCAATAGGGAGGCAAGGTTTTCTGATTTGTCTGGGGTTGGATGAGGTAGGCGTGGGAGGGGAGATTAGAGCATCCTTACGGAACAGGAAGTGGGCTCTTCAGAGCCTCCATGACAGTGTCTCAGGGCCCTGCTGGTGGTGGCAGCCCCGGAACCCAGTCCTGGGCCTCAGCCACCCTGCCCCTGGGGTCTGGAGTCACGCACATCAGCTTCCCCACTCTGGAGCAGAATGTCACAGGGCAGGAGGTGGGTATAGAAGGTGGGACTCCCCTGGGCCTCAGGAGGCTGCCCAGGGGGTAGAGGACCAAGATATCGATGTTGCTGGAGGGCCCTGAGGTCTCAGAGGGCCCTGGTGGGACAAGTTGGAGGAAAGGGTCCAGGAATTTGCCAGTGAGTACAAATCCAGTGAACTTTGGATGCAACTGATAAGTGAGATTTTAATTTAAAAAAACAAGAAATATACCAAGAAAAACCTCCCCCAAACCCACAAAGCAAACAAATGAGTTAGGAGCAAATAGAATGTGGATTGAGGGGCTGTTCTGAGCTGTTCATCTCCAGGGCCAGCTGCCTGCCCTTTCCAGTCAAAAGCAGGGGCTTCCTGGGGCACTGTGTTGAGAAGGATTCAGATACCTGATGGGTTGGTTCTGCCACAGCCTTAGGAGAGTGGAGGCTGTACACTTACCAGCCTGATAGAACTGCCTCTGTGTAGCTGTGTCCATGGGTGAGCTGGAATGTGTGAGAGGGCAGCTGGCTTAAAGGTCCGGAGCTAGCTGACTTCACTTACTCATCCCTCTGACTTTGGTGGTTTCTTTCTGTTGGTCCCGCCAGGACCTCTTAGGGCTCTAGAAATCCCACCAGTTCCTGGGCACCATCTCCTACCCCTCCAGCCGCCCCACTCACGGAGGCTGTGGCCCTTCTGTTCCAAGAGTTACAACAGCTTGTAAAGCTGGGTTGCAATTCTCTGGGTCGACAGTGGGTGGCGCTCTCTAATTATTCCAAGCGGAAAGTTCCTCTATTCTGCAACTTTAGGGTTTACCAAACCAAAATAAATTACAGATTGAGCAAGTTCAATAGAGCCTATCTTTGTGCACAGAACTCTGTGGATTATAACTTTGAATTAAGTCAGATTCAAGGAAAGGGCCATTTCGTGATCTATTACCTGCCCACATCTTTCTTGGACTTGTGGGGCAGCAGGTGAGGGTGACCCCAATAAAAATAACCTCCTTGGAGTACAGGATGGTTGTGAAACTCATCACAAAGGGAGGTATTCGGCCTCCCCCCCTAGAGAAACCCATGCCTACCCGGGTATCTTTAATGTACCTAGAAGGAGGGGAAAACATCACCAAGGTGCCTCCACCTGGCATGATGGCAGAGATGGGGCTGGGCTGTCAGCTCCCCCTTCCACCACCAGAGGACAGCATTGCCCCACTGAGTGCACCCCACCACCAAGCCCGGTGGCCGGTGCTGATTGGCTTAGCCATGACGTCTCCCTGGCAACCGCTTACAGCCCTCCCTCTCCCAGTGCCCATCCAGCAGCGTGCTGCTTTGTGATGGACAGGTGCTGTCCCTCCGCACTCTGTCCCCCATGCCTGGGGCCGCGGAGCTGCCCAAATGGACTGTGCCAGACGGTGCAAGTAGCCAGGGGCCCCATACCAGCATCTCTGATTTCATCTTGGCTGAGGGGCCCTCCTTTTCCCCAAATGCTTTTCTTTCCCACGTCTTGTTCTGGAAACACAGAGCAGAAAAAAAAAAAAAAAAAGAGAGAGAGCGAACTTTCACAACCAGGTGCAAAGGCAGCGATCATCTCACACCCCATGGTGGAGAGTGGGCCGGGGAGGGTGCAGTGGCTGCCTGCCGAGGGGAGGGGCATGCAGAATGCAGGAGATCACCGGTGGAAGAGTGGAGGGGCCTGGGACATCCGCCTCCAGCTGGTCCCAGCGGAGGTCCCGTGGGAACTCCCTCTGTGGCCAGACCTTGTCGAGTGAGAAGCGATTATGAATTCTGACCACCTTGGACTCCAGTGCCACACCCCCAGCTTTTCCCCGGAGCCTGTAGGAAGCCTCAGGCGGGCACCTTCCCAGTTCAGAGTGAGAATCAAGTGGTGGGGCAGGTGGGGAGCCCCGGGAGGTGTCCGGGGAGATGACCTAGACGGCGTGGTCGGGCCGGGCCTCAGTGAGGAGCCAGCCCGCAGAGACCCAGGGAAGGACATCGCAGCCTCCTGCTTCCTTCTCCAGCTTGGCCTGGCAGACTCTCAGCCTGAGCAGAAGGCGGGCACCCAGCCTTCCCGCTGCCTGCACAGCCCGCTGTGAGCCTGCAGGTGCAGCCAAGGGCGTGCTTGCAGACCTCTGCACACTCACTGGAGCTCCCCATCTACCCCTCGGGGTGCACCCCCCATCTTCTCCCCAGCATGCCCCGAGACCCCAGCACAGGGCCAGGCGCACGCTGCCTGCGGCACAGGTTGGGTGTAGACTCCAGAGGAGGGCGTTATGGTTTAAACTTCACACATCGTCTGTGTTTTAACAGGATGGTCATGGGTCTCGCTGGGGTGAGTCCGAGGCTCCAGGGCAAAGGCAATGGCGTGTGGCCCTGACCACCCAGTCATTTGTTCATTCATTCAGCAAACTCTGCCTGGAAACCTGCACGGGCCAGGCCCTGGGCTGGCTCAGGGGAGAGCAAAGTCTGTCCCATAGAATGTAACGTGTGTGGCTGAAAATTTTCTAGTAGCCACATTAAGAACCACGTGAATTTTAACAATGCATTTAATTTAAGCCAATGTGTCAACCTATTATTATTTCAACATGTGGGCAATCTAAACATTATTAATGAGCTACTGTACACTCATTTTTGGGTACCAAGTCTGAGATTTGGTATATATTTTACACCTACAGCACATCATCCCCACTTGTACATGCCCCACTTCAAGCTCTCAAAAGCCACATGTGACCAGTGGCTGGCATATTGGAGAGTGAAAATCTAGAACATTCTCTTGGGGCTGCATGTAGGGAGGGGAGCCAATGTGGGCTGATCTGGGCCAGGAGGAGGCCACGCCCAAGGTGCTGTGGGAATTCAGAGGAGGGAGCAGCCAGTGGGGGAGGAGGCTGGGGTTTATGGGGGGCCTAGGGGCTCACGGTACCAGCTCGACCTCTGCAGGGGCTGGAGGCTAAGGTCACCCACGTGGGCAGTCAGCCATGCCTACATGACCCACCCCAAACGAGAACCTGGGCATCAAAGCTCAGGGGGACTTCCCTGGCTGGCAACCCTCCCCCATGACATCACACGTCCATCAGGGGGGGCTGGTGCCTGGTATCTCCTGGATCTGCCGCACGTGGACCTTCCCTTGGCTGGTTTTTATCTGTCCTTTTGCCCTAATAAACGTTAGCCAAGAGCTTAGCGGCTTGTCTGGGTTCTGTGAGTCCTTCCAGTGCATCACGGAAGCCGAGGGTGGCTGGAGCCCCTGGATAGCAGTGTCAGTCTCCCTGCTGACTGGCCCTGAGGCCTGTGGGGGGGCATCCGTCCCATTTCTGTCTCGACCCCCAGCAGGCAGGCTTGTGTCCAACAGGCCCTGTAGGATATCCTCAGACCCTGGGACATTTTGCTGAGGGCTCCCCTGTCCAGGTTCCCAGCTCTGCCCACCGGGCATCCACCTGGCATCCTACAGTCCTGGGGAGAACCAAACTCTTTCAGGTTGGGGGACCCTCCCTGAGGGGGGGTCCTGCTGACCGAGGTGGCAGCGTGGCTTCCCCCCCATCCACCCCACCCCATTCTGAGCCTGGAGGCACATAGGTCAGAGGGGACGCTGCCTGGTAAGACTTTGGACTCTGTGTCTGTGTGCAGACTCAGTCGTCTCGGAAGGGGGAGCGCTGGGGGCTGGGGCTGCGGGACTTCCAAAGGCAGCATCTGGCTCTCTCTCCCCCGGCTCAGGGGCTGCCTCTGTGCTGCCCTCACTAAGGCTCGGGGGGCATCCAGGGGTCCTCATGTGCCAGCTCTCCCAGAGGTGCCTCGGGCCCCAGCGGTGGGTCTAGCCAGGCTGCTGCTCCAAGGGCATCCCTGCCCGACACACCTTCCCCGTCTTTGCCTCCTTCCACGAGGGATGCTGGGTCTCCTTCCGGGCTCCGAAGCCCCTCCTCCCATGGGCCCTGTGGACCAGCCTCCAGGTGAGCTGGTCTAGGTGACGTGGTCCCCGATGCCAGCCCTGCACAGAGGCTGCTTATCATTAAGGCGCCCAGCCGCTGTGAAGACAT
The DNA here is from genome assembly GCA_036417435.1 of Inia geoffrensis. Taxonomy (NCBI): domain Eukaryota; kingdom Metazoa; phylum Chordata; class Mammalia; order Artiodactyla; family Iniidae; genus Inia; species Inia geoffrensis. Next base: position 114,551,925 of record CM070906.1, on the reverse strand, counting down.
GGCTCTCCCACGGCCACGTGTATGAGCCACTGAGCTGGGATCACACCCGGGTCAGCCTGAGCCCCCGAGCCTGGTCTTGACGCTCTGCCTTGCTTTTTCCCAGGTCACGGCTTGCGTTCGGCCCACGGCTGGGCCAGGGCCCCGCATCCGGGGATGGGGGCTGCCGCCGGAGCCCCGTGGCCCTGCGGCCACGTCCTGCGGGTGTCCGGACCTGTGGCCTGGCTGGAGCCTGTTGCCTCCTGCCGGCCTGAAGCCGTGGCTGCCGTCCCCGCCCTGCCACGTCGCCACTTCCACCCGAGCCGGCAGGAAGCCGCACTCTTTGCTCTTTTTTTGTAATTTTTGGAGGGTTGCTATTGCAGGAAACACCTGGACGTGGTCCAAGGAACATAATAAAAAGGAGAGAGGGCGAGAGGGAGTGGGGGAAGAGGCAGGGGCTGGGGAGGTTTGGAAAAACCATCTGATTTCACTTTGCAAAGACAACTGCAATTATGTCTCTGAGGGTTTCGAAGTCACTTCAGATTCAAACCATGCCGGGTGACGTCAGTGGGAAACTATGAAGCTCGCCTCTGGTTCTGGGACACACACAACATGAAATAGGTCCCAGGCCAGCTCCTGGCCCTCGAGCCAGGCCAGCTGATGGCCCATGGGGTCTTTTGCACAAGGAGATAGGCAGAAGTGGGGGAGACGTGGTCCCCTGCTTTGGGTGTCCTGGGTTGTCTGGTCTCAGCCCCACAGCCTGGGAGGGAGAAGGGGCGCCCACTGGGCTGCTCCCGTAAAGTTCAGTGTCTCTCGACCCTGCCAAGAGCCCGCTGGCCCCGGGCGGAAATGTCACAGCGTTGCCGGGCCTGCTCTGCTTTCCCTCCAGCCTCGTCGTCGGGAGGGTCCCCTCGGGGCTGCAGGGGTGACTTGGCCCTCAGGCCTCCCCCTCTGAGTGCCCCCCAGCTCCCGCACTGTCCAAAGTCAGCCCTGTAGCCTGGGGCTGGCTGTCTGGGCCCCCCGCAGTGTCCCCAGCCCCTGGCTACCGTGGGCCCTGGAGTGGGAGGAGGATGGCAGCCCACCTCTGCCCACCCCTGTTCTCAGGACCTTGCTTGTCCCAGCACCTCCGGACGGGGTCTTCAGAGGGCGGGTCCCTGAGCCAGGGGTCCTGGAACACGGCGGGAGCTGATATGGTCCTCACTGCACAAAGGGTGCTAAGCCCCCTTCTCCGGGGACTCTCCCCACCCCACCAGAGCCCAGGCCTCTGGGCCATGGTCGCCAGAGCCTCAGACCCCTCCCAGCCCTAGCGGCAGGGGGCCCCCCCGGGCAGAAAGGGCCTCACCTGCCACTTATAAAGTCCTGTCGGGCACAAGCCCTGGCATCTCCGAGGAGTCACTCCAGAGATGTCCGCACATGTGGCCTGGCTTAGCTGTCATCTCCACGTTCTGTCTCAGAAATGCTTCTTGAAATAAAACCTAGCAGAGAAGCCCAGTGACAGAATGAGGATGGGCGAGCATCTGCCTGGAGGGATTCAGATCTCAGTCGACCAGCGTTTGCTGGCAGCTGACTGGTGCCAGGCCTGAAAGCAAGGGCCCAGGGCCTGAGGCCAGGCTCCAGGGTCACCCCCGAGCAACGCCGCTGTGGGCTCTCAGGAGCCCACTCGAAACGAGCCCACTTTTCACGGGGGAGGTAGACGTCCTGGAGGACAGGGGACTTGCATCGGGGCCCGTGCTGGGGCGAGGCAGAGGGCCAGGGGCCTGCTGGGGGCAACGGCGCCTGCCGGTGGGGCTTAGCCTGGAGGGGGCCCTCGCTGTGACCCAGCCCTGATGGATGGGAGGGGGACAGAGCCTGGCTTAGGATGGGGTACGGGGCCAGGGTCGAGGCTGTCTGTCTGGGAAGCGATTCAGCAGTGGCTGCAGCGGAGTCTTGGCTCATGGGCTGGGGCCTCCCGGCCTCTGGGGGTCTGAAGACATTTTTTCCATGGAAAGTAGCCGCTGGCTCTCTGCTTAGCAGGGAGCTCTCTGTCTCCCTCCCACCGCCTGCTGGGGCCTTGGCAGTGGGCTGCACTCTCCTCGGGCTGATTCTCTTTGCTGGACTTTCCATGGGCCTGGGGTGGGGCGGGAGCGCCAGGCAGGGGTCCTTCAGGCAGTTCTGGACGCCGGTCAGCCTCCAGCAAGCACTGTCCCCTGAGACCTCAGTTTGCTGTCTACCTGGGGTGGGATGAGACAATGAATGTCAAGGTCTGGCTGTAGGGGGACAGACCTGATTCCTTCGTTAACTCTTTGGGGGAAGATGGGGGGCAGGGAGGTACAGGAGGTGGACCGTCCTCTTGGTGGGGGGCAGCGGAAGTGGCGGATGCTTGAGTGTTTGCTGACGCCGCTGATTTTAGGAGCGGCTACCCCGAAACCTCCCCACTGGGTGCTGGTGGTGGGGCACCTCCCTGCCTGTGTGTTTTCCCCAGGGCTGGTTCTCCGCTGGGGGACCCTGGCCATGAATGGTTAGTCAGAAACCCTCCTTGGAGCCCCTTGAAGACCTCATCGCCCCACGGGAAACGCAGGCACCCCAGGAACCCAAGAACACTCGCTGACCGAGGGGCAATGGGTCTGCAGTGATGCTTGAGGCTCAGTGCCACCTGGTCTGCGGCTGCGCTCAGGACCTCAGCTCCTATCTCCTCTCTGTAGCTCGGCTGGGAGGGGCAGGTCCATCTTGGACAGCAGGCCTCCAGCCTGCGTGGGGGGCCTGCTGGCTGGAAACGGATGCAGCCTAGGAAGGACCCCAAGTGGCTTATCCCCAAGTGGTCTTGGCAACATGGCCCTGGGGCTTCCACAGAGAACACTCTGAGACCATCCGCAATCCTACCCCCTCCTCCAGGAAGCCCTCCTGAACCACCCCTGTCCACCTGAGCTTCCTCCTTCTTTGGATTCTGCCGCATTCGGCACATGGACCGCACAGTCTGATCTTCACATCTTCTGCATTTTTGTGAACGGAAGTCTTGTCTCTCCGAAGAGCCAGGGGCAGGGCTAGGCCTAAGGCGTGGCGGTTGGAAGGGCCCCCCATAAGCACTGGCTGTGTTGAACAATGGGAAAGCGGGGCCAGGTGTGTGGACCCTGAGAGGGGCCCTGGCTTTGCAGACAGACTGGCTTCGCTGTTATTCCCGGCTACGCCACCCACAGTCTTCAGGGCTTTGAACGGGCTGCCCATGGGTCTGAACCTCAGTTTCCCCTCCTGTGACATGGGATATTAGCAACACTGGCCTCCCTGGGTTACTGGAAGGATCTAAGGGGGATGATGGATGCAAGCCCCCAGCCCAATGCCTGGTGCCTGGAGAGGCCGGGAGCCCCCAGAGCTGGGGGCTGGCTTCAGAATGCTCAGGCCATGTGTCTCCTTCTTCAGGCCCTGCCAAGCGCTCAGGCCTGAGCATCCTCCAGGAGGCCCCCCTCCGTGCCTGCCCAGTCCCAGTTCTTCATTTGTGCTCTGGGAACTCCAGGCCGCTCACACTGGTGGGTTTCTTTTTTCGGGGGTGGGGGGTTGCTGCTGTGCTTTGAGACTATACAAAAATCCCATTTCTTCTTAAACCTTTGCCCACTGTGGCTCCCACCGGCTGCACTCACCACTGCATACTGGTTGTCAACTGTGGGCTTGGGGCCGGGTCTGTCTCCTTACAGAGGCCCTGGGCAGCTCCCAGGGCGAGTGGCCTTGCTTGTCCCAGGCGACAGGACAGGAGGACGAGGGACCTGGTCCTGGACGGTGTGGGGGGGGACCCAGCCACATCCTCATCAGCTCATCTGATGCACATGCATCAGTTGTTGAGCATCTTTTCATGTGCCTGTTGGCCATCTGTATGTCTTCTTTGGAGAAATGTCTATTTAGGTCTTCTGCCCATTTTTCAATTGGGTTTTTGTTGTTGTTGATATTGAATTGTAGGAGCTGTTTGTATATTTTGGAAATGAAGCTCTCAGACCTCAGGCAATGACGAACCCTCCCTGAGCCTCAGCTTCCCCATTTGTACGATGGGACTGATGCCCAGCCGGTAGGGTCATGGTAAGAGTCCATGAGCCGCTGAGCGCAAACGTTCTGCTCAGGACTCGGGCCGTGAGATACCCGGGGAGTGGTGGCCGGGTCCCAGAAGTCTGCCTGCAGGTTGCTGGGGGCTGCCGGCAACAGGGCCGTTGCTGCACCTGTGGGCGGGGCCATTGTTGCACCCATGGGTGGGGTCTGGTCGGTCTGTGAAGTCCCTTTGTCCCCTCTGGGCCCAGAGCAGGGCTTCTGTGCCCAGCACCACGGGCGTCTGGACTGGCCGTGTCTCTGTGGTGGGCGTCCTGTCCAGTGCAGGGCATCAGGGCACCTGGCCTCTACCGCTTGAGGCCAGGTGTCACCCCTACCCTGGCTGTGATGACCATGAGTGTCTCCAGCCATTGCCAAATGTTCCCCGGGGGGCAAAAAAGCCCCTGGTCGAGAACCCCAGGCCTAGAGAAATAAGCCCCCTCCTGAGTCAGGCGGGATTCGGACCAGCTCGGGTGTGGCCTCCTCCAGGAAGCCAGCCGTGATTCTCCGCAGAGCTCTCCCCAGTTGAGCATTTCTGCTCATCTTGGTGTGAGATGCCATGCGTCCATCCGGGGCACTGCTATAACCTTCCCCTCCCCCCTGAGCCCTGGGGCCCTCACAGCTGGAGGCCCCACCCTTGCGGTCCTGGCCTGCAGCGCCGGGACCAGGTGGGCTCCTGCTGCAGGAGTTTTGACTCTGGCTCATGGGGGCCCGTCCCTGTGAGGCCTTCTGGGTGACAAAAGGGACACTGAGGCCCAGAGAAGGGCAGGTGTCGGCTGGTCAGTGGCCGAATCAGGTGGGTTTGGTGCACGGATAGGTGCACGGGCGTGGGAGAAAGAATCTTCCAGGGCTCGGTGAAGGATGATGTTCCCATGCTCTGTGCTCACCCTCCAGATGTTTCCAGCATCTGACAGGCAGATATGCCCCGCACAGCTGTTCTCACTGCTGGTGTGGGGCCCCTTTCCTGGGCATCGGGTGCCGAGCCACCTTGTTGCAGATGGCACCTCTGGGCCCTCCCGCGCACTCCCTGGTGGGGATTTGGGTTGTTCCCAGTGGGGCGGGGTACCTGGCTGGCCAACACCACGAGCATCCCCAGGCCTCCTGGACGGCTTTCAGAAGCTCAGTGGCCGGGTCGAGAGCATGTCCCTCGCATCCCCACGTCGACAGGACCCCGACGGCATCTTGGTCACCTGAGGGTGAAGTGCAAGTGTTCAGAGTTGTGCTGGGGAGATGCGGAAGAGGCACGGCTGCCAAACCCAGGCTGTCCCCAGAGAAACTGTGACAGCGCACCGCCTGGCCGAGAGACGGCCTGGGGGAGGTTTCTGGCGTGGTGGGAACGCCTCAGGTGGACGGAATGGCTCCCTTACCTCCCAGGAGTCCTGTCCCTTCTAGTTGGAGGGTCCTTGAGCCTCCTGCTGCTTGGCGGCCGTCAGCCGGTGAGGGGGCCTTGATGTGACAGCTGCCCACCCTCCGCGGTGCTGGGGATGTGGGGAAGTCTGGGCCCAGCGCTCGGGCCCCCTCCTCTCCTCCCTCAGCCGGAACTAGCTCCTGACGGGGCTGCTCCGATGCTCCTTGGAGGCCGAGGACAGGTGATGGCAGTCTGTTCACGCCACCCGTCAAAGGCTCCCCTGAGCCCTGCACTGCCGTGTGCCCCCGGGGACTAAACAGGAGAAAACACCGAGTGACAGGCGCCTGGCGGTGCGCGTAGGGGTTGGATCCTGGGAGAAGATTTCCCACCTTCTTCTTGAGAGCAAAGAGGGCCGTGGAGGGCTGGTGTAACAAACCACCCTGAAACTCGTTGGCTTAAGGCAACAGTAGCCATCGATCCTCCTTCACGGTTTCTGTGGGTCAGGAACCGAGCAGCAGCTCAGGGGTGGTCCTGGCTGCAGCTAGACGCTGGCTGGCACTGCATCCTCTGCAGGCTTGACCAGGGCCGCAGGAGCTGCTCCCGGGCTCGCCGCCGCGCGGTGGGCCGGCTTGTCCCCCTGCAGGACCCCGGTGGGGGCAGGGAGCTGCTTGAGCGTCCTCACAACATGGTGGCCGGCCTCCCAGCACATGTGGTCGGGGCCCGGGGGAAGCCACCGCCTTGAAGTCCTGCACCGTCACTCGCACGCTGTCCTCCTGGTCACCTGGCCCTCAGGTGGCCCGCTTGGCTCAGCCGGGTCCCAGCGCTGGCCTTTCTCCAAGATGGTCCTCGTGGCGCCACCCTGTGGCCCATTTTCTCACACACCTGGCTCTTCTCCTCACTGGGACCCAGCGTCTGATACGCAGGATGCTTCCGTCAGCGTCTGAGTTGAGCTGGGCCCCAGGCCTCCCTGCTTGCCTTCTGCCCAGGCCTAAATGGACCCTGGGGGGCCTGTGGGGTCTGTTTTGTGTCTTGTGGGGAGTACTGCAGCCTGGTGGGATGTGTGTTCCAACTCCAGCCACCTGACCTCAGGTATGTCCCTGGGCTCCCTGGCCTCGGTTTCCTTGTCTGTCAAATGGGGATAAAAGAGTAACCCCCTCTTCCAGCATAAAGGTTTCAGCACAGCATCCGGCCAAGAGTCAAGCCAGTGTGATGGGACTGTCCCACCAGCAATCTGCCCCAAGCCAGGCTGTGCACCGTGTCTGTCTGCTAGGCCTCTGCCTTGGGAGGGCTGTGCTGGGCCATGCTGGGCCATGCGGGCCTACGGGGGAGGCTAGAGGCAGATGAGGGCCACTCACCTCCCGGCTGCGGGCTGCCATCAGTGGCTACGGCCCGGGGAAAGCTGGGGAACAGACGGGCCCGCCGTCGTGATGCAGGGTACAGCACGGCTTGGCTGGAGGAGAATCGGCGCCTGGCTATGGGGAAGGTGGGGGCGAGGGTGGCACCTCTGACGCGGGGCAGCGCCGGGCACAGCGAGAGGGCCCAGCCAGCTCTGCACACACACGCTTTAGGAACGCACAGCTCTGGCGTTTCCGGTGTGTCTCCTGTATCTTTATTGCAGCTGAACTCCTGCCTATGGAGACAACCAGTCAGTCACAGCCCCCACGCCGCATCCGTCTGCCTGAAGACAGTCTGTAGGGTGAGGGTGTTGATTTTGCTGGAGTAACAACTGGGCAATAAAAACCCCAGCCAACGAAGCACCCAGCCAGGCAGGAGGTTGGAACAACCAATGAAACGGGGAGATGTCGGTGGCTGAGACAGGGAGGCCCCTGGTCGTCCCGGCCGTCTGGTATCCATCCACAGGCCTGTGACCACGGACCCTCCCCAGGCTCCAGAAGTTTCCATGTTTGTGCAGGTCACTGGCCTGGAGACTGTCCCAAACTTCTCCATAGAATCAGCTTCCATTGCCTGTTACTCAATGGTCTTTTTCATTAAAAAAAAAAAAAAAGAATAAAAACGTTTTAAAAGGAGGGCAGAAGATTCACGCTCAAGGCCCGTTTGGCGTCCACTTTGGAAGGCGCAGGAGTGAAGAGGTGTCTGCCCGGGAAGGTTCAGGCTCCGCGGGAAGTGGGTCAGGGGAGAGCTGCCTCTGTGCCGCCCGTCCCTCTCCATCCCACGGCCACCTCCCTGAGAGGCCACCTCCGCTGTCCTCTGCAGCAGCAGCAGCGTCCGGGTCACCCCTCTCTTGACAGAGGGGACTTAGTCATCTGTCCTCACCCCAATCTGACTATATCTTCCCCATGAGGAAAAGCCCAGAGTCCCAACTTGAAGGCTGCTCGCTCTTAAGCTGCGGGTCGGGCTGGACCTCCCCTCCCCTGACCCCCGCCCAACCCTCCCGGAGCTCGCGCCGCGGGCACCTCTGCGCTCTCCTCACCTGGCTCCCTCTTCCCCTCATTCGGCGCATGCACGGCTGAGGCCCCAGAGACACCCGGCTGGGCTCGGGGCCCTCCTCTGCACCCCCGTCCCCCAGGGACTCAGTGCAGCCATCCACTGCCACCCTCGGACAGCGGACTCCGCAAAGCCCCATCGAGCCTCCCTCCTTCCCCGTCCCCAGGCTTGGCCAGTGGTGGTGCCAGTGGGCGTCTGAGCAGAAGCCTTGTCCAGAGCTCAGCTGTATCCCTACCGTGATGGCGGGGGTGGGGGTGGGGCAGAGGGAGCCGCCCTGGACCTGTGACCTGGCAGCTCAGGGGGCCAGGAGGAAACAAAGAAGACCTGTTTCCTCTACAGTTCCCCTTGGTCTTGGCCCAGCCAATTTGGGGCCTAGGTGGCCAGTTAGCTCTAGGCTAGTGGCCTTAGCCCCCAGAGATCCCACTGTAGACAGAGCTCTTGCTCTGCACTGGATATCTGAGTCCTTGTAGGGGGCACATGCGGTGAGGTTGAGGATGGATGGCGATGCTCTATGCGCCTTGGGGAGAGGTGGGAGCATCCCAGCAGGTGAGTTGTGTGGCCAAGACATGGTGGTGATAAATGGAATATCTCCTGCCATATCATTAAACAAAGGAGGTCACAGTCACCAATGATTGCAGCCCTCCGACGTGAGCTGGTGAGCCCTGATGAAACTCAGGGCTGAAAAGAATACCTGCCATCTAGCAGCCGTCAGACTACAGCCACTCCCTGCGGTGAGTGCTGAGGAAACTCAGGATGTGAAAACACAGGATATAGGCCCCAGAAAGCTAAGGTGCCTATCAAAGGAATGACTTCAGTGAGCCCAGACTCTTGCATCTTCCCATACATAGAGAAGTGCTAACTTCCTTTTTTTTTTTTTTTTTTTTTTTTGCGGTACGCGGGCCTCTCACTGCTGTGGCCTCTCCCGTTGCGGAGCACAGGCTCCGGACGCGCAGGCTCAGCGGCCATGGCTCACGGGCCTAGCCGCTCCGCGGCACGTGGGATCTTCCCGGACCGGGGCACGAACCCGCGTCCCCTGCATCGGCAGGCGGACTCTCAACCACCGCGCCACCGGGGAAACCCAAGTGCTAACTTCCTTAACTTGAGATATCTGGATTTCTTTAATTAACAATAATCCTTTGACAGTTCCCCACTAGCTGCCCTTTGTTGCAAAGCTCCAGTATATCCCGGCCCCTCCCCTGGCCTCCTCGGAGCAGTTTCTCAGAGCCATCTGAAACACTGTCTCCCCGACTGCGGTCCTCATTTTGCCCCCAGTAAAACTTAACTTGCAACTCTCATGTTGTGCATTTTTTTTTAAGTCAGCAGTGGGGTTCCCAGCTACATCCCACGCCGGTGAAAACTGGACACCTACTGGGGCCAACCTGTGGGGAGGGCATCCATGTTTGCGGCCCCCAGGGGCCATCTTGGGGCTTCCCAGGCAGGCAGGCCTCTTGGGGTAGAGCCGGAAGGTCTGAGCCACTGCCGCTCTGGAGCCCCAGTGTCCTGTTTCTGTTCGGCTCACTTGGCTGGCCTCTGCATGCCCGGCCCTGCCCCGTGTCCCTGGCTTCATTGTCACTGGGCCCGATGGCCTCAGCTCACGTGCTAATTCTAGGTCTGGGGCTGCAGTTGAAGTCACCCGGGCCCTGCAGGACGGCTGAACTGAGGGCCAGGAAGTGGAGGTGAGCTCTGGGTGCCCTACAGCCCTTGATCTTCCTCTCTCGTCTCCAGGGAAGGGCCCTACCTGTGTGTAGGTACGTGACCGGGAGCCCGGGTGTGACCTGTGGGGCGGGGAATGGACGAAAGTGTCAAAGCCCTGGTACAGGCAGCCGGGAGTTACACTGTGATGACCAGACACTCCAGACTCGAGGCCCTCTGCGGATGCACCCAGGTGGCTCTCCCGGGCATCCATCTGCCAACACGGTGGCTCGGCCACCCCGGAGCTCCCCCCCCGGGGATGTCCCCATCTTGCCGCCCCTAGCAGCCGTGCCCCCAGTGGAGGAGAGGCCACCCTCGCTGGCAACTAGCCTTCAGAAGGAAAGTGACCAAGGAAGCCTGAACCTTTGTGAGTCCCGTGTCTTCAGTGGATGCCCACCCGCCAGATGGAGGGTCTGGGGAGAGCAGTGCAGGGCTCCCAGTAGGCCTTGGTGGCCTAGAAACTATTTTGAATAAGGCATTTGGGTCCCCCAAATCTCTGATTTGCCTGAAAGCAGAGACGCCCAAAAGAACTCCAAGAATCCAATTGTCATGAATCCCCTCCTCGGAGCCACCAGTAAAGACTTTCCACGAGCACGCCGGGGCTCCACACTGCACCCAAGCAGACACGTGCAAAGCTGTCACAGCCCCTGCCCTTCTCCTAGGGGCCCAGGAATCCTCCCAGAAAGTCACGTGTTTTCCTGCCAGTACCCTTCTCCCCCTCCCCTTTCCCTATGACGTACCCGTAAGGCTGCATAGAAGCCCCACGTTCTAATTCCCTGAGTCAAATTTTTCTGTGAACTCCCAAGTACGAATGCAAAGGAATAAAACTCTGTCTTTTCTCTCCCATAATCTCTCTCTTGCCTCCGAAACTGAACATAAGAGGACAGGGGAAACGTTTCACCTCCCTAACGGGAGATGTTTCCAGAACCTCTCACACGTTGAGGGGTGACGGGGTGAGCAGCGGGGGTAGGCCCGGGGTGGGGGTCAGCCGACCTCCTTCCTGCTGTGCACCACGTGGTCTGGGTCCCTGCCTCTGCCTGGCAAGCCTGGTGAACTCCTGTTCACCTGTCCAAGCCCTTCACAGGCACTCCCTCCTTGCCTGGGTGTCTGTTTTTGCTGCCCTCCACGAATCAGGTCCTACACCAGGTAGTTTAGGTAAAACGATGTCCTTTTACCATTTAGAAGCAGGTACCGACAGGGGAGGTGAGGCTTAGAGGGCCCACAGGGCTGACACTTGTGCTGCGCTGACCAGGCCGGCCCCTCCCCTGGGACACCCCACGACCCAGCTGTTAGGGGCCACGTGCTGCCCCCAGCTCAGCCATTTGCTCCGAGGTCCAGGCAAGTTCCTGTGCCTCTCTGAACTCCAGTTTCTCCCCTGCACCATGAGGCATTTTTACCAGTAGACCTGGGCCCCTTCTGGCCCAGAAAGTCTGCACAGAGTAGGAAACCATCCACACGGATGCAGCGTTGCTATTGTATTTAGCAACTGCAGAAACAAACTCACCATGAGTTGTATTTTGGCCCTAAAAAGAGGCCATTTGAAGAGGGTAGGCTGGCCTTTCTGGCCCCGTGTGTCCGGCAGCTGGAAGCTGGGGCTGGTTGGGAGAGGAGGCCAGAGGAGCCTGGGGTCAGGCTTGTTTTATGTCAGGATGTCTCGGGCTGCGCAGGAGCCTCAGCGTTGCCAAAACAATGTTTAAAACATCTCGGAAAACGTGCAGCCACTTCTTTTCCATGGGACTTGGCCCAGTCCTCCCAGCTTCTCTGTGAGGGTGGGGGACTGGGTGACGGGGGAGTGGGGGACGCTGGCTCCAGAGAGAGAGAGAGAGAGAGGCTGCAGCCCTGGGGGGGCTCCATGCTTGCCTGTGCCCGGCCTGCAGCAGGTCCTGCCCTCTCCCTGCTCCCTCCTTCCCACCCTTTCCCTGCATTCCCCCTTACCTCCCTCTCTTCCTGTTTCCCCCCTACTCCCTCTCTCCCCTCTTCTCTCCCCCTACCAGCCTCCCGGACCCCCTCACCGCCCACCCCAGAGTGTCAGAGCTCAGTCTCTGTTTCCTTCACCCCCGAGACCGCCCTGGGGCCTGGGCATAAACCCATTTCACAGATGAGCAACCAAGGCCGGCGTAGGGGCCCGGCTGAGTCTAACCCACCCAGCGTGGAAACTGGGGGCTGGACCAGCTGCAGAATTTGTGGGCCCCAGTGCAAAATGAAACCGCAGGGGTCCTCATTCGAGGAAGATTAAAAATCTCAGAAGCACAGAACACGGCCTCCTGAGCACGGCCTGTCTGGGTCTGCGCCCCACCCCACTTGCACTCATGCCCGAGGCTGCGGGTGTGGCTGGCCCCAGGTCCTGGTCACAGGCCCTCCTGCCCCACTGACCCTGATGGGCCCTGAAGTTGCGGACACTAGGGGGCAGAGGAAGTCTACCCAAGCAGGGTCCTGGCCACGGGCAGCCCAGGGGACCTGAGGGGTGTCCTGGGCTGGGGTGGTGGCTCCCTCTTCCCTGGTAGTACCCTGGGCCTCGGGGTTGCAGGGACCGTCTGGAGGCTCGGTGTCGGGCTTTGAGGCTCTTGCCGATGGAGGGTTTGGCCGGGCCTTACTTTAGAGCCGCAGGCCTGGGTCAGGTCACTCCAGTTCCCAGCAGGCGAAGTGGAAGTCACAGCACCGACCACAGGGGCTTTTCTGAGGACCCTTCCCTTCACGTGTGGTCATTTGCACGCCACGTGCCGGGCCCTGTCCTCCCATGTCGTAGGTCCAGACAGAGTCCGTTCACTAGCGGGGTGTTGGGCTGTCACGTCTGTGAGGGGCACTTGGTGCCCTCTGGGGACCCTCAGTTCCACCCTGCCAGGGTTCCCAGCTGGAATCAGAGCCCCAGGACCTGGCCCTGCCCCACGGTGGTCTGAGCTGGGGGCTTCTCTGGCCTTCGGGCTGCAAACTGCACGTGATCTTGGCTCTGGCCCCTGCGGAGAGCAGGGCCCCAAGGTGCAGGGGCAGCTGGGGAGGAGGCTGCAGCCTGCCGTCCACGAGGTCCCCGCCCGGGCTTGTGTCCCCTCTTCCCCACTTGGGGCATCTCCGGGGGACTGAGGGAAGCACTTGGCTTTCCTCCCCGGCTTTTCCTCTCGTCCGGGCTGCGCCTCACATCTGCTCCGGAAGCCGGCCCTGACACCGCATTGGGTGTCCGTCCGGGAGGCCGAGGGGTGCTGGGACTGGGCTGGCTTTGGGGAAGAGGCTCCGTGAGCCTCTGACTTGGGCCGACTTGCTTTCGTCCTGGAAACTCGGGAGGTGACAGGGCTCCATCTAAGCGCCGGGGCTGAGCTCGGCCAAGCGCTGGGGCTCGGCTTCGCAGTCCTGACCTGGGCTGAGCCTGGCGGCTGGAGCACCCAGCAGATGCATGGCTGGGGAGGGGGTAATGTGACACCCCCCCCCCGGGGCATCTGTGATGGGGGTGGCCGTCCCCCCTGCTTGGGTTGTTGTGAGATCACACGCATTCAGTGCCTGGGTCCCCGAGCACAGTGCAGGGCCCTGTCAGTGCAGCCCTATGGCTCCTGCCTTTCTTTGGGGAGATCTGCAAGGAGGCGGGTGGCTTGTGTGTGGAGGGGGAACCGGAAGGGGGCCTTGCGGGCCCTGCGTACCCCCCAGCAGCCGCCCACACTGCTCTCGGGATGAGGCCAAGCCCTGCCGGTGCCCCTCCCGTGGACCTCTCTCCTCCCCCAAACAGCCTGCTCCTGCGGCTTCCCCTGGGGGAGCATTTGCAGACCCCTCGGGGTGGGAGGATGTGCTGGGCAAACTCCCAGAACCTTCCAGAGCCACCTCCTGGGTGTTCCGTCATCACGGGCTTCCCCCGCAGCGCCTCACATCTGAGGTCTGCAAGCAGCAGGGCAGCAGCGGCTGGAGCAGGGCCAGCCTGGGGCCAGGCCGTCCCCTGCCTGCTCCGTGCCGACGCTTTCCGTCACTGCTGCCTTGGACGGTGCCGGCCTCCTGGTCCGGACGGTGGGACTCCCGGGGGAGGATTTAGCCTGGCCTGGAGATAGTGCCCAACATCCGCCTTGGAGACACTTCACGCACAGACACTCCAGGCACACAGCTGGCACTCAGTGTGTGTTTAGGGAGAGGGTGGCCTGTACAACCACAGGCAACACTCGCTTTCCTCCCCAGGCATCAGCTGTCTGTGCCATCAAGACAAGGGGAGGGCCAGAGGCAGCTCTGTCCCGGCTCTGGGATGCCACTGGGGCCTGGTCTGGCCTCCCTCTCGCTCCCTTCCACTGTGGCCTCCTGGGAGCCCCTCCTGCCTCAGGGCCTTTGCGCTTGCCGCGCCCTCCACCTGGAGCACCTTTCCAGAACCCCAGGTTCTCTCCGCCACCGCTGTGTCCTCACTCGGGTGTCGTTTCTGAGGGTCCCCGCCCCCCGCAACCCTGCTCTCCATCTCCTCCCTGCATCTTCCTTCCTCAGGTGGGGTCGGCACCCCATATGCTTGTTTATTTGCTCTCTTCGGGGGACCCAGAGCAGAGGCATAGGCTTTCTTCTGGGCTGTGTCCCTGGTGCCAGGGCAGACCTCACACACAGTAGGCGTGGCTTTGGCCCCTAGGGAAAGCCTGGCACTGGGAGCTGGGTGAGCCCCCTGCTGCTGGTGGGAGAGACCTGCGTGTCTTCCACCCTGACCGGCTCCTGGGGCCCTGTCCCTGCTGTCCTGGGCTCGGGGGACAGGCACAAGCCAGTCCTGCAGGGCAGAGGGGGGCAGAGTTGGAGAAGGGCGTGAAGGGGAGGGGTGAGAAGGGCCGGCAGGGAGGAGGGGGTGCCGCTGGTCCCAGTAGGGTCCTCCCCACCCCCTGGGGAGCCTGCTTGGGCGCGGCTGCTGGCCGGGGCGGGCGCTCAAGAGCTGCCACGTGGACGCAGCCTGCACTCTTTCTTTTCTGCACCCATGTTCAGGAAATGAACTTTTTCCTCCGCCTTTTCTGGGTGGCTTCCCCGAGGGTAGGGGGTGGGGCTGTGAGGGGAGGCGGGCCCTGGCCCAGGAGATGCTCCTGAGCGCCTTTCCCCCGCCCAGGGCGCTCCCCTCTCCCCACCAGGCCCCACCCCCACCCCCCAAACAAGCCACACCCCAACTCCACCCGCCCCAGAGCCCTGAAGCCCAGGGAGGGTGTGGGTTGGTTGGGATGCAGCCAGGGTCAGCGGTCCCTCCAGCCCTGACACATTATCAGAGTGGGGATCCCTGGAAGCTTCCAGAGCCCCTGGAGGGTCTCAGCACAAGCCCGTGAACACACACGGGACCCCCACCTGCACCGCCGGCTGGCTTTGGCTCCCTGGCGGGCCTTGCTTTGCTCCTCTGTGTGCCGGGCTGAGAGCTGCAGGGGTGGCCAGGTGGGTGTGGACCCGATGTGCGGCTTTGGTGGTGCACCGGCTGGTCCCAGCTTGGCCACGTCTCAGCTCTGCAGCCTTGAGCGAGTGGCTTTCGCTGCCTGAGACTCAGTTTCCCTGCCTCCGTAACGGTGTAAATGCTCAGTCAGTGGGAAGAGTTGTGGCCACCGAGGCGACTGCTTGTGTCCCCGGAGCTGGTGGGGCAGCCTCGAGGGACCAAGTGAGGCCAGAGCCCTGGGAGGGAGGCGGGTGAGGGAGCGGGCACACAGGGATGCCTGCCCACCGCCTCCCGCCGCCTCCCAGGCTGGCTTCTCCTGTGTCAACCCCGAGACGAGCTTTTGCTCCCCAGCCCTGCCATCAGGAAGTCTAGGACTGTGGCCTGGACGCCACCATTGCTCCTGCACCGCGACTGACTCAGCCCGTGGGAAGCCCGGAGGGAGGGGGCGGGGCACGCGGCCGAGCAGATGCCTGGGCCCGGTCCTGGAGCGGCCCAACTGCCCCATGCTGGGCAAAAGTCCAGCCGTGCCCTGGAGCCAGGCTCTGGGGCAGGGGCGCGCTGATGAAATCAGAATTAGACGCAAGCTCACGTCCCCTCCGCCCCCTCCTCCCTCTGGCGGGAGTCACTCACCCCGCCTTGTCAATGTGCTCTTGAGCACACTTTGGAAGGGGAAAGAATTTTAAGCCTTTGTGAAGTTTTATTTGGGAATACAGAAACCAGGTGGACAAAATTAGTTGCTCCTATAGGTTTTATAGGACATCTATTAAGAATGCTTCAGGGCTTCCCTGGTGGTGCAGTGGTTGGAAGTCCGCCTGCCGATGCAGGGGACACGGGTTCGTGCCCCGTTCCGGGAGGATCCCACATGCCGCGGAGCGGCTGGGCCCGTGAGCCATGGTCGCTGAGCCTGCGCGTCCGGAGCCTGTGCTCCGCAACGGGAGAGGCCACGACAGTGAGAGGCCCGCGTACCGCAAAAAAAAAAAAAAAAAAAAAAAAATATATATATATATATATATACATATATATATATATATATATACACACACATATATATATATATATAAGACTTATACAATGAAAGCTACAAAACATTATTGAAAGCAATCAAAGAAGGCTGAAATAAATGGAAAGATATCCCACATTCATGGATCAAAAGACTTTATACTACTAAGATAGTGGGCTTCCCTAGTGGCGCAGTGGTTGAGAGTCCGCCTGCCGATGCAGGGGACACGGGTTCTTCCCCCTTTCCGGGAGGATCCCACGTGCCGCGGAGCGGCTGGGCCCGTGAGCCATGGCCGCTGAGCCTGCGCGTCCGGAGCCTGTGCTCCGCAACGGGAGAGGCCACCACAGTGAGAGGCCCATGTACATAAAAAAAAAAAAGAATGCTTCAAGTGCAGTTTTTGATACTCCTTTCAAGGGAAGTGGGAAAACGTTTTTGAATTCAGTACTTGAGGAAAATTCAAGTCCCTTGGGACGCAGCTCTAAGCCAGCTTTTGTTCCTCTCTGAAAAGGTCAGAAGTCCTGGGGCTCTGGTTGGGGGGGGCTGGGGGGGAGCCGAGGGGCGGGGCGTCTGGGTGGTTCTGGCTGGGATACTGTTGTCCAGGGCCGTGTGGCTGAGCAGAGCAGGTGGTGAGCCTGCTGTCAGTTCTCAGCCTGCACCCCCAAACCCAGTGGGCCCCTCTGCACCCCAGCTTGCAGGTAGAGGGCTTTCCTCCTCCTCCATCTCGCTGTGTGGGACCCTGGACCGCCGAGGAGCAAGCCGAGGGGCTGGCTGCGCTACAGCGGGACGGCTCTAGGACACGTGACCCTGCCGGGGCCACGGCGTGCCAGGAGGTGCCTTTCAAAAGGCGCGCGATTCCCCGCTGAGGACAGCCTGTTCCAGCCTAGGGGCCTCTCTGTTTCTCCCGCTGAGGCCTGTCTGTTTTCCCGGCCAGGGGACAAGCTCCGTGTGTCCGCAGTCTCTCCCAAAGCATCCTCCTTTCCTGGATGACTCTATGACCCGGTCTCTGCTCCGGCGCCCTCATACCGAATCCTGTCTGTTCCCCGTCTCTCCGCTGCTGGGGTGCCGCCCCCTCGTCCCTAATCAGGCTATGACTTAACCCTGGTTATGGGCCCTGCATGCAGGGGAGGTGGGGTGCTGCTACCCACCAGGGTCCTTGGCCTCCTTAATCAATAGAAATTGACAAGACGCCAGATAAGAAGTTCAGGCGAGGCTGTACTGCGGCCCCTGCTGCAGCGGGGGCGGGGGGAGCGAGCGAGAGTAAACAGGCTCCCTTGCTGCTCCCTCCCTGAGGGAGGGGCCCGCTGCTCCCTTATATGGGGCGAGGGTAGGGTGCCCACCCCCTTGGCGGTGCTGCACGCAGGGGGCATGCGCAGTACTCTGCTTTTGCTCCCGGCGCCTCAGAAGTGGCAGTTCGGTTGTTTGGTCTCTTTGTAGCTTTTGTCCAGAATTTGCCCCACCTGCACATGCACGCAGTTATTTTTAGTCCCTTAGGGTTTCTTTGTATTTCGCTGTTCCAGGAGACGTGTGTCCACACGGGTGCCGAGTCCCGGGTCCCAGCCTGCCTCAACCACACTTACTGTCTCACAGGGGAGGCCCCCCACTGTGTGGGCAGGGGTGGGGTGTAGCTCACAGGGTTGGGTGGGCTCCAGCTGTGGCTCAGAAGGCTTGGAGGACCTGGGGACGGGCATCTTCAGATATTTCATCCCGTGTGTCGTGGTTCCAGCTTCCCCCAACCAGGCCCCTGACCTTAGCCCGGCAGGCCTGCCTGGTTGGACGTTTGGCTGTCTGTGGAGTCCAGCCACTGTGACCATCCTGGCCCTCGGACTTGTGCTGGGCGTTCTCAGCCGCCCCTCCCCTCAGGGTCCCTGGCTTGCACACCTGCGCTCTAACTGCCTGCCCCGGCCCCGAGGGGTCCCTCGTCTTTCTCTGGGACATTGGTGGGCTTCGCAGTGACCATCCAGTCCTTACTCCTCACAGATACCATCTGGTCCCTTCCAGCAGCAACGCAGTCCCATTTCCTCCTGTTCAAAGTGTCGACACCTGGGCCGCCAACCCTGCAGGGGGTTTGAGCCTCACGAGCCAGCAGGGATGGAATCCATGAGCGTTTCACTCCCCACCACTCTGGAAGGGGGGCTGCCTTCTCAGACCACTCCGGAACCACTGTCTCAGGCTGGGTGTTTGGAAGCAGATGCTCTGCCGGAGTTCGGGGGCCGGATGTGTGTGAGGGGTCCACACTGTGCGGGGCAGGGGGAGGCGGGACTTGGCCAAGAAAGTGGCTGCAGGGGCTTCAGGCCTGTAAGGCGTCGCCTATCCCCGAGGGCGCCCCAGAGCCACTGCCCCCGACAGAGCATCCAACATTAGGCTGCGGTGGCTGGACCTCTAGAGTGACCTCTCGCTCACTCTGAATGTGGGGTGCAGGGAGGGGCGAGACCTCGAAGGAGGTGACAGCTAGAGGCTGAGCGCTGACCGCTCCCTGGGGCTGGGCGGCGGGATCCCGATGGAGAAGATGTGCCAAGCCCAGGTCCTGCAGGGACATCAGGGCTCAGTCATGCTTGAAAGGACTGCTGCCTTCCCCGATTTTACAGCAGTGCCAGGAGAGGCCTGACGCAGCCCGGGGGCGGGGGTCGGCCTCTAGCACCCTGGACGCCTCTGGTCTTTACTGTCCACCTTCCCGGTGGGCTGGTGGCTCTGTGCGGGCAGGGGTGCGGTCTGCGGTCTGCCGCTGTAGCCGATCTGGGCACGGCTCAGCTGTGTCTATTTTGAGCACCAGCCGTGTGCCAAGCTCTGATTATTTCCCAGAGGAGTGCTGAATGGGTGCACAGCGTGGCTACCCTCATGGGCCTCCTGCTGATTCCCCCACCTTGTCAGGACCTGGGGCTTTGATTCCGGGGTAGTGAGTGTGAGCAGGGAGCCTCGTGCAGCTGGCAGGACCTCGATGGCCTTTTAAACATTTGAAGGGAGGAAAAGCGTCTTGTTTTAGTTTGCTCATGGGCTGGCAGAGAAGTGACCTTTCAGGCAATTTGTGAAGTGGCAGTAAACTGTGATTGAGGCAGGAACTGGGTCAGGACGTGTCAGCGAACGGGTGAGGCCAGCGGTCCTGTCATAGCACCGGCTCCCTGGGGGCTCCTCTGTCTGCTGGACTAGGTGGGTCTCCTCACCAGCCTCTGACTCACCTTGGGGACAGATTCACTGGCTGGACTCAGAAGGGCGAGTGGCCACGTGGTGTCTGGGCCGGAGGCACTGCCATTCATGCATCCATTCCAAGGAGAACCACCCCTGGCTCAGAGAAGCCTGTCACACTTGGTATAACCCTGTCACCCCAAACCTATTTCACTGTGGGATCTTCTTTTCTCAAGGCACCTGTTACTCTTGCATGCACACTGGTGTTTGATGGAAAAGGTTTTGGGAAGTTTTGGGGTGGGTCTTTTTATTGTCAAAGGAAATAAGAGAAAGTCCAGGGTAGATTCCCTTGTCCATGGTTGAGGGAGAGACATAAGCCTCTCTTTGCAGATGGCCATGGGGGTCCCTTATGGACTGAATGTGCCACCCCCTTCATCTAACCCCCAGTGGGACTATATTTGGACATGGGGCCTTTATGGAGGTAATTAAGGTTAAATGATGTCATAAGGGTGGGGCCCTGATCCTATATAATTAGTGTCCTTATAAGGAGAGAGAAGTCTCTCTGTCTCTCTTTCTCTCCCTGCCGTGTGAGGACAGTGGGAAGGTGGCCATCTAAAAGCCAGGAAGAGAGCTCTCACCAGAGACTGAATTGGTTGGAACTTTGATCTTGGACTCTCAGCCTCTAGAACTGTGAGAAATGCTTTGCTGTCTAAGCCCCCAGTCTATGGTTTTGTTATGGCCGCCTGAGCAGACTAAGAAAGGATCTGAATGTCCAAATGCTTATCAATGCTAATGCAGCATGAATGGTGGCTTTGGTTAAGCAAATACAACAATGACACCTTTCGGTGGTAGCCAGAGAGAACTGAGCTTGGGGATCCTCTGGTGAGCTGGAGACCTTGGGAAAGAAAGGGGCGACAGGATCCCACTGGAGCCGAGGTAGTTTCCCAAGTCACAGTTGGCTTAGAAACCTAGAGCATGGGTTTGTGTTTTGGGGTCTGACCTTCCTTCTGGTTAATGGGTTTGGGGAGCCAGAGCGCTCTTCCATATTTGAGTAGTACTTTGTGCATTTTAGCATGATCATTGATGTGAGAGATATTATTTTATTTAAAACGCTCAGCAGAGTAAATCCTCTGTCCAGTATGGCTGCCACTTTGAGCATCTCATGCTCACCACCAACGTAGCAGTGTGAAATAACACACTTTTGTCATCTCACAGTTTCTGGGGCAGGAGGCTGGGTTGCATCTGGAGGCTCAGCCGGGGAAGAGTCCAAGCTCCTGTGGCTGTTGGGAGGATCCAGGTGCTTGTGGGGTGCTCACATGAGCGCCTCCGTTTCTTGCTGGCCGTCGCCTGGAAGCTGCCCTCAGTTCCTCACTGGCTGTTGCGGGGGCTGCCCTCAGGCCACCCTCAGTCATGTGGGGCGCTCTCACATGGCAGCCCCTTCATCAAAGCCAGTAAGGGAGACAGTCTCCCAGAAAGATGGGCATTACGCAACTCTGTAAAGTACTCACAAAGGGGACATTCCATAACCGTTGCTATAGTCTAGTGATTACCAACAGGTCACAGGTCAGCCCCCACTCAAGGGGAAGGGGTTACACCAGGAGGCTTGGATCATGAAGCCACTTTAGAATCCATCCGGCAGACTCTGTTCTTTGGCCCCCAGTGATTCGTGTCCCTCCCCCCTGTAAAATACAGTTATCCTTCCAAGGGTCCCAAGTCTCAGCGCATTACCGCATCTGCTCAAAGTCCAGAGGCTACACAGTTGGGTGTTGGGTGACGGGCTGTCCCCAGATGTCTGACCCCCCCCCCCATTTTTTTTTTTTTTTGGCCACTCCATGCTGCACGGTATGCAGTATCTTAGTTCCCCGACCAGGGATTGACCCTGAGCCCCCTGCAGTGAAAGCGTGGAGTCCTAACCATTGGACCGCCTAGGAAGTCCCCTGACCCCCCATATCTGCCCGAGGTGCATGAGAAGGAGAGCGGGAAGAGATACTACAGAGGACGGGGGACCACAACAGCCAGGCCCGCGGGGGGGTGGGCACTGCAGCAAGGGGAGGTGCGCACTCAGCACGGGTGCCTGGGCTGCTGCACGGAATTTCATCCCCGGGATTATGCAGGGTGGAGATGCGCATCCTGAAATTTAAATCGAGTTTGTTTTACACACAAACGAGTGATGTGCAGCCCTTGGCTCTTCCAGTATCCCTCGGCAGCGCCCTTGTGAGACTGTGCTGGCGCTGGCTTGGCCTGGTCCTGGGCTCGAGGGGAAAGCAGGTCGCACCCTCCAATGCAGAGCATGACGAGGACCTAGTCGGCCCCGGACCCTGAGGGCCTGACCTTGGGTTCACCAGGACAGAGGCCAGGGACATACACTTCCTCTCAGAGCCGGGCCTGGTCAGTGGAGGGACAGTAGGAAATGTCCCACTTCCGACCTGCCCAGGGCCCGTATCTGTCAAATGGGAACAGAGACCCGGTTTTGTGCGCCTCACTGGATGGTAATGAGTGTCAGGTGGGAGGCTGGCATCCTAAGGCGCTATGAGGTGGGGGAGGGTGCATGCACCCACAGGTAGGATCAGCGTGCAGTGTTGTCTAGGGGCCCGGGCGCTGTGCGCCTTGCCGGGGGAGGTGGGCAGTGGGATAACCCCTCCAGACACATTTAGCCTCATCTGCTGAAGCTCAGCCTGCCGTACGCTGTGACTCTAGGCTCTTCCCCTCAGGAAATGCACACATGGGCCCCAGGAGATGTGTACAAACATATTTCAACAGCCCAAAGCGAGAGGCAGGCCAACTGTCCCTCCATAGGAAAATGGGTAAGTAACTTGTCATGTGTATAGGCAAACAACATTCAGCAAGGAAAATAAAGGATCTGTAGCTATGTAAATGCACAATGAATGTCAAAAGTAAAGTGCAGAAGAGACCGAATACCAGGAAGAGGCAAGCAGCACCATGCCACTGACGTGAAGCTGGGAAACAGGCAGACGGCACTGAGCTCTGGGATCTCGGGTGAACAAAGAGGTGGGGAAATTATGCGGGCCTCTCCCGCTGCGGAGCACAGCCTCCGGACGCGCAGGCCCAGCGGCCACGGCTCACGGGCGCAGCCGCTCCGCGGCACGTGGGATCCTCCCGGACTGGGGCACGAACCCGCGTCCCCTGCCTCGGCAGGCGGACTCGCAACCACTGCGCCACCAGGGAAGCCCTAAAGTTTTCTTTCTTAATCTGGGTGGTGGGCATGGGAATGCCGGTTTCATTTTTATTGTCTTTAAAATAAAATATCCCCACGTTATAACCTTTTCTATATCTGGTACCTAGGATAATACATACAGAATGGCTTCCCGG
This sequence comes from Inia geoffrensis, assembly GCA_036417435.1. Taxonomy (NCBI): domain Eukaryota; kingdom Metazoa; phylum Chordata; class Mammalia; order Artiodactyla; family Iniidae; genus Inia; species Inia geoffrensis. The sequence continues at coordinate 114,529,623 of CM070906.1, read as the reverse complement.
GTGTCATCATGTCCTTTACACGCATTACCCTCCCTTAATCCTCACCAGCCATCCGTAACCACCCTTGTTGTTGCCCCCATGAAAGATGGTCCATCGGGCCGCTGCTGGGGACCAGGTCCCGGGTCAGTGATGACATTTCTCAGCACCCCTGTTGCACCTGGGTGGAGCCACGTGGCCAAGGTCCAGCCAGGGGAATGTGGGCACCGTCTTGATCCCTGGTCCATAAACCCTCCACGCAACCCCCAACGCGCTCCCTTCCTACGCTAACTGGAAGTTGATTTGGACACTGATGCCCACGGTGACTTTGGGAAACCACACGTGGAAGAGCCTCTGGCAGAGCCTCTGTGAGCCTGGGTCCCTGCACAGCTCCCTGGCTTGGAAGACCAGGCCACCCGCCTGCACGATCACTGGATGTTACACAAGAAGAAGTAAACTTCTATTTTCTTGGGCCACTGAGATTTGGGCCTTATGTATGACGGCAGGGGTCAGCAGACTATAGCCTGGGAGCCACATTAGTTGCCTGCTTTCACGTGGACCTGAGCTAAGAATGGTTTTCCATGTAAGGCTGGGGTGACTCTTCAGCTGTGCCGAAGTTGGGTTGGCGTCCCATCTCCACACACCTCCTTGGTTCTGAGATTAACTTTTCAGTTCATGGTTCATGGTCCTGTGGGCTGGAGAGCTTATCCAAGGATAATAACCACGGGCTCATGAAATCATAGGATTCCTGGGGCTGGGTGGGACCACAGAGGGCCCTCTGCTCCACCTCCTTGTTGGACAGAGAGAAGAGACTGGCCCCACCGCAGGCAGAGCGGGTCCATCTCAAACGACCTCGTGTCAGGAGGTCTAGGAGCTGAGCCCTGGCATCCTCTGGAGGCCTGGCCACCTTATGCTCTCTCTGCTCTGTGCCTGAGGCACTGGTCACTGTTCTGGGTCCCTGTACCAGGGGGTTAGCTAGAGAGTGGGAGCCCCTCCACATCTGGGTTTGAGGTCATGGGCCCCCATCTGCTTTGCTGGGGCTCTGCGTCAGATGGTGCGGAACAGAAACCCAGATCAAAGGAAGCCGTGTCCGCTGACCCTCTGTTCTTTTCCTGGGCGTGTCCCTTCCTCTGTGAGGAGGACGATGGGCAGGGCTGGATGCAGACATCCTTGCACGTCCCAGCAACAGCCTCGCCACCAGGAACACGCTCTGTGGCCATGAGCACAGCAAGCCCTCTTCCCATCTGCTGTTGGAAACCCCGACGGGATTCCCCTCGCTTTGTCGACACAGCGATGCCTCCTCCTACCTCCTGGAATCTGTCTTACTGTTTTCCCCGGCAAAGACTGCTAATGACGAGTGAACGCCTTTTCTCACATTGACATATTGACAAACTTGACCTCTGGGAAAGCGACCCAGCTTCCAGCCCTCCATCTGGTGGCCAGGGCTGTCTATCCCCCACACGTCTGACACAGGAGCTTCCCACTCTGTTTTCCTCTTTTCGTCGGACGGGGGTGGCCTGCGCTGCTCGCCCGGACCCCTCGTTCCTTTATCGATCTGCGGGCACTGCCGGTGGTGGGGCTGCCTCAGCGGCTGCATCACAAAACCACGGCGCCCACTCAGTAGATCGGGCTGCTCCTGCTTGGTTCTCCTCTGAGCGTTCCTCGGAAACTCAGGCCCCACCCGGGCTCCCGGAAGCCTGTACAGCGAGAGCACGGCCACGTGTGGGCCTTCGACCACCGGGACCCGGAAGTGCTTGGGGCACTTCCTCTTCCCTTCCACTGGTGAGAACTAATCACATGGTTCCACTCAGCTGCAAGGGAGGCTGGGAAACTGGCGGGGCACCGGCCCCCGGCATAACTACACCTCGGAAAGCGAGTCAGATACTGGTGGGTCAGCTGGTCATTTCTGCCACTGGCCCAGGCCTCCCCATCTTGGCCTGGTAACGCTTCCTTTAACAGTCGACAATCTCAGCCATCTTGTGTTGATTTTATGGTCAGACGATCAGATTCGAGGGCCATCTACCATCCGCCTTCAGATCTTCTGTGCCATCTCTTGCATTCCAATGCTAGGTGAGAGGACAGCGGGAAACTCGGCCAAGTACTGGGTTGAACTTTTGGCTAGACTTTGTGGGTGAGCAGGCTCTCCCATATCCTCCACCAGCTGCCTCTAGCTGCAGTTTGATCTGCATTACCGCTGGGATCACGGAAGCAGAAGGTGGGTGTTTCGATGGAAGCATCTTTCTAGCTGAAGCAGGAGGGGCTGCTCTAAGACAGTGGCAGATTCTTAGCACCTCTGCCACAGCCCACGGGCCACTGTTAGCTGGCCACTGAGCCCCAAAGAAGCCTCAGAATCCTTCTTAACACAGAGCCCCAGGGGAAAATAAATGAAGGCCAATAAAATGAGAAAAGCAAAGAGTGCTTATTCAGGTCTTGCTATAGCGAGGGAGTCAGGTATCACGACTTTCACTTTGGCAGAGACTCAGAGGCAGGCAGAGGAGTGGGTAAGTGGTTTTTTAAAAAAATTATTTATTTTACTTATTTATTTTTGGCTGCGTTGGGACTTTGCTGCTGAGCATGGGCTTTCTCTGGTTGCGGTGCACGGGCTTCTCATTGTGGTGGCTTCTCTTACTGCGGAGCACAGGCTCTAGGCGCGCGGGCTTCAGCAGCTGTGGCTCGCGGGCTTTAGAGCGCAGGCTCAGTAGTTGTGGCGCACGGGCTTAGTTGCTCCGCGACATGTGGGATCTTCCTGGACCAGGGCTCTAACCCGTGTCCCCTACGCTGGCAGGCGGATTCTTAACCACCGCGCCACCAGAGAAGTCCCAGAGTGGGTAAGTTTTATAGCGGAAAAAAGGGGACGGATATGCCCTGATTGGAGGCTGCTGGTCTGGGGACGCTGTAGGAGGGCTATAACCAGAAGCAAGCATCCTATGTGATGGGTTAGGGTGATAGAGTGGATGCTGGAATCAGTTCCTTACTACTGATAACTGGTTTTCCAGAATCTCGGCCGTAGCAGTGAGGAAGGGTCTACTCCTTGCAGGCAGATATTGATGCCTGATACCACCTGGAAGGAAGCATCCTCTCCCTCAGGATTTCGGGAGACAATGGAAGTTGCAAATGGCTGAGCCTACACATTAGCATGAAAACTTTGGGGAGGACACTCTGAAGCCGACCACGACGTGGGTATGTCCGACATCTAGAAGAGGCAGGCGGTGGGACCGGAGGATAGACGTCCAGCTCCTTCTTGCCAGAGAGCTTTGGGCTTCACCCACTGATGCTGTGAGGGCAGAGGCTTTTGCTCTGGTCTTTTCCCTCTTTTCTGCATAGGTGGTCCTGAAAGAGCAGTTCTGGGGTCAGTGGCCTGCGTTCAAATCCTGGCTTCACCGTGTGGGATCCTGGGCCATCTAATGACCCTTCAGAAGCTCCCGATTGTAAAATTGGGGGGATGGCGGTGCCTGCCATGTTGGGCTGTTGGGCGGAATCCACGAGATAAAGGGGGAAGAACACTTTGCCTGGGACCTTCCCCGAGTGACCGCTCGGCAAGGATACCCAAGGATCATGTTACTGTGTTTCTGTCTGTGCCATGCTGCCCCCAGCCTGGCCTGTGTGCACCGAGGGGGCTGGAGCTCTTCATCTTCACTGGAGGAACCCTTCCAGCAGAGCGTTTGTCTCACTGCTTCCTCCAATAACCTCCCCAGAAAGAGTTGTCTGTTCCCGGGAGGGCTCTGTTTGCCATGTGTGCCTCCACGATTCTTTCCGTCTTGCTTCCACATTTGCACGCTTGTTATCCTGGGTCTGTGCTCTCTCCGTAGATAAGAATGGGCTTCATTATAATCCGAGCCCCAAACAGTATCCTTTTGTGGCCAGAAATACAGTGATCCTGTGGGTATTATTACTGAGCCCGGATCCTGGGATACAGTAGGTACATAACAAAGTCATTCGCAAACATCAGGTGCCTAATAGGTGCCAGGCACAGCGTAAATGTTTGAAGAAGAGTGGTCTTTCCCCTATTTATGGACGAGGCTCTGGGGTAAGTGACTTGCCATGGGCCACGGAGGGGCCGAGAGCCATGATTAGAAGGCCGGTCCAGCTCCAGGGGTGCCTACTTAACTGCTCCGGTGCCCTGACCTCCTTGGTGGCAGCAATTTCCCTGCTCTCCCCGCCGCACCCACTTGCCTCCCAGCCCCTCCAGCTACAGCAGGTGTGGGGTAAATACTTGTCGTGGTGGAGTTGGAGCACGGACCACCGTTGACTTGTGTAAAATTCTGTATGCGCCCTCAGAGTTGGGGAAATGGGTGTCAGGGAAGGTTTTGGAGAAGGTAGGACATGATTTTCTCAAAGACTGGTCATGGTGCCCCTGTCAGGCCACGTCAGCCCACCAGAAGGGCTGTGTCTAGCCCTCCAGCTGGGGCCTGTGCAGCCAGCGAGCCCAGATCTGCCTCTGAAGGACTTCAACACCAGCATTAAGAAACAGTCCCTACGTTTCAGCAGAGCCAGCTCAGCCCCGCCCAGCATCTGCTAGAGATTAAGGATCAGTGCATTCGCTCCCGCCCGCCCCTGCCCTCGAGCGTTACTGGTTTGCTGTGTTCTCTAAAAGGACAGTTAAGATTAAAGTGAGTTCCAGGATTTTGTGCAATCCTTGAAGATAAGAAGTCCAGCTGGGGTTCGGAGGAGAATTCTTTGTGCTGCCGAAGCATTCCTGAGAGTGCAGAGTCACAGAGAGGCCGAGCTTCCCACGTGTACTGCTTGCCGTCACCAGTTGGCGGGGGCTGGTGGGGGGCTGGGGCCCAGATCAGATGGCATTTCATTCACGCCTTCATTCAGAGACTTGCTGAGTTCCTGCTCTGGGCTGGTACCTTGCCCAGTGCAGAGAATAAAATGATGAGAAAGAAAGAAAAACCCAAAAACCCCCAGCCTGTTCCTGCTCCAGAGAAGCTAGCCCTGTAGAGGAGAGGAGAGATTTAGCCATGTAGCCGAGAACTGAGTGTAATTACCTGGGCGGGAGGTGCTGAGAGAGCAGGTGCCGGAACCACGAAAGAAGCAACAGGCCAGAGCTCGTCTTGGGGGCCGGGGTGGGGGGACTTCCTGGAGGAAGCGGCTTTTGAGTCAGATTTTGACGGATGAGTAGGAGCTAGTGAGGGGGAGGGACAGCCTGTGCTCCGTGGCTGGAGGGAGTGGGGCCGGTCCAGGCCTCTAAGGAGGTGAGGCTGGAGCAAAGGCACAGGTGACAGTGGGCAGGCAGTGGGACAGGTTGGTGAGAATGGATGGCCAGCTGGGCTGGAGCAAGTTCCTGGAATGAACCCCGTAGCCTCGGACAGATCCCGGCGTTTGGGAAGGACAGGGGAGCATGGAACGTCACCATTTACTGACCGATGAAGCAGTATTTCAATATTTTGTACCCCGTCCCAGTGGTCCCGTGTCCCAGAGGCACTGCAGCCCTGGAGTAATGGGAGGATTTTCATGGGAGTAGAGTGTGCGGTGGGGATGTCATCAGGCGGCATCTGGCTAAGCCCCGCTGACTGCAGGGTGAGGACAGGCTGTCAGGGACGTGAAGGGGATGTACCACCAGGTACCAGGGTCCCACTGTCCTCTGGGCGAGAGAGGGCACTGGACACTCGGCCAGGCTGGGCAGGGTGGACGTGGGGTGAACCTGGAGTGGAGGAGTGGGGCCCGTGCTCAGTGCCAGGCTCTGGGTCTGCCTGGGTGAGTCCAACTTGAAGCCTCCTTTCCTGGCGCAGGTGGCAAATTCGGCAGTGTCTCTGTCCCTGCGTCGTGTGGTCGATTCTGGGGAATGACTTTGTACTTTTCCGTCTCCTTTTCAGACACAGCTGACATCTTCCTGCCCAGGAGGGCCTCAGGGCCTTAGTTTGTCGTAGACTGGCTTCCCACCAAGTCAGACCCCCAGGCGAAGATTTGGATGCAAGTAATTTACATTGGCGGTGATGCAAGGAGTCACTCCAAGGCGGGGTCACCGACGGAAGTGTGCCTGACTGAGCGGCCCTCTGAGTCGTCCCGATGAGGGTGGTGATGGTGCTGGGGTGCCTCTTGTCTCTTCTCATCCCTTATTCTTCGAGGGTCATTCTGGGTTTTCGATCCCCTGCATTCGTGGACAGAGCAACCCCATGTCAGAGAAACATGGCGAGCAGGGGTCGCTGTGGGAGGGAGCTGTGTGCCAGCGGCCTTGGGGCAGGTTGAGGGCATGTGGGCGGGGCATCCACCCGGTGGGGACGGTCCATCCCTTGCACTGTTCAGATGGCTTGGGGCTCTCTGTAAGCCCATCCTGTCCTGTCTTTGATGCTTTAGTGTGGTGGCTCTTAGCATCCCCTCACGCCCACCCAAGAAAACACCTCCCTTCAGGAGAGCTGGTGGGACGAGCTACAGCACTGTCACTCCAGTGCCCTCCACTGCATCAGAGAGACGCACCGCCCTGCACCCACACCCTGTACCCGCACTTCTCCTGGCCTGGGTTGCTTTTTGCTGTGAAATAACCGCAGGCTTCCAGCCCCAGGGTGGCTTCTGTGATTGTCCACTGACTGTCATCCCCAGGGCGGCAGCCCCAAGAGGGGGCCCAGGACGACGCCTCCCTGCCCCCATTACACAGAGAGGGGGCAGAGAGGTAGGTTGGAGACTCCTTTCTTTGCTTCAGGCTCAGCTGCCAAGAGGGACCGAGAGCCAGGCGGCAGTTGTCACGTTAGGTTCACAGGGACCCTTGTAAACGTCCCTAAAGGAAGGGTTTCATCCCTGGGGACTGGGACCTCTCATCCTACAGAGTGTGAAGTTGTGGGGTTGGGAAGCACAGGTTCCCCGGTGGGCACGGGAAGCCGTAGCGAGAAGGCTCACTCCGCCCTCCACACCTTGGTTCGGGGACACGTGTCTTCTAATTACTGGGGTCAGAGCAGTCACTGTACGGTGGCCATAGGTTCAAAATGCATATTGTACCTTGAAAGACAAAGGTTCAAAATATATACTGAATGTTTCTCTTTTCTCTTTCACTCAATATACTTCTAGCAAGATGAAATTCACTAACATGTAATTATCCACTTTAAAGTGAACAATTCAGTGGCATTTAGTGTGTTCACAGTGTTGGGTGACCATCACCTCTATCTAGCTCTCAAACGTTTTTATTGCCCCACAAGAACACCTCACACCCATGAAATAATCACTGCCGGTCCTCTTCCTCCCGTTTCCTGGCAACTACTGATCTGCTTTCTGTCTCTACAGATTTGCTTATTCTGAATGTTTCATATGCACGGGATCGAACGATGCGTGGGTCTTCCACGCCTGGTTTCTTTCACCGAGTAATGTTTTCACGGTCCATCCACGTTGCAGCATGGACCAGTACTACATCCCTTTTTGTGATTGAATAACATTCCCCTGCGTGGATAGACTGCGTTTGTTTATCCATTCTTCTGCTGACGGACATTTGGGCTGTTTCTAGCTTTTGGCTACTAGACACTGTATCTTGAAGGACAGTGTCCTAGCTCCACAGGGGTCATCGTCAAGCCGAGGCAGTAGCTAAGCCATTCAGGAGCCTTTTATATTCTAGCAGACTGGAGGTTCTGGGTGACAAGGTATGAGACAGGACCAGTGGGTCCCGGGGTCATGGTCCCATTGTCACTCTACCTTCACCATGATGGGGATGTGCTGCACATCATGCTGGGCCCTGTGCTGCTGAGTGAGATGCCCTGCGAAGCCGCGGTGAATGCCGTTGGCGGAGGCTGTGTGGACAGGGAGAGAGAACCCATGCCTGGAACACTGACCAATGCAGGGAGGCAAATTGCCTCCCGGGCAGAAGGTCTGATGGTTTTGATATACTTGCCTTGACAGAGGGATGCTGGCTGGTTGCGTGGAGGAATGGCGCCCTGTGCAGGGCTCAGCGGTGTTCTTGCTGCTGACAGTTGCACACTCAGCAGGGGCAGAAGCTAGAGCAGCCCCGGTGAGAGGGGCCTGAGGTCGGTGGGCCGGTGCAGAGTCCCCAGGCTCACCGGCACGCAGCTCTGTTCCCGCACGCATTGTTCAAACCCTGGGTGATAGAGAGGCTGGCTGACCCTCTCCAGACGAGCATCCCGCCTTCGTGGCTGTCACACCAGTGCCCCCCAGAGACCATCACCTGCAGGGGAGCCCACCTACTTCTCGCCAAGACCTCCGGGTCCCTGACCTTCCAATCCTGCTCCTTTCAAGCCGCTTGCCCCTGCCCCAGAGGCGTGGTATATGCTAATCCTCTACCGCTTCTGCTGCCACACAAAGTTGATGACAAGTTTCCTGCTTGAAGCTCTGTCTTTCAGGGCCACCCCCAAGTGAGGGGGGCTGGAGCATAGTGGGTGCTGTGGTCTTGACGGGCATGAGTCACTAGGCAGCCAGTGGGTGGGGAGGGGTGGAAATTACCCGTTAGGAAACCATGAATGGTGTGTGCAGAAGGAAGGCCGAGTGGCCCTGCCATGGAATTGAGGCAGGATAAACTGAACCCCCTCCTGTGGTTTTGTCATTGAATGGTGCAAATCCGCAGCTATTTTTGTTTTTTTTATTGCTCTTGGTGATGCTTTTAAAATTTTGCAATAAAAGCCATTCAGTGGCAACCAGCAGAAACATGAAAATCGCACTTAAAAGAACAATTGAAGTTTGATTCCTTTTCCTCGAAGAAAGTGGAACATTTAACTTGTATGAAATTGTTGTGGACATTGATCTCCAACGTGGGGCAGTGGTGACAACGCTGAGTGGGCGGGAGCCAGAGGGCACGGCTGTGGGTGTGGTGCCAGCGGGTCACCAGTGGGCGGTCCCCCGAAGCCTGGGGCAATGGCACAGGTGCCGCCACAGGTCAGGGACACGTGACTCTGAAGCCTGTCATTTTCTTCAGAGGGAACGTCTGTTCTTTGAAATTGATTTTGCTTGTTTCTTTATTCCAAGTCTCGTTGTACGCGTATCCTCAGAAGAAGTTTACTAGCCATTGAGTGACTCCTGTTCAGATTAGCGACATCAGTTGTCTCAAGCAAGAAATCAGTTAAATTAATTCCAAAAATGTTTTGCTTTTTTTTTTTTTTTTTTTAATCCAGTGGATGCAGTATAGGTAAAGCATCTGGAAGTTCATTCGAACAAATGTGAAATAGCTGATGTCCTGTCAATCCTGGTGTAAATTCAGTAACAAAACAAACCCTTCAACATTGAAATTCTGTTCATCTTAAAGGGGTTTACAAGATGAATTTGGAAGGACCACAGCACTGTGACAAAAAATACAATATTTTGACTAAATTAAGAAATCCGTTACTATTGGGAACTGCTTGTGGTTTGTATGAAATTCCTAATTGCATTTAAGCTAGCTTGATGTGTGGCCAATAGATATAGAAGGTGGAGTCATCAAAATGGACTTCCCTGGCGGTCCAGTGGTTAAGACTCTGCGCTTCCACTGCAGGGGGCACGGGTTCGATCCCTGGTCGGGGAACTAAGGTACCGCGTGCCGTGTGGTGCAGCCAAAAAATTAAAATTAAAATTAAACTGAACTACAAAATTTGTTTCAAAGGTGATGTGTGACTAAAGAAAAAACCCTTCAGCGTAGCAGCTTGCACTTTCTCTGTTTGCTGCCTGCCATCTGAGTTCAGAAATGTTTGGGCCATCGAAGAATTACCTGGGATGGTATCCAACGTTTTGGAAAAGGAGTCTTTTGCATTTGATTGAAACTCGCTTGGAGAGCTTTCATCAAACGTTTTGACAAAGAGTCAAAGCGCGGGAGCTTGTGAATCTTTCAAGAATTGTAATGATTGAAAACAAAGTGCAGAGTTGAGGCCACTGATGCTTATCCCTATGAAAGCAAAGGAGGAAACAGACAAATATGACTGGAGGGCTCAGACAATGCATAAGGTCTAATTTCACGTCGTATAATTGTGCTTCGGAAAATCGTACTTGTGGGAAGAATGTTTTGAGGGTGCTTTTAGGTTTAATTGGATACATTCACATTCTGAAGCTAAATGGAATGAAACTGAGAGAGCTGTTCAAGGGAATCATATGTAAAGACCACCCATTTGAATTCTGCCTGATAAATATACTTGCCAAAGAAAGGCTCTCTGAATAGAGAGGCACCTGAAAGAATATTGGGGTTGAAATATGTACACATTAAAGTAAAACAAAAATAACAAACCAAGACTCCAAACAAATAAACCCAAGAGTGCGAATATCCTCCATTCAGCAGAGATTGCTTTGAACTTATCAGGTATCTCAGCATTTATCAAGAATATATTTTCTCAAATAGAAATACTACAGTTTACAGAGAAAGGGCTAGCGAAAGCCTCAAGGAATTCAAATTAATTCACATAAATTTGAATGATCTGCCAGCAATTTCATGAAAAACATAAAAAATAAGACCAAATTGGAATAAACACCAGCAATGAGCATTAAAGGTCCACGCGGCTGAGGTGGGTAATGGACCAAGGGTTATAAATACAGACACACATTTTATTTCACTTTAATGTACTCAGATACATTTTCCTACTTTTAGAAAGCATTTTATGTTTGGACATAGTTTTGGAATCGAACTATTTTACAGAGCCTCCATTACAATACAACCGACTTGCAGGTGAAAGCGCATTGCCAGCCTGGGGAACTTTGGTTATGGCTAGCACCCCTCCGCGGCTGTGTCTGTGTTTATAATCCCTGGTACGGTGCCAGGCACTCAGCTCAGTATCTCAGTCATGTGGAACTCTAAAATTGGTGTTTATCTTAATGTGGTCTCAAAAATATTTTTTTTCACGAAATTTCTGGCAAATCATTCAAGTTTATGGGAATCAATCTGACTTTCTTGAGGCCCTCACTAGCTCTTTCGCTGTCGACCATCGTATTTTTATTTGAGGAATATCCTCTCGATGGAGTCTGGGATGTCCCGCGGTGGGGATGAACCCAGCGTCACCCTAGCTGGGCTGAGCGAGAGAGATGGCGTCGGCCACGCCACCCTTGGCACCGTCTGGGGAGCACTGCCCCTCAGGCGCCAGCTCTGGACCGTGGTCCCGGGGGTACAGGCCCCTTCAGGTCAGACCGGCTCCTCAGCGTGTCCCTGCAGCCAGGACCCAGTGGCCTCCAGACATCTCTTTCCCTCTGCACCCAGACCCCGGCGGGGAAGGCAGGGCCTCAGCCTTAGGTTGTGGGGAGCAGAGGGCTGGCTGCTCCGGGCCAGCCGTGCGACTTGCTCTAGCTTCTGATGACAGATGAGCTAGCTGGCTTCAGCACAGAGGGTTCCGTGGAGGGGCCTCCAGATGGGAGGGGGATGCAGGGACAGGCCGGCCCAGGCCTGAGGGCCACCTTCCACTGTCTCAGATGGGGGTGCCGGGGAGCACTGTACTCCTAGGCATGGGACCGGTGGGCTGGACCCCTGAGAGGATGGAGCAGGAGGGTGGTCAGCGGGTGCGGCCACGGGGCCTGGACCCAGCCTGGCTCTTGCCTGCTTTCAGACCCCGGAGCTCACCCAGACTCCTGCGGCTGCCGCAGAGGGCAGGGTCTGAGCTGGGGAGACCGTCTCGGGGCGGGGTGCCCCTCAGGAGGCGCAGTGCTGCCTCGTGGAAGGCGGGAGTTGGGGACGTGGCGTCTGCAGCCCTCGCCGGCCGGCCTGGTCTGTGGGAGGCCCGGCAGGGTGAGTCATGGGAGCTCAGAGCTGAGCGGAACGGGGCCCAGCTGTTCGCAGGGCCGCGCGGACATCCCTGTGTTATTGCAAACTGAGCGGGGGTAGGGATGTGGGCGGGTCCCGCGTGCTGACCTCCCTGGGAGAGGCTGTTGCAGGCCGCAGGCTGCCGGGTGGGTACGGTTCCCCCCCGGGTCCGGCCCGCACCGCCTGGCACTGAGGACTTTCCGGGGACCCGAGCCCTTGTGTGCTGGAGCCGGGAGGGTCCTGGGCACACAGCACAGCCGGTCCCCCTGGTCGGGTCTGGGTAGCTGGACAACGTTGGCTGTCTCTCCTGAGACGATGGCCTGGGATGGGGAAACCGAGGCACCCAGAAATCAAGTAACAGGCCCAAGGCCCCGAGGTCACCAGGCTTGGAACCCAGAGTTTCCTGGGAATAAATCACTGTTGTCTGTTCTGGGAGCTGCGGTCCAGCCCAGGTGGCAAGTGCTTGGCAGTGACCCAGTGCCCCCTCCGGACACGCAAGTTAGGCTGTTTCTCCCACCTAGCAGGAGGCAGCCTCTGGAATCTTCTGCTCCCACCCCCTGGCAGATATTTCCACCTGATGAGAACTGATGGGCCATGTGACATTCAGGCCAGATGAGGGTGTTCAGAGGCTCCAGTCCTCCAGGGCTGCAGGAACCCTACACCTCACAGAGAGCAGCGGACACCCAGACTGGCTGCTGGATTCTGGACACCCCTTTCCACACCCGAGCTCCCGCTCAGGAGGCCCTCCCTGTAGACCAGACCCCACCCCCCCATCCTCTCGGTCCCTCTCTTCCTCCCTGCAAAGCCCCTGGAGACTCCAGGCTCGGAGCCACTGCCTGCATCACCCCACAGCCTTCTCCTCTGTCTGTGTCTCTCCTCTTCTCATAAGGACACCTGTCCTTGGGTTTAGGCCCACCCTAACCCAGGAGGATCTTTTCTCCATCCTTAACTAATTACATCTAAACAGACCCTATTTCCCAAAGAGTCATATCCTGAGGTTCTGGGTGGACACGAATTTGGGAGGGGCACTATTCCATCTACTTTCTTACGAAGAGGCAGAGTTAATAGAGAACGCAGGAAGCACAGACCTCCTCGGCTTCCTGGTTACCAGCCCCTGATTGACAGGTATGTTAACACTACCTGGCTGGATGGTCATAACACAAGAGACTTCATTATTTGCATACATTCAGGGCTCATTTAGACTTACTCGCTTTTTTTCACCCAACTTTCTATGCACTCCTTCTCTTCTTACAAACATTCCTTCCATCTGGAATGACATAAGGATATGCCTGGAATTCTCCCTTTAGGATTTCCTGCAGAGACAGTCCGTTGCTGGTGAACTCTCTCTGTTTTGTTATCATCTTGAAAATGTCTTTATTTTGCCCTCATTCTTGGAAAGCATTTTCGCTGGGTATTTTCTTTCAGCTCATTGAAGATGGTCTTTCACGGGCTTCTAGTTTTCATTCCCGTGTTGGACAAGTCAGCCGTTAATGTTACTCTTTAGAAAGTAATCTGTCTTTCAAATACATTTGACCTTTGACCACCACGGGGCTTAGGGACTCGGAATCCCGGCTTCCACCATGCTGTCAAAAATTTGCGTATAACTTTTGACGCCCCCCGGAGCTTACTGTTGACCAGAAGTCTCACTGATAACATAAACAGTTGATTATACATATTTTGTATGTTATATGTATTGTACATGGTATTTTTAAAATAAAGTAAGCTAGAGAAAAGAAAATGTTATTAAGAAACTTGTAAGGAAAAGAAAATACATTTATTTATCCATACTATAAGTATTTATCCATACTGTAAGTTTACATTATCTGTTTACAGGATGAATCGTCTGCCAGTACCTATATCAATATTGTCTTATATGATACAAAACACAGTACATGTTACATGTATTACTAGCACTGGACATCAAAAATGAAAAGATAACGTGAAAAAAATCATTTATATACAGGCATAACGATTCATGCATTCATAACAAGACGCAGCAGTATGATTGCTTTATGGTCGCCTGGTGTCATCAATACAATTGCCTCACAGTAGTCTAACCTAACACTTATAAATGAATCGTTATAAAATATTTATGGCATACAGTATTACTGTCATATTCATAATACAGTATTGGAAACATTGTTACATTAGAAAAAACACCTCTGATGATAGGCTGGTACTGTTTCCGTAGTATCTTCAATTAGAGAGAGAGAGAGAGAGAGAGAGAGAGGCATACAGTAAGGTAATGTAATTCTTTGGAAGCAAAGTTATAAAACAGTAAGAACATGAACACATTATTAATTTTATATTAAATATCATTCACCTTATGCCTATGTAAGGATAGAATAGTATCTACATAGATTTTATGCATTCATGACGTGCGTCTTTTTCTTAATTTTTTCGATATTTCTAGCTATGTGGTTTGTCTGCGAGTTTTTTCATATTGTCTCGAATCTCCAAAAGAAGTTTTTCCAATATACTTGTTGGAAAAAAATCTATGTTGAAGTGGATCTGCTCAGTTCAAACCTGTGTGGTTCAGGGGTCAACTGTATTTCTCTTTCTCTCTGTAGTTTTGCCAAGATGAGTCTAGGTGCAGATTCCCTTTTGTTAATCCTACTTGGGGTTCATTGGGCTTTTCTGGGGGATATTTTGTGTGTGTGAGTTCCGCCAGTTCTATAAAATTCTCAGACGTCCCCTCTTCAAGTATTGCTCTGAGCTTGTTTTTCTCCCCTTCTGGAGCGCGGTTACACCAAGTCATTCTTTTCTCCATGTCACCAAACCTGACACCTTTCCCATCTTCTTGCCTCTCTGTGCTGCAACCTCTGTAACATCTCTGATCTGTTCTTTGGTTCAGTACTGTTCCTTCAGTTGAATTGGATATACTATGAATATCAAAATCCAATAAATAATTTTAATTAATGTATTTTTTAGTCCCAGGTTCCTACTTGTTTTTACTCTTATCGCTTCCTTTTGAATAGTTTCCTGTAGATTTTTCCATCTGGCTCTGATTTCTTTAGGCTTGATAGAGACGTAGTTGTTTTATAATCTATCTGATTTGTCCAGTATCTGAGCTCTGTGGGTGTGTTTCCTCTCCTGTTGCTCACTCCTTGGGTTACGTGCCCTTCTGCGCTTGTACTGAGACCTGCTTGCTGTCGTTAGTAGATAATTTGTGGAATTCCTTTGAGGTCGAGGATAAGCGGGGAAAGTCCACATTTGGTCCTTCTGGGTCCTGGGCCACCACAGAGCCAGGGTCGCTTTGAGGTAAACTCATTGACAAGGCTCCTTTTAGTCACTGGGTGATGCGGGTCTGTACCGTGGTCCCAATTCCCAGTGACTCCAGCCCCACGCTCTGTCCTGAGGTGGCTCCCCCGTGGTCCCTGGGGTGGGCCTTTAGTGGGTCTGTTTCTGGTCCACTTGTATCCTGAGAGTGGGGCTCTTCCTGCTCTCTAGGCTTTACGAGTTGTGCCTCCTGGGGGCTGCCCTGGGCGTGTGGGCCTGGGCTGGGGTCTCTGTGTCTTGCATGAGGCTATTGAAACCCAAGGTCTCTTTGGTTTTTCCACAAGTTCTCATTTAAGAGCATGTTCAGCTGCACTCACGTCTGCGGGCCTGCCCCCCTTAGACTGTGGCCTCCTTACTCTTTACTATCTTGTTACCTCATTGCTTTAAAAATTTTTTTAAAGCACTTCTGTTCCTCAGTGAGAGATTGGCCTGATTAACCTAATCTGTCCTTTTACCAGAAGTGTAAGTGAAGGAAACCTCCCACATCCCCGCATCTTCTCATCCATCCATCCAACCATCCATCCATCGACACTTAGGTTGTTTCCATGTCTTGGCTATTGTAAATAATGCTGCGGTAAACCTGGGGATGCAGACATCTTTTGAAGATAGAGATTTTACTTCCTTTCGATAAATACCCAGAAATGGAGTTGCTGGATCATATTGTAGTTTTATTTTTAATTAATTAATTAATTTATTTATTTTGCGGTACGCAGGCCTCTCACTGTTGTGGCCTCTCCCGTTGCGGAGCACAGGCTCCGGACGCGCAGGCTCAGCGGCCATGGCTCACGGGCCCAGCCGCTCCACGGCATGTGGGATCTTGCCGGACCAGGGCACAAACCCGCGTCCCCTGCATCGGCAGGTGGACTCTCAACCTCTGCGCCACCAGGGAAGCCCTATTTCTAATTTTTTGAGGAACTGCCATGCTAAGTTCCATAGTGGCTGCACCAATTTACATTGCTACCAACAAGGGGTTCCCTTTTCTCAAAGTCCTTGCCAAAGTTTGTTATCTTTTATCTCTTTGGTAATAGTCATTCTAACAGGTGTGAGATGATATCTCATTATGGTTTTGATTTGCATTTCTCTGATGATTAGTGATGTTGAGCATCTTTTCACGTACCCATTGGTCATTTGTATATGTCTTCTTTGGAAAATTGTCTATTCAGTTACTCTGCCAATTTTGAAATCAAATTATTATCAGTTTTGGTTACTTAGTAGCATGCCTTCTTAATATAATTTAGCTATTAGTCCTTTATCAGCTATATGATTTGCAAATATTTGCTCCTGTTCTGTAGGTTGCCTTTTTATTTTGTTGATGTTTTCCTTTGTTGTGCAGAAGATTTTAGTTTGACGTAGTTCTACTTGTTTATTGTTATTTATTTATTTATTTTTTAATTTTTATTTTTTTGCGGTACGCGGGCCTCTCACTGTTGTGGCCTCTCCCGTTGCGGAGCACAGGCTCCGGACGCGCAGGCTCAGCGGCCATGGCTCACGGGCCCAGCCGCTCCACGGCGTGCGGGATCCTCCCAGACCGGGGCACGAACCCGTGTCCCTTGCATCGGCAGGCGGACTCTCAACCACCGCGCCACCAGGGAAGCCCTATTGTTACTTTTTGTTGCCTTTGCTTTTAGTGTCAAAACCAAAATCTTTGCCAAGCTTGTTGTCCTGAATCAACTGCTTCCAAAGTTCTGCTAATGCTGATATTTTGATCTCTTCCCATGAATCACGAATGTTCTTAATGGTATCTAGAATGGTGAACACTTTCTAGAAAGCTTTCAATTTACTTGGCCCAGCTGCATCAAAGGAATCACTGTCTATGGCAGCTGTAGCCTTACAAAATGTATTTCTTAAATAATAAGACTTGAGAGTTGAAATTACTCCTTGATCCAGGGGCTGCAGAGTAGATGCTGTGTTAGCAGGCCTGGAAACATCACTGATCTCATTATCTGTCTCCATCAGAGCTCTTGGGTGACCAGGTGCATGGTCAATGAGCAGTACTATTTTGAAAGGAAATCTTTTGTTCTCAGCAGAAGGTCTCAACAGTGGGCTTGAAATATTCAGTAAGCCATGTTGTAAACAGATGTGCTGTCATCCAGGCTTTGTTGTTCCATTTACAGAGCACAGGCAGAGCAGAGATAGCGTAATTCTTATGGGCTCTGGGATCCTGGGAATGGTAGATGAGCACTGACTTCAACTTAAAGTCGCCAGCTGCATCAGCCCCCGACGAGAGAGTCAGCCCGTCCTTTGAAGCCAGGCATTGACTTCTCCTCTCTGGCTGTGAAAGTCCTGGATGGTGTCTTTTGCCTACAGAGGCTGCCCTGTCTACACTGAAAATCTGTTGCGTAGTGTGGCGCCTTCGTGAATGACCTCAGCTGGGTCCTCTGGATGACTTGCTGCAGCCTCTCCATCAGCACTCGCTGCCTCACCTGGCACGTCGACGTTACGAGACGGCTTCTCTCCTTAAACCTCTTCGGCCAACGTCTGTCAGCTCCCAAGTGTTCTCCTGCAGCCTCCTCGCCTCTCTCAGCCTTCACGGGATTGAAGGGCGTTAGGACCTCGCCCCGGATGAGGCTTTGGCTTAAGGGAACGGTGCGCTGCTCTGATCTTCTCTCCAGGCCACTCGAACTTTCTCCATACCAGCAATAAGGCTGTTTCGCTTTCCTATCGTTCGTGTCTTCACCGGAGCCGCGCTTCTAATTTCCTGCGAGGACTTTCCTCTGCCTTCACGCCTTGGCAGACTGTTTGGTACAAGAGGCCCAGCTTCAGGCCTGTCTCAGCTCTTGACATGCCCCCCTCCCCAAGCTTCGTCACCTCTAGCGTTTGATTTAAAGTGAGAGCCGTGCAACTCTTCCTTTCACTTGAATGCTTGGAGGTCACGGTAGGTTATTAATTGGCCTGATTTCCATACTGTTGTGTCTCAGGGCAAAGGAAGGCCCTAGGAGGGGGAGAGAGATGGGAAACAGCGAGAACGCACACACATTGTTCAATTCAGTTCACCGTCTTACATGGGTGCCGTTCACGGCTCCCCAAGCAATTACGGTAGTAACCTCGAAGGTCACAGATCACCATCATGAACATAACAGTAACGAAAAAGTTTGAAATATGGTGAAAATTCCCCAGATGTGACACAGGGACACAAAATGAGCAAACGCTGTTGGAAAAATGGTGCCGATAGACTTGTTCAACACAAACCTTTAATTTGTAAAAAAAAACACGGTATCTGCAAGGTGCAGTAAAGTGAGGTCTGTCTGTATTGAAAGGACTATCTTTTCTCTATTGTATAGTTTGGCTCCTTTGTTGTAAGTGAATAGACCATATATATGTGGGTTCATTTGGGGGCTCTCTATTCTGTTCCCTTGGTTTATGTGTCTGTTTTTATGCCTGTACCATACTGTTTTGATTACTATAGTTTTGTAACATAATTTGAAAGCAGGAATTGTGATGCCTCCAGCTTTGTTCTTCTTTCTCAAGATTGCTTAGGTTATTTGGTTTCATACAAACTAGGCTTGTTGGTTCTTTTTCTTTTATTTTGGCTGCACCACATGGCTTGTGGGATGTTCCCTGACCAGGGATTGAACCCAGGCCATGTTCGTGAAAGCCTGGAATCCTAACTACTAGGTCGCCAGGGAACTCTCCTGGTGCTTTTTGTTTTTAATGACTGCTGTTTTATTTTATTTATTTATTTTAAAAAATGCACCATTTCATTTTATTTTTATTTACTGCTTTTTAGGCTGTGCCGCACGGCACGTGGGATCTTAGATCCCTGACCAGGGATCAGACTTGCACCGCCTGTAGTAGGAGCACAGAGTCTTAACCACTGGACTGCCAGGGAAGTCCCTGTTGGTTCTATTTCTATGCAAAATGCCACTGGAATTGTACTGAACCTGCAGATTGCTTTGGGTAGTATGGACATTTTAACAACATGAATTCTTTCAATTCATGAGCATGGAATATCTTTCCATTTATTTGTATCTTCTTTAATGTCAAGGAAAATTATTTAAAGCTTGAAAATAAGAAAGAAAAAAAAAAAGCTATCCTTTCTAAGTCATCCTGGGGCACTATTTAAGGCCACACAAGGAATTTTATTATCTAGAGAATGTGCGTGTGGACTTTGCTGCTTACTATTAATTAAGAGTTTGGACTTTGTGAAGTTATGTTAACTTGCAGATTTGCATCTGGCGTAAGGTGACCCCCAAGGGTTACAGTTCTCTTGCTTCTGGGACCCTGACCTGTGTCACCTTTAACTCACCTGCCCTGATCTTCAAACTGTTGCCTCTTTTTGGTTCCTGTCTTAATGAGCTAATAAATAATTGTTGATCCACATTCATTTTATATTTGTGTGACAGCCTTGCTTTCAGTTTTCTGAAAGTTGTACTCTGACAGCCTCAGAGAAGAGTGAGCAGCCTGCAGCTGTGTCCTGTGCAGAGATCCCACGCTGGTGTTGGGTCTCGGGCCAGACCAGACCCCCGACGTCTGTGGCCGCCCTGCACTCAGCTCCCCCGTCACACAGGGCCCATTATACCATGAATCGGAGGTTCTCCTAAGGACCAAATAAGACCCCATTAAGCTCTGCAGTAACAACTATAATAATGATACTAGGAGGAAGCCTCAGTCTCCATCACCTCCACCCATAACAGGGAAGGCCCCATTTAAAACCTGGGGCGGGGATCAAACAGACACCCTCCATCCTCTGCCTGGCGGATCCTTATGTGCTGGTGGTCCTCAGAGCTGAGCTCCCAGGTCAGTGGCCCCAGGCCTCTGGCTTATCAGGAACTGGCTCCCTTGTTGTTTAAACAGCTTTATGAGACGTAATTCACACGCCTCATGATTCTCCCACTTAAGGGGTCCATGGCGTGAGTGTGGTCACAGATGTGTGCAGCCATCACTACTCTCAAGTTTAGGATACTTTCATCACCCAGAAGAGAATCCCATGCTTTTTAGCTGTGACCCCCTACCCCAAGCCTCCACCCACTCATCTGCTTTCTGTCTTTATGGATTCACTTCTTCTGGACATTCCACGTGAATGCAATCATCTAATCTATGGTCTTTGGTGACGGCTGGGAGCTGGGGAAGACCGCAAAGCACCACCGAGGAGGAAATGGCAGTGACCCTGCCAGGGCGGAGGGAGGGGAAGCTCGGACCCCCAGCCACGGCTCCGGGACAACTGGTGGCCCTTCATTCATCCCGCTGGCATTTCCTGAACTCCAACCATGTGCTTGGCGCCATGTCAGAGATTGGGAGACGCCCGTGAACAAGGCACAGGCGGTGCCCACCCTCCCCTGAGGCCCAGCCCGGGGGGAGCGGTGACCACTCAGGGGGGCGAGGACCGTGACAGGGCAGCCGTCCTGGTGCCTCTGGTCACCTTGGGCCCACCCAGTGGAGGGCCGCTCGCGAGGTGCCTCCTGAGGTGGGTCCAAGCCTGGACGAGGCGCCATCTGGTTTTACTTTGCCGCCGCCTGGGCCAGAGTGATGTCATCGGAGCTCTCGGCCTGGCGGGTGCTGGCGGCCAGCCACCGTGGCAGCTCAGCTGGGAACCCCAGCTGATGAGGAGGGCTGTGGCCGTCCAGGCCCCAGTGGGGACCGAGGCCTGGTCCAGGCACCCTGGCCTGAGCCAATGGGCAGGGGTGGGGTCTCCCTCCTGCTGGGATGAGGGGCTAGGCTGCTGCGCTCCCACTCCCACAGCCCCTCACCGCCCTCATGTTGCTAAAGGGCCAGCGGCAGGCCAGCCTGGCCGGGCTCTTTGAGCTGAGGCCCAGGCCCAGCCCTGTGGGGAGGCTGTCCCCCCTCCTTGAGTGTTTATCCTCCTCCTGCTGCCCGTGACTGCAGGGCAGGGCCACTGGGGCTGTTGGGCCAAGAGTATGGGCTGCCAAGGGGCTCAGGCTGGGCCACACTGAGTCCTGCATGGATGGGGCGAGAGTCCCGAGGTGTCGAGTGGCCTGAGATCTCCAGCTCTGGCCCTGACGCTGGGGTTATGAGCTGACCGCGACTGCCCCACCCCGTGCCAGCTCAGGAAAGCAGGTCATCACCTTTAACCCTCCAGGTGTCCGTGTCCCCACTTTACAGATGAGGAAACTGAGGCCCAGATGCCTTGTGCAGAGTGGAGAGTGAAACTCACGTCCGGCGGACCCCAAAGCCGTGCTCTTGGCTCTGTCCACGTGCTGCTACTGGCTCAGGGTAAGGAGTCCTGGACAGCGGGGTCCTCAGCCCTTTTCCGTCTGCACTGTGTGGGCTTGGGGACAAGCGGCCTCTGAGTTGCAATCTCCTCTCCTTACAAAGCGGGGTGGTGCTGGTGCTGGTGACACTTTCCTAGCGGCTTGTTAGGAGGGTTGGGTGAGATGACAGATGTCCTGGGGCCCACATTTGAAGAGCCAGGGGAGGACATGGTGGGAGTGCCGAGCCCCCGCAGGTCACAGTGTCTCTGGATGAGCACCAGGTCTGGGAGAGGTGGCTGGGGGATGTTGACAAGGCCCGGCTCGCGGGGGATGTGAAGCTAGGGCAGGAGGGTAGACGGAGCCCACCTCCCGGGCCCGCTGGGCCTGCCCAGAGCCTCCCCCTGGGGAATCCTGCCCCCTCTCACCTGCTACACACCCCTGGTTGACAACACGTTAACAGACACTCCTGCATCAGGGTAAGTGGCCTCTCCGTGGCGCCTGCATGCACCCTCCAGGGGCTTTCTGAGAGAGCGCGTTTACACGGCATAGCCGAAGACGCCTCTGGCATGGTGCGGTCCCTGGATGCCACGTTTGGGCTGACTTTTCTGCCAGCTCCTCAGGTTTGGAGAACCTGTAGCCAGGTACGCAGCGTCCCCGCCACATCCCACGCCCACCTGGCCTCTGCCTGCTCTTTCTATTGACCTGTTTTTTTTTTTTTTTTGCAGTACGTGGGCCTCTCATTGTTGTGGCCTCTCCCGCTGCGGAGCACAGGCTCCGGACGCGCAGTCTCAGCGGCCATGGCCCATGGGCCCAGCCGCTCCGCGGCATGTGGGATCTTCCTGGCCTGGGGCACGAACCCGCGTCCCCTGCATCGGCAGGCGGACTCTCAACCACTGCGCTACCAGGGAAGCCCTGACCTATGTTTTTATTCCCTAAAAGAGACTGCCGTTCGCATTTTTGCTACCCCTTCCAGGAGGCCTTCTCTCTGTGTGTCACAGTGTGGGGGTCCTGCTGGGCCTCTCTAACCTTGTTCTTCAGTTAATCTTATCCCCTAAGCCAGCCTGCAGGCCATTTAAATGTCTGTGGGCTGTTGACCCGGAGTGACATTTCCCAGACTAACCACGCCCCACCTCTCTTCCATACTTTGAACTCTTCATTATCCTAAATGATATAGCTGAGAACATCTTTGTATATAGAGCTCCTCGCCCACCCATTCCAAAAAAATGATTTTCCCTTGGACGGACTGAAAGGCTCTGAGCCGCTAACTGCCTCTCTGTGCGTCCCCAGGGCACTCAGGGGACACGGAGCTGGGGGTCTGTCACCCCCTTGCTTCTGCTGCTGGGCTTCTGACCCAGACTCCCGTGGGCCGTGGGTGCTGAGCTGCCCCCGCCCTGGCCTGTGAGCTGGCCCCCTGCCCTCTGACTCGCCCAGCTTTGTTCAAAGTGTCTTTTTGGTGCTTTGACTATTAAAAGAGAAAAAATTCTGCCTTCTTTCGCCCCTGGAAGGCTAAAAGGTCCCCCTGTGTTTCTTGCCTTCTCTGTTTAGGGAAATGTCAGCCCGGGTTCACTGTCAGCATCTCTCCCCGCCGCCCCAGCCCCCACACCTTGGATCCCAAGACCTGAGCTTCAGCCTGAATCCTGCTCTTCCTGCCGGGTGAGAAGCACAACTTCTCAGCCTCAGCAAGTGTGAGAGCACCCTTGGAGGGGCGAGTGCGCCTGAGCTGGTGGTGCCCCTTCCTGTCCTGGGCCCTGTGGGTGCAAACCCATGGCAGGCCGGTTGTTTCCACAAACCCTCAGGCCGGGTTCTTGCAGCTCCGGGCCGGCCCCTGCACGTGGACCCTCTCTTGGACCCATTTCTCAGGTTCCTGCTCAAGTCCTGCTTCCCACACCCCCTCCGGCCCCCCCCGGAGCTCCAGCCCTGGGCTGTTGCTTTCACATATGGTTCTCACCCCATCAGACTCAGCGGCCCTTTTCTAACAGATATTTTTACCAGTTCCTTTATGATCCCGAAATGAAATGCAGAGATGATACAGCTACTTTCACACATAATCCTGTGAATGAAAAATGTTGCCTGCCACATCAGTAAACAGAGGTTGTTGCAGCCATCGAGCCGTCACAAGTGGGAGAGGTGAATGTCTGTTGTTTCCAGCCCCCCGTTTGTGGTCACTTGTTACAGCAGCCCCAGGACATTTACACGCCAAGTCAATCAACTCGTGGTGCAAAGGAGTTGCTTTAAACGGCTTCCCAGGTGCTGCTCTCCATGGGCCTCTGTCGTGGGTGCTCTCAGCAAGTCCTTTACACAGAGCAGCAAACAGGCTCAGAGATGCTGGGTGACCTGTCCAGGGCACACAGCCAGGAAGAGGGCGCTGGGTTCCAACCCACGTCTGTCTGGCCCTGGGCGATGCGCTCAGCCCGTTTTGTCTGTGGGTCCCATCAGGGGCCCCGGGGTGGGTGACGTGGGTGCCCTCTTCCCCCTCCCTACATTCAGGGGGTCCCTCCTGGCACCTTCACTGGCTTGTGCCTCGGCCCCGCCTCTCCCGGGGGCCTTGCTGGGGGGCTCTGTCCTCTCTCTGTGCCAATGAGGTCACCGCTCCTGGCGCTAAGTAACCAAGACACAAACCTGAACCGTGGCCCCCCCTGTGGGCTGGGCAGCGTGAGCGTGCGTGGGCTAGGGGTGTCCAGGGCCTGGGTCCAGCGGGAGGGCCGGGCGGTGGCTCTGGGCCCTGGGTTGGCCTGTCTTCCTAGTGTTTGTGTGGCGGCCGCAGGGCTGGCCCTGATCGCTGGGGACGCGTCTCAGCAGGTCTGAGGGTTTGCCGAGTTTCCTGAGCTCCGCTGCGTGCAGTCGGTCTGAGGGCCTGGCAGGAACTGCCTCTCAGGTCAAGCGCCGAAACTGTCCACACCCGTGCAATTCCCAAGAAAAACAGTGTTAACCCGTTAGATAAGTGTGAGCATGTGTACGGAGTTTGGTTTTGGCCCAAAGGTTATTTATTCCCCCAGAAGCCCCCGTTACTCACATTTTGCCCGTTTATTTTTGGGTATCCAGGCCGATGCCCGCTCTGCCTCCCGGGGAGCGGGGCTGCGTCTCCCCCGAGCTGACCGCCTGCACTCCCCTTGCCCGGCCCGAGGCCCACGGGGACCCCGAGGTGGGCGGGGGGAGGAGCTGCAGACTGGCTTTCCTCCACCCCTTTCAGGCCAGGGTGGGCATCCGCCCTCTTCTCTCTGCCTCTCTGTCTTCTCCTCCCCACCCCCCATTTTTTATTATTATGAGAGTTTTCAAATGTTCCACATTTCAAACAGAAAGGAAAAAAAACCCAGCAGACCCACGCTGGCCCATGCGGCCACCACCTGGCTTCAGCGATGCCCTGACAGTCTTCTCCCAGCTCCCTCCTCATGGGCAGGAGGTGGGTGTGTACATGCAGGGCCTCTCAAGCACCCTTCTCCCTGCTGATGGGGTAACAGCTCCCACCGGGCTCTCCTCCCCAGTCTCCCCCTCCCTGGCCAGACATTTGTAACCAGTTCCTTTACATAATGTGCTCAGCTACCCAGGCTGCCCGTGCTTCTGTCCGGAACCCTGATGGATGGATATCCTGCTTTTTCTCTTCTCATTTGAAAGAAAGTTGCAGACATCCCATGCCTCACCTCCAAACCCTTTGGCTTTTGCCTCCGCTAAAATGAAGGTCACGCTCCATCATCAGCATGATACCATCCTGGCCCTGGAGAACTTTGCAATCTCCTCACTCTGTGTATCTCTCATTTCTTCAGTTGTGCAGAGAGGCACCTTCTGGCTTTCTGGGTTTTGGAATCTAGAATGTAATTCGCATCTCCCGCTTGGCTCCGCCTCTGATCTATTTCATGGGAGAACACCCCCCCCCCACCCCCCGCCCCCTTCACATTTTCCCAGGACACTGACTCATGGACGTTTTGGAGAGCAAGCCGGTCGCCTTGTGCCCTGTCGTAGTCTGGATGTCCTCGGGCATCGTTTTCCTTGCTTCGCCTGTCCCCTGTGTTTCAGCTGCGAAGGCTGGATGAGGTGAAAGTGAACGTTTTTGAAAAGATCACTTCCTGTCTGACCTGGCATCATATCACGGGCCTTTCTGAAGCTGGCAGATTGCTTCAGCGGGACACTCGCCAGTTTCCCCCTGCTGTGCCAGGGACACCCAGGACCCGGCTCCTCCCTCCTCCTTGCTGTAGGGCGGGGCCTGGGTGCCGCTGAGGTGTATGTGGCTGCCCGGTCTCGGCTCTGCCGGAGACCCCACACAGCCTTCAGGGCTGCTGGCGCCGCCCTGTGCCGGCTGGTCACGGAGCACCCTTGCTGCCTCTTCCCTGATTCTCCCAAGCTGCCCAACTGCTTCCGGCCCGTCGGACCTTTAGTAGAGGGAGGCTGGACCAGGTGTGAGGGGGGTGGCCTGGGGTCTGCAGCTCTGCCTCGCGCTTTCTGCAGCCTTGTGGGCACTTCCGACTGGACAGCGTGCAGCTGGGATGACCGAGTCGCAGGTAATGGTGAGGGGGTCAGGAGCTTTCTCCATCTCCAAGGCCTCAGCTGTGCCCTCTCCTCCGTCTCTCCTTCTTCCTCCAGGGAGCCTGCCTGGGTTCAGACGTGCTGCAGGAGAAGGCAGAGCTGGGGCCTCTCGTCCAAGACTTCTCACTGCCAAGCTGCAGGGATCCACAGCCCGAGATGCACTGACCAGCTGGCAGCTCTGAGCCGTGTTCGAATCCCAGCCTTGAGATGCAGCCAGAGCTGCTCAGATGTTTCCACTCAGGGTTTGGCAAAGATGTCCCGACAGGGAACAAAAGCGAAGAAAGGCAGCGGCCTGGGGGTCGAAGGCAGGGAGGAGGGCTGCTGCCCTTTGGGAGTTTGCTGTTGGGCCTCCGCCGGTCTCCTCCTCCGAGGCTGCGGCCACGACAGGCGGGCAGGGGGCGCGGGGCGGGAGCGGCCCTCCGACCTCCCCGGGATGCCGGCTCTAGCCTTCGCTTCTGGCGTCGGTCAGTTTGTGTTACACAGAGCCATCTACAGAGCCAAGGGGGACAAAACTTTTGTGTGTAACCCAGGGAAACAGAGAATCCACAGCCTGGGCAGCTCCCGGGTGTGGGCCGCCAGTGAGGGGTCCCGGAGCCCAGGAGCTGGTAGTCGGTGGTGTCGTGGAAAGAGGTCTTTGGCTGCCAAAACTCAGAAAGAGCTGGACGACTAGACCAATGCTAACGCAGAAACCCCCAGATCACCTTCATCTGCCGTGCGTTCTCAGGAGAGACGAGTTTAAAAGAGCCCAAACTTCATCCTTTCAATTCAGGTATTTTCTTAATGGAAATCTCGCCTCATTCCATGAGGATTTCAGGCAGCTCCCGGGAGATGCGTAGAGCAAAGTCGACAGAGTGGAAGCAGGAAGAAAACTCAGGGCCTAATGTCTGGAACCAGAGGGCGTGATGGTTGCACAACATCGAGAATTTCGTAAATGCCCTTGAAGTTTCCACTCTAAAGTGGTTACAGTGGTAGATTTTATGTTATGCGTTCTCTACCACAATAAAATACAATGTTAAAAGAAAACAAGAGTCCGGGCCAGGGAAGATTGTCATTGGAACGGGGTGGAATGGAAGAGGGCTTTTCACCAAAAGGCCTTCCCAGCTGAGGAAACGGAGGTGGGGTTTGCTCTCCACTCTTCCATCGGCAGCCAAAAGGCAAAGAAAGCCACCTTCGTATCCTTCTGCAAATAGGAGCTGAGCCCCTACGGTGTCAGGCCTGCGTGGGGGACACAGTGCTGGTAGTGATGAGACCAGAATATCCCTGCCCTTGGGGATCCCTAGGCGGTAGGAAGCCCTTTATACAGCTGCCCCTCGTGGTGAGGACAGCAGTGTGATTTCCACGGGGGGCGTCTGTTTTCGGGCCGTGGACTTTCCAAGAAATCTCCCCCGGCCTCCTGCGGGGAACAGGGTCCAGAATTGGGCACCACGCGGGAGACAAGGAAATAATCCGGTGATCTGTGGACTTCGAATCAAGAAACTCAAATGAGAGAAAAGTTGGGCTTATGACACAACAGGACATGCACTGAAAGTGACAGGCCTGGAAGACGGCAAGACGCCCAGAGAAGGGGGAATCAAGTGGCTGCTGACGTTCCAGAAACTTCCTGGAGGGAGGACCCCGAGGCAGACGCTCGGGGCCAAGGGAGGTCTGTGTTTGCACGGGGAACCATTTTGCCACCTTCCCCCACCCCGTTCCTAGGCAACCGCGCATTTGCATCCTGAGGATCTACTCGCCAGGCAGGAGAATTGGTGGGGGAGGGGGGCTCGCTGTTGGGCTGCTCCGGTGTCCTCACAGGGGCAGGTAGCGTGGTGGCCGCTTCCCCAGAGAGCTGGGGAGGCTGCAGTGACCTTTGTGACCCAGTCTTGGAAGCCACGCATGCCTGCTTCAGGGCAGGAGGGGACTACCGTCCTGGCGGCAGGACGAGGGGAAGTAAGAGATGGAAGAGGGGCTGTGATCAAAGCGCTCACAGCCGAGAGGGGACAGCAGTTGATGACAGGCATGCGTCCTCAGATTCGGGAAGCTGGGTGACGAGAGGTAAGCCACCGCAGACACACGATAGCACACTGGGGCTATGAACGGAGAGAAGGTCCTATGTAATCAGACAGACAGAAAAGGCTGACTCCCCATCAAGGACAACCGTGCTGACAACAAACTCTCAAAGAACAGCAACGGGAAGGCACCTCCGAAGTGCTCCCCAAACAACACTCCGCTTCCTTCCATCATGTACCCATGAAATGCCATTTAAAAAACGTTGGATAGGGCTTCCCTGGTGGCGCAGCGGTTGAGAGTCCGCCTGCCGATGCAGGGGACGCGGGTTCGTGCCCCGGTCTGGGAAGATCCTACATGGCCACGGAGCGGCTGGGCCCGTGAGCCGTGGCCGCTGAGGCTGCGCGGCCGGAGCCTGTGCTCCGCAACGGGAGAGGCCACGGCGGTAAGAGGCCCGTGTACCGCCAAAACAAAAACAAAAAAAGAAAGCAAAACAAAACAAAAACGTTGGGTAAAGACAATGTCAGACAAACAAGATCTGAGTTAGAGCCCCACAGACCCTCAGGAAAAGGACTCAGAAAAATATGATTCAGGAGGAAAGAGAATAATCCAAAGGGAGAAGGAGATGCCAGAAGGAACGGTTTGCAAAGGTTTTGTTTAGAGTTTCTCACATGTTTACCAAACACAGAAGGAGGCTGTGCTTGGAGGTCAGGGAGGGAGGGAGGGAGGGTGGGGGGCTCAGGCACAGCCTGCATCCCCTGCAGGCAAAGTGGCCACCACTGTCCCAAGGGCGCTCCTACACGCCTGCACATGCATACATGTGTTCCGTCAGACTGGTGCTGCTGTTGGAAGAAATGGTAAAAAGGAGAGACCCAGCCCAACACCAGCCTTGTCCACTGTGACTGGAGAAGACAAATCTCATTTGAGGGAAAAAAAGATAGAACTCAAATACCAGCCAAGAATAACAAGAAAGGTGGGAGGGGTTGATAGGCGTGAAAGTATTTTAGATCCCTCTTCTCGGCTCGGGGAAGGGTAGAGAAATCAATTTTCAGCTTAGATAGGCACGTCAAACCTATAAGGATAACTGCTAAAAACAAATAGAGTGGAAAGAGCAGCAGAGGGGAAAAACAGAACTGAAGAGAACCTCAGTCCATAGAAAGGCAGGACAGGGTTGGGCAGGGAGCCTGGAGGGGTCAGGATGGAGAGCAAAAGCACGAGAAAGACAGAGCGATTTCAAGTACACCCGTCATCACACTAAACATAGAAGGACAAAACTTACCAGTTAAAAGATGCTGAGAGATTGGAGAAATATATCAAACCTAGGCTGTGCTGTTTACATAAGAAATTCCTCACAAGGGAAGAAAACAAAGGCAGGGCCACCAAGGACCCAGATCCTTGGTCTTGGGTCACCCCACCAGCAGAGGTCATGCAGAGGTCAAGGGGCAATGGAACCCTAGGTGGAAGAAAGCCCCACATTGTTCCTGTCCCCCCTGCGCCTTTCAATTTGCCCTGCAGGAAAAGCGCTGGTACAGCTGGTTGTACATTTCAGGGGGGAGCATGTCCTGCAAACATACTGACACTGCCCACGATAATGTGGCAGCTTCTGGGACATGGTCCATCCTCTGTGCTGGGGACATGAGCTTTTCAACCAGAGGGAGGACAAGACTGGGTGAGTGTTGAGGGGTGGAATGTGTCTGATTTTTTTTTTTTTTTTTGCGGTATGCAGGCCTCTCACCACTGAGGCCCCTCCCGCTGCGGAGCACAGGCTCCGGACGCGCAGGCTCAGTGGCCATGGCTCACGGGCCCAGCCGCTCCGCGGCACGTGGGATCCTCCCCAACCGGGGTACGAACCCGCGTCCCCTGCATCGGCAGGCGGACTCTCAACCACTGCACCACCAGGGAAGCCCTGATGTTTTTTTTTTTAAAAACAGCTTTACTGGGATATAACTCACATACCAAAAAGTTCACCCATTTTAATGTACGATTTAGTGGCATTAATTACATTGACAACGTTGTACAACCATCACCACTATTTATTTTCAAAACACTTTCATCACCCCAGCAGAAACTCTGTCACTGCTAAGTAACAACCTCCCATCTCCCCCAGCCCCTGGTAACCTCCGATCTACTTTCTGTCTGTATGAATTTGCCTCTTCTCTATATTTCATGTACAGTATTTGTCCTTTTGTGTCTGGTTTCTTTCCTTAGCATCATGTCTTCAAGGTTCATCCATGTGGTAGCAAGAATCAGTGCTTCATTCCTTTTTATGGCTAAATAATATTCCACTGTATGGATGGACCACGTATTGTTTATCCTTCGTCTGTTGGTGGGTGCATGCGTCTGCACCTTTAGCTATTGTGGGAAGTGCTGCTGTGAGCCTATGTGTACCTGGACTTGGGTTCCCGTTTCCAGTTCCTTTGGGTCTGTACCCAGGAGTGGACTCACTGGGTCATCTGGAAACTCTACGCTTAGCTTTATGTTTTCCAGGGTGGCTGCACCATTTTACATTTGTTGGTGTTTTGCTTGCCCCTCCGTACCCACGGTCTGCCTTTCTCCCCTCTGCTCTCTGTCCTGAGGGTGGTCCTGAGTAGACCATATCAAAGGCACCTTGCTCCTCTGGCTTCCAGGTGGACTCAGCCACTGGGTGGGGGGTGGGAAGAAAGGAGGGAGGGGAGTAGGCAGGCTGTGTGACTCGTCCCCCCCCCCCCCACCCAGGTCGTCTCTGCTGGCCACGCATCTCCTCCCAGGCTGATTTCTCCACGTGGGGCCTGGAAACTACCTCCCCTCCTCCCTGGGGGCTGGGATGACAGCCCCCAGTCGCCGTGCTGTCCCTAGGGCACCCCTTCTCCTGCACCACTGCAATTGTCCCTTTGGGAATAAACCCTCCTTGAATGATTTTGTCCTGAGGGAGCACCTGCCTCCTGTTGGGGCCCTGACTCAGGCGAGTTGGAAATCGGACCCTCTGCAGGTTCCGACTGGCGTGGCCCCCTCTGTCTCATCCACTGATCCAGCATTACGCCAAGCCCGGCGCCCAGCACACGGCAAAGCTCAGTAGGTTTTTTTGTTTTTTGTTTTTTGATAAATAAAGGAATGATTTCAGGATTCAGGTCAGGTCCCTGTATTCTAAGCACAACCGAGGCTCAGAGCCCCTGGCCTGGGACCTGAGTACAGAAAGACTGGCTTTCCCTTTAGGGGCCTCCCATCTACAGGACGAACCAAACAGGGCATTCCCAGAAGAGGTGGAATTTCCTCTGGTACAAGACCTCGAAAGCCCTACAGTCGACGTTCTGCCCCGCTTTGGCTTACCTGGGCGGGGGACCAATCCTCTCTAAGTTCAGCGTCTTCATCCGTGAGATGGGGAACTTGCTAGCCTCACTGTGATGTCTCTGCAGAGAAGGCTTGCAGAGAGGGGCTCGCCTTGCCTGGCGCATACAGGGAGGCCTGGGGAAGCCTCTGTGATGACATCATACCTCACACCTGATGATACGTCCTTAGGGCACTGAGTGCCCCTCATGAAATGCTCGTGGTCTGACGGCGTTGACGTGTCCACTCAGCATAGCCCGCCACTTGTCTGGTAACCAAGGCAGAGGCACAGATGCCGAGACCAGTGGGTTCCAAACCACTGGTCACTTCTCACCCTGCCTGCCCCAGGGCACACAGAAGGAGGCTTAGCTTCCACTGAGAGAGGCGGGCAGGAAGGGTTTCTTGGGGGTTTGTGGGGTTGCTGGAGGGGATGGAGATGAGGGTACCTCCTTCTCACGGGGTGCCTGGTGAAGGGGCGCCAGGGAGCCCCCTGCAGCCTGACTTGTGTTCTGTGGCTTGTGGCTGGTGGACCAGCTGTGTTTGGAGCCCAGCCCTGCCCGGCTGTGTTCTTAGTAAGTAGCATCGAGTACAGATGCTCGGGAATCATTTTGCTGAATAAATAAACACCGGACATAACGAGTCCAGAGAAACCCTACAAAACAGGAAAGAGAGCAAAGAACGTTTATAAGCGTCCGTTAAGAATGCCAACGCACGGGGCTTCCCCGGTGGCTCAGGGGTTGAGAGTCCGCCTGCCGATGCAGGGGACATGGGTTCGTGCCCCGGTCCGGGAGGATCCCACATGCCGCGGAGCGGCTGGGCCCGTGAGTCGTGGCCGCTGAGCCTGCGCGTCCGGAGTCTGTGCTCCGCAACGGGAGAGGCCACAACAGTGAGAGGCCCGCGTACCAGAAAAAAAAAACAACAAAAAACAGAATGCCAACGCATGGAAACAGCTCCAAACCCATAGACAGCGATTGGGACGAATGAATTGTAGTGGATCCACGTGGCAGAATGTTACTCAGCAGTACAAGGATGGATAACGGTTCCATGAATCAGCAGGGATGAATATAAAACAGAAGTGAGGGAGAAAGGCAAGTGGGAGACGGATGGATAATCGATGCTCGTTCCGTAAATGCCACACCTGCCGCTGCCGTAAGATGAGCACAGATTTGGTAGCTTAACGCAGTACACACGTATGATCTTACAGTCTTGGGGGTCAGAAGTCCAAAAGCCGCCTCACTGGACTGCAGCCCGGGTGTCAGCAGGGCGGGGTCCTTCTGGAGGCTCCAGGGGGGGCATCGGCCGCCCAGCCCATCCCAGCTCTGGAGGCGCCTGCGTTCCTCAGCCCTTCCTGGGCTCCCGGAAGCGTCTTCCCTCCCAGACCTCAGCCTCCGTCCTCACATCTTCTCTCTGCTCTGACCTCCTGCCTCCCTCCCGTAGGGACCCTCGTGACACCACAGGACCCAGCCCCATCACGCAAGGTAACCTCCGTCTCCAGATCCTTCACTTAATCATCTGCACAGTCCTCTCCGATAACCGAGTCACAGGTTCGGGGAATTGGAGCATCTTTGGGGGCATCGTTCTCCCCGTCACACGGGTGAATGATCAACCCGGCATTCAAGAGGAAGGTGGTCTCAGGGGTTCCCTGGGGGTCCAGTGGTTAGGACTCCGTGCTTTCACTGCCGAGGGCCTGGGTTCAGCTGCTGGTCGAGGAACTAAGATCCTGCAAGCTGCGCAGCGTGGCCAAAAAAAAAAAAGGAAGAGAGAGATGATCTCTGGGGGGGGGGGGGGTGGGATGGGATGCAGGTGGTGCACAGAGGGGCTGTTTTATTATTATTATTACAAAGAGCGGGAGAAACAGCATCTGTGCCCCCACCATGTCCCCCCAACCCTCTCACTCAGCGTCCTCCAGACAGCTCAGCCCCCAGGGCTGCACCTCTGTGCCCAGGGATGCTTGGCCATCATGACGGGCGGGGGGTGGTGGTGGTGTATAAATACCCCAGCTCCCTACCCTTGGGGATGTTACTTCTGGACCATTTTCCCAGCATGCCCCTGCAGGACTGCATCCCCAGTCCCCTGCTGTGAGAACTGACTTCACACATTCTTGTGTGTTTTTTTGCAGAGAGGTTAACAGTCCAGTGGACTTTGGTACGTTCAAATGTTGTCCGACGGTTACCTCTATCTACTTGGAATACATTTCCCTCAGCCGACTAACATCCTGTACCCATCACTCCCCCTCATCCCGTGTATGTCTGGCTTCTCCCCTCAGCACCGTATCTTCGGGTCTCGAGTATAGCATGTGTCAGCGCTTCACCTCTTTGCACGGCTGAATGACACTCCGTTGTGTGGGTGCCCACGTGTGGTTCATCCATCCAGCATGGTACCGCTGCTGTGACAACGCTGTGTGCCCGGGCCTGTCCTCATGTGTCCACCTGGAGGGGATGCTCTTAACTGGTGCCTCCCCTTTCCTGTGGCCCACTCCCCGCCCCCAGCGTTCTCTCCATCCTCCAAATGAACAACCTGCCCTCCAATCCCTGTCTCTGGCTCTGTTTCTGGAGAAACTAAAATGGCACAGAAACTTCATGAACGTTGACATCCGTGGTGTCTGAGCCATCTCCTCTAAGCCCGTGCTGTCCCGCGTGGCAGCCCAGTCACGGCCATGAATTGAGATGAAATTAGATCCCACCTGAAAGTTGCCAGGCAGGCAGGTCACATTTCCAGTGCCCCAGGCCCCATGTGTCCGTCCAGTGGCTGCTGAATTGCACAGGCAGAGGTAGGACACCCCCCCCCAACCCATCACAGAAAGGACTACTGGACAGTGCTGCTATGTACTTTCCGATGTGTTTGAAATATTTTACACTTAAAAGTGTACATTTTTGACACTTAAAAATATGCCCTCAAAAGTCCCCAAACAAACAACAAAAGCAAAAGCTGAGTTTGGGGCCCGAGGGAGGCAGGTGAGGAGTGGGGCAGAGCCGGCTGGAAGGTGCTGGTGGCACTGGCCTGGGTGAGCTGCCTCGGGGAAGCTGGGACTCAGCCTCTCAGCCTGGAACAGGGTCCCTGGCGAGCTGGGCGGGTCTGGGGACATGGATGGGGCGCCTTGGGATTGGGGGTGCTGCTTTAGCACCCTGATTATTGGAGCAGGGACCCCATCTGAGGGCCAAAGACAGGACCTGCAGGCCAGGACCTTACTGGGCTGTTGGTGAAGCTCCACAGATGTCCGTGCAGTGATGTGCCCCCGCAGGGCTGCCTGGGGCAGCAGAGTGGGCACTTCCACGCTGGGAGGGGTCCCATGCCCTCACCCTCCACCCTGGAGGTCACTGCTGCTGGGGGGCAGGGCCGCCTTACTGCTGCTTCCTGGAATGTCTGGTTCAAGGCCACTTCTGCCCACCAGCTGGGCCCCGGGGCTCTCCAATTCCTCAGTTCCTTGTCTGGGAGATGAGGCCCCCTGGCCTCCCACTGTGCTGGGGCACCCTCCTCCTCCTAGATCTGGCCTCCTTTCTTATGCATCTTCTTAATTTAACCAGCACTTCTGGAGAACTCACCGTGCGCCCTGACGGCTTTTAAACATTCGGCAAATTTTAGCTCCTTTGAGGAAGTCGTGCTCCCGTGAGACGGGTGCCCGTACGAATTTCATTTTCCAGACGAGGAACCCGAGGTGGGCAGGATGCACGAACTGTCCCCCGTCACGCAGTCAGGGTGGCCGTGCCTGGCGCAGAGTCCCCGCGCGAGGGCAGCAGGAGCTGACCTCCTGTAACACTTTAAACTGCTTGGGAGTGAGAGGCAGGGCCCTTGCTCGGCCTTCCCCGGCCCCCCTGCGCTCTGGCTGGACTGAAGCAGCATCTCGCAGCAGAGGAACGAGCTGGCGGCCCTCAACCTGTCGGCAGGGAGGCCGCAGGGACCGGCAGCGCTGCCTGGGGCGATGCCCGGCCGCGCTCTCCACTCACGGGGGCCCGGGCTGGGCAGTTCCTCCGTGTCCGGGATCCCAGCGGCCCAGCGCATGAGTTCATCCCGCCCACACCCTGGCCTCCCTCCGAAAATGACCCCTGTGTCCTATCGTGTCTGAGAGATTTCATGGGATCCTGAAGAAAATAAAACACTCTGAAGACTTGGAACTGGGCAGACCGTGTGTCCATCCCGACGCGGCGTTTCTGCTGCAAGTTTTGTCTTCCTTCCCGGGGTGGGGAAGGGGACCACAATGGTCCCCTCCCTGGAATGGACGTTCTGGGACTGCTCAAAGAACATTCTAGAGGAGTGACGTGATGTCCACCCATTGGAGGGGCCTCACTGTCCTTTGTGGGGTCTCAACACCACCCCGCTTTGAGCTGCTGCAAGTTCAAGCTTCTTGGGGAGATCCTCCCCCCAGGAAAGTACATGGGGCACTTTCTCCTGGGCTTGGCCCCTTCCCCTCGGAGCCAGAACACTGGGCACGGGCTGGAGACGATTAAACAAATAATGTGGGAATATATATAAACAAGGGTGCCAGGGACCACGGGGGCCAGCTCTGCACTGGGCCCTCCTTCCCCAGGTCTCCCAAGACCCATCATGTGGAAATTAAAACTCCATCTTCCAGGAAATTAATGAGAACTGCATTTACGAGCAGCTGTTCTCGGGTGTGAACTCTGTTGAGAGGCCAGTGGGTCCAGGGGTGAACTGCAGAGGCCCCGTCCATCCTCCGTTTGTAAAGGGCCCCTGGGAACGCAGTGCTGGGGGTAGACCCGTGAGGCTCCACGCTCAGGGCAGCTGCAGTCAAGAGGTGACTTGATTTGCCCTCAGGGGGAGAGAGACACCCAACAGGCTGATCTTCTTTCAATACATTCTTTTAACCCTGTGCTGCTGCAAGCACACGGTTTGCTCTGGGCCTCAGCACACATCCCTGATGTGCCAGCAGCCCCTGGCGTACCCAGCAGCTGTTACTTTAATTAGCAATCCAAGCATGTTTTTTGTAAGCTGAGGGGGTGCACTAAATTTCTAAGATTCCAAATTTCTGGCCACTTCTATTGCAATAGCTTGAACAGTGGGCTAAGCGCTCCATAAGCATCACTCGATTCCACGCTTGCAGCAGACTCTGAAGAAGGTTCCATTCTCACCTCCGGTTTACAGAGGGGAAAGCAAGGATCAAAGAGGGGAAGTAACTTTCCCCAGGTCACTCAGCTAGGAGGTGGCTCCCCAAGTCTACAGCGGGAACCGCTGTGCTCCACCCAGTGGAGGGGTCTTAGAGAGCTGTGTGCCAGGACTGAGCCAGGTGGGGTTGAAACAAAAACTCAGAAGTGGACTCCCTGCTTCCTTACCCTAGAGATGTCATCTCCCAGCCCCCAGGCAGGCCCTTGACGGAGGGGCCAGGGGAGTAATTACCTTGGTTTACCACGGTCCAGAGGAAGGCGGAGTGTTTTGCCAAAAGCTTTTGCCCTCTGGCTTCACAAAGAACTCATCTTCTGGACTCCTGTGCTGGATTGAGTAGCAAAAGGTATTTTCCACATTAAAGTCATCTGCGTGGGAGCCTCCCAGATGGAAATAAAATATTTACCATTTGGAACGAAATTCTAACTGGAGCAAGAAGCGAAGGAGGTGGGGGCAGTGGGGGAGGCCTCAGATACGGACAGCTGCTGCCTAGCTGTGGCTGTGGGAGAAGGGGCTGGGCCTTGAGGCTGGGCCCGGGGCTGCTCTGTCCCCCTGCGGCCGTATTGGGCTTTCCGGGGCTTCACCGAGGGGCACGTCTGCCTGCGGCCCAGGCCCAGGCCCCCTCCCCAGCGCCGCGAGCCTTGGGCCTGCTGAGGCCCTGTCCTCAGATGCTGCCCAAGCCTGCCACGGTGTTTCCTCCCGCACCCCTGCCCATCTGCTCCCCTTTAACCTGCCTCCTCTCTGCCCACCCCCCCCCACCAACATGGCCTTACTGTGACCAGCCGTGCTCTCTCCCCCGCGGGCCCCGCCACCCCATGGAGATGTCCAGAGAGGCCCTGGGGACCCAGAAGTTCCAGGTGATAGGATCTCTGGGAACTCTCATCCAAGCCACCCCTCATTCCGGGAAACTGAGGGCCGAGTGGGAAGGGAGCTTGCCCAGACGGCTCCTGGACTGAATGGCTACGTCCAGGCCCCTCCAGCTCTCACTGTCCTTGACTCTGGTTGTCCTGAAGGAACGTCAGTTGTAACGCACAAGGTGATCGCGGCTGAACCGGAGACAATGATGGAGAATTATATCCTTATCAACGGAGTGGAGATTCCACTGCTCGCCATTCCCAGCTGGGCAGTCCAGTCCCCCTTCCCCGCCGGCCCCTCTCCCGGGACGGGCGAGTCATACGTGGCGCGGAGGGTGACCAGGTGTCTGGAGCCCTGTGTTCCCCACTATTGGGCCAGGCCACTCCCTCTAGGACCCTAGAGCAGCCCCTAGGGGCCTCCCCTTACAGCTGGTGGGGACCCTGGGATGGTCTGGGGGTGGTGGAAGGACCCAAGAATGTGCCATGGGAGACATTTGTTAATACCTTATTCTTAGTTCCCCGGGGACTGAGCCCCCCCGCCCCCCGTCCCCAGGCCCTGCTCTCAGAGTGACCTCCACACTGGCCTGCAGTGCCCCAGGGAGCCACGCCTCATCCGCAGGACAAGCCCCCCTGTAGATTCTCTGGTTCAACTAGAGGGAAGAATCCCCCTGAACCTCTGCCAAGGGTGTGGGGAGCGCGTCTGGAGCGGCTCCAGAGCCGGAACCCGGAGGAGGGGGATCCTCCCAGCCTTTACGACTGGCTTCAGATGACCTCCTGGAAGTGGCCGAGTGCGGCTCGCGGCCCCGGGGCCTCGTCGGGGAGCAATGTTCCGTGCAGGGGAGAAGTGCTGCCTGGCCAGCCTGGCTGGGCTCCAGCAGGCAGGAGGGGCTGCAGCTTTGCTTGGGAGGGAAAAGCCCTTGTCCGGCATCTGTGGAGCCCGCGGGTGCTCTGGACTCCTTTCCAGGACCCTGGCACCTTCCTGTGGCCTCCAGGATGGTGATGGTCTGCTCAGGACACAGCGGAGTCACCAAATCTTCCTGTTTTACAGGACTACTCACCCAGTCAGGTCCACCCTACAATTTGCTGTTAGAGTGCTTAGGTGAAGAGAGTTAGCCTCACACGTTTTGCAAGGATGATACAAACCACTTCAAGAAATAAACCGTTAGCCAGAGCCCCTCATGCTCACCGTGATAAGAATAGCACTGGCTGCCGGGGAGCGGCTTCCGCCACGTGCCAGGTTCCGTGCCAGGCCTCACCTGCTGTGTGACCTTGGGCAGTGACCCAACCTCTCTGTGCCTTGGTTTCCTTGTCTGCCTCACGAGGATGATGAGGGTGTCTACGTCACAGGGAAGCGTCTAGAGCAGCTCCCGCGGCTAGTGCCTCAGTGCTGGGGCAACACCTCCGTTGTGTGCAGTGTTCTTGCCTTTACAAGCAATGGGGCTGTAAACACTGTCTTGTGTGTATCTTGGCCCTACTTCCTTAAAAGTACGTAAAGTCGTGCAGTGGAATTCCTAACTGAGAGGCTGGAGGTGCACGTTCAGTGTCGACCGGGGTGAGCAGAGTGTCCTGCCAACAAGAACACGAATTGGCCTTGCACCGTGGCCTCGGACCTGCCTCTTCTCCCGAACCCTCGCCAATACCAGGTATTGAAAACTCTCACGTTTCTGCCAATATAATAGCTCAGAAATGAGTTGGGTTTCACATCTTTTCATATAATTGGAGGCTTTTTGATTTGTATAAGCTCTTAGTTTATTAAGGAATGGAGCCTTGGTTTATCCTGTAGCAGGTTTTTGTTTTTGTTTTTTGGCTAGATTATCTTTGAATTTGGATATGTATGTGAGATACTTACATATATATGTGTATGTGTACATCCACATGCATATGTCATAGCATCTATAGCGTCTGTATGTTATACGGACATACATACGCACACATATGTGTACATGTGTATGCTTTGCAGAGCCTTCAAATTTCATGTATTCAAATCAGTCCGTATTCTCTGATGTAACTTCTTGGGGTACAGTCTAGGGTGTTTTTTTCCCAGCCTTTTCCCAAGGCTGTATTATAAATCCATGTGAGGTTTTACTGCTACTTTTTATGGTCTTATTTTCAGGTTTAAAACTCCGTCTTTCTGGAATTTGTTTTGGTGCAAAGGAGAGAGTCGGACTTCAGTTCTTCCTTAAGCTTTTTTCCTCCAAAGGACTAGTCATTTGCGGGACCATAATTTACAGGACATTCCATCCTCTCCCTCCAATTTATCATCTTCTAAGAGCCCACATGTCTTTCTGGGGTTATTTCTGGATTTGCTCAGTTCCACCGATGGGCTGACATCTCCAGCACCAAAAGCTGTTTCAGATGTGGTGGCTTTAATGTCGGAGAGGGCTGCTTTGGTGACTTTAGTATTGAAGCAGAAAGTTCTAGTCTGTCCTCATGAGTTCATTATTTTATTTGAACTGAAAAATTATTTCTTAAATTCCCTGCAACACCACCGCGGAGAATACTACTGGTATTTTACTGAGGATTCGGTTCCATGAATAGATAATTTTAGGAAGAAACGACAGTCTCATGTTTAATACGCCTTCTATCCACGTAGAGTTTCCTCTTCCATTTTTGTCTGATTTTATAGAAATTTTAGGTTCAGTGTTTATTGAACTTAGGTTCAAAGTTTTCCTCTTATAGATCCTGTGCATCTTTGTCAAATAGGCTTAAGTCATTTTGGAATGTTTTAGTGTTTTGTAAATAGGTTCTGTTCTTCCTTTACGTGTTCTTGCTGGCTTTCTTTCTTTATAGGAAAGCGGTCGATATTGTCCACTGATTTTGTGACCAGGCCCTGGGCAGGGTGGATGCCAAGCCCGTGTATCTCCTGGGTACCGTCTCTGCAGAGGACGGGGCTTGGGTGGGGCGTCTAGGCACCAGATGAAGCGAGGGTGTTTGAAGTTGGGAGAACAGCTTATCTTTTGCATCCCAGACCAGCTCTCTGCCTCCTCTCATTAAAAAATGCAGAAACTGGGGACAGGGAAAGGAAAGGATTACCCCACACTGGACCATCTGCGGGAGGCGCTTGTAATTAGCA
This sequence comes from Inia geoffrensis, assembly GCA_036417435.1. NCBI lineage: Eukaryota > Metazoa > Chordata > Mammalia > Artiodactyla > Iniidae > Inia > Inia geoffrensis. The sequence goes on along the minus strand of CM070906.1, from coordinate 114,489,747 downwards.
CAGCCTTCAATAACTGAGATTCCTTCGCCAGCTCACTGGAGGCAGCCCGAAGACACCAGCGGTGAGTCACACATGGGTGCCGTTGCTGGACGGTGGCCCGGGAGAGCCAAAGTTCCTCCCACCCAGAGCTCCCGCCGGGGTAGGTTTCCCCTTCAAATAACAAACTAATTTTCTTTTCTTTTTAAGAAAGGCCTCGATGTGGTTACACAGCAATGGGAAAAAAGAGAGTACCCGGCGACACAGATGAATCTCACTTAAGGCATCATTAGAGGCAGTGGGGGCCACTCTGGGCGCAGGTGAAGGGACAGAGGTGGGAGGGGCTCACGGGCTCTCAGGGAGAAGGTGGGGATCCACAGCGGCCACCACCTGGCTGTCGACACCTGGGCACATACTCCGTGATCATTCATTGAGCCACACTTAGTTGATTTCTGCACTTTTCCGTCATGCGCATCCCATTAAAAAACAGTTTCAAAAAAGTTCCGGGGTGCATTTTAGTAAAGTTCATTGTTCTGAGCGGTAAAGTCTAAACCGGGGAACATCTGGATTTCCAGGTCGCAGGAAATTACAGGCCTCGTTTGGAATACCAGCGACACGGCCGCCACATCCATCAAAGCGGGGATGGGGAGTGAAAACATTTCTCCCAAGGCGGGCCCAGCAGCAGGGCGGACTGCCCTCCTCGAAAAGAACCCATAGATTATTTTTAGCACCTGAAACGCATCTTTCCCTCCTAAGTTTGAACTTCATGTCGCAAGGAAGCGAGCGTGTGTGCCGTCCGCAGAGAACGGAGGCTCAGCTGAAGTCGCAGAGTAGCGTTTGTGGCCTCAGCCAGCGAGAAGCCAAACTCCCCTGTGCTTCAACGGGCTGAATTTTCATCCTGACGAACCAGTGCCGTGGTGGTTTGGCCCGATTACAGACTCCGGACCCGCGGCTGGCACAGTCCACTGCGCCTTATGTCTTCAGGAGGTTTTCAGGTGGGAGGCATCCGCGGTCTGACACATGGGGACCCTCCTCTGGGCAGTGAATCCGAGGTTGGGCAGAGTCCACATCTTCTCGGGTTGCAGGGAGAGCGATGGAACCCCATCCATCATATTCCCCAAGGACCAGGAAGAGGTTTGGTTGACTGGGAAAAGTGCAACGTGAGCTCCTTCTGGTGGGTTCTGCATTCTTTCCTAGTGAAGTATTGTGCATGGAAAACCAAAATATATGGTCAGCATTCTTCCTATAAACAGAGCAATTGTACATTGTGGAGGAATTACTTAGCGACGACTGGGGGGAGGTTGCCATGGTTACCCTTCCCCCAACACGTGGTCCCGGCTGCTGCCTACGTGGAACTGGGCAGTTCAGTACCCGACTGGCACGTGGCTGCAGAGGCACCGCTGTCTTGCTTCTCCGTCTCCGACAGGACCTTGCGAGAGCGGGGCTGTCATTATGTGCCAGCGTGTTTTTAAGTTTCCCCGGCGTCTGTCACAGGAAGTCCCTGTGGAAGTCCGGGAGGTGAAATGGAGTGAGGTGGGATATGCTTTCGTCATCGTCTGGGGGAGCAGTACCCCCAGCCCCGTGGGCAGCCTCTGAGGTCCAGTGGACCTCTTGGGGCTCCAGAAAACACTGTTTGAAAACTACCAGACTCTTCAGCATCTACCCAGAGGATCTGTTTCTCACCCTCTAAATGCCACACTTGAGACAAGTTCATCTCCAGTCTGTATAGATCCAGGCAGGCCTGAGCTCTTTCCAACATGAGGCTGCCTCCTGTGTACATGGAATTCTTTTCTCACCGGTTTTCAGCAGAATCTCAGATGTTTTCCTAGAGGAATCTCAAGCCTGGCTCCCGCCCATGTTGCAAATCCCAGTTAAGAATTCCACGTGCACACGGAGCGGCAGCGCTTTTTTCCATGTAGCTAGTTTACGTGCAGCGAGTTCTTCCAACAGCCCCTTGCAAGGCAGTCAATGGACAGTCAATCCCTATGACTTTCTTGTACAGCTAATTAAAAGCACACTCGCCGCGGGACAAGGCTCCTGGGGCTGTCCTGCCCCTGTTTGCTGGAGGGAGGTCTGGGGGACCGTCAGGGACAGCTGCCTATCAAGACTCCGTGCCCTCCCCAACCCATGCAGGGTGCAGCTTTGGGACCCCTCCCTCTACACCTGGTCGTGGCAACTCTGGGGCTGGGGTCTGGGCTTCCGACTGGAAGATGGATTCTATGGAAGCCTTGGAAATACAGAATTATGCGCAGATGGTTTGTGTGTGGGGGGGTGCTTTGGGGACCAAGGCCTAAAAGAGTGAGGAGCGCGGGTCTGGGCAGAGGGAGAGATGGGCTGTGGAGCAGAGGCGCCAGGGCCGCAGCGCACCCCGCGGGGAATGCTGGAGCGGGTGGCGGCCTCCAGGGAAGGGGCAGAGACTCTGTATCCTGCCTGACGAGTCACTGGGTGTGGGTGGCCCAGGGAGGGATGACCTTGCACAGCGGGCTCCTCTAGTCCAGAGCAGTTGCCAGAGAGACGCGGCTGCAGCGTGGGCTGTGAGCACCAGGCTCCTGCTGCACAAACCTTGGTCCAGTGGCCACCCCAGTCACCCCAGGGGTACACACTCCACCTGGGAAAACAGCTCCTCCTGGGCTCTGGTTGAGCCCTTTCCCCGGGGACACTTAACAGAACAGGTTGGGGGCGAACACAGCATGCTTCCCCCCTTTGCCCCATTGCCGCCGGTCTCAAAGGGGAAATGGACGGCCAGTCACCCTGCTGGTAGAGTTACTTCCCTCTCAAGCTGCTGGTCTCCTGGCACGAGGAGGCTGAAGTTACTGGGGGCGGTCGGGGGGGACAGCTGGGGGAGCTCTTACTGTGTCTGGTGAAAGCGGTTCTCTCTGGAACCCGGAGTTGTGTGCATAGAAGGACAAGCTCCCCCTACTTAATCGCTGGGAGTGCTGGTGGGAGGGACCACCCCGCCTTACCTCCCGCTGGCTCCTAGACCCATCTGTGTGTTGACCCTCTTGGCAACAGGTCATTGATTTAGGGGGGATGCCATGTCCAGGAGGGGGCCCGTCCTCACGCTCACAGGGCGTCGTCTCCAAGCTGACCCCGCAGTTGCATCTTCAAAGACCTGTCCGAGGCTCCGTCAGGCCACAGCTCCTGGGATGTGGAATGCCCGAGCCGGGGCAGGCTGGCCAGCCAGAGCTGATGGTGTGCGTCTCCCCCAGCTCTGTGTCAGAGACATCACGATGGGAGCTCGGAATCCGACAAGGTGGGAATATTCACGCCATGGAAATCGGCAAGTGGTTCAAAGCGGGGCTGTCCTCCCCACCCAACCCCTTGAGCTGGTTGTTAAACACTTTCCGGCACAAAGCTGGAGCGCCCACAGCTGCGCTTCCCGGCTAGGCAGCATGCGTGCCTGGGTCTGTGTATCGCACGCGTGTGTGTTGCCGTCTTTCACCCTCGCTACAACCCCATCATACAGGCATTGTCTCCACTTCACTGATGGGGAAAATCGGTGCAGAGAGTTCAGGGAACTTCCCAGAGTCACACGTTGAACCCAGGTGTGTCTGACTCCAGACCCCACCTCCTGAAACCCTCACTGTCCCGTGTATGCTATCCTTCTGGCTGAAGTTCATTCCGTCGCTGGCACCCAAACCATTTCTGACCACGGAGATCAACAGCGTCACTTCTTCCCCAAGTCCCTCCTTGTTGGGACGCTGACTTTGGCCTCTCAGGGGCTGAGCGACTGGGCAAAGCACAGCGTCACAACTTCTCGGGTTCTTGCTGACTTTCCCGGGCAGCCAGAGTCTGTGGAATCCCCGCCACAGGCCAGCCTCGTAGGAGGGAGCCCTGGAGCTTCCTGAGCGTTTCGGTCTGGGTTTCTGCCTGCCCAGCGGGAGCCACGGTGCCAGCCTGGGGCTGGGGTCGGCACGGCGTGCAGGGGACGGGACACTCCTCCCCGGAGGAGCTGAGGGCCCCAGCCGTACCATTTGCCTCCAGAGTCGTGCGGGTGGTTGATGGGAGAAAGCCAGACTTCCCAGCCCCATGTTGGGCTGAAATCAAGTGCAATTCATTGTACGCACACTTAGCAAGACAGAGACACTGAAACATTCTTGAGATATTTCGCAAAAAGCATTAAGGGTGTCGTTTGGGAGAAAGTAAATGTTTTATTAGGTTTCTTTTCCCTTATTTTAGTGTACACGATTTTTTTTGTTGCTGTTTAGCACTGCATCCTGGGGGGCGGAGGTAGGTGGGCACTACCTTTGGCAGCGTGTGGGCCTCTGAGGGCCTTCCCTGGCCGTGGGGGCTCTGGCATCAGAGCTGGGGGGCTTGCTCTGATGCTCCGCAGGGACCTTGAGAGGGCATCCCTGAGCTGGCCTTGAGACGAGAGATTCTCGGGCCTTGGGCTGCATCTACTCCTCTGCCTCTTGCTGCCTGTGGGACATTTGGAATATTCATTCAGAGTGCTTGGGCCAAGTTCATGCTCTTTTTCCACCGTCAGGAAAGGAGGTTTTCTGTCTGATGGCAATAACTTTCACCGTAAGCCACGGACCCTGGTCTCTGGTTTGTCACGGGACCCTGCTCTGGGGCAAAATGGGGGCCTGGTGGCTTGAGACGGTGACCTCACTGCTTCTGAGCCCCGTCCCCTTCCCGCGTCTGGTCAGCCCTCAGGAACGCGTCCTCGGCATCCCGCATTCAGCAAGCCTTGCTGAGCTGCACCAGGTCAGCCTGGCACAGGCGTGGGACCCTCCGGGAGGGCTCAGCTATGGCCCCTGCTCAGCGCTGGGGAACCAGGGCGGACATGTGAGCAGACCTGAAGGAAGCACAGACTGTAGTTGCTGCCTGGAGGAGACCCTCGCCCCCAGGCCCCTGGGGAGCCATCTGTGTCCCTCCCCCAGACCTGGGACCTGCAGCCCACTTGCTGCAGTTCCCATGTAATTGAAGGGGGAAAAGGGGACACTCCCCATGACCAGCGCTCACAGCTCCGTGAGTGGAAGTGCCAGCCCCTGGCCTGGATCTCACCAGCCCTCGGACCCCCAGGCCCAGCCCTCTCTGCGCTCATCCAGCCCTCCTCCGGGACTGGGTGCATCTTTGGGCTGTGCCCAGACGGCATGAGTGGTGAGGGGGAAAGGGCAGGGACGGGGCAACCCCCTGGGGATGGGCTAGGATCCCCAACAGGGAGCATCCTCGATCTCCGTGGTGGTCCCGCTACCCAGCTGGGTCCTGCTCACTCAGGTGCTGCCAACCTTGCGGCTTCCTCCTCCCCCAGAGCCCTGCCTTCCCTGTCCTCTCCTCCCCGATGTTCTGGACAACTGTAGCTTGATGTCCCCTCTACTGCCAGCTCTGAGAGCTCAGGCAGGTCCCTGCTCCTCTTTGGGCTTCCCTTTCATCTCTACGGAGAGAGATGTTTTTCACTGACAGTTCTGATCAATTACAAGTGGCCTACGGCGGTGTTGAGAGGGATTCTGAGGCAGATTCGAATCTGTAGGAAGGGGAGCGGTGGTTGATTAGCAATGTCTGTCTCAGGACTGAGAAGGAAGAGGGGCCAGGTCAGATCGGTGCCTGTCCTTTGCTGCCCTGAAGTAGACACCTCCACCCCTTTTACACCCTCTGTGAGGGAGACACGGTGCCCACCTTCGTTTTGGAGCCAAGGGGGCCAAGGCCTGGAGAAGCTACACATCCGGGGGCAGAGCCCGCTGTCAGGCTGGGTGCGAAGTAGGCTTGAGGCTCCGTCGTCCCAGAAAATGGAAAGGTTGGGTCACCAAGTTCTCGTGTCCTGGCTCCCCGTCCCCCAACCCAAGCAGAAACCCCAGAGGTGCCGGGAGCCGCCCTGCAGGAGCCCCCAAGGTGAGAGGGCGTGTTCTGCTCGAGCCAGGGAGTGAGACTTCTGCAGGGACGGGGCGGGGAGGGTTGGAGCTCCCGGCTCTGTTGCATCAGCCTCCCTGGCCCCGCCTGCCGCTGCCAAGCGGTGATCGTGTAAGGGGTGATGCTGTGCAGCCCCAGCTGTCCCGAGGCACAGGCAGTCCGGTCTGACGGTCCCTCTCCCCTCCGGCCCCTGCTCTATAGGTGCAGAGGAACACGTCCATTCGCCCTTGCTTAGATCTGGAAAGCTCTTTTTCACACGTGTTGCCTGTTCTGCACAAGAGGTTTGTCTTATTCATCCCTCAATCCCCAAAGCCTTGGCACAGGCTGGGGACAGAGAAAAGCCATTTCTGTGACCCATTTATGTTCCCTTGTAATGAGGCGTTAGAGTCACAGTGACACCAGCTGGTGTCAGAGCCAATGGAGGCCCCAGCTTGAGCCCTAGTTGATAGGACCATTCATCTCGGGAGCCAGCCTCCTCACGGAGATGGGACAGGAGGTTGGTACGCCCTTCTCTGACCCGTTCCGCTGCCAGCCAGTGGTTGGTCTGGGGCCCCCGTCCCCCTCCCTCCACCCAAGCCTCTTTCAAACCCCCTCCCTGATGGCACAGCCCCGGTGGAGGAGACTTATAAATCAGCCTTCTCTCTGGGATGATTAAAAAAATCTCTCTATTAACAGCTGACTCACAGTCTAAAAATGTGCTCATGGCATAGCTGTGGCCACTGCCCCTGGTTTGGTGGGACCAGCCCGAGCTCACTCAGCCAGCCGTTCTGCAGAGGATGGCCCTTTCCAAGCAGGCGCTGCCGCCAACGACTTCCTGTCCGCCAGCCACGCTCTGCTGTTCCTTCCTGACCAAGCCCTGGGGTTTGGCCCGAGACCCTGGTAGAGGGGGATGGGGGGGAAGAAGCCATCTGGAGGGGAATCAGTGTGCAGATGAGAAAGGAAATTGCCCTGAGATGATTGAAATGACAAACAGAAGGGAAGCTAGGATGGCCAAGTCGAATAGAAGGGGGCGAGGGGAAGGGCTGCGGTCCGTGCCCAGCAGGGCTCTGGGTCCCCTGCCTGGCCAAGCAGTGCTCTGCTCTGCTGACCTGGGGGCTGGCGGACAGGGCCCGGGTGGGCATCCCTGGGAGCGGTGGGCTGGGCAGGCACGGCCAGGACCCCTGGAGATGGAGAGGGTCTTTCAAGAGCTGAGGGGGGAGGTTCTCCCAGGGCACCTGCTGTCGGTGACCTAAGACGATCCACGTGGCAGCAGAGGGACCACCAGCTGCAGGCTGGGCCCTGGTGCTGTTTGTCCCTTTAGCAGGTGAGAAAATGGAGGGTTTGCTCCCACTGGTGCCTGCATCCCTGCAGCCACCCTTCCTGGACCACGCTTTCCTCACGGGCAGGGCCGTGCGCGGCCTTTCACCGGGGGCTGGCCTCAGGCCCTCGGTAAACAGTCCGAAGGATAAACTCTGAGCTCGAGCGGCTCCACAGTTTACGTTCTGGTTTTGCCGAGTCTCCTCACAAAACACATCCTCCCTCGGCCGAGCCAGCCTGCCGTGTTCTCTTGCCAAGCGACTGGAAGTGACTGGTTAGGGGCTGGGAGTGACGGAACGCCGCCACCAAGCCGGACGGGTCCAGCTGGCGGGGACGGTGGCCACACTGACTGCAGTCGGTGAGCAGGCGTTCGGGGGCTTCCCGAGCCAGACAGCTTCGTCGGGCCTCACAGGCGTCTGGAGACTGGATAGCGACGGGTTAGGGGCACGGCTTCCCACGCCGCTCCTCTTGGGTCCTAGGTGTCTCTGCTGCCGCTCAGAAGCCCAGGCAGCTGCCATCCATCTGGGGCAGAAGGAACAGAGGGCACTGCCCCGAGGACACCCCCGATGGCCTGTGAACGTTGCCACAGCCGTGGCTCTCGTCCCTGGACCTGCACACGGCAGACACTTCTAGAATGCCCTCTGCGTGCCAGCCACAGTGCCGGCCCGGCGGACCCAGCCCGTATGGGCCCGGCCTCCGTGTTGGGTCGGGAGAGTGGAGGCGGGGGCTGTGGTCTCCTTTGGCACTTTCCGCCCCATTCTCCTGGACTCCCAGCTTCCCCGGGGGGCCGGGGCAGGGGACAGAGGCAGCCACCCCCCTACCCCCGCACTGTACCTGGTTCTCAGACCTTCAGTAAGTCCCCCTGGGAGCCGGCTGTGATGACGCAGGTGGCCACTTCCAGCCCCCAGGACTCGACAGACACACAGAGGGTTCACATCTGTGTGAGCTTCTCCACTCATGCTCTGGGACCCTTCAAGTCCCCGCTAGTCCCTAGAATCCCAGCTCCCCCAGGTGCACTGCCAAAGCCTTCAGGGAACTTCCCAGGCAACTCTGGAAGGTTCTAGTTCCCTTCGTCTTCACAGAAAAACGTGCACGGGGCAGATGCGCCTGGAGATGACGGTGATGTTTGGCCGTTTCCGACACCTCTGATGAGATCCCAGGCTGAGAACATCTCTATCTCCTTACATTTTCTTGCTGAAAGCCATTCCAGGCAGAGGAGACGGAGGAAGGTCGGGGAGGGGGCGTCTAATTTTCCCACGAACATACGGAGTGCTCTGGCCACAGACGGATGCCCACCCACTCGGGGGACTCGGACAGTGCTGGGTCTTGAGGGGGCCGTAGAGCGAGCTGGGTCCTGCAGGCCTGGGGGAGAGAGCCAGGTGCGGGGAGGTGGGGCGGGCGCTCCAGGCGACCCAGGTGAGCTGATGCGGGAATGCAGGGGAGTAGGGGGCTCAGATGAGCACATATAGAGAGATGGGCAAGGGTGGGAGATGGCAGTTTAGGGTTCAAGGGTGAGAGCTGAAGTGTGAGGACTAGAGGGGGTGGCCCAGGCCCAGCCCAGAGAAGGCAGGGGGAGTGGAGGCTGGCGGAGGCCAGGGGCTTAGCCGGTTTCCCTCCTCCTTGGTCTGAGAGCGACTGGGGTTTGAGCCTGCCTTTACTGTTACCTGGCCCCTGGGATTCGGTCCTCATCTGAGACATGGGCTGACTCCTGCTGTGCCTCTGGGAGGACTGGGTGACGACATTTCAGCTGTTACAGTGTCCTGTCCCTGTAGACCCCAGGGGTCCACCCTGGGGAGCCGTCTGCGAGTCTGCAAGTGAGGAGTGCCACCCAGGCCGAGCCCTGGACTGAGCACAAATCAGGAACCAGCAGCAAACTCTGGAGGCGGGCTCAGGTGGTCACCTGGTAAGTTACAGGTGAGCCCCTTGTCCGTTCACAGCACGACAGACATCACGAATCCATCCCGGCTCATTCCTGCCCGGTTGGAGGCTGACCTCGCCCTGCTGTCCTGTCAGCCCTGGGGAGACACCTCAGCGGCACACAAGGTGACATCCAGTGGCCGTTCTGGTCAGGGGTCCACCACGGTCCCAGGGAGGAGCTGAGCTGAGAGCAAGCACACATGATATGTGACCTTTGTCTTTTGAGGACAAACCGTGGAATGTGTGCTTGGGGCAGGGATCAGAGGAGGTCTGGGACTGGGGCATCTGGAGAGCAGACACGAAGGCTGAGCTCATTCTCAGGCTGGGCCAGCAGCTCCCGCGAGGCCACACGAGCTGGCCAGGGCTGGGGGTGGGGATCAGGGTGGGGCTCCAATTATCCAGGGAAGCCCAGAGGGTAAGTGGTCCCCAGGTGATGAGCTGTCATGGGGGGAATGTCCAGTGGCTGCAGGGCTCTCGGATGCTCTGGGTACAAGAAAACTGGGGCTTTGGGAGGGCGCCTGAGGTGTGTCGGGTGGAGAGGAGGACTCGGGCCTGGTGTCCATCCCACTCACCGTGACTGTGCTGTGTGGCCTGGGGCAGGTCGCTTGCCCTCTCTGGGCCATTGTTTCCCTATGATGAATGTGCCATGCCCCTTGGTGGTCATCATCACGTGGATGCTGCCTCCTAGGCCAACAGTTGTCAAAGCCGCAGACATGAAGGGACAGCTGGGGGGGGGACCCTGGTGTGGACACGCCTTGGAACCTATTAAAGAGGCTGATGATCATGGGAATTTTCTCTCTCGACGACAGAACTTGTCAGGGTGGGGAGGACACTTTGAAGCCTTTGATACATTACTTACCACGTTTTGGAAGGGAGGCACTGAGGGCCAGCTTGGACGGCAGATGAAACAGACCCCTTTGTTTTCAGACGGCAAAGTGAGGCCCAGAGCAGGCGGGGCCTTCTCCGGGGTCCCCGGACGCAGCCTAGTCCGGAGGCTCTGATTCTAAAGAAATAGAGAGTGGAGGTCTCCCCAAGCCCAGCTGCTGTCTTGTTGGGTGTTTCTGGGACGTGCTCCTTCCTCAAAGAGCTTCCGGTCTCACGAGGCCTGTGTGAGCAGAACGGGGTCAATGGGAGCGTTCCTTGAGCACCTGCTGTGTGCCAGCCTGCATCAGGAGAGTCCACGCTCTCTGGGGGGCCTGTCCGTCCACCTGAAGACATCACACTGCGGGTGCCAGGGGCAGGGTCCAGGGCGCGGGCAGGGAACCAGCAAACGCGGCGAGCGGCAGTGGTCACTGCGTCCTCCCAGCATGTTGGGCAGTTTTGAGCGCCCCACTTTACAGATGGGGAAATAGAGACCCGCGGGATCAGCCGATTCCTCCGGGGCTGCATGAGAGTCAGGGCAGAGCAGCTTTGCGTCCAGCTTTGAGGCTACAGCCCCCGCGCTTCACCGCTGGGCTCCGTGCCCACGGCAGAGGCGGATTCCTGCCAAACTTTCCTGGCTGCCTTGGGGCAGGAATTGGGGAGCCGTCTCTCACTGATGGTGGCTGGACTGTGCATCAGAGAGAAAGCGCCAGCATGGTTGGGGGTGGGGCCACTTGGACCACGTCAGCCCTGCGCCTGCAGAGGCTCTGGCCCGGATGGCCGGGCTGTTCCTATACATTATGTGTCTGCCTGAGATGTGAAGTCTGCAAGGAAACAGATTGACGCCAGAACACTGGGGGCTCAGGAATCCCCCAGGGGGGAAATGTTCTAATCGGCAGGAAGTGAGCTGGAGCTGGGCTGTGCGCCTCACGCACCGTGATTCAGAGTCCCCGGCCCAACCAATCGGCTTCCTGGAGCAGCCACTTGGCCTGCAGATGTACGCGGGGGACAGACAGGGGCCCACGTGCGGGAACGAGGCGTCTGTCAGAGGGCAGAGTCTCCTTATCTTTCGAGTCTCCCAGCAGCCACAGGGCGAGTCTCCACCTGCCATATGCAATCGGGTCCCCTCACGTTTCTGTCTGTGCTACTCTCCTGGGTCAGGGTGATGATTTCAAGGCCTGTGGCTGATGAGAAGAACACGCTGGAAAAGATGAAAGGTTAGAAAGTTTTGCAACGCTCCCGGTAAAATGTGGTTCCCAGGCGCCCCTCCGCCTGGCTTCCCAGCCAAGGCCCTCTCGCGAAGAGCTGGCCTCTGCGTGTTGGAGAGTTAATAAAGCCCGGGTTGGGAGGCAGCCCAGCCCAGTGGGTAAGGACCCAGCGGTGGCATCAGACCCCCTGAGTGCAAATCTTCACTCACCGCTCAGAGCTTTGAGACCCTGGGCAGACGTGGGGCCTTTGAACTTTGACTCCCTGGTCAAGAGGTGGGGTCATGCTGCCTGCAGGAGGAGTCCCTGTTCACGGGACGTGTCCCTCCTCTGCCCGGACCCCGATGCGGCCTCAGTAGGACCCAGGCACTGGGCTGCAGCTTTGGGTCAAGTACTACAGGGGTCCTCACGGCGGAGGCAGATCACTGAGATCCAGGGATGGAGCCCACCCGGAACCATGGAAGGACCCTTGGCGATCCTAGGGTGGGAACTTCTGCAGGGAGGGGAGGGGCTGTGGGATGCAGGAGCAGGGAAGGTCGATGAGGTTGTTGTGACCTCGACAGCATAGCAAAGGATACTCAGCTTCTGTGTGTAGCTGGCTTGTTCTAATGCATTTTGTGTGTTAGCTCATGGACTCCTCGGGACAACATACCAGGCAGCTGTATTATTATCCTTATTTTCCCGTTAGAGAAACTGGGACACAGAGGTGCTGAAGCCACTCACCCCAGTCTCATGGCTGGGAAATGGAGGAGCTGGGACTCAAACCCTGGCCGTTTCTCCTGTGGGTTCACCCAATGCCCTGTGCTCGCTGGGTCCCTGGCAGTGGAGGCCAAGGGGAGAGCTGGTTTATGTGGAATTTCAGATCCTCTTCACTTCATTTTGTTTGGTGAGAGGTACGTGTTGAAGTTATTAATTATTTTTGCATATGGATGACCAAGGGTTACAGCCTCGATGGTTCAAAAGATTATTCTTTCTCCATTGCATTGTCTTCACATCATTGTCAAAAATCAGTTGAACAGCGCCAAAGAACGATGAATTACTTAAGCGTAAACTTCATAAAATATGTGTAGGATCTATAGATGGAAAAGTACAAAACACTGGTGGAAAAAATCAAACCCTTAACTTTGTGAAGAGAAAAGACAAACCAGAGATGGGGATAAATATTTGCAAATCTTGTATCAGTAAAGGACATGTATTTAGAACACATCAAGAACACTCCAAGCTCAATGGGAAGAACACAACCCAATTCAAAACGAGTAAAAAATCTGAACAAACTCTTCACCAAAAATGGCACATGGCAAATAAGCACGTGAAAGTATGTGGAGCAGCAGGAAGGCTCATTCGGGGCTGGTGGGAGTGCAAAATGCTGCAGCCACTTTGGAAGCCAGTGTGGCAGATTCTTCCGAAGTTAAACGTAGACCTACCACGGGATGCAGAGCCACACTCCTATGTATTGTCACCTGTGTGAATTGAAAACTCACACTCACAGAAAAGCTTGCATGTGAACTTTTAAGCAGCATGATTCACAATCACCCTAAACTGGAAGCAACCATGATGTTCTTCAAAAGGCGGACAAACAAACGGTGGTGCTTCTGGACAGCGGCACAGAACCGATCAAGAAAAAGAAAGGCGTTGCTAATTCAGGCAGCATCGTGGATGAGGCTTAAATGCATTCTGCTAAGTGAAAGAAGCCAGACCAGAAAGGCTACATATGGTGGGATTCCATTGATGTGACGTTTTGGAAAAGGCAGACTATAAAGATAGGAAAAAGATGAGTGGTTGCCAGGGGCTGGGTGCGGGAGGAGTGGTGGAGAGGCACGGAGGAATTTTTAAGTGCTGGGATCACACTCTGCATGGCACTGCCTGATGGATGCACGACACTAGGCATTTGTCAAAACTCATACAGCTTGTCAGCACATGGAGTGAACTTTGATGTATGAAATTGAAAAAATCAACCCAAATGTGAGGGGATCCTGAGACGGAAGGCAGATGGTGACAAAAGACTAACTGTATGACATACGTGTACTATAACATCTCTGAAGGGAATGGGGGAAAAGAAGTCGACCCAAGTGACTATGGAAGAGGGTAGTTTGATTAGAAACTGTAAGAGTAAAGATGAAAGGCATTGTGCATAAATGCCGTGCTGGTTGGTAGTATTCTTTCTTGTGGGGCGTCTGGGTTAACAGTTCTGAAGGTGCTATGCAGGCACACTGGCAGGGAGCAAATAAGTGAATATAAGGTGAGTAGTGGAACCTAGGTTTCTCAGTGTTGAAGGGGGAGGTTACACACAAGCAAAGGGGAAAGTTAGAAAGGACCACACGGTACTGGATCAAAGTTGGATTCATAAGAATGGACTCGGGGCTTCCCTGGTGGCGCGGTGGTTGGGAGTCCGCCTGCTGATGCAGGGGACGCGGGTTCGTGCCCCGGTCCGGGAGGATCCCATGTGCCGCGGAGAGGCTGGGCCCGTGAGCCACGGCCGCTGAGCCTGCGCGTCCGGAGCCTGTGCTCCGCAAGGGGAGAGGCCACAGCAATGAGAGGCCCGCGTACTGCAAAAAAAAAAAAGTATGGACTCATATTAGCTGAATGTGGATAGAGATGGACAGATACAGAAATAATTACAGATATGTTTGTATACGCAAATTACTGTACACACATGTATTTCCCAGCTCTGTCGGCTGAGAAGTGTGAGGAGCAATGATGTCCCAGCGGCAATGAGCACACCCAGTGCCCAGATCTTGGTTTCTAACACCATCCTCCAATGAAAGGAAGCAGAGCTTCTTATAGAAACAGCTGATTCTAGGGCTGGGGTGGGAGATACACACAACGAGCCTGGAGCATCCTGTAGGCACAGAAGGTAAGGGTGTGTTCAAAAAACAAACGGGGCACAGGAGCCAACCTGAAAGAGCTGCCAATGGCCAAAGCTGCAATAGTTGGAGCAGCAAAAACAAAAATGTAGAATTGGAGTGTAACCCAAATTATAAAATAAATATCCCCGATTCCATACCGATATAAGTAAATGATTGAATAAATAATAAACAGGGAGGAGAGACAAATTTCCCACACAGAATTCCAAATAGTTCGCGTAGACCCTCCTCTCTACCCCCACCAGCCCTGAGAGTGGGCTACACTTAGTGACTTCCTTGCAAAGAGGACAGTGTGGAAGGGAAAAGAGAAACTTCAAGGGGCAGAAGGCTGGCAGACACGAGCTCAGCCAGGGCTCAAGGTCAGGTTCAACAGTGATAAGTCAGGTGGACGTCCTGTACCTCTGGGAGGGTGGCACCTCGCCTCTGTGGTCTCCACTCCTCGAACCCAGCACCGTCATGAGAAAAACCCGAGACACATCTCAGCGGAGGTGCATTTTCCCCCAAACACCTGCGCAGTCCTCAAAACTGCCAAGTTCATCCAAAACAAGGAAAGTCTGAGAAACTGTCACAGCTCAGAGGAAGTTAAGGAGACATGACTAAACGCAGTATGGTGTCCTGGATGGTATCCTGGAACAAAAAAAAGGACATTAGGGAAAAATTGATGAGCTCAGAATGAAGTGGAGTTTTGTTATAGTTTCTAAACCAGTGTAGTTACAAATGTTCCAATGTTGTCTCTTACTTTTGACAACTATACTGTAGTAATGTAGTAACATAAGATGCTAACAATGGGGGAACTGGGTGCTGGGTGTGCAGGTGTACTGGACCCCTGTACTACCTTTGCAACTTTTCTGCAAACTCAGAGCTATTCTAAAATTGAAAGTGCGTTTGCACAAAACGGTTGGGGATGTTCGTGGCTCTCTTTCTGGGCTCTCTATCTTACTCCATTGGTCCCCGTGTCTATCCGTTTTCTATCACGTGGTCTGTGGCTCTGTAGTGTGTCTTGAAATTGGGCAACACGAGCCCTTTAGGAGGAGGGGGACAGGTGTCATTTCCAGGTGCCCTGAGCCCAGGATGCTTCTATGTGTGGGCCTCGGAGACAGAGTGCCTGGGTTTGATCCCCAGTTCAGTTCCACCATTTGCTTGCTGTGTGACCTAGGGTAATTCACTTAACCTCTCTGTGCTGGTGTTTTTGTCTGTCCAAAGGGAAGATTACTGTACCTCCTTCACGGTGTTGCCTAAGGGTTAAGTGAGCTAACACGGCATGAATAGTGAGGACAGTGGCTTTGTAGGGCAGGTGCCTGACGTGAAGGTTTTGCTTGCCTGGGCACCCACTTCAAAGACATCCCTCCTCAGTAAACACCTTCCCACTGCACAACAAGATAAAGAGCTCGGCCGCCCCTCTCATGACGTTCTTTTAGGAAATCCTGGGGGACCTAGGTAACTGACCTTCAAATGACCCCGCCTTTCCCTTCCTGAAACTTAATTCTCTCTCTCGGGTTTAAAACTTGCCAATAAAGAGTGACTCCACCCTGGATCCCTCAGAAAAGGCAGGACTTCCGGTCCATGCTCTCTCTACCTGTGACCTCGCTATGTGGGGTCAGACCTATGTGAGGCGTAGACCCTCCAGGACCCATGAGTGACAAGCACTGTTTCTCCATCGTTCCCTGAAGGGTGTTGCTGAGATGCATCTTGCGGTCAGCAGAGCCACAAGGGTGGGTGCACCCCAACATTGGCTCTGGCCGAGAAATGTCTGCGGGAGCTGCCACAAGAAGCAGGGGACCACGTGAGTGTTCCCTGGCCAGTATCCCCTTCCCAGCCAATAGGATCGCTATGGATAGACTGAGACCGACACACAACAGCCTGGTGCACAGTGGTGTCCGCCATTCTTATCTGGGAGTTGGCACGTGATAAAGGTGGATCGAAGGGATGAATGAATGTCGGGTAGCCACTCGCCACTGGGGAAGGAGACCTGGAGACCCACTTGTGCTTCTAGATGCGAGAGGGCGTCATTCTTTAGCGCTGTTTACTCATTAATCGTGCCATGGAAGTGGGCTTTAAAATGCTGTGGAACATAAAATCACAGCGAGGTATCATAACGTCTAGGCAGATGGAGGGAAATGGAAGTATCTGTCAAGATCACGTGTTGGCAAGAGTGTGAAACTTTGGGATGCCTAACCTCTTGTCAGTCGGAGTGGACATGGGGAAATGGGTGGGTACGATCTGGCAGAGCTGGAAGTGTGCCTGCCCTTGAGCTAGCCGTCGCACCCCTGGAAAAGCATCCTGATGGAGCCTGGGCTCGTGTGTGCAAATGCCCGTCGAGAGAGAAATGGTAAAGTGTGGTGTGTTCGTGCAAAGAAATTGCATACGGCACGAGAAGCCAGTGACAACAAAAACCGGGACCCACAAACCCCACACACATCCACACACGTGTAAACTGAGCTCCGCAAAACAACACGGATAAACCTAAAAACATAATTTTGAGAGGGGAGAGAAAGCCCAGACATGAAAGACCGCTTACGGTATGATTCCATTTATATAACGTTAAAACACAGACAAAACTAAACTATATTGTTAGGGCTGCATAATTAGATAGTAAAACTAAATACAAAAAGAAGGAAGCAGTTACCATAAAAGTCAGGGTGGTAGTTACCTCTGGAGGGCGGAGGGGGGCCGTGCTCGGGAAGGTCAGGGCGGAGGCATCTGGCTGTTGGCAGCTGCCTGTCTTGACCTTGGTGGTGGATCCATGGCTGTTTGCTTTATAATAATGTATATATTCTTATATATCTTCAAAATTAGAATAATTTAAAACATTAAACTATATGGGAGAGCTGAAGCAATTTGAGTGTCCTTGGAAAAATACCCTAGAAAACAATTAAAGGAGGCCCCTGGTGGCTCTTGTCACAAAGCCTCCTGATGTAGTAGAAAGAGTAAGATCTTGAGAACAAGACGGAAGAGGGTTTGAACCCTGGTGCTGCTACTTGTTAGATATAAGGCCCCCGGGAACCTCAGTTCACCAATCCATGAAATGGGAACAAACGTATGTACCCAGAAGGGTAGGTGCCCAATGCCTGGCCCAGAATCAACCCTGGCAGATGACCTCCATTATGGGTGATGCTGACGTTATGACCAGGGTCCAGGTGGCCACCATCACTTTCTTCGGTACGCTGTTGCCACTTCCCTGTTGAGAGATGGGGCTCCCTTTCCCTCCCCTGAATCGGGGCTGGCCCTGTGTGCACACTGACGGATGAAACATGGCAGAGATTGTGCCCAAGAGCTTCTGCACCTGGCTGAAGGTCAGGCTGCAGTGGGAGCTTCTTGGGAGGGCAGGTTATCCCTGCGGTCGCCAAGCCAGCTCCCAGGAGACGTGGCTCCCTGGTTCATGGGGCGCCAGGTGTCTTCAAGTGCCTCTGGGAGCCTGGAGGAGGTGCACATAGGACCTGATCAGGGTGCGTCTTGCTGACAGGAACAGGGACGTTTCTGCCAAGTGTTCAGCCTGAGACTCCGGTCACAGCTGGGACAGTCCTTGATCTAATTAGTTTCCAAGTATATCCTGAGGACGGGCTCTGTGCCTGGGCGCTGCCATAGCCCTGGGGATGCAGTGTGAAGGGCTGGCCTCCACTCCTTCCCTTGCGGAGGTTACTCCCATGGAAGAGCTCAGATGAGCTGCACAGACCCTGGCTGGGGTGGGACGTCACCCCAGGGCTGGGGGCGAAACTGAAGGAGGAGACACACCTCCAGCCACTGTCCCCTGAGCCTGGTCAGTGAGACCAGCAGAGGGACCACAGTGGTGGGGTGGGTATGGGGGGGGCAGGGTCGCGTCTTGCTGAGATTATGGACTCACGGCAGGACACCTCCACCTTTGCCAGCCTGCGAGTGGCATCAGAACGAACCGAATCCCACTGCCTTGAGCCCACCGCTCACCCGTGAGGTCTGGCCCCTCGCCATGTAAACTGCTATAATCTTTCCAGAAGGATACGTGGCACGCCCTCCCGCACTCTGAGCATTCATGCTGTACGGCCCAGCGAGCGCACGTGTAGGGATGCATCTTCACCCCACCCTCTCACACAGGTTCCAAGACCCATGCAAGGAGACGCTCACTGCAGCAGTGTTTACGGGAGAAAGCCCTCAACCCTAGCTGAGCACTCACCAGTGAAGAATTGCTTATATAACTTTTGGTGCAGCCCCAGATGAAATCCTGGGAAAACAGCTGGGAAAAAAAAGAATGAGGCAGTGGCCCCAGGCTCATGGGTGGGATCCTCAGCGTCCCACAGATGTCGTCCATCCTCACTTCCTGTTTTCATCCGTTGGAATGCCAGTGCAATCTCTAGGAGGCCTGTGTTTGTTTTAACGACACTTGAAAAACTGATCCTACCAGAAGCATTGCTGAGCAAGAACCAGGGCGGAAACATAAGCAAAACACAGTTGAAGAAGGAGGTGGTGTTATCTGCATTTTCAGCTATTAAGTCTTATAAAGTGATGGCAAAAAAAGGGAGATTGGTGTAGCGGGGAGAGAAAAGGGGCCCAGTGGGTCAGAGCCGGGAGCCCGGGGACAGGTCCGCTCCCACAGGGAAACTCACCAAGTGGCAGAGGGACAAGTGATCCTCAGGGGAGCCCAGACAACAAACGATGTGGAGATCATTGCTATCAGGGCGGAAAAGAGAGAAAATCAGGTGGTGACATAACATCACTCACAAATTATATATTCCAGATGGTTTAAGGACCTGGTGTGAGGAGCATGTCAGCATGGCCGGAAGAGAAAGTAGGAAGCTACCTTGAATGATCTCAAGGTGGGGAAAGATTTCTTAAAGGAGACAGCAAAGAGGATGCACGGACCCCAAAACGGTTTATGAGTTCACCTGTTTTAAGATGAAAAACCTCTTATCATGAAACAACACCATGGGCAGAGTGAAAAGGCAAGCCTCAGAGCAGGAGAAGATATTTTCATCATACGTGCAGTAATGGATTAATATCCACAAGGCATAAATAATATCCCTATATCCATATATCAAAAGGAAAAAGACCCCTTTCCTTAAAAAAGCAGGGAAATCGGCCAAATATATGAATACGAAACTCACAGCAGAGGAAATCAACGTGGACGAAGTAAATAAAAAGATAAGTGGTTCATTCATTCCATAAAAGGAAGTTCGATTTACTATGAGGTTGAGCCCTGTGAAATAATATTTTCAGTAGGTCAGCACGACAGAATATTGGTGCTTTCCCATGGTTCTGTCCTGGTAATCAGGGAAGTCTAAGCTCCAACTTGGTGAGTGACCACTGCATACCCACGTGGTCATCAGACGTTCACGTCTGGTGATGCCACGTCCTGGTGAGAATGTGACACTTCCACACTCTGCCCTGTCAGCGGGGCTAAACTTGGGTTGCCACAGTGACCTTGGGAACAATTTGGTGGTATCTTGTGGAGTTAAAGATGCGTATATCCAGTTCTCCTGTACTTCTGAGAGGAGGTGAAATGGGGCAGCTGCTGTGGGAAACAGTCTGGTAGCCCCTCAAACAATTAAATGCGGAGCTACGATGTGACCCAGCAATCCCACTTCCTGAAACGAAGACACATGAGTGTTCTGAATTATCTGTAACAGACAGACTGTAGGAACAGCCCAAGTATCCATCAGCTGATGAACGTGTGAATAAAATGTGCTGTTTCCATACGATGGAATATTATGTGGCCATAAAAAGGAATGAAGAAACTGACACATGCTAGGAGCTGGATGATCCTGGAGAACATGCTGAGGGAAAGCAGCTGACCACAAAAGTCATATATTATATTATGATTCCATTTATGAGAACGTTCAGCAAGGGGAACTCCATAGAGACAGAAAGTAGGTGAGTAGTTGCTTAGGGCAGGGGGGCTGTGGTACTGGGCATGATAGCTAAAGGGTGCAGGGCTTCTTTTCGAGGTGATGAAAACAGTATGATATGGACTGTGGTGATGGTTGCACACACCTATTACTACACTAAAAACCATTGAACTGAACATTTTAAATGAGTGATTTGTATGGTATGTGAATGATACCTCAATGAAGATTTTTATCTTTTATTATTATTATATTTTGGCCACGCAGTGAGGCATGTGGGGTCTTGGTTCCCTGACCAGGGATAGAACCCAAGCCCCCTGCAGTGGAAGGGTGAAGTCTCAACCTCTGGACCGCAAGAGAAGTCCCAGACGTTTGTTCTTTTTTTAAAGAAAACAAGCTGCAGGCACATCGCCAGGAAAGTGGATAAATAAACAGATGTGGAATTCACTCAATGGGGAAAGTCTTAGGTGGTGAAACTCAGTGAGTAAAAAGTTTCAAACATCGAAGAAAGAGTTTTTGAAAAAATTTAACATGGATTCATTGTAAAAGCTTTCGACAAAGTGGGTAATGAGGGAATATATCTGAACATAATAAAAGCCACATATGGTAAGACCACACTAACATTATAGTCAATGATGAAAAGATGAAAGCATTTCTCTATGATCAGGAATAAGACTAGGATGTCCACTTTCACCAATTTTATTCAAATTAGCCTTGATGTCATAGCCACAGCAATCAGACAAGAAAAGAAAATGAAAGGCCTCCAACCTAGAAAGGAAGAAGTAACACTGTAGCTGTTGGCAGACATCATGATACTATATATAGAGTCCTAAAGACGCCTTGGAACTACATGGTAACTAACAACTGAATTCAGTAGAGTTGCAGTGTACAAAATTAAGACACCCAAACTGTTGCATTTCTATACACTAATACACTAATACTGATTTGGGCTGCAGTTCAGCTCATAACTCTCAGACCTCTGAACCCCGAGTTGTTTTCTTTTTCACATGCAAAACGGATTGGCCCAAGAACCAAACTAAAACTCTGCCTTAAATTCCATTTCTCTAGAATCACTCTTTGGTAACAGTCGACTGATTAAATTAATTGATATTCATAAAATGAAATCCAGTACAGCAATACCAATGAACGATATACAAACTTATGCAACTTTAAATTCACAAACAATGTGAGAAATGAAAAAAAATCTAATACAAAAAAGTAAACACACTATTGTTTTCTTTACTTTCACTATTTTTGTGTTTTATATCATCTGAGTTATATCATCACAGCAGTGGTTATCCTAGGTGTAGTAACAGGGACGGAACCAATGGGGGCGTCTCTGGGGTCTGACAATATCTCTTTGTTGACACAGGTGCCGCAAACAGAACTGTGTTCAGTTTGAGTAATTTCATCGATCCGTGCACTTAGGACTTGTGAGTGTATTTAAAACATTTTAAAATACATATCATCAAAAAAAATTTAAGGTAATACCCAGGTTTGCACACAGAGTTTAAAAGTCATGGGCAATGGCTGTAGATCCTGGTCTGAGGGGTCCCCCTCCCCATCCACATAGACCTCTTAACCTCCATGGAATAGGTCCCATGCCCTGGGCTTCCTCAGAGCACAGCCACCTCAGGGTGGTCGGATGTCTCACCTGGGGGCTCAGGGCACCAGGAGTGAGTGCCCCAGCAGAAGAGCAGAAGGTGCAGGGCCCTGTGACCCAGCCTTCTGTGTCACTCGCCTCACTCTCCATACTCTGTTGCTCAAAGCAGTGACAAGTCCATGGGGAAGGGATGTAGACCACATCTCTTGATAGACAGTAGTAAGGTCACATTGTAGGTGAGCGTGTGGGAAAGAAGGTGTTGTTGTCTCCACCTTTGGAAAAGATAATCTGCCTCTTCCAGCTAGATGCACGTGGCCTCCTGGTTATTGGCCAGTGAGATGGAGATGGAGTAATAGTTTTTATTTCTCTCCCCTCCCTCCTTCCCTCCCTCCCTCCCTCCCTCCCTTCCTTCCTTCCTTCTCCCTTCCTTCCCTCTTTCCTCCCTCTCTCCATCCCCTCTATCAAAAGATTTAAAAGAATAGATTTTCAGGAACCTCCTGTTGGTTTTTACTAAAAAACATCAAAGGAAACACTAGCACAACTTATAAGATCAAGGATTTTTGTAGTCATCACGAAATAAGGGAGGCTGCTGATAGTTTTGGTTGAAGCTGTCTGAACTGTGGCATCTTTGTGAGTCTCAACCCATGGCAGATCTGGACTGACCTGGGTTAGGTCCCAGCTGGGGGAGTTGGTAAGTTCAGGTGCCCCTCACACTTCCTTTTTGTCTCCATTAGCAGGTTTTACACTGACTTCCCTCCTTCCACACCTGTCCTCCTTACCACCAACACATCCCTGTGGAAGTCTTCTTGCCTGGGATGTGGCTTCAGAAGTGGTTTCCACCTCCTGTCCAGGCAGGGCAGCTCTGAGCGCCCCCGCCCCAGTTGGGTCAGTACCTTAACTGATTACACTGCGTCCCACACACCCTAAGCAGCCCCTTGAGTCAAACGTCTATGGTGCGGAGGAAACAGCTCTGGGCAGGGGTCAGAGCTGTGGCCCAGGCAGTGTGACCTCAACATCACCATGTAGCCTCAACCAGAGCCCTCTCCTGGGCCTTGGTGTCCTGAGGCTCATGAAGGATCTGGCCAGAGGATTGAGGGGTCAGCCCTGACAGCTCCCACAGGCCACAGCTGTGGTCTTGGGAGCTACGTGGTGCCTGAGCTAGCTTTCCTGCCCCTCAGAGATACCCTTCTTCTCTGTTTACCTCCAGATATCTGGGGGGCTGGGTTGCAGGACCCTTGTCTTGGGATTGATATGGGGTGGGCACTAATCCACCTCTACTTCATGTCAAGGAATTGAGTGAGGATGGGACAAGTACCAGGATCTTGGTGGCCCTGGACAGACTGTTTCCAAAATCAGGCATTTCCTTAAATTTTGTGACATTATTCGCTCCCTAGAGCACAGGGTCACCCCAGCCAGCCCTAAGCACAAGGAGTGGGTTTAGTCTGCTTGACTGATGTTTAAATAAATAAATGTGAACACACACACACACACACACACACACACACACACACACACACACTCTCCAAAAGTCTTGTTTATAGCTACTGAGTCCAAATATTCAATCTATGGCTATTTTCTTTGGTGGAACCCTAAATAAAGGTCACATTAAGAAACCAAAGCTGACTCTGATCAGTTGAGGTTGATATTTTAAACAGCTACCCTAAAGTAACAGAGTCAATTGTCCCCACACTAATGTGCTTTAATTCATCTGTTGATTCCGTGCTGGATTCTTACACAGACACGGAGGTTGTTGATTGCTTGAAGGCTTAACAAAGGATTGCATGCTTTTCAAGAAAAAAGTTTACTTTTGAAATGTTAAGATGTAGGAAATTCATAAAGCATTTTGGCGAAAGACAAAGCAAAGTGAACCAACAACAATCTGGAGGACATTACTCATTCAAAGAAAATACAGGAGGAAGGGCAAAGATGATCGAGGGATAGAGGCATCACTTGGGTGACTGTCACAGTGTCACTGTCTAGGTGCACATCAAGGTGACCGAGATACCCATGTTTTTAGAAGGAAAGGTGAGTGACAAACAGGGAAGATGCTCACCGAAAGTGAAACGAGAGTCTGTAAATAAAGACCTCACTGAAAGTGACAAATCACGTTTTCCAAAAGACGAAAAGAAAAATAGAAGTAGACAATTAATGAAAGAGGCAAGAGGAATGAAGGAGCTCTTCAGTCAGGACGATAGTCGGTGCTGGCAGCACTCGGCATCCTGCCCAGGGCCTGTGCATGTGCGTGTTTACACAACAAATCGCCTTTAGCAGTGAGAAGGGATGCTCAGAATGACAGGATACCATAGTGTGGTCCTCCAAGAGCTTCTGCAGGTCGAGAAGATGGACAAGGACACCTATCGGTGAAATCAGCCTGACCTGGATTTCCGGCAACTTAGAGTGTCAGGAGCTGTCAGGAGCTTAGAGCCTCCCAGCCCGTGTGTCCCAAATGTGGGTGACATCTCCGCAGGTCCACAGTGAGCAAACTAAACAAGGACAGCTTTTTTGCATAAAACTCTGTTCACTCCACATTCAGCAGTGTCCTTTATTCTACTGTCATGAGATAGAGGTGACATTAAATCGTGCTTAAGAGTTAGCTACTGCTATTAGGCTCTGATTTTTAAAAAAAATTTACCGGTTGATAACATTCCCAAACCTGGCAGTCGCTAAGCTGGCCGTGAGCACCGTGAGGCTGCAGAAGGGGCAGGGATGCTCCAGGGACAAGAGGACGCAGAGCAGAGAGCTAGGGTGCCGGGTGTGTCCCGGGGTGACCCTGGGTCCTCCCTGACGCCTCATTCTGACCTGGTAGGCGGGGCCCAGGAGCCCCGGAAGGTATTAGTGTTCAGGCTGTGGTGCCTATCCCTTTGCGGCAGTCAACACACGTAGCAGGTGGGGGCCACCCCTGGGCCACGCCTGCCTCATGGACCAGTTTCCTCCTGGCTGCTTTCTGTGCAGTGGACAAGCTCTGTGGCCTCGGCCTCCACAACACTTAGGATGGAGGCCAGCACTGAGAGGCTGGCTGGAGGGGTGGAGGCCGGTGGGTGCCGGTGGTTGGATGAGCACCACTCCCCTGAATTAATTAGATGGGCCAGTCTGGCTTTGGGAGACGTCTGGATAAATGGGCTCGTGTAAATGCACTTTTCTGGCTTGGAGTGCACGTTGCGGGCTTTGGAAAGGTATGTGTCGGTTATTGGAAATCGTCTCCTGCAGATCCTTAAAGGACCAGGCAGCAGAACAGCAAAGGACTGTTTGCTTCTGTGCAGAGTCAAGAGAGGCTGTGAGAGGGTGTCCATGTTTTCTCAGGCTTTCCAAAGGCTGGTTGGCGGTGGTGCTGATGACATGAATTGCCCATGAGGAAATGGTTTGTTAAGAAAAGGCCCAAGGTTTGCAAAAGCAGAATTAGTGTCGCCCAAATTAGTGTTTGTGGTTTTGTTTTACTTAAAAGCGTAGAGGCTCTGGGGGAGTAGAACTACAGTAAGGCATCAGAGTTAAAGGCAATGGCTTTGGAATGAGAAATACATCCTCAGGAAGGAAGGATTGGGAGTTTGGGATCAACAGATGAAAAAGCTGGTATATATAGAATGGATAAACAACAAGGTCCTACTGCAGAGCACAGGGAACTATATTCAATATCCTGTGATAAAGCATCATGGAAAAGAATATGAAAAAGTGTATAGATATAGATATAGATACGTATAACCGAGTCACTCTGCGGTACAGCAGAAATTAACACAACACTGTAAATCAACTCTACTGCAATAAACTTAAAAAAAAAAATACATCCTCTAGGTGACGTTGGGGCTCACCTGTGAGATGGGGCAGCAAGGCCTGTGAGAGGGGTTGCTAGGAGCCCGCACGATGCTCGTAGCTGGACCCGGTGCCCAGGGAGCGGGAGGCGTTGTTTCGGGTGTTGCTGGTGGGATCATTCTTTTCTGCACGAGCGGGTGGCAGTTCATTAGGTACTGGGGTTCTGGAGCCTCTGTTCACCTAGATTCCAAGCCCTGTGATGTGGCTGGCAGGGGGATGATTTTAGACATCATGCTACTTGGCATCACGGTCAAAGAATCCCCGAGAGTCTAGGCGAGAGCGTCGTTTCTGCTATTTGCCCCAGTGTCTAGCTGGGCTCTCTCGCGTGTGGTCCGGGGAGACCATTTAGATGTCCCTCCTACCTCCGGGTGGCTAAACCCGGAGGCTCTCCTGAGCATCTTCCCCGCAGCCCCTTGAACTCCAGTCCCGTCTCATTTTCCCCCTGCGGTTGCTGCAACAGATGACAACCCGAGGAGCTTAAAATAACACACATTGACCTGCTCATGGCCCTGGGGGCCGGAGGTGGAGAATCAGTGTCACTGAGCTAAGATCAAGATGGCCCAGCGGGCTGGTTCCTTCTGGAGCTCCGGGGAGAATTGTTCCCTTGCCTTCTCCGCCTTCTTTGGCTCATGGCCCCTCCTACATCTTTAAACACAGCCCTCCGACCTCTGCTTCTGGCTTGCGTCTTGTCCTCTGGCCTCCTGCCTCCCTCTTACAATGACTCTTGTGATGACACTGGGCCCAGCTGGACAACCTGAGTGATCTCCCATCTCAACATCCCTAATCAGATCTGCAGCATTCCTTTTGCAGTATCAGATGACTTTCACAGGTTCTAGCCCACTAGGACGTGGGATATTTGGGGCCATTATCAGCCGACTACACCCACCCACGCCGTTCCCGTCCTCCCGGAGGTTCCCAGGATGGGTGCTGTGGCTGAAGCATCTCCCTCTGCCCTTCCACACCCCTGCGTGAGCTGCTGGCCAAAGGCAAGGCCCTGGGGGCCCCGCGTCCTTCCCTGTGTGCTGGTTGTCTCTTTCACAGGTGCGTCAGCTGGGATGCTCCCAGCGGATGCTGGGGGTGGGGGTGGGGTGAGGGGGGGTTGGTCCAGAGCACCCTGAGCCTGGCTGTGTGCCCCTCTCCATGATTCAGTAGCATCTCATCCCAGTGCACCTCACCAGCAGACCCTGAGCCATTTGTGCAGACTTGGGGTTGACTTTCATCCTTGACACAGAGCAGGTGCGGATAAAAGATTTGTTCAGTGGCATTGAATTGATGGGGTCCTCTGGGCTCTCCCCCTGGCCGTGGGCTTGGGGCTTGGGGGTGACTGTGGTCAGGGAGCTGCAGGAAATCAAGGAGATGAGCTCTAGAGAAGCCTCTCTGGGACGCCTCTCCAGCCGACCAGGGGGGCAGGGAAGCTGGGAGTGAGTCCCTTCTCTAAGAGTCTGCACAGAATCCAGGGCAGGGGGGTGGTCATGACGGATCTGACAGCCCATAGCCAGCTCTGAGCCTGAACACTACAATCATGG
Source organism: Inia geoffrensis (assembly GCA_036417435.1). Taxonomy (NCBI): domain Eukaryota; kingdom Metazoa; phylum Chordata; class Mammalia; order Artiodactyla; family Iniidae; genus Inia; species Inia geoffrensis. The sequence continues at coordinate 114,463,032 of CM070906.1, read as the reverse complement.
ACTTGAAGCAGAAAGAATGGGTGAGGAACAGGTGAATGAATTAAATGCAAACCTCAAAGTGCAAGAAGTTATTTACAACGCATAAAATTGATACAGGGCTTGAATTCAGAATATAGACAACCAAATCTGTAAGAAAAAGACCCAAATCCCAATTGAAAAGTGGGCAAGAGACTTCCACAGGAGCTTCAGAAAAGAGGTTTTTCAGAGAGCCGATAAACCTCTGAAAAAGTGCTTCACCTCACGAGTAATCAGGAAGGTGCAGGTTCAAGTCACAACGAAAATCGTTGTGGTCCATCCATCCAATGCAATATTATTCACCCATAAAAAAGGAATGAAGTACTGATACATGAGACCACATGGGTGAATCTGAAAAACATTATGTTAATTGAAAGGAGCCAGACACCACAGGTCACACATTGTGTGATTCTGTTTCTATGAACTCTCTAGAATAGATAATCTATAGGGGCAGAATGCAGATTGGTGGGTGCCAGTGGGGAGGGAGGATGGGAAGAAATGGCTTAAGAGTTGAGGGGTTTTACTTTGGAGTGATGGAGATGTTTGGGAGCTAGACAGAGGTGGTGGTAGCACGACCTTGTAGATGTACTACGTGCCACGGAACCGTTCACTGTAAAATGGTTAATTTTATGGTGTGTGCATTTCACTCAATAAATCATTTTTTTAAAAACCACAATCGCATACCTGCCAAAATGGCTCAAATTAAAAACAACCGACAAACCACGCGTCGATGAGAATGTAGAGCAACTGGAAAGTGCACGCGTGAAAACACGCAAACCTGGCGACTTAGCAATTCTGCTCCTTGGTACATGCCCAGCGGAAATGCGTACACAGGCGCAAGCAAACACGCGTGCGAGGATGTCCATCCTAGCTGTTTTGTAATACCACCAAGCTAGAAAAACCCACGTCCATCAAAATAGGATAGGTCAGTGGATGGCCATATTCCATAAGAGGATATTGTGCAGCAACGTGGATGAACAACTATTGCCACATGGACCGATCCGGTCGAAACTCTGGAGTAGAATGCAGAGGGAAAGAACTTGAGGCAGAAATGAAAACAAACACTTGTTGTGCGATTCTGTTTATCTGTAGTTCAAAACAAGCACATTTTATCCCACTGCATTTGAAGGTAGGGCAGTGGTCAACCTTGGTGGGGGCCGGGGAACAGTTTTGGGGGATGCAGGAAGGACTGCTGAGACCCTCATGATGTCTTCTGTAGTAGGATCAGCGGGAGCCAGGAAACCATTATGGGACAGCCTTTAGGGAGGGCAGAAGTGAGACAGAAATTGAGTGCTCGGCACAGAACTGGTTCCCTTCCATTTGACTCATTCGTTTGTTCAGTAAATACCCTCAGAGTGACTAGCACGCACTCAGACCTTATCAGGCACTGGGGAAATACAAATGAAACTGTACGACCCTATTCTCCGAAGCCGAATGTCTGGTGGGGAGACAGCTGGGCAAACAATGACAACAGGTGTGATAACTGTTTTCAAGCAGACAGTACAAGGGAGCACAGAAGCTATAGAAAGCACTAGATCTCTGCTAAACACCAACTAAAGGCTCCCACTGGTTGGGAGATTCACAGGCCTTGTCTTTTAACCCCACAATTACCCTCTGAGGTGGTGCCCTCAGCATCCCATGACCAGGAGAGGACAGGGCACTGGGAGAGGGCATGCTGCTGGGACCAGAGCTCTGGAGTGGTGGGGTGGGGCCTGCCTGGCCGGTGGGTCTCAGTGGTATCCTCCCCACTTCGAGCCCGAGACCACCCTGAGTCTCCTGCCTGTGGACCCCTGTTGCCACCTGGGGCCTCTCCTCCGTTGCCAGGGGTGCACCGCTGGCCTTTTCCCGGGCAGCAAAGGCAGACAGAATCCACATCCAGCTGGAAACCTGTCCGGTGCTGACCTGAGGACTCCAAAAGCTGTTTCTGGACCATGGCCACGCTTGGCCCTAGAGGCGCCACCCACCTCCGACCTGTCTTCCTGACCTCTAGGAACAGGGTGATGGGGCTGGAGCGGATAGACAGTGAGCTGAGCGGAGCCTGGGGGGCAGGGGCATGCCACCTGGCCTGGCCCTGGGTGAACGCAATCATCCAAGCACCAAGTCACCGCTAGGGAGAAGGGGCTGTGAGGGGCCTGCCGTGGAGGGACTGACCTGGGCTAGAGCTAGATGTGGGAGCCTCACTTCACTGAGAACCCAAGAGGCCGCATGTGGTGACTTCTGAGGGGCCGTGGCCCTGCTTTCCATGTGGGTCCCCTGGAATGTGCAGCTCCTCTGGGAACTGAGGGGCCAGGAGGTCAGGACGTCAGGCCACACGCCACCTGTAGAGCCCTGGCTCCTCCCTGGGGGCCTGAAGCTGATGACTTGGCCAGGAGCGGCACGTGGGGTCACAGGGTGCAGGGGGGGCTTCGAGAGGGCCTGAGAGCCGCGTGGTGTGGGTACATGGATGCACATGACATTTCTCTGGGGTTTGGTCCCAAACGCTTACCATTAGGTCAGGACCCCTGGTTTTGGTGCCCTCTCTTTTACGGGTACGCTGAGCTGCAGGTCCTCCCCACCAAGCTAATGCGATCGAGAATGGGGTCCCTGGAGCCAGTGAGGCAGGTGGGAGGTGGGGTTCACTTGGATGGCGTAGCCCAGGGTATGGGGAGCCACGAAGACCCTGTCCCCCACCTTGCTGGCCTATTCTCCCCCAAACAAGACTCTAGTGTTTTCCATTCCCTGTTTAAAAGCCACCCAGGAGTCCCACCAGGCTCCGGCCTCTGTCCCTCTTTCTGCACACCCCTCACCTGTGCACGCTGGGCCTGGGGCAGAGCTCACCTCCTTCTGGCCCCTCGGCTGGGACCACCTGTCCTGCTCCCCCCTCCTGGTGAAAGACCCCTCTCCCGAGATGGCACCAGTCTGCTCCCCGGGCTGAGCTGAGAGGGCCCTTCCCATGGCTCTTCTCTGCTGTTGCCGCCTTGAAATTGTTCGCACTTGCAGAACACAGGGCCCCATCTTTGCGCTTGCGCTGAGCCCTGCAAATTCCGCAGTTGGCCCTGTAGAGTGGGCATGTTTCCTCCCAACCTTGGATGCCCTTGGCATTGCAAAGCAGAGAACGCCTCTTGATGATGTCACCCCACACAGAGACCCAGGACAGTGCACGCGCCCAGGGTGGGCGGTCTCAGGCGTCGGCCCCCAGGTGGATGCTGTGTCCCTCCTGGGCTACTATTGCCACCCAAAGCCCGGCCTGATGGCCACCTGTGCCCGAGTGGTCCTGCACTGCGCAGACATTCAGGGGCACTGTCCCCAGGACTCCAGTGGTGCTGTGGGACCCCTGAGCCCACTTCCTCATCCCCGCCCCGAGGCTGTACTCTGTGCTTCAGTGGGAGCAAACGAGTACGCAGAGTGGGTGCCCGATAAACTTCCCTCTTCTTGGTCACCACCCTTCCCTGAGACGGAAACCCCAGCGAGGGTACTGGCTGTGATCCTGCCCCGACCTCTGACCCTACACCCGGTCTGCAGGCTGTTCTGGCCACACCGGCCTTGCTGCTATGCCTGGGGCCTCGCTGGGCCCAGCAGTGAGCCGAGAAAATACCACAGCAGGACTCTTAGGGCTGAGTCCCAGGCCTGGTCCCTCCGCCCATTAACCAGCTCTTCCCAGACGGCCTCCTCTTTCTGAACCTTGGTTTTCCACTCTGTAAAATGGGGGCTCAGACAATCTGCTCTCTCTGACTGCTGTGGTTCCAAGGGGGAGGGAGAGAGCTGAGCTGCCAGGGTGGGCCTTCCTGGGGAAGAGACCCCAACCCAGGGCAGGCCCCGAGGGCCTTGGAGTTGCCTCTGTCTTATCTACCAGCTGGTTTTTGCCCACTTTGGGGATACTAGGCACTCCCTAAGTTTCTGGGGTGTTAGGGGTAGGAGAGGGATTAGCAGACACAACGAACAGCACAGGGAAGAGCCTGGACTTTGGCCTGGGTGACAAAGACAGAGGGTCCGTTCACGGAGGTAGAGCCCACAGGAGAACGCAACATGGGAGAAAAGATTTGGGGCCTGGCCGAGGTCAGTGAATGGTGGGGCAGGTGGGTCTGCAGGTGCGGAGCTCAGGAGAGGGGCTTGAAGCAGGTGGAGATGGGGACCCAGCACCTGTGCGTGCGCCCTGGAGGTCACGGGGTGGTGGTAAAGGCAGAAGAGCACCCAAGACCAGGCCCTGAGGGTGTCCAAGGAGACTCCAGGAGCAGAAGGAGTCCTGGAGCTCCAGGGGAGGCCATTCCAAGGACCGGGAGTGGCCAGCTGTGTTGAGTGCTCTGGAAAAGAGTACAAACCCCAGGACAGAGAAGCATCCATCTGCTTGTATCAGTCACATTTAAAAATTTCTGGATCTAATGACGCTTTGACATTTTGGGGGCTTTTCGGTGAGACTGTCCCTCCCCAGAGGGGAGCAAATTCCTGGAGACAGCAAGCCACTCCCTGCAAACAGGCCTTTCACATGCAGACCAACAGTCCAGAGCCCACCCCGACCACCTGCCTCTAACTCCTACACAAGCCAGGATCCCCAGCCTTAAATCTCCAGCCAGGTAGTCGAGAGCCAGAGGTACCCAATGGCCCAGGGCCCACTGGAGTGACTCAAACCCACCAGCGCTGAGCCTGCCTCGCCAGGCCCTAACCTCAGAAACCACAGGGGAGCTTCTGGGCCAAGCTCCCCCTCCCTCCTAGGCTATGGCCGACCCTGATGCTTCCCCGTGTGGCCCTGCATGGCCCAGCGTGGCTCCTCCCCTTGAAAACTGTAAGTGGTAAATTCTTCTTTGATGCCATTGTTCACCCGTGCCCTCCCTTGGTTACCTCTATAAATTAAATCCCGGGTACTATGGTGAACCGCCGCCCACTGTACCCTTCCTGGGTGGTTAAGCTGTGCCTCTTCCCGCCTTGGTTCTCACGGATGCACAGCCCAGAGCCTCTAGCTGAGCGAGCGCTTTCATAAACTGCACAGATTACGTCCTCGGCAAGAACATGCTGTCTTTCCAACCTCCCTCTGCCCCCTTCCTCCACCCCTGCCGGGGGCCCAGACACTTACTGAGTCTTTCCTGTTTTTTCATTAGTCTTTTGGCCAAAAGATGCCCCAGGATAATGAAGAAATGTATTTACAGTAGCGATATTCAGTCTGGTGGTTTCTGGGATGAGTTAGCCACAGGAGAATTTCTGAGCGGGTTTTTTTTCCAATGTGGAGGCAAGCGGTGGGCGGGTCACTGTTGAGGTTCCTGATGCTCTAGACTCTTCATCCTGAGCCCTCAGCAGAGCCCACTCCATGGCACGTGTGCCCACGGGATAACGAGCCCTGGGCTTGCAGCCACCGCAGAGCCGCTGGGGACCCCGAGTGGCAGGGAGCTGACCCAAAGGGAGCTGCGTTCGGGTCCCTGTAATTGTGTCCCTTCACCCACTGAATGATCCAGGATCTGAAAGCGAGGTATTTACATCTGTTCCTCAATCAGGCCCCGTAAGACGCCAGGCTGGCGGTGTTCCCCGGCCGCTAATCTGTGGCCGACTGTTCCAACACACTTGGGTTCTTAGAACAAACAAAACTTCCTTCATTTCAGATGTTCACTAATTTAAACTGGCCCTTGGCCACGGGCTGTGCGTCCCCGCCTTTGTCTGTGGCCGCCTCCCTGCCCCCATCCAGGGCCCCTCCGGTGGGAGGTAGCAGAGGTGTCGGCCGTCGTGAGGCCTCGACTCCAGCCTCCGTGGACCAGTGTGTAATGAGAGCCCCACATCTGCTCTGACTCACTGTGCAAACATCCTCTGCCCTCTGGCCTCACCGTCCCCTTCCCGCCCGGCCACCAGGCCCCTTGGGTTCCCAGGCCCGGGCCTCAGGGTTCTCTGTCCACCCCCGGTGGACAGTGCTGGGTGAGGCACCGGGCCAGCTGGCCGCCTGGCTCTGGAAGCCTCTCCCGACAGCCTGAAGTCCACCCGGGGCCACCTCTGCCGGGGGCTGGCCTTCTCAGGAAAGAAATGGGTCACTTTCTGTCTGCTATCAAGGCCGGGGAAGGCCTGGCTGTGGGTGAACGTCCACGTCGAAGTCAAGCCACCTTGTCTTCATGCTCCGAACAGCCCCCTGGACCTGTGCCCCCTTCACCTGGCGGGCCCCTCCTTACTGGGCATCACCCTCCGAGACCCTCACCCTGCAGTCCTGCTTTTCCTCTGTGCTAGTCCGCGACAGCCTTGTGGTCACTGCTTGCTTTCTGCCTGTCCACTGCCAAGCTTAGGCCCCACCCTCCAGGCACGCCTGGAGCACAGCTGGCCGCTGGTCACTGTTGGATGAATAACTCGGGCAGACCCCTGTGATAACCTGCTGGCATCTCCCACACCCTCTTGTCCTCCATCCTCAACTCTTGGGGGAGCGGGCATCTTGGGCAGGGACTCTACCTCCTCCCTCCTCCCTCCCTGCCTCCCCCCTCCCTCCCTCCTTCCCTCCCTCCCTCCCTCCCTCCTCCCTCCCTCCCTCCCTCCTCCCTCCTCCCTCCCTCCCTCCTCCCTCCTCCCTCCCTCCTCCCTCCCTCCCTCCCTCCTCCCTTCTTCCTCCCTCCCTCCCTCCTCCCTCCTCCCTCCCTCCCTCCCTCCTCCCTTCTTCCTCCCTCCCTCCCTCCTCCCTCCTCCCTCCCTCCCTCCTCCCTTCTCCCTCCCTCCCCCTCCCTCCCTCCTCCCTTCTCCCTCCCTCCCCCCCTCCCTCCCTGCCTCTTTCCTTCCTTCCTTCCTTCCTTCCTTCCTTCCTTCCTTCCTTCCTTCCTTCCTTCCTCTGTCCATCCATCTCTCTCTCTTTAGGCTGCTTTCCCTAGGGCTCAGCACAATTTAACATGTAAAGTGTGCTCCATCCACACGTGTAGAATGACTGGATCAGGAGAGACCTGGCAGGAACCCCTGTGAGGACTCAGTCTTGCCTTCAGGAAATATACAAGAAGCGTCTCCTTAGCGCCAGGCTCACGTGTGCTGTGCTCAGGGTCATGCCAGCTGTGCCCCTCTCCAGTCCCTCAGGGCGTCCCCAGGTCTCTCCCTGGAGGGCTGGTAAGGGTGGGGGGCTCACATGGGCCCACGCAGCAGGGTCTGCCATGCGTGCTGCTCTCTGGGGCTATCCTCCAGGCCAAATGCCAATGTTGGGATACTTCCGTGGTCGGGGCAGGTGTTAGGTATGAGGACCCTTGACGCGGGGCATCCTTTGCTGCTGGAGCCTGGGTAGGTGCCTGCACGTGTGTGGGGCTGTGCTGTGAGGCTGTACCCCGCCCCATCCCTGGGCAGCACTTAAAAAGGACACTCCCCGTGCAGAACTGGACACAGAGTGACATTTCCTCCTCCACAGGAGGCTTGAAGGTGTCACCCGTCTAGTCCAGCCAGGTGGTAGCCACAGAGACCTCATCTGGTAGATCATGGGGGTCCCCTGCAAGGGCTGGAGGGACAGCAGGGCATGGAGGAAGCCAGAGGAGCTCCAGACCTGGTTTTCATCCTCTGGTAGCCCAGCGTGGCCCCAGGGAGTCACGAGGAGCGCCTGCCGTGGACGTGGGGTGGGCAGTCGGGGGGAACACGGGCGAGGCCCATCTCAGCGGGTGCTCCGTGCAGGACCCCAGGAGCCATCACCCACCTGTCTTCCTGCGAGGGCTCCACCCTGCCTCCAGCCAATGCACCCAGGAAGGATGGGTCCAATGGATCGATTCATCGATGCTCTGCCCTTGGCCACTGAATGCTGCCCAGATCTCATGTCTGAAGACCCATTGTCCCCCAGTCTAGTAACATACACTCATACATGGGAGGCCGTGCTCCTGCCGGAACACTGCAGGCTCCGTGGTGAGAGCAGGCACCCAGCTCTCCTCCACTGGTAGCCTGTTTCACTGTTTCTCGTCATCCTGAACTCGGCTTAAATGTCACTTTCCGAGAAGCCTTTCCTCAGCGCCGCCAGTCGGGTCCCTGTTGTCATGCATCCCGGGGCACCTCACCTCCTGCCCGTGAATGAATGATCTCTCCAGAGCCCGCCGGGTGCCCAGCATAGAGCTTCCTGAGGACTGGCATGTATCTGTCTCAGCTGCCTCCGTGTGGAGGACCTGGTGAGCGGTCTGTGCCCCTGGAGGGCACAGTGTGGGGACTCCTGGGGACCTGGACCTCAGTGAGGCCTCCCGAGAGCTGCAGGGGAGGTGGTGCCCAGCCTCCCATCCCTCTGTGGCCACAGGCTGGCCACTTGACCTTGGCCGAGCTGCGCGTCCTCTCTGGGTCTCTGTGCCACCATCCGTCAACTGCAGGTAACATCGGGACCACGATTCCTGAGTCCACTTGAGGAGGTGCTGGAGCCCAGTGAGTCAATCACACGGCAGCCTAGGTGTTTGGTGTGAGTGTTGACTTGGATGAGGGCGACCCTCCTCAGTAATCCAAGAGGGGAGGGCAGGACTCAACCAGAGCAGAGTGGAGGCTTCCCTGAGGGGCCAAGACCCTGTCCCAGAGCATCCAGCCCACCCCACAGCAGCCTGCCCTGTGGGTTTCCCACTTGCCCTGCCAGCACCCCAGGCCCATGAGCCAACACGTGGTCAATCCATCCGCATCTCCTGCTTGTCTGGTTCTCTGCTTGACACTTGCAGATAGGAGGGTTAATGAGCTGATGGGCATAAAATGTCCAGCTCTGTCCCTGCCCATGGAAGACACTAGCTGAGAGCCAGCCCCTGTGACTTACCAGGTTTGCATTGCATGAGGCAGATGGTATGGCTCTCAGGGGCCTCACGGAGTGACACTGGCGCACGTGTGGTCACCCGGTGGCCCATCGCTTGACTGTGAAGTGCTCTTGCTTCCTGGGCACCTCTCAGCCAACAAAGGCTGCAGGGCCCAGGACCGCTTTTTGGCTTTGGAGCCAGCTACGGCTGGAGTTTGGGATTCAAGGGTCTAACCATGGTCTGGCCTCACAGCCCCAGTGCTACCCACCTGTAACTCGAGGACAGCAATGCCTACCTCATGGCCTTGAGGAGAGGACAACATCGGATAATGGACCCAAGGCGGGGTGAAGTTGTCCCAGGCCCGTGCTCCTGGGGCAGGTTTGTCTTCCCCAGGGCTCCTGGGCTCCTGCACCTGGGTTGTAGCCTCTTCACTGCTTTAACATTCTAATGCATCACCTGTTTGTTAAAGGAGGCCCCACTAGCAGGGAGAGAACCCCAACTGCAGGCTAGCTCAAAGTGACTGGTGGATGCCAGGCTCAGGTTCACTGTGGATGGTTGTGCAAGTTGTGCACTGCACAACCCCGGGGATCTGTCCACAGACCAGGATGTGACCTGTGCCCCCTAGAGTTGTGCAGTGGCCATATCTATCCAGGTGCACCAGGTTTATGGACTGAAGGTTTGTGTGCCTCCAATTTCACAGGTTGAAGCCCTAACCCCCCAGGGTGATAGTATTTGGGGGTGGGGTCTTTGGAAGGTGATGAGATTTAGCTGAGGTCATGGGAGTGGGGCCCCCAGACTGAGATTGGCTTCCTTATAGGAAGAGGAAGAGAGACCAGAGTTCACCCTCTCTGCCATTTGAGTGAGAAGTGACACATGGAGAAGGTGGCCGTCCACAAGCCAGGAGGAGGGTCCTCACAGGAGACAAAGCTTCAGGCATCTTGATGCCAGACGTCCAGCCTCCTGACTCAGGAGAAACAAATGTCTGTTTTTGAAGCCACCCAGGCAATGATGGCTTCAAAATTGTTACAGCAGCTGAGCTGACTAATAAGATGGTTATGAATGACCATCGTGCTGCCCACTCCTTGCCTCAACCTCAGTGGCTGAAAGAAACTGCACATTTGTTCCACGGCCTCTTTCCTTTCCCCAGATGGCTGATATTTAAAGGGAAAGTTGTAGACAAAGAAGGAGGAAACGGGACAGAACCAGGGCCAGGTACCAGTCACTCCCCATGAGTGCCTTGGTTTCCCCATCTGTAAAGGAAGCCTAGATTCTCATCCATGGTCTCTACCGGTGCCAAACTCCATCTGTAATCTTGGAGGAGTTGGGAGACAGCCTCTAACTTGCACACAGCACAGCATGGGTCCTGCTGTTCTGCATCTTCCAGGACATCCCTGTCCCTCAGCCACGCACGCTAGTCTCTCTCGGGGGTAGGGGTGGGGGCAGCCCCAGAACACGCTCCTTCCTGCCCACGGCCCGTGAGGACCCAGGCTGTCTTCGGAGCACTGAGTCTTCTCCTTTCTCCCCCTTTCCTTATCTCGCCTGCGATCTGTTTGTGCCTCTGTAAAGGTAAAAATCTGGAATGATTTCCCCTCTTTTCTCCCCTCCATCTTCAGACTTTTCTGCATTGAAAACCTATTCAAATAAAACTGAGATCAAACAGTATAGATGCTTTTCTAGCCTTTAATCCCATTTGATCTCAGACTCCATGTGCCCACCCTTTCTTAACGAGGGAACACGCCACACACACCCAAGTGCTGGTGGTTCCTGACAGCCCCAGTGGGGCTCTGACGCATTGCTGGTTAGAAAAAGTCACATTCAGTGCCAGAAACTTGCATTCACACTGCATAAGGACACGTAGGCTTTTCTTTTCTCCTGTGCCAAAGGCGCTCCTGGTGGACAGGAATGGCCACTGCGTGCTCACGGGTCCAGGCACCACCGCTCGGAGTCATGGCCCACGCCGGGGGGTGAGTGGCCCGCGTGCCCCCACCAGACCCACCTGGAGTGCAGTGCTTGAATATGATGACCTGGAAGGGGGAGGTGGCTCTGTCCGTCTGCGCCAGGCTGGCCACTCTGGCCGAGTCTGCGATTGTCATTAACGTGCTGTTGCCAGCAGCCATGACCTGCTTGTTAACAGGGCTGTTGGACGGGAAGAGACTTGTTTTCCAGGAGCAAGGGGGTCTCTGGGCTCCAGGGGGTGCAGATCCTGGGGCACCTGGCTGGTCGTGTCGGGGTCTGGGTGCTCTGTTCCAGGGGGAGGGGGAGCCCCCAGATGTGTTCCCATGAGAAAGAGGGTGTAATCCTGAAACACCTAAAACACATGGATTCTTCAGGTACAACAAGCTGGCTGCCTGGGATCCAAGTTACATCATCTGTTGTTGTCTGGCTTGAGAGAGGGGAGGGGAGGCAGAGGGAGAGATGCAGAGTGAGAGACGGGGGAGGGAAGGAGACAGAGACAGAGAGGGAGACCCAGAGATACAGAGAGAGACACAGAGATAGAGAGGGAGACAGACGCAGAGAGATACACAGAGACAGAGAGAGATACAGAGAGATACAGAGATAGACATGCAGAGACAAAGATAGATACAGAGACAGACTGAGAGACACAGAGACAGAGAGATACAGAGTCAGAGACACAGAGACAGAGACACAGAGTGAGAGACAGAGACAGAGAGACAAGCAGAGAGAGACAGAGAGAGGGAACAGGAGCCTGAAGGGTCGGCAGCCCCAGCCGTGTTGGCTGAGATGCACATTCCATTCTGGAGTTTTCACTGGAAACCAAACTCTCCAACCTGAGTTCTGTCACATCCTGAGCTTCAGATTTAAAAAAGCTGATTTTTAAAGATCAAAAGGAACCAGGGATTTAGGAAATTAGACGATCCCGGTTTTGCCAGGTTGGAACATTCTTCCTTTGTAAAGTTGTGCCTGCTTGTGATCCCTGAGCAGAGCAGGGTCCCTGACCACGTGGGCTGAAGGTAGACGTGTGGACGGAGTTCACTCGGGCAGTCAGGCAGTCACCAGAAGACCCGCTGCTGGGCTGGTCCAGCCTCGCTGTCTGGGTTCTGCCCTCCCAAGGTGTACCTCTGGAAATGCGCCTGCTCCCTGGATGCCCTCAGGCACCACCACCCGTCATCTGGGCTCTTCCAGCTTCCCACCAGACTCCGCCAGGGAATCTTGGCCACCATCTGGTAACCTGGGTGCTGAGGGCCTGCTTGCACACCGTGTCTGGACAGGTGTGGCGGTCATTCCCACTACTCACCAGTGTCCAGCCCCCTCCATGCCTGGGCAGAGAGAAGGCTGGTCATTTCTCCTGCCATGGAACAGGTGATGGGCCAGTGTCTGGTCACTGTGTGTAAGTGTCAGGAGGTACATGTAGCCTGAGGGAGAAACACTCCCTTGTTGTTTTAAACTATGAAGAAATTGGGGGATGTTTGTTACTCAGAATAACCTAGCCTGTGCTAACAGATACAGGAAGGAAATATTGCCTCCTTACTAAAAAGGAGTGAAGTGTCCTTAGAAAGGTAACATGACTTCTCAAGGTCATGGACCCAACTAGCGGCAGAACAACGTCAAGGCTATCTGACCCAAGGCTGGCCTTTGACCCAAAGCAGGACCCTGGGAGATTGGGGTTGGGGGGGAATCTGGGTTGATTTGCTCCTTGTTTCTCCTGGGAATGACTCGAGGCCCCTTCTTATGATTCCATCCTCGCAGGATGGGGAAAAATGTTTCTGTACAAAGGAGCAGAAGCCAAGTTGGTTTCAAGATTTCTCTGCAGTACAAAACGCCAACTGGACCAACATCCTAGTGAACTTGAAAGATAAAAGTCCTGACCCTAAATTCCATGCCCGTCTGTTGTTAACCTTGCGAGGTGGCAACAGGAAGTCATCCTCCTATAGGCAACGTGTCCTTCTCCAAAGATATTCCTGAAGGGTGCGCTCCAGCTGTTCAAGAGAGTCAGATGGGGACACCCGCCGAGGGGAGGTCACGGGGTGGGGGGTGGCAGTGACACATTCGTTCCATGTGAATCCTTGTGCATTTTGGTTATAAGGTTGAAAAATGCATACATGTGTTTGGAAGGTCTTTAGGGAGTAAATGGATGAGTGAACATTTCTGGGCTAGATGCATGTGAGTGGTTTGTGTTGTATGATACTCTGAGACCTGGGTGTGGGGGGGGTCCTATCCCCTGTTTGGGCCTCAGTTTTTCTGTTTATAAAAGGAAAACGTGACCTTTCATCTCGCAAGGGCTACTTTACTCCTCAGCTAGATTACTGGGACACCGTTGACTATTTGGTAGGGAGACTCTCCCATCCCCCGTCCTGGTCTCTCACCAACATTCCAGAAGTTTTCAGTGACAATTCACTACAGGGTTTTTGTGTGCTTGCTTAAGGAATGGTTTTATTCATGGCATTCCAGGAAGCCCCAAGAAATCATTTTAGGCTCCTCAGAGAATTTTAGAACCAGGACTCAACGGCCATGTTTGTGGTTTGAGACAGTTAACGGGATAAATCCAGTTTTGGGAAAAGCTGACCTGTGACTAAATGCTGTCTATAGCTTGACAGCCCCCACTGCCACCCCCAGATGGAACAGATAGGGACTCAGCCCAGCCAGGCTCCAGAACAGCCCCCACCCACCCCCATGGCCTGCCACCACGGCGGGGTGGCCCCGAACCTCCGTCGGCTTTGGTGCTGCAACTTTTTCCAAACCTGCAGCGTGATTCACGTCCCAGATCAACTTGTGAAATTTCTGAAAGCTGAGGAGTCTGTGCTTCCTAGAGGCTGCCCTACTCCCACCTTTGGTGGCAGCCCGAGAAGGAAGCTGGGAAAACACGCACCACATTCTTCCTGCATGAAGCACCGTCCGCATCGGGGAGGAAGAGATGGCTAAGAGCCTGGATGGCTCCCGGCGTCTCAGACGGCTCTTGGTAAATTCGTTTAGACTGATTTTATTTGACAAGCCCAGTAGTTATCTGAACCCGCAGGACAGCTGACGGTCCATAATATTGCCATTTGCTGACAAAGACCGTGGGTTATCTCTTCTTCCCGTTGCCGTCGCTTTTCTTCGTAGAGAAAGAAAATACTGGCCAGAGTGGAGGTGCGTGGTCCATCCCTTGCTCTAGCCGAGGGCACATTGCCATCCCCCAGCAAGGCGGTCCCCCGGGAGGACTCCACGTACTAGCAGTGCTGGTAAAGAGATGAATAACCCCTGTCTGGTTAATTGCTGTTTGATTTCCCCATGCCAATGAAAACCGGGCCGTTTTCTGCTGAGCTTTTATCTGGAGTGGGTATCACCCCTGCTCCAGAGCAGAGCGATGAGAGATAAAGGCCACAGAGAAGTGGCGGTCTCTGTGGGTCTCTGAGCCATCGGGGGAGCAACAATGCAGCCATTGTGCAGCCCACAAAGGGTCACAGGAGAGGGACCCACCAGAGGAGGTGATGGGGAGCAGCTTCCCCGTGGGAACTCTCACAAAACTGGGACCTACTCTGTGGTATGTGCTAAGGGGCATCATGGGCAGTTTCCCTGCGGCTACATAGACCCTGATTCTTCCCTTTTATTTTAAAACTTTTTTTAGTTAATAAGCTTTATTTTTCAAAGCAGTTTTAGGTGCACTGCAAAACTGAGTAGGAAGTACAGAGATCAGCCATATCCCTCCTCCCCCCACACTCTACTTACAACCCTCCTCCACTCTCACCATCTCCCACCAGAGTGGTAATTGGTTACAACTGATGGACCTATGTTGACATGTCATTATCACCGAAAGCCCATAGTCTACACTGAGGTCAGTCTTGGTGGACATTCATGGATTTGGGCAGATATACAATGACACCTATCCATCATTACTGTTTCATATGGAGTAATTTCACTGTCCTGAAAATCCCCCCTCTATTCATCCCCCTCCACCCCCTGGCAACCACTGATTTTTTTACCGTCTCCATAATTTTGTCTTTTCCAGAATGTCATGTAGTTGGAATCACATAGTCTGGAGCCTTTTCAGATCGACTTCTTTCACTTAGTAACGTGCATTTAAGGCCCCTGCATGTCTTTTTATGACTTGACAGCTCATTTCTTTTTAGTGCTGAATATTATTCCATTGTCTGGATGGGCCACCGTTGATTTATCCATTCACCTTCTGAAGGACATCTTGGTTGCTTCCAAGTTTTGGCAGTTATGAATAAATGTGCTATAAACATCTGTGTGCCAGTTTCTGTGTGGCTATGTTTCCAGTTCATTTGTATAAATATCAAGGAGCGTGATTGCTGGATGATACGGTCAGAGCGTGTTTAGTTCGGAAAGAAAACTCCAAATCATCTTCCAAAGCGGCTGTACCGTTTTACCTTGCACCCGTCAGCTGTGAGTGAGTGTTCCTGCCGCTCCGCAGACTCCCCAGCATTTGGGGTTGTCAGTGTTTTTGATTTTGGCCATTCTCACAGGTACGTAGAGGTATCTCATGGCATAATTGTTTTGATTTGCATTTCCCTCATGACATATGAGGTGGGGCATCTTTTACGCTTATCTGTCACCCGTTTATCTTCTTTGGTGAGGTCTCTGTTCATGTCTTTCCCCCATTTTCAACCAGGTTGTTCGTTTTCTGATTGCTGAGTTTTAAGAGTCCTTTTGGGTAACAGTCCTTTATCAGATGTGTCTTTGCAAAGGTTTTCTCCCTGTCTGTGACCTGTCTTCTCGTGCTCGTCACATTCTTTTTTGCAGAGCAGGTTTTTAATTTTAATAAAGTCCAGCTTATCAATTCTTGCATGGATTATGATTCGGTGTTTTATATAAAAGGTCATCACTGTACCCCAGGTCATTTAGATTTTCTCCTGTGTTATCTTCTAGGGGTTTTATAATTTTGCATTTTACATTTAAGTCTGTAATCCATTTTGACATAGTTTCCATGAAGGTCTGTGTTTAAATTCTTCTTTTTTTTCGCACGTGGCTGTTCAGTTGTTCCAGCACCATTTGTTGAAAGACTATCTTTGTCCATTGTATTGCCTTTATCCAAAGCCTTATTTATTTATTTATTTATTTATTTATTTATTTATTTATTTTGCGGTACGCGGGCCTCTCACCGCTGTGGCCTCTCCCATTGCGGAGCACAGGCTCTGGACGCGCAGGCTCAGTGGCCATGGCTCACAGGCCCAGCCTCTCCACGGCATGCGGGATCCTCCCGGACCGGGGCATGAACCCACGTCCCCTGCATCGGCAGGCAGACTCCCAACCACTGCACCACCAGGGAAGCCCAAAGCCTTATTTTTAATACTTGATTCATCATGTGTCATATTCTTTGGACATACCATAATATATTTATCCAGTTTCTATTTTGGGTACTGATTGTATGTTTTGTATCATTTTGCTAGTAAGTGTCATATTGTCATGTATTTACCTAGGGGCTTGCTAAGTCAAAAGTGTTGGAATACTTTTGGAGCCCTTGCTACATTGTCCTCAGAAAGGGCAATGCGGTTTGCCATCAGGATAGGAAACGTTCATCCACCCAAAGCTCACCAATGCTGAGAATCATCAGTGAAAAAATCTTGATGAGTCTGGAAGCTGTGTTTTTTCAATGTACGCTCCTTTGATTACTAGTGAACTTGAATGTTTATTTCAAAAGTTTCTTGAGCACCTTTGGTGTTAATTTTCTGTTCATGTCATTTTAAACCTTTGCTTTATGAATTTGTAATAGTTCTTTAAAGGCAAAAGGAACATGAACATTTATCTCATGTCGTTTCCAGACGTTTCTCCAGTTCGCCTTGGCCTTTTACTGTGATTCATCATGTTTTTCTTTTGTTGTTGTTACTAATGGAGGTTTAAATATATTTTCAATGTGTTTTTTTCCTTTGCTTTTTATGCTTACAAATGTCTTTCCTACCTGGAGCTTGTGTAAATATTGTCCTCTACTTTTAATGTTGTTTTATGTCTTCACTTTTTACATTCCACTCTGATTCATCTGGACTCTGTTTTGGCATAAGATGGAACTCTAGTTGGCCATTTTCCTAAATGACTCACTGATTATCCAGCTCTTGGCTATCTGATGAAGAATCTTTTCTAGCTCCACTTATTTGAAAACCTACTCTTACACAGTCTGTTTCTAGACCTTTTGTGCATTCTTACTGATTCTTACTAGCTGTGACGTGAGCTGGTGTCATACATTTAAAATTACTGAGGCTATATGTATGGGTATATACATATATATACACACACACGACTTTATTATAGTAGTTGGTTCACATCATATAGAGGCTGAGAAGTTCCAGGATCTGCCTTCAAGCTGGAGAACCAGGAAAGCTGATGGTGTAATTCAGTCTGAGTTCAAAGGCCTGAGAACTGGGGTGGGGGGAGGGGGGAATGGTGTAAAACCCAGTCTGTGTCTCAGGGCCCAAGACCCAGGAATGCTAATGTCTGAGGACAGGAGAAGATGGATGTCCCAAGTTAAGCAGAGGGCAATTCTCCCTTCCTCCAGCTTTTTGCTCTATTCAGGCCCTTGATGGATTGGATGATGTCTCCATGCATTGGGGAGAGTCAGCCTCTTTACTCAGCCTACAAATGTAAATGTTAATGTCTTCCAGAAACACCAGACACTCCCATAAATAATATTTTAATAGCTCTCGGGGCATCCCTTAGACACATACAATTATCAAGTTGACACATACAAGTAACTATCAAAATGTGGGACAGTGTGTATCATGACTCACTATGATTTTTCCCGAAAGGCCTTAGCTACTCTTCTCACTCATTTATTCGAGGTTAATTTTAGAATCACTTTGTCAAAATGCTCTCCTGGCAAGAATGAAGGGATTCTCTGTGGCAAAATAACTCAGTACAGGTGGGCACCTATACACCAAAAAGGGCCTTCACCATGATGACCTTAGGTGAACATCAGCTTCTGGGTTCATGGCCTCCCAGGAGGCAGTGGACACTGAAAGGCCACAGCCTGTCTATTGAGGAGATTCTAATGGAGTCTATTGCTAAAACTCCAAGGGACTCACATCTGCATTATTAAACATACCCCCAAGGTCCCCCCGGCAAAGCCAGGAAAACTGTCTATAAAGAATTTGGCATTGAGTAGAGAAAAAATTCTCTCTGAGAATTTATAACCATAAGCCAGTCCACACATGGTTTTCAGCCCAAGTTCACACTACCTGGATGATCCAAAGAGTCTCAACCTGAAAACATAGATTAGAGTGGTCATGGGATGAGTGGTTGTGGGTTGGCAGCACTGTGATGTACTTGAAGGAAGGGACTATAAACCCTGTCTGGGGAAACTCACCTTTAAATCAGGCCTCAAAAAAAATCCCCCAAATAAACCCACTACAAGGGGCTTGAGTTCACAATCAAAATCACATTACGCACAAGGAAACAGGGCCCCATGAATAAGACCCAAATGAAAAACAAAAAGCAAAATGCAGCAACTGTAAGAATCAGACACACTGGACCTCACATATTGGAAGTATTGAAAAGACTATAAGTATGTTTAACACGTTTAAAGAAATAAAGAGGAGACTGAAATATGGGTAAGGAGCAGGAGAGTATTTAAAGAAATGACCAAGCAAATTTGGAAAAAAAAGCCAAATATAATCACTGTAAATGAAAATAATTTCAACTGAAATTAAAAACTCAGTGGATGTGTTTAACCACAGATTAGACACAGTTAAAGAGCGAATCAATAAACTGGGAGATAGAGTTGTAGAAATTACGCTGAAAGTAGCACTGAGAGAAAAGGAGCAGAAGCTATAAATGAGAGATAAGAATTATGGGAATAGAGTGAGAAGGTTTAACTCAATTCTAATCATACAGAGTAGACACAATATTCGGTGAAATAATGGCCAAGAATTCCAAGAACTGATAAAAAGATACCAATCTTCATGTTCATCAAGCCCATCAAATCCAAACAGGACATATAAAAACCTCTCAATATTCAAAGACACATGAGTGAAAGCGCAGAGCCCTAAAATATAAGAGAATATATTAAAAGGACCAAAGAGGGACTTCCCTGGTGGCACCATGGTTGAGAATCCATTTGCCAGTGCAGGGGACACGGGTTCGAGCCCTGGTCCAGGAAGATCCACATGCCGCAGAGCAACTAAGCCCGTGAGCCACAACTACTGAGCCTGCACTCTAGAGCCTGCGAGCCACAACTACTGAGCCCGTGTGCCAAAACCACTGAAGCCTGTGCGCCTAGAAGCCCATGCACTGCAATGAAGAGTAGGCCCTGCTCATCACTACTAGAGAAAGTCCGCGAGCAGCAATGAAGACCCAATGCAGCCAAAAATTAATTAATTAATTAATTTAAAAAAAAGTATCAAAGAGAAAAGACAAATATTCCACAAAGGAATGGCAATTGGACTGACATCTACTTCATCAGTATCAAGAGTGGTCACCAGAAGAAAATGGAATCATTATTCCATGGCAAAGATGTGATTATTTACCTTGAATATGTATACCCAAAGGAAATATCTTTCAAGAATGCAGGAAAAATAAAAGTGTCTCTATTAACAAATCTTCCCTCAAAGAAATTCTAGAGGATGCATGTCAGGCAAAATGAAAGTAATCTCAGGTGGGAGATTAGATGCAAGGAGAAATGGTGGCCAAAGTACATATGCAGCAAAGGTAATTAGACGTTGACTGTGAAAAGCAATAAAAATAGTTTATTGGGTTAAAAAAATTACCATAATAGAATAGAAAAGTCAGGAAGGAACAGTCTGAGTCAAAGACTTTTAAGCCTTTATTGTTTGGGAGTAGAGGGTAAATATATGGATTGACCTTGAATTTCGATAAGTTCAACATATACATTAAAAAGTCTAAGGTAGCCATTTATAATATAAAGAGTGTGTGTAACTATAAAGGGAAAATTAGAATTAAATATTCAATCAAATAGAGGAGAGAAGAGAAAGAAACAAAAAAAAGGCAAGATAAAAAATACAAAATAAATGATGAAAATAAAACCATATATCACTAATTAAAATGAATGTAAATAGTCTAAAACCTCCATTAAAGATAAAAATTGCCAAAGTGTATTTAAAAAAAAATCCAATTATAAGCTGTTTGAAAGAAACATACCTCTAACATGAGGGTACAGAGAGGTTGAAAGAGTGAAAGTTACGAGACCAAGTACCCAGTAACAGAAAAGAAAGAGTTATATTAGTATCTGATAAATTGACTTTAAGGCAAAAAAACTTCACTAGGATAACTCCCTTCCTCCTTGCAAATGCAAGAACTTTACATCAGTTTAACTCCACTTATACCTCCATGACTTTTGTGCTACTGTTACCATATATTTTGCTTTTCCCAGCATTATAATACCAAGAAGACATTACTATTAGTCTTGTCTTGCGCGTCCGGAGCCTGTGCTCCGCAACAGGAGAGGCCATGACAGTGAGAGGCCTGCGTAACGCAAAAAAAAAAAAAAAGAATAGAACATAGAGACTCTAGAAATAGACTCACAGAGACACCACATGAATTGAGTTGGGACAATGAGATTTTTCTCAGTAAATGGTGTTGAGGTAAATGGTTATGGATACAATAAAAAACAACCTTGACTCTTAGTGCACCACATGCACAACATTATCTTGGGGTGAATCTCAAAGCTAATGTGAAAGCTAGAACTATAAAGTCTCTGAAAGGTAACATCAGGGAACATCTTTATGACCTGGGTGTAAGTAAAGATCCCTGAAACAAGATACGAAAGTCATTAAGCATAAAACTAATAACTGATATATCGGATTTAATCAAAAACTTAAACCTCCCATGTTCAAAAAATACTGCTAAGAAATTAAAAAGGCAGTGGACAGATAGGGAGAAAATGTCTGTGTTATATACATCTGCAAAGAATTTGGACCAGGATGCACATTAGTAAACAGATAAGTATTAATAAATAGATAAGTATTAATAAACAGATTAATAAATTAATAAACAGATAATAATTAATAAACAGGATAATAAACACATTAATAAACATTAATAAACAGATACATATCCCAAGTTTAAAAATTGACAAAATAATTAACAAAACTTCCTAATAAAAGTTACTGCATAGCTAATAACATGAAAAGATATTCACCATCATCAGTCACCAGAGAAGTGCAAATAGAAGCCATAATGAGAGGCAAACATACACACACCATTCTGATCTAAACTGAAGAGAACCCAGCCATCACTCGTAGAGAACTACTTCAAACAAGATAATAATAACGTGGCACAAAAATTTTATAGGAGATTTTTCCCTAGTAACCCCAAACTGGAAAAACTCAAATATCCACCAAAGGGGAATGGATAAACACATTGGGGGTATGTTGATAAATGGAATACTTTTCAGGAATAAAAAGAGAAAAACCAAACTACTAATACACACAGCAACATGGATGGGTTTCAAAATAATTATCCCGAGCGAAACAAGTCAGACACAAAAGGATAAATACTGCATAATCTCATTTATTTGAAATCCACGAAAAAGGGAAGGCTAATCTTCAGTGACCAAACTGATAATAGTAGTTACCTCTGGGGGTGGGTGTTGACTGAAAAGTCAGGGTGGACAAGTCACATATTTGATCTGGGTAGTGGTCATATGGGTGCAAACATGTACAACTTACTGAGATGTACACTAAAGATTTTTGCATTTTAACCTATTTGACTATACTTTAATAAAATACTGGTAAAATTTACCATTAATAATAACACTTAAAATAGAAAATACTTGGAAATGAATCTAATAAACTGTGTGCAATACTTTTATTGTGGAGAAAATTACAAATTGTAGTAAGAGACTTGGAAGAAAATCTAAATAAATGGAGAGCTGTTATGTTTGGGAATGATAGAGTATCACGTCAATTCTTCCCAAATTCATCTATTGGTAATGCAATTCTAATAAAACTCTTAACGTATGCATATGTGTGTGTGTGTGTGTGTGTGTGTGTGTGTGTTTGTGTGCGTGTACATGAGTATGTGAGTGCAACTTAAAAATTTTCATATTTGAATATTTATACAGAAGATTAAGGAAGCATAGGTAATAGAGATGTTCCTGAAAGAAAACATTGTGGGAGAATTTAGCCTTCTAGATCTCAAGGATTATTACAAAACTAAAGTAATTAGGCCTTAAAACACTGCAGGAACAAGCAAAAAGACCAATGGCATGGAACAGAGATCTCATAAACAGACTTATCTGGAACCTGGATTTGTGGACAAGACAGCATTGCAGATCAAGAGAGGAAAAAATGGACTTTCAAATGAATTGTTAAAGGGTGGTTTGCTGTCCATACAAAAATAAATAAATAAAATAAACCAGACTCCGGCCATCTCACAGTATGCTGAAAAGTTAATTAAAGATCCTAATTAAAAGGCAAAAGTGTACAACTCTTAGAAAATGATATAGGGTGATATATTTATGACTTTAGGATAGGAAAGGATTTCACAAACCCTACCAAAGCAGCGAACAGCAAAAGGGTAAAGCTGGATTTCACTGCCTGTATTTAAATTTAGAACTTTTGTTCATTAAACGGAACACAACGTGAAGAACTATATTTGTAACCCATCTAACCAAAAACAGTATTAGTGTTCGAGATTTACAAAGGCTTTTTATGAATCAATAGAAGACCCCTAAAATGTAGAAACATGGTCAAAAGACTTGAAATAAGTACTTTCAAAACAGGACGCTTGAATGGTCAATAAACATAGAAAAAGATACTCAACATTATCAGTAATGGGGAAATGCAAATTAAACCCAAAATGTTATAAGCTTTCACATATAGCCTATCGGTAAAAATCAAAAATTATAAAAATAACATGTTTGGCAAGGATGTGAAACAGCAAGCATCCTTATCACTGTTCCTTGGAATCTAAACTGCTCTTACAATTGCTTTGGAACAAAATTCAGCATTATCAGGTCAAGCTGAATAGATGCTACCATATGGCCCAGCCATCCGTGCCAGGTGTGTGCCAAAGGGTGGGCTGGCGGGGTTGTTTCAGGCTGTATACTCGTGTGTACTCACGGAATGGTGTTTACCATGCCAAACTACGAAAAATCCCCCAAATCTCCATCGACAGTGGGATGGGTGCAGAAATGGTATCACATTTATACAGTGGAGGGTACAAGAGCAAAGACGGATGAACCAAGGCTGCATTCAACAAAAGAGGTGAATCTCAGAGAAAAAATGTTGGCAAAAACACAGGAGGGAGAGAAATACACAGAGTGAGATTCCATTCATGTACATTTCGAAGCACGCATATACTGAAGCACATAGGGGCTGAAGAATGAAAAGTAAAGCTCTACAGAAACCATAGGAAGAGACACAGAACACTCAGGAGCGAGGTCCCCTTGGATGGGAGGCCTCAGGTGGGAGACAGCAGGTACCCAGCCTGGGTGGGAAGAGTGACAAGGCCACGCTGGCCTGGCTCAAGGTCCACAGAGAGCTGGCCCCTCGGTGGTGACTGGGCCAGCAGACAGGGGAGGACAAAAGGGGCTTCGGGGGGTGCCTGTGCCTTGTTCCATACAGTGGCCCGATCCCCGGCCCCAGCGAGGGGACTCGTCTCTACGCTCAGCTAATCACAGTGATTCTCTGCTGTTCTTCCTTGAAACAGAGGTGGAAAGGGCTAGGAGGGGAATTCTGCCAGAGCGAGGGTAGAGGGGTAGTCCTGGGAGAAGTTCTTGGCTCTGAAAACAGTTCTCAGAGAGGCTGGTGTGTAAAGATGCCCGGGGTTGCCTGAGGCTGAGGATGGCCGCACGGAAAGATGGAAAGGGCCCAGGCCTCGGAGGTGCCCCTGAGCTGCTGACTTAACCAGCCCTCGGCTGCATCACCTTGGCGCTCCTTTCTCTCCTGAGACCTCATCTCCCCTGACTCCCGGACCTCTTAGCTCGCATTCTGGGGCTGCAGACGAAGCCTCCTACTTACTAAGGCCTGTGCTCCTTCACACCGACCTCTGGGCAGACTCAACATCCCCTCCTACCCCTTCCTTCTGCCGGCTCCACTGCCTTCTGAATTCCAGGTCCCTGTCAGCGGCCTGCACGTCCCGTCTCCTTTGTCCCCAGAGAGCTCGTCTCTAGCTCATGGATCTGGATCTCGGGAGACAAAGAAGAGAACAGACCCCATTCCCTGCCCCTGCGGTCACTGGCGTCCCCAGACCGGGTGCTCTGGGAAAGGCCGTGCTGTAAGGCTGCCTGCAAAGCCCTCTCTCCAGCGCCCCCGCATCCCTCAGGCTGTTTCCTGCTCCTCGCTCCGACTCAGAACAGTGGCTTTTTTTATGAGCTTCCTGCAGGTCCGCACACGTGGGTTTTCTTCACCTGGAATGCCAAGCGCTGGACCTCCATCCTGATGCTCAGACCAGCTGCTCCGAAGCCTGGCGGCCGGGCCGGAACCCTCCCTGGCTCCATTCAGCACTTCTCTCGGTTCTCCTGCCAGAGAGCAGATTTGATGTTTTCCATTTCCTCCAGTTCATCAGCATTTGTTTGTCCCAAGGCTCCTTCATTTCCCGTACTGGGACTCACAGATGTGCCCAGCCTTCCTGGCCGCCCCCGCCCCCCAACCCGGGGACCAGGGTGGACGTGGAGGCCACGTGATTCCCACGCAGGGACCAAGCCCCTCGCCCACCTTGCCCGGCATGGCAGCTTGGGCCCATAGGGCAGCTCGAGGTACCTGAGGGGCCCTGGTTCCTTTGCAGAGGGAAGAGGGGGTCCGTCATGCTATGTGGGGGAGGGTTCTGGGTCCAGGAAGGATGGACCATCTTCCCAGAGAAGGGCCTGGGGAAGGGAAACACGCGAAAGCTGTGCTGCGGAGGAGGCCCTGGGGGTGGGGGGGCCACCAGGGTCCGCTCTGCCATCCTGCCACTGCCAGCGTCCCCACTGCGTGTCGGCCTTTCCCTGGCCCAGGGTGCGAGCATGCTCCCCGGCCAGTTTGCTATTCTCGGGTCCGACCCTGTGGAGTCGCTGCTGTCTCTACCGCGTTCCGAGGATGTAGAGGTGGGACTTGGCCATCAGACTGCAGTCTGCGGCAGAGCCGGGGTTCACCCAGGTCTCTGGGGCGCCCTGCTGGCCCCTTCTGCCTTCCCCAAGGTGGACTCTAATGATCTGTCACCGTGTCTCTCCTCAGCCAGACAGGGCTCCTTGCGGGTGGGGCTGTACTCTGTCCCCCTGGGAAGCTCCGGGGGGGTGAATGGCAGTGCCTGGAAATCCCAGGAGCTCAGTAACTGCCTTGGAGACCAAGCTGGCTCAGGATGGCAGAGGATGGGAGCGCCAGGCTGGGGAGCGAGGGCTTCGTCCTGCAGGGCGGGTCTGGGGTCGGGGGACACCCATGATGCAGAGGTGACAGGGTTTGTGGTGACTTTTCTGCTCCTCGCTGAGGCAATCGTCTTGGACAGGACACGGCAGCATCCGTGTGGGGTCTGAGGACGTTCTCCTCCATGTCGCCCGGATGCGGGTCCACTCCTGGCTGCGCCTCTGGCGGGTGTGGGTGGAGGGAACACGCCATATGGAAAGATACGCTACCAGCTGTGGGCTGTCCCCAGACCTTGTCAAGAATCACCCTTGACACTTGCGGGGTTAGGAAAAGCACTGCTTCGTGAAGACCAGACCCAGGGCTGAGCCTGCCTGGGGGAGGACAGAGGAGCCCGGTGCCAGCTCAGCAGGTGGCTCTGGGCACTGGGGAGATCCTCCCTCACAGGCTCACCGGGAGGCAGGACCTGAACCTGCGACAATATCGTAACTGAACCACAGACACATCTAGTCCAGTCGGCCCTTTTAGAGTTGAAAGAAAGAGGGCCCAGAGCAGCTCACCTACATGCCCGAGGTTCCCAGCCAGCTGGCAGCTGGCACAGCAACAGGCCTGACTTCCGTTCAGGCTGAGCTGACTCCTGGTGCCCTTCTGCGCTTGGTGCCCCCCTCACGTGGGTTCCCAGGCCCCCAGGCTTCTCCAGTGAGGCAAGCATCCGGGTGAGTTGCAGGTGTCTTTACGACGCATCCAGCTCTTCATCCTTCATGCAGAGCCTCGGCAAGAGGCCTGGTGAGTGTCCTGTCCGTGGAGCGTCCAGGGTGGGCACTTGGACACCGTGAGCCGTAAGCAGGGCCCCGGTGGACCCTGCGGGCTGGGGTCGCTCTGGATATCTCTGTGTCCTGCTGGGGACACGGCCTGCACCTCGCCCAGCACGGCACACACAGAGGGGCTCGGTCAGGGCATCCTGGGTCCCTGCAACACCCCCCGCCCCGGGGTTTGGCCGGCAGAGCTCACTCACGGCTGCCTGGGCGGCCTCTCTGAGGCTGGTCACCCACACGACCTCCCGGGCTCCGCGCTCGCCCACAGCCGACGTGTCCCGCCCTCAGATGACTGGCCGCTGCCCACCAGGGGTCCTCCCTCTCCCTAGATGGGGAGGCTGGCAGTTGTGGTTCTTGGTCGTCCCTCTGCTGACCTTCAAGTACCAGTTGGGAAGGGGAGATTTATGGATGGGCGTGAAATTGCCATCTTGAGACGGCCCAGGAGAGCTATACATAGGGCAGCCTGTCCTTGGTGGGCAGGCTCCTTCTGGGTGAGGGTGTTTCAGACCAGTGCTGTGCTTTAGAGCAGCACAGCACAGTCGTTGAGACAGGCCCCGGTGGACGCTCTTGCCCCCGGGATGGAACTATCGCTCCTTGAGCCAGACCTGCAGAGCAGCCCTGGGTTCTGATAAGCCAAGTGCCCACAGGCTTTCCTGAGACTGCAGGTGACTTTTCTCACGGGTTAATTTCCTGTTAATGTCAATCCCTTTCCACCCACCACCAGATGCTCCCTTTCTTTCCAGGAAGAGAACGGTTTCTCCAGCTTCAAGTATGTCCCGGGAGAGAGGCCGACTGGGCTGAGCCCCCTCCTGGGATCCGGCATATGAGCCAAGTGCAGGCTGTGGTCATAAGGTCAGGGATGCCCCTCTGGCTCCCGAAGCAGACACCTGTGCTTGTACTGCCCACGGGCTAATGACAGTTTTTCCGTATTTCAATGGTTGGTATAACAAAGAAGGAAAAAGACTGTTTTCTGACATGTAAAAATTATATAAAATTCTAACTTCAGGGTCCATAAATTAAGCTTCATTGGGACACAGCCGCACCCGTCATGAATTATCATTAACTGTGACTGTTTTCACCCTACAGGCACGAGCTGCGTAGCTGCAACGTACACCCTCTAGCCTGCAAAGCCAAAAATATTCATTGTCTGACCCTTTGCAGGAAAAGTTCCTGGTGCTCTGCACAGCCAAGGGCTGTGGGCCCTGCGAGCATATGCTGAGAGTGATGGCTACTCTCCCCCCAAGAACAGCTGGGTACGTGAGATAACCTGTGCACACAGCTTGAGGGGGGTTGTGGCTTGTCCGATAGGCGAGACAACGACCCCTAAATCCATGGATATCCGTGGTTCTCAACCAGGGCCGTTTTGCCCCCAGGGGACATATGACAAGGCCTGCAGGTGCTCTTTTTTACTGCAGAAGGGGGGATGCTACCGGCATTTGCGAGTTGAGGCCAGGGATACTGCTAAACCTCCTGCAGCGCATAGGGTGGCTACAACAGAGAATTATCTGGCCCCAAATGTTGACAGGGCTGAAGCTGTGAACTTTTGCTGTAAAGAAACCTGATTCCAGCTGGTGTGTGCATCATCGGGCCAGGCCTGCATCCGTGGGGAGGGGTCAGATGGGACTGGAAGAGGCAGAAACTGAGAACACCCAGCAGAGCAGGAGTCTGACCCCATAGCTGAGTCAGGAGCGCTCAGGCTGGGACGTGATGGGCTGCACCCGCTGGGCCCTCTGCCTCGGTCGGGCAGCCCTGAGCCTTCCAAGGTGGCTCTCCGCACCAGTGTGCCAGCCCCGGGCTCCGCCCTGAGGAATGGGCTGCAAAAGAAAGCTGGCTTGTGCCTTTGGTTCATTGCACAGAAGCCGGGGGACAGAAACCACATCAGTGATGGCAGACAAGGCCCTTTGCGGTTCATAGCCCCGCACCCTCTCCATCCTCGCCTAGCGGGAGTCCCTGGAAGGCCCTCTGCACTTCGCCTGCAACTGGAACTTCTGGAAGCTTCCCTCCCTCCGTCTTCCTCCCCACCCACACACTCTGCGCTTACACCCCACTTTGTACAAGCTTCTAACATGGAGCTCTTGGGGCGCGCCGTAGGGAGGTGCTGACGGAGCCCCTACAGGCAGGGCCTGTGCTCGGTCTGTCCCACTTTGTAGTCAGGGCTTCACGCCAAACCCGCCCCAGGCCGCCGAGCCTCAGCTCTCTGATGACGGAATGAGGGCCCGGAGCCATCTGACATCACATGGAATCAGCCAGCAGTCACGTGAGAGAGGCTGGCTTTGGACGAGGGGCCTCCGGGGGCTCCAGGTAACGGAGGACAGTTCCTTGGTGATGGCTGGCAGAAGGTGGAGGGGAGGAAGGGCAGGGCTGCCCCGGCTGAAGGGGCAGCAATGGACATTCAGAGCCCTCCTCTGGGTCACGCTGATGAATTTCCCAGAACGCGAATGAATCCAGAGCAGATTTTACAAACTCTGAACAGACAGAAATCAGCATCGGTTGTGGAGAGACCAAGGGCCGGGCTCAGGCCAGCACCGTATGAATCATTTTCAAGAAACTAGTTCTTGGCTTGTTGGCATGTTCTCTTTCCTTTGGAAAGCTGTTTCCATTAAAACATTCTGGAGGGTGGAGGATACTTTTTCAGTGGATTGGGCTCACACATGAGCTCTACGACAATTATAGGGTTTTTGAGCCACTGGTTTTAATGATGAGATGAGTCGTTCTAACACTGTGTGCCCGGGGCGCGGCAGACCGCAATCTGGAGAGGCCAAGGGAGCCGGGGGTGTGAGTCCCTTTCACCCGTAGACATGGAGGCCTCGGAGATGCAGATGGAGGATGGACTGGGGCTTTGGGGCCAACCGGACCACTCGGCTGATGAGGGACACACATGAGAGAACCCCTGGAGCAAAAGCCCCAAGGATGGGTCGCCCTTGTGCTAGCTATGGGGTTTTGTCAAGATGCTGGGCCTCAGTGGCCTCATGGATACCAAGGGATGCTCTTAGTTTAGTAGGGTACCCAGCAGAATCACCCGACAGCAAATCCGGGGCTCCTCCTAGCAGCTTCTCCAGGCGTGGAGTAGATCAGAGTTTTTAACCCATGTCCTGGCTGATGGTGGGCCTGTTGAGTTTCTGGACCGGCCCTGTCCGAAGTCCAAAAGGATTCGGTGCCCTGATGGGACCGTTCTATATCTGCAATTTGTGGCCGCTAGTTACCTGTGGCCATCGGATGCTTGCGATGTGTCTAGTGCAACTGAGGAACTGACTCTTACATTTTATTCGATGTTAATGGATGTTAAGTTGATATTTAAATGGTCCTGTGTGGCTAGCGGCCAGGATGATGTACAGCACAGTCCTGGAACCACCGAGCTAGTTAGGCCCACAGCCATGCAGCAGCAGACAAAGATCAGGTGTGAATTTTACAGCTGAGACTCGCAGAGAGCATGCTCTGTGCTTGGGAGCAGCAGCGGAGCTCATAGTGTACGTTACCCCTTTTCATCACCAGAGCCCAGGAGGCAGAAGCTAAGTTCAGAGGGGCCAGTAAATTGCTCAGCGGTGTGAGACCGGCCAGGATTTCCAGGCAGGAGTTTGTCAGTCTGTCTCTCAAGCCGTTCGAAGATTTTCACTGTGATGTAGGAATAAAAGAGTCAGCTCTTTTATGGTTGGGCCTTCCAATTCTCTCAGAGACAGCCTTCAGAACTGGTGTGGGGTGGGGGGGGTGCAGCGGGCAAAGAACAAAAGAAAAGAGAAAAGAAAAGGAAATCTCCAAACCCCATGGGAAAGAATGAAACCGAAGCATCATCAGGCCATCTGGTCTACCTCGTGCAGCATCTATGCACAAAGGGACTGTGAACTTTCCAGAAGCCTCCATGATATTCCAGAAACCCTATTGCAACCACTACATGGCCTCAGAAAAGCCAACGCCAGGCTTACCTTCTGGCCTTCTGCTCAACTTGACTCTGTATCCTGTATCCTACAGGCTCTCCCAGCTCAGGGTCCACCTACCTTACGATCTGCATGACTCCGAGCTCAGTGGTCACCAGCTGGCCTGCCAGTGGGGCTGGGGCATGAGACATGTCTCTGGACGTCCCCATACTCTGCAGAGGACGGGTGCCGTCTCGGTGCCTCCAATACCACCTCCCCACCCACACATCCTCTCCCACCCCAGCACAACTGCTCATCACTGAGGGCGACTGACGCTTTCCTGCCAATGGACTCACTCGGCCTGTGTGCTGCGGTGGGTGGTTCAATCTTTCTGGAGCCGTGAGGCTCATCCCAAAGAAGAGGATGAAGAGCAGGCCAGCTATTTAGATCGGGCAGTGGATCAACCCCACAGACCCTCCTGCCTTTAAAGCCAATACTTTCTCAGACAGACCCAGCAGCCTCTCACACTGCCGTGGGCATTGGCACATAAGCCTACATCTTCCTTCTGATCAAGTAGCACGGTTTCCCCTGGCCCTAGCTCAGGGCAACAAGTCATCTCAGCAGAGGAGGGAACTAGTGGGGTCCTAAGCAATGAGGGCATTGGGGTGTGAGGACGGAGCCTCGAAGCACAGCTGTGCTTCGGAGCTGGAGAGACTCGGCCCAAATTCCAGCCTGGATGGTCCCTTCC
Source organism: Inia geoffrensis (assembly GCA_036417435.1). NCBI lineage: Eukaryota > Metazoa > Chordata > Mammalia > Artiodactyla > Iniidae > Inia > Inia geoffrensis. Next base: position 114,432,762 of record CM070906.1, on the reverse strand, counting down.
CTTTTCTAAGCCTCAGGTTTCACCTACGAAGCAAAGGTGCGGCATCAATGTTCCAGGATTTGCTGCAAGGATAAAATATGGTTTTGTGTCTCAAGTACCCCCAGAGTGCCTGGCAGGCACCAGGCACTCAGTTCTTGGGACCTATTCTTTGGACAATGCTGTCATTTTTGTACCTTGGAAGTAGCCATTCCACATGGGAACAAAGGCTGAACCGGTGGCCAGGGGCCCAGAGCTCTCACCTGGGCTTTGCCACACCCAGTGCTATGATTTGGGGCAAGACTTGGCTTCCACAGTCTCCTTATTCTTCTCGTGAGCTTCTCATGTGGGACAAAAGAAAGGATGTGTTTGAAAGCATGGCCTAAACTGTAAACAACAAGCAAATGGAAGGAAATACTTATCATTCATTGGATAATACCCATCCTTTTCCCATGACACTAACTTAAGATTGATGTGAGGAAAGTGCCATCACTCCCTTCCCGGCCCCCCCAAAGACCATTAGCCAACCCAATTTTAAATCTCTTGTGGGGACTTCCCTGGTGGTTCCATGGTTAAGACTCCGCACTTCCACTACAGGGGGCACAGGTTCGATCTCTGGTCGGGGAACTAAGATCCTGCATGCTGCATGGCATGGCCAAAAAAAAAAAAAAAAAAAAGAAGGAATAAATATTAAAAAAATATAAAAATCTATTGTGATCAATTAAATTTGTTTAAAAAGGAAACAAAACAAGACAGCATACTTTGTATCCGGGGTGTCCAGCTGATGGTCTGAAAGAAAGCCAATCATCCACAGCTGCTGGGACATGCAGCCCCAGGCCCCACCAGGGCAGGGGACCGGGAACCTCATTGTTCCAGGGTGCCTGTTTCAGGGTCCACGATGGAGACATTGTCCTCCTCGGGTGTTTGCTGAGTGACAGTGTTGGCACTTAGCCCACCTCCGAGAGCCCACCCAGCTTTGACGTTCCGTGATTTGATGCAAATAAGGGGCCTCTGGTCACCATGCAGTGAATTCTTGCTACAGGCCAGGCCTGTGCAAAGAGCTGTGTGTGTGTCACCTTTTCCTGGGAAGACATCCAGGTTATACCAATGGGAGGAGTTAGGTAGACCTACTAAGTGGGCATGGGAGGGATTCATTTACAGTGAAAGCATCTCCTCACTCTGAAAATGAGCTGAGTTTTGAGGGGCCCTCAGACAAGATAAACCCTGGGAAGCCTCCCTGTGGCTCTAAGATACATCTGGAGCGAAAGGAAAACCATTCTCCCACGTATCTACTCTGTGGTGTTTCTGCTGTCCTCAGGGCCCATATGGAATGACTCCTTTTCCACATGACAGTCCTTCAAATATCTGAGGACAGCTGTTTAGAAAAGACAGCTTCTTAGGAAAGCAGATGGCTGCCCCACAGGAAATCTGAGCTTTTAAAATGGAATAGGGGAAGATCCGCCTTCCCGTTCTCCCCTAAAGCCCTGAGACATCACCGAAAGAGTTCAGGGGAAGATGCTGGCCTCCAACCGGGACTCAAGGAAGTAGATCAGGGTCAGAGAGCCACTTAGGGTGAAACCAGTGGGGTGCTGGTAAATGTTTAATGACCGACTCTTTAAGGAAAAGGCCTAGCTTTGTAGCGTTTGCCAATTTCTGCGGTGTAAATACTCCCACCATGGCTGATTTTAAGAAGTACACGACTGGCTGTTGTGAGCTGGTACAAGCCAGCTCCAGCCCACCTCTGGACCTCTGCTAACATCTGACAAGTGGACAGGCCTCAGGGGAAACAGCCAGGGTGAAGGTTAGATCTTCCAGGGTCTGCAGAGGTAAAGGAGAGGGGCAGTCTGTGCGGCCTGGTCCCCGGGGACGGTGGGGCAGAGGCTCCTACCGTCCCAGGAATTATTCTAGTGTCTAGACCTTGGAGTGTCTGAAGTTTGCATGCTGGCCAGTTTAGAAACAAATGTACCACCAAGGGCTCGCCAGTTTGACTCTCCCCAGTCCAGACCAAAGTCTCATTGACATCAGTAGACGTGGACCAAGCACTTCTGCTGCCTGGCCAGGAGGGCGTGTTTCATCCCACTGAATCCTCATGAAAGCCTGTGAGGTTCCCATTGTACAGATGAGGAAACTGAAGCCCAGAGAGACTGAGTATCTTGACCAAGATGTGCGGTCCGCTCGCTCGGAGCACGTCTGTTCTTGGGGCCTCCCTGTCACGAGTCAGGGACGAGAGTCTGCACCTGTCCCTGTGGTCAGTGCAGTGAGGGGTGCAGAAGCCTCGGGGGTGGCATTGGGAGCCCGCAGCAGGGAGTGAGGGACAGAGTGGAGCTGAGGTCCCTTCTCTCCAGGATGCCGTCTTCCCCCTCCCCCTCTGCCCACAGAATTTGCAGCTGTCCTGCCTGGGGTGGGAAGCCAGGCCACTGCTGTTCAGACCTGCAGGAGTGGAAAAATCTGCAGCTTTGGTGCTCCTGGATCCCATTAAAACAAATCTCCTTGTTGACAAAAATTAAAAGAACTCAGTCGATGCCAGTACTTGCCGTCGGCGTGCTGCTTTTATTCCCCCACAAGAAGCCGGATCCCGTGTTCCAAACTGGCACAGGCCCACGGGCTTCAAAGGGGAAATTCCAAAGCGGGCAGGGGCCTTGGTGGGGTGCTCTGGAGAATGGAAGTGCCCCACGGGGGGGAGCGGCCTGGAGATGTCCAAGCCCAGGGTCTCATTAGTGCCCAACACATTCTGTCTCATTTTCCTTGGCACCATGTCTGCATTTTCCTAGGCTGAGAGGTGGGATGTGAGTGCGGAATGGATGCTCCTGGCAAGCTCAGCTGCAGACCCAGCGTTTTCTGAGCTCGGGCAGCTTGGTGAGCCTGAGGTGCCACCGATGGGCCGCGCACCCGGGCAGGGGGGCCCCACATCCCCCGGGTCGGGTGGGAACCAGCTGGTCTCCCACATCTTTGAGCGTTGGGTCTCTGATGAGGACATATGGGGAGCCTGGCTTGCCCAGTTTATTCGCTTCTTGCAGCTGCTGTAACAAAGCACCAGAGACGGGGGACATGGAGGGGAGCTTCGAAATACAGAGGTTTATCATCTCCCAGGTCTGGAGGCCAGAAGTCGGAAACCAAGGTGCCGCAGGGGCAGGAGCCTCTAGGGGAGGGGTCTTCCTGCCTCTTCCAGTTGCTGGTGGCTCCAGGCGTCCCCGGGCTGGTGGCCGCATCGCCCTAGTCTCTGCCTCTGTGCTCACGTGGCCTCTCCTCTTCTCCTTGTGTCTCCCCTCCTTGTATCTCTTATAAGGACACTTGTCACTGGGGTTAGGCCCACCCCCGCCTCTCGGACCCCAGCCTGGAGCGGCAGCCCCCTCAGCCCATCTAGGGCTGCCCCAGGCCCGACGCCTTCTCCCGGACCCACCCCATTGGCCCAGCGAGGGGACAGGTGCCGCTGGGCCATGTCACCTAAGCGGCCTGGGCTCAAGACGGACCTGCCTCCTGATATGTCCTACCTCCCTCCGGGTCCCCCTCCAGGTGCCTCACCCTCTGGAGGTCTCAGAAGAACAGCGTATTCGTGTTCGGTGGCTCTTATAGCAAATGACCACAAGCCAGGTGGCTAACACACAGAGCTTTGCTCCCTCCCTGTCCTGGGGCCCAAAGGCCAGGACCAAGGGGTCTGCAGGGCCGCGCTCCTCCTGGAGCTTCCAGGGGAGGGACCCTCCCTTGCCTCTTCCGGCTCTGGTGGGTCCAGAGGTTTCTTGGCTCGTGGCTGCGTCACTCCAGACCCAGCCTCGTCTTCCTATCTCTCCTCTTCTGTGCGTCTGTTTTTAACCTCCCTCTGTCTTCCTCTTCTGAGGACAATTTCGATGGGCTTTAGGGGTAAACCAAGATCGTCTCCTTATCTCAAGGTCCTTAACTTAAGCACATCTGCACAGATTCTTTTCCCAAATAAGGTCACAGTTGCAGGTTCTAGGGATCAGAGTGTGGGCGTGTCTTTGGGAGCCATTGTCAGTATCCCGCAGCCGGATCTGTCCGGGGTCCCCAGTGTCAGCTCTGTACACCCTCCTTCTCGGTGCCCTGGCCCCCGCATCAGGCCCTGAGCGTCAGTGTGGGTCTGCTTGGCATTGTTTCTGCTGGAGGGCAGCAGGGAAAGGGTGTGCGTCCTGGGGTGGATGGGTGGGATCCTGGCTTCTCCACTTGGAGACTTGACAGCCCTGGCACCCATTTCTAAATGCTCTGAGTCTGAATTCTTACCTGCGAATTGGGGATGCTCTTTGTGTCACGGCAGGAGTGAGGGTTAAAGGTCACGCAGCTGCCATGTCCCTTCCAGCCAACGTTGCCACCCTCGTCCTCCTCCCCCTCTGCAGGAACCCCGAGTCACTTGCAGCTCCACAGCGGCTCAGCTCAGGGACTGAGCTCAAAGATTTGGAGGAATGAATGAACTCGGTGTCTGGGTTGGACTCCACTTTGGGACACTCATTTTAAATTCTATATTCTCTTCTATTTCCACTTATGGAAGAAAATCTCATCTGGGAGCTATTTCCATTCAAAATATTGGTTTCATACTAAAAATGACAACAAATAAAACTAGCCCCTACTGGAAAAAACAACAATCCCAGGCGGTGTTTGGCACCCCTGGGCACCGTGCCGCCGCAGGCACGGCTCCGCTGAGATGCATGTCCTCTCACCAGCTGCCTTGTCCCTGGCCTTGTTCCCTGCCGTTGGGGGCCTTACCCTCAGGACGCAGGGAATGTAGTGGGTTCTCTGCTCTTGCACCACTGGCCCGGCATTCCAACCCATGCTGGCTGCAGTGTCTTCTCAGTCTCCGAGCTGGGGAGTACCTGAAACTCCAGGCACGGAGGCCTCTTTTATTGTGTTCGGGATGACGGAGGGTGGAATGGTGGCCCCTGTGAATATGACCTTATTTGCAAAAAAAGTCTTGGCAGATGTGATGAAGTTAAGAATCTTGAGAGCAGGAGAGCATTCTGGATTACCCAGGTGGGACCTAAACGCCATCACGAGGATCCTTATAAGAGAGGGAGGCTGAGGGAGATTAAAGAACAGACACACAGGAGGAGCCACGTGAAGATGAAGGCCAAAACTGGAGTGATGTGGCCACAAGCCAAGGAATGCTGGAAGCCCTGAGATGCTGGAAGAGGCTAGCAGGAGCCCCTTCCCTGGAGCCTCCAGAGGGAGGGCAGCTCTGGCACCTGGCTTTCAGAGAATACACTTCTGTTGTTTTAATCACCCGGTTTGTGGTCATTTGTTACAGCAGCCCTGGGACACTAATATGAGGACCAGGGTGAAGATGATGAGCACAGGACAGGAGATTTTTAAAAAGTAAGCACGGTTGGGCTTCCCTGGTGGTGCAGTGGTTGAGAGTCCCCCTGCCGATTCGGGGGACGCGGGTTCGTGCCCCGGTCCGGGAGGATCCCACGTGCCACGGAGCGGCTGGGCCCGTGAGCCATGGTCGCTGAGCCTGTGCGTCCGGAGCCTGTGCTCCGCAACGGGAGAGGCCACAGCGGTGAGAGGCATGCGTACCGCAAAATAAAAAAATTAAAAAAATAAAAATTAAGCACTGCTGTTTCAAGGAATGGGCATGGTATATTTGCCCTCCTTGGATGCTGTCCCACCCAGACCCACGCCACTGCCCTGAGAGGTGACGAAAACAGATCTGAAGGTTTTTGCCCTAAATTAGCATCTGGTTTACTTTTCAGGAATACTAATAAGCATAAAAATAGGCATCCACGAAGCCTGTGCGAATTTAGGGCCCACCTTCTCCTTCCACTGTTGTTAAGTTCTTCTCATTTATTTATTTTTTAGTTTTATTTTTTAAGAGATTAATTCATGTATTTATTCACAAGGCTAAGACACATTCCCTATAATTAGTGACAGATTTTTGTTTTCACTTCGTGAATTCTTCTGTGACTTCCTTTTTATAAATTGAAGTACAGTTGATTTATCTTCTTGTTTATTTGTTAAGGGGCAGATTTTTGTGGTCCTCAACATGCAGCTGTCTTCGGGGCCAGGCGGAGAGGGGTTTAGGACCACCCAGGTTCCAGTCCCCACGCACCACATCCTCCTGGTGTCGCCCTCAGTTTCCGCGTGTGGTGTTGGTGAGAGGATGGGGCCATGTGGACGTGTCCCGTGGCCAGGACTTTTGAAAGAGCAGGCAGCCCTGCTTCTCGGAGGCAGAGTGTGTTTGCATCTGATCCCTTAGTGGTGCTGGGCGCCGTGCGGGGAGGACCAGTCGGGAGAGACGCTGTAGGGAGATGCAGGGGTCTGCGCCCCCCTCTCAGGGCCTTGGTGCCCTCACCTGTGAAACGGGGCACTGGCTTTTGACTCCTCACAGGACACAGCTGATGAAATGCCAAGGGCCAGGCGAATGGGGACCGGGAGGTGGCTGTGTAGGAGGATGTGAGAAGGGGGTGCTTGTGTGGAGAACAGAATATAGACCCACCCTGGGTGGGTCGAGGGCCCCCCGTGGTGGGGAACCTCGCTCCCCCATCTGTGGATGGGAGGGGAGACAGCACTTCCCCCCCTGGCTGCTGGGGGCCCTGCGAGGTGCCGGGCCCCGGACTCATATCCTGCAGTGGACAGCGTCCATGACGAGGGTGCCTAACGGGCGGGTCGGCTTCCTGGCTGGGCCCTGGGCTCCTGGCAAGTCCAGGCTGACCCCAGCCCCTGCCTCCATCCCCATTCTGGCCCCATTCTGGCCTCTTCGTTCCCCACACCTGCTCTTGCCTCTCTGAGCAATTCTCCACCCTGCAGTCAGAGAGCTTTCCAGAACACAACTCTGATGTAGCCTTTTCCTCTTAAAACCCTCTACGTGGCCCCGTTCTCCTTGGCAAGAGTCCACACTCCCTGCCTGGACCAGCAGAGGCTCCCAGGCTCCCGGCCTCCTCCACTCTCTGCTCCATCATGGCCGGAACTGAAGCCCCAAGAGTCTTCCGCTGGGCCTGGGTGCGTGTGTTCCCTCTGCTGGTGGGGACCATCCAGGGAGGACATCCCTGAGAGGTGACACCAGGCCCTGAGCGACTCCTCTGGGACTTTGGGGTCTGAGCTTCAGTGTCACCTCCTCGGGGAGCCCCCAGCCCCCCAGAGGTCAGAGCCCTCGGGTGCTAGCACACAGCCGTCTCTGCTTTCCCCACCAGGGCACCTGCCCTGCCCTGAGCCCCCGAGCCCCAGGCTCCGACCTCCTGCAGCCAGCGGGGAGAACTGCCTCGGAGATGGTGTCTGACCAGGCTCCTGGCTCTGAGCCCGGGGCCCGCACACAGGGCCTTACAGGGAGGGCGAGGGCGGCAGGCCCAGGCAGGGGTCCACGCAGCTACAGCAAAGGCCCTTCCGAGCTGCTTTGAATCCACGCAAGGCAAAAGGACTGGGAGCTCCCCCACCAACCAGGCGTGGGAGTAGGCTTACCCCGCAGGGAGGGGCTTGGGGGACTCAGGGCAGGGCCACAGGAGCTCAGATCCCCGAGGGCACCTCGGCCCCCGCGGCAGCTGAGAGAGGGAACACCTCACCGTTTGCAAAGCACCTCTGCCGGCTCTCCTCTGCCTGAGCCCACAGACCCGAGAGGCACACAGAGCACTGCGGCCAGGGAGTGGCCAGAGCTCGGACGTGGGGCTGGGCCCCCCTTGCCTCCACTCACCGGTCAGTGCCTTAACCCCTCTGAGGTTCTGTTGCCTGATCGTGAGCACGTGCTGTGTGCCTGGAACAGTCCCTGCCCCATCTCCCAAAAGCAATCACACAGCCTGCAAAGGGGTCTCTCCTGGCCCATTTTCCAGACCAGGAATCTGGGGTCCGAGTCAGCTCCATGTACACAGAGGGCCATTTGCTCCGGGCTCCGTGGACACCTGTGCCTTCCCCTCCCAAGGTGGGGTCCCGTGTGGGCCGGCGGGGAAGATGGGATGAGATCCTCATGTTCAGCAGACGCTGTCCTGGCCAGTCTAGAAATGCCCTTTGCGTCTGGGGAACGGAGCCCTTTACCTCTGGGCAGCTCTCACTTACACAGACTGCTCTTACCGAGAGTCCACAAGGATTTTTCCAACTGACGTTTTCCTGGGCTGCAAACTCAACCTTGTCTAGAAAACATCTCCAGGAGGGTAACCTGCCCAGCGAGTCTGAGGCCGGGAGAGGTGGATCCGCAAATCCTGTTGTATGAACAATCGTCAACTCGCTCTATGTGTCCAAAGTCCGACTGGTACCCATCACGGTCCATTTTGTCTGGAAATTCCATTATTTTGTGAAGTTTACTTGGCCCCCGATAGAAACATCGAGGCATGACATGGAAACAGCCGTGCTGCACGGAGAAGGGAGAGGGCCGTGCAGTGAGGGGCCGACAGGCCTGATTCACCCATCACATCTCAGTCGGTCCTGGGCGTGTCTGTTGTGGGCGGCTCTGGCAGTTAGGCTGTCCTGTCCCTGCCCTCGATGGGGGGCGGCTCCCTGGCCATTGAGAACCATGCTGCCTGGCCTTGGGTCGGCGCTGTGCAGCCACGAAGAATTCCAGCCTCAGGTGGACCTGAGTGTCGGGTCTGTGTGACGCCAGCAGCTGAGTGTTGACTGGCTTTGCTTGTACAGGGCTGCTGGTCCTGGACGTGAGCTCTGGGAGGGAAATAGTTCCTTTGCTGGACTCTGGGTGAGCTGGGTGAAGAGGCCTTCACTTCTTGGGGCTGTGTGGAAATTTTGACACAGTGGAGGTGGGCTTCACTTGTAAACCATTAGAGAAAACCCATGGAGTTTTAGGTGCAATCACAGGGCCCTGGAGTGCAGTGTGACAGCCAGGACCAGAGCACAGGCTCCTGACTCCCTGTGCCAACTCTTTCCAGCTCAGCCCCACTCACTCTCTGGTTCACCCAGCAAATGGAGCACAGGCTGGGGCCCGGCCCGGGATGCTGACCAAGATCAGGTCCCTGGAGGGAGGGACCACGTGGCATGACCTCGTGGCCTTCCGAGGCCCGGCTCCACCCACGGTACTGGGCTGCATCTGCCCACACTTGTCACGGGGACTGCAGTGCCTTTCCCTGCAGCCCTGGGCCTCTCCTCGGGAAGGGCAAGGTGCTGTGGTTAGGGATGGAGAGAGGAGACCCCGGCACGGAGCCTCTGCAGGTTAGCCTCCTTCTGCCCCCTCACGCCGCCCGCCCCCGCACTCCCTTGCCCGGTGTGGACAGCATCACAGACAAGACACTTAGCTCCACGTGCAGAAGGGGCGAGATTGTCGGCAGGCCTGGAACAACAGCCAGGGTGAGCCGCCATCCAGGTCCCTCCCGCTGGGCAGGGTCCTGCCCCCACCCTCATGGGCATCAGAATGTCCCTGTTAGCTCTGGAGAACAGAGAGCCCCCATCCCTGGGTGTCTCCAAAAGGCCCCCAGACTAGGGTCGCCAAGGTGTTGCGGGCTGAATTATGTGCCCCCCTTCCAGGTTCACCTATTGAACCCCGACCCCCAGCACCTCAGGATGTGACTGTCTTTGGTGAAAGGGCCTTTGAGGAAAAGACAAAGGTAAAATGAAGCCATCTTCATTTTAAGGTGAACTCGTCCAATGTGACTGGTCGTCCTTATAGGAAGAGACGAAGACAAGACCTGCACAGAGGGAAGATGCAGGGACGAGAGGGTGGTCTTCAAGCCCAGGGGCTGCCTCAGGAGAACCAGCCCTGTCCACACCCTGAGCTCGACCTCCAGCTTCCGGGATGAGAGAGTACATTTCTGTTGTTCAAGCCACCCGGACTGGGACACTTTGTTATAGTGGCCCTAGGAAACTGATACCCTGAGAAGCCTGGCATCTTGGGAGCTGCCCTTGGCCGTTGGCCGGCCTGGCTAGGCTCTCTCTCCGGCTCCTCCACTGTGTCAAAGTGGAGGCCTTAAAGCGGTAGATTTCCCCTAGTAGCTGTGGAGAGTCCCCTGGGATTAAGAGCCACCCCACCCCACCCCAGCATGGAGGGAGAGCCCTGCTGACTGGGTGGGTGGGGCGGCAGCCCCTGGTGTGCTGAAGCCCCAGCACTGCAGGGCGCAGTGGGCAGGGCCCAGGGCTGGAAGGTCAGTCGGGGGCAGCGCAGGTAGAGGAGGGGGACCCCGGAGCCAGCCTGGCGGCCCTCTGACCGACAGCCCCCCCTCGTCCTGGAGAGCAGGCTCACACGGGGTTGGGGGCCCCGGCAGGAGCTCTGGGCTCAGGCTTGGCCATCCCTCCCCCTACTTGTGGACCTGGAGCAGGTCTCACGGCTCCCAGCTTCCACGCATCCTCCTGCGCCCAAGGGAGCGATTTTACTCTATTGAGCCCGTGGTGCAGGTGAATGGGGCGAAGCCCTGAAGGATCCGGCAGGACGCTCAGAGGAAGACCACCCAGCTGCAGGATGCAGCTGCGGCCACGGGTGCGGGGTGCAGGTTTGGAGCATTCTCCTTGGGCAGCCTGAGGGAACCTCGAGGCCACTTCCACTGCTGTGAGAAACTGGGGGCAGCTCCATCCCCTCACTCCACCAGGCAGCAGCTCCCCACTCCCTCCTGGGCCCAGTGGGCCATGACCTCTTGTAGGGCAAGCAGGTCACCGGGTTCCTCCACCTGCTCTGTGGGTCTGTGCGCTCCCGCCTGTGAGAGGCGGGGAAGGAGAGAAGGAGCCCAGTTGTCCCGGAGGGCTTCCCCAGGCTTTCCCCAGCCGGGCGATGGCCCTCGGAGGCTGGGTGGCCCCTTAAGGTGGGAGGGTGGGAAATGAAACAACGCACAAGAGGGTAACACTTGGGGCTTGTCAGGGACGCTGAGAACCACAACTCTGCTGCCTGAAAAAAATCAATGAGGGGGGACTTCCCTGGCGGTCCAGTGGTTAAGAATCTCCTTCCAGTGCAGGGGACTCGGGTTCGATCCCTGGTCTGGGAACTAAGATCCCAAATGCTGCGGGTCAACTAAGCCTGTGTGCCACAACTACAGAGCCCATGTGCTCTGGAGCCCGTGAGCCACAGCTAGAGAGAAGCTCATACGCCCCAACAAAGAGCCCCCATGCCGCAATGAAAAGATCCCTCATGCCACAACTAAGACCCGACACAGCCAAAAAAAAAAAAAAGAAAAGAAAAAAAAAATCATTGAGAAAAACTTACAGCAGAGGAAGGAGAAGGTGGGCAGCAGGTCCCAGGTGCAAAGCTGGGGGCACACCTGGCCTGCCAGGCACTGTGGGAGATACACATCCATGGGCGACCAGGGGTGTGCAGAGCCCTGGATGACGGTGAGTCCCTCCCATGCTGGAGCACCATGAGTAGAAGAAATCCACGCACAGGGAGGGACCGGGTGGGAACGTGGCAGTAATTTCAGGAGGGGAGGGAGGCACACAGGCAAGCAGGTGATGCTCACCGTACAGGAGTTGAGGGGAAGAGGCTGGGTTGGGGGCTGGCCAGGGGGCTGGGTGCCTTTGCTCACTGCAGACATCCTAGAGCCCAGAGTGAAAGAAACAGTTTTCAAAGGACTCTGCAATTTAATCAGTTGTGGGAGGGCCAAGGGACGCTGCCTGGGGTCAGCCACCACCGGGCATTGTTGCAAGGATTTGGGCAAAGGCGACCTGCATCTTTCCCACCTGAAGGTAAATATGGTTTCAAATTCAGGCTCGGCCACGGATGGATGGGCTGGTACTTTGGGTAAGTCCTTTACCCTCTACGATCCCCAATTTCCTTGTCTGTGGAGGGGATAAACGACAGTATTCCCTACTGCTGTGTGTGACCTGATGCAAGAGTGGCTTTAAAGTGGGAAACACACGTGGCTGGCTGGTACTTCTGCTGTTTCCACTGGAATCACAGTCGCGACCAGGCGTCCCAGTTACTCTCCTACAGTCCTGGGCAGACAGGTCAGGCTCCTCAGTTTGGGGATTTTTTTCGAGTTTTCCGGTGGGACAGAAACTTACCTCCTCACCCAAGTCCAGGTGTGGAGGAGCCTACCTTTGTCTCAAGCTTTCTCATTACTGTCAGGTCAGCTCTCTGGGGGACCCTGGGTGTCCCTTGACTATCAGCTCTTGAGGGACCAGATGCCCGCCCTGAGTTCCAGGTGTGGGGAGGGCTGGCTAGCCAGCACAGAGGCACCTGTAACTGTCACAGAAGGAGCACCCTGTGTCCTTGGGGGAAACTGGAAGCCTGAGTCTGCACTATTTTCTGATAACTAGACCACTGACCTATGGTAGCATCCCAAGTCTTTGGGAGAAGCTAGCCTTCCCCTGCTGGCAGGGGTGGGGGGGGGCGTCCCAGGGGCCAGGTGGGGCTGGGGGCTCAGGGAGTGTCTGATGGAATTTCTCTCTCATTAAGGCACACAAAGGACCAGCTCCAGCGGAACCAACACACACAACGTACACACACAGACACACACGCACAGACACATTTCCCCGATCATACAGGTGATTTATACAGGTTGTAAAACAACAACGAAGGACTATAAAAAACCAGAAAGACCGTTTAGCTTTACTTTGTGAGTCTCATCCTTTTCCGGAGCGATGTTTAGTGCCGCGGCGAAGGGCACGTGGGGCAGATGTGCACCATCAGGGTAGCGCCAGTGAACCACCACCTGGCTCAAGAGGCAGTATGTGGCCGTCCCAGCAAACCTAACCTCTACCCACCTCCCCTCCCTTCCTGTTTCCAGAATGATGGGAATTAAAGGGCATTTGGGGAGTTCCACACCCAGTCTGGAGATGTAACTGGAGACAGGGATCACTGCTTCAGCATCTCTGGCTGGACTGTTTGTTCAAAGGAGATACGGACGGCTTAGGGTTTGAAAAGCCCCCTGACTCACCTTCCCTCCTCTTTAAAAACCAGTTCTGTTGCTCTTCGAGGAAGGGGTGTGAGCGGGGGTTTCAGCAGGTTAAGTGGGGAGCCAGGTGGGAGGGGCTGCTACCGGCCACCGGAGCCTGGCAGGGGTCCTGCTCCACGGAGACCTCACCAAGGCTTAAAGAAGCGGAGGGAGAGAGGCAGTGCCCAGTGGCAGTGCCAGGGCAGCAGCGCCCCAACCCCTCACCCCTCTGCCTGCTGTCACCTCCCCAAGGGGTGTCTTCTTTGCTTTCCTTTTTGTGGCAGAGGGGTCTCCACCCAGTAGGAGGGAGTGAGTGGCGAGGGGGTGCTGGCCAAGTTCGCCTGATTAATATCCAGGATGTGTGGCATCCGAGCTCCCTCGGAGACCTCTTGGGAGCCTTGACCCCAGCCTGGGCACGGATGCCCAATCTGCAGTGGGGGAAGGTGGAGGGCGGCTCGTCTCTCTCGGGGTGGACATGTCTGCCACAGTCTTGGGCGCCCCGATCTGGCTGGATTGGAAGTTCAGTCTCCACCCAGAAGAGGAGCTCTGAACTCCAAGTAAACGAAAAAGGCGGGGTGAGCTGCAACGTCCTTTTTAAGCCCCAAGTGATCGAACTCGGGGCCCCTCCACACTGGTTCTGGGGCTCGGCCAGGTGCGGGCACCTGGGGCGGGGAAAGCGGGGTGCAGCGTGGGCCGCCGGGCCCCGTCCGCCCGCGCTCGCCGGCAGAGCTGGGGGGCGCCGGGCCCTCGCCGAGTCCCCGCCCGCCCCGGGCCAGCCCCTTCCTCGCTGCCGCTCGCCCGCTGGCCCCACCCCCTCGCCCGCTGCGCCCAGTGGGAGGCGGGGGCCGGCCCGGCCGAGCCCAGCGCCGGCTCTGATTTGCTGCGGGCGCGGGGGAGCCACGGCCTCCGCGGGTGCCGTCCCCGAGAGAGGGAGGGAGGGAAAGGGGGAAAAGTGCTCGGCGCCCGAGGCGAGGTCCGCACTCCTCGTTCGTCCCCGCGGCCGGCGCAGGACCTCACTCGAGCGCAGCGCCCACGGGGAGCGAGTCGCGGGGCGGCGGCGGCGGCGGCGGCGGCGGCGGCGGCGAGGAGGAGGCCAGAGGGGATCGGAGGAGGCGGGGGAGGCCAGGGCGAGCGAGCCGAGCGGGGTCCCGGCCGCCCCGCCGGCCAAGGTCGAGTCCTCCCGCCCGTGGGCGAGCGCGCCAGCCGACCCTCCAGAGAGCCACCGCCACAAAGAGAACGGGCCGGCGGCTGCTCCCATGATTCCCTAAAGTTGTGCCGGCCCCGCTGAGTTGTGCCCCGCGCCCCGTGCGTCCCCGCGCGCCCAACCCGCGCCCGCGCCCCGCCGGCATGGACGTCCACACCCGCTGGAAAGCGCGCAGCCCGCTCCTCCCGGGCGCCCCGCTGCTGTCCCCGCCGTTGCTGCTGCTGCTGCTGCTGCTGTGGGCGCCGCCTCCGAGCCGCGCAGGTAAGGGCGCGGGGCGCTCGGGCGCGGGGGCCCGGGGGCCGGGGGGCCGGGGGGGCCGGGGCTGGCGCGGCTGTCATCCCCGGGCGCCCGGCCTCTTCCGCGCGTGCACGACCTTCCCCCACTGGGCTGTGGAATGCACGGGCCGGGACTCCGAATGCCATTCGTTGGGGGCCCCGGAGAGGGAAACGCGCCGGCACAATACTCCCCACGCCAAACGGGCCGGCGGGTGGGGCTGTCGGGGAGCCGAGGAAGGGCGCTGCGTTGGATCAGCCGGAGGGCTTGTCCACCAGGCAGGCAAAGTTTTGTCCCGAAACTTTGCGTTCTCTGTCCCACATCACAAGCGCGCAGCTCTGGCCCACACAGCCCCGCTGCAGAACTTCCTTTCCTGAAACCCGGGAAGGGTCGCCCCCTAGAGTCGCAGCGGGCCAGTTCCGGCCGGGCCTCCTGGGATGGGGGGCCGCTGGGGAGAATCCCAGCAGCTGAGCCCCCGCAGCCCAGGACTTCTCCAAGCACCCTCTTCCTCTGCCTCCAGACCCGGCTGACTCTCCCTTTCCCAGGGAACAGAGCTTCCTGTGGTCCCCACCGTCTAAGTACTCAGTGAGTGGTACTGGGGAGCCCCGGGGGTGGTGGTGGTGGTGGAGCAGCCCTGCTCTAATCCCACCTCTCGACCTCCTGGAAGGCAGTTTTTCTTGGGTTAGCTGCCCAGAGACGGGATTCTTGGAGCAAAGGGGGGAGATGCTCTCGGAGTCTTGGCTGTGAGGGGTTCAGATGACACACAGATGTGGGACTCCTTCTGCCCGAGGTCTGCCCTTAGAAGGAGCTGTCTCCAGTGGATGGCGTCCACCAGGCCAGCACTGACAGTGTGCCTGTCTGGATGCTTGCAGCTCCAGCTCTCTCCCGCACAGCTTCCTGAAGGGACAGTGGCTTTTCTAAGCATCACCTGTTGTGGTTACCTGTGGGATGGGACTTCACAAGCCTCAGTCGTCGGAGCCCGAGGCCCCGAAAGTCCTCTGGGACCCCATTAACAGATGCGGAGACGAGGCTCAGAGCCGCTATTGCAGGGTCAAGGAAAGTGTGGGCAGAGGGATGGGACAGTGGCTCAGTAGACAGCAGGACCGGCCAGGGGTCCCCTGTGAGAAGACACCGCTTTAATGCCTTCGCTCTT
Source organism: Inia geoffrensis (assembly GCA_036417435.1). Taxonomy (NCBI): domain Eukaryota; kingdom Metazoa; phylum Chordata; class Mammalia; order Artiodactyla; family Iniidae; genus Inia; species Inia geoffrensis. The sequence goes on along the minus strand of CM070906.1, from coordinate 114,417,428 downwards.
CTCTCCTCCACCTTGTCATTTGAAGACATGTGGGAAGAATCACTTCCGTGTTCCACTTGCCAGTGAAGACACTCTGTCCCTTTTTCCTGGTACAGTGAGTGCTCGGTGGGCCAGAGGGAGTGAGCAGGAATCAGGGTGTCCAGCCAGTCGGGCTGGGGGAGCGGAGTGGAGCCTGACCTGGCTCTGGGGACCTGGGGTCTTAGCCCTGGGCTACCACCTACGTGCCCTGGATCCCAGGCTAACTGGCTTTGTGTTTCTCCCGGGGTCACTGGAGGTGGGGGACAGTAGCGGCCTCCAGAAAAGTGGCACGGAGCAGGGTGGGGACGTGGTCATGGGACCCCTGTAGGCCCAGGGCCATAGCCCTGTCCCAGCTCCCCTGCCGGGCTTTCCCCTGGGAAGTCAGGTGGGAATCCTTCAGGGGGAGTGGCCACCCCCAAAAGCCGGGGCCGGGCACTGGCTGGGGAGCACACAGAGCATGCGTTCGCCTGGGTTTGGGGTCGGCTGTTCGTACCACTCCCCATCTCTGCCCCCCGCCCGTCTCCAGTTTCCCTTCCTAACTGAGCGTGGCATGAGGTGGATGCCTGGACCGTGGCTGTGGAGCTGGACATTTTTGCTCTTGTCGGAAAGACGCTGAGAGCCTGTGTAGGAGCCATCTCTCTGGGTGGGTTTCACAGACCTCCCCTCACCGCCACGAGGGTGGGACCCTTTAGGAAGTCATCGTCAGTGCGTGGCCGGCGGGAACGGCTGTCCACTGACATGCGGGGGCGGGCGGGGGGGGGCAGGAGAGGCCGTCCGCAGGCAGCTCTTCTCCTCTGCATTTTGAGATCTACCAGATGTTTTTTGAGTTCCCTCTGAACATGGCTCTTTTTCCTACCTTCTTCTTGGCCAAGCGTGTGAAGGAATGAAAAGTCAGATTGCATTTGGGGCCGTGTAACATTGTAACGGGCAAGGGAGAGTAAGTGAAATGAAACATGACCCCAATATTTGGAAATTGAGGTCATCTCCTCGGCGCACCATTGGTTGACGCCAGTCACGTGATCGCTGTTGGCAATAATTTGGTGGGAAGAGTTGTCCAAATTTTGTGGGACTTGACAGACATCAAATGGTTAAATTTCCTCTGACTCAATCAAGTGGGCTGAAAAGACAGACTTTTCCATCTTCTCCTCCCCTTCCCCCTCCTCCTCATAAAAGAGCAGTCAGTGGGAGGAGCTCAGAAGCCAGGCTGATTCCCCGAAGCCCTCTGTCTCCTCTGGTCCAGATTTTAGTGGCTGCAGGGCTTGGAGCTCGGGTCGCCGCCCAGCGCTGTGACCACCCGGCAGTGGCCACGGGCAGGAGTTTCTTCCTTGTGCGGGAGCACAAAGTTCCCTTGTCCCGTGATGTCGCTCCATGGCTGTTCCTGGGGTGCTGGCCAGAGCCTGCCCCGTTACCCCACCCTTCAGATATCTCTGGACTCTCACACAGCCACGCCCTTAGCTGAGCACAGCTGATGCCTGCCTGTCCCGCCCTTGCCCTCTGGCTGGCTGGCCCCGTCTCCCACCCCTGCCTCTTCCCTGGGCCACGGACATTGTTGGGTGGAGCAGAGGGGTGTGGGGAACCGACACCCACTGCCCCCTGCCCCTCACTGAATAACGGTGACAGTGAGCGCAGACTCGCTCTGAGCCCCCGAGGGTCGAGGATGAGTCACGCGCACCCCGAGGCCCCATTGCTGTGCCCACAGTGGAGCCTGGGATTTGCAGTGCGGAGCAGGGCAGGGTCCCTGGCCCCTGGGACGCCCGCACCCGTGGTACCGATTGGAATGAATTTGCTGGCACTTGCCTGGTCTGCTCTTAGCCCTGTGCCCACATCATCTCCTTGGACCCTCATCCCGGCCTGCAAGGTGAGGGCGGGTGCTGGCACTCTGAGAGGCCCAGGGAACAGGGGCCTGGGACTGCACACTCTGGGTCTGTGTGGTCTCTGCCCCTGGGCGCTGAGTGAGCTTCTCCACGGGGGAGGCCCAGTGCCTGGAGCTGCTGTCAGCCTGGGGCTCAGCCCAGACACGGCCCTGGGATGAGGGAGGGGTTCCATTGGGCCCCAGCTGACTGTTTCGGTTCCTTCCTGTCCCCTACACCCCTGCTTTTTATCCGAATGCCATCAAGGGGCACCCGGGGCCTGCAGGCTCCACTCCCCTTTCACCAGGCCCGTCGCTCACTGGCGTGACCTGCTGACCCCTGGAGGCTTTGCCTGCGCCGGGCCTGCTTGTGGGAAGGCTGAGGTGACAGAGCGCCTGGCTCCAGGGCCCACAGGCTGCTGCGAGGCACGCACGTGGACACCGTTGGTTGTACTGTTCATTCTCCTGCTGAGCGTGTCTGGAGGGTTGGCCCCCTTGGGGAGATCTGGGGCAGCTTCCTGGAGGAGGTGATGCTAAACTTGACCTTTCCTTTCTTCTTCCCCTTCCTTTTGTTCCAAAGGGCCTCCTTCGCAGGTGCCCTCCTCCACCTCCGGCTTTTGTCTCCTCCGCGCCTCTTCCCCGCACACATCCCACCCCGTCGCTTCACTGCTCTCCCCGAGCTGCTTCCCTTGGCTGGAAAGCCCCTCATTAACGTGGTTGGCAGGGCGCCTCCAGCGCCGCCTGCCCCGGCAGTGCTGTGCCAGCAGCAGTGGCCGCTGTGAGATAGAGGCGGCCTCTGCGGGGACAGGAGGGAGGCCGGGGCCTTCCTTAACCCTCTCTGGGTTAAGAGATGACCCGAGGGATGCCGCCTGCCCTGGCCTGGGCGGGTGCTGCGCACTTTGGGTCCCCTGTTTGGGGAGGCAGGGGCGTGGGGGGACAGTCCTTGGCAGTCAGATTGTTGAACCCAGGGCAGCGTGGACGGTTCCCCTGCCTCTAAGGGGTTGGCTGGGTGGGGGCCGGCCACCGTGCCTCAGCTTTCCTCTCCGGGAAACGGGGAGAAATGGCTTTCTCTCTTTGAGGGTGGTTGTGGAGACTGAGGCGATCTACAGAGACCGCGTGTGGAATGTCGAGGCACAGGAAGCCCCCGATGAGAGGAGGGTCTTATCGTGGCTACTGTTTTGGGCGGTGTTTCTGCAAAAGGAAAAAGCGCAGGGTTGCCACAATCCTCGCTAAATGCAAGTATTCCAGCGGGAGCCCAGCTGAGGGAGGCCTGTCCGTCCAAGGAGGCTCTGGGGGCTGGTGAGACCCCCAGGCCTCTGCCATCCACAAGTGACTCAGCCCGGGCCCCCGCTCACTGTCCTCAGCACCCCCATATGCTTGGTGGGTCCATTTCCCATGACACCTCGTGGGGTCGCAGTAAAGGTCACCCTAGGCAGCGTATGTGAAAATGCTTTACAAGCCCATTGGAGGGTTGTACACCTGTGTGTGCGTCTGTGTGTATGTGTCCAAGCATGTGTGTGCATGTGATGTGAGTGTTCGTGTGGATGCATGTGTGTGACGTGTCCGTGTGTGTTTTTGTGGGTGTACACGTGTACACGAGTATGCACGCCCACATCCACGCACAGGTCCATGTGTTTTCAGGGTCTGCTCAGGCAGGGCCTGGTGTGTTTGAGGTGCTCACGGCAAGGCGGCATCTCTCTCCTTATCGTGCCCCACCCCTGCCGGATTGGAGACGAGGAGATGACCCGTGGCCGCGGAGCCCACTGGGCAGCCACGAGGCGTTGGGTCCAGCCCCGGCGCAGACTCAGTCCAGCTGGGTCTGATAATCCGATGAGTCTTTTTTTGCTCACAGGAGGCGGTGCTATACTATAGCGTCTGCTTCTCCCTGTTTATTTCTCCCCTGTAATCGACTCATCTGGTGTCAGCACTTGGCCAAATGTTAGCTTTAAGCTTTCTGGCCTGGCTCGTGGAGATATTGAGGTCCTGAGGCGGAGCCCGCGTTGGCCCTTCTCCCAGGCAGAGCTGCCCCTGCCACAGGACACGGCATGGAGACCTGGTGTGGGTGACGGCTCGGGGCCGGCGGCCTGGGCCCACATCCCGCCCCACCCCCGCCAGCGGTGCACTTTGCCTCAGTTTCCCTATCTGCAGGAAGGGGTGATGGCTGTGACTCCTGCAGGATTTTCGAGAGGGTTCAGTGCATCGCGTGTCCAAAGCACAGAGCAAGCCCCTGTCACTGTTGTCCCTGTTACGTCCTCCCTGGGCCCCCAGGCAGCAGCAGGTCTGGGGTCCAGGGTGAGTTCTTGGCTCTGCTCACTGGCTGGCTGTATGAGTCACCCCCTCTGTCCTGTGAACCGTCACCCTGGTGCCCCCTCGCGGGTGAGCATGAAAAGGGGTTACACAGCCCCCGGTGAGTTTATTGGAGCCCTTGCTGCTACTTTTGCGGTCCGAGCCCCAGCATGGAGGCCCCTGCATCCCGGAGCAGTCGTGGGGCGGGTCACGTGCAGCACACCCCTCCCCTTCTTCCTCAGGCCACCCCCACTGTACAAGGAGGAATGGGGGCCCCAGGGATGGGAATGGACCTGCCCACGTCCCGCCTCGAAGACTCTGTCTTCTGCCCCAGAGACATGACGGTGGGTGATGGCTGGTGATCTGGAAGGACATCTGGGGCGGGCGCGGCAGGGGTTTTGCTATAACTCAGACGTTGTTCCTGCACCCGCGCCGCCCCAGCGTCTGGGGCAAAGTCCCTAGAATGAATGAATGAATGAATGCTCCGTTGGGTGCGTGGGGATTCGTGGTGGGATGATGGGGGGGTCGCTCCGTGTTACATGTCATGCCGTCTGAGCCGTCGTCCCATCAGCTTAGACTCACCCGGTAGTTTTTCTGGCAGGTTCCCAACCTATGTCATAACCCACAGTAGGAGTAAATGTCGCCACTCTTTGGTGACTCAGACCTAAGAAATGGTACCACAGTCTGACCCACTTTTCTCCACGTCTCATTACACAGAGCTCCAGGGGCCCGTTTCCTGCGATGTCTCTGTGCACGAAATGGGGGATTCCTTTATTTCCTGTCTCCTAGACCCGTGTTCTTTTGGGGGAAATTTACTCTTCTGTCCTGTTCTTTTCTGCCAGCACCTTGGCAACAGGGATTTTATTGGCCTCTTTATTAATTTTTTTAATAAATGCTATAAAATGACATCAAAATGTGCGTATGTGACGGGAGTGATTTAACCAAAAACTCTGACTCTTGCATTGCAAGACTAGTGACCTAACAATGAAAAAGAGTGAGCATTTTAAACTGAATGGAAGGTGGGAAGCCATTGTCTTCCACTTTGCTGGCAGGGTAACCCAGAGGGCCGTGGGTGAGGCTTTAGAGGAATCCTTTCCTGTGTGCGTGCAGAGGAAATGCAGGAGAGGCTGGTCCTTTGTGGAGAAACTCCGGAGTGACAGTGGCTGTGCTTGAAGCATTTGCAGACCTCTAATGTGAGGCAGACCTGTGCCGGGCACCAGGCAGCAGGTGCACAGGTGAGCGGTAGGTAGGTGAGCATCCCAGCCCTGCAGGAGCTTCCGGTGCAGTGAGGGAATCAGACCTGTGAACAGGCGATGGTATCCAGTGAAGTGCAAGGTGGGAGGTAGTGAAACATTCATCAGCTAGTAGAGTGGTGCCACCAGACAATCAGGGGGAGGCACCCGCCAGCCCTTAGGCCACTGGCCAATCAGAGGGAGGTACCTGCCAGCCCCCAGTGGGGCTCTGGCCAATCAGAGGGAGGTACCTGCCAGCCCCAGTGGGGCTCTGGCCAATCAAAGGGAGGCATTTGCCAGCCCGTGGGCCACTGGCCAATCAGAGGGAGGCACCTGCCAGCCCCTGGGTCACTGGCCAATCAGAGGGAGGTACCCGCCAGTCCCAGTGGGGCTCTGGCCAATCAGAGGGAGGTGCCTGCCAGCCCCAGTGGGGCTCTGGCCAATCAGAGACCAGCCCGTTTTGCCAGGGCCTGCGGCTTTTGGGGCCCCATCCAATGAGTTTGAAGGGAGGAGTCCCTTGGTGGAGGCAAGTGGCACTTTCCCATGTGTGTCAGTCCTCTGACCCCTGTTCATATTTAACCAAACCCTGCTCTGGGGTGTTACCTGTGGAGTGCCCTGCTCTGGGGTGCACCTGGACCAGGTGGGGTTGGCCCCATTCTGCAGATGTGCAAGGGGAGGCCCTGTGGGCCCAGCTGGCACAAAGGAGTGATGGTTGCCCTCCGTATCCCAGTGAAAAGCACGCCCCGCCTTGGTGTAGGTCATTACCGGCATATAAACTGATATTAGGTGCCAGGTGAGGGGGGCCCCACCAGCTTCCAGCTCTTGTTTGCCGTGGGAAAGTCCCTTGGTCGCAGGGTCCTTGTGTTTCAGAAAGAGGTCCACGGCCCCCACCAACTGTGAGTAGCCTCTGCACCTCGGCCTCAATTCCTCCTTCATTTCTGATGCATAAAACTGGGTGTGCGTACAGTCCTATCTTGCTAAATGTCAAGGTCGTCTTCTTTGGGGGGATAGCGGGCAGCTGTGCACCAGTGGGATCTGGGGCCCTGGCTCACGGGGGTCGGTTAGGGGATCCTGTTGGGTGGCAGGTGAGGGGAGAGCTGGCCGGGGCCCAGAGCCCTGCACAGGGGAGGGTGCAGCCGAGAAGGAAAGATGGGCCATTTCTAGCCCTGGGCCCCCAGGTTCAGTTTGCAAGGGCCCTGCCTGGGGAGATAGTGTCCTCATGTCCACTGGGGTGAAGTCTCTGGGACCCACCTTACTGTTAATTCTCTTCTTTTGCACTTTTTTTTTCTTTGGGGGGAATCTGAAATGCTGACGGGCAGCTCTGGTTTCCTCCTTCGAGGCAGTTCTGTGTTCTCCGGGGACGCAGGTGGAGTAGACAGCCTCCGGCGTCAGTGTCCTGTGTAGACCTCGCTCTTCTAGGGAGAGAGGGTCCCGGTTGGTTTTGAGCAGGGAGGAGGAAGGGGCGCTGCGCCTTCCATGCCTTTTAGACCAGAAAATGTTCACATCGAGAAGGCAGGGCGAATAGCTCATTCTTGGATGGAAGTGCAGGGAACAGGGCTTCTAAATGTAATTCTTTTCCAGGGAATTATTACTAATGTTATTTAGGTTCATAGTTTAAATTGTGGCCGTTTAGCTCAGAAAGCACAGCTTGGGCGATGGCTACATGTCAGTTAACTCTGGCATCCCGGGGAGCATCCTGGGGTCCTCAGTGTGATAACACTGGCGCTCGGGAGGGCCTGGGGTGGGGATGCAGGGCTCACACCCGAGCAGGGCGGTGGGGCAGCTCTGCCCAGCGATGCCAGGATCTCCGGGGGAGGAGTTGGAGCCAACCGAGAGGAGGGGCCATGGGAGGGCGGCCAGCGTTCTCTCAGGACCTCCTCCCTCACCTGAAACAGGTGGGCTGCAGGTGTCAGCATAAATGATGGGGGGGGGCACCTCCGAGGGGAGGTGTGCCAGGAAGGAAGAGAGGAAGCGGCAGATGCTCCCCCAACCCCCGTGTCCTCCCCGCTTTCTTCACGGTGGCCCCACTTTCTGGAAGGAGCAGTGATGCTTTGCTTTCCTTCTCTGCCTGGGGGCAAGCTTGCCCTTCTCCTAAGGAAAGACTCTTAATCTGCAAGAGCGCAGTACGGAGTCTCAAGTGGGAAGGTTTACTCGGGCTCGGCTCTGAGAGTGTTGTTATTATTATTGTCGTCATCGTTGTTCGGGGACATTTCAAACACAGCACAGCAGATCGAGATCCTCGTGGGCTCGACAATCAGCCCAAGGACACTCTCGTGGTCCAGCCGCCACCCACTCCCGTCTACCCAGTTACTTTGAAGCCGATCCCCGACGTCAGGTCTCACGCAACTATTCCTCTGTGTTCACCGCACATCAAGAGTGAGTACTTCCGTCTCAGTGGGGGAGGGATGGTGGGCATCCCCACCTGAGGGACACAGAGAAGGAGCTTAGCCAGGTCCAGTGCCGTAAGTGGGAGGGTGGGTGCCGCCGACCCCCCGGGCTCTCAGCTCCCTGGTGAGCTGAGAGGGCAGGCCCCTTGCTTCCTGCCTGTCCCGGTGTGCCTGGGCTCAGCACAGGTGCTGAGGCACCTAGGAAAGCCTCTCTGAGCCTCAGTACCCCATCTGTGAAGTGGGCCTAAACTAATACCTGTCTCAGAGGCCTGCTGGGAGGACTAAAGGCTCTTGTCATTATGTTGCCATGAGTTAAAGCCATGACGTCAGCATTCGGAACCCCCAGGAATGTTCCTGCCGGTGGCCTGGGCCCCAGACAGCAGCTTCGCTGGCATTTTGCAGTGGGTGGAGTCCCCTGGGCGTGTGACGCTGGCTTCGGGTTGCCTGGGAGCACAGGAGGCTGGTGAGCAGGTCCAGTTTCCTGCGAGGTGGGCTTTGACGGGCTTCAGCAAGGGATCAGCAGCCGTGGGGCCCCGCCTCACAGCTCCGGGCTCCAAGGGTCTGTGGTGGAGCCTGGGGCCTGCCGCTCGAGTTCTGATGCCAGTGACCAGTTGAGGGCACTTTGGGAAACGTGGGGTGTACCAGATGGGAAGGTCTGAACCTCCTCCTGGCCCTCCCTCTCCCTGTGTGGGTCCAGCCTCTGTGGCCAGCTGACAGTCAGCCTCTCCTCTGATTTTCGAAAGGAAAGTTCAGGAGATGAGGCTGAGAAGCAGTGATGCATCAGTGCACGGAGAATAGGACCTCCGGCTGTGTGACCTCGAACGCTTTACTTAACCTCTCTGATCCAAGTTAGCTCATCTCCAAACCAGAGGCACTGGCACCACCTGGAAGGAGGTGATCTGCGTGTGGACATAGGGCCCTTCCTGCGGTGTCCTGCATGCCGTGTTCAATGCAGGACAGCAAATGCTAGATCATACTGATAACAGTAACTGCCTTTATTAATTATCCTATAGCATTGTTGTTATTTTGTATTGTTATTCTGAGTGGCGGAGCTCCCAGAGGCAGTAATTGTATAAAGTTTCTATGAAGTGCTTGAAAGTAGGAATAAAGCTGCCACTTGCAGGTTCGGGGCTACAGCTGGGCCTCAGAGGAGGCTGAACTGTCAGTGCAAAGGGCCCAGTTAGGGCCCCGGGTGGGGAGTGAGTCCAGGTGGGGCAGGGGGTGCAGTTTGCAGTTAATACTTGGGGTGGGGGCTCTGTGGAACCTTCCACTGCGTTTATTTATTTATTTATTTTTATAAATTTATTTATCTATTTATTTATTTATTTTTGGCTGCGTTGGGTCTTAGTTGCTGCGCGGGGGCTTTCTTTAGTTGCGGCGAGCGGGGGCTACTCTTGGTTGTGGTGCGTGGGCTTCTCATTGCGGTGGCTTCTCTTGTTGCAGAGCACGGGCTGTAGGCGCCCAGGCTTCAGTAGTTGTGGCACATGGGCTCAGTAGTTGTGGCTCACGGGCTCTAGAGCGCAGGCTCAGTAGTTGTGGCGCACGGGCTCAGTTGCTCCGTGGCGTGTGGGATCTTCCCGGACCAGGGCTCGAACCCGTGTCCCCTGCATTGGCAGGTGGATTCTTAACCACTACGCCACCAGGGAAGTCCCTTCCACTGCATTTAATGTGGGAGCTACCTCCGGCTCGTTTCCTTTGCCAGGAGTGTGGGGCTCTGATGGTGCACAGGCCCAGCCCCCCGGGAAGGAGTTGACTATTTTACCGGGAGGGCTCACAGAGTCAGTGATCCGGCCTCTGGCCTTGGGGTCGTTTTGCAGATGAATAAACTCAGACCTAGAGGACTTGGGGGTCTCCAGGGTCACAGGCTGCTGAAAGCAGGGTGGCAGGGGGAGCAGGCCCCAGCATCCGGCTCCGTCACCCACTGGTGGGCTGTGCTCCGCATCCCGAGGCTGGGGGAACCCGGTGGTCTCGGAGCTCTGCCATCAGGGGACGGTGTCTGAGCCTCGAAGACTTGTTCTGAGATTCCGAGGCTGCAAGGGAACTCAGGTGTCCAGTCTCGGGGTTCCTGAGGGGGAGGTGGGTGAAACCTGGTGGCTGCCAGGCACCTCGGTCGGGGAGCTCACCCTGTGCAGGCAGATGGCACCCAGACGGAATGTGCCCGAGCCTGGCCCCCAGAGCCCATGGTTTTAACCTTTATGTCACCAAACCTGGGCTTGTGAGCCTTTTCAAGCTTCCTTGCTCGCAGAACTAAAACAAAAGCTGCACCCAAGTGGAGACGCTCACTCTTATTTTCTTTCATTTCACGCCTTCCCCGCTGTGGTATTCCCGCCAGGAGGCAGCCTGTCCTCACACACCCTCACACACCCTGCAGAGCCTTGGGCCCCTCGGTGTGGACAGGCTCCCACCTCCCCTTCCTGGCCAGGGCCTGTCCGATTACAAACAGCTGCCTGGCGCGCAAGCAGGATTTACGAACCCGGGGGAGGGCTATTGTCGAGGGTTGGGAGGCATGGGAGGGGGTCCGCTCCTTAGAGAGCTGCCTCCCACCACTCTGTGAGCCAGTGGGGATCAGCTGAGGGATGGTCAGCCTCTGGGCCTGGAGGATGAGGGACAGCTGGTTCCATCTGGCCCTGGGGTCACTGCCCCTTCAGGGCCTTTCCTTAACCCAGCAACTGAAATGTGAATTATGTTCAAAGAGCATATGATACAAGAAAGAGGAGTGTCTGCTTGAGAATTTTCTCGGAAGGTGAAGAGTCCGAGAGATCTCTCCCTCCCTCCCTCCTTCTCCCTCCCTCCCTCCTTCTCCCTCCCTCCCTCCCTTCCTTTCTTATCCTAAGTGCTTTCACAAGTTGTTTTCTGTCATCAGGAAAGATGTCCTGATGACATCTTTCCTGGGTAAGAGGTATCCCCATTTTACAGGCAAGAAAACTGAGGCTCACAGGAGCCCCACAGCCAGTAAGTGGCAGATTTGGAGCCTTTAAAACAGCATTTGAGTTGTGGAAATTGGGTTTCGTCCAGCCTCCTGGGAACAGGGCCTTCCGAGAGCAGACATCACTGTGAGGTGGGGTTTCAGCCCCATCTTTTTCTCTGGGGTCTTCATCCCGGCAGAGAGGGGGAGGTGGGTGAAACCTGGTGGCTGCCCTCCCCCTGTCTCCGGGGCCCAGGCTGGAGGTGGGCGCCTGCCTGGTGTCAGGAGGAAACAGTGCTGTATTCAGCACCCACTTTCCAAAGCCCCCTTGAGTCCTGGGCTGCTCTGGGTCCTCCTCATGCTTCTTGGATCAGATCTGCAGGATTAGATCTTGAGCCCAGCGTTCAGCTGTGTTTGTATACAGGGGTGAGCTTCCCTGGATGAGTCATTTTTTCCAGTTTAGTGGGGAGGAAAGAGTGATAGGAGAGGATTATAGGCAGGGAGGTCCTGCCTGTTTAATATCAGTTCACACACGATGAGAGAGACACGTGGGGCTCGGTGCCCACAAGCCAAATGTTGCACAAGATAAGGGCAGGGCACGCTTCAAGCCGCTGCCCCTCTGAAGGCGAGGTGGGGACTGAGCCGCCCATGAGATGTTCCAGGAGTAAGGCTGGTGCAGCTAAGCCGTCACCTCTGCTGCGTCAGGGAAGCCGGACCAGGACAGAATCTTCATCTTTAAACCATCAGCAGAAAAGAAAAGAAAAGTAAAAAACCCTGAGAGAAGCAATTCCCAGAGGCCTGATTTCTGAGCCCGCCCTTTATCTTAGGAGAGTCAACAGGCTTGCCAAGGACTGGGCTCAAGAATTCTGCTCTTGGGGCTTCCCTGGTGGCACAGTGGTTGAGAGTCCACCTGCCGATGCAGGGGACGCGGGTTCGTGCCCCGGTCCGGGAAGATCCCACATGCCGCGGAGCGGCGGGGCCTGTGAGCCGTGGCTGCTGAGCCTGCGCGTCCGGAGCCTGTGCTCCGCGACGGGAGAGGCCACGACAGCGAGAGGCCCGCGTTCCGCAAAAAAAAAAAAAAAAAAAAAAAAAAAAAAAAAAAAAAAGAATTCTGTTCTTGGTGAGTCCTAGAGAACTGTCAGAGCCCGCCGAAATTTTGCTACTTGGGTGGCCCACCTACCCCACTGACTGGGCCAGGCACGTTCTACTGGGAAAAGTTAGGGAGTTGCAGCTTATTTGAAACCAAGGGAATAGCACTCATCCTGCACATGTGGCCCCAGGCGTTTCTAGATGAAGGTCACGTCCTTGGGCAGAAGTCATGGTAGACAGTGGGGAAGTGAGTCCCCAGTTCACCGTCATGACATCCAAGCCTCACTTTTCAAGACCAGGTGTGGGCGTGGTCACCTAGAGGCCAAGGGAGGTACTGCAGCCCAGCTTTACCTGCCGTGGAAACCCCGCTCTTGAGCTGTGACCTCAGAAACGTCATCTCTCTTCCATGTCTCTTGTTTCTTCACGTGCAAACTAGAGCTGGGGATGTCTTCCTCGTAGAGAGTTTAAGGAGGCACGGTTTGGATCTCCACACACACAGGGTCTCTGGGAATGCCACATCCCACCGTGTCTGCAGGAGCTGTGGGATGGAGCTGAAGATGCTTGGTGAGCCTGGAGGGTGTCGGCCGATGTGCTTTGAGCTGGCTCTCCAAAACAGGGTGGGCGGACGTGAGGGGGCCTGGGCTATTCCAGGCGGAGGATGGGGGCCCCTCACTGTCTGGCAGAGGCGGGTATTCTGGGCCTGATGCCCCTGGAGAGGCCAGAGGAGAGAGGAACCAGGAGATCTGCCAGGGCCCCTCTGGAGTTCAGTCAGGCGACGGTGGGAGAACAGCCCAGGGAGTGTACAGGATGGAATCTGTGGGCTCAGGGCTGTGCTGGGTTGTCCCACACTGACACTGCCCACCACGCTTCACAGAGCAATCTGAGCCCCCCCAGATCTTTCACGGGATCCCCAAGCAAATGACCCATTTGCAGCAGGGTGTGTGTGTGTGAGTGTGTGTGATGTGTGTGTGTGCCTGCGCTCGTGCTCGTCCTGTGCACCTAAGCAGGCGTGAGCACCGTCCTCCTGGTGTCCCCTGCCCCGTGAGCACTGATGCGGTGTGTCCTGGTGCCTTACACTCACGGTTTCTTACTCCACCCCACAAACCCGTGAGGTCAGTCGTGTGAGGATGTGTCTGGGCGAGTCAGCCAACAGGGAAGAGACCGGGGATTAGAACGTGGCCTCCTGCGGGACCCCAGGCTACCTCCTCTGCGCAGACCCACTCCTCCGTCTTCTGGCTCATTTCCCCAGCTGTCACCCTGCTTCTTGTCTTTAATCCGTCCGGGCCCTTTCACCTCATGCCCCTATCATTCCAGAATCAATCATCTTACCCTATAAATAATGTCCAGAAACTCTTCTGGCTGTGATGTGGAATTCTTTAAATACGGCCAGCTTCTGGTGCCCTTCTGCACTTCCGAGCCCTCACCCTGACCTGCTTCCTCCAGGACTGCTGGGCAGGTGGCGGGATCGCTCACGTTGTCCCAGGACGCCGCCTCCTGCCCTCCCCGCCCCCCCGCCCCGCAGCGTGGATTCCGAGCATCACGTGCTCAAGGCTGCCCTACCCGGGACGGCTGCTCTTGCCAAGCCTGGGCCGCCTCTGGGTTTCCACGATCTGCCCTCCTGTGCTGAATTGAAGCTCCAATAAAAGCACTGGGCTCCAGGCATGTGCCTTTCCCCATAAACTTTGATGCCTGGTCAATATCTTGGCCAAAAAAAAAAAAAAAAAAAAAAAAAACCTCTGAAGAGGGGTAGTCTGGTCTCTTTCTAGTCACTTATTAAAATGTTTTCTGGTCTGATGTCTGTCGGAGTGGAAGCAGCCATGAATAACTGCCCCCAGGAAAAGCCCTGACATCTGTGCTGTTCGGAGCACCCACCGATCTCTGGGGTTCGCCAGCTGCACGCTTAGTGCATTTTTCTCTGACGACTCACTGCTTTGTCTCCTCTTGCAGCCCAGACTCTTCCTTCCACGTTGACTTCCCAGGGCCCTGGGAAGCTCCGTGCTGGTGGTGTCACCCAGCCGGTACCAAGGGGCCACATCCGGCCTGATGCTGGCCAGGTGTGCAGCGCTTTCTATCGCGGCTTTCCCAGCCTCCCTGATGGAGCGTGGGGCAGGGCGGCCTGGCTGGGGCGCTCTCTTGGCCTGGGAAACGGTGCCCTGGGCCTGGTGTTCATCGTGTCTGCGCCCAAGCCTGTAACCCGAAACTCCGGAGCTGTTGGCCATGGGAGGAGTTTTCGCCTGGGGAACTTGTGTCTGCGCGTCTCCGTGTGCCCTGCTGCCGGTTAGGCGCATGGTGGGAAATGCTTTAGAAACACTGCTTCTGAATTAAACCCGCCCAATGTCTTTGTGGGCCCCCACGGCGTTGTGGGAAGCGTGCGTGGCTTTGCCAAGGGGCTGGTTGAAGAGACCGCCTTCCTAAAATGCAGTTCAGCATTTAATGAGCACCTACGGTCCGCTCACTGCTGTGCCAGGGCAGTCGGATGCAGCCCTGTGGGAAGGGCTCACAGCCTGGCCCTGGGTGGGGGGTGCAGGGGGGAAGCCCCTGTCCGACATGGGCTGACCCTGAGGCCTTGAAAACTGGGGCTCCCCGTCCTGGAGTCAGGGCCCCTTGGCTTTTCCCGGTCCAAGCAAGTGTCACTTTCCTTGTGCTGCCCTTGTCTTACAACAGTACCCCGAAGGAGGGAGAGCATTTCTGGACCCTGGGGGTCAGAGGTCAGTTGAAGACTTGTGCTGATGGCGTGGGTGGAGCCAGCGCGAGGCCGGCCCCTGACTGTCCAGCTGTGTCCCTCTCCTGGAGTGTTTTCCCCCTACTTCTCTTCCCTCTTTAGTTATATACGTATATATGTTTGTTTGTTTAAATTAAAAATGATACATGTTCATTATAGGCATTTTGGAAGATAAGAAAAAGTATAAAGAAGAAAATAAAAATCACACATAACCCCCAGACTCAAACTCCACTGGGTCTGAGTACAAAAAATAAGGAAGGGGAGGAAATAGCTCATGGTGGCTGATCTGGAAATTCTTGGCGCGGGTAGGGGGCAGTCCTCCTCAGGGGCCTTGTCCCCCACGGGGCACTCCCTCCCTGAAGGGGAAGGCCTCCGACCCCAGCACAGTTGGCTTGGACGTTCTCATTTCACTTGGAAAGGAAGGCATTCTGTTCACATCCATGATGGCCTGTAAAAAGCCTAATTTACTTGAAGAGTCTCCTCGTGTTGGCTGTTGGGCTGTTTCCCATTTCTTGGATATCGTCAGTATCTATGTGTCAGTGAAGCATGCTGACTTGGAATTTCCCTGAGCCGCATCCACCGTGGAGGCTCCCATTTACCCTCTTGGGCTGCACTTGGGGGAGGAGAGCATCCTGGGGGGGGGGCGGTGGTGTCTGGCTGAGGAGCAGAACCTCCCCTCCACGTGGGGCATGAAGGGGGTGCATAGGCATTGCTCTGGGGCTTTTAAGGCCTGGCACCCGCAGGAATTTAGGGTTTGATAAAGGCAGCCTTTCAAGTTGGCTGGGAAAGGAAGGATTGATTAGTCCTTGAAATGGGCTGGGTTAGGGAAGAAACCATCTGGGATAAAGAACTTGGATCCTGCCTCAGCCCTGCACCAAAATACATTCCAGATGGAGCAACGATGTGAACTTGAAAAACGAAACCATAAAACTACTAGAAGAAAATACGGGAGACTGGGTTTTATGATCTTGGGATGAGGAGGCCTTTCTCTGTGTGACAGAGAAATCCTAGAAGTTATGAAAGAAAAAAAATTGACCCCATAAAAGTCAAGATTTTCTCTCTGGCCAAAACAAACCCCCCAGACAACCCGTCACTATAAAAAAAAAGAATATGAAAATACGTGTATCACAGAAAAGGGATTGATCTTTATAATGTGTTGTTGGATTCGGTTTGCTAGTATTTTGTTGAGGATTTTTGTGTCTATGTTCATCAGTGATATTGGCCTGTAATTTTCTTGTTTTGTGATGTCTTTGTCTGGTTTTGGTATCAGGGTGACGGTGGCCTCGTAGAATGAGTTTGGGAGTGTTCCTCCCTCTGCAATTTTTTGGGAAGAGTTTGAGAAGGACGGGTGTTAGCTCTTCTCTAAATGTTTGATAGAATTTGCCTGTGAAGCCATCTGGTCCTGGACTTTTGTTTGTTGGAAGATTTTTAATCACAGTTTCGATTTCATTACTTGTGATTGGTCTGTTCATATTTTCTATTACTTCCTGGTTCAGTCTTGGAAGGTGGTACTTTTCTAAGAATTTGTCCATTTCTTCCAGGTTGTCCATTTTATTGGCATAGAGTTGCTTGTAGTAGTCTCTTATGATCCTTTGTGTTTCTGTGGTGCCAGTTGTAACTTCCTTTTCATTTCTAATTTTACTGATTTGAGTCCTCTTCCTTTAATAAAAACAAAAATAAACAAATGGGACCTAATTAAACTTAAAAGCATTTGCACAGCTTAGGAAACCATAAACAAGACGAAAAGACAACCCTCAGAGTGGGAGAAAATATTTGCAAATGAAGCAACTGACAAAGGATTAACCTCTAAAATATACAAGCAGCTCATGGAGCTCAATATCAAAAAAAACAAACCATCCAGTTAAAAAATGGGCAGAAGACCTAAATAGACATTTCACCAAGGAGGACATACAGATGGCCAAGAGGCACATGTAAAGATGCTCAACATCACTAATTATTAGAGAAATGCAAATCAAAACCACAATGAGGTATCACCTCACACTAGTCAGAATGGCCATCATCAAAAAAATCTACAAGCAGTAAATGCTGGAGGGGGTGTGGAGAAAAGGGTGGGAATGTAAATTGATACAGCCACTATGGAGAGCAGTATGGCCGTTCTTTAAAAAAACTAAAAACAGAACTACCATATGACCCAGGAATCCCACTACTGGGCATATACCCAGAGAAAACCATAATTCAAAAAGACACATGCACCCCAAAGTTCATTGCAGCCCTACTTACAATAGCCAGGACATGGAAGCAACCTAAATGTCCATCAACAGAGGAATGGATAAAGAAGATGTGGCACATATATGCAGCGGAATACTAGCCATAAAAAGGAACAAAATTGGCTCATTTGTAGAGACATGGATGGACCTAGAGACTGTCGCACAGAGTGAAGTAAGTCAGAAAGAGAAAAACAAATAGCGCATATTAACGCATATATGTGGAATATGAAGAAACTGGTATGGACGATCTTATCTACAAAGCAGAAGTAGAGACACAGACGTCGAGAAACAAATGTATGGATACCAAGGGGGGAAGCGGGGTGGGGTGAATTGGGAGATTGGGACTGACATGTATACACTATTGTACATAAAATAGATAGCTAATAGATGTTGTGTATAAAATAGATAACTAATGAGAACCTACTGTGTAGCACAGGGAACTCTACTCGGTGTTCCGTGGTGACCTAAATGGGGAGGAAATCCAAAGAAGAGGGGATACGTGTATACGTATTGCTGATTCATTTTGCTGTACAGTAGAAGCTAACACAATATTGTAAAGCAACTATAGTCTAGTAAAAAGGGGTTGGTATGCTATCATATTCAAAGAACTCCTACAGATCAATAAGAAAGGGCCAAGAATCAAACCAAAAAAAATGGACAAAAGACATGAATAATTCTTAGAAAAGAAAACACCGGTAGCTTTTACACGGGTGGGAAGATGTTTGACCTTACAAGAAGGGAACGCAGGTGAAGCCCAGGGAGACACAGCTTCTCACCTGGCCAGGTAGACAAAGAACCCTGAGAACAGGCGCTGTTGGCTCCGGCGAGGGAAGTGGGTGTGCTCCAAGGTTGTTCTTCTAGGAAAGGCTTTTGTGACACCTGTCGAAGTACTAAAATGCACATAGACTCTTGGAGCTGGTGACTCTGCCTCTTGGAACGCCTCCTGTGGATACGTGCGCACGTGTGTATAGACCCCTGTGATGACAACAGGCATGTAGCACCATCTGCAAGAGCAGAGGGTCGAAACAACCAGGTGCCCATTATGAGAGCTATTTAGATAAGTCACTGAGCAATTGTCGAGGGGAGTCAGTGAAACAGCTGCAGGAGTGGGGGGGTCTGCATGCTTTTACATTTCCTGAAATGGATCAGTCTCCAAGGTACGTAAGTAAAGAAAAGCAAGGTAGAGAATGTTCCTCTTGGTATGAATCCATCTCTAGTAAAAAAACCCCACAGAAATCTAGGTTTGCATATCCGTAGATGTCGAGGAAGGACACACAAAAATTGGGACCCATGGTTTTCTCTAGAGGGGACATCTGGGGGCATGGGGGTGCAGTTCTCTCGGCGTCTTTTGAATTGGGTGAATGTGTTGTTAAAAACGGGTGGGCTGGTTGGAAGGTGGGCAGGCGTGTAGGTAACAGAGACACGAGAGAGGGGAGTGTGGGCTGGCTGCCCTGGGAGCTGTGTACCTTTCCTGCTGACAGGCAGATGCTCTTGGCTGGAATGACTTGGTCAGTTAAAAAAGTTTATGGTCAAAAAACAAGTAAAGAAAAGAAATAAGACCAATAGACCAATTCAGGAAGGGACCGACTGGATTGATTGGGCACGCGTCATGCAGTGATCCTTTGAAAATAGGAACGTGCACCTGTCAATTTGCAGAACTGAATTTGTCCTCGTCACCCCCCATCCACCCCTTCTGTAGGTGGGAGACTGAGGCTGGTACACACATCACCTGGTGTCACATAGCAGACAGGGGGCAGAGGCCTGCAGACTTCGTCTGTTTTAACCCTCAGAAGTAGGTTCTGGTAATGTGTTTACTTTATAAAAAGGGACATGAAGGATGTTGCCCAGAACCGCAGGGCAGGGAGTGGGTCTTAGGTTCAGCTCAGTCTGTGTGATTTCCCCCCAGCACTGCACGCTCTGAGGGCGGCACCCTGCCCGGTACCTGGCGCCCACCTGTGGACTGAACACTCTGTACTTTTACAGAAAGCACTGTACTTTCTGCTCAGGCAACAGCCTCTCAGGTAGCAGGCACTGCCAGGACCAGGGGCCGCAGAAACGTTTGCAGCAGGGGCCCTGGGGGTGTCAGCGGGAAAAGCCTGAGAGGGTCGTGGACATGACAACTTTTCGTGGGGCACGTTCTGTGCCGGGAGGCTGGGGCTCAGCTCAGCATGTGGTAGCGGGTGGTGGGTGTGGCCCTGTGACCTCTGACCCTGTGAGCACCACCCTGGCTCTGTGGTCACTCGTGACCCTGCATCGTGACCCTGCATCATGACCCTGCACTCCCTCACCAGCTGTCATGAGGCTTGTCCCTTTCCACAGTTGTGAGGCACAGGGTCCTTCCAGCCTCCCTTGCAAGCTGAGAGGTGCCCTGCCTCCTGGAAAGCCAGCCCAGGCGAGAGGCCTTGGGGGTCCCGCACCTGGAGGACCTCAGGTGTTGACCTTCAGGGGAGGGGGCTTTGTGGGGTCACGGGACGATGGAGACTGAAGTCCCCACTTGTTTCCCGGGGCCCTCCATGTCGTCTTTCCCTGAGCCCTCCCCCGGTTTCAGTCACTATTATTCCCACCAGGGTGCTGCTCTGTCCTGTTGGAACACAGAGCTGTGGGGGTGGGGGAGGGGCTGAGAGCCCTTGGTTCACCTGTTCATCTGATGGGGCCATGGGTGTGCCAGGTGCGTTGGGTTGATCATGACACCAGTGTTGGAAACTAAAGGATGGACAGGCTCCCTGCCCTCGACTCTCACGTTCTGGGGGGATGGACAGCCTTAGCATGGTGATGAGTCTGTTTGGTTGAATCACGTGGAGTTGCCATTTTACGGGCTGAAATAGTCAAACGGTCATCTTACATGGTTCAGTCTCATTCCATGGGAGCGGGCACTGAGGACGACCACTGATCCAGCAGGGGTGCTCGGGGAAGTCCTTCCCGGAGGCAGTAATGCCTGAGCTGAGGCCTTCAAGGTGAGAGGATTCACCCGGCGTAGAGAGCAGGGGAACAGGATTCCAAGTGTTGGGAACGAAATGTGCAAGGGCCTTGACACTCTGTGATCCTGGTCTATGAATGCAGGCTTTAGCTTGGCTGGAGCATAGCGTGAGTAGGATGGTGGCGGAGGGTGGGGCTTTATAAGAGATGAGGCTTTGGTTCCCTAAACTCATTTTAAACTGGTGAAGGTGTATTGCTGTCTTTGTCCATCCATCCATCCATCCATCCATCCATCCATCCATCCATCCATCCGTCCATCCACCCACCTATCCATCCAACCACCCATCCATCCATCCATCCATCCATCCATCCATCCATCCATCCATCCATCCGTCCGTCCATCCATCCACCCACCCACCCATCCATCCAACCATCCATCCATCTGTCCATCCATCCACCCACCCACCCATCAGTCCATCCATCCATCCATCCATCCATTCACCCACCCACCCATGACCCAGACCTTAAACCCACCCGCTGATCCGTCCATTCTTCCATCACACTTCTGGGTTGCCCCCTCCACCAAACCACTTTTCCTTTTTGCATCAGGGTGTATATGCCCACCCCAGACTCCCACCCTCCACCTAGGGCTCCTTGAGGGCCAGGAATGGCTGACCCCCCTTCAGCTCCTGCAGTGCCGAGCGTAGTACCAGGCGCCACGAGATTCTCCTCAACGTTTGTTGGCCTGAATTCAGAGACAGGATAAATACGGTTGCAGCAGCAGAGGGCAGTGCAGTCAGGATGGCAATGGGGTGCTGGCAGCGTTTTAGGAGCTTAGGAGAGAAGGGAAGCCTGTGGCTCTGGAGCAGCTGGGGATGCGGGAGGTGACCTGGAGCTCTCAGCAGAGGTGGGGCGTGGACAGGCGGAAGGCAGCACGGGAAGCCTTCCAGTTGGCAGTAACATAAGATAAACTCCGTGTTGGGAACCCGGGGGTGGAGTGTTCATGTTTCAGGGTATTTGGTTGTCCGTTCAGAGATTCTGCTAATTTTCCACAATACCTCTGTTAACTTTCCTTGACTATAAAAATAAAGCTCCCTTATTAGCAAATTTGGGAAATAGGAGACTATAAAAATGCCTTTTTCTTTCCTTTCTGTTTTAGTCTGTTTGGGCTGCTATAATAAAATACCACAACCTGGGTGGCTTATAAACAACAGAAATTTATTTCTCACAGTTCTGGAGGGTGGGAAGTCCAAGATCAAGAGGCCAGCATGGTCGGGGGGAGGACCCTCTTCGCGGTTCATAGCTGGTGCCTCCTCGCTGTGTCCTCACACGGTGGAAGGGGCAAGGAAGTTCTCTGGAGCCATCGTCTTTGGGGGTCAGGATTTCACTCTCTGGATTTCGGCGGGGGGGCGGGGGACACAGAGTTTCCTCACATTTTCCCCCTTTCATGGCTGAGCTCATGTATAGAAACAGTGTTGTGTGCACCTTCCTCGTGGACGCTTCCCGTGTGTCATTCATTACACGCTCCTTGTAAGTATCTTCATGGCTTCCGACATTCCATCAGAAGCTTGCCTCGGAGTTCACTTAACTGTTCCTCTCATGTTGGATTTGGGTCGTTTGTTGTTTGTGTTATAGATAACACTTGGATGAGCATCTTCTGGTGAACCCTCTCTGATTATTTCCTTAGGGTGGATTCCTAGACATTGACTCACTGCATCTGAGCACAAGAATGTTGTAAAGCCCTTTTATTGCAGAATTACATTCCAGCCAAGGGTGGGCAGTTACTGCCCCAGCTACTGTGCCCTGGGCACTGTTAATCCTCAGGTGCTGAACCCAGGTGGACCCCATGTGATAGAACTGGGGTTACCCACCCCCCTGTAAGCCAGTCAGTCCCCCATTTCTCCTCCTTGGAAGCAGCAGGAAGCTGTCGTTTAATGCCTGGGACCTGGTGTGACTGTTGCTGGGCCTGTGGCTCATCCAGGTCACTTGGGCCTCCAGGCACTACAGTTTCCTCGTCTGGAGAATGGAGTGGCACTTCCTACCCTACGGGGTCGTTGGTAGAAGTTGGATGATTAATAACAGTTATAATTCATGTGCATGCCTAGCTTTAGGCACCTCCTCTCATGTAGTCAGAAAACCTTAGGGCATCTTCTAGAACCTACTAGACGGTCAGTAGATGCTAATTGTCTCCCCTCCCCTTCTCTCCCTCTCTTGGGCCATCTGTGCATTTGCTGAGTGCCTGCTGTGGCTGGTCGAGTGAACAGTGATATCGGGGTCCAGCTTGATAGGATCTTCTCCCCACCAAGGAGGTCACATCGAATGAGTGTGCTTGGCGTCTACACTGGAGGACGAGGGAAGAGTGGGCTAGGGTGGGGCTCACATCTGGGGGTGCTACAGAGATGGGTGCAAGATTGGGCTGGCCTGGGCTGGGGTGGGGCAGGTGTGGAGGAAGGGGCAGCAGTCTGCTCACCTGGTCTGGGGCAGAGGATGTGTTCTTGTCCGTGGATCTTCCAGGAGTGGAAACGGGCTCCATGTAGCTCTGCACTCTTGCCCTCCACCCACTTCCGGAAGGTGGCTGGAGCTTTCTGAGACGGTGACCGTGACTCCTGGAGAGCCTGCAGCTGTCCACCCGGTGGAGGCGGCGGAGCGGGGGGACCCTGAAATCTGGCTTCGTCACCCCTCTGAGTGTGGGGCCCAGGAAATTCAGCCGGGACTGGTGGTACGGACTCGTGGGTAGTGACTGTGGAAGTCAGGGCTCCGTCCCGCTTCCTGTAATGTGGTGCCTCCCAGGGGAGTTGATGGAGTCCACGCACAGTTCATTTTGTGTCCGCGTGGCTGGCTTTGAGGCCTAGTTAGAGTGTTTTGAAGGCTTTCGTAGCTCTAGTGATTGAAAGATGCCTTCTGGTCCCGGGGGAAGCACTGTGACATATTTCTCTAAAGGTCAGAGTGACACAGTGCAATGTTCTTTTCCTTGAATCACATAATTGAATAAAGTCATTTCAGCGCTGGATACATAGAACCACCTAGACACCAGGATCATTCCGCAGCCTGTGCTCTGCAAGCAGCTCCATCTGGGGCCGTGTGAGGAACCGCACGTTTGGACGAGTGTGTGAAGGCGTTGATGGTCCAGACAGTGGCTTCAATCTGCAGCAGGAAATATCGCTTTGTGACATTTAATAGGTGTTAGACCATCTTCTATTTCCAAAGCTGGCTTTTCCGATGAGAACTTCAAGGCAAAGCCCAGCTGATGCCAGTGAAGGAAAATGAGGGAGCCACCAGACGCGCCTGCCTCTTGTCCACACGTTAGTGCACGAGGGCGGGGGCGAGCTGGCCAGGCCTGACGATGGGGGCCCTGTGAGGACTCCTGGTGTGGGGTGGCCCACTTCGAATGTCAGACTCTGGGAAGCATGGACAGTCCAGAGAAGTGCAAATGCAGTTCTGTCTCATAAAGACCAGTGAAACGTTGTCCATTCTCAAGGCAAAGCACAGGAGATCTGTGACTATCTTGCATTTTTAGGTAGACCTGGAGAGAGGACAGTTATTTAATCATAATAATGCCATTTCCTGCTGGACATCGATTGGCGTTTATGATGCCATTAATTTGTTATACAAATACACGTCCATCATAGAATTGTTAAGATAAAAATCCATCCTCATCATCCCTTACTTGTTTAAACCATGGTGCTAATGATGCCGATGCTATGGTGGTTTCTGTTAAGTGCAGCCAGATAAATTACTAATTGAACATTTTGATGTATTTATTTTCCAGTATTTTTTCTACACCTGCTTTTACAAAGCTAGGATTACATACTCCTTTGTAATAGTTTTAAATGAAAAATATGATGAGTTAGTCTCTGTACATGGGGAGTAAAAGGGAACTTCTTCAATCTGATAAAGGATATTCGTGTAAAATCCACATACTGAATGCTTTCCCCGCTAAGATCGGGAAAAAAGCAAGGATGTCTGCTCTCAGCACACCTATTCCATATTATATGGCAATCCTAGCCAGTGCAATAAGGCAAGAAAAGTAAATAAAAGGCATGTAGATTGTAAAGGAAGAACTAAAACTGTCTTTATTTGAAGATCACATGATTGTCTGTGTTAAAAATTCTAAGGAATTTACCCAAAAGCCTCTACAGCTAATGAGTAAGTTTAGCATGGTCACAGGAATCAAAATCAGTATACCAAAATCAGTCCTATGTCTAGATAGTAGAAATGAACAGTTAGGAATAGAAACTTAAACAGTGGTATCAAAAATATGATATACTTAGAGATATATATGATAAAATACCTGAAAATTCTAAAACATCACTTAGAGTTACTAAACAAGATCTGAAGAATTGGATAGATATACCATTCTTATGGACAAAAGCAATATTGTCAAGGTATCATTTTCCCCTGAAATTGATCCACAGAGTCAATGTAATGCCAATTAAAATCCCAGCAGGCATTTTTTTTTTTTTTTTTTTTTTTGCGGCACGTGGACCTCTCACTGCTGTGGCCTCCCCCGCTGCGGAGCACAGGTGCCGGACGTGCAGGCTCAGTGGCCGTGGCTCACGGGCCCAGCCGCTCCGTGGCATGTGGGATCCTCCCAGACCAGGGCACGAACCCACGTCCCCTGCATCGGCAGGTGGACTCTCAACCACTGCGCAACTGGGGAAGCCCCCCAGCAGGCATTTTTAAAATAGATATTGACAAGATGATTCTGAAATTTATATAGAAATGCAAAGGACCTAAAATAACCAAAACAGTTTTGAAAAAGACGAATACTGGGGGACTCATGCTATGTGATTTTAGAAACTTTCATACATTATTGGTGGGAATGCAAACTGGTACAGCCCCTTTGGGAAACAGTCTAGCAAGGGTTTTTTTTTTTTTTTTTTTTTTTTTTTTTTGCGGTATGCGGGCCCCTCAGTGTTGTGGCCTCTCCTGTTGCGGAACACAGGCTCTGGGTGCGCAGCCTCAGTGGCCGTGGCTCACGGGCCCAGCCGCTCCGCGGCATGTGGGATCTACCTGCCCCTGGGCACGAGCCCGTGTGCCCTGCATCGACAGGCAGACTCTCAACCACTGCACCACCAGGGAAGCCCTCTAGCAGGTTTTTATAAAGTTAGTTGTACACCTGCCAGAGGGACCCAGCAATTCTACTCCTAGGTGTTTACCCAAGAGAAGTGAAAACATGTGTCCACACAAAGACATGTATGTGAATGTTCATATGCCATTTATCACCCCAAACTGGGGATGACCCACGTGTCCATCCACTGGTAGATGGATAAACAAATTGTGACACAGCCGTACAATGGAACACTACTGGGCTGTAAGAAAAAAGAATACATGAAACAACACGGATACCAAAGCATTACGCTAAGTCAAAGAAGCAGGTACAAAAGACCGTACAGGACGTGAGACTATTTCTGTGACGCTGGAGGAAGGCAAAACTGTAGAAACAGAAAAACATTGGTGGTTGCCAGTGGCCAGCGGGTGAAAAGAAGGACGTAAGTTTTGACAAATGTATAGTCCTGTAGCCACCCCCGTAGTCAGGATACAGAACATTTCCCTTACCTCGAAAAGTCTCCCATGTTCCTCTCCCCACCCCCTGGCTAGTTGGATGGGAGACAAAGGAGTCTTGATTGATTTAGATTTATTTAACTTCTAGTGACATTGAATATTATTTATTTGTTTGCCCCCTCGTTTTATTAGTCACAAGAGTTTCATACGTATATAAATTGTATTTCTGTTACAAGTATCTCCTCCTCTTTATTGCTTGCCATTGTTGTGGTTACCTATTCCTGCATAACAACCACCCCAAAATGTAGGGTCTAAAGTTGAAAGCAGTCTTTGACTTTAGCAATCTTAGTTTGCCTGTGAGTCTGCAGCTGGGGCAGAACCTGGCAGAGGTGGTTTGTCTGCTCCCATGACGTCAGGTGGAGGGGCTTGGCTGGGGCTGTTGGCTGGGGGCCTGGGTTTCTCTTCCTATGGGAGCCTCCAAGGGGCTGCTTGGGCTTCCTCACAGCATGGTGTCTGGTTCTAAAGAAGAGTATTCCAGGGCTTCCCTGGTGGCGCAGTGCTTGAGAGTCCGCCTGCCGATTCAGGGGACGCGGGTTCGTGCCCCGGTCCGGGAAGATCCCACGTGCCGCGGAGCGGCTGGGCCCGTGAGCCATGGCCGCTGAGCCTGTGCGTCCGGAGCCTGTGCTCCGCAACGGGAGAGGCCACGACAGGGAGAGGCCCGTATACGCAAAAAAAAAAAAAAAAAAAAAAAAGAAGAGTATTCCAGACACAGGAAGTAGAGAGTGTCAGTTTCTTAAAGCCTAGATCCATAAGCTAGCAAGCACGCATCACTTCCACCACGTCCTATGGGTCACATAGTCACGGAGCCCACCTGCGTTAAAGGGAGGCGGCACAGATACCACCTCTTCACGGGCACTTGTGCTAAAGACTTTGTGGCCATTTTTAAACTGCCACACTTAAAACATATGCTTTAGCATTTTGTTGTTGTTGTTAGTAAAATGGTGCACATTTTAGGTGGATGTAGACTTACAACATTTTTCGGGAGGAGAGGCACGCAGAGAGGAGCAGACCCTCCCATTCGCCATTCTACCAGTTCTCAGCCCCTTCCCAGGTGTACCCCCTTCACTGTTTGGCTGGTACTGTTCCGGGCATTTCCGTGTGTACATTTACCTGGTGTGTTTTCAGATTACACAGACGTCTCTTATTTTAACATCCGAGGGTTGGTGCCCTGGGAACGTTCGGTGACCTGCTCTTTTCCCGTAATGACATGTCTCGGCTGTCTTTCTGTGTCGGGCCATCTAGATCACCCCCCTCCTGCAGCCTCTGCAGAGTATTTCACAGATGAGCCTCCTGACTGATGGGCATTTACCTTGTTTCCAGTTCTATTACAGACGACACCGCCTTGGATGTCCTTGCATGTATACAGGCCTTTGTGCAGGATTTCCCCTCAAAGCAGGGGATACCAGGTCCATCTATATGTACAGCCTAATTGGAATGCTGCAAAATTGCCACCCACCTGCCAAAAGGTTTCTCTCCCACTGGTGTTTATCTTGGGTCCCCAGAAAGCACGTTCCCTTTGGACGTTGGTTGGTTTCATAATGGCCGGTTGGTTGGGTGTTCCTTCATTCAGTATGCTGAGTGTCTGCCCCAGGCTAAGTTCTCTCCTCCGCTGTGATGAAGGGTACCACTGTTGCTTCTCTCAGGGAGCTCACAGATGGGGAAGTGGCAGGGCTGCAGGAACACCTGCTGCCGTCCAGGGCAGACCGTGGTGGGGAGCTGGGGTGACACGGAGGAGGCACAGGCCCGCCCCGGTGTACGGTGGCCTCTTGTTCTCCTGGGTCTTCATGAAGCCAAGGGGTCTCCTGTGGCCACCACTTTGACTTGTCATTGTAACTCTCGAGGGAGGGGAGGAGTCTGGAGATCCACCGTTTTCGGTGCTGTTTCGGTGCTGTTTCGGTGCTGTTTTGGGCTTCCCCAAGGGGGGAAGGCCCGGGGGGGTGATGGAGCCTCTGTTGGTTGGGGTGTGTTAGCACTTGTTCCATCGTGGGTGTCACTGTCTCTAGTCCCGGGTCCCGAGGACTCCACTAACATGTGCAGGAAGCCCAGTCTCCTCCTGGGACCCACCGGCAGAAAATAAACAGGTCAGCGCAGCCAGGGCCCGGCCTGGCCTCTGCAGTGATGGGACGGTGAGTCCAGAAATGGCGTGGACCTTCCCCACGTGCCAAAGCGCAGTAGGCCTCATAGAGCATCGCTGAGTGAATGAAGCCCGCGTGGCAGCTCAGGCCAGCCTCAGGGACAGGTCCTGCTGGTCCCTTTCAAGATGCTGTCTGGGGTGGGGTGGTCTGGTCCACAGCTGGTGCGGTTCTGTAATTGGCCCGTACCCGCGTCCCTCCTTAGCACGGCTCCCCGGGTGCCCCGCCTGGGCGAGGCCCTGGGTACAGAGGGGCCTCTGCCAGTGTGACCCCAGCTGGCCCGATGGCAGCCAGCCCTCCCTCTGGGCCTCCTGGAAGCAGGTGGGGCTGTGCAGAGCCTGCCCGAGCAAACCCGGCCAACCCCAGTGTGTGGGATCTGGCGCTGGGTGCCATCTGCACCCCTTTCCTGCAGAACAAGGAGATAAATTACCTCTGAGGAAACTGGGATTAATCAGCTGGTTCCACATCAAGCCCGTGGGCTCCGCTCCTGGACTGGCCCCTGCTGGCAGCGCCAGCCCTCTCTGCTCTGCACGATCGTTGGCAGTCGGATGCAGGATTGATGTCTGTGGCCATGTCTGTTCTGTTCACAACCTTTGAGGGTTGACAGGCGAGAGGAACATGTATACTCACACGTTTTTATAAAGGCAGGTGAAAAGCAGGGATGACCGATGAGAGAAAGAGGTACGGAGTAAACGCGGGGAGAACTGGACGTGCCCATACTTCTCAGGGCTCCTGCCCCTCGGCTGTGACGTTTCCTCCCAGTTCGCAGTGGGGTCTAAGTCTGGTTGCAGCACCCGCAGCCGTCAGGACGGTGGGAACGAGCCTGCTCTGTGTGGCCCGGCTCCATCCTGCTTGGATGTCCCCATGCTGCCCTGCTGGGTGAGGGAGCATCTGAGCCTGGAACATTCCTCGCGTGGCCCCAGACTAGCTGAGAGGCCCCCTGCCAGCTCCTGGCAGTCCCGTCTTCCTCTCTCCTCCTGCTGTAGGACTCCTTCCCAAGGGCTCTGCAGGTCACCTGGCGCTCGAGTGAGTCCTCGTGGGCGACATGACTTACTTCTAAGTAACCGCGTGTATGCTGAGGGGTGGCCAGGCTGGACTGTAGGTGCCCTCAGGCTGGGTGGTGGCACCTGCATCCTTTTGAAACCTGCAGAGGCACCGCTAGCATCTGGGCTTAGTGTGGGATGATGTGGAGGTGCCAGGTGTCCAGACACTCGGGTGAGCCTCAACAAGAAGTGGAAGACGGCCATCACACCCCGGGGGAAGCAAGTTTCAGACACGTCCCATCTCTGAACACGGGGATGGGGGAGTTGCCTCCCCACTGTGGCCGCCCCCTGGTAACATTGTGTTTATAAGCAGGGCGATGCCCTTGCCAGCTGACATTTCACCATAAAGTCTCCCAACCACCTGTCAAAAGCTTCTCAGAGCTCTTGACTTTCTGGCCAGGAGAGGAGAACCGTGGGGCTGGGTGATCGACAACAAGCTCCAATTGCCAGGTCTGGCACCTCACGCCAGGCCCCTGCCGGTGATGGGGGCTGGGTGGCAAGTCCTCTCTGTGGTCCGTTCTGCACTGCCTCACTCCCTGGAGGACCTAGAGCCCTGAGCACATACCACACGTTACCCCCAGGCAGGCCCTTCTCAAGGGTGCTTAGCCAGGGTGCAGCCTTTGCCTCTGCTCGGGGAGGAGGTTGCTACAGAATAAGACACGTGCATCACACGGAACTTCACCTCCGGCCCAGAGGGAGAGTGAGGCCACTAGGGCAGAGAGGTGGCCAGGTGAACGGCTGGTATCTAAAAGCTTTGAGAAGTGAAAGTTTATCAACTGAATCTTCAAGATGACGGCATTCCTTCCTTCATTCACTCACTCATCCATCCATTTATCCATGCATCCATCCGTCTGCTCAGTCATCTGTGAACTCATCCTTCATCCGTCCTTCCTTTTTGTCATCTTTCCATTAATCATCTGTCCTTCTATCCTTTTTTCCATCTGTCCGTCCATCCATCCATCCATTCACCCATCATCCATCCTTCCATCCATCCATCATCCATCCATCCATCCATCCATCCATCATCCATCCTTCCATCCATCCATCATCCATCCTTCCATCCATCCATCCATCCATCATCCATCCTTCCATCCATCCTTCCATCCATCCATCATCCATCCTTCCATCCATCTATCCATCCATCCATCCTTCCATCCATCCTTCCATCCATCCATCCATCCATCCATCCATCCATCCATCCATCTTTCCATCCATCCATCATCCATCATCCATCCTTCCATCCATCCTTCCATCCATCCTTCCATCCATCCATCCATCCTTCCATTCACTTCATCCCTGTGCCCACGTGTCCATCTTTCAGTGAGGGTTTACTGAGCATCCCATGTGGTACTTTGAAGAGACAAAGGAGAGGACTGTGTCTCTGAGATGCTTTCTCAGTTGATGTTCCGACCCGTAGTTTGATGAGGTAGAAAGTAAAACAGGAGAGGCATCCTCTGACCTGTCATTCTTCTCTTAGCCCGGGGTTTTGTGCTTCTCCGCCATCCCTTGACGGGGGAGGTTGAGGATCTTCTCTTCATCCCAGGCTCTCCCAGGGTCCTGAACCTCTAGAAGGAGCAGGTTCTCGCTGCCTTGGAGTGACCTTGCTCCACCCCGTCACTGCTGCCGTGCTGTCTGCTGTTCCCTCCCTGGAAGGAGAGTGAGCTCGGCAGTGGTTTCTCTGGAGGTGTCACGGGAGCATCCTGCCCTCTCTCCTCCCTGAAGTGTTGGGGGAGACGGGAGACTTTGCCGCCAGACAGCTGTTTGCATCCCAGTAGGACCTGGGATGACTCACCTGACGTCTCCCAGCCTGAGATTCCTCATCTGCAGAGGCAGGTGCCTACTTGGTGAGCCGTCTTGATGACTAAGGGAGCAGAGAGCTCAGGGCCCAGTTGCCCCTCCCCCAGGCTGGGTGCCACCGCCCGTCAGCCCTGCCCCAGACCCCTGCAGCCATTGTCCTGGTGCTGCCTCCTTGCCAAGTGACCCCTCCCTGTCACCAGGGCCACGTGGCCCACAAGGGGGCTGGGTCAGCGTCACGTCCACTGCACGCTAACCCGGGTGTTCTGTGTCACCCCTGGGGGCGCGGGGGAGGCCAAGTCAGGCGGGTCTGCGGGGATGATGACACATAATGGCGCTGTCTCCTTCGGTGAAAATCCTCCCAGAAGCCCTGCTGGTGGGTCTTCAGCCCTTCTTCAGAAACGGAAAAATGGACCAGAGGCAAGGGACAAGCGCACTGTCACCGGGCCCCGTGGGCCCGAGCTGGGCTCATTGCGGCCGTTCCTCGTCCCCAGGAAGCGACAGAGATGGACAGGAGGTCAGAGATGGTGTGAGGCAGGCGGGGTTTGAACGGGATGGAGGGGCTCCCGTGTCCGGCGGGCAGGCCCCTCACGTCCATTCCCGCTGGGCACCCTGGCACAGGGTGGGCAGAGCTGGGCTCGAGCGTAGCCCTTCCTTCCTCCAGTCCACCACTCTGCTCTGCTGAGCCTCAGAGGCCTTCAGGCGGCCCCCCGGCCTGAGCAGGGTGGGTGCACTGGGCACTGCACCCTCCGGGCATGCTGCTCTTGGGCATCGTGTAACGTGTGGCGTGGATGAGGAGTGTGGGCCCCTGGGAAGGGCTGGGGTCAGAGGGCTGGGTGCCCTCGAGGCCGGGTAGAGGAGAGGGAGGTTCTAGGAGACCCACCGAGGAGAGCTAAGGGCGGTGGTCTTTGTCAGCACAGGAGCCTGTGAACCTGTGGCCACGGCCCGAGTTCCCCTGTGCTGGGCTCAGGTCTCTGCCCCGGTGACATCCCTGGGTGAGTGGCAGCCGGGGAAGGTCCGGCAGGGGATGGCCACCCAGTGTCCTGCCTCACCTGCCCCCGGCCCTCCCCTTTGCTTTGTTCCCACAGTGGGGTCATTGAACAAGAATTTCATTCGGAGCCTCCAGAGCAGCCTGTTTGTTTTCCAACCTGCTGGGCTGACCTTCCCGACAGGGCCACGTGCTTTGTGCCGGGGCCCCGCGGGGAGGGCTGGTGCGGAGGGGTCCTGGCCTGGGGTGAGAGGGGCCTCGGCTCTCCCCACCCCACTCACTGGCCGTCCCTCGGTCCTGTAAGAGCCCTGACTCTTCTTTGCTTCCGGGAAGCGTAAGATGGGATCTAGCAGGGACAGCAGGAGGGGCAGGTGTGTTTCCCGGGTGAGCCTGCTGGGCGCCCCGCAAATGCAGAACAGATGCTCCCTCCGGTGGCAGTTACCGTGAGAGCCGGCCGGGTGACAGGGCTTCAGCAGGGACACGCCAGGCCGGGCCCCTGCCCCTCTGAAGCTCGCAGCCCAGGGAGGCAGACCCATCTCACGCAGGGAATTGGGTGTATTTATACTTAGGGAACGACAGACACAGCAGGGCGGCGAGGGCAGTGAGGGCAAGTGGGGCTGCGGTTTCGGGGCCCGTCACCAGCTCCGTCTTTCATCCGCTGGTGCCGAGTGGAAGGGAGTCCAGGACTGGGGTGGAGTCTGGACTCCTGGTGGAGTCCAGGGCGGGTGGCTCTGTGCCCACCTGCTGTGTGATCTCGAGGTGGCCACACCCCTTCTCCACATAGCTCCTCTTTCAGAAGGAAGGTCATCAGCCTGGGTGTTATTTATGACCCCTTCTAGCTCTGAAATTAGACAGTTCAGAGAATTTTGAAGACGTAATGGCGTTGACCTTGGAGTGAGCAAAAGCCTCTTCACCCCCGCCCCTCTGTCGGCGCCCCCCCATCATGCACGTCCGGCTTGCTCTTCTCCAGCGGCCCCCAGACACTGGCAGGACTTGGCCTCAGGCTCGAGGTCGAGGGCTCGGCATGGCAGGTGTCGGGCTGTGTGCTTGGGAGGACAGGCCACAGAGCTCCAGGGCCGGGGAGGCCGGATCAGCACCACGCTCCCCGGGGTGCCGGGGACTCAACCTGGCTTCACTTTACCCAGCAGCGCTGCCTGGGACCCGGGGTCTGGGGTGTCCTGTGCATGCGTCACCAGGGCCGTGGCCTTCCCAGACCAGCGAAGGCAGGTATGGGATGGGGGCCGTGCAGACGGTGAGCGGGACACGGGGGGCTGAGGACGAGGTTGCCTCCCCATGGGACTCGGTCATGGGTTACCTGGTGGAATCTCAAGGCGCATCGCAAGCAGTTCTGATATGTCACAGACTCCTGCCTGAGCCTCTAGGACGGAGGGGGACGGTGACCGAACACACCGTCTGGCATGGGCTTCAAAGGCAGTCTTTACCGACAGCACGTGCTGAAGAATGTTCATAGTTTATTGGGAGAAAAGCAGAAACAGGAGTGGAGTTCGAGCAAGAGGCAGTGCAGACCCTAGCAAGCCTCGTTCAGGAGACCTGGCTCTCAGGACCTCGACCCAGCTCCTTCCCAGCACGTGGAACGGTAGTGTGTCCCCTGCTTGCAGCTCAGTGTCACTCCGAGAGTTAAGTCCAACGTGCTACGGCGACGGCGCGCCAAGGTGAGGTAGCAGCAGTGTTCAAGTTGTCACGTTCCCCCTCTCTGCCTGTCATAGGTAAGAGCTGTGGGTTTGCTCACTTAGTCTTTCAACAAACGTGGCTGAGTGCCCGGTGCGTGCAGCGGCTTCTGCGTGGCTGGTGACTAAGCTCCATCCGCACTGGTGGCTCCACCGCCCCGCCACGCTGCTATTTTGGTGTCCCCACTGAGACCTGGGGACATTAAATTTGGTGAATCATTAAACCATGGAAATGGCTCCCTCTCCCTGGGCCTCTGGGCTCAGGTGGGTCTTTCTGGCTGAGTCACTTTTGTTCTGAACCCCACCTCCCACATCAAGCTCTGAGGGCTGAGGAGGGCTGGGGGGATGAGGTGCTGATGTCAGCACTTGGTGAGGAGCCCCCAACCCCTGGGTGTTCTTGTGCCCTGCGGCTGGCAGAACACTGGTGGCATTGGTCGGCAGCGCCCAGCTGGAACATTCTGATACCGTCCTGAGGACGCGTCCTTCGTAGCTCAGGGTGGGGAACCCACGTCCTCTCCCTACTTTCCCTCCTCCACCCGTCTTGAAAGCGGGCTGTGACTTGGCGTTGTTGGCAGAGAAACATTCTTCCATGAGGGGCTCCCCTCGCAAAAGAGGAGCTGCTGAGCCTGAGATGGACCCTCAAGCCTGGGCAGGCTGGTGCTCTGGCCTCAGTGGCCCCTTCCTTGCTCTGAGCACAGTAGAGGGGTGTCCAGAAGCCAGCTGACCGCCAGAAACCAATTTAAATTCCTGCTAAAAGCAGTCACCTGATTCCATCTGCTCTCCTAGGTGCTGGATGCCCTCGCCAACCCCCTGGCAGCTCTGCTAGTTCTGGGCAGGGGAGCAGAGCATTGGGCAGACACAGTGATGCTGTCCCCAGCTGTGTCACCAGCCAGCTGGCTACTGGAGCTTGATTCTTCTCGGCGGGGGTGTGTGCCGTGTCCTCCAGGCTCACCAGTGTGGTTTTAGTCCTGCCATCTCTGCTTCCACATGCCGGGTCAGAGTGACCCACTGGTGGTCCAGGTCATGAGTGTCCTGGGCATGCAGCGTGCTGCAGTCATTCTGCATGGCTGCTTTGGCATCTCGTGTCCTGCAGCTGTGAAATGAGGGCCGGCAGGACCCTGGGTGACATGGAGCTCCCTTATTCCATTATTCTGTGTCCAGAGGAGCACAGGGCAGCTGACTTGTAGGGATGATTGTGCAAGTGCCTTTTGGGGGAGGCAGAGAGGTCATCTTTGTGTGGTTGGTGGAGACATTGCCATTGGCAGTTGAAATGTTTGACGGCTTAGCAGGCCAGTTGTAAAATTTGTCTCTGGGACATCTACCTTCTGACTTGCACCATTCACATGTGTATTGCTTGTTCATCTATCCATCCATCCGTCCATCCATCCATCCATCCCTCTAACCATCCATCCATCCATCTTTCCATCTATCTGTCCATCTGTCCATCCATCCATCCATCCATCCGTCCATCTGTCCGTCCATCCGTCTATCCATCCGTCCGTCCATCCATCCATCCATCTTTCCTTTCATCCATCCGTCTCTCCATCTGTCCATCCACCCGTCCATCCATCCATCACCCATCCATCGATCCACCCGTCCATCCATCCATCCGTCCATCCACCCATCCATCCTGCACTTCTCTCTCTATATCTTTATTGAAGTCTAGCCGTTTACAGTGTTGCGTTAGTCTCAGGTGTACAGCACGCTGCACTTCTCTCTCTATATCTTTATTGAAGTCTAGTTGTTTACAGTGTTGCGTTAGTCTCAGGTGTACAGCACGCACTTCTATATTTTCGCTCCTCCTTTGTGCCACTGCCTTTCAGGGCCTTCATGCTGCCCTTCTGGTGTAGGGCAACTGGAACTCAACTCTACGTTTCCAAATCCTTTCTCAGCTGCCCCCTTTCTGCCTTAAAACTGACCTCTCCGACGTCCATTCCTTTACGGGTCTGGGGGTGTGATACCTGGTTACATCTACGCGGTCTCAGGCAGGTTCAGTGCACAAGCAGAAAGGGAGCAGCAGGCTACTGTAGGGGAAGGAGACTGAGTGCAGGAATCGGGGGCTTACACAGCCACTGGCAGAGCAGGAGTGGTGGGGTCACCAGACCCCCCCTCATGGTCACACCACCAGAGTGGGAGGGCACCCAGACTTCAAGAAGGCTGCAAATGTCAGTGGACCCCGTGACCTGGTCCCAGACCCTGCAAGAAGAGGGTTTCTTTCTCTCCCATTCCAGCTCCCCTCTGAGTGTGGAACATAATTTTCATCCCGAGCCCTCCCCGCAGAGGGGTCTGGGAAATGTAGTTTTCAGCCGCCCAGGCTCCGCGGAACAGGAAGACGCTGGAAGGGCCTGAGGGAGCCCAGGCCTGGCGCCCGCCGCTCCTGGGGGCTCCCAGCGCGGGGACGATCCCCGTCACGACCAGGGTTACGTGGAAGCCCCCAGGCTCTGTTTCCACGAAGCCCTTGGAGCTGCCTTGTTCACGTCACCTGTGGTTCTCAGGTGGGGAGTGGCCCCTGGTAGGGTGCACGGGCTGCACAGTCAGTTGCTTTGCTGTCTTCCCTGAACCAGTGGACCACGGTGATCCCCAGGGAGCCCCGGGACGTTCTCTGCTCGGAGGGAGGAGCCAGGAGAAGGTTCTGGGGTCTTCCCAGAGGAGGTGGCCCTGAGATGTTCTACCTGGGGGGTGATGCTGGGCTCAAGCCCCCGCCCACTTGTCCCCAAAGCTGGTGCTGTCTCCCAGCGGAAGTGTTGCCCTGATAGAGGAACCAAGGTTCCCAGTTCAAAGAGGGGGTCTCTGGCGTCACCAGGGAGGAGAGACCATGGAAGCCATTACCACACTTTTTATAAAATGAAAAAAATACTTTTTTAGCTCTGGCACAAGCAGGAGGGGTGGCATTGGGCCTGGAAATGTCGGTGGCCTTTTCAGCTTGTTGCAACAGAGGTCCATAAACATGGCCTGGAAAGCTTCTGGGAAACAGCTCTCTCTGCTGGCTATGGAAGCAAGCCTGCGCATCTGGGAAGAGCATCACGTCTATTGGGATGTGAGTCCCAGACGCCCAGCCCAGATCTTTGATGCCTGTCCTGGCCACAGCCGACCTGGGAGCCGACCATCTCAGAGATGAGCCAGAGCTTGGCTGTGTCACAGGGCAGGTGAGCCAGCGGCTGGCACGGCCATCTCTCCCCATAGGCCAAGTCGAGGCCCTGGGCTGTGCCAGGCACCTGCGTCTGGCTCTGCTTCTGATGTCAAGTGGACAAGCTTCTGGTGTGTGTGTGTGGGGGGGGGGGGGCGCGGGGTGGGAGGGGTCGCTGGTGCCAAGCGCTTCGGAGGTGCCACCCACGCGCAAGGCGCTGACCCCCCTGTGTCGGGGGAGGGCTCTGGGCGGGAGCTTGAAGCCCCCCAAGAGAATCAGAGAGGCCCTGAGAAGCAGCAACTCTATTCGTGGTGGACGCCAGCCTGGACCAAGGGTGTCCTGGGTCCCTACCGTGCCCCTCCCTCTGCAGAGGTGGGAAATCCTCATCCCCCAGGTTTCTGGTCCCTTGATTAAAGTGACAGAGGTGTGCGGCAAAGCCGAGTGGTAGAAATGACACCGCTGGAACAGGGGACCTCAGAACCCTGGAATCTGGGTATTACGGTGCCTTGCAGGGAACTGCGGGCGGGGCCGGGGGTTGGTGTGTGTTTAGTGATGGAGGGCAGCTTCAATTCGCTTCCACCCTCGTCCCCCTCAGAGCCTGGCCCAGCCTGCCGTCCTCCCCTCATGCCCAGCTCCTCATGGTGGGAATGGCCTGCAGGGCACCGTTCCCCCCTTCCTTCTGGCACCGTCACCATGCCTGCCCTAAACGCCCCGCCCGCCACCTGCTCCCCTTCCAAGCTTCCATCTGGGCGATTCTCTTGTTAAGGACTTACCTGGACACGCAGCGGGGCTGCGTGGCCACCCACCCCCGACAGCTGTGCTGGGTTCCGCATGCAACAGCCTGGCTGCAGGATGGCTCAGAACCCGGCCAAGGGGAAACTGGCCTTGGTGGTCCTTTCTCACCTCCAAAGCTTTCACCCTTGTTAAAAAGGTGGAACTTTCCTCTTGAGCGAGTCCCAGGCATGTAACTAACGACACTCTGGGGAGGAAGGTCAGTGGGCCGGGGAACTGAATAGTTAAGGAGCCCAGAGACCCCAGGGGCGAGCTTGTGTCAGCCCGCTGTTGCACCCAGCAGTGGATGTGGACTTTTAGTAGCAAGTGTCAGAATCTAACCCAAGTTGGCATAAGCATGATGACAACCTGTTGGTTTGTGTAGATGAGTTTTCTTCAGGCATAGCTTGATCCAGGAGCCCAAGCTGTGCGGCGGGAGTCTGTCTGTCCACATCCTCAGACAGGCGCTCCCCCAACCCCCAGAAGACAGCCACCTGCGGCTGCAGGTTCATCATCCATGTGTGAAGCCAGCAGAGCAGAGAGGGAGAAGCCCCAGGATGGAGCCTCCTTGGCCTGGTGCAGTCACATGCCCCGCCCTGGACCAAGCCCCGGGGACAGGGTGGTGCTGTGCTCTGACTGGCCAGACAGGCCCACATGCCCCAGTGGAGGGGGTGTGGCAGCCCCACCCACACCCACATGGATAGGCGGGTGCTGGCCACTGGGTTCCCCAAAAGCCCAGCCGCACAGATGTCCTGTCACGCTGACTCCCAAGTTCGAGTTTACGTTCTGTGCCTGGACTCCCAGGACTCTTGTTTTGTCGTCACGTGAGATGAACTTTCCATACGGAACTGGCTTTGCTTAGGGCAGGGGCCGTGTGGATCGCAAGCCTGTGGTCCTCACAGCCTGGAGGTCTGGGGTCTTTCTGATGTGGTTGGGGCATGTGCAGGCACGTGGAGGCTCTGTTTCGCTCTGGTTGAGTCACCAGAATGCTAGCTTCTCCCCTGCCATCAGGGGCTGCTCCCTTCTCTGCGGGGCCCTGGAGGGAGGTCAGGAACTTTCCAGAAGAGATGCAGGGACCCGCCCCCCTCTTGCTCTTGGTTCTGCGCCGCCTTGCCCTGTATGCGCCGGTCTTCTGGGGGCAAATAGAATCTGGCTATTTGTGTAAACTGTTATGGGGAAATTACGTTTTAATTGGATGAGGGTGGGGGATAAAACGTGCCAGGGGCATGCCCGCTGTTCTCAGTGGCACCCAGGAGGGGCACGTGCTCCGGCAGTTACATAACAGATTTCATGAGGTGTCAGTCACTCCCATTGGTGGCACCAGCCTTTGT
The DNA here is from genome assembly GCA_036417435.1 of Inia geoffrensis. Classification (NCBI taxonomy): domain Eukaryota; kingdom Metazoa; phylum Chordata; class Mammalia; order Artiodactyla; family Iniidae; genus Inia; species Inia geoffrensis. The sequence continues at coordinate 114,379,357 of CM070906.1, read as the reverse complement.
AAAGCTGCTTGCATCAGCTGTGGGATCTAACACCGCCTTTCAGCTTGTGTTTGGGGTGGGTCTTCTGTGACACTAATGAGGAGAGGTGTCTGGGAGCCCGGGGCTTGTACGGCACTTGGGGAAACAAAGAGCAACGTGAGTGCAAAATCAGGGAGGCTTTGCTCCTGGTGGGTGGCTGCTTGCAGGGACCAGGTCGGGAACATTTCTGGCCGTGTGCATTTCTACAAAGTGGGGTGTCCTGCCCCCAAGAGCACCCGGTTTCTGAGCTGATCCCTTGGTATCTATCTTCAGAGTGTCAGAGATTGGGGTGTGGGTGAAGGGAGGTGGGGGAGGTTGGTTTCCAGCTCATCTAAACCCTCCGGGGGCTCGCCAGAGGGTGGGCCTGCCCCGTGGGCACTCCCTTCCTGCCCGTGGCTAACCCTGCACCTCCTCTTTGTCCTTTCAGCTCAGCCAGCAGATCTCCTGAAGGTTCTAGATTTTCACAACCTGCCTGACGGAATAACCAAGACCACAGGCTTTTGTGCGGCGCGGCGATCTTCCAAAGGCCCGGATGTCGCTTACAGGGTCACAAAAGATGCCCAACTCAGCGCGCCCACCAAGCAGCTGTACCCTGGTAAGAGACGGCGTGTGTGCCTGGTGGGCTGCGGCTCCATCTCCCGCCCCCAGCCAGGGAGCAGAGCCGGGAGCCGGTGGGGTGGAGAAACGTGCTTGGTTTTCCGCGAGTGAGCCTGGTTTGATGTCAGGATAGTGAAAACACAACCCGGCACCCCTCGCCGTCCACCACCAAAGGGACAGCGGGGCCTCATCTGTTCACACTGCTTCTCCAGGCAGGTGTCTCTCCAGCTGTGGACAGGCTGTCAGGGCTCCAAAGGCAAAAAGGAGATGGATGGTTCCCGGGTGACGGGGTTAAGAGAAACCCTGGGGTCACGGGAAAGGAAACACTTCCAGACAGAAGCTTAACTGGGGGCGAGGACGTTAAGAGACACATGAAGCAGACGTCGTGGCTCCCAGCAAGAGAGTGCAGGCTTTTAATGAGAATCAATTGCCAAGTGTCACGTCGCTGCTTTTAGTTCCGTACCCAGAGCGGGAAGTGATGTTTGCTGCTCAGAAGCAGCATCCAGGTGGTCCCCGACTGCCGCCCTCACACCCTCGGGGCCTGTCTGGACCCCGTTTGGTTACCTCTCCCTCCACCTCAAAGGAGTTCTTCCTGACTCACATCAGAAAGGGCCCAGGGGACCTTGGGCAGATGAGCTCACCTCAGGAGATGTCTTGCAATGATTAGAAGACCGTACGTCATCTTTTTGGTGACTGCATGCACCCTGGACGTTGAACCCTGAGTCAGGCAATCTTTTGACAAGTAATGGCGTCTCTGTTTTGTCACATCCCCCCCGGGTCCCGGAAGGACGCGCTCCTTCAGCGGCTGCATTTGGCTCCCTCTAACCCTTTCACGCATACCTCTCTGCTCCACCTCAGCTTTCCTTTAAATCCAGTGGGGACTTTTAAGGGTTTGTCTCTGCGAGAGGGGCTGGGTCTGCTCTTTCCAGGAATGTCATTTGGGGTCGGTGAGATCTGTCCGGGGCCCTGAACCCCTTCACTATCTTAAAGAGCCCCCCGCCTTTACCGCCTTTGGGAGCCAGACATCCCCCTTCCAGAGCGTTTGACCATCATTGAAGACAGGGGTCACTGCCAGGGCTCCTGGGTCACTCGCCACAAAGAACCGCGGGGATTTCACTTTCCCGCACGGCCAGAGGACTGTTTCTTATCCTTTCTTGGGGCCAGCGTATCTTTTAGAATCACCCAGAAGTTGTCTGCTCGCCTGCCCCGATCCCCCAGTTCAGAATTCCTGTCCTAGGGGGACTGAGGGGCTGGGGGCAGGGGAGGCTTGTGAAAGCTGACGGCCCCAGACGACGGTGACTGCACTTTGGGACAGACCCCCACTGCCTGGCCTGTGTGTGACGTGGTCACCTTCCAAGGCCATCCTGTGGAATTAGGTGTCCTACCTCGAGGTCATCTGTAGTTGCTTTGCTGACAATGAGTTTAATCTGATCCCTCCCACCCAATTCAGGGTCACAACCAATTCATCGGTGTTAGTATCCCTGCCCGCCCCCCGGATCCTGGTTATCTTGGGGCGAGAAATGTCAGAGGGTCTCAGAATACAGGCCAGTTATTGGAGATCTGGTATGAATTCCTCAACTGCAGACAGGGATCTTTTTTTTTTTTTTTTTCTTTTTGCGGTACGCGGGCCTCTCACCGTTGTGGCCTCTCCCGTTGCGGAGCACAGGCTCCGGACGCGCAGGCTCAGCGGCCATGGCTCACGGGCCCAGCCGCTCCGCGGCATGTGGGATCCTCCCGGAACGGGGCACGAACCCGTGTCCCCTGCGTCGGCAGGTGGACTCTCAACCACTGCGCCACCAGGGAAGCCCAGGGGTCTTTTCTTTTAAGCCCACATTTTTCCTAACCTCTCAAATTAGGATATTGATTAGATCCTCAAAGAGTTTAAAAGGCCGTTACAGGGCCTTCTAGCCATCATTAGCTTATGGGGTACAATGGGTCCATATATGATGATTGTCTCATTAATGCCAAATAGAACTGGAGGTCTTTGGGGATGATTTAAGTGGGAACTTCTAGGGGGTCTTTTCTGCAGGCCCCAGGGTTGATGAAACCACACAGCCTCTCTGGCCTTTCCTCTCTTGGAAACCTCGGAAGGGGCACCCACCTGTCTTGCTCTTTGCTTGGATGCTGGCCTCGTGGGGAGCCGTGGCGTTTGGCTGCGTTTTAGATGCTGTGTCTGCTGGGCAGCTACAGAGGGAAAGGGTGGTGTGGTCAGGTAGCCCCAGCGGGGCCGAGGCCGTGGTGGCCTGAGTTGAGCATAAACGTTTTAAACGTCTCAGTGCAGAGGAGGTCCGGGTCCGCGTGACCTCTCCGTAACGAGAAAACCCCCATCATCCTCCCGAGAGGCCAACTGGATTCTCTGGGGATGCAGGCGCCCCTGTGCAGGCCGGGTGGGTCTGGGTCGTGGATGCGGGCTTGGGGGCCAAAGCTGAGCAGGGATCTGGGACCCTTTGCAGGACCTGTCCCCCTTCCCCAGCTCAGACGCCGGCCTCGCCCAGTCATTGATTCTCCCACTTTGTACAGATCGCCTGCGATCCAGGCTGTTTCTTTTGGGGAAATCAAGGTTCCTTGGGCTGGGGTTCTGCAGAGAACTCGCCCCCTTCCCAGCAGGTGAAGGGAAGCAGTTTGGTGTTCTCTGCACTTGCCGGCAGGACGGGGTCTCCTGTTCCTGCCCAATCCTAAGGGGATTTTCTAGTCTTGCTTAGAGCCTGTAATCCGGGTTCTGAATCAGCAGGGCCAGGAGTGCAGCTCCAAGTTACTGACCTTGACGGCTGGCGCTGGGTGGTCCTGACACTGGGTAGGCCAGGCCATAAGGACTAAAGCGGAACCCGGGACGGTGACACTTTGGGGGAAGTGGAGGGGCCACCAGCAAACCGGAGAGGGTTGCACAGCTTGCCTGGACGGGGGCGTTTCCCGGGCCTCTGCCTGCAGGCGTGGGGGGCAGCACGTCAACGTAAGGCTGGCCTGAGACCCTAGAAGAAGCCGTCATGGGCCCTCCCTGAATGCAGGAGGCAGGCGTGTCCCATGAGACTGCCCCGGGCCTTGGGGCTGTGCCCCTGTGTACCGGCACCACGGGCCTGCTGCCATCCCCGTGGTCATGCGGCCCCCTCCTCTGCTCTCGTGCCTAGGATTGGGGTCCTCTCCCCAGTTCGCCCTCCCTCTGGTAACCTCAGGGCCGCTGAGACTCCCTTCCTGCTCAGGATCTGAGACGGGGCCTGGGCATAATTATGTCCCCTGCTCACTCTTCCGCCTTTACTCCAGGCTGCACCGTCCAGCAGAGAATGAGCCTCCGTCCAGCAGAACCCTAACTGTTGGCTTCGTAGGGTTCAGTTTAATAGCAAGTGCACTTATTAAACGCCCACTGCACACCTAAACTGCTCCGTGCCTTTGGGCTTCAGCCCGGGTGGAAAGGAAATGGTCTGAGGAAGTAACTGGGCCTCTTGCTGAGCTCGCCCCTCAGTTTTGACTTCTTTCTGAGAAACAAAATGTGAAGCGTTGGCTAGCAGGCGAGTTTCTCCCAGACAATGTAGATTATAAAGCGCGTCAGCATCCGGCTCGTGTCCCTACGAGAATGAACGGTCTCTAAAGTGACAACAAATCCTTTGTTATGTTGCGAGGAGGGAGATGAATATTAAACGTAATTTCTCCTTTTAGCTTATCTGAGCTGAGAGCGTGTGTTACTGTAGCGATTTAAAAATTGGGAGGCAGCACCCGAATGAGTCGGGAGTGAGGGCATTCATGGTCCTGGGTGGTGCATCACGCTGCAGAGAGGGGGAGGGGAGGAGGGAGGGGGAGGGGAGGGGAGGGGAGGGGAGGGGAGGGGAGGGGAGGGCCCTCCCATGTCCGCTCTTCTCGTTACCTGAGGCAGGAGGGTGACTGTAAGAGACATGGAGTCATCACGGGGTGGGGACAGAAGGCAGGCGACCCTTTGAGATGAGAGTGAGGGGCTCAACGGACTCACATGGTGATTGTAGTCTATCCTGGACGTGAGCAGGAACCTCTGAGATGCTTGGGGTCAGACACCACCCTGGGCCCCTTAGTGCCCGCTCACCCACAAGGACCAAAGGGCCACCACCGAGGTCCTGCCACTGGCCTGGCTGGGGTCTCCCCCTGGGGCCTGCACGCAAACCCCCTCCCCTACCACAGCTGTTCACTCTGATTCCCTCTCACATCCCACGTTTGGAGGGCAGCGTGGAGGGACAGCTGTGACGGTAGTGGCCTCCACGGGCCTCTTTCCAAATGGCTTCCTGTCCGTGGAAGGGCAGCCTGAGTTGGTCCCTCAAAGAAGCCAGCCTTTCCTCAGACAGATGACCACACTGACCTCCTCACCCTCCACCTGGACCTGGCAAACTTTGCTGGATATGGTGGCACTCAGACGTTTGCTGCACATCTGCCCCTTGATCAAACTGTTCCTGCAGCCTTTTCCTAACAGCACATGGCCAAACCTACCCCCTCTCCGGGAGCAGAGGCATCCCACTGGTTCTTGCCCCAGCGGATGGGCTGGGCCACGGTGCTGAGCACAGCAAACAGACCCCAACTTCTAGCTCCTTAATATGGGGCCGGATCCCACCCGGGCTGTGAGCCTTGGGCCTTTCCAGATCCGCACCTTAGCCGGAGCTTTGGGGGCTGTGGGAAGGATTTCTCCACCTGCTCTCCATCACGGCCTTGAAAACTCACACAACTCTGTTGGCCTTTGGGGTTTGGTTTCTCTGCCTGAAGCTGCCGTGGCCCCTCTTGTCCTCACGCTAGAGAGACCGTGTGTCTACCCTGGGTCCTCCAGGGGCTGCAGGGGCAGTTCTTTTCGTGGCATCCCCCCTCCCCTCAGCAGGGCATCGGCAGCGCTCACAGGGACCAGAAGCAGAGCCCAGGTGCCCCGCCGTGCAGCAGTTCCGCCAGCAGAGGGCGCCCAAGGATAGCATCCCCACTGGGAGCTGCACTAACCCCTGCTCTGCCACGCAGGCCATCTGGTTGACCTTGTTACAGTTCTAAAGAAGGGCTGGTTCTGGTGATGGGCTCTGTCCTTGCCCAGGACCGTGGGCTGGGCTTCAGCGCTCCGCAGCGAGGCAGCTTCAGCCGCAGGGCCTTGTCCTTCCTCTGTCGGGTGTCCCCGTTGACACCCCTCGGGCTTGCCTCTTCAGCCTGGTTCCGAGAAGCACACTGACTTGGGTTGAGCCTTCCTGGCTGTGCATCGATAGCCCAGCTCCCTTGTCAGCCCCGGGCCCTCGCTCTCGGGGGAATTGCAAATGGCACACAGAGAGAACCTGGATGGATGGAAGGAGGGGGCCAAGCTTTCCTCTCCCGTCCGTGGAGGCAGGGCGTGAAGGGCGTGCGTGCGGAGGACTCTGGAGCAACCTTGTGCCCTCGGCAGGGCCAGCGCGGGTCTGGCTTTTAATGGCCTCAAATTGTTTCTGGCCTGTGTTGTAAGGAACTCTCCCTCCCACCCACATACCAGGGGTTGGGTTTTCCTTTTAAATTTGAAGTCTGTTGATTTATTTTACTTCTTGTCTGATTTGCATGTCAACCAGGAAATGTCAAAAAGTGCACTTCTAGTCACGATGCCCTGCCTCTTGCCTTCCTTCCACTCTTCTCTCTCTCCTCCCTCCCTCTAGAGGGCGCAAAATGAGACACACTCTGCCAGGCACAGCTCTAGGCACTGCGGAGGGTAAAAGACGCATCTGAAACAGTGCCTGCCCAGAGGAAGCTCACATTCTAGAAAGCTCTAAGAAGGATTTATACTTAGACATATTGAGGTGTGGGAACTGCCAAAGAGAGCAGCGAAGGCTCACCGTTGGAAGGACCAATCAGGTTTGCATTTGGACTGAGCCTCGAAGGGGGTAGGTTTGACCGTGTGGTGTTAGGGGAAGGCTGCAGGAACAGTTCGATCAAGGGGCAGATGTGCAGCCAATGCGCCACCATATCCAGCAAAGGTTGCCAGGTCCCTGTGCTGGTTTGTTTGCAGAGAGCTGTGGCTGGGCGTGGTTGGGGGCTTCCCGACTGCCTTGTCCCTGTCCTCTGTTCCAGCATCTGCATTTCCCGAGGACTTCTCCATTCTAACCACTGTGAAAGCCGAGAAAGGCAGCCAGGCCTTCCTGGTCTCCATCTACAATGAGCAGGGCATCCAGCAGATCGGCCTGGAGATGGGCCGCTCTCCAGTCCTCCTCTACGAGGACCACACAGGGAAACCGGGGCCGGAGGACTACCCTCTCTTCAGAGGCATCAACCTGTCAGATGGCAAGTAAGTGGCACCACTCAGCAACCCGCTCCTTCTCCTGCTGGAGGGTCGGGGCAGGTCGCCGAAAGCCCCCGGCCGAACTGGGGACCTTATAGCAGAATGTGTTTTATAGCCGGGTGGCGCTGACATGCCCGCAGGTCGGAGAGAGCACCGGGCTTGGAGTCCTGGGAGCTGGGTCTTGGTCTGGGCACACCCTCTGTGGCTCTGGGGAGGCCTCCTCCTCCCTGGGCCTCCACGTCCCCTCTGTAAAAGGCACTGAGCTGTATCAAATGCTAGCCTCTTAGTGTCCGAAGGGACACGGGAGACTGTGTAGTTATACCCAACTTCTTCCAGAAAGGATTTAAGGTATCCTTAAGGATACAGATACAGATGTGAGAGTGAATGATTTAAAAAAAAAAAGAGAAAAAGGAAGTCAGGTCTTCCCAGAATTCTCTGTTGGATGCATATCCCTAAACCCCGGTAGTTTGAAGTTAATTGGCTGACACGTCTGAGGCCACGTGCTGTGATCCTTGAAGACCTCAAGACATGATTTCTGCACTTCTAATTGAGAGTTCCACGTAGATCCATCAGTCCCACCATTTCCTGTCAGACTCGGTTTCTCCGGCAGCCTGCATTTGCTGTTGGGGGTTGAGATGGTACATAGGGAAGTACTATCAGGTCTCCCCGCCCTCGACCCACTGACCAGCTCACTCCAGGGTTCAGGGCTGTGCTCCGGGCTGCACAGCTGGTCTCACCCCAGAGATGAGAGACCTGATTTTGGAGTCCAGTGGGTCTCACGTGGCATGCGGTGTGGACCTGTGCCCACGCCTGTCTGCCCACAGAGGCTCGGCTCTGAACTGCTCAGCCCCGTGACACTGCAGGAAAGAGATTTCCTCCTGGGTCCCCAGGGGTTTGCGGTTGAGGCACTCGTATTGGTACTTCGTGACACCAGCCCCCCTTCACCTGCCTGGCTGTCTGTTTCTTTGCAGGTGGCACAGAATCGCTCTCAGCATCCACAAGAAGAATGTCACCTTGATCCTGGACTGTAAGAAGAAGATGACTACACCCCTGGACCGCAGCAATCACCCCGTGATAGACGTTAACGGCATCATCGTGTTTGGCACCCGAATTCTGGATGAGGAGGTGTTTGAGGTAAGCAGGGGGCCGGGGGACTGGGGCCAGGCAAGCCGACGCCACGTTGCCTGAATCCTGGCGCTCTGCTGGGGGCGGCGGGGGAGGGAACACCTACTGATTGTCCTGTTTCTGTTAACGGCAGGAGTGATGTCTGCCGGTGGAGACGGGTGGGCGTTCGAACGGGCCCTCGGGCTTTGCGCCCGTGGGGAGGATGAGGTTTGGGTCTCACCTCTCTTGGGGGTCCTACTGGGGCCACGTGCGTAACTATGAGAGGTTCGGGGGCGGGGGAGCTGGCCTTGGTGCAGGCCTGCGGGGCCGGACTCTCCACTGTCTCGTTTGCTGATTCTGGGCCTTGGGCAGGTTGCTCTGACGTTTCTGAGCCTCAGTCTCTCCATCTGTAAAATGGGATAACGCGTGCAGCTCCTTCATAGGACGTGGCAAGAACTACGTGGGGCTGAATGCTGTAAAGCACCACGGCCTCCTCATAATAAGCGCTTGACGTGTGTCAGCCTTGATAGCAACCCAGCGTCGGGGCAGGTGGAAAGGTGGACAGAGCCCAGTTGGGCAGATGTGGCTGAGCAAAGGAGAGATGAGAACAGCCACGTCTACGTGGAGGCGGGGGTTGGGGGGATGGGAGAACCAGTGTGTGAAGGTGGGTCCGTGGGTCCTGCCGAAGCTGGCAGCTGCTCAGCACAGCAGGAGTCCAGGACGGCCGCAGCCTGTGGACAGCAGGGTGGGCTGGGCGCCTGGATTCTGCAGGCACTGCCAAATTTTGCGAGTTACGGCGACACACCCTCCGAGCATGACTCTGACCACAGTTGCCCAGAGACCCGGGAGGAACTGCAGACGGCTGGGCTGTCCTCAGCCAGGCCTGAGCGGCCTTGGGGTCCTCCCGGGGAGCTACTTTCAAAGGCTTGAGGGTCGCCCCGACTGGGATTAAGTTTTTGCCGGTGTAGACCTCTTGCTGGTGGGAGGATCCAGGTAAAGCAGGTGGCTTTGGTGAGCTTCAGGACTTATCTGTAAAACGTGGGTACCGGTAGTGTTGCCTCGAAAGGTGCCGGGGGCTCACCTGGGCTCATCTGAGAAGCGCTGGGCTTGGGTACCTGCTCAGCGCCCGGGAGCCTGGGTCGCTGCCGCCACCCTTGCTCGAGGTCTGAACGCGGAGGTGTGCCCGTGTGCCGAGGCCGGGGTTTGAATTCACGTACCGCGTGGTAGCTTTTCTGCGCTGTTGCCACATCTTCCTGATTTCTAGTGCCTTTTGTGTGCTTGATGGTGTGTCTTTTATTGTAATGATTCAGGAAAAAGCTTTATCTGTCTTTTAAAAAAATAAGCATCCTAAGCCAAATGCTGCTTCCTTGATTTTTCTGAGCCAGTTTTCCCATGAGCACAAGTCTGCTAAGACTCCGGTGCTGTAGGGGAAGCACTAGGAAGTCAGGGCTGGGTTCAAGCCCCAGCTGCACTGTTTACAATGCTGTGAGATCCTGGGTGACTGCCTCGCCTCTCCAAGATGCTTGTGTGGGTGAGGTGTGTTTAAGGACCACCGAGGCATACGCGTGGCCCACGGCCAGCGTTCCGTAGCTGTTACCCACGTTTATGATTAGAGGAGGAAAACAATTTATAATTATCAAAAAAGAAATGGAAGAAAAGAACAAATACTGTATATTAACGCATATACGTGGAATCTAGAAAAACGGTACAGATGAACCGGTTGGCGGGGCAGAAATAGAGACACAGATGTAGAGGACAAACGTATGGACGCCAAGGGGGGAACGTGGGGTGGAGGGTGGCGGTGGGATGAACTGGGAGATTGGGATTGACATGTATACACTAATGTGTAGAAAATAGAGAAGTAATAAGAACATGCTGTATAAAACTGAATAAATAAAAGAAAATTCAAATCAAAAAAAAGAAAAGAAGAAGAAATGGATCTCAAATCGGATAACTCTGGTTTCCTCCTCTGTTTAGCCTCCCAGCAAGCAGGGTAGGTCTTGCTGTGCGGCTGGGAGCATGCAGGCTTTTGATGGAATCCGTAGCTCAAAAATACGTACAGCCTTCTGGGGAGCCCTTCTTCCTGGTCGTGGCCTTCGATTTGAGGGAGAGCGTCTGCCAGACACCAGAGATTCTTGTTGACCACAAGCTGTTCGCGTTCTGAAGGAGGCGATTCCGCAGCCTTGGACTTCCCTGGCTGTTGGATGTGTCCACATCGGAAAATGTGACCTGTCTTTCCTAATGAAGAGCAGCGAGCTAGAGGTGGTGATGCCCTCGGGGGCCCCAGAGCATCATTTTTTGCTTTTTCTATTCAGAGAGCAAGGATAAAGTTGGGTGGGTTGGCCTCGTATCCCCAGCCCCGCTTTGTCTCGTGGCGAGTGAAACAGAATTTTTATAAATAAAAGTGATTTAACTCTTGACTTTCCAGTAGATTCCAAATAACGACACTTGCCATTTTTAACCACTTTGGTTTCTGGACAATTCTCTTTAAAAGGAGGGTCCAGCACCATTGAAACCAATTCCCCAGCAGCTATCATCTTCCCCGGGAAGGATGACTTCCCCTCATTAAAAGCTAATTTGTCCCAAAGCTCTTGGAGGCTCTGGGGGAGCCGGAAGGATTCTGGGTACTTTGGTGGAGGGCCAAGTCGCCGCTGGCACACGCTGGGTTTTGTGATGTGTGCTGTTTCCAAACGGGGGTTTACTGAACTCTAGAGGGTCCGTTGGGGCCACTGGGGTTTTTCCTGGGGTGTGCGTGGGCCAGGGAGGAAGTGGGGTGCGTAGCAAGGTCCCCCAGGCCTTCATGCCCTTCCTCTCCGGCTGATGGCCTGGAGCCCACACTGAACCTGTCCGAACCCAATGTCCTCATCTGTAAAATGGGCGCGACGGGGCCAATACTAGGGGTCGTGGGGTGGCCCGATGGAATCTCTGTAAAATGCCTGCACCTGTGAGGACCGTAGCGAACCACACCGACCAGACTCCTGGCAGTCAGAGCGGGCGGCCCACAGTCCGCATCTACCTGCATTTACCTGTCAACCATGGCAGCGGCTGTGACCAAGGTCCGCTCCCTCTGTGGTGGCACAGGGTCACGAGCTGTCCCTTATCTCACCATGCGAGTTAGGTGCTGCACCTCCGCCTTAGAGATGAGGGCCCTGAGCCGTGCAGGGGGTGGAGCCGCCTGGGCTCACGGGGCCCCCAACTCCTGTGCCCAGAAACCCAAAGGGAAGGGACTGGCTGTGGGTCGTGCTGCCCTGGCCAGGGTGCATGCTCCCGGCCAGAGCCCCCAGGTGGGGACTGTCCCTCAGGGTGCTGTGGTGTGCTGTGGAAGGGGCTCGAGCTGGCTTCCTGGTCAGTGCTTTGCCGCCCACCTCGCTGACCTGGCCAAGCCCCTGTCCTTGCCCGCCTGTTTCCAGGTGGAGCGTGTGCCCTACAGGGCTGCCTGAGGACCTGCCTGCGGGGGGCGTCCGCAGTGATATTCCCAGGGAGCTGCGTGTCCTGTGTCCTGTCCCTTCTCCTGGGGTGTACCTGTGTCCTGGGACCAGTGAGCAGCTGGGGGTCCCGGGGCTTCGTCCCAACCCCCAAGGGCCCGCCATCGGGGGAGGTGGAGGGTATTCTTTGGACCCCTGTGAAGCGGGGTCCTGCGGGCCTCCCTGTGCAGGAGAAAGCGTTGTTTTCACCCGGGGCTTAGGACAAGCTTTGTGTTTTTGGAAACAGACAAGACTGCCAGGAGAGCGAGTGTGTCTGGCAGGAGGGGGAAGTGGCTGTATTTCTTCAGTGGCAAACCTGGGTGGGAAGCCAGGCAGGGCCACCAACAGGGCCCTGTGACAACACGCCGCCTGTGTGCTCTGCCCTCCCCGCACCAGAGAGGTTGAGTAACCTACCGAAGGTCACCCAGCAAAACTGCAGCGCAGCGGGGTTGGTCTGTTGTTGCTGAGAGCCGATGGCCTGTCCTGATGTCGTGGCGGGTGTGACAGTCACGGCAGCCCCTGCGTCTCTCTAGCCACCTGACCGAGGAAACCAGGGCCGTCCCCAGCCAGGGCGCATCCCTGGTGGTCCCGACGGTGCTGCTGGGTGCCTGGCCTTGCTCCAGGCTGCTCGGTTCCCATCGTCCTGCACAGGCCCCGGGGACACCGGAGTCCCCTGGCCTGTGGGGTCTGAAGCCCTGGACCCTTCCAGGAAGAGCCAGCATGAGCTGCTAGCAGGGGCAGTGGCTGCCAGAGCTAGCCTCCCCTGCGTGACTGGTGGCCTGCACAGCACCCTTCCCCGGGCCAGGCTCTCAAACGTGGGACTGAACTGGTGGGCCCCGCACCCGCCCTGGGCTCACCTGCGGTCCTGGAGCCGGCCGGTGTTCCAGATGGAGGGGTCCGGAGGGTGGGACTGGGGGGCAAGCCAGAGCCTGGTGCTTGGCCGGGGGAGGGCGTCTGCTCTGGGTTCTGCAGGGGAAGGGCCCTCCTCTTGGGTCCTCGAATGGAGGGGATCACGGAAGAGGAGACCTGCCCTGGGGGACGGGGAGCCGGTGAGTTCTGGGCCAGGAGCCAAGTCTGCTTTTAAGCGGTTGAACGTTTCAAGGGGCAGCAAAGACCAAACAAACTGCAAACTGGAGCTTTTCTCCGCGGAATCCCCGGGTGCTGGCAGGGAGAGCACGGCATTGCGTTCAAGTCACGGTCCTGCCGTCTGTCTGCTCTCCTTGGCCGTTTGGAAAGACCCAGTGGTTTGCTTAATCCCTGATTCCCTTTTTCCAGGGGCCTGTCTTTTCCACTGACATGGTCTTTCTTGGAATTTAGCTTTCCCTGGGCGGGAACGGGGCCACGGTGGGGGAGGCGCTTTCCCAGCGATCCACGGAGCCGGCCCGGGATGCCTCTCGAGCACAGACTCTCCTTCCCTGATGTGAGGGGTGCCTGGCGTCAGGGTCTCGAAGGAGAGGGGGCAGTGAGTTGGTGTCAGAGGCCAAGGTTGTGACCTGTGACCCTTGACTCTGGGAACATCCCGCCACTGATCACTTGCCCAGAGCCCCCTGGGGTGCAGGACACTGGCCGGTCTAGAGGCCACAGAGCAGACACACGTGCACCTGGGTGACGAGGGGTGCGGTGATGGGCAAGCTGCAGGGCTGGGCGGCACGAGGCCTCCTGTGTCCTGTCCCACCCGGGGACGGCGCTGGAGAAGACACTTGTCCTGCCGGTGACGATGAGCCTGGTGCTGGCTGTGTCTGAGCATGAGCCTCATTTGCACTTTCCTCCCTTTCTGTCTGCCTTCCCACGGCTTTGTCAGTTTGACCCCAACGTCTCTCTGGAGAGGGGCTGCAGACGCTTCCAGAGTGCACTTTTCCCTTCCTCGGAAGGTGGTGCATTTGCGGGGCCAGTGGGGCCACTCTGGGTTCACTTTCGTGTCCATTCAGACACAGGTGGGTACGATGGGGATACGGCCAGAGGGCATCTGCGGGCGGCGAGCAGCTCTGCGGGCTTGTCTGGGGGTGTCTCTGCGCTTCCATCCCCACTAGTTGACAGTGTTCACAGGCCAGGTGCCCCTCCTTGGGTCCACGGGTGTTTCTCCAGTTGGCGTTGCTGCGTAGACCGGTGCTGGGCATAGGAGGAGCTGGGCTCTGGAGCCGGACCGGGTGGGAAGCGCGGCTCCATCTGGAAAACGGGCCAGTGCGTTCAAGATTGATGCTGAGGTCGGCCTGCTGCGTACGCAGCCCCGCATGTTCTCAGAGATCAAGACTCAGGGCGAACCATCAAAGACCCCTGACGCATGCTCTGCCCTGGCACGCAAAGCCGCCGTGGAGGGCCCAGTGTCTGCACGGCAGCTATCACAGTCGAGGCCGTGCACTCGGACTTTAGTCGGTGGTGTGGAAGCTCCCAGGGCTAAGTCTCAGGTCCCAGTCCCCGAGGGGGCAGCTCAGACCCAGCCTTTCCTACGGCAAACCGCACGTCCTGGGCAGGGCCTGGCTGAGGACCGTGCCCACCCCGGTCCCGGCCCTCTCCCTCGCGTCCACCTGTGCATCGCCCAGGAGCGCTGCCCTGCCGCATCTGGCCACGTGAGGCGGCAGCCCTGCGCCCAGCGAGGCAGACCCCAGGGGAGCAGAGGGGCGTGAGTGAGTCAAGGTCGGAGGCCCCTCTGCTTCAGCTCTGCCCACGTCACGGGGATCTTTCCTGGTTCCTGGCAAGAACGGGGATGTTGCAGTCTCCGTGTGTTTCCTGGGGCCCCAGAAACACATGTGTCCACTTTGGTCTCGTAAAAAGACAGGGGTTCATTATTTCTTGGCTCTGGAAGCTGGAAACCTGCAGTCTGAAATGGGTGGGGCAGAGCTCCCACCAGGGGCTCCAGGGGAGGGTCCTTCCTGCCTTTCAAGCTCGAGGGCAGTGGGCGTGGCCAGGCCCAGCAGCAGGTGGAAGAAACTGGAGGGGTGCTGCCTCGGGTGGCCCGACAGGGCAGGGAGGTGCTCCTGGGGAAGGTGTCCCTGGCCGTGGCCACATCACTCCTGTCCCTGCTCTGTTCTCACCTGGCCTCTCCTCTCCTCCCTGCGTCTCTGTTCTGTCTGCCTCTTGTAAGGACACCAGTCATTGGGCTCGGGGTCTATCTTAATCCAGGCTGATTCTCTTCCTGAGACCCGTCACTTACCTACACCAGTGAAGACCCTGTTTCCCAGTAAGGCCACATTCCCAGGTTCCAGGGGTGAGGATTTGGCCCTGGGGTGGGGGTCCCTATCCAGCCCACTGCCCAGGCCAGCGTGGGGAGGGGCCGCTCCCCAGTAATGCCTGCGGGGCACGTGTGGGGAATTAAAAGTGGGTCTCTGGACATGCATATTTGCTTGTTTTCAAATCGAGGTTTGTCTCGGGCTGCTGAGTTGTGTCTGCCCAAGGAGGCTGGGGGGTAAGCTCTTGCTGGCTGGAGGGGCTAGGGGGCCAGCCCTGTGCACGGCTCCCAGCTTGCGTGGGCGGCTGACTGACCAGTGAAGGCAGTGGGCAGGGAGTTTGAAGTGCGTTTTTGTCTCCAGTTCGGGTGCAGGAGAGGCTGGGCTGTGGGCAAGCCGGGGCCAGGACTCCTCCTGGGGCAGGTGGCCGGCAGCCTGTGGGCTGGGGAGGGTGTGACCACTTAGCAGAGGCTGGTGGGAGCAGGGTGACAGTGAAGGAATCACATGATCTCACGTTCAGGTCTCCACCAAGAGCTTTCGCCTGGAATCGCTCCTTGGGTGGGCAGTGATTTTCAGGGGGTGGGGAGTGATTTTCAGGGGGTGGGGTGCTCTCCTGGGTCATGCCGGGTGTTCGTGGTCTGTGTTGAGCCCAGCAGTGGGTGGGGGATCTCTCTACCTGGGCCCGGCAAGGAGGGGTCCAGAGAGACCCCAGAGCATCAGGCCGGCCCTGCTTTGCCCGTGTGCTTCGGGACCTGGCTCCTGCTGCTGCCTGGCCCGAGAGGGCTGCAGGTTTGTTGCATGGAAACTGTGAGCAGCAGGCCCATGTCCCAACCCGACAGGCTGACGCAGTGCTGGAGGCCGGCCTTGTGGCGTCACGCAGCTTACAATGGACTCTCTGATCTGTGGGTCCCCAGGGAGGATGGTGCCCAGTGACCTGCAGGCTGCAGCGGCTCAAGTGGATGGCACTGGGGACGGACTGGGTCGTGTTGGAGGAGGGTCAGGGGTCTCTGGCTTTCCCGGAGGGTCAGGCCGTTGCTGCCGAAGCTTGTGGATGCTGAGTCCCGCGGTCCCGCCGGCAGTGGCAGTGGGTGGGATGGGGAGGTGAGGGTAGTGGCCGAGGGGAGCCCACCCACTCGAGCCAGGGAGCTGCCGTTGTGGACGGCTGGAGGGTGAGGGGGTCCTGCCGGTGCATGGCCTCCTTCTTCACCGCAGCCAGCCGCTGAGGGCAGCCCTGGCCTCACTTACCGTCCGCAGGGCCTTGGGCAATCCCGGGACTCAGCCTGCTCGCCCTGAAGGTGGGACTGCTGTGCTTGCGGTGACGATGGACGGCCACAGTGCCTGACAAAGGCCTCAGCCCGCCAGCCAGCACTGGGCGTCCCGCTGCTGTCAGTGATGCTGGTGGAGGGCCCCTGGCGGAGGCGGGGGACACAGGCATCGCATGAATTCTCGGGGAGGGAGTTTTCTTCTTATGATGGTTCTCATGATAATATGGATTCTCGTTGCTGTTGTTAGCGCCCTGTGCTATAGGCAGGCGGATTCCGAGATGGGAGGGGGGCCTGACGGTCTGCAGGCTCAGCTGGCAGGGAGAGCAGCGGGGATTCGATCCTCACCTGCAAACCTTGGGCGTGGGCTATAGCTGAGCGGCTCTGGGGGTGCAGTGAGACCCCCCTGAGGGGCAGAGGGGAAGGCGCGGAGGGGCTGGCCCCCAGCGCCGTGCCTCCAGGCCTGGAACCCTTGTGACCCATTCCACCGCCTCCGGGAAAAGAGCCTCCGAGATGGGGTCAGCACACGAGGTTGCTGGGTGCCCCCTTCTCGAGGGTGCTCTGGGGTCGGAGGGGCCGGCAATGGGGGGACCCGATAACAGTTGTGCAGAGCATTCGTCAGAGGTCTTTGATGGTTTTGATCCCTGAGGACACGGAAACTCCGTCTCAGCTCATTTCTGACTATGCCACCGTGTATTTCCCTGGAAGCCCTCAGCACTGGGAAGGTCAGGTGTGTGTGCGGGCTGTGCTGTTTGGTCCCCTTCACCTGATGAGTCTTCACAGAGCCCAGGGGATGTGCATTGTGTTGGCTCCATAGCACCCGTGGGGAACCTGGAGCCCAGAGACGTAAAGCCACCTGCTCAAGGTCACATAGCAGGGGAGTGCAGGGCTGGATTTGGGGCCCGGGTCTGGAGCATTCCCTGCATCAGATGGGGGCTGCTGGGTCCCCAGTGTCAGACTTCTGTCCCTGTCCCTTTGGGGGTCTCACCCTCCAGCCTGATGGAGCCCCTGTTTGCTCACTCCCCTCTCGGGGGTGACCCTCCAGCCGGCCCCTGGTTCTCAGTCCTTCCTGAGCTCCGAGGACTGTGCGCGTCTCCACTCAAAGTGAGCGCCCTCCTTCTGGCCCCTCCCCCCCAGGCCTGGCCCTGCTCACTTTCAACCCGGAATCGCCGTTTTCTCTAGTCTGAGCTGCATTTTCCAGGCGTCTCCAGGCGATGTCTGTCCAGCTGCGGCCGGTCCAGAGTCTGTCCGCAAGCAGGCCTTTCCAAAAGTTCTAGGGAGTGACCGGGCGGCAGCCGGGACTTGAGGGCCCTGCAGTGACTCTTGACCCTCGTGGAGGCCTGGAATTCTACAAATCGATTAATATAAATAAATCTACAAGTTAATTTCTCTGAGCACACACCACCTTCTCCAGAGCCCAGCCCCACTGCTTGCAGTTAATGCTCCCGGGAGGCTGTGTTTGAGGCCACTTCTCAGGGATTGGGTCGTGTAGATCGTCCCCATGAGTCAGCCACACTGTGTCACCCCATCCTTCCCACGTCCAGCAGTGTGTGTTTGCAGTCGAGGTTGCCGGGTCTGGGGCAGAGCCTGGGACCTTGGCCGGCGTCGTGCCACATGGCCTCAGTGCTTGAAGTGAGGCTAGATTATGGCACAGAGTCTGCTCAGAACGGGGGTGCTGGCCTGAGGAGCATGTGGGGCAGCCTGGGCCTCTAAAATCAACCCCTCCCCACCACTCCCCTGCCTGCCCCTCCCCCCGGGGAAGTGTGTGTTCTGCATGCAGTGTGAGTCCTTCTCATGGCTGTGGACCTGCAGAAGCACCTGCGTGGGGTCTGTCACAAACAATGCCAAGTTACTCTCGTTGGTTGACAGAATAAGATGCCGCAGAAAGGTCTTTCAGGTTGGGACCGTGTTCTAGAACCAAGGAAGTGAAATTCAGTGAAGGTGAATGTGGATTTCTGCACTTGGGTTGAAAACAAGCAGCTGGCAGGAGCGGGATGGGGAGATATGGGTGTAGGACACTCCCGTGGAGGAGGTGCAGGGGTCTGTGCGCGGCAAGCCCATTAGCGACCGTGGGTGTGATGCGGCGTCACAGTGATACGTTCGGAACGGAGGGTGGGCTGATCGGGGGGCTGGACGTGCGCGGCGGAGGCTGAACTAAGACCTGAGGTCTGCGCCTAGAGCGGAGCGGCAGGATGGAGACGGAGCTGGTGCCTGAGGTAGAGCGTCTTGTCCAGGGGTGTGGGGTGAGGCAGTGGCAAGGTGAGGACCATGGAACAGGGCGTTCACACGTATGAACCTGCAGCATCCACCTCCTCTGCCAGGGCCCAGCTCTGAGGCCACTGCTTTTCGGGTGCCTTCCTTGACCTCGCCAGGCAGAGGAGGTCACCTGGGCGCCTCCTGAGGAGTCAGTGAGAGCTTGAGATTTGCGGTCAAGGGCACGGATTTATTTGTCGTTGTGTCAATAAGCTTATCATAGGGGTGCTGAAAATGCTGGTTGAAAGGGTGAAAGGATGAATAATCAGAGCTGACTGCCTTCAGAGGGGGAGGGTCCAGGGCTGATGGTGATGGTGGTGAGGGCGGTCATGGTGGTCGTGGTGGAGGTGCTGGTGTTGGGGTGATGGTGATGATGCTGGCGATGTTGGTGATGATGACGGCAATGGTAGTGGTGCTGAAGGTAGTGATGTTAACGATGGGGATGGGAGTGATGGTGGTAATAGTGGTGATGGTGGTGATGATGATGGTGATGGTGGTGATGATGGTGACTGTGGTGATGGTGATGATGGTGAGGGTGATGATATTTGTGATGAGGGTGATGGTGGTGATGGTGATGATGGTGTTGGTGATGGTAATGATGGTGGTGATGGTGGTGGTGATGGTGATGGTGGTGGTGATGGTGATGATGGGGGTGATGATGATGGTGATGATGGTGGTGAGGGTGATGGTATTTGTGATGAGGGTGATGGTGATGATGGTGTTGGTGATGGTAATGATGGTGATGGTGATGGTGGTGGTGGTTGTGGTGATGATGGTGATGGTGATGATATTGATGGTGATGGTGATGGTGATAGGATGGTGGTGATGATGGTGATGGTGGTGGTGGTGGTGGTGATAGGATGGTAATGATGAAGATGGTGGTGATGGTGATGGTGATGATGGTGGTGATGGTGGTGGTAGTGGTGATGATGGTGATGATACTAGTGATGGTGATGCTGGTGGTGATGGTGGTCGTCATGCTGATGACAGTGATAGTGGTGTTGATGGTAGTGATGTTTATGATGGGGATGGGAGTGATGGTGGTAATAGTGGTGATGGTGGTGATGATGGTGATGGTGGTGGTGGTGTTTGTGATGGTGATGACAGTGGTGATGGTGATGATAGTGGTGATGGTGTTGACGGTGATGGTGGCGATGGTGATATGATGATGATGGTGATGGTGATGGTGAGGGTGATGATATTTGTGATGAGGGTGATGGTGGTGGTGGTTGTGATGGTGGTGGTGATGGTGATGGTGGTGATGATGATGGTGATGGTGATGATGGTGGTGATGATGGTGATGGTGATGATGGTGAGGGTGATGATATTTGTGATGAGGGTGATGGTGATGATGGTGGTGGTGACGGTGATGATGGTGTTGGTGATGGTAATGATGGTGGTGATGGTGGTGGTGGTGGTGGTGGGGTGATGATGGTTATGATGATGGTGGTGATGATATTGATGATGATGATGGTGATGGTGGTGATAGGATGGTAATGATGATGAATATGGTGGTGATAGCGATGATGATGATAGTGGTGATGGTGGGGCATGGGCCCAGCCACTCTGCGGCATGTGGGATCTTCCCGGACCGGGGCACGAACCCGTGTCCCCTGCATTGGCAGGCGGACTGTCAACCGCTGCACCACCAGGGAAGCCCCATTGTGTGACTTTTGAGGAAAAACGTCACAACAAGATGTAAAGTGTGACCTGTTTGGGCCGTGAGAGCTTGAACAGGAAGGGGGACTCAGGAGGTCTTTCATGTGCGAAGTCTCCTGGGAACTCAAGAAGGTGGCTCATAGAAGCCCCCTGCCCTGTGTCTGCCAGGCTGGTTCCAGTGTCAGACCCACCAGGCTCCCCCGGGGAAGGAAAGCTTTGCAGGGTGGACAAGTGACCATGTGTGCCTGCGTGTCCCTGGTGCTCTGTGCACGCGTGTGCCTGCTCTGTGTCACTTGCTGGCAAGTGGACTCAGACTGGGCTGTCCTCACCGGGGGAAGATTTGTCACCAGACCCCTGGCAGCCGAAGGCCGATGCTTCCTTCTGCGCGCTCCTCCCCCAGCCTGGGACAAGAAGTATCCGTCCGTCCGTCCTCTCAAAAGACCGTGTGTCTCCGTGTACGAGGGTGAAGTGCTCTGGCTAAAATCAGCTGCAAAATCCACGGGAAGAGCCAAGTGCGCAGTGGGAGCCCCTGGGGGCCGGTTCGGGTTGGACAGGGAGGGGCCCGTGGTGCGGGGCAGTCCCTGCAGGGCTGGCTTCCCCGGGGGACCCATGGCTGTTTGTTGGAAGGAGGGATGCAAGATTAAATAGCACTGGAGAGAGGAAATGAAAAGCCGGCACGTCATTGGAGGGAGCAGAGGCACAGACGCTCCAGGCCGGGAAGCAGGGGCGAGGGCCTCCCTCATCTGGGCAAAGATGTTTTCCGAGTCCACAGCCCTCAGGGTTGCAAAGCTCTCCAACGAAAACTTTGCAATTTCCTCAGCTCATAGCAGGAGCGCAGCTTGGATAAAATCTCATTATGGGGAAAGGCAGAACTGATTCCCTCAGCAAAATGCCCGGCTCAGCCAAGGACATCTGTGGCCTGTGTGTCTCCATGGCTGGGGCCTCGCGGGCCGCCCGGCCTGCCCTCGGCAGGAAGATGGACAGCCACTGGCCACCCCGGGCGTCAGGGCTGTGTGGGGAGTGGAATGGCCGTGGTGACCACCAGGCTGGTGCGGAAGCTTCTAGGGGGTCTGTAGAGCTTTACTGACCTGGTGGGGGCAGAAATAAGGCGCGTAAATCAAGAAAGCCCTGGGCATCGTCGGAGCGAGGGATGCAGTGAAAGGAGCGCACCTGCTTCTCTGCGCAGGTGACGTGGGCCACCGCAGGGCAGGCTGCGCGGGGCGCCGAGTCTGGGGCTCGGCTTTCAGAGCTAACCTGAGCGATTACAGGGCGTGGCCTGCATTGGAGATGTGGAGTCTGGTGTCAGGAGCATCCACGAGGCGGGTGGGGCGGGTGGGGCGGGGACCTGCCCCACAGAGGGCTGCCTGGACGAGGTGATGGTGTCGCTTATGGGAGCTGGAAGCTCAGGTTGATGTGTGTGCGGGACATAGCACTCTGCTCCAGGGAGCTCCCATTCCGTGCCATTGCGAGAGTGACCACCCCCTGAGCCTAGTGGGTGCATTTGTGACATGGGGATGAGAGGGAGGAAACGAGGTCCAGCTCCCTCGTGGAGGGGCCGGGGGGCAGTGGGCTGGAATGGGGAAAGGCAGAGGCATGCGGCAGGCAGTGGGCACCCGGAAAGCCATCCCGTCGGGTGGCAGGTGGGGCAGGGTGGGTGCGTGCAGCCCCGGGCCCTGGGCTGCTGCTGAAGGAGGAGACGGAGCCCCAGCCGCCTGGTGCCCCCCCAGCGCCCTCCGTAGGTCCGCTGCCCGCTCTGGGCTGGGCCGTATGTGACTCGTGGGTCCTGTCATCCGTGGGAGCCAGGAGGCCCGCCGTCAGGGGCTGGAGCGGGGCACATGCCCCTGCGGGTCGCGGCGAGAAATGCTGCTGTCGGGGGGCTTGTAGGCTATGGGAGGGGCAGGGCGGGTGGCAGTCGGTCAGCAGCTCCCCATGCAGGGTGCGCACCCACTGCTCCAGGCTCTGCGGGGCTCAGAGGTCAAGGCTCCGGGCAGGGAGGGGCGAAGGGGGCGGGGAGAAGTGCGCCTGGGCCGGCGACCGTGCATGGGGGTCGCGGCCTCACCCGTATCACGGTGGGGATTTCGGGGAGCAGAGATAGCACAGTGGGGACCCGCGGTGAGCGCTCGCTGCATCATGGATGAGGGGACCACGGCCCTGGTCACGTGTAAGACAGCACGGATGCTGCGGGGTGAGGAGCTACACGGCGGGACCCTCCTGGGTCTGGAAAGTTCTTCCACCCCACGGCCTCCATTTCCCCATCTGTAAAGTGGCGGTTGCAGTGAGGCTCAGGAGAGACGCGTGGGGGGCACCCAGCAGTGGCCAGGCACACTTTGGACCCGCGTCACGGCGTCACAGTTGCCCGGACTCTGAGCCCTTGGGGCTGATCTGCTGTTGAGGCTGGCGGGACCCACCCCCGCTGACCTCGGATTCCATCTGTAAAATGAGACAGTTCTCCTGCATCGGGGATTTCGACTTTCTAAGGGAACCTGTAAACCCTTTCCTGACTAACATTCCTCTGGGGCAGCTTGATGTGTAAAACCTGCTAGGACCCCAGCCCCCTCCATGGAACCCCTTTTGAGAAGCCCTGGCCAGGCCAAGCTCCAGGCCCCCACGTCCCGAGGGACCTGCGAGGGGCAGGGAGGCGGGAGGCAGGACGTCCCGGGAGGTCAGCGAGGGCCGGCTCAGCGAGTGGGGACCATCCCGCTGGTGCTCCCTGGGCTCCGAGGGGCTGCAGCTGGGCTCCGGCATCTCCCACCAGCAGCTGCTGTGAAGGCTGCACCAGGGCAGGGGCTCTGTGATGGGCCTCTGGGTCTGGAGTTTGGAGCTTGGTTTCCCGTCCCACGAGGCATCGTGAAAATGCTCTCAAGACACAGTCATAAAGCTGTGATCACTTGTTGCATGTTTGAAGGGCAACATGCACCTGCTTAGGGCAGCGGGGGGGTGAGTAGCCAGGGGCACGACGTCTCCAAGTTGCCGGGTGGTGCTGCCGGAAGCCTTGTGTTGAGGAGGATTCTGAGTTGCTTCTGGTCTCAACGAGACAAAGCACAGTGGGAGACGGGGTCTCTGGGAGGGGCATGCGAGGTGTTCGGTGTCCCCAACCTAAAGCGCAAACTCGAATAATTGCAGTTCTGGCTTCCAGCCTCTCTCGATGGCAGGGTCTATTTTGATTTTCCAAACTTCTGGCAGAGCCCTCCTCCTGGACCACCCGAGGGTGGAGGAGGGCAGGGGAGCCCCAGGTTTCCTTTGGCTAAATGGGGAGCCCAGGGGCTGCGTCCTGTCTGGGGTCGCCGGCCACCAGGACGGTCGCCCTCACACCCTCTTGCTGCAGAGGGAACTTGGTTGGCTCTGATCGGATGCTGCACAAGGGGCAGAGGAGTTCCTGAGGCCTCACGGGGGCCGGAAGGAGGGGTGCTCTCGGGGTGCAGAGTGCTGGCTGCCCTTGACCCCAATGGAAGATCAGAGCTTGCCTGAAGACTTAAGGGGCCGCTCTCGGGCCTGGCTGCCCCTCACAATGACCAGAGCCTTAAGGATCCCAAATCCCAGGCCCTGCCCCCGAGCCCTTTCGGGCAGAGTGTCTGAGGGGCCTGGGTTCCTCAGGAGCCCCCCGCTGGGTGTGGGGCAGGGGGAGACAGGACTTCCCTCTGCCCTCAGGGTATTTATGAGGTGTTAAGGTCATGGCTTTCAGGGCGTGCTTGAGTGTAGTGCCCCCAGGACACCTCATCCAGGGCTGCCCAGCGTCCCCGTGGCACCCCAAGGGCTGCCTGTGCCCCCAGTACCCCATCAGTGCTTTGGGGTCCAGGAACCATCCTGCCTCTGGTCAGAACCGTTGACCAACCGCCCCGGGTGAGAGCAGTCAGCACCCCCGAGGGAGGCCGAGGTCCTCCCTAGCTTTGTGCTTGGTGTTTCCCGTGAGGCCAGGGAGGTGTCTCCTTGGCTTGTGCAAGGTGGGTTTGCCAGCTGTTCCCTGAGCCCCGGCTCTGCCTCCCAGCCCTCAGTGGGGTCTGCTGCTGGGGGCTGGGGGCAGCATCCCCTCCCCACCCTGCCCTGCCCTCGGGAGCTGGCGCCCCTGGGTGGTTTGGGGGCAGGGGAGCCACCTGCTCTGTCTGGGAGCATAGAGGCAGAGCCAGTGCCACATCTGTCACCCCAGGGCCCTGCCCCAAAGCTCCTGGCCCTGACGGGGTGCTGGGGGTGTGAGCCCCCTCCCTGTGTGCAGGAAGAGGTAGGGGGAAGGGCTGGAGGGAGCTCTGGGTGAGGGTCCGGGTGCAGAGCTTCTGGGGGGCTTCGCACCCATGTCTCAGTTTCCCCTTCTCCATAGTGGGTGGGGGACAGTAGACCCCTGCCTTCTGAGGGACACGCCCACAGAACAAACAGGCATGTTTTTTTGGTGTGAAAACCCACTTGAGGATTTGGCGGGAACAATGATTTTCAACACGTACGGGCATTTGCAGGGGAGGGTGGGTGCTGGAGATGAAGGGGGCTTTCTGCCGGTAGGGCCCTCGACTGATCACATGGTCACTGCTGCAGTCTGGGGCGTGGGTGGGCAGGCGGGGGAGCAGGCCTGGCCTAGGGCCGGGTCGGCAGGCACCGAATGGTGGGAAGCACCTCCGCTCCGGCTGGGCCTGTTCGTGGGAGTGGATGCCGCGCCCTTGGCCTTTGCTCTTCGCCCTGTGCGGGGCCTGCGAGGCCTGGCACTGGGCCGGACACCGTGTGATACAGGGACACGGAGATGCACCGGCCGCGTCCGCCACCCGGGGACCTGGGCTTTCCGGGGGAGGCAGGCCCTCCGCCGGACCGCTGTGATGAGTGTGCTGGCTGCTCCTTCGAGGGGCGCACCCCCTGCCCGAGGTCACAGCTGCCCCCCACATGCCCCGAGCCTGTTCTTTTTTCCAGTAACCGCATTTGGAGAGCGTATATTCAGATGTCAAGCTGCCAGTCACAGGGAGAAATACTTTATTTGAATTGGATGAAATTTGAACTAGAAGTCATGTTGTTCAATAAAAATGTGTGGCCTTGATTCACTGTGCCTGTCGTATGGTTCCTGTGTGCTGGAGAGTTTAAAACGTGGGCCGGGAGCCTCTGACATCCAAAGGGAGAGAGAAGGAGTGGCTGAGCGAGGGGGTGGGTGCTGGACGGGGGTGCTGAGGTGTGGGCTGGGGGGTGCCCCTCTCCTGCTCTGCCCCCGTGACAGCCCCACTTGCCGTCACGGGCCCAGGGCTGTGGCAGCACAGGCCGCTCACCGTGCGTGCCCACTCCTCCCAGTGGCAGGAAGGCAGAGGGGCTGCAGACCGAGCCCCGGGGGCCTGCGGCCAGGCTGTGGTCGGTGACACTGACGGTGAGGGTCCGTCTGTGTTCCGGAGACAGTGCTGGACGTCGGGGTGGGAGGGCCACGCTCCACCCCTCCGAGACCCCTGCTTGGAGACGGGCTGCCGGGGGTAGTTCCGAGTCCTCGCTCGTCAGGGGGCAGTTTCAAACCCGGGTTGGGAGGCCACGTATTTGGAACTGTGCCTCAGGCATCGGGTAGGAATGGGCCTTTGCTGGACTCCAGGACTGTCACCCCGTCTCTAGGTCAGGTTACCCATAGAGCCTTTGGGAAGTCACGGAGGGCGAGGGCCCTGTCCCCAGAGCTGTGCACACGGCCGGCACCTTGCTTCACAGATCCCAGAGGCCACCCGTGGACCCACGCTTAGTGACTTTGGGTGACACATCACCCCAGCCCTGCCATGGTCCAGTGATGAGAGGCCACATCTGGCCCCTGCCTGGGGGCCCACCTCTCTCTCTTCCTGGGGCCTGGCACAGAGAAGGGCCTCACACACCTTCTCCAAATGACTGGCAGGGAGGGTGCGGCTTCCTTGCCTGGGCCTGTGGTTCTGACATGTGCAGATGGGCACCGCATTCTTGCTCCACCCGTGGCCCTGCCTTTCAGGGGTGCTGCGTGCCATTTGCAGGATCATGGCAGAGCAGAGGCCCAGTAGCAGGGGCAGCCTCAGGCTTCTGGCCAGAAAGGGGCAGTGGGACTGGTGGAGGAATCGATGAAAATCTGATGGGTGTGATGGGGTCTTATCCGTGGGGCACAGGGCAAGCCCAAGGTGTTAGGAAGGGCGTGGGCACCCCTAGGCAGTGGTGCTGGGCCGTGGGTGCATCCGCCATGTGTGATGCAGTAGCTTGCACTTAGTAGGTGCTCAGTAATGGCTATTGAATGAGTGGATGGGTGGATGGAGAGGAGGATAGAGGGTCCATGCATGGATGGGTGGGTGGATGGTTGGTGGTCGGGTGGTGGATGATGCATGCGTGGACAGGTGGGTTGGTTAGTGGATGAGGAAGAGCTGGGCTCTGCCTGCAGTAAACACGCTCACGTTTTCTCCCTCCCCGGGTGCTGAGACCCGTTTCCTGCTGAGTCCCTCTTCTTGGCCTTGTGCCCCCGCCCACCACGGGATCGTCCATGTGTGCCGTCTTTCCCCCCTGTTCAGAAATACTTTCCAGGATCCACCAGTCTTCTCGTTGTCATTTTCATGTACATGCCACCAAGTCCCCATGCTTCGTCCCCCTGGCACCTTTGCAGCCTTTTAACTCCTTCAAACCCCGCCCTCCTCTCAGGACCTTTCCTGAACACCCCTTCCATGGATCATAAGTCTTTAACAGTACTTACTGAGCACCTTCACTACACCAGGAGTTTTGCCTGGAGGACTTGTAGCCTCCACAGCTCGGTGAGGTGGATATTACTATTTTACACCCATTTTTCGCAGAGAGAAAGAGTCGGGCTCAGAGAGGGGAGTGGACTCACTGTGGGCCACACAGCCGGAAGGTGGTCATACAGAGCAGCTCCTCCCCCACGCGCCCCGGGTGTTGGGATTCCCTCTGCCCCTGGCAGCTGGCTCATGGGGCAGGTTGTCCCCAGTGTGTCCAGGGCTCAGGCTGTCCATCCATCCACGTGCAGCAGCAGAGGAGA
Organism: Inia geoffrensis; assembly: GCA_036417435.1. Classification (NCBI taxonomy): domain Eukaryota; kingdom Metazoa; phylum Chordata; class Mammalia; order Artiodactyla; family Iniidae; genus Inia; species Inia geoffrensis. Next base: position 114,352,667 of record CM070906.1, on the reverse strand, counting down.
GGAGCCCACAACCCGGTGACCAGCGTGTGCACACAGAGCCCCACCCAGCACCCCGGCACCAGGGCCCAAGGGATGCAGACTGACCCGCCAGGGTCAGGAGCGCACAGCAGGAGGCCACCCCGGAGCTTCCAGGGGCTGCAAGGCAGAACATAAGGGTCTTCCTGGAAGAGGGGAGGCTGGCCTCAGGCCCCAGGCCCAGAGAGGGGCCTCTGCCTGATGGAGCAGAGGTGCAGGATAATCCATGTGCAGCCCTCTGGGTACAGCCCTCTGGGTGCAGCCCTGCCACCTGGACCCCACGACCCACCAGTGACGGCTTCACAGTGGCCTCAGGGCCCGTCCTTTACTGTTACTCATAAAGTCTGGAAAAAGAACACACACGGCCAGCAGCAGCACTCCGAGCTCAAGGAGCCCAACTCCCGGCATAGCCCCAGTTACCCCATGTGGGGCGCCATCTCCGACGACAGAGTCCAGCGTCCTGTGTTCTTCCACGTTCTTTTTCCTCCCTGAGAGCTCATCAGGTCCTGTAGTGATGGGGACCCGCCAGCCGTGTGACCGTGACACTGGGCAGGTGGCCTCTCAGGTGCAGAATGGGGATTAAAGGGCACCATTTATAGGGTACCTGCGGGCACAAAGTGGGCGATGCCGTGTAGCTTCTCTGTCCGGTGCCGGATCTCCAGTAAACACCGTCTACACATGAGTCATTAATGAGGTGATTCCTGTACCAGTCAGTTTACATGCATCTGACTGGGGCCAAAGCCCTTCTGCCAGGGGGACAGTGGATGTTTGATAAGGGTTATGAGACTTGCTTTTTTTTCGTAGCAGCCCTGTCGTTTTTCCATTTTCTACACAGCATGAGAGCAAAGTGGAATAAACTGTTTGTATGCTCTCCCGAGCTGACACAGTGGCACTGTCCACTGTCAGAAGGATACCTCCAAAAGACCAGAGAGCTCAGTGGTTGTGGGTTCATCCACGTGTGGCAAGTGTCGGTACTTCATTCCCTTTTATGGCTGAATAATATTCTCTCATATGGACCACAACTCATCTCTCCATTCACGCACACGTCTCTCTGTGTGCACTAGGGCAGTTCCCACTCTTGGCTGTTGTGAACAGGGCTGCAGTGAATGTGGGTGTGCATGGGCTTGAGTCCCTGTTTGCAGTTCTCCCTTGGGTGAACTGATTTGGGTGAATTGTTTATGTACCTGTGTTGGTTCTCAGCATTGGAATTGATGGGTCATAGGGTTGCTTCTTTTAAAATAAAACCCGCCTCCCACCCCTGTGGTAGGGGGTGATAGGAAAGGAGACGTGGTACTTCTAAAGGCCTCGGAATTTAGGGTTGAGGCTAAATGTATCACTCACAGGAGACAAAAGCTCTGAGCACTGGGTTGGAACATGACAGGTGCTCATCAGGTGTCTGAATGGATGGGTGGATGGCTGGGTGGAAGGAGGGGTGGGTGGGTGGTTGGATGGATGTGTGGGTGGGTGGATGGGCAGGTGGATGGATGGATGGGTGGGTGGATGGATGTGTGGGTGGAGGGACAGGTGATGGAGGGCTGGCTGACTGGCAGGCTGGATGGGTGCATGGATGGGTGGGTGGGTGGGTGGATGGATGGGTGGATGGATGGACGGATAAATGGATGGATGGGTGGGGGGATGGGTGGATGGATATGTGTGTTGGTGCAAAAGTGCATGGATGGGTGGATGGATGGATGGATGGGTGGGTGGGTGGGTGGGTGGGTAGATGGGTGCATGGATGTGTAGATGGATAGGTGAATGGGTGGGTGGATGGCTGGATGGATGGGTGGCTGGCTGGATGGCTGGGTAGGTGGATGGATGGGTGGGTAGATGGCTGGATGGATGGGTGGCTGGATGGGTGGGTGGATGGTTGGATTCGTGGGCAGATGGATGGGTGGATAGGTGTATGGATGGGTGGATAGGTGGATGGGTGGGTGGATGGATGGATCAGTAATGCCTGGATGGCCGGGTCGCTTGAATGGCTCTTGGAGGTAGCAGCTCCCCCAGAGGAGGCCTGGCCCCGAGGACAAGCTCTCAGGCATCAGGCAGTTCTCCTGGGTCCCCACGTGGGTGCCCTCTGTGCTGCCTGCTCAGGGCTTTCGTCCTCTTCCAGGGAGACATCCAGCAGCTGCTCTTTGTCTCGGACCACCGGGCAGCTTACGATTACTGCGAGCACTACAGCCCTGACTGTGACACTGCGGTCCCTGACAAGCCCCAGTCTCAGGACCCCAATCCCGATGAATATGTGAGTCCTGGTGGGAGCCGTGGGCAGACCGTCTGGGGGTGCTGGGCGTGGAGGGACACAGAAGCTGTGGGACTCCCGTTTGAAGCAAACCCACTGGGTGAGACTATAATTGATCCCCGGGGCAAGGTGGACTCCTGACTCACTCTACGAAGGGTTCTGTGCTCCCAAAGCAATGGAGTCAAAAAGGATGCTGGTAAAGAATCTTTCACCCAAGTTTCTGGGTGAAGAGAGCCACGCACCCTCTGGACCAACATCTGGGTGGGGTGCCGTGAGCGGAAGCACCACAGATGCCCCCGGCGGGCCGTCTGGAGCTCGCCAGGTAGGAGGGGCTCAGGGCTGTCGGAGCAGAATGGTGGTCCCCTCCGACCCCTAGGGCAGCAGCTACTCTGAGGGGCAGCCTCGGCCCGAGAGTTTCAGGAGCGTGTCCAACGCCTCTGTCCTCTGGCCGTGACCCGCGTGTCTGTGGGTCAGCCTTTCCCATCCACCCGCCCTCACGCCCCAGCAGCACCTCGGTTAATTGGATTTGCAGCGCTTTGTACCATTTCCAAATGAGAATCCTCTCCCATGCCCTGCGCATGTTGGACTCCTGTTTCTTTTAAGTAAAATTCAGTCCTGCTCTCTTTTGTCTCTGAGCTACCCTTCTTTCACGAGCAGTCAGAAGAGAAGGAGGGGGGGACCCCATGAAGCTGTGGAGCCCTGGGCTAGGCATGTCTTCCCCACCCCGAGAACAGGGTGGGCAGTGCTCCCAGCTGGCTTGCTGCGGCCGAGGCCTCCTGGCCATGCCTCACCCTCCCCGTGCCCGATATAGAGATGGGTCTGAGGGTGAGACCGTCTCTGTCGCTGTGAAGTCCCTCCCATGAGGCCTGGGCCTTTGGTGAAGGTCGGGGAGGGCCCTCGGTTTAGCTGGTTGTCCTGGCCCTCGGGTGCCAAAGGGTCAGAACGTTTGCACCTTTTAGGGCTCATCTCTCTTTGAAGGCCACCGGGGGTCCCCGTTTCCTTCCCTGGACTCCTCGTGGGGCTGGCTCTGCTCCCCCAGGGGATGGAGGGGGAAGACTCCTTTCAGGGCCCACGGGGTTGGTGCCTGGAGCTGGGCATGACTTTTGGGGGTCCGATCTTCCCAGTTAAGCCCACGAGGGAGGGAGATGGCGGGCTGGCATCTCGGGGTGGGGGACCCGCGCCCTCCTCACGTGGCCCTATTTGCTCTCAGTACCCGGAAGGAGAGGGTGAAGGAGACACCTATTACTATGAGTACCCCTACTACGAGGACACGGACGACATGGGCAAGGAGCCCACCCCCACCAAGACACCAGTGGAAGCTGCTCGAGAGACCACGGAGGTGGCCGAGGTCTGGCCGGGTGGCTGCTGGTCCCTGGAGGCCGTGGTTGGCGGGGGGGCCGGGGGGGCCGTGGCGAGCATGGGGGCCGTTTGGAGATGCGTGGAGAGCAGGGGCGGTGGGCGGGAGCTTGGCAGGGAAACGGGGGACCAGGGACCGTATGTGCTTTGTCCTCATGGGGAGCGTCGGGCAGAGGGCTTTCCGTGGTGCAGGGGACACCAGGGGACGTGGATGTGATGGAATCCAGTCCCCTCCCCAATGGGTGGCGGGGACACTGGCCCATGAGGCTGTAAGAGTCTGCAATGTTCTCTTACTTTTTTTTCTTTTGGTCACCATGTGGCTTACGGGATCTTAGTTCCCCAACCAGGGATTGAACCCGGGCCCTTGGCAGTGAGAAGGTGGAGTCCTAACCCCTGGACGGCCAGGGAATTCCCTGTCCTCTTACTTCTTAAAAAAAGCTTGAGAAATAGTTCATCCTGTCCAAGTGCACGATTGCGGGGTTTAGTTGTGCACAGCACTTCCGCGGGCTGGGCTGTCCCCCCCGGCCCGAGGGGGTCCCTGCGCCCCGATCCACAGGGGCCGGTTGGTTGATGGGTCAGCCTCCCTCTCAAGCCGCAGAGGAAAGCCCCGACCCGGTCCTCGCTGCGCCGGCCGCACCCCTAACCCTGCGTGTCTCTGCCCGGCTCCCAGGAGCTGACCCAGCCCCCTACGGAAGCCCCTCCGGTGCCTGACACCAGCGAGGGGGCCGGGAAGGAGGAGGACCCCGGCATCGGAGACTACGAGTACGTGCCCAGCGAGGACTACTACACCCCACCCCCTTACGAGGACCTCAGCTACGGCGAAGGCATCGAGAGCCCCGATGAGAGCCCCGACCAGTCCCCCGACCAGGGCGCCCGGGCCGAAGTTCCCACCAGCACGGTCCTCACCTCCAATGCCTCTAACGTAATTGCCTTCCCAGCCAGTGGGCTTGGTCCAGGGGAGGGGGCTGGACCCCAGGCTCTTCCTTCTATACTCCTCACTTTGCTGTCCTGGGGCAGCTGCCCTTGCCCTGCCCACCACAACTGGCCCTGCAGCCCTTTGCGGCCAGGCCGTTCTAAGTGATCGCCGAGGACGCCCGGTGAGTTTGCAGTCACTGCCTTTCTGGGTGGATCTCAGTGTTGTCAGTTTTTCATCAGCAAAATGGGTGGAATGAGCCCCGCCCCCCGGGTCTCTTGGGGTTCGGCGGAGACGGATGAGGACTTGCGTGTTCACAGACAGTGTTCCTGTCTGGGGCCCGGGTGAGGGCAGGCCAGACAGGTACATGAGCTGGGGGTCTGGACAAGCAGACCAGACATGAAGCCCGGTAGGACCATGGGCTTTCCCATCAGGCAGACCTGACTTGAAATCTCTGCCAGTGACCTTGGAAAGTGATATCCGCTGTCTCAGAATCAGTGATCTTATTTACAACCTGGCACCAGTGTTCCCCATCTCTTGGGGCTGTTGCCACGTCTTCAGACCGGAGAGGAGTTGAGCTTAGCCCATGGTCCATAGGGAGTGCTTAAAAACAACCGTTGTGTGATGCTGAATTCTTGACGGCCACAGAGCAGACACACGGGGTTCTGATGGGTCCGGACCCCTCTGGCAGCGGGTATGGGATTAAGGGCTTGTTACCCCAAGACCCTGGGCCTTGGGTGGAGCCCCTGGCGGCCCCAGGTTCCCCAAGTCCACGATGCAGCCTGGTGCCGTGTGCCCGTCCTTCTGCAGCCCTGATTTGCCACGGGGTCTTGGGGGCTTTGGGGTGAGTCTCCCCATCGTGAGAGGGAGACGATGACTCCCAACAAGTGAAACCCCAGGCTACCTGTGTTCTGTGACCTCGGAATGCCACGGTGCTTGGGGTCCGGGGGATGGGGACCTGTGTGTGTCCGTTACCTGGCTTCCTCTGGGTGACCCCTGCTGCCTTCCCTCTCAGCCGGATCCACCTCCGGAGGAGGGGATGGACGACTTGGAGGGAGAGTTCACAGAAGAAACCATCAAGAACCTGGACGAGAACTACTACGACCCTTACTACGACCCCACCATCTCCCCGTCGGAGATCGGGCCGGGCATGCCCGCCAACCAGGACACCATCTACGAAGGGGTGAGTGGCTAGGGAGGGTGCCTCCCTGGGCCCTTGGTGGGGGGACCCCCTGCTTCATCAGCCGTATGGATTTGGTGTAATCTGTATCTTCTGCCTGTTCTCACTGTCCTTTCTCTGCATCTTACAAACCTCAGATCGGACCACGGGGCGAGAAGGGTCAAAAGGGAGAACCTGCCATCATCGAACCAGTAAGACACTTTCTTATTGTCTCCCCGAAACCGGCGGGGTGGTGGGTCGAAGCTCGGGGCACGTGGCGGGTTAGGTAGGATGTGGCTGGACCTGTGGGACCCCTGCGCCTGTGTGCCTGGGGCTCCCACGAGGAGCTGCGTGACCTCGTGGATCCCACACGCTGCTTGGAAAAGCGTCTGGGCAGGGGTAAGGTTGTGGACCTCGAATGAGGTGGCGGTTGCCTGGGATTCGAATGGGTCAGGACCCTTTGTGCCGCACGCTTAGGATCCGGGCACGTCACTGTGTGTCGATTTCTCCTTGATAAAAAGACTCGGCTTCTGGGAAGGAGGGAGCTCCCCTGGAGGGCAGAGGGGGTTAGCAGGCTGAGTGTGGCGGCCGCTCTGGAGCAGGGAGCGTTAGCCACGGACCCAGCTCGCTACGCGGGCTGTGCAGCCATGTGGCTGCAGCTGGTGGATCAGGGAAGCCTGGCTGTCAGCCACGCCGAGGGGATTTAATAAAACAGTTCTGCCCTGAAACTCCCACTGAGTGAAACTGCACTGTGCCAGGCTGGGGGCGAGTTAAACAAAATGACTCTTGAGAACGTCTTAACCTTGGGGTCAGAGGGAAGAGGGTCCCACGTGCACCTCGTGGGGCGGTGGGTGTTGGTGGGGGCCCCACTCTGCGTTGGCACGTCCTCTGCCCTCAGGGAGCAGTGCCTGGCCGGGGAGCACCAGTGTCCACCCTGTGGCCTTTGGGCTGCAGAGGTCCAGGCGCTGAGTTGGGGCGGGCGAGGTGCCAGGTGATCAGCCAGGTGGGGGGAGGGGTGCCCTGCAGCTGCACGTGGTGGTTATGGCATCATGGGCTGGGAAGCAGCTCTAAGAGTGAGGAGGGGCTGGCTGCCAGGGTCCACCCCTGCCACGTCCTCCAAGAGCCAGAGGGAGGAGGCCAGCATCCTGCACTCGACGGCTCATGAGGCTGGGGCCAGGCTCCAGCTTTCTCTACTGCCAGGACTTGGTTGCCCCACGTGGAGGCTCCAGGATGCTTCCGATCTTGGGGCTTCTGGGACAGAGGACTGAGGTGACCCCCATCCTCCCGTGGGACTGGGAAGGTTCTTTTGGAACCTCACCCCCTCCCCCTTAGAGGCACCTGAAGCCTGTGGCTGGGGCATCAGGACGGAGGGACTAGATGACTGTCCTGCTCTGTGCTCCCTGCCCCGCCCCCCAGGCCTGTCCCAGGGATGGGCGCGTCTGCTCCCACTGGGCTGTGGCCACTGGGCACACACATCCTGTTCTCGGGCTGAGAACATTCCTTTCCCGGTGCTCTCCAAGGGTCCAAGGGAGTCAGGGCTTGTCTGGGGCCGAAAGATGGGGATGCAGAGGAAGTGGGCAGAGGGGCCGAAGTGGGGACACCAGCACCACGTGGGCCCTTGCTCGGCGACATGTAAAATCCTCACACCAAGTCCAGACTCAGGGAGGGAGGTGACCCTCGGGGAAGAGCAGTGCGGCCAGTGGTGCCGCCTGAAGACACGGGGCTGCCGGGGACCTGCTCCCGTCCTTGAGGGGCTGTGCCAGAAGGTGGACCAAACCCAGCGGGACTTCCCTGTGGTCCAGCTGTGTGCAGACCATGGTCCAGACGGCCTTGGTCCCCGGTGGACTTGCCGCCGGCTCGGGTGCCTTCCGTGGTGTCCCTCTCGCTTTGGTGAAAGGGGCATCTTGCCTGGGAAGAGGAGAACGCTCGGGCAGGCGGGGGCCGCACTCTGTGGAGCACTGGGTTTGGTCCTGGCTCCGGGAAGGCCTGGCCGGCGCCTCGGGCAGGACGAGCTTCCTTTTCACACGTCCCCCAGACTGGGCTGCCCCTGTGTGAGAGCCATAGCACCCCAGGTCCAGGTGGAGGCGGGTGAGAGTGGATGAGGTATCCAGTTGCCAGGCTCCACCAGGCTCCACCAGGCTCCACCGGCGAGGGTGGGCCGGGGCAGCAGGCTGAGTAAATGGAAGCAACCCAACACAAACAGCATGTCTCCAGAAAATGCATTTCATCTTTGTTCGGGGAGAAATGAGCCATCTGGATGCAGTTAGGGAAGGATGCCCTCCCCTCTGGCCACCGCATTTGCTCCCGCCCAGCCCCCCCTGGCCTGTTCAGAGTGTCTGAGGGGCCGAGGCCGGTCTCCCTGGAGACATCATGGAAACTGTTGGAATTTCTCCACCTGGAGCATCACCAGATGTCCTCAAAGTCTTAGCTCCCTATAAACAGATGGCCAAGTCCTGGACCACGGCTGACATGGTCTTGCCTCGGCCACGCAGGCATCACGGCCCGTGAAGGTTGGGTGGCCATTTCCTCTCCCCAGCCTGCCCCAGCGACCTCCTTCTGGGGAGCGTGGCTGACTGTCCACGGGGCTCTGGGAACCAGCTCCTCCTCTTTGCATCCATCCATCCCAGGGACACAGGGGCAGACCTGGTACCCTGTGTCGTGGGTCAGCAACACCAGCGGCTCCTTGACAGGACAGGAGCCCCGCAGCCAAGCGGATTCAGGCCAATCAGATCTGGCGGCCCAGGCTGCCCTGGGACCTCAGGGAACCAGGCGTCTCCAGATTCGATGTCCTGTATCACCTGGCGAAGGCCCGTAACAGGCATGTCTACCTTCCACTGTGGCTTAAGGAAGGTTTTCTCGGTCTGTGCTATGTAGCAGATGAATGGACCCCCGTTAAGGTTTGTTTCGAGCTCTTAGCTGAGGGTGAGACCTTCCACCCTGGTAGGGTGTGGGGCGGGGCCAGTGAAGGAAGGCCATGGCTTCCCATGTCTTGGGAGCACTTCTCGTTGGGGTGGTGGCCAGGGGTCCATCCCTTCACTGTACCTGGGAGAGTGCCGGCACCCCTCCACTGGGCTCATCCATCCAGTGGCCTCCGGCCCTTGCCGGGCCGACCTGGAATGATCCTCCCGTGAGAGCCCACCCACTGTGGCCCCCACTCCCTGAGAACAGCGGCTGTGTGTCCGGGAAGACAGCTGCCGTCTTGCAGGGTCCGTGGCAGCCAGGGGTTTCTCTCTTAAGCCTAGCTCAGTTCTGAGCTTCCTCAGCTGCCTTTGTCAGAGGAGGAGACAGGAAGGTGGGACTGATGAGGCTGTTTGGATGAAATCTCTCTGTGTACATCTCGTGTACAAACATTTCTCTGAGTGCACATCTGTGTAAACACCGGGTGCATCCTCCCAGCGACTGGGGAGCCCTGGTCGGGAGGATGAGGGGCTTGGAGGGGACCTGCAGCCCCTGGCCTGGGTGCCCCCCCACTGGGGGGTGTCCGACACCTGTGCTGACCTGGTGCCTGTCCTGGGCACACCCTCTTACTCCTAGGCGGCAATTCCAGGTTTCACAAGAGGACTGTTCACTTTCAAAGAAAAGCCCAGGGCACAATAGCATTGATCAGCCCCAGAGAGAAGCAACCCGAGCCTGCTTTGTTCTGGGGAAACAGGAGGCAGGTCTGCCACCGGGGGCCAAGTATGTCCAGCCCTCTCACCACTGTCTCGGCCGTCACGGGAATTCATTGGGAGGAGGGCTCCACGGCAGCCAGGCACCCTGCGTGAGGCTGAAGCCTGCCCAGCCGGGCCAGACGGAACCCACCGGGTCCCAGGACCCCCAGAAACGATCCACCACAGTGTTCTCAGCATGCAGACCCTCGCAGGGGCCAGAGGTCCTTCCCTCCCTGGAAGGCCATGCGTTGCCTCTGACTCCTGAAGTGGGCATGGAACACAGAGGACGCTGGGGCCTGTCTGACCTTGGTGTTGACCGGACAGAGGTAGAGAGGAGGCCCGCGCTGGGAAGGTGGCTGAAGCCAAGGCCCGAGAGTAGGAGCCCCCGGGCCGGGAGCTCTGTCTTCAGAGACCTGAAGCCTGCTCTTCCCTCCGCTGCCTGTGCCGACTCTAGGGCCCAGGCTGACAGCGGGGCAGGAGGCCTTGTCCCCATTTGGGGGGAAAGACAGTGAGGCCTGAGGGCCTGAGGCAGTATGAACCTCGGCTCAGCCGGGTGAGGGGCTAGAGGAGGAGGGCAGCTGAGTGCCCAGTGGACTTGGCTATGTTTCCCAGGTGGAGGGAGGAGGGGCCTGGAGACCCCAGCGTGGCTGCTCTAGCAGTTGGGCCTAACAGTTCTCTAGGCAGGGACCTCAGCCTGTGGTGGCCTTTCCTCCTGTCCTCCCTGAAGCCACCGGCTGGTCGTCTCTCCACCTTCCCTGGGCCCTGGTCCTGGGGTCCACTGCTCCCTCAGGCCGTCACCAGGGCCTGCCTGGGCACAGGAAGGCCAGAGGTGTGGCTGGGGAGTCCTGGTTCCTCCTCTCTCCTCTGGAAGCTGTTCTTGAGGGAAGCCTGTTGGTTGCTGTCTGGCTTGTGGCTGCCCTGGAAACGCTCAAAGGACGGTCTCTGTGGCCCCCATTCCAGAGGCTGCTGCTCGGGACCCCTCCCAGGATGGAGGGTGCAGACCCAGAGGCCCGAGATGGTGGCCCTCTGGTCCACCCAGCATGGAGGGCTTCCTCAGGACTGGGGTCTGCTAGGGGCCGGGCCTACTCGGGGTCTGGGGATGGAGGGAAGGGGTCCTGGGGTCTCAGACGCTCTCTCCCTGTCTCTTCCAGGGCATGCTCCTGGAGGGGCCACCCGGCCCCGAAGGCCCCGCAGTGAGTGTCCCATTTTATTTCCCGTGACTTGTGGGAGGCGCTCGGGGGTGGAGGGAGACCCCTTAAAGCTCCCAGATGGAAAAGAGGGGTAAACGGCCTGGGACCGGCACTTTCTCGAACCCTCCCCTGGCAAGGCGGGAACTGCCCTGTGGCTGCATCTTTAACTCTGCCTGATTTTAATTCTAGGGTCTCCCAGGACCTCCAGGAACGATGGGTCCCACCGGCCAAGTGGGTGACCCTGGAGAAAGGGTAAGGATGGCTCAGTCCCCTCGGATCATGGGCTCTGTGGCCTCGTCCAGGCGTCCTCCCTGCTCGGGGAGCAGCCTTGGCCTCACCTGTGTGGGTGACCGCCGTACACTGACGTCCTTCCCCAAATTGCCCTGTCCCCTCGCATCTCACGCCACCCCTTAGTGCGTTCACTCTCTTCAGATGTTTAGGGGGCTGACTGTTGCCCGGCCCTGAGTTGGAGGCAGGAGACCCCTGCAAGAGTGAGCCTCAGCCGGGCTGTGGGTCCCCCGGCAGGTTCCAGGGGCCACAGTTCACAGTGGCGGCCCTGCATTAGGGTAGCAATAACAGGTAGCTGCAGTGGCCAAAGAGCTCTGGTGCTGCCTGGGCATCCCACAGGATCCGACTTATCCTCCCTCAATACGAGGACTTCGTTGGTCTTAAGACCCCTTCGCTCCAGCTTCCTTGTTGGAAATCTAGCAACAGACACAGAAAACTTGCTCTGGGTCAGAGAGACCATCTTGGGGTCACCCTAGCCAAAGGGACCATCCTGGGATCACCCTGACCAAAGGGATACATCCTGTGGTCGCCCTGGGCAAAGGGACACATCTGGGGGTCACACTGGTCAAAGGGACCATCCCCGGGTCGCCCTGGGTGGCTGCCTGAGAGATGCAGGCTGAGCCCAGCTCGCGGCGGTTTCGTTCAGACTCCTAGTGGGCATTTGGGGGTACGGCTGCCCTGTGGGTTCTCGACCAGCTTGACATTTTTTTTCTTTTTGTTTTTCCCGCTGGTCTAATGAATATCGATATGAGCACAGTCAGACTGAGAGCTATAATTGGGTGTAGTTGTAGATGAGAGACACTGGGGCCGTGTGTGCATCCTAACAGACCTTTATCCCCAGCGCCTGGCACACTGCCCAGAGCAAAGACGTCACGGTTTTGGGGTGGACAGTGCCTGGGTCTGGTCCTGAGGAAAAGCATCTGGGGTCTGCTTCCGAGGGGGCGTTTGGCTGTCAGGTGCTGGGGGCTTTGGGGTGATGCTCAGGGTGATGTGAGGTGATGCCCGCAGACAGAGCAGGTGGCTGCGTGACCTCTGAGGGCAGCCGGATCAGACTGGGCACCAAACAGGATTCTCCGCCATGTTGCTTCCCTGTGGCTAGTGGCTTTGGGGGCAGAGTAGGTGGGCCTTGCTCCGTGGCTGGCCCGTGACCTGCTTGGCCTCCCCATACTTCCCATGCCGCTCCTGCCTCTGCCACCGTTGAAATTCCAGACAAGCAGGTGAGGGGCCTGTCCTCTCCCCACCCCTGAACCCACGCCAGTCAAGCTCTGCCCCAGGGGCTGCAGTCTCTAACCCAGCTCACTCCAGAGGTCTGGGAGTGGATGGAGGGGTGACAGCCGTGTCCCCCCACAGAGCCATCCTCAGATGGACCCAGTGGTGCGACTGAGTCCAGACGTCAGTGAGAGAGGACGGCCTGCCATAGCAGACGTCCTCTCTCTCAGACGTAGGGAAGGTCACCGTCCACAGGGGCCACAGATACTGACTGACATCTCCCGTCAGCCTCAGTGTTGCTCCAAGTGTCGGTCCGTCTGTCCATCCAGCACAGATATTCACTGAGTGTCCCCAGTGCTGGGCACTGGTCTAGCACTGAGGATCTAAATGCTCACGACCCAGAGGGACACTCCTCCCCGCTTGGTCCCTGTCTCTGGACTGAACCTGGGTCAGGGCTGGAGGCAGCGACCCTGCTGGCGCTTTGTGTGCTGAGACCTGAGAGTTGGAAGAGCCCCGGCACCTGACAGTGGAATCCCGGTGCTTTCAGAGCTGGTCTCTCTTAAGTTCAAGTTAGGGTCCAGGAGAAAGGGACTGGGACTGGGGTTAGGGAGGCAGAGGAATCACCTGCTCTGGAGCCTGCTGCCCCTGGAATTGGAGGGGAAACCTGCGGCCCACTGACCTTTCCAGGGCTCTTCCCAGGGAGCGGGGCTGATTCCAGGGGCTGAGCTTGTCCTCTGGGCTCTGCCCAACCAGCTTGTCCAGGAGCTGTCCCTGCTCACAGCTCAGCATCCCCACGATGCCCAGACCTCCTGCTTGTCTGCGGATTAGCTGTGAAAGAACATTGGATGCAGAGTCAGGAACCTGCAGTGCCACTTGCTGGCAGCATGACCTCGGCATTCCTGTGTAGGAGAGGAAAACACCGTACCCTCTTAGGTTTTGTCAGTGGGACCTGCAAATTAAACGGACCAAAGACATTAACAGGAGAAAAGGCAAATGAGTTGTTTATTCATATTTTTAATTTTACATGAGGCTTCATGAAAAAGAAGAAACCCAGAGAAGTGGCTGGACTTGGGAACTTATATACCATTTTAACAGAAAGCAATAAACTGCGGAGAAGTGACTGCGAAATGCATGGGGGAAACTAATGGAAGATAAGGCTTGTTTCAGTAAGGTCTGTTTCTGCAGACTCGTCTGAGTGGCCCTTTCCTGCGGGGGGTGCCTCCCTCCCTGCAGAATCGGGATGCACTTGATACCCTCGGGGCCAGGGAGCAGCAGGGTCGATGACTCTATGTCGTGTCCACACAGCCTGGTAGTGACGCTGCCGTGGGCACAGCTTCTCCAGCCCCGTCTCCTGGTTGTTGAGACCTCAACCCCTCCCTCCCACCTCTTTAGGTTTCAAGGGTTGGGCATCCTTTCGGGATTTTGCTTGAGGGTCTTTTCTGCCCTTTAAAAGGCTTTTGTAAGAACCCCCGTTATTACACCCACGGAAAGCGAGATTCACAGGTGCCTGCATTGCTCCCCAGGGCCAGCTGGGACGATGCCCAGCTATGTCACCACCTCCCCCCACGGCTGGCTGGATTCACACTCAGGGCCAGGGGAATGGTCACAGGCTGGGTCCCTGCAACTTGGCTGAGAGGCAGAGTCCACTGAGGCCCATAGGAAGCTTTTAGCTTCGCAGAGGCCGTGGTAAGTGACCGCTGATGCCCGCAAGGCAAGGTCGTCTGACCATCTCCTGCCTTCTGGGGGCAGGACAGGCGGCTCCGCCTTCCAGTGCCCCTGGGTGCCCAGGACATCTTTTGTGGGGCCATCCAACCTGGGACACCGGCTTACTCACCTGTTCCACCCAGCCAGGTATCTCTGTGATGTCCTGGCCACAAGCCACGGTAACACGGGCCTTCCCTGGGTGTGTTGGGGCCACGTCCTCTCTGTGACCTGGTCATCCCCGCTCCGGTGCTATCAATGAGGCATCACTAGGATTGAGCCAGGGCCACCTGAGTCGTCTTGTTAACCTCTTGAACCCCCTAGAAGCCAGAAAGACCCTTTTTCATATTAGGGAGCACCTTGCGGGGGGGGGGGGACCTTTTGAGCTGGGACGAGGCTGAAAGTATCGATAGGAACACCTCAGTGCCTCCCTCCAGGCCTGTCGGGCTTCCCGGGCTCAGAAGACCTCAGTGAGCTCCGCTGGGACTTCCCGACCCCCTCCTGCTGCAGGGCCAGCTGAGGCTCCTGGTGGGGTGGGAGCGTGCATGGTGCCAGCTTCCCCCAGGGCTCTGGCCCCGGCCGCAGGTGTAGCTGGGTTTCAGATCTAGAGCAGGCGCTGACCCCTAAGAACTCCTCTGGCCTCTCCCAAGCTGTAATTGCACAGGAGCTGACCTGAAAAAAGGGCAAACCACTGATACTGAGGACCTGAGGATTGGTGCGTGTTCCTCTCCTTTTCCGGGTCTTCCTAAGAGCAAAAGCAAAAATATCTCGGCATAAAGACTCCCCTGGTCTTTGCAGCTCCCTCCCCGACCCTGCTGCTTTTACTATGAGAAGCAGCTTGGCTTTGCAGCTGGTCCTGGGGCTCCTGGGTTCAGCCTGGGGCCTGGGTCTACAGCCACTCTCAGAGGGTCTGAGCTCTCTGTCCCCTCATCTCCGTGCCAGAGTGACGCCAGGACGGCCTCAGGAGGACCCTCTGTTAACCGTGGAAGGGGTGCCTCGTTTCTTTACCTGGTCTACGTGTGACCAGCCCTGCGGTGCCAGTGCTTTAAAACATTTCCGTTTGACCAACTTAGGCCACTGATCAGAAAACACACAAAGGCCAGGTGACTTTTCTTATTTCGCCTTGAGCCTGGTGTCTGGAGCATGCCCCGTGTCTGACAGGCCGTGGACAGAGTGGGCCACGTCATTAGCCTGTGTTCAGTGTCCTGAAGGGTGGGAAGGTGGCTGTGACGTAGCCCCATCTTTTGGCTCAGGGGACAAAGTCTTTGAGTTACAGACCTCAGTGCTTGGCAAAGCTCGGCTGACGATTTTTTCAAGCCGTGGTACATACAGGTGCGGGCGAGGGGACACGCGGGACTCACATCAGATTTTAAAGTGTCAGAAGGACTCACGGGGTGGTTTTCTCCCACGAACCTTCTCTTTCTCACAGGGTTTCCAGATTTTCTTTGTCCATCTATGCACACGCTCTTGGGAATCACTCTGGGTGTAATTGAAGCATGCCAGTGTGAGGGTGAAATAGCTTTTGGGCCCCTGAGGTTGAATTTTCACCCTCCATGGCTTAGAAAGAGCAGGAAGAGGGTCTTTGAAAGTGGAAACAGTGGATGAGGGGCCGCCCCAGTATGCTTCCTGGTTTCCAGTGTTACACACACACACATACACACACACACACAAAAGCACACGCTCTCCACGTGGACACCACATGGACGGCATCTTGTCCCTGGGAGACACGGCCCCTAAGCTTTGAATTGGGGGTTTGATTTGGGATTGACCCAGCCGCAGAAAGTTCAGCTGTGAACAGCTATCAGCATTGGATTTCCAGGAGGAAATCTGGGTGGCAAAACACGTTCTGGATTTTTCTTTTTTAAGCAGGTTTTATTTTCTGAGAATTTTTTTTTTTTTTTTTTTTTCCCCTGAAATGGCAGGCAAGGACCATTTGGCTGTATCCATTAGCAAAAAGGGGGACGGGAATCCTTTGACCCATCAGTTCTGCTTCTGAGGACCTACCTCAGAAAGATGCCTGGGAATTCCCCGGTGGTCCAGTGGTTAGGACTCGGTGCTCTCACTGCCACGAGCCCGGGTTCGATCCCTGGTCGGGGAACTAAATCCCGCATGCCGCGCAGCGTGGCCAGAAAAATTTTAAAAAGAAAGATGCCTGAAGACTCATCACGGCAGCCTGGGTCCTAATGAAAACTGGAAATGACCTAAACATGCATCAGAGGGGGGACGGATTAAGTAAATGATGAGTCTGTGATGTGTGGCCATTAAAATGAATGAGTCCAAGCTCATAAGTAGGCCACGACGTGCAGCAGAGGAGAAGGGCCAACTGCAGAACAATATGGACAAGATGATCTCGTGAAAAAGGAGGAGAACCGCCTCCCTGGCCACGGACCCCTAGACTGACGGACGTGATACGTGTCGGGTGTTCGCTGCCTGTGCTTCTGGCCTCTCTGGACACGTACAGGGTTTTAGCCCTACTTACTTTGCGAGGAACGGGAGGGAACTTCCACTTTTCCCTTTGTGTGAATCTGTGTTACACCACGTTTCACAAGAACGGGGATCGATCCTGGAGTAAACATAACCACTGAAGAAAAGACGGTGTTAGTTCCGGCCCAGGCAGGGCGCACCCTTCTGGGTCATTCCGGGATGGACCCCCCGGGTGCTTGGTCTTCTGGGCCGGGGAGTCAGTCTGTGTCTGAGCTGGGAGCATCGTGCTGTGGTGGTGTTTGCACACTCGGTTCAAGGGCTGGACCCAGCATCCCTCGCAGTGGGGCCGATGGTGGTCTCTTTCATCGACGAAGGGGAGCTAAGCTTCATCTGTCTGCAGACAGACCTCGTCCCCCGCAAGCCGGTTGGGAGTCCACCTGCGTTAGTGAAAAGCTGAGCGATAAAACGCTTTTTTGTCAATAAGCCGTATTATTCGTGTTACATTCACATAAGCCTGACTTGGGCCAGAATCAATTAGAGACTGTCGGCGGGGGGCGGGGGGCGGGGGGGGGGTGCTGTTAGGATGAGCTGGAGGGATGATGTTTGTGCAGAGGTGGGGCCTTGAAGTGCTTTAGAGCACTGCGGTCCCGTGCACTGTCCTCCCAGCAACTCCGGTCCTGCATGTCTGTCCAGACAAGTGGATGCTTTCCGTCTGGTCTCTGCTTCACCCGCAGAGTCGAGGGCATGTGCGGAGGGGCCCCCTCCTGACCGCGGACCAGCTGGCCCTCTGAGCAGCCAGCACAGGCGTCCTTGGGCTGCCCCGCCCAGGTGGGATACCTGGCAGGGACGTTCCTGGGGTTGTTCCTGTGGTCGTGGAAGCCCCGGCACCTCCCACAGCGTGGCCTCTGCCCTCCAACCCCCGCCCCCATGGCAGGCTCCAGCCTTTGTGTCTCTTGATTCCTCTGGATCCTGTCCTCCTCAGCCCACAGCGAAGCCCCTTCCTCTGGGCTTGGGGTCTGCACATCCCTTTCCCGGGGTCCTGCGGGCCCTGACTCCGCCCCGTCACCTCGTCCCAGCCCAGCTCCGCCCTGTGTGCTGACCCACTCTCCTGGTCCCTTTGTCCACAGGGTCCCCCTGGACGCCCAGGCCTTCCTGGGGCTGACGGGCTGCCCGGCCCTCCTGGAACCATGCTCATGCTGCCTGTGAGTGTCCTTACTTCAGGGCTGGGGGGTGGCGGCCGTGTGGGTGGGCTCGGGGCCCCAGGTGCGATGGGGGAGTGGGGCCTTGGGCTGTTTCCGTGGGGGGTCGATCACCGGGCCGAAGACTAGCTCCAACCAACCTGGGCCGACTGTCTTGTAGATACAGGCCCCTTGGGGCTGTTCTGGTGACATGGCAGGGTGGACACCGGGGTCAAGGGCTCCACCTCTGCCGGTGTCCAGGGCTGGCCCCTCCGAAGGGAACGGAGTCCAGCTCTGCGGGAAGCTGTGTGGTGTCTGCTTCCATCACCACACACCTGCCCTCTCCACTCGGACCCCCTTGCCAGCCGGCCCCTCCTTGAACTTGGCCTGCTCTTGACTTTGCGGGTCCTCACGGGGAGCCCAGGCCGGGAGGGCGAGCGTGATGGAGGGCTGGTCTGGGCCCACGTCAGTTTCTCCGTGAGCCCGTGTGCCCGGGAGGCTGGGTGCAGCTCGGCAGACCCTGCATGGACCTGTTGCCTCTCTGCTGGGCCTCAGTGCGGGGTTTGCACTGGGCCCTGAGCTCTTCCTTTAGATAAGTTGGGGCCGTGGGGTCTCAGGTGAGACCTGCCGCAGGTGCCAGAAAGGGCTTCCCGGCTGCAGGGAGGCTCTTCGGGTGGCCCCAGAGCTGAAATTGGCCGGCGGGGCTGGAGCAGCTCTGTGCCGGCAGAGTCGGGGGGTGTGACCGAGACGGGGCTGGGGGCTGGAAGCTGCCCATCCAGACTCTCCAAGGCTCTGCTGTTGCCAGGGAGGCCGACGGGCACCGCCTCAGCCCTGGGGTCCAGAGTGGGCACCACGTCAGTGTGCCCTTGGTGACCCCAGTCTTACACCTACAGTTCCGGTTCGGAGGGGGCGGCGATGCGGGCTCCAAAGGACCCATGGTCTCAGCCCAGGAGTCCCAAGCTCAAGCCATCCTCCAGCAGGCCCGGGTGAGTGGTGCCTGGGGGCGGGGGGCTGGGGGGACAGAGCCCGGCCCCATGGGGCTCGGAGCCCAGCTTGGAGGGGAAGTGCCTCTGGCCAACTTGGGTGTGCTTTTGCCCAAGAGTCAGGAGCCTGCGGGAATCCCGTCATCCCTGTGCATTTGGGGGACCCGGGTGAGCACCAGGAAAGGTGGGGGAGGTTTCTTAGGGGTTCCTTGCCCACACCGAGGGTCCAGGTTCCTGCATGAGGACGGCTACTGAGCCCCTCTGGCACCTGCCGACCCCGTGCGCCCAGCTTCAGCCGTCTGCTGCCCTCCCCTGGGCTCTGGGGATGGAGAGACCCCCCATGTACTCCTGGAAAGGGCTCCCTGTGATGGGCTGGACCGAGCCCGACGCCCCGGGGAGAGAGCCTGTGGGCCCCAGAGCCCCTGGTTCAGCCTGGGGGTCCTGGGGAACACTGGCCCCATTACTGCTCTTCTCTTGGCAGATGAGCTGATTAGTGAATTGTGTTTTTAATTGATGAGGCTCCAGGTTGCTGACTGCCTGTGATAAGAGCAAATGCCACCCGGCGGGGCGGGTGACAGTGGAGTGCCCGTAATGGGGCATTGCAATAAGCCGCGAAGTAGTCCCTTGTTTGGCATCATTTATGTAGCTTTGGCGCAGCGGATAGATGCTAATGATCAGAACGTGTGGATGATGAATTACAGGGCGGTGGGTACTGAGTCATTGCTATGGAACAAAATTGTCGTGTGGTATAATCGGCAGGTAACAAACCCCATCACCTGCCACCGGATTTATTGACAGGTCGACCTGGCTGGCCTTTGAATATGTGTGTGTTTTGACTGAAGTCAAGTGAGCGATGGGCTCCCAAGAAGATTTTGTAACACAAAATCTTCCAAAATTAAAATGGCATCATGCAGGGGAAACAGTCTCAGAGTAGCATGGAGGAAGCCCTCTAAGAAAGCAGCTTGAACTGTGTGGTGGCAGCTGGGAGGCGTGGAGCCAACTGGGCAGGTGTCTAGGTGGGGCCCTGGGTGGCTGAGGCTCCCTGGCTGCCTCTCCTGGATATGACTTAGTTCACCCTAGGAGGGCTTCCCGATACCTCCCCGGTCGCTGGAAGTGCCTCTCGTGGAACCCTAACCCAGCCTGGAAGCGGGGCTGCTTCTCAAGCGGGGTGCAGGGCTGAGGGCAGGCCCTGCCTGTGCGAGGCCAGCTGGGGAGAAGGAAGCAGTCAGCAAGAGGCTGTGAGCACCCACGTGGGTGGAGCGCCCATCCCCAAAGCAGGGAGTGGGCACCCACCTGGCTCCAACCCCACCTCTGCCACTCCTTTTGTGGTTGTTGCCGGGAGCCCAGAGGATCGGAGAAAGTGGGTCTGGGGGTCCATGTGACCTCCTCCCCCAGAGGCTCCTGTCCTTGGCCTCTGATATCTGCCCCCCTTCCCACCTGTCACGTCTCACCTGTCGGTACAGGTAAACCAGCCATTTCTCAGCGTGTCCCGTTTTCCCTTGCAGCTGGCGTTGAGGGGGCCGGCTGGCCCAATGGGTCTTACTGGGAGACCCGGCCCCATGGTAAGTAGTCACGGGGGAGCCTGGGGGAGCCTGGGGGGTGGGGTGCCTTCCCTTCCCTCCCCACCCCCCCAGCCCATCAGGCTCCCAGCTTATCCAGATCAGAGCACACTTTACATCACTTGGACCTTGGGGCAGGAGGGGCCTGGGCGGGCGGGGCCTGTGGTGCCCTGGGGGCTGGGAAGCTGTCACACTTGCACTGGCTATGACTTTACCTCGTGACCCCGGAGACTCCAAGCCTCTTTCTTTTGAGGCTGCCATCCCTCTTTATAGTCGAGACCACCTCAGTGTGGGGCAGACCCCGATTCTAGCCCCCTGCCTGGCCCCTGCTGCACGAGCCTCGGGCAGCCAGGCACACTCGGGGCAGTGAAGGGGGCCCCTGGGGGTGTGCATGGCCCTTGAAGCTTGCAAGGAGCCGGAGGATTGAAGCGCACGGTGCCCCCATCCCCATTCCCCATGTTGGGTGGGCTTGGCCCCTCGCCCCAGGTCTGCGTCGGTGCCCTCCCAGCATCTGGGGATCTTGCCCTGCAGTGGGTGAGGATGTCCACACACGGCCCTGGGCTACAGGCTGTGACAGACCGTGGTCAGATCCATCCTGGAGAGAAGCGAGCATGTTCTGAGCTCGTGGCCCTCGTGCGCGCCGCTGTCCAGGATTTCCCGCAAACCTGGCAAGAGATGCAAACAAGGAGAAGTGACTGCTTATCCCTCGGGTTCTGTCCAAGGCAGCCGGCCGGGCTCTGTGGGAGCCCTGCCCACGGGCCAGTCCTGTGTCCCTTCGCTTCCCGACCCTTCCCCAGTCATCCCTACAACCTGTGCCTGCTGGGCATCCCCTAACCAGACGTGTCTCCCCAGGGCCCTCCCGGGAGTGGAGGTCTGAAGGGCGAGCCGGGAGACATGGGGCCTCAGGTATGTACCCGCCCTCACCTTCCTCTGTCTGAAGGGGCGCCCCCTGGAAGGCGGTGCCCCCGATGCCGCATTTCGTCAAGGAAGTAGCGGAGTTGCCATCACCGGATGCAAAGCTGGATGCAGAACAGCAGTGGTGTCTGCAGCAGGGGACCGAGCTGGCTGTGTTCGGTCCCCACCCTCATTCAGGGCAGTGGGTCCTGCACCCTGTCCTGCTGTTGCCCACATGCTGGCAGCTGGGACAGTAGCCACGGGCCAGGTGGACGAGCACGGGGACCAGGCTTTGCTTTTTCCCTCTGAAAAACAGACACGTTACTGACCTTTGTCCTCTGATTCGCGACAGGGTCCCCGGGGTTTGCAGGGCCCACCTGGCCCGTCGGGAAAGCCTGGAAGAAGGGTGAGTAGTTCTCAGTGACAGCGGCTGGGCCATGGATGGGGCGGGAGCCTGCGGAGCGTTTGTCCCGGTCATGCCGCATTTTGCCAGCTGGGCTTGGCCCTGCTGCTCCCCTCCCTTCAGAGGGCGTGTCTGTGCCCAAGGCTGGGTGGGTCCCGTTCCATGGGGGCAGCGAGCTCCCCCGCCCCTGCCCCCAGCCTCTGTCCCGAGCACGTGAACGTAGTTTAACAGACATGTTTAATTAAAGCAATTTCCCAGGCTCTTTGGGAGCAAGTATGGAAAAGACAAAATGATCAGTGGTCCTTTCTTTGGGGGCAGCCTCATTTCTCCAGAAATGGCTTTGGTTTGGGGGAAATGGCCGGCCGGCTGCTCGGGCCCCCCACACCTTACCTGTGCTCCTAGACTCCTGGATTCTCTGTTGGGGTTGGAATTTTAGTGGATGGAACTGCTTTGCTTTCGTACGACCGTGGCTACTGACAGAGAGCGTGCATTTATAACCGAATATAAATTAATGAACACCATCCAGTTGAACTCGGGAAATCCTCATTAACCCACATCAGACTCTAACTAGTGGATCTTTTCATCAAGTGAATCTTTCTACTGAATGAAAAAATTACTCGTTCTTGTGTTGTATTTATACCTAGATGAACCCCTGCAAGGAATGGTGGGTCGCCACTGATCTGCCAGTTCCTGCTTTAGCTGCAGAGTATACAAGGCAAAAATGAATAATTCCTCAGTGGTTACAGGGCCTCTGTCCTGGGAGTTAATTGTAGTTACAAGGCAAGGGATGGAGTGACCAGCATTCAGGCACGGCTGTCTCATGCTGGCCCCTCAAGGCTGTAGCTTCACGGATCGTGGAGGGGACCCAGGCACGAGGCAGAGGGGTGCACGGATGATTCTAAAAGGGCCACTGATGCCGGAATTCAGTGGTTTTTGGTAGACAGTGAGGTGGTTTATCTTGGATCTGGTTCTGAAAGGCATTTTATTTCTTTGAGGGTCTTTTGTATCTCTGTAAACACTTACTGTCAAGTTTCAGTGGAAACAGTGTCTCGGTCAGGGCGAGGTGAAAACTGAAAAGGGAAAGATGCCAGCGATGGTTCGTAGGGTGACCCGTGGCAGAGACCACCGGCATCAGGGCCGTGGATATGCATGTGCTGGAGGAATGAGGCCGGAGAGGAGGGGACGGCGGGAGGGGCTCAAGGCCACGTGGCGGGCCGTCCCTTTGGTTCTTTGTGCAGTGCGGAGCCCGTCAGCGTGAGAGAAGCGTCCAGCCGTTTGCCCGCAATGTCCTGCAGTGAAATCCTGTCAACTCTTCTGACAGATTTCTCTTGATTTCTGAAAGCGTTTGGAAATTTGAGGAGAGGCTCCCAGCCGGCCCCTCTGTTCACGGGGTCACGTCCGCGTTCCACCTGGAGCTGCGTTGCTCGGGTGCATGTTCCGAGATGACTTTTCATCCCTGGCGGTTCCTTGTAACCTTTCACCTGGGGTGCGCAGGCCGCCTCCTGGTGGTCCCCCCAGACCGTCGGCGCAGCCCCGGTGCCCCTGGCGAGGCCTCTTGGGTCAGGCACGTGTGGCCCGGAGAGGACGTGATGTTGATTTATGCTCAGCTGCCTGACGTTCCTTATCAGCGGGTGGACATCTGCCGTGGTCCCCGCCCCCATCTAGGCGGCCTCACGCCTGGCAGCCTCTCCTGGGGGACTGCGGCCTTTACTGGGGACCCTGATGGGTCGGGGCCCTGCCCTCCAGCCCCAGGTGGGCACCGTGGGCCTGCTGCCCCGGCTGGAAGGAATGGCCGTGGGAGTGGCCCCCGCGCACGGAGGGTCGAGCTCACCGTCCAGACCCTGCCTGGGGGCGGCTGCATGGCCTTCGAGAGCCAGCCCACCCCTCTGGGCCTCACTTTCCTCCCCCTCCATCGCACTAACCAGATGCTTTCTGTCGCCCTGTGGCTCTCTGGGCTTTCCCTTGATGTCAGCTGGTGGACAGGACATGTGCAGATGTCGGGGGCGGGCTCTCTCCCCGGTTGTGAAGTGGGTCCCACGGACCCACACGGCCCCTCGGTCGCCGCCCGTCACGCCGTCTCGCGCATACCACGTCCTCAGTAACACAGAGGGGCAAGCGCATCAGCCCCGCTCCAATGTTCAGGATGGTGAGGCTCGGAAAGACCAGACCCTGCGTACGGCAGCCGGGACTCCGGACTGGGGTCCTCTGGGCCAGCCGGCCCCCCGGGGCTGTGGAAACCTCCACTTGGTGTCACAGGACGCCTCCGCTCAGAGGTCTCGGTAAGTCGGCCACTCCTGCGTACTGACAGTTTGCCCCGCCCCGTTCCAGGGGCGAGCTGGCAGCGATGGAGCAAGAGGCATGCCTGGACAGACTGGCCCCAAGGTAGGTGCCGCCCGCCGCCTCCTGGTGCCCGTTCCTCCGTCAGCGTCACCACGGCATCAGCACGTGCTTATGTGACGTATATGGTTGTGATGACACGTGATGACTTGGACATTTGCTCTCATCTGGGGATAGGACCTCGGGGGTTGGAAGGTTCAGTTTGGATCAGCTCCTCTGGCACGTTGACACAAAGACGGGGGCTGGTGGGGAGAATTTCATGGGTCTCTCACAAGTCCATGGGGCAGGAAGTCCTCTTGCCGAAATTTGGGGTGTCTGAGCTCTTTGGAGTTGCAGGGAGCGAGTAGACTGCGCGTGGGTGACCGTGGAGCTGAGGCGTGTGCGTGTGCCCCGGGGGCAGCTGCGGGAGCCCAGGGAAGCCCCGCCCCTCGCGGCTGTGGAGGTTCGGTGTGCCCATCCCTCTGTCCCTGAATGTGGGATGAAACTCCCGCTGTTCTTGGTCGACCCTTCCTTCTCGGCCCTGGAAGCGTTCGTCCAAAGTCCATACAAGGTGCTGGAGGAAGTGCTGACTTTCTCCAGCGAGGATCCCGCAGGGGGGACAGCAGCTGTTCTCAGGGGTCCCCAAACCCACCACGGGGCACTGCACCTGCTCCCCCGGTAACTGGCGTGGATCGGCCCTCGGGTGCTCCTGTGGGTGCTGAGCGAACGAGCGGCCCTGGTTTTCAGGGACGTGCGGTGACGGAGGAGGAGAAGGCTCCCGAGTTTGTCCTGGTAGCTTACGGCCTTCTTTCAACAGCAAAAGTATTCAAGCCTGAACTAGTCTGCTCCTGCCTTCAATCCCACATGGCTTGCAACACCCATGAGGCGGGAAGCTGGACTCCAGGAGGCCACCTGGGTGGCAGAAGGAGGGCTGGCCGGGGAGCTGGGGTGCCCGAGGGTGGGTGGAGCTGGGCCATCCGCCAGATGGGTAGGCGCACCTGCTGTGTGCAGGCGGCACTCTGAGCCCTGAGGGTGTCGTGATAAGAGGCACAGGCAGAGAGCAGCTGCGCGCACGCGCACACACCCACACACACACATACACAGACTTTGCAGCCATCACCCCAAACACTGAGGTCTCAGGACCCTCCAGGCCGCTGTCTGTGGCTCTGGGACAGAAGTCATCTCTCTGTTTGCAGCCTTTGTTGGTGTTTTGGGGAAAAGCGTTGGGATTATGGACCCAAGGCTGTGGAATGTGTGATGGGGCGGCGGCCAGGGGCCCCACTGTGGGGTCCTGGGGCCCCGGGTGCACAGGCGCTGCGTAGACTGTGATCTGAGGCAGGTGGAGCGGCCATGTGGCGTGGGCTGAGCTGCCCTCTGTCCTCCTCGCAGGGTGACCGCGGCTTCGATGGCCTGGCTGGGCTGCCGGGAGAGAAGGGCCACCGGGTGAGTGTTTCCTCTCTGGGAGCTACTGGGGGAGGTGCTGTCGGGAGGCTCTTCTGGGCAGCCTTAGCCTTCCTGGGGAGTTGGGCACTCGATTCCAAAGCGGTCACTGGTGAGCCTCATGGGGCTGGGGCAGTGGACTTGGACGCGGGCATGACATCCCTGGGGATGGAAGGTCAGCCCAAGGAGAGCCGATTTCGCACCCGCAGCTGATGGCGAAAGAGCCAGTGGCCCCCTCGAGGGGATGAGGCGAGGAATGTGGACATCCCATGGGAAACCCACCCTGTTAAGGGGCCCTCCACACCTTCAGGAAACCCAGTGGCTGCCCTTTTGGGACCCAAGGACCCTTCTCACCGTTAAAGGGGCGATTCCAGGAGGTGGGCTGGTCCCACGTGACCACCCCGTGGGTGGGGGTCGGGGTGCACGCTGCAGCCGGGGGCCCGCCTGTTATCTTGCCCCATCCCACGTGTCCCCATGAGATGCTCTTTGCAGCCCTTAACCTGTTTTCTTTGACGTAGATGATGCCTCTTTCACGTTTTGGCATATCCTGGGCATGCAGACACACGCATGTGTGCACGTGAACACACACACACACACACACACACACACGCTGTTGATTTTGTCATAAGCGTCACCCGTCATGTCTCTGCCGCCCTGAGAAGTGGCTCTTGCGCCTTAGCCAAAGTTTCTTTGCTCACGTTCTCCGACGCTCATGGGGAAACCGGAGGGAAGGGCCAGTCCGTGGGACTGACAGATGAGCACGTATTGAGCACCGATGGTGTGCAAGGCCTGAAGCTGCAGGGGTGTCAGGTGGACCAGCGCTGACCTTCACAGTGCAGCGTGGTGGCCCTTTCAGGGGGCGGTGCGGGGCTGGGGTGTGCCCCTGCTTCACACGGAGAGGTCAGTAGGGTGCAACTCAGACCCTGCCTCGGTGTCCTGGGGTGCCCGCCGGTCCCTGGGTGCCGGTCCAGCCAACCCTCCTCCAGGACACCGAGTCCCGGGTTGAGGGTCCTGCCAGCCAGCTTTGCAGCCCGTCACACCAGGAGGCCCTGGCTCCAAAGGGGTCCTCTGTGACTCTGGGAAAGTCTTGGGAGGCGGTTGGGATTTTCAGTCTCAGAAGCAGAGAAAGACGAAATGGGGGGCTTGAGACATCCGTGCGTGTCTGCCCGCGTGCCTAACGCTGACCCTGCTTGGCTTCCCAGGGCGACCCTGGTCCTTCCGGCCCTCCGGGACCTCCAGGGGAAGACGGAGAAAGGGTACGTATCCTGCTGTGTGTGGGTCACACCTGCTGCCCGTCTCCTCGGTGAAGACTGCACAAGATGCTGGCAGCAGTGATCGGCACCTGCATCGGGGGGAGGGGAGTTGATGGGAGTGGACACACGGCCACACGGGACTTCCTTCCTGTAGAAGTACATCTCAGACCTTGATGTTGGGGGAGCCGATAAGCTCCGTGTCTGAGTGAGGGGCGGCCAGAGGCAGCGAGTGGCAGAGCTTGGGATTTGGGGTGAGGAGTGAGGCGCAGAGAGTCCGGAAAATGACCTTCCTTGGCCCTGGAGGTGGGGACAAGGTGACGGAAGCGTGTGGACAGAGCGAGGGGCGATGATGCCATCCAAGGTCAGGGCCTGGGCTAGGTCGGGCGCTCAGGTGGGCTCTGCCCCGAGCTCTGGTTCTGTCAGGTGCGTCTTGGTGGGGCTGCAGACCAAGCGATGTCCTTAGACGGAAGCACAGCCCTCCTGTGGCAGAGAAGCCTGCGGCCCCTCTGCCTCTGTGCGCCCCAGTCACTTAGACAGTTTCTTCGGACGTTAGGGGTATTTGGGGGACAGGTTTAGAAGCCCCAGCACCTGGGAAAGAGGGGCAGGCCTATCTTGACAGCTCCTGGGCTGGCATCACCAGGGCACTGTCTCCTGTTGGGGCCTCAGCCTGCACGGCCCACTGTAAGATGAGAGAGGGGAGAGGGGTCCCCTAGATGTCTGTGCTTCTGGAATGAGGAGGTGCATGCAAGTGCACGCGTGTGTGTATGTGCGCGTGCGTGTGCAGGGCTGTATGTTTACATGTGCGCTGTGAGTGGGTATGTGTGTGTGCATTTGCAGTGTGTCTGTGTGCATGTGGGGGTGTGTGTG
This sequence comes from Inia geoffrensis, assembly GCA_036417435.1. Classification (NCBI taxonomy): domain Eukaryota; kingdom Metazoa; phylum Chordata; class Mammalia; order Artiodactyla; family Iniidae; genus Inia; species Inia geoffrensis. Next base: position 114,325,630 of record CM070906.1, on the reverse strand, counting down.
CGTGCATTTGCGATGTGTCTGCATGTGTGTGTGTGTGTGCGTGCATTTGCGATGTGTCTGTGTGCATGTGGGGGGGTGTGCGTGCATTTGCGGTGTGTCTGTGTGCATGTGGGGGTGTGTGTGCATGCATTTGCGGTGTGTCTGTGTGCATGTGTGGGTATGTGTGCGTGCATTTGCGGTGTGTCTGTGTGCATGTGGGGTTGTGTGTGCGTGCATTTGTGGTGTGTCTGTGTGCATGCGGGGGTGTGTGTGCATACATTTGCGGTGTGTCTGTGTGCATGTGGGTGTGTGTGTGTGTGCATGTGGGGGTGTGTGTGCATACATTTGCGGTGTGTCTGTGTGCATGTGGGGGTGTGTGTGCGTGCATTTGTGGTGTGTCTGTGTGCATGTGTGGGTATGTGTGCGTGCATTTGTGGTGTGTCTGTGCATGTGGGGGTGTGTGCGTGCATTTGCGGTGTGTCTGTGTGCATGTGTGGGGGTGTATACGTGCATTTGCGGTGTGTCTGTGTGCCTGTATGGGGGTGTGTGCGTGCATTTGCGGTGTGTCTGTGTGCATGTGTGGGGGTGTGTGCGTGCATTTGCGGTGTGTCTGTGTGCATGTGTGGGGGTGTGTGCGTGCATTTGCGGTGTGTCTGTGTGCATGTGTGGGGGTGTGTACGTGCATTTGCAGTGTGTCTGTGCGCATGTGTGGGGGGGTGTGCGTGCATGTGCCTGCACAGTGTGTGTGCACGTGTGTGCTGAAGGAAGGGAGGGCAGTGCCTTGATGGAGAGAAGTGGGGTGTGAGGAAGCAGTTCTCGGTCGGGAGCCACGCGAAGCCAAGGCAGCCTTTTCCCTGTAGAGCCAGGAGGAAAAGACTCACCCTGCTTCGCTCCCCTGGCTGTGTTTAAGACGTTCGGGCCGCCTGGGGTCGGCGCAGGGCATCTGGCCATTCTCTCAGGATCCTTCCCTACCCCAGGTTCTATCATTCATGTCTCTATCTACCTATCACCTATCTATCTATCATCTATCTGTATCTAATTATCTCTCTCATCTATCTATCTGTGATCTGTCTACCTATTATCTATTTATCAAGCTACCTGCCTACCTATTTATCGATCCTTTACCTATTTATTTATTATCTATATATCATCTATCTCTCTATCTTGCTGTCTTTCCACCTGTCTACCACCTATCTCTGTCTAGTTTCTGCCATTCTACTCTTCATCTGTATCTTTACCTATCAGGTAGCCACTGACTTTTTTCTGCCCAGCTTTCCCCTCACTGGGGCTGTGGTTTGTGAGCCCCAGACCTCGCCTTTTACCTGCAGCCTTTGGGAGTGGGGACACTCCGGGCTTTTCCTGCCGGCGCGGGGACTAGTAGCTGACGTATATGCTGAAGCAACCCCAGGCCAAAGAATCCTGCACAGATGAAGGAAACATTGTCTCTCTCGTGTCCAGGTTTTATGGCTTATCCCTAAAATCCTGCCTCTTTTCTCCCCCATAGGGTGACGATGGAGAAGTCGGGCCCAGAGGGCTGCCCGGGGAGCCTGTAAGTCCACTGACTGGGTGGGATTCTGTGTCTCCTCCTTGATGCTCTGGCCAGAATCAGGGGTCGATGCAGAGCATAGATTAGAGAGGGGCTCAGCCTTGAGACACACAGATCTGGGCATCTCCCGGGAAAGGAATGGGTGAGGTGGGCGGACAGTGCTAAGGAGTCAGCCTGAGCCTTTGGCAGGGAGGGAGCCCCGGCCCCTGAGGGTCATGGTTGGGACTCCAGGTACAGACGTGGTAGGTGTCCTGGGTCCATGATCGTGGGTGCCCAGGGTCCACCATGTTGGGTGTCCAGGGTCCATGATGGTGGGTGTCCAGTGTCTATGATGGTGGGTGCCCAGGGTCCACCATGTTGGGTGTCCAGGGCCCATGATGGTGAGAGTCCAGGGTCCATGATGGTGAGTGTCCAGTGTCTATGATGGTGGGTGCCCAGGGTCCACCATGTTGGGTGTTCAAGGTCCATGATGGTGGATGTCCTGGGTCCATCAGGGTAGGCGTCCAGGGTCAGTCACTTGACCTGCCACACTTTCTGATGGCTACATTTTCCAAATAAAGAGTCCTCCAGGAGGGCGCCCGTACCTGGGCCTCCAAAAGCTCTTTTCCCTAAGCTGACTTCTATTTAAGACCAGAGCAGATTTTCTCAGTGACAAAAGGACATTAATTCCTTTTCACTTAACTGTTACTTTTCAAACATCTCACTTTTGTTACCCACGTCAACGTGGCCATACACATCTGGGGACGTTAACTGAGGAGAAATATTGCAGGCGCTGCATGGAGGAGAGCCCGCCCGGGGTCGGCGTGTCCACCTCCGCTTGGGACTAAATTACACCCTAGGTGTCTGGTTAGCCATAACGGGGATTCATCAACACGGCTCCCCCCTTAACACGGGTCTAGGCGATGCTTTCTGGGTTATTAACTTCTGAAAAACATTTATGTGACTAGGTATTAAACGAAGGAAGGGACCATCTAAGTGGCAGTGAACGTGGGAAGGGTTTCTCTTCTAGTGCACCTCAGAAGGTTCTATCAAAATTAAAGCACTCGAAATCACGGCGCCTTGAAAGGCTCTGTAGTTCTCCAGCTGACAGGGAGGGAGGGAGCCGTCCAGATGTGGGTCCTTCCCATGGCAGGTAGTGGCCGCTCTGTGGCCCCTCCCCCGTGCATGGGGCTGTTCCCACACACATGCCCCTCCTGGCCAGGGAGGGGGTACTGAGCCCCTATCAGGTCTAGCCACCCCTGCCTCTGGTTCCGAGAGCCCAGGTGGAGAGCTGGGGTGCAGTAAGGAGTTGAAGCCGAGGAGAAGGGGGAGTTGAGTTGGCCACTCTCCCGGGGAGACCTGCCTCAGCAGCAGAGGCTCTGGGAAGAGGGGTCGCTGAGGGAGGCTGGGGACAGGGCAGGGGGCTGGGGTTCCTGGCCGAGTCTGAACCTTCCTTGCTCTTTCCTCTCGCAGGGGCCTCGTGGTCTGCTGGGGCCGAAGGGGCCCCCAGGCCCTCCTGGACCTCCTGTAAGTCCTTCGCGTGTCTGTCCCATCCCTGCCCTCGAGATCCCGCCCCCAGCTTGTGGTCCACTCGGGCCTGCCAGCAGCTGCCCGCACTGACAGCTGTGCACGCTGCCCAGTGTTCGCGTTGGGTGTCTGTGGGGCCCTGATGCTCACCCGTGGGAGGGCAGCCCCGGCAGGTGTGGGCTTGCAGGCGGAGGTGCAGGGTTCGCTCCGTCCTTCCCCGCACACAGCATCTGCCGTTATAAACAGTCACCGGGACGCCCATTTCCCCCCCTTGAAAACACTTCCAGTAGCATCTTGGCAGCTCCTGGAGGGAGACAGAAGCCCGTGGTTCTGGCAGGGCTCTATCCAGGGGGTGGCTTCCCCAGGGCTGGCCCCTCTGCCCAGCTGTCCGAGAACTCAGGGCTGCCCCACATGATGCTGGGGCCTGGCAGCCCTGCTAAACCCTAGCCGATCTCGGGATTTATTCCGGATCAAGCCTTTCACCTCCCTCAAAGGGTGTGGCGTCCTCTGACATTGCGGGCAGGGACCAAGCTGCGTTGAGTGGACCTTTCCTGTTGAGCTTTGTTAATTTTCAGTCTCTTTTGTTTCAATGTCATTCATCCAGGGTGTGACGGGAATGGATGGCCAACCAGGCCCGAAAGGCAATGTGGTAAGTCTGGGGGTCCCGTGCCCCGGTCTCATGGTGGTGACCCCTGGGCTCACTCCCAGCTGCTCGGGGCAGGGGAGGGGGATCCATGCCATCAAAACCAGATGGAGATGTGACGGGGAGGGCGCAGACTCTGAGCCCCGGCCCCGCGAGGTGCAGGCCTCCAGCAGGAGAGCACGTGTGAGATCCTGGAGTCGGTGCTTTGCTCCATTCAGAGCCCGACCGCTTCAGCACAGGTGTGGTGGGAAGCCTCTTTCTCGCTGTGCGTGGCAAGCTGGTGGTGGCCAGGTGCTGTGACAGCGCCCACTGAGAGAGAGAGGGGTCTCATGGGTCTCTTTTAAGGGCCGGGGAGAATTTAGCTGGCGTGATGATTTGGGAATTTTCAGCCGGGTGGGATATTTTCTGGTAGATCCTGTCTCTCGTCCCTCCCGGCCAGCTGTCTGCCGTTCCTGCACAGACACAGGCATGTGCTTCTGGCCCAGGGCCCCCTGCCTTCCCGTCTGGGCACGAGAGCAGATTGCACCCCCTGCTCGCCCTCCAGAGCCCCCTTCAGTGCCTCACTTGTGTTTCCTGTAGGGTCCGCAGGGAGAGCCCGGCCCCCCAGGACAGCAGGGTAATCCAGGCGCCCAGGTGAGTGAGCCGGGCGGGCTTGTGGGCAGCGGGAGGTGCAGGTAGGTCTGCAGTGCCCGGGGCGTGAGCGGCCGCTGAGTGCAGCCCCGTGCTGCCAGTCAGCCCAGAGGGGCCTGCAGCCTGGAGGTGACCCGGGATGGGGTCAACACCCAGATGAGGGAGCGGATCGGGGGAAGATGGACAGACGGCAGGGAAGGGTTCTGAGTCAGTTGAAAAGTTCCCTGACCTTTCCTGCTCACTCTTTCCCCTGCCAGGGTCTTCCAGGCCCCCAGGGTGCAATCGGACCTCCAGGAGAAAAGGTAGGTGGGCTGAGCTGGGCATAGGGGTGCTTGCCTGTGGGGTGCATTAGGAGCACTGGTCACCAGCTTGTGGTGTGGACCTTTGTCCTTCCGTCCTTCCTTCCCTCCCTCCCTCTCCCCCTCCCCCTCTCTCCCCTCCCCCTCTCCCCCTCCCCCTTTTCCTTCTTTCCCCCCCACTTCCTTCCTTCCTTCTTTCCTTCCTTCCCTCCCTCCCTCTCTCCCCCCTCCCCCCTCCCTTCTTTCCTTCCTTCTCCACCCTCCTTCCTTCCTTCCTTCCTCCCTCCGTTCCCTCCTTCCCTCCCTTATTTCTTTAGCTATGTATAAGGTTGCCACATTTGAGAAGAAAAACAGATATGGGATGCTCAGTTAAATTGGAACCGTGTTGTCTGAAATTCCAAATTTAACCGGGCATCTCGTGTTGTTGTTGTTTGTTTAGTTTTGTTTCTTTTTGCTAAATCTGGCAAAACCCTAAATATACCCTCGGCAACCCGAGTCCACATGCTGGGGAGAGAACCGGAGCTGGAGTGCTTGCACAGCTTGTGGCTCCGCCCCAGGTGTCCAGTGAGCTCAGCACCTGGGGCGGCACCGGCAGAGTGACCTCAAAGGGGCGGTTCTCAGTGCATCATAGCCCCTGGCCGCCACTGTTGGAGAACTCCTGACTTCACTTGGCGGGTGATTTTTTTTCGGTAGCAAAACCGAGACAGCAAAGGGTCCACTATCTTTGGGTGCTGCCCGTGGCTGGAAGCTCTGTAGCCAGTGGGAGCGGGTGCCTGTGAGCAACCTTTTGAAACAAACGCTCTTTGAGCAGAGATGTTGAAAAGTAACTTTGGGGGCTTGTAGAGAGGGTGGGCAGCTGAGGGGATCCCTGGGGCATCTGCTTATGGAGTCTGTGGTTTGTTCTAGGGCCCCCTGGGTAAACCAGGCCTCCCAGGAATGCCCGGTGCTGATGGACCCCCGGTGAGTACCACTGCCCACCTCACCCTTTACACCCCACCTGCCCATGTCCACCCAGGAGTGGACACTGGGAATCGGGGCAAACGGCCCCTCCCCTCGCTCTCGAGACGGCCATACGTGCATGGCCCCCGTCTCCTTTTCCAGCTCCTTTGATGAAGACCTATCCAATGGCGAGCTTGATTGCTCAGGAATTACTTACTGGGTTTTGGACACACTTTCCATAATGTGGTTCAATCAGAGGGTGGTGATTGCATGAGTAGGAACGTCCGTTATTTATTGGGGTCTGATGTTCGTGATCAGAGCCCAGCCTCATACTTTTAACTCTACGGAGGGCTGGGCTGGTCTCCGAGCAATCGTGTGTGTCACCAGCGCCGGGTGTATTTTTAGCCATCACGCACAGAGAAGAGGGGTGTGAACACGCAGCTGGGGAGCTAAGTAGATGCTGCCTAGAAATAGGGAGTGAGGGACAAATCCATCTGTGGCCAAGCTGTGAGGGGGAGGGGCGGGGAAGTGACAAACGCTGGGTGTGGGCCAGTCTGCGTAAGCTTATCTGCACCCACCCCCTTTGTGTGAGTTGCCGGTGGGTTTTGTGTTTTTCGGTTATTTTTAGCATATCCAGTTGATGCCGAACAGAGAGCCTATTTCAGAAAATGAGATCAGCGAAATTATTTATTTCGGACACAGTTGTTTTGTTGTGTGAATAACGCCATTAAAAACGAAGCAAGGAAGTTCAGTCTGTCAGCCGTTAATTGGTGATTGGTGATTGGTGATTGGCATAGGACGACGGTGTCTTTCCATTTTCACGGCTGGGAATCCTTTGGTGCCGTGAATCGCACATCACCCATTGTCCCATCTTTGTCTGAACCAGCAGATGGCAATCCCATTCCTGCCTGAACTGCTTTGGGGGACTCAGTCTCCTGGACTGAGTTTGGACATGAAGAGATGAATATTTTGCAACATGTCTTTTATGTGCTTTCACTTACATTGACACCTAATTGCATTTTCTAATGATAAGATATTTTCTTCTGGAAAATTAGGAAAATAAATAAAATGACAAAATGAAAGCGACCTCTGGTCCCATTCCTATGGGTTAAACCCTGATAGCAGGTGAATGTACATCCTTCCAGTCATTTTTTCTATTCATCTTCTGCAATATCGGGTGTCAATGGGGCATTTCCCTCAGTGCATCATGTCAGGAAGGGGGCGGTGCCTACAAGGCCCCCGCCTCCCTGACCTTCCTGGTCACACCCTGGAATCCCTCTCTCTGAATTGAAACTCCAGCCACTCGGGTCCCTAAAGGGTCACCAGTTTCCTTTTGGATTCTGTGGGGAAAGAGGGACCTTTAAGAGGGTTAGGGAGCCAGGAGGCTGCCTCTCCTTTTCTCTTCCCCAACCAACCATCACACTTTAAAATATGAGTGTGTGAAGGACCCGAGGGAGTGTGGTTGCGCTGGGTCAACACTGAAGATGCTCAAAGCAAAAGATAAAAAGGGAAAACATCAACACTACAGGCTGAGGGGATCGGAGCCCTTGTCTTAGGTGAATGGGGAAGCAGCAAAAGATTTAAAAATACTCTCCTTAACAGAGGCATCACATGGTTGATCAGCCTGAAAGAGAGGGTTTGTTCCTTTTCCCCTTTGTGTTGCTTTGGCGTGGCTTGGGCTGAAGAAAGAAAGGAAGACAGATTTCAGAGCCTTTGAGAAGTTGTGAGGGGTTTCGGGGCAGACCCGATGCTCTGGAATATGTTGTGAGCTTGTTCTGGGTGGCACACAAGAAGGATGCGGGCGATGAATCACGGCTCGTGGGAATATTACAGAGGCAGGAAAAATTGAATTCCAGTGAATATTCAATGACATGAGGAAATGCTCATGATGTAATAGTAAATTAAAAATACATCTTCTGATGCCGATTTTGCATGCAAATGTGCAGAGAAAACAGATTAGCTGTGCTATGTCACACCCTTGGCCACCGTTGCTACGAGTGGTGAGCTTATGAGGGGTTTTAAGTTTCTTTTCCGCTTGCCTAATTGTCCACCACGAACGTATATTACTTTATTAATCAGAAATATGTCAAATACAAATAATTTAAGCTTTATTATTTTTCCATTTGTCTACAATGAACATATATTGCTTTTTTAATCAGAAAAATATCAAAAACACATAATTTAAGTTTTATTACTTTTCCATTGTAGAGCCTTGCTGGTTATAGAATACTGGGGCAAGGCCAGCAAGTAGAAAGAAGGGTGGAAACGGCCTGGCCTTTCACGGCGGGAAAGCAGCTGCTCTGACTTTGATGTATTTCCGTTCCATCTTTTTCTGTTCAAACATTTAAAATAAATGAGCTTTGTGCTCCCCCCCAGAAAGTTACTCTCATCCCTAGAAAGTTACAACTTAGAATGCATTTAAGAAGCTTGGCCTTGATTCAAACAACAGTAATGGTGGCAGGGACTCCCCTGGCGGTCCAGTGGTTAAGACTCCATGCTTCCACTGCAGGGGGCACAGGTTCAGTCCCTGGTCAGGAAACTAAGATCCCACAGGCTGCCTGGTACGGCCAAAAACAAACAAAAAAACAGTAATCATGGTGACGATCAGTCCCTCTCTTTTATCTCTTCCAAAACACTGTGATCAGGTCTATTCTTATCGCCACCATGTAAGTGAGGTCATTGCCACGTGAAGGGGTCAGCTCGCCTCCCCACATGAGTGAGGTGTGGGGTCTGCCCCCGTGTGTGTCTCTGGGGCCTGGCTTTCACCACAGCTGTCCATCACCTCAGTTCCTTCACTGAAAAATTCTGGGTTTGATGGAAACTGTAAAAAAGGCCCACGAAGAGCCCACATGGCAAAGGGAGCAGGACCCTCCTCCCTCCCCAGGGCAGGATCTTCTCCTGGGCACCGTTTGGGTGCAGCCCTGCCGGCCTGGGTTGCCGGTGCCCTGAGCCTCGTCTTGGGAAGGGGGATGGCGGGCAGTGTGTCCCTTCCAGGCCCGGGCGGCTGGCGTGGTCCGACCGGTGCCTAACTGTCCTCAAGGGCTCCCTGGGGTACGCCACCCTGCAAAGGAACTTCTGCATCCGTCCCGTGGCGTTGCCACCATGATAGGCTATTTGCTATGGCATCAGATCCAGTTCACGACTAATACAAATTGAAAAGAACACACACATGTCATTTACTCGAGTTGATGAGCTCTGGGTCTCCACAGTGCTGCTGCTGTGTTCTACAAGTAGCATCCTAGAACTTTAGAACAATCAAGCTGAATGAGCAGCCAACCCACCCTCTCATTTTACACACATGAAAGTGGAGGCCCAGAGAGGGCAAGTGACTTACCTAAGGTCACACAGCGGGTTGGGTGTTACCAGGAGTAGAACGAGACCGCCCTACCCTGCCCTGCCAGCATTCTCACCACACCACATGGCCTCTCTTTACTGGAATCCTTGGGGGTAGAACTGTATTTCCGGATAATGAATACTTCTGTTTCTGTTTTTATCATCTGTGTTTGGCTCATGAACTCAGAGGCATTGAACCTAGTCACCAGCTTGGGTCAGAAAGTCAGAGAAGGTCAAGTTCCTGAGAATAGAATTGACGGGGGCCAGGGTGGAGGGGGCAGTGACCAAGGAGCCGTGAGCAGTTCCGCGGGGCCTCAGCTCTGCATGTGGGGGGGTAGGATGTATATTCTCCCCTGCACTCAGCTCCTGTGTCACCTGGGGGGGGGGTGGCTTTGAAGACCTAGGGTGCGTTGGGACCCAGGAGGTCTGGTCCCACTTCACTGTTCCTGTTTGGCCACTGACTCGGTTTTGCTGGGTGGCCTTGAACAAACACCCTTGTGTCACTGTCCCCTCCCACTGCACTTGGGGGCAGGCTGGGCTCTGGCTGAGTCAGGGGACACTGGTGCACAGTGGGGCCTGGAGCCCATCTGTGGGTTTTGAAGCACATTCCCCTCTGCTGTTGCCGGGGACCGGCATTATTCCCATTTTACAGATGAAGCAGTCGAGGTTGGGGCTAAAGGACTGGGGGTGACCAAGCCGCTGTGGGGAGGGGCGGGGAGGAAACGGGAGGGACCTGGGCTCTGACCCTCCGTTTCGAAGACACAGCTACAGGGAAGCTAGAGCATGGCCAGGCCTGCTTTCCCAGAGGCCACTGACTAACGCCAGCCTTCTCTTTCCTGACAGGGGCACCCTGGCAAAGAAGGCCCTCCGGGAGAGAAGGGAGGCCAGGTGGGTACCGGCCGTGCCCTCGGCCCCTCCAGCATCTCCTGCGGGATGGGCAGGGCTGCCCCCCACCAGTCCAGAAGGGGCTTCCAGCCCTGTCCTCACCCATCCTGACACACCCCTGCGGACGCGCCTTCCCCGTGGGGCTGGGCAGTGCCCGCATGCCTACCCCCGCGGGCCCGACCTGGCACGTCCCTCCGTCCTGCTCGGAGCGAGAGGGCAGTGTGCTAGGGGCAGGCGAGCTCTCTGGCTTGTTCTGGAAGGATGCAGGGGGTGGCCCAGAGTGAGCCCTGCGCCCTCCACCTGAGATAAGCCTAACACACTTTCCCCTCTGGTTCCAGGGCCCGCCCGGCCCCCAGGGCCCCATCGGCTACCCAGGCCCTCGTGGAGTCAAGGTGAGGGTCTCACAGCCTCGGGTCTTCCTGGAGGTCAAGGTCGGGACTGCGGGGCAGGGCTGGGCCGGTTTTAGAGATTCCTCTGTGCTTTAACCTCCCTCCTGCCCCAAAACTGGGGTGGCCCTGGTCTGGGAGGTTGGGTCCAAGAATGTGGGCCGGAGCAGGTGAGGGAGGGGCCCGCGGGGCCAGGAGGGGCTGCAGTGGAGCAGGGCATGCTCCCCGCGGGGGCGGCTGGGACAGCATGAGCAACGCGGTGGTGGCCGTCTGCCGGGACAGGGAGGCACCCTTCTGCCCCATGCTCCTTTTACTGTCACCACCTGCCAAGTGACCTGCTGCTCTGGAGCCCCTCAGAGGCAGTGGATCTCAGCCCAGGTGACGAGCTGGGTGCCCTTTCCTGGGATGCTTGGAGCTGTTTCTTCCAGGCCCATCACATCTGGGCAGACCTTGTTGTTGGGAGATGCGTTCGTGGGAGGCGTCCATTTATTCACAGCGTGTCGAAAGGCCCCTGGAACCGTGTCAAATGGGCGCAGAGGTCCAGAGCAATACTCCAAACACAGGGCCCTGTCTGTTTGCCCTGAGCTAACTGGGTTTGCTTTGAGCTGTGCGGTTCAGTCTCCATGATGCTATTCCTGGGTGTTTACATGCAGAGGGATGTGTCCCCAGGGGTGTGTGTGGGGAGAGCCCTTCTTTCTCAGGGTGGAGATGCTGCCGTGTCTTCAACCTCAGGCTTCCCACCCACAGGAAAGCTAAGGGTGGGTCTTTCTTTCAAAATGACTAATTTGATGCGAAGTATCATATATACGAACGTGTATAAAACATCTAGTTTATCGTGGAGGATTTGCAGGAACACACCCATGAGCTCCGGAGTCCGCACCTGTGTCGTTCGCGGTCCTTTATACTTTCAAGCATTTTTCCACATCAGGGTTCTGTGTGCAGGACACAGAACCCAAGACTTCAGTTTTTAGTAACTTACCCCAAATTACCCGTAAATCCATGCAGAAGCCAGGACTGAAGCCTGGACTTGCTTATTCCTAACCAGGTAGCCCATCCTGACCCCAAGGGGCTCCGACTTCCATTTCCCAGAACTGGGATGTTCCAAGGTCAAGGGCAGAGAGATGCCCCAGGTCAGGACCCTTAGACAGGCGGCTTCTCTCTGAAGCAGGCTTTTGCCCCACATGTCGCCTAGTGAGTTTATAAGGGCGGTGATTTAGTAACTGTGCTGATTGTGTGAGCTCTGTGCAAATTCCCATCGCACGAGGAGCCTGTGCCAGCCACCATACACGGCCAATGCGTGATGTTGCTTCTGTGAGCCGGGAAGGTGTCTACCCTGAGATGTTTGTGGAGAATGCTCTTACCTTGTCGGTCTGATTAAATTCATCCATGATACGAGCAATCCCACTAGACGGGCAAGCGGAGGGTGGAAGGATAAGCAAGACTGAACGCTCTTCTCATTGGAGAAATAGATTGCAGAGCCCGTGGCGTGATGAGCCCCGGAGGGCGCTGATGGCGGAGGTGGTGTGGGAAGTCCGGGTGTCACTGTCAGAGACCAAGGTCCTTAGCTTTCCTCCACTGCAGCCCTGCCCTCCTCCTGGGAAAGGGGCCCCTCCAAGCTCTCTGATCTCACTGACCTTTAAGCATCCCCCCGGGCCGCCCTCTGACTTGCCCCTTCCTCAGGGCTCTGTTTGGGCTTGACTGTCAGCAAATCAAATCAGCCACTCCCTGAGCCTACGGGAGCTGGGTGGGCTGGCGGAAGTCCCCCAGCACGCACTCGCTGGAGGCCTTGGGAAAGCCCTGTCCCCCTCGGTGCCCTCACAGCCGCTGGCCCAGCAACTCCTTCCACTGGGCTGTTCTGTGACCTCTGACCTCGCTCCCTGAGCGCCGGACCACCAGGGCCGTGATGGGTGCTCTAGCCCAGGGGTTCTCACCCAGGGCAGAGTCTTCCCCCAGGGACTCCTGGAGACATTTCTGACCGTCTCGGCTTGGAGGGGCAGGGCAGAGGTCAGGGAGGCCGTCCAACCCCCTACACTGCCCGGGGCAGCCTCGAGACAGCAAAGTATCCAGACCCTGAAGGTGACAGCGCGAGGCTGGGAAACCCTGGTCTGTTCGTCTCCTTGGCCCCATTCCCCTGGCCTCGGGCGGGTCATGAGACGGTAGAACTTCAGGTCTGGGAGGGATCCGAGCAATGCTGTCTTACCCTCTTCTTTCTGGAATTGCGTGGGCAGGGGAAGCCCAGTTGGCCTGCCCGGCAAGGGGGAGGGGACCTGGTGCCAGAGCCTGCCACCCCCCCGACATCAGGGTTTCGGGGTAACCGGCCTCGCCTCTCTCCTGAAGCCGATTGAGCCAAGGGCACAGGCCAAGCCCAGCTCTCTGCGTCTGTGCGGCCCCGTCCCTCTGTCCCTCCACAGCTTTTCTCAGCTCTCCTGGGCCTCCGAGAAGAGTCTCAGAACTGCAAATGCTGTGCAAGGTTCTTTGCTACGAGAGGGCAGCTGGCAGCCCGAGGGACCCGGCTGCAGCCTCAGCTGGACCCGAACGGGAGGCCCGGCCTCTCTGGGGCCCCGCGCGCTGGTGGCTTCAGGAAGCTTCTGGCAGCCAGTCGGGGGCAGGCTCTGCACCCTGCTGGCAGGTGGCGGCGGGGGCACGGCTGCCAAGTCCATTCCGGGGAAGGAGTGGTTTTACCTGGGAGACAGGGAGGCGGCTGGTCCTGCACTGACAGTCTTATTCAGCCCGGGGATGAGAACGTCCTGAGCCGATGTGATGAGGGCAGCGGGAGTGGCTGGTGTCGTTAAGTGGTAATTATCATTACTACCATCGTAACGTATGATTATACGTTAATAATAATAGAGAATGAAAATCACCCGATGGCACACAGCTCCGCTCACTGAGCACCTGCCGTTTGCCGGGCACTGTCCCAGGGCTTCCTGTGCCCTCCCTTCCCCCCAGCAGCAATGGGGTGAGGGTTGTTACCACCCCCTCTTTCCAAGTGAGCAGAAGTCTGGGGCTTCGTCAGAGGCCACACGTGGGGGCACCCCGTCTGCCTGCTTCCAGAGCCCGAGCTCAGGCCTCACGCACCCTCTGCTCCCCAAGCAGAGACCGAGAGAGAGACCGAGATGTTTCTAGAAGACGCCCCGCACACCCGCAGAGCTGTCTCTCCCGAGACTGGGGGCAGTGGGAGGGGACTGGTCTGGTGCGGGACGCTCAGGCTCCCCTGGTGTTGGGGGTCAGGCCTGTTTTTTGTGGGGTCCGTAGAGGCTCGGGCTTGTGGCTGCTCACTTTTCTTCTCTGTTTGCGCAGGGGGCAGACGGCATCCGAGGTCTGAAGGGCACCAAGGGCGAGAAGGTGAGTGTTCCCTCCTTCCGTCACGGGCTTGGCCAAGAGCCAGGAAGGTCCACCCTGGAAACTTGAGTGACCGTAGGCCACTGGCATTTTGAATCCCCCAGTTTGCAAATAGCATGAATGTGTACAGCTCCCCCGTGGAATGCGGGACTAGGTAACTGAGAGACGCCGGCCACCGGCTCGTCCTTGGCCCAGCCTGCGGGCAGGACAGCGCATGTCCCCAGACCCTTCCAGGCGATGCCTGTCCCTTCCAGAGAGCTCTTCCTGCCCCCCCTCCATAAGGCCATCAGCAGTAGTCCCATTCCCTTTGGGGGCTCTTTCAGCTGGCTCCCCGTACTCAAACATCTGCCTGTCAGCCGTCAGTGATGCTTGGATGAGACAAAGACGCTCCGAGAAACGGATGCTGACAGATTGGGTGCTGGGCTGCCCACCGCCCGGCCGTGCAGAGCTTTTGAACTCAAACAGGGTGACCAGGGCTGCAGCACTCCCACTGCAGGCTGCAAAGCCAGCGAGAACCGCAGAATGCAAAGGGTTGACAGGAACACATCTCTCAAGGGACAGGGGGCCGGGCACTGACAATCCTCTGCCCAGCATGTCTGGCGCTAGTGTTGGGGCCCAGAGGCTCTGGGTGGGGGGACCTGGGCGGTGGGTTTTCTCATACAGACCGAGGCTCTCTCCGGTCCCCCGTGCAGGGTGAAGACGGCTTTCCAGGCTTCAAAGGAGACATGGGCATCAAGGGAGATCGGGTGAGTGTTTGGGGGCAGGGAAATGTGGGCTGGGCGGGAGGCCCCGCTGGGGCCACAGGGCAGCTTCTCAGGACAGAGGTGATGTCTCCGTGGAGGCTCCTGGGCCGCCGGCAGCTTCCAGCTCCTCTCCAGCTTCCAGTTCGGAGCCATGGCAGCTGGCGCCTGGCCCTAGACCCCTGCTTACAGGGTCACCTGGCCCCTCTGCCCTGTGTCCTTGCCCTGCATCCGTGGGTCAGCGGGAACTTGTTTTTTTTCTGGCTGATACCCTGGTGTGCAGAGCAATTCGTTTGGGTCAAGAAGGGTGACAGGCATCTGGGAGAGAAGAAGGGGTCGCAGAAACGACCCAGCTCACCAGGGAGGGTAGCAGCCTGACCAAGGGCACCGGCCGGTCACTGGCAGGGCCACACCCTGACCAGCGCTTTGAGTGTCTTGGCCCCCAAACACCTTTGTTCAGCTGCTCTTCGGACCCCCAGATGACCCCTGTGTTCCGGGACCTCCTGCTGGGCTGTCAGAGGTTGCAACAACCTAGTTGGTTCTTAATGAATGATTAATCTCAGCTCCAGGGAAGCTGGTGGGTGCTGGGGCGGGATGGCGCGTGCCACGCGCCTGGCACCCCACAGAAAGCCACTGGTGGTGTTTTTGTGCAGATAAGGAGAAGGTGACGCAGGTGGAGCTTCAGGAAGTGGGGTTAGGGGGCCAGCTGCCTGCTGCCGTGGGGACACCTGGAAGTTCCCCCGACAAGTTTGGAATGAGTGGAGGCCAGGCAGAAGGGAGGGGATGCCCACACCCCCGGTGGGCCCGCCGTGGCGGCAGCGGCACACACGCCTGGATGGACGCTGTCGTGGAAACAGGGCTGTCATACAGGCCGCCCTCCTCGTGCCCCACAAAACGGATGCTTTGTCCCACGCAGAAAAGGCAGACGTGATCTGGGGCTCTGTCAGAAGGGAGAGGAATAAAAGAGAGGGGTTCATTTCACAGTCCTGTCCCAGTTATATTGCTGCTGAAGACAGCTTTTCTAGAACTTTTCTCTGCAGTGACGACTCCCCACTTCTGACGGCCTCTCTCTGTCTGGCTGGTGAAAGTCCGTTTTATCTTCCTTTCCAACGACTTGATGCACACATTTGGGTCCATACTAGGAGAGTGCATTTTCAAAAGACGCTCTGCAGTTGCACCGCGTACCCTGAGTGGACCTCTGGCTGGAATTGGATGAGGATGGATGGGGGTGGGGTGGGAGGAGACACTTCCTCAGCTGGGCAGTGAGGCTCCTCAGTCTTGATTTCTCCCAGAGAGGAATTTCTGCCCAGTGCTTGGCATTTCCTAATTTTCTGAGTGCTCAGAAAACATGGGAAGGATTCTTTTGTTGAACGAGAAAAGCACCTCTTAGGGACAGAGAGTCCTCGACCTGTAGACACACTGGGGCTGGGGTATAAGGGAGTCATTAGCTTTCTTTATCCGTGCAGCGCACATTTCTGTTGGGGGTTTGCACAGCTGTCCTGCAGCTGCTCCCGGAAACCAGTGATCAGAGGAGGACCCATCAATAGGCAGAGAGGGCCAGGGTGGGCACTCCGAGGCCGGGCCAGGCCCCTGCTGCTGCACTTGGCCACGCCCCAAGGCCTTCTTCCTTGTGTGGGCTCAGGCCTCCCCACCTGTTACTTGGGGAAGTTGGATGAGGTGACATTTCGGTTTTTCCATCTCTGGATACACCCTGTGGGTCTCCCTTGTGCCATGACGCCCAGGCGTGGCCCAGTCAGGCCTTGTGGCCCATTTTGATACCTCCTGGGGCTTCAGGAGAAGAAAGCAGCTCCCCCAATGCACGGCACTTCTGCTCTCTTCGGGGGAGTAGCAGTTCAGGGCTACCATAGTCACCGAAGTTATTTTAGCCGAGAGGTGCTTGATTTGGAGAAGGTCATTGGGAATAGGGGAGCAAGGGCCAAAGTGTGGGTCCTGAGGGGCAGTGGTCGCTCAGCAGAGCCCTGGTCTCCTCGGTGCGAGGACGAGGGTCCATCTGCTTGAGGGGGCCCAGCGGCTCTTAACCGCCCAGGCCTGGGATCCGGCCCCTCACTCCCAGACGGTGGGGGGGGGGACTTCAGGGGGCTAGAGACTCTGGGGTCTCCTTCACCTTCTCTTTCTGAACTGCAGGGGGAGATCGGCCCACCTGGTCCCAGAGGGGAGGACGGACCCGAAGGCCCCAAGGGTCGTGGAGGTCCGAATGGCGACCCGGGTCCTCTGGGACCCCCTGGGGAGAAGGTACGTGACACAGGAGGTTGACCGCTTCCCAGCGACAGTCTCTTCCCGATGGCCTTGGGTGTCCAGGCGGTGGCTTGGTCAGGCTGAGCCCCGGCTGGGAGCTGGCGCGAGTCCTGACGTGGTTCCTGTCCCCTTGACTCCATCCAGCACCCTTGTCCCCAGATCCACTCCTGGAAGAGTTCCTTCCTCCCGCTGGTCACAAAGCTTGGGGTCTGAGCTTGGCACCCACGTGCACCATCTTCTGTGGCGGGGTTAGGGCTCCCGACGGCTGCTCCTACACCTGCAGGAGGCCGCCCACCCTCGTCCTGCTCCCCTACCCACTACCTTCACCCCCGAACAGGAACCAGCTCTGCGTGGTGGCCCAAACATCCCGCCCTGTCCTGCCCCAGGGCTGGAACTCTTTTACAAAAGGATTGACCAAAATGTCACAGGCAAAGAACTCTGTTCCTTTATTTGGAGCGTTTGCCTCCACCCACTGTTGCTTCAGCAGTGGCGTCCGTCCTTGCTCGAGGGCCCTTTGCTTTAAACCAGGTGGGGCGTTTTCCGTGATGACTGTGTCCTCGGCCTTTGGAGACTCCAGCCTGCTCCAGTCCCCTGCAAAGACATGCTGGCTTTCTCTCTGCTCAGAGAAGTACAGAGCTGGCCGTGGAATTCACCTCCTTTATTTCCCCAGGGAAAACTCGGAGTCCCAGGATTGCCCGGCTACCCAGGAAGACAAGGGCCAAAGGTAACTTACTAACTCCCTTGTTAGGTTTGACAATTGGCGTCTCCCTGCCCGGTGAGCCGTTTCAGAGAAGGGGACCACCCACCTGAGCGTGGGCTGCACCTCGGGATCCTCAGTGCCCCTGGCCTCGTGGGGACCGCTGTGCACTGGTTTCTCCACACCCAGAACTCGTGTTCCTCTCTCAGATTTAACTCACCCTGGAGATCCAAAAGTTATTTGCTCCTAACTGAGTATAAAGGAAAGATGAAACCTTTCTTATAGGAAATCATGCTTTAGTTTACGTGTAACAGCTCCTTGGGGCTTTGCAAATCATTTAAAACATTATTTTTTTTAATCTCACCTTTTATTATTCATAGTTCTTCCTTAAAAAATAGCCAGCTGCCTTCACTAGAGACGTAATTAACAGCACAAGAGAACTCGCGGGTCTCTGGGGTTTGCATCCGTGCATCCTGCCCTCCTTGGGCGTCAGGCCTCTGGACACCCCGCTCGCTAGCAGAGGAAAGGCCCCGTGGGCTGGGCCGCAGCTCTAGGTATTTCCTTGTTGCTGATGGCAATGCTTACATCAGTCCCTCCTGTGGAACGCGAAGGCCCCCACTCAGCAGCTGACAGCCACCAGGCAGGGGAGATCATTTGCTGTGAGACAGGAGTTTTGTTTAGTATCTGCCAGCGGTGTAGTCGCTGACTGCAGTGCTGTCCACTTCATTTGGAGGAAGAGAGGCTGATGGACCCATTTGCTCTCCTGAAATGCGTGTCCTTTTGGGGGAGGAGAGGAGAGAGAGGAGGAGTTTGGGAGAGACGGGAGTAGGGGGAGAATATAGATCAAGTTCAGGCAGCTTTTTTGGAAAGATGAGGGCAGATCCTTGAAGCTGCTCAGGCCGTTTGGACGGTCCTTGGGCGGTGACCCAGCTCCTGAGCCGAGCACTGTGAAGCCTGCATCCCAGGTTCTCCCGCCCTGAAGCTCGGTACAGTCTCCTCTTTGGAGCAGGCAGGCGGGCACATGGGTGGCTTGGCAAAGCTCAGCGCCCTGGGAGAAGTTCCAGGTTTGAACATCGGTCAGCTTTTCCCGGTCTAAGCACACATTCAGGCCAGGACTTTAAGTCACGCAGAGAGTAGAGACGTGCTGAAGAAATGCTTTAGACAGTGTCACTGGGAGCTCACGTGGTAAGTGTTTGGATATTCGTCCACTCAAAGCCCTTAAGTGCATCCCTGCCTGTGTGCACCTTGTAAAGTTCTAGAATTAAAGAGCTGTGCGAGGCCACAGTCGGTGCATTAATTTGCACTCATTTCTGACTTTATAAACTGCCATGCTTTATTTAGAGGTGTTCTGGGAAGATAACAAAACATGGCAACAAGGTGCGGAAAACAAATGTCATAAATGTCACATTCACACATCATCTCCAGTTAATCTGAGTGGCACATGTTCCCTTTTCTTCCAAAACACCAGTGTCTTGCAGAGATGGGGGTGTGAGAGGAGAGTGTGGAGAGAGGGAGAAAGGGGAAGCCTGGTTAAGAGTCAATTCTGGTTTTTAAATTTGGAGTCTGTGAGATGCTCAGGAAATACTGAGTAGGCAGATGAGTGGATGAGTGGTTTGGTGGATGGATAGACGAATGGTGGATGGATGGTGGGTGGTGGGTGGGTAGATGGGTGGATGGTGGTTGGATGGATGGATGGGTGGGTGGGTGGGTGGGTGGATGGATGGGTGCATGGATGCGTAGTTGGATGGGTGGTTGGGTGGATGGATGGATGGGTGGATGGATGGATGGATGGTGAGTGGTGGGTGGGTAGACAGGTGGATGGTGGATGGATGGATGGATGGATGGGTGGGTGGGTGGGTGCATGGATGCGTGGATGGATGGCTGGGTGGATGGGTGCATGGATGCGTAGTTGGATGGGTGGGCGGATGGATGGATGGGTGGATGGATAGACGGATGGTGGATAGATGGTGGGTGGTGGGTGGGTAGATGGGTGGATGGTGGTTGGATGGATGGATGGATGGATGGATGGATGGATGGGTGGATGGTGGTTGGATGGATGGATGGATGGATGGGTGGATGGTGGTTGGATGGATGGATGGATGGATGGATGGATGGATGGATGGATGGGTGGATGGATGGGTGCATGGATGCGTAGTTGGATGGGTGGTTGGGTGGATGGATGGATGGGTGGATGGATGGATGGATGGATGGTGGGTCGTGGGTGGGTAGATGGGTGGATGGTGGATGGATGGATGGATGGTGGTTGGATGGATGGATGGATGGTGGGTGATTTGCTGGATGGATGGATGGGTGGGTGGGTGGGTATATAGTTGGATAGTGGGTGGGTAGACAGGTGGATGGATGGTGGGTGGATGGGTGGTGGGTAGTGGGTGAGTTTGGTCCGAGACCATGAACTCTAACGGACTCTTCCTGCTGGCACAGGCAGCGTAGCCCGTCCTCCTGGTCAGGCTCTCAAGTTTCTTTCCTCATTAACTCTCTTTCAGGGTTCTATCGGATTTCCTGGATTTCCTGGTGCCAACGGAGAGAAGGGTGGCCGGGTAAGGACGGTCTGGCCTCTGCTCAGGCGGCTTGTTCTGCTGCCTTGGTATTTCGCGGGTATATTCTCCAACACATCCTGTTTATTTCTCACCCACTTTGCTGCCAAAACTGCTTTCCGGAACAGCTGACCTTAAGCCTGTCCACTGAGCGCCGTGACTCTTGGCCCCCCGGGCGGGGCAGTGCCGCAGTAGAAAGGGCAGCAGGCCTGAGGGGAAGGCATGCCGAGAAGACAGCGCTTTCTCATGCACAGCCGCCATCCTGCCGGCTCTTTTGGGTCACTGGCGAAACCCAGGTTCTCCTCTTGCCCAAGTGACTTTCCCTCCAGGCTAAGTTTCAAAGGAGGGGAAGGAGCTCTGCCTTGTGTCTCACGGACTCTGCTCACCCAGGGTCACGTCGCCTCCTTCCTCTTCTTCCCACGCTGCCGCTGTCACGGGACACCGCTGGGTGCCACGCGCTTTGCTTCCCTCTGTTGTCCCCCTGTGGGAAGGTGATCCGAGGGCTCAGGCTGGGGGAGCCGCCCTCCTGGCCCCCTGCCGGCCCAGGCTGGTCATCACCACGCAGATGGACGGGCTGCCCCTCCTCAGCGTGCCCGCGACAAACTAACGTTACTGCGTTTGAGCGGAGACAGTGAGATCTCTAGAAAGCAGGGAGGAAGACTTCAACCATCCAAAATCCACGTGCACGGACGTGTCTGCCAGGCTCACAAAAGAGAAAAACGGGGACTTTTCTGAGTGCAAGTCAACGGCATAACCACAGGGAGACCTTTATCTGTTTGTCGGTATCGGTGTCTAGACGTGTCTACACCTACGTCTGTACCTGCAGTGTTTAGATGTATGTCATGTCTACATCATGTCTGTGTCTGTGTCTGTATCTGTAACTGTCTGTGTGTCCATCATCTACCTGCCTACCTGTCTGTCTAGTTCTTCCTGGTAGGGACAGTCTGTCTGGTGTTTTCAGGGAAAGACTGACATTTGAGAAAAGTGGTCCAGGGTCTGGTAAAAGCGTGGGAACCGCGGGGTGACAGGGTGGGCAGCCCCTGAGCTTGTGCAGAGCACAGGGCTTTCCGCACCACATTGCCGTGAGAGTCCCCAAGAGGGGTCATGACAGTTAACAGGGGGTCATGTGATGTGACACAGGCCCTTCCGTGGAGGAGCTGCACTGCAGGTCCAGGCCCCGTGGGGTCACGTCGAGCAGCAGAGGCCTGGCCGTGGCTCTGGGGGCCGTGGCGCTCTGGTCCAAGCTCTGCCGCCCTCTTCTGCCCCTCATGCTGCTCAGCCTCCTCAGTCCCGAGCCGAGAAGGTTGGGCAGATGCCCGGATGCCCCCCGGCCCTCACGGGCCATTGTTCCAGTGCGTCAGCACGTGATCACCAGGGTCACCACTGAAAACAGGTTGTTGGAAAGCAGGGGGGCCTGGGACTGGGACACTTCCTCCTGTTCTGAGGTTCGGACGTGGTTCCTGGGGTCTGAAACCTGGTCACCCCGAGGAAACGATCTACTTCGGGATTGACAGGGATTGTCGGGTTGCATGTGGCTGTATCGTGGCCACGTGGGTGGGTGTGGCCGCCAGCATTTAGAGAGAGCTGGGATGGCAAAGATGCCAGCTTTTCCTGAAGGGAGAGGTTGGGCCGTGGTCAAGCATGACTGGAGCACGCGTCTGTTCATTGTGGGAGAGATGTGCCCGGGCACATTTTCCCGGGGAAAATGGCCACGTCTGTCCCCAGGAAGCATCTGAGATCACGCGGCTCGCAGCGAACAAGTTAGTGCCGCCGTTTTAGTGCACGTCCTGGCAGGCGGACAAGCCCCCGTGTCTGAGACCCCCCAGCGTTCATTGTTTAGCTGTGGGCTCCCCATGTCCCCGCACCCAGGAGAGGACCCTGGAGTCACGAGACTCAGCACTTACGGCACGTCTGCCCATCCTCCCCTCCGGAGAGACAGACGCCTTTATTCTGGAACCTTCCCCACGGAAGGAAGGAGGAATCCACCTTGGCTCTCCTGGCCTGGACTCCAGATCTCCCCAGGTCTCCACTCCGAGGCTGTCTGCCCGCAAGCACCCTCGCCGTCCTTGGTTCAGAGGAATCCTGGAGTGTGTGGGGACGCTGAGGGATCCAGGGGGAGGTGTCTCCCTGGGCAGTGGCCTTCCCTCAGTCCTTTCCCCGTGGTTTTGAACTCCCAGTGTTGGTGCCCGTCCTGCTGTCTCGTCCTCGTCAAGCTGAGTTACAGGCTTGTTCTTATGTCACTGTGCCTGTCCGTTCCTGCAGACGGTTGAGCGTCTGCCCTGCCCATATGTCCTGGGTGCTCTGTGAGCCCAGGGCAGGGACACTGCAGAAAAAGCCCAAATCCCTGCCCTGGGGGTGCTCACCTTCCAGATCCGGGACCCTGGACGGATCAGGAAGTGAAGCAGGTGGAGAGGCGGATGCTGGCCTGTGCTCTGGCAAAAAATAAGGCAGGATGGGCAGGGAGGGAATTCAGGGGAAAATTGCGATTTTAGGTAGGGGGTCAGGGCCGGCCTGGAGGAGGAGGCCTGAGTAAAGGGGCAGAGCCTGGGAGGGGCAGGGGGCAGAGGAAACCCGCCTCAGGGTTGGAGGACGGTGACCAGGGTGTGTGGTGGTGGAGGTGAGAGGGGCCGAGGCCCCAGGATTCAAAGCATCCCTACGGAGCCCTTGACCAAAGGCGCCACTGCATTTGAAACGTCATCCACGGGAATTCCACGTGGAAATGATCGCCCTTTGGATGGGAATCATGGGAAGAGTGGGGAAGGTGTGAGAGACACAAGTTGCGCGGCCTCGGTGCTGGTGGCCCCCGATCCTGCTCTACGGTTGAGGAGGAGGGGGCACAGCTCTGGGGGCTGTGACAGTGGCGGGACCCAGAGCGTAGAGGTCAGACTCCAGGCCTCCTGGGGCGGGGGCCCCAGGTGTCCGTCTTCAGGCCACTTCTGCACTCCCGAGGCTGGAGGCGAAACACACAAGCCGACACCAGTCTAGACCAGCCAGGCGGCCAGCCCAGCCCGGGACGGGAGCCCCTCAGCCCTGCCGGCATCACGAGGGAGGAAGCCAGACCCTCTGCTTCGTGAGCTGTCTGGCGCGGTTGGTCCCCTGAGCCGTGGTGAACGGAGGAGTCCCCCGGCGGCCACTGGTGTGACTGTCCCCCCTCTCCCCTTGGCTTTGGAATTCAGAGTGACTGGGGCCATTTGGAGAGAGCTCATTCACTTCTACAGCAGGTGGTTCTAAGGTCCTGTGAAGTACCGGGCCCTGGGGGCCTTGCCGCCCAGAGAGGGCACCCGGAGGCCAGCTCATGAGTGATGAGTGTGAAGAAAGACAGGTGAACCGGGGTGTCTCCCAGGAGGAAGAGCCTAAGCCGGCAGTCAGGGGAGGCCTCCTGGGGGTGGTGACGTTCCTGGGACCCAAGGAGGGACGGAAGGTGGGTGGGTGAAGTGGGGAGGGCAGGAGGGAGGAGGGGAAGGAAGGCTGGCCATGGCTGCCCCTGCAGGCCGAGGCCTGGGGAGTGAACAGCTGACCTGTGCTCTTTATCCCAGGCCCTGGGGACCCACCCAGGCTTTCATCGGGGGAACGACGTGGGAGGTTTTTAGAGTAGCTCTGGTCCCCGCCCTGGTGTGGAGAGCGGATGGGAAGGGAGCGGGCGGGCTGTGCTTCTGTGGAGAGGTCGTTTTACTCTCCTTTTGGACATTCTGGTCCGATGGGTGCTTCTTAGTACTAGGATGCTCAGCGTGACGGGTGGCGTGTGTGCTGATACGCGTGTGCCTCCCGTCTGACAGCTGCTTGTGAGCCGGCAGGTGCCCTTCTGTCCGCCACATCCTGGCCTCTGCGGAGGGGCTGGCTGGGTTGGGACACTGCTGGCTGTGGATTCCACGTACAGCTGGCTGTCATGTGAGCAATCGACAGTCTGTCCCTGTCACTGGCCCGCACCCCGGGCCGAAGCGGGGTCCCAGCCGACCCTGCCTGGGAAGAGCCAACCGCTTAGGAGCACCACGAGCGACCGGAGGCTTCTGCCACGTGCGTCGGGCATCTTGGCTCGAGCAAGGCTAGTTCTGGGAAGGCCCGTGCCTCCCCCGCAAGGGCACAAGGACAGGCGCTCACGGGAGATTCTGTTAAGGAAGCCATGGACGGGGCACCTTCTGTTCAGTGACGTAAGTCACCGGGGTGCAAAACCCTGGGTTCGTTTACAAGGAAACCTGGAGAGCATGGCACCGCCTGGGAGGCCTGACAGAATCCGTGGCTGAGACTCTGTTTTGCTCCCAGTGCCCGGGGCACAGTTAGTTTAGGTCGGAACCCAGAGCCTTCCAGGTGACAAGATCAGAACTGCGATCTGGGTCGTGGTGTTGGGTGGAGGCTGGGCGTGAGATGACGTGCCAGCTGGACTCACCCGCAAATGCCAGGGAGTCACCCGGCTGGGTCACGGTGTCTCTGCTGGTGAAAGCCCATCATTTGCAGAAAGCAGATGTTTCATTAATTTTTGTAGGCCAATATTTATTTGAAGCCGAAAGATATCGTCATCTAATGAAAGCAGCGAGACCAGAGTGCCTCGTTAAAAAGCATCATAATCACCTCATTATCATAAAAGCGTTTATTAAATTCGCTTCAAAACGGGAGGCTCTAGAAAGCAGTTTTGATTGTGGCAGCGAATGAATGAAAGATGGTGAGAGGAAATGTATCAGGTGGCCTTTAGCAATACAGATCCATCTTGGGCTTTATCGTTAGAAACCAGAAAAAAAAAAAAAAAATTCCGGAAAATGCATGGAGAAGTGGTGGAGATATAGGAGCCGTGATCAATCCATTACTTGCATGTGCTGTAGGTCAACTGCAGTTACCGGCTGTTATATATTTGCTTTAGAAAAAAACAAACACAGTGCATTTGTTTTCCTTGGTTTGGAAAATGCAAAACCACAGAGAAAGAAGGAGTCTAAATTCTATTAGATGAGAAGCAAATGACTCTCGGATACATGATTTATATATTAAATTGCAAGTTTGTTCGTTTGCAGCGCCTGTTGAAAATTTAATGGCTAATGTGCTAAACTGTAGCAAAAGTAAATTATGTAGGAAAGGGGTTGCCTTCCTTCTCTTTTCTTGTAATAATGATTCCCCCCACCCCTGCTGAGAGAGAGGGAGAGAGAGAGAGTGGAGAGAGAGATGAAGGGGGAGGAGGGGGGACGAGGGAGGGTTAGATGCTTTGAGGGTGGGAAACCAGATAAGCATGGTTAACATCCATCAGGCAGCAGGAAGAAAATTGGATTTCAGCAGGCCTTGTACAGAACTATAAAGCTGTGGGTATTGGATGTGCAGTGAATCCTGTCACCCTGCAAAGTCTTCCTTTAAAACAAAGATAAGGAGGATGGTCTCTCCTAGCTCTGACTTCACGTGGTCTCTCCATCACCCAGGAGGGGGGCCACCGCCCAGACAGTGACAGGTGTGTCAAGTGACTGACCGACACCCTTTTCCTCTGATTCCAGGGCACACCTGGGAAGCCGGGACCACGGGGGCAGCGAGGCCCAACGGTAACCCTGGGCGTGAGGGCCATCTTCCAGATTGGGAGCGGGTTGTGGGAGCATATGCCCAGTAGCAGGGGGCGGGGGGGAAGGAGGCGTCAGGGACGCCGAGGACTGGAGCTGACCTGTCTTGTTTCCTGTTTGTCCAGGGTCCACGGGGTGAAAGAGGCCCCCGAGGCATCACTGGGAAGCCTGGCCCCAAGGTATGTGATCAGTATCCTCGGTGGCCCCGGGACGGACCAAAGTGTTTTTTGTGTGTGTGTGTTTTTGTTTCTTTTTGCGGTATGCGGGCCTCTCACTGTTGTGGCCTCTCCCGCCGCGGAGCACAGGCTCCAGACGCGCAGGCCCAGCGGCCATGGCTCACGGGCCCAGCCGCTCTGCAGCATGTGGGATCTTCCCGGACCGGGGCACGAACCCGTGTCCCCTGCATCGGCAGGCGGACTCTCAACCACTGCGCCACCAGGGAAGCCCAGGACCAAAGTTTTTGGTGCACCAAGCGTCAAGCACCCGAGGGTGCCCCATGGCCTTTCTCACTTGAAAAAATAAAAGAAAGAAGTTTTCTTGGGGGTATTTAAGACGGAGCTGGTCTCCAGCCCTTGGATGAGTTAGATCAGGTTGAGTCACGTGGCAGAGGCTGCCCGGGGCCATCCCCCCGTGGAACTTTCCAGCCAGAAGCTCCGCAGCTCCAGGTCAGGCCCAGCCAGGCTTTGGACAGTTTTCCCCTCTCCCCCGCCGCCTGCCCTAGTTCTGATGGGGAGGTCTCATTTCTTTTCCTGAGAAGGGCTTTGGAAGCTGCAGAGACATCTTTGCTGGGATTCTAAAGAAAGTTCTTCCTGCCCCGGTGAAAGATCCTCTGGATCCCCTCCTCCTGCCCTGGGGCCTTGAAGCCCATTCCGCCCGCCCCCCCGCTGCCACGCCGCCACCGTCAGTGTGGAAACAAACCTCGGCCAGGCGGGCTGGTCCTGTCCTGTCCTGTCCAGGGTGTGATTTGCAAAGTGCATTCCTGCGAAGGAGATGGGCCCGCTGCTGGCTGAGGTGCCGAGCCGGGCAGATGTGCCGGCCCAGGGGCTACACACGTCCTTCCCTGATGAGCTCTGAGCCACGATCACGCTCCCCGGAGGCTGACTTAACGCTCAGCTGTTGCCCGGTGCCGGGTGGGTCCTGGGGCGGGGCCTGTGTCCCGTCTTCTCATCGGTTTGGGCTGCACCCCTTGGTGGAAGCGTGGCCTTTGTCCCACAGCGGGAGAGTGTTCTGGAATGTCACAGCCCCGGGGATGCCGGCTCAGTGTCAGGTGCGCCTGTAGAAGCAAGGGGACAGGTGGCCTTTGGGAGCCACGGCCTGGCTCTTTACTGAGAAGCTGGTGGGGTGACCCTCCCAAAGGGCACACACATGCAGCATGTGACTCTGAACTTCTGATGATGTCATGGGCCAGAGTCTTTGCTCTAATATAGTAATAGTAGCTTTTCTTGATCTTTCCCTCCCTTCCCAGGGCAACTCTGGAGGTGATGGCCCGGCCGGCCCTCCGGGTGAACGGGTAAGCATCTGGACACATCCCGGAAACATTTCTAGGAACATCTGCAGGAAAGCAGCCTGCCTTAAATAGCCCCCCTGCATTTCTTCCCCAGTGGGCGGGGGAGAGGGAGGCTAGCCTTCGACTCTGCCGAAGGAGAGAGCTTTCCTAAAGTGGAAAGGGGGTCAGAGGTCGCCTTCCCTGGGAGTAAAGTCTTCTGTCGGTTGGAGACGGAGAGCCCGTCCACTTGGCCCTTGCCTTGGGGTTTGAGGGGACAGTGGCTGAGATGTCAGGAAACTGGGTCCTGGGCCCGTGCTGCCCCTAGCGACGTTGCTCTGTGACCTGGCCTCCTCGGCCCCTGACAGGACTTCTTTTCACATCGGTGAGGGCAAGGGCTGGACAAAATAGAGAAAACGTCATGGGGAGCAGTGATAAATCGTGCCTGGTGCCTGTGCTCAGAGAGCCGACGGGGAGGGCTGCTGGGCCCCCCAGATGCTGGGGAGAAGACTTCTGTCCTCATACTGGCCATTCTCTGTCCTCAGGGACCCAACGGACCCCAAGGACCCACAGGGTTCCCTGGACCAAAGGGTCCCCCGGTGAGTACCGCGCTTTCCCTGTGGGGCTGGCCCAGGATTTCCCAGAGATATTGGATCTTCCCCGAGGCTCCAGCGGCCTCCTGGCAGCTGGCAGGTGGGGAGGGAGACCTGCCCGGAAGCTCTGGCTGGAGGGAGCTGCTTTTGGGGAGCACGGACCCCTCTTTCATTTAGACCATCACGATTCTCTAGTTGGTACTGTCTTAGGGTGCTAGGGCTGCTATAACAAATGACCACATACCAGGTCACTTAAAACCACAGAAATGTGTTCTCTCACAGTCTGGAGGTCAAAGCCCAAAATCCAGGTGTGGGCAGGCGTGGTTCGTCCTCTGAGGGCTCTTGGGGAGAATCCGTCCCAGGCCTCTCCCGGCTTCTGGCGCCTGCCGGCCGCCCTCGGGTTGCAAATGCTCACCCGGATCTCCGCCTGCGTCTTCGCCTGGCCTCTCTGTTGCTCTGTGTCTTCAAATCCTCTATCTCTATCCACCGGTCACTGGATCAGGGCCCACCCTAACCCATTCGGACCTCACTTTGACCCGATCCCATCTGCAAAGACCCTATTTCCAAATGAGGCCACGGTCTCAGCTTCCAGGGTTTCGAACCTCAGCCTCTTTTGGGGGAGACACAATTCAACTCACAACAGACACAGTATGTTTCCTCTGAGAAAGAAAAACCCCTCGGGGTTGGAGTTAGTGCCTAACGGCGCTTGCTTGGGGGCAGGGGTTAGGGAGGAGTTTGGCCTCTGAACCAGACACACTGGATCCACCTTCACCTCCCACTGGCTGGACCTCAGGGAGCTGCTGACCTCTCGCTGCCTTGGTTTCTCCCCGTGGGAGACGACGGTGACCCTCAGGGTGGTTGTGAGCGTTCAAGGGGACGGTGCCCAGACCCTGGGTCCCACGTGGTACTTGTCACGGTGACTTTGCCGTCGTTACCTTGGAAATGAAATGGCAGCTTTTGTTGCCTGGTGTAGCACCAAACCCTGAAGGTGCGTGTGCGTCTCAGGACAAAATGAAACTTCTTTCCTTTGCTTTCTTCAGGGGCCCCCGGGCAAGGATGGGCTCCCGGGACACCCTGGACAGAGAGGAGAGACGGTGAGTATGGGCAGGGCTGGGGGACCTGGCCTTCGCTGCCCATCAGCTTATGGGAGGCGGTCAGCCTCGGGAAAGCCCCTGAGGGCCGGGCCATCTTCTGTGGCCTCAGGGAGAGCCCAGTGCAGACAGCAACCCTGGGACACTCTGTGTGCAAAGGCAGGCGCTGGCTGCAAAGTCATCCTTGGCCAGTTGGGTCCGAGGTCACACGTGAAACCATCATGACACAAACAGAAACCTACTGCAGCCGTCTTTCCTCCCTCCCGCAGCAGTCTGAGTGTGGCTGGTTTGTTCTATGCGCATCTGATCTGGAAAAGTAGTTGGGAATATGCTCCGTTTGTCGTTTGGTTATTTTATGCCGCCCCCGGCCCTGTCTGTCCAGGCCCTTCCGGCCTCGGGGTTGATGGCAGGGGGCCTGGAGGGCTCCTTCCGAGTCCCCTTTTATAGGAAGGAGGACAGGGGGCTGGTCAGGGTGGAGCTTGGGCCCTTGGCTGTGCTCAGGGCCAGTGTCTCTGCTGTCACAGGCTCTCCTTGACCTAGCCCTGACTTGTAGCAATGCCCGTTCCAGCCTTTGTCAGCTGGACTTAAAGGACACCCGCATTTCTTAGCTCCAGGAAAAAACATTCATCGGAAATGTGATGACGTTCTGGTCCCGGGAGCCCCTGGGGATTCGTCCCAGCTTCACATTGTGTCCCCTCCAGGCCTGTGCCCCGGAAGGGCGTGGGCAAACCTGTGACCTTGGGGCTCCAGGCTTTGGACAGTTGGGGACTCACAGCGCCTGGTGACGTCCTTGTCACCAGATTGGTGGAGAGTGACCGAGAGGCCCCCTTGTCTCTGCACCCGGTGTCCTTGTGGCCAAAGGTCTCTGGCAGACTCTCCCGGGAAGAGCAATCCCCTCGTGAAAGGGCATTTTGCGTGTCACATTTAATATGTTCTTGGTGACTCTGCTTAAAAAAATCCCTTTGTCCCTCTTTGGCTCGTTCTGATGAAACGTCTTCGAATGGCACCATCCCGGCGCTCTGCACGGCGCTCCGTGGCTGATAAATGGACATTACTTTGCTCTTTTGTTTATAGAGAAAAATGGAAACATTCCTAGCTTTGCGTCTTTTTCTCTCATGCTTTTCTGAGGGGACAAGATGGAAGGTTCCGCGTAGCGTGTGCTTCTCCCGCTCTGCCTTTGTTCTGGGAAGATTTTTGCTGGGAAAGTAGGACAGTTTCTTCCCGGCTCCACCTGCCACACCCAGCTGCCCCCGTAGACTCGGGGGCACCCCCATCCAGACCCACCTGGGGTGGCAGGTCCTCCACGGGCCAGTCCAGACGCCTCCAGAAAGGTCTTCCCTGGGGAGTTGGCTTGTGCTTTCTGTAGAGACTGGAAACACGAGAGGTCATGGCTTCTCCTGAGTGCAACCGCAGAGCCCGTTTCTCAGGAGGGGCTAGAGACGGATCCTGGCCTCAGAAGCCGTGGACGGTCCCCGCAGTGGACCATGCGGGGGGCCTTTCTTGCCTTACACCCAGGCTCCTGCCTCCACTTGGGCACTGCTGCCCGGCCCGCCGAGCAGAAGGTGCCCTCGACCTGTCCACCATTCCTTGTTTCTGGCCCTGTAAAGGCTGCCTACGGGGAGCGCTGCATTGACCATGGCCATATTAGTCCATTGCATGCAACACAGCTGGGCTGAAAGAAGGGAGCCTTCCTGGAGTCTGCCAAGGGGCCGAGTCTGCTGTGGGCTTGCGTGGTCCAGCGGCTGAGTGTGAAGCCTCCATCGCCCGCACGCTGGCCGTCGTGCAGTGAATTAGAGGCGCTCGCTCGTCAGCCCCGCGGGCAGCTCACCCTGCAGCTCTCGCTGTGGCTTTCAGCGAGGCACCTCCCTCTCCAGACTCTAAAGAGTTGCCGCTAAAACCCTCCCGGGCGTAGCATCTGCCGTCTTCCCCAGCATCACGTGACACCTGCAGATGGCATCTTGTCGGCATGTGCCGTGCTCTGTAGACGTGCCGGAAATTAAAGTCGTGTTGCTTTGCTGTCAGCCCTCTCCTCTGGAGGAGAGTGTGTGCAGTGCAGCCAGACGGGTGTCTCCGTGCCACCGTGCGGAGCAGAACCAAGAGATTCCTGTGCAACCGAGCTAAGAATATCTCCCAGCTGCTGCACTGTGAAAGCTGCAAGTCCCCACTGCGTCCCAGTTTCAGCCAGTGCAGAGGGACACAGTAGTGAAACCACCTGCCCTGCCCCGGGAGCCTTGGTGACAGAAGCAGGACCGTCACTGATGAGATACAGCCCAGAGGTGGCTCCTGAGAGGGGACACCAAGTCTGCTCAGAAAATGAACACTTAGTGACATTAGAAAGAGGAACGGTTTTAAAACATGTTTCTCAGCACAAAGCAGGGCGATGGGAAGCAGCTGGTGAAACTAATCTTTCTGGCTTCACGACCTTCCTGAAATTCATGCAAAATGAAACAAGAGAAATGGCCCTTTTAAATGAAGGCTGGGACGTCCACTGTTTGGGGGTGGGGTGAGGGTTGGCGGGGGCGAGCCTTCTATTGGGCTGCTTTGGACACCTCAGTGTGCCAACTCTCTCTTCGCAGGGTTTCCAAGGCAAGACCGGCCCTCCAGGCCCCCCGGGTGTGGTCGGCCCTCAGGTGAGATACAGCATCCCCTGGTGTCACTGGTCGTCCTGGGTCCCCACCCACACAGGAAAGAGAGTCACGTTCGGGACGGAAGTTCCCCACCATTCTCAAGGCCTGGGTGCAGCCAGGAGGGCATCACAAGGCCTGTAGTGCTTGTTTAGAGATGTGCTCCGTGCAGGGGACCAGGTGTAGAGAGCAGGGGAGTGATCTGTTGACATGGACATAAACGGAGCAGGCAGATCCATGGGGGCTGCCAGGCCCGTGGGCAGACCAGGTTGGCTCAGGAGCCTGGCTTCCACCCC
The DNA here is from genome assembly GCA_036417435.1 of Inia geoffrensis. NCBI lineage: Eukaryota > Metazoa > Chordata > Mammalia > Artiodactyla > Iniidae > Inia > Inia geoffrensis. The sequence continues at coordinate 114,294,282 of CM070906.1, read as the reverse complement.
CTGGGCAGCCCACCCCTTGGTGTCCATGCAGCCTGATTCCCTGCCCTGGATCCAGTACCCAGGGCTGCTGTTCTAATCGCCCACGGATCAATGTGAGGACGGGCTTGCAGGCTCAGAGACACAAAACAGGGTGCAGTCACCTTGCTTCTCAGAAAGTTCCCACCTAACGTGGCAGTGAATAAGATACTGACACAGGAGATGTGGGTGCACTCCCCGCTCCCTCTCTCTGCTGGTTTCCCCGTGACACCCTGGGAAACGCAGGCCCTGCCCCACTTCTTTGGGGAGGAGACACAGGACCACAGGGCCAGGCAGTGGCTATTGAAAATCACCCACCTGGTTCGCTTTGACCTTTCTGGATCTTTACCGGAGGGAGATGACTTTCAAAGGAATGTGGAGGTCTAGTGGGCTTGCAATGGCCCTTTGCCCCTGTGGCCAGGCTGTCCTTAGAGTTAGGAAGAGAAGGTTACTCCCTTGCGTGTCCCTCGAACACGGTTTATGGCTGACACGCTTTTCCCAACAGGGTCCCACGGGAGAAACTGGTCCCATGGGTGAGCGTGGCCACCCTGGGCCCCCGGGCCCCCCTGGTGAACAGGGGCTTCCCGGCCTGGCCGGAAAAGAAGGGACGAAGGTGAGTGTCCGGGACCTCCGTGCCAGGTAGACTTTCCCAAGGAACCTTTTCGGCCTTTGTTCTGCTTTTTTCTGAAGAGTGGGTAATTCTCAAACAGATGCTGTTCATGCCAATCGATCCCCCAAACCAGGAACTTAATTCAGCTTTTGCTCACTTAGAAGGGGAGCTGAGCACACCTGCCGCCCGGATGGATGTGACGGGGGCTGGGGACCACCTTATCCCTGGGCCGCCTACGCCCATTCCCGGAAGTGGATACAACTCTGACAATTCATGTGTCTAAGTGGGATTTAGCAGAAAGCGACCCTTTAAAAAACTGCCCACTGTAAGAGGTGAAAGAATAAATATTAAAAATAATCTATCCCCACTCTGGGAACCCCAAGCTGGTGGTTATAACTTTCTGTGTTTTAGCATAAAAATGAACAGCCTTCCCCTTTTCAGCTTTTCAGTGAGGGACACAGGAAAGATAAGCTCTCCAGCCCCTTCTGTGAACACATACAAGAAATTAAACTTGAGAAGTAATCAAATGGTGAAAAAATTACACACACGTATGTATGCGTGCATGCATATATCCTTCAGTACATATGTATGTGCTTGAAAAACTACACGCATGTGTGTGTATAATACAGAGCCAGGTGTCTGGCCACAAAGAGAGCTCTCTGAGTTTGGAAAGGAAGCCAAGGGCATGCTGGTTTGAAGACCGATATGCTGCAGTGTTGGACCCCAGAGAAAATTCTGGAAGATGTCAAAGCTTTAGTGAACTTCAGGGAAGGTACATGCTCAGGTGGTGAATCTTTTCAGAATATGTGGTTTCAGGCTTGAGACAAGTGTCTTGAGCGGCAAGTCCTCTTCAAGGCAATGCTTCCCACGCTTTGGCCACGGACTCCTTCCCCTGAGCCCAGTTTTGGAGGATCCCCTGATACATGAGAAGGACAGACATGGGGCCCTCAGCCCCGACTCAGCCGTCGTGGCCCCGAAGGACATGGTGGGGGCCAGGGCCTCCGTGGAGACGACTGGAGTCCCGGTCGGAATCCGTCCCCAAGCCACACGCAGAGCCAGCCCGCCGCACAGGCCCCCGGGTGTGAGCTTGGGCTGCACTCCAGCGCGTGGACCTGCCAACCAGTGATTCAAGTCAAAACTCGGAGGTTCCTTTTAAAGCCAAGTGCCCGGGGAAGCCCCCCCTCCAACCCAGGTCCCGAGCGGATCTGGAAGACCAGGCCCCGCCCAGCTCCCCGTCCACCCTGGTCTTGGGCATCGCTCGGAAACTCACCTATGGCTCTGATTTCAGGGTGACCCAGGCCCCGCCGGCCTTCCTGGAAAGGATGGCCCCCCAGGGCTACGTGGCTTCCCTGGGGACCGAGGGCTTCCTGGTCCAGTGGTGAGTGAGGGGCCAGCCGGGGGGATGGCGCTGGAGGCTGCCCAGCCTGGGGGGCATCTCCCCTCGGTGCCCTGCCCACACCTTGTTGCTTTGTAGGGGGCGCTTGGACTGAAAGGCAGTGAAGGCCCCCCAGGCCCGCCAGGCCCCGCGGTGAGTGTGCTGGCTCAGCACAGAGCCTCTTTCCCACCCTCTGCTCCGCAGGCAAGACGGGCGTTCCGAGGCCCGGGGAGCACGCACACCTGCCCTGGCCCCGCGTGGGTCCTGGGAAAGCTGTGGTGGCGGAGCTGGGCTTGGGAGGGACGTGGACAGTGTGCCCGAGCTGGCAGCCGGTGACGAAGGGCCAGGGGCGGGGGCGTGTTGTATGAGGACAGCTGGAGAGCTGGGCGGTTTGGAGGAGGGCTGCATGGGCCCCCCAGCCTGTGGAGGAGGCTTCGCGTGGGTCTGGTCCCGGAGCAGTCGGGACGGGCATGGACACACAGCTCCACGGCCTCGAGAGCGGGGCTGTCCGCACGCCTGGGGCTGCCCAAGGCAGAGGTGACCCAGCACAGGCGGGAGGCCTGTCCCCCAGAGCTGTGCTGTCTGTTAACCTAGGCGGTCCCCCCTAACTTGGAGTCCAGCTACAAGAGGCTTGGAGATCCAGAGTTTCCAGACCCCGGGCTGTGGTCTGGGGGAATCGGGGGCCGCGAGAGGCTGTGCCCGCCCTCCAGAGACACGCCCACGGGCCCCCTGTTCTTGCCTCTTTATGGAAATGCGACATCTGTGTTACTTCCCCCTGCCCTTCAAATGAGCCCACCTGACAGCCCCCTCGCTCACCTACAGAGTGGGGCTTCAGGAACTTTGTCTGGCCCCTGGCTGGGTTTGAGGGTGGACCATGAAATGACTGCCCCCCTTCCTCTGAGTTATGGGCCATTTGAGAGGGACAGTGACGGGGAAGTCAAATACTGCCTTTCTTTGTGATAAGGGCCAAGAACAGGACGACACCCCAGGCAACAGTGGTCTCGCGATGCTGAACCCCTAGAATTAGTCCAGGTGTCCACCTGTCAGCCCCGCTCCTGGGTCAGAGCCTCGCCTATAAAACGTACAGCGTGGAGGAGCAGGGCAGCAAGTGAACGCTCTGTGGCAGGCAGACCCCAAAGGGCAGAGTGGCTGCCAGCGTCCCAGAGGAGGTCATTCAAAGCCAGGACTCACAGAGGGAGGATGTGTTGTCAGACACTGTAGAGGGACTTGGAATTATGGGTTGGGGAGCGAAGGGGGCGTCAGAAACACAGCCCCAGATGCTAGACCAGTTAGTTTGTGTTTGCAAGGGGCCCTGGGGAGCTATTGTGGGCTCTAGAGTGAGAGGGTGAGTGGTATGACCAGGCGGTGCTTTAGGAAGTTGTATCTATGCATTTGGAGAGCCTTTGAAATAAACCACTTTCTTGCCTCGCCCCAGGGATCTCCAGGGGAGAGAGGTCCGGCCGGTGCTGCTGGGCCCATCGGAATTCCAGGGAGACCTGGGCCCCAGGGACCTCCCGGGCCGGCTGGGGAGAAAGGAGCTCCTGTAAGTACTGCCTCGAAGGAGCTCTGTCCCTTCCCCTGTGCTGTCCCCTCCCCAGGCATTTCCCTGGGGGTTCGCGGGATCGGGGAGGTGGGGGCAGTTTGTGGTGTGTGCCCGTCTGTCTTGATTGAGGTCCAAGGGCCGGTCACAGTGGCGGCCAGTTTCTTTCCCGGAGTTGCCTGAGCTGGAGGGGTGTTCAGGGAGCGTCCGGGCCAGGCTCGGCCGGTCACACCCACGCATCTGGGCCCCAGCATGTGCGGGCACGGGGAGAGGTGGAGACAGTGTGTCCACACATGGCCTTGGCCCCAGTCCAGGCTCTGGGTGCCCTCTGTGGACGGACCACTGCCTCCTGCTGTGTACACAGCCCCCTGCCCCCTGGCCTGGGCCCACGGCTGGTCAGTGTATGGGAAAGGTGGATATTTGGGGTGGTGCTTGCGTTGTTGGTCTGGGGGTAGGCGTGGAGAAAGGAAGGGACGGGAGACATGACCGGCAGATAAGCAGCTCCCTCCCAGGCCCCTGACAGCCGACCTCCCAGTGAACCCCAAGTGTGATCGCCCCAACCTGGAGGCTTTGTGAAAGCTCAGGGGCAGGGGGTCTGGGGTCTTGCTTTCCATGAAGGGGGTTAGAGAGACCCTTCCTGTCTAGACACCTCCTGGGAAGCCAACCTCCAGCCCCTTCCCCAAACGACTCCCCAGAGCGCCCCCTCCTGCCTGGACATACCCTCACCCCGGCCACGTTTGACGTCTGCCACACGATTTTGGAAACGCCCGCCTGCCCCTGCGTTTAGTCAGCCATGGAGACAAATTCCAGCTCAAACCTCCCTTTCGAATTCTGAATGTCATAGGAGCCCGAGTTCCGGGCTAACGGGCTACGAGGATGGTGTCCCGTTGAGTTAAGACACCTGCGTGGATTGTTATCTGTGAGAAGGAGTGGTTTTCCTTAGGTGTCTCCCTGTCCGTGGCACATGGGTAGAAAGAGGGCCCTGGGTGCCTTCCCGGCCGAGAACTCCCCATGGGAACCACGCTGGACACGTGGGCACCATGGAGAATCCGATCAGCATGTCATCGGCAGTTCTGATGGCATCTGCTCCTTCCTGCGAGGCTCCCAGGACACGGACCCCGCTGAATTCTGCCCCAGGACACTGACTCTTGTCGGGCTCTGGAGGCCTGTAGAGCACACACAAATGCGGTTGGAAACGGTTGAGTTCATTGTTTCAAGAGACTAAATACCTGAGCAGAAACCTCTCAGGGTTGTATCACCCTGTGAAAAGCTTGTCATGCTTCCAGAATTGCTGCAGGAGAAGAAAAGGTCAAACAAAGGTCAGGTGTCATGTCGGGCAGGAAGGTTCCCCGTGAGCCATGGTCAGCCTGGGCATTTTCTGGCTTAATTGGGGAAGAAATTTTATCAGGACGAGCTAAATCGAGGAGCAGGAAGTGAACTGTGCAGCGGGAGAGGGAAAGAGGGGCCAGGAGAGGATGCCGGCCCAAGTCGGTGACTGTGTGACTGTGCACTTGCCCACCCGTGTCCCCTCCCTGACGTCCATGCTTCGTTCTGTGCCTCTGCTGCGAGAAGGGAATCCCGGCTTGGGTGAGAAAGTTCCAGCCACTCACAGCGTGGAACATGGCTGGTAAAATTAAGCAGGAACTCAGTAAGGATCATTTGAGATGACCAAGGGGGCAAATAGGAAAATGAACCAAAACCGTGAGGAAGGGAAGATAAGAGTGTGTGTGTGTGTGTGTGTGTGTGTGTGTGCACACGTGTGCGCGCGTATGTGCAGGTCCGTGTGCTCTTGCAGGGAGGGTGTTTGCAGGGAATCGGGAGAGTGATAAGCAAGTTGGCCGAGGCCGGAGCTCAGGCCCTCCTGGCCACTGGCTTGGACGGTCCCGCACACGGACCCAGGAATCTGGTTGGCAAGGTTTGAATCCCGGCTCTACTGCTTACAAGCGAGCCTCAGTTTCCCCATCTGTAAAAGAGTAACCCTTCCTAGGATGGGCGAGGATTAAATGCAGAGATGCAAGGGAAGGGGTGATACAAGGCCGGACTCGGAGCCGCCCTCGGAGCATCCGAGGGAAATCCATTAGGACCATGGTGATGGTCCCTCTGCCCAGGAACTGTCCACCTCCTGCCCGTGGGCCTCTCTGTGGGGGATGAGCTGGCGGCAGGATGTTCCCACGATGCAGCTGCCTTTGAACAGGGGTCTCCTCTCCTCTTCAGGGCGAGAAAGGTCCGCAAGGCCCAGCTGGCCGAGACGGTCTACAGGGTCCCGTGGGGCTTCCTGGTCCAGCTGGCCCTGTGGGTCCCCCTGGAGAAGATGGAGATAAGGTAAGAAGAACTCGGTGAGGGCCCCCAACCTGGACCATGCACAGCCAAGCTTGGCCAGTGCCAGCAGGTCAGAGCTGGCGGGTAGGGGGGCCGGGGCGGGGGGGGGGTTCCTTTTTTTTTTTTTTTTTGGCCGTACACGAGCCTCTCACTGCTGTGGCCTCTCCCGCCGCGGAGCACAGGCTCCGGACGCGCAGGCTCAGCGGCTGTGGCTCACGGGCCCAGCTGCTGCGCGGCATGTGGGATCCTCCCGGACTGGGGCACGAACCCGCGTCCCCTGCATTGGCAGGCGGACTCTCAACCACTGTGCCACCAGGGAAGCCCGGGGAGGGGGGTTCCTTTTAAACCAAGGGATGCAGGCGACATAGGGGCTCTGGCGACATAGGGGCTGTGGCAACAGAGGGACCCCATGCTGCCATCCTACATTCTTGGCGTTAGTGGATGATTTCGGAATAGCTCACAAATAATGGTGATAAATGAGATCTCTGACGTGCTTGAGGGGACTCAGACGCTGCTTTCCTCTTGTGTAGTTTTGGTGTTGCCAAAGACATTTGCTGAAGCAGCCAGAGCACGGGAAAAGGCTCTCAATCGTTTCAAATTCTAAATCTGTGGAGCCTGACTTAATGTGGTTTTACTCAATGTCTGTTTTTAAATGTCTCCACTTCATTGGTCAAGGCCCCCTTCCATTAAGAACGTGCTTTATGATCCTGACGCTGTTACTGCCGTAGCTTGTATTTTATCCTCCGTCTAATGAAGACGGTGAAATGTATCTCTTCGGTTTAACTTTCTGTTTATGAGAACTTTCCGGTGACATTTCCGACTTTGTCACCTCTGCAGCGATGATGCCTTGCCTCTCAGGGCGGGAGACAGCCCTGCACAGCAGAAACACTGGAGAGATTTTGATAACTTTGGAAGCGTAGTCATTGAGTTGTCTTTATTATACTGTCATGTCATCCAACTTGACACCGTAAATATTTCCATTATGATTTTTTATCACTCTTTCCAATCTGGTACAGTCCTGCAAAGCGTAATATCAAGGTCTCATCCCTTTTAGTTCTCTTACTAAAAAAGAAACCAAATTAACACATGGAAATGTTTCTTCTTAGGAAGGTTATATGGAGAGGAGATCCTTCTTACTCTCTAAGAAAAATTAATTAAGGGGAGCAGATAACGTGCAAATGATTACTGGACCGTCTGATGGGTCTTTCACATGTTCCCACAGGGGGAGATCGGGGAACCGGGACAGAAGGGGAGCAAGGGAGACAAAGGCGAACAGGTAAGGGGCCACACGAGCCACATGCAGGGCCACCGATGGAGCCACGGCACAGGGCTGTGTGCTCGGTGTGGCACACACTCATCACTGACATGAACAACCATTGTACTATAACAGCATTCACACCGGTAACTGATGGAACACAGCTGGGCTTTGGGCTTTCCTTCCCTGTTGAAATCTTGTATGTGTGCGTGCGCCTACATGCGTGTGTGCACGCACAGGTATGTGTTAGGTGCACACGTGTGCACGTAACATGTATCTGTCAGAGAATCCCTTGTTGACAGAGGAGCAGAAAAGCACTCACAGGTTTTGTGAAGTGAAAGCAGGTTCAGTGTTTTCGTCCTTGAGGTTCTCGGTCCCACAGACATAATCACAGCCCCCCGATGCTGAGGGCTGCAGGATATTCCAACAGAGGCAGCACCCTGACCAAATGCCTCTTAATTTTCCCTTAAAAAAAAAATTCTGCTTCAGAAATACTGGTGCGTTCTTGCAAACACCCTGTCACTTGGCTGGCAGCTCCGCCCGGTGGCCATGGAAGGAGGCCCGCCCTGCGGACCTTTTCGCCAGGCGTGTCTGTTCCCAGGCAGACAGTGACCACGTCTCTGCTGACCCGGGGCCAGTCAGACTCCCCCGGACAGCGACAGCATGCTGGCCTCTCTCACGCTCTCCCTGTGCCAACAGTGAAGTGTACTTGGGGACACATTTGGGGGCAGGCATTGTGCTGCCAGGTGTGGACTTTGGAATCAGTCCCTCGCTCGGCCACGGATGAGCCACGTGATCTCGGGGCCTCGTTTTGAAGCGGGGCCTCTGGGGCCTGTGTCATGGGTGTGTGGTGGGGGCCGAGATGACGCACGGTGGCCTCTGGCGGGACGTCAGTGTGGCCGTCCCCCCGCCCCTGACAGCACATGCTCAGGGTTGAACAGAGAGCATCACGCATTCCAGAGCCGGCAGCCTGGCCCAGGACGGCTAAGCGTGGGCGCAGCCCCGATGACCTTGGCTGCAGGGCCCCTGCGCGCGCTGGCCTTTCTCCCTCGGCCTCAGCTGTGATTCAGGAAACGACTCTCTCTGTCTCTTCCCCACAGGGTCCACCTGGGCCCACAGGACCTCAAGGCCCCATTGGACAGCCAGGCCCCTCTGTGAGTATCAGAGAGTCCCCACCCCTCGAGCTGATGTGGCCCTGTACCTGGCCCTCACCATGCTCAACGATCTCCCTGTAGGGAGCTGACGGCGAGCCAGGTCCTCGTGGCCAGCAGGGCCTTTTTGGGCAGAAAGGTGACGAAGGCCCGAGAGGTTTTCCCGGCCCCCCGGGACCCGTGGGGCTGCAGGTAACAACAGAGTTCGCACAATGGCGGGGGGTCCACGTCAGCTGATTCCTGCATCTTGGTGACACCCTTCCCCTCCCCTCCCCTGCCCTGCCCCGCCCTCCTGTCCCCTCCCTCCTGTCTTCTGAAAGCTAAGGCAAGGCTTCAGGGGCGTCTCCACACATGACGTGCTGTGAGTTCTCAGAATTCCAGACACACCCACATTCACTTCTCTTAACAGGTGACGTTTGTGAATTTCCTCATTGTAGAAATGTTGGAAACTACAGATAAACTGTTAGAAAAGGAAACAAAAATGGCTTCTCAGCACGTGGTGGTGCCTTTCCACACCTCCTAAACGCCTGTGCTCACACACACACACACGCACATGCATAATTCTATTTGGTTTTTGCAAACTGCGACTCGTGCTGCACGTATAGAAAGTTGGGGTCCGGCTTTTCCCACTTGCTTTTATATTACACGTCGCGTCAGCTGTCATTAAACATTCTTGGAACACATCACTTTTTATTTATTTTTGAAAACGTGACTCTCAGTCATTGCCTTGTGTCCCAGCATATGGTGGTGACATAATTGATTCAAACATTTCCCTGCTGGTGGCTCATTAGGGTTTATTGTTTTATGGGACACTTTCAATAAGCACCTTGTCAATAAATCTTTGCAGACTTCTCTAATTCTTTCCTGGCGCAAATTCTGAAACTTGGGATATTGGGGATGTGCTCATATGTAGCTGTACGTTGAAAAGCACATTCCTGAGGCTTTTGAATGCTCGGCTTGGGGTCTTGCTGGGGAGGTAGCGCAAGTTGTGTGTTGGGGGGTTAGAGCCACGCCCACGTGCCGAGTTTCTGATGAATTCCTGTTCTCAGGGTCTGCCGGGACCTCCAGGGGAGAAGGGCGAGACGGGAGATGTGGGTCAGATGGTGAGTGGCACCGGCTTGTGGAGACCTGGCCATGGTGGCTGGTTGCTGTTTTGGTAGACGTTTGTGTGTTTTCTCTGGGCTCAATGGCTCTTCTTCTCCCAGGGTCCCCCAGGTCCCCCCGGCCCCCGAGGACCCTCCGGAGCTCCAGGTGCTGACGGGCCGCAAGGCCCCCCAGGTGGAATAGGCAATCCTGGTGCAGTGGGAGAGAAGGTGATTCACGCCCCGTCACTGTCCCGGTGTATGATGTGCGAGCGTGTGTGTGTGTGTGTGTGCACGTGTGTGCGTGCGTGTACACGTGCATGTACCCATGTGTATGTGTCCACCGCGTACACGGAGATGTCCAGGTGCGCTGCTGGGCCATTCCTGTCAGATGCATTTTGAAACTTAGAAGATGTGTGCAGTGGACCTGGGAGTCCTGCCCTTACCCAGGAGATTGTCCAAATGATAACAGCCACCAGCAAAGGCCCCGCCACCTCCTCCTCTGAGGTTTGGCTCTGATAGACGTAGTTATCTATTCCTTGAAGTGTGTAGTTGCTGCCTTTTCAACTCCCGTTTCTGTCAAATCCCGTTTTCTCATAGCCCCCGGGGTCCTCTTCGTCTGATCTGGTTAATGTTAGGGCTTGGGCCCTGGAGATGATGCGAGCACATTGGACGTATGTACGTGCACACGTGTGTGCGTGCCTCACTTGCGTGCAGTGGGCGAGACGGCGCCAGAGTCTGACCCCACCTGGGCCCAGGAGTTTGCACTACTTTTAAAGCACTTATCCCAGCTCCTTGGGGGTAAAAGGAAGGTGATGGATGTGCTCCCATGTGTTTGCACTCCTTTCACACCATTCCAGAACTTTTTTTCTGACATCAGGCCATTCAGTTGAAAGAAGTCTCCCATCGCTGCTCAATTTTTACGATAGGAAAATCACAGAGAAACATACCTGCTGAGACCACCAGTGAATAGCGTGCGACCTCTGCTCAGAGCAGCACGTTCTCCCCGTGCCCTCCCCACCCGCCACAGGGCACGTCCCAGCTTCGGCCGCCACCACTCTCGCCCTTCCTGCTGTGTCCCACCTGCTGGCAAACGGAGGATGTTGTGCTGTTTTCCGTCCACCTCTGCCTAGCTGTCCCCCTCCTCCTTTCACCTGTTTTCTCTCGGTCCTCCAAAACTCACCCGCAGCATCCCTTCCTGGGGAAAGCCATCTTTAATGCCCCCATGTACCCTCCGCACCCACTCTGCGTGCGTCACATGCCTGTGTATGTCACCGTCACCGCTTTATCTCTGGGTCCCTCACCTGTCTCTCCTCCAGTCCTGGGAGCCGTCAGAGGACAGTGACCGCGTCTCACCCCCGGCCCCCTAACCTCCCCCCGAGCCCAATGTCAGGGACGACTTGCTAAATGCCTGACGCGGGAACCACTGTTCTCATCGCTGCTGTGATCACATCACGTTTCCTCCTTAGGGTGAGCCCGGCGAAGCTGGAGAGCCCGGCCTTCCCGGCGAAGGGGGCCCCCCGGTGAGTGGGTGGGCTTTGGGGGAGGAGGGGGATGCGGCGTGGGTGGGTCCTGGGTGGGAGGCTCCTGCTCTGCCTCAGTTTCCCCATCCTGAAATGGGAGTCACGTCTCCTCTTGTGCCTACCTCTCTGTCTTGCTGGGAAAGAAAGGGAGTGCCGTGGCGAGTGAGCGTGTGTGCGTGCACGTGTGTGTCCGCGTGTGTGCGTAGACCTTAGTGATGGACACCCAGGACAGCCGTCCGGAGCGTGTGTGCGTGCACATGTGTGTCCGCGTGTGTGCGTAGACGTTAGTGATGGACGCCCAGGACAGCCGTCCGGAGCGTATGTGCACGCATGTGTGTGTTCGCGTGTGTGCGTAGACGGTAGTGATGGATGCCCAGGACAGCCGTCCGTGGTGCTCCAGGACCCTCTCACTGGCTTCCGTAAATGTGGAGCCCATCGCTGTCACCTGGTCAGCCCAGACCTGGAACATGCAGACCTTCGCAGGTCGGATGAGCCGTCTCTTGAGGCCCCCCCCTCCAGGAGACAGCTCGTGGACAGAGGTCTCCTGGGCTCCCTCCACCTGCGGACCACTGAGTGGGAGGGCGGCCTGGGTCCCTGCAGCCCCTCGGGGTCCACGCTGCCTGCTGTCTCGTCAGGAGTCAACCCTGCCCACCTAGAAGCCGGGTGTTGGCCTAGAAGCCGGGTGTCGGCCTCAGAGGCCCCAGGAAGCCAGCGGGCTGCTCAGGCCCCCTCACGGTCCCAGGGGAGCCAGACACCCCCAGGGAGCTGCTGAGGGTTGGCGGAGCTTGGGAAGCCGCTGGCACCCACGGGGCCAAGGCCCGGCCACGCAGGCAGGTGCTCCCTTCCCACCCGATGCCCGTGAGGAGCACACCTCCGGCCAGCTCCTTGCTCGAGGCAGCCGCAAGGCTGGCTCTGGGAACACGGTGCCCGCCTTTCCCCCGCAGGGACCCAAAGGCGAAAGGGGAGAGAAGGGTGAGTCGGGCCCTTCTGGTGCTGCTGGACCCCCTGGACCCAAGGGCCCTCCCGGAGACGACGGTCCCAAAGGCAGCCCCGTGAGTACCTGGGAGATGCCAGGGGGCCCCTAGGTCATCCTCACTCACGGGCCGTGCGCTGAGGCTGCCTGACCAGCGCTGGTCTCGGGGTGATGTCCTAAGGTGTAGAGGTTTCCACACCAGCTACTGAGCCAAAACAGTGGAGGTGGGAGAGGGGAGACATGGGTCGAGGGGGGACACCTCGGAGGCCATGTCTGTGGACCAGGCAGCTTTCTGGATGGAGCAGGCTCTGTGTGGCCCCTCTCCCGCCCCGGCTTTGCGTCAGGAGGGTCTGCAGAGCAGCGCCTTCTAGGGGTTAAAGGTCCAGCTTCCAGTGTCAGCCGGGGGCTCCAGGAACAAAAGTGTGGGCAAGAGCCTGCCGTTCCGAGAGAGCTGGCCCGCACTGCTCGCTTTCAGGCTCGTGTGGCTCACGTGAGAGGATGTTCTAGAAAGGCCTTCTTGCTGTGAAGGGCACCGAGGTGTCAGAGCTAGTGGGATGCTCTGGGGCTGGACGGCGCAGGGTGGCAGTCGGGATGCAGCCACGCAGGGCAGCGTGCTCCAGGCCGGGTTGCCGAGGGTCCCAATGCCTCTCTTCCTCTGTTTCAGGGCCCGGTCGGTTTTCCCGGAGATCCCGGTCCCCCCGGAGAGCCCGGCCCCGCGGTAGGTGCTCGAGGTGGCAGAGCCCCTGGGTCCCCACAGCCCATGACCCGCCTTGCTGGCCCCATGTTTTGTTAGGACTCTCCTTTCCCACCTCTGAGCGCCCTAGACGCCGGCACCTCTGGGATGGAATTTGATTTTGGGGTGAGGACTGGGGACGCGTTGTGTGTTGGTGCCTGAACTCGGGTGCCATCCAGGAGGCAGAAGGAACGTGCTTTTGGCCCCACAGGGTCAAGACGGTCCCCCTGGTGACAAAGGAGATGATGGTGAACCTGGACAAACGGTGAGTACGCCCAGGACTTCTAAGGACCCTGACACAGCTCCTCGGGGAGGTGTCAGGGCTTGGGGTTTACAACTTGCTTTGTTCATTTCTGAGAAAAACCTACACCCAGTTACCTTACAATAGTGATTCAACCACCACAGGGGGCTGAGAGCTCCTTCTGAGGAACCTTGAAAGCTGGGGACCCTCCTCCCAGAAGGGGAAACTCACACACAGTCCCGACAGTGGTGCTGCACACAGAGCCCGGCGTCCTCCACCCCCACCCCCAGAAGCGCCCCCCGGAATGTCAGGATTACCTGTTTCTGCCCGATTGGAGTCGGATGCTCTCCTCAAAAGGCTCTTTCCACATCAGCCCCTGGAGCTGAGCTCACATTAGACGTTGCCTCTCACCTGATGTCAAGTTTTTTTGAAACGTTGCTTCAAACTCAGAAAGCTTAGGGACACCGGCTCTGGGGCCAGTTCCCCTGGAGAGATGACTGCTGTTCTACCGCTTCCTAGCCGGTGACCCAGGACAACACCTGTCCTCCCTGTGCCTCGGGGTCCACTTCTGCAGAAGGTGCTGGCAGGCGTGGTGGGAACGTTCCCCAAATGTAGCAGAACCGCAGGTGGCAGGCGGGTCCCCTACGCCGCTGCAGCCCACGGGCTGAGTGTAGAGGTCAGAGCAGAGGGTTCCAGGACCACCTCCACTCAGGGCTAATTCTGCCATAGAAGAGACGGGCAGTTGCAGGGCTGGCCGAGGACAAATCGGACTGAAAACTCGGCGTGTTTCTTTGCCTCACACCCACCCAGCCCTGCCACATCTTAGCTTAACCGTCCCTGATTCCTAAATGCTCTGTTCTCTCTCTGACACCAGGGATCCCCGGGCCCTACTGGTGAACCAGGTCCATCTGGGCCTCCGGGAAAAAGGGTAAGTGATGCTGCAAGGCGCCCTCGCCCCGTCAACCTCCTGAATGAAGTGTGCCCTTCCCCTGCCCCGGCTTGGACCCTGGGGCCCTAGGCAGCTCGAGGAGGAAAGTGCTTCTGTTTGAAGTGCATTCCCTGCTCAGCTTCCTGCCTCATCATCAAATCTCAGATCCACTAGGTCGATGCTCCGCTCCATTTCGGATGAGCCCACTGCTGACGCCGTCAGTAACGGCCTTCGTGGGAGAAAAACACCCATGGAGCTGAAAAAACCCCTTTTCCCCTGGGTCAGACCTTTGGAAAAGTCGGGACAAGCTAACTGAATAATCCAGTCTTTCTCTGGGGCTGCAGTAAACTTGGCCGCTTGGTGTGCAGCCAGGAAAGGAGGCTGCTGGAGGGCCCTCTCCACAGCCTGACCAGGGGCCTTTTCTGGACGTGGAGGCCCTGGGCCTCGTGCTAAGGGCCTGGGAGTGACCTCCACGGCCCCTCTCAGCTCCTCACTGAGGTTCTGCGGACCCACTTGTCACGTGTCGCTCTCTTGCTCCTTCCAGGGTCCCCCCGGCCCCATAGGTCCCGAAGGCAGGCAGGGAGAGAAAGGAGCCAAGGTAAGTGCTTTTCAGCCCGGCCGTGGTCACGACCGTGACCGTGCATAGACCTTACGGAGCGCGCCGAGGGCACGGTGGCCGCAAGGGTGGGGACTGGACACATATGTGAACGTGCGGAGAGGGGCAGGTCGGGCTCAGAGGGAGGCGGGCTGCCTGCGCCTCTGGGTCTGGGGTCCCCGACTCTGCGTCACATTCTGTCTGCCCCGCCAGCCTGAGGCGGGGAGGCCAGTGCTGGGTGCCCTCGGGCCTGGCATTGACCCGGCCAGGCCTCAGCTGCCTTGCCTGCAAAGCAGAGACGGTGATGGTGCCCACGTCAGGGCTGAGGAGAGGGTGGGGCGCCCGTGCGGTGAGGTTAGGGTGCAGCCCTGTGCCCAGAGCCCTCGAGGCCGCTCCCCGCCCCGGGAGGTGCTGGGCGGGGCCTCTTCTTGGAGGTGCGCCGGCATTGCCTGAGACAGTGATGGAACTCGTCCAGCCCCACGTCTGCTCAGGACATGGCGGCCGTGCCCACCAGGAGTTCCGCGCCAGCCATAACTGCCGTTTTGGCCATGACAGCTGGGAGGCTGGGAGCACGGTTGACTGTGGACATTGGTGTGTGGAGGATTGGGCAGGGCGGCCTCGATAAGGAATGTGGAGAATTGGGGGCAGCCCCTGGATATCTGGGGGCATCTGGGGTTCTCTCCAAGGCTCCTTGGGGTTTCTGAGCAGCGGTTCTGGGCTGGGGTGACCGGAGCCTCAAGCATTGGGGTCCCAACGCGTCCTCCTTGGTGCCCTGCAGGGAGAAGCCGGCTTGGAAGGCCCTCCTGGGAAGACTGGCCCCATTGGCCCCCAGGGGGCCCCTGGGAAGCCCGGGCCCGATGGCCTGCGAGGGATCCCTGGCCCTGTGGTGAGTGGCCCCCGGGGAGGCCTTGGGGGCGCGGCTACAGAGGGAGGGGAGCAGGGGTGGGGACGGGGACGGGAATGGCCAGGGCGGGGCTCACACGGAGGGTCAACTGTGTTTCAGGGTGAGCAAGGTCTCCCAGGAGCCCCAGGCCCCGACGGCCCCCCCGGCCCCATGGTGAGTCACGGATATGCTCCCGAGAAGCCCCCGGTAGTGGCGGAGGGCGGGATTGGGAACGAGAATTCTGATCCCTCTGCCTCCCCCGCAGGGTCCCCCAGGACTCCCTGGCCTCAAAGGAGACTCTGGACCCAAAGGGGAAAAGGTGAGATGGGGCTCCAGGTGACTCTGTGGTTGAAACTCAGGCCCCGCAAGTACCCGTGGTTTCAAACTCAGCAAGGTGTTGCTCTTCCCCCGCGTTTGTCATGTGCTCAGGGTGAGGACGCTAAGAAAACAGATCCATGTGACTTGGAGACCTGGCCCCTGCCCTCAGTCGGGGGCCTGCGAGGCCCCGTGGACGGCACCTGCCCTGGGCCTGTGTCCATTCCAGGCAGCCCCCAAGGCAAAAGTGTGCGGCCACGTCTGGCCGGCCCGTGTGGCTGGACGTGAGGTGCTGCCACCGCAGATGCCCCTTCATTTCCCCACAGGGACATCCAGGCTTGATCGGGCTCATCGGACCTCCGGGCGAACAGGGAGAAAAGGGTGACCGCGGTCTCCCCGGCCCCCAGGGCTCCTCTGGCCCTAAGGGAGAACAGGTGCGTGGGATGCTGACTCTGTGTCCAAAGACCCGAGGTTCGTTAGAGCCGGAAGGACGTCCCCACGTCCATCAAATCAAGATGGGAACAGCTGAGGGCACGGGCTCACCCAGGTGACAGCAACCTGGGGCAGAACTGGAGCCCAGCCCGAGCCCTCATTAGCCGTCATGGTCCTGGTGACCTCAGAAGTGAAGGTCATTTCCCCCCCACTCTGTGCAAGACCCTCCGACCCAGCTGATCGTCCAGGAGGTCACTGGCGATGCTCTGCCACATCCTTGCTCCCACCTTGACCCGATATGTGCACACCTGACCCTAGATTTCCCTGGGAACCCCTGTAGCTAATTGGAGTTTGAAGCCCCCAGGAAACCACAGCCGAGGAACCCTTAGCCTGCAAGTTTCGCCTGTCCTGCGCCTGGGAGCCTCTTGCAGTGGATTCCATGGCCAGGAGAGGCGGGGAGCGCGTGGAGGCAGGGGGCGGGGGGAACTGGCAGGCCGGTCTTTCCCATCCCCATGTCAGGGCCACGGGGCCGCACTCCAGCCTGTGAATGACCCGCTTCCCAAGCCAGGTGTGACAGGCTCACACGTGCCTCTGTGCTTTGCCCACCTTGGCCTGCACCTGACCTGGAAGAGGACAGGATGCCCGAGACAGAGCTGGAGGCGGCAGAGCCGTGAGGCGGGGAGGAAGCTCGTGGGGTGGCGTCCCCCCAACCCAGCCTCGTCCACGGTGTCTCCCCGTGGCACCGAGACCTGGAGAGAGAGGGTCGTCTCAGAGGCTGCAAACTCCGAGTGCGGGAAAAGCCACTGGGAGGCTGGATGGACAGATAGAACAGACAGGACCCCAGGACGCTTGCCGCCCCCTGCCCCGGGGCCCCTGCTTCGGGAGCGGAAAGCAGCCAGAGGGGACCAGGCAGGGACGGTTCACATTAGAACATTAGAAGGAAGCGCTCACACTCAGCCACCTCCCCGCGGCCCTGCGGGCAGCAGCGCTGGGGTGCCCAGCCTCACAGCAGGTGTTCAGGCCCTGCCGGGCCCAGCAGGGAGCGAGGGCTCCCCTCGCACGTGGCCGGCCCGTGTTGGGGGAAGAGGCCAACGAGAACCGAGGGGCATGGCTGCAGGACACGCTCCCTCCTGACCCGAACGCTGATGACCGCGTTTCTGCTCCTTTCAGGGTATCACTGGTCCTTCAGGCCCGATCGGCCCCCCGGGCCCCCCTGGCTTGCCGGTGCGTATCTGGGAGGGGCGCGCGGCTCCCCGGGTTGTCCTGGGAGAGTGGGGGGATGGGCCTCAGAGTTACAGGGAAGTCATGGGACCCCCTGGGGTTGGGCCACAGCCCAGGGGGACCTGGTGCCCCGCACCACGGGTTGATCTGCTCGTTAATTCACATCCGCGTTCCGAGCAGTGGAAACAAGGAAGTGGGGTCACTGGGCTCTGGTTTTAGGCTGGGGAGGAGAAGGGGGGAGCCTCTGTCTCCGGGCATTGTAGGGCATGTGGACAGTCCACGGTAGGCAACTAGGGGGCGGCGAAGACGGTGGCTGGCCCCCCGCCCTCCCTGTCGGCATGAGCAGGGTCAGCCTGGCCCAGATGTGAGGGGTTGGGGTCCCATCTTCTAGTCACCAGCCTGGGCCCCCCCATGCAGCTGGGAGACCCAAGACTGCAAAGACATCCTCTGGCCTTGAGTCTCTTCTCACCCGAAACTAGTCAGCCTCTGAGCCCCACCTGGGCCCAGGTGCACGTGGCCCAAGGTGGCCCCGGCTGGTCCGATGCTGGCCCCTGCTGTGGGCTGCTGCGAGGGCTGGAGCGGCTCTGTGTCAGGGCCTCTGGCTGCCTGAGCTGTGATTTCCCTGCTGGGGCGGGTGGGAGGCTGACCCGGGGCACTCGGGACCCTCCTGGCCTCCGTGTGGGTGAGCGCCTGCCCCCGCCCACCTCCCCTGTCAAGCAACTACAAGCGTAGACTCTTGGAGGGGGGACACGGGCGCAAGGAGGGCGTGAAGAGCAGACTGGTGCCGGGAGGGGAAGGGACCGCCCACCAGCTGACGCTCTGCCCCTCTCTCCGCAGGGCCCTCCTGGTCCAAAAGGTGCTAAGGGATCCTCAGTAAGTGGTGTTGCCCCTGACCGGCCCATGCCACCCGGGGGAGGGAAGTGCATCCCCTTGGATGAGAACCACCCTGGGGTCCCCCTTCCCCCTTGACTCATGGGGCCGGTCGTTCCCACCCCTCCTCTGTGGCTGGGCTGCCCTGAGCTCACCTCTACCCTGAGTCATCTCAGCCTGAGGCTCCCTGCCTTGAAGAAAGGTCTCTGTCCCACTAAGTCCCCTCCTTGGGGTGTCCAGTTCTCACATCTGAGACTGGAAAGGGGCCCCAGCACGTTAGGTTTGTCCCTCCACCTTCTCCACGGGTTTCCGGGGATCATTCTAGACCTCAAGGGGGACTCAAGTCACATCAGGCCTCAGTGACCAAGGCTGGTTCTCTTCTCTTTCTCCCCAGGGTCCAACTGGCCCGAAGGGTGAAACAGGTCAGCCAGGACCCCCTGGCCTGCCGGTGAGTCGCCCTTGAGGGCTTGGGAGCCAGATGGGGGCTCTCCTAACACCGAGGGGATCATGGAAGCAACTGTTTGTGTGGTTCAATCCCAAAACGTTATGAAACGTGTGTGGCGGGGCGGGACCCGTCCCCTTCCTCGGGACACAGGTCAGCCCAGGGCGCCTGCACCTCGGAAGTCTGGTTGAGGAGAGAGGAAGGGGGAGGGGGGGTGTGTGCGTGCGCGTGTATGCCCAGGTGCCAGGGGTGTGTGTGTGCGTGCGCGTGTGCATGCGTGCGTGTGTGTGAGCGTGTGTGCATGCATGCATGTGTGTGGTAGGAGTAGGCAGCCCTAGACAAGGCCCCGAGAGATGGGTGTGGAATGTTCCAGAGACAGAGAAGAGGGAAGAGGACTGTGCTAACAGGTGGGGCCGGCATCTGCGGCCCTGGCGGTCCCAGCCCAGCCACCACCCGGGGGCCGCCTCATCCTCTCCCACTCGTCACTGTTCCTCTTCCACGCCCAGGGCCCCCCAGGCGAGGTCATCCAGCCCCTGCCGATCCAGGCGTCCAGGACCCGGCGGAACATCGACGCCAGCCAGCTGATGGACGAAGGGGAGGGCGAGAACTACATGGACTACGCAGACGGCATGGAGGAGATCTTCGGCTCCCTAAACTCTCTGAAGCTGGAGATCGAGCAGATGAAACGGCCCCTGGGCACCCAGCAGAACCCCGCGCGCACCTGCAAAGACCTCCAGCTCTGCCACCCTGACTTCCCCGACGGTAGGGCGACCGCGGGCCCGGGGACAAGCGGAGGGGTCGGGGCTGAGCGGCCGGTGTGGCGGGAGGGACCCAGGCCTGGGCGGGCACGCACCTCGCTCGGCCTCAGGTCCCCGGCCGTGCAGTGGGGATGCAGTGGGGATGCAGGTCCCCCTTGTCACCTGACGAGGCATCATAGTAGGAGGGGAAGCCGTCCTGGAAGGCCGGGGCAAGAGGTCCAGGCTGTGAGGTCACGCAGAGCCGGGGTCTAGTCTAATCTTAGCCACTGTCTGGCAGGTAACCTGCTCTACCCGGAGTCCCATGATCCCTATCTACAAAATGGGAATTGAAACACGTACCTATCAGAGGAGGTGTACACAATGTATGAAATGCTTTGGGCCTGACGTGATGTTGGCCGCGGCTTCTGTCAGTGTTAATAAGAGTCCTCGTGCTGTTATTTGATGTTGTACTTGGGGACGCACTATTTGGACTCCAGAATATGACAAAAATACAAATCAGTCCGGTTCTCACCATTAATAGCCAAGCACTACCTACCTGCTGGAAAATAAGATCACACTGGCTCGCTCTGGGAAGGATGAACTCTTCTGCAAGATTTAAGGGGTGCCTGTGGTTCCACTTGACTCTGATCCTAAGTACGTGAACTTCTAGGCGTTTTCCTGGAGCACCTCTGGGTTCCCATCCACCCGCCAGCAGGCAGAGCCACCCTCCCGGGTCCCCAGAGCTTGGACCCCGTGGGCCTCACGCTCCAGCTGTGCTCTTGGTGATGAGTCTGTCCCTGTCACTCCGTGGGCCCAGCAGGAACAGCAGGATGCCATTGGGCAAAGCCCAGAAAGGGCTGTGCTGCGGCACATGCCTGGGCTGTGTGCTGTCACTGCTGGACTGAGATGTGGCAGCTGCTTTGGGGACTGTCCAAGGAGCAGCTCTCACGACCCACCTCCCTCCCTAACCCCAACCCTAACCCTGCGATCCAGGTGAATACTGGGTGGATCCGAACCAAGGCTGCTCCAGGGACTCCTTCAAAGTCTACTGCAACTTCACAGCCGGGGGCTCGACGTGCGTCTTCCCCGACAAGAAGTCCGAGGGGGTGAGTACCCGCCTCCATTGTCTCCTCTCCCGGCGGGGCCGGGCCAGGGCTCCAGGTGTTTCACGTGCATATGGCAGCTTTAAAAATGAAAACCAGAAACCGGCCAGATCGAAAATCAAGGCTTTTCCTCCGGAAGTAGACTTGAATTTGCCTTAGGAAGACATTTCTAGCAATGGGACGGGCTTAGTGCAGCCTCATTTGTGGAAGTTGAAGGGGTGGTTGGCTCATGGCTATCTTCCCCCTACCACACCCAGGGCTGGGATTTCCACCACTGGTTGGTCAAATCCTTCCTAAAATGACCCTACAGTTCTGACTTCAGAGCAACCTGAAACCCATGGAATGACTTTTGGGAGCAAAAGTGACCCAAATACGTCTTTTAGAAGCTGGCGTTTGCTGAAATTCTTAGTGTCAGCTTCCTGGGTAGTCGCTCCTGAGTGCCATGCGTTCCCTTACAGTCTGTTTAGCGAGGTTCTGATCCATGGAGATTTTGTGGGGTGTCGATCTGAGTCACCTCTGTGGTCTTTCAGCGTCCTCGCCTCTGTGATGGGGTCTCTGTGTGTGCCGAAGGGTGTGAACCAGTGTGCGTGGATGGGTGTGCAGGTGGTGTGCGATGGCATGTGGGTGGCTGGTGGATGGCATGTGGATTGCACGTGGATGGCGTGCAGATGGCATGTGGATGGCGTGTGGATGGTGTGTGGATGGTGGGTGGATGGCGTGTGGATGGCGTGTGGGTGGCGTGTGGGTGGTGTGCGGGTGGCGTGTGGATGGCTGGTGGATGGTTGGATGACGTGTGGATGGTGTGTGGGGGGCGTGTGGGTGCTGTGTGGATGGTGTGTGGATGGCTGGTGGATGGCATGTGGGTGGCGTGCAGATGGTGTGTGGGTGGCGTGTGGATGGCGTGCGGGTGGCGTGTGGGTGGCACGTGGATGGCATGCGGGTGGCATGTGGATGGCTGGTGGATGACACGTGGATGGCTGGTGGATGGCACGTGGATGGCTGGTGGATGGCACGTGGATGGCTGGTAGATGGCACATGGATGGCGTGTGGGTGGCGTGTGGATGGTGTGCAGGGACAGGCGTGTGTGGCAGGCATGTGCTGCTTTCTCTCAAGCACGCGTTGGAGGCCAGGCCCACTGTGGCCCAGGACAGGTGAGGAAGGGGGGCGAGGTCTCTACCTGGGAAGATGGTGGAGACTTTGGCCGCAGTGCCCTTTGCATCTGCCTGGACAGACCCTCCTCCGTAACGTCCCTGCCAGAGGGCTCCCCGTCCCGTGCTGCACACTGGGGGCAGTGGGTTCCTGGAGCCGCAGCCATGGTACCTATGCAGGTTCAGGGTCGGGCACAGCAGGAGTCAGGCAACCTGTGGTCCTCGGCTTCCCAGCTGCCTCAGCGCCCAGAGCCACTTCCTCTGGAGGGAGAGGTGCCCTGTCCCTAAATCTCACTGTCAACCGAGGGGAGCTCCGGCACTCCTGTGGGTCGGCAGGAATAGGGGCTTTGCACTGACGTGGATGCCTTAGGGACCCCTGTTTCATGTTCACGCTCTCCCTACCTGGGATTTTAAATCCTTGGGAAACCACACTCCTGGCAACAAGACCTCTGTGGTTCACAAGGAAATTCAAACCTCAGGACCCTTGCATCTGGCAGAGGCCCAGGAGGAAATTCAAGTGGAAAAATGCTGGCTCATTCTTTTGTTGCTGTCTGCCCTCTGCAAACGGCCTCGCTGCTGGAGAACCAGTAGGACGCCCCCCAGGAGCCCTCGCTGGTGGTGGAGCCAGGCGGACAGTGGGCTTGGGGCGCTGAGTGACCCCCGCTGCTCCTTACCTTTCCTCTGCACCTGTGCTGACCACCAGGGCCCCACGGGCTGGGAGCCTCGGGCGGGTTGAGGCATTCTGCCCGGTCTCCCGGGTTGCAGGGCCCCCTTGGTGGCGGAAGGGGTGGGGATGGAGGGCAGAAGTCTGGGCGAGGCGCCAACCTGCCCCCACGCCTCTGGCCCTGCTCTGGGAGGAGGCGGCCTTCGTGCTTTTCGGGCGCAGCACTGACAGCGGCAGGTTTGGAACCAGAGGGGAGAGTCCCGAGGGACGGGGGGCAGGCTGGGCTTGCTCTTCCTCCAGTGGGGCCGCTTTTCGGGCTCCCCTGCATGAGGCCAGCTCAGAGGAGAAGCCAGGGAATGGGGAACAGGACCTGGCGCCCAGGCAGAGTACCGGAGGGACAGCAGGGAACAGGCTGGACCTGTGGGCACTCTCCCCAGAGAGAAAGCCCCACCACACACCCGGCACGCACGCTACACACACACCATTGTGCACCACGCTCACACACACCACGTACGCACACATCCTATGCAGAAACACACACGCACGCCTCACACCCAGCCGGACCTCAGTAGGGTCTCCTGCCCACTCTGTCCACAGGTAGAGGCCTTGGAGATGGAGCCACGCCCCCAGATCAGGGGATCGAATCAGGGAATGCCCACCTGTCTGCTCTCAGCCTATCAGTAGTAAATGGTCTTATTATCATTACTGTCGTCATCTGGGCGAGATGAGTGAGAATCCGCCCGTCCACCCCTTCGTCAGTTCCCTCCACGCGCATTTTTCTGCAGTCACGAAGTGCCAGGCTCTGTCCTAGGTGCTGGATGCACAGGACTGATCAGATGCAGAGGCTCTACTGAGCCTGCACGTGAAGCAGGTGCTCGCGCCTGCAACGCACCAGGGCTCCCCCGTCCCCATCGCGGTCATGGGTCCATCCTGGAGTGAGTGCCCAGCTCTGGGGGCGTTGGGTGCGGCACCTAAGGGATCTTCTGCCTGGAGGCCATCTTGCATCTCCGTGAGGGCAGGACACAGGCCCGCTTGGGCGGGGAGAAGGCGTGTTTGCAGGACGTGGGAGCATTTCTCGTGAAGGCAGAAGTAACACTGTCGTTCTCTCTGTTTCTCTCCCTCCCCACCTCCCACCTCGATGTTTAGGCCAGAATCACTTCTTGGCCCAAAGAAAACCCGGGTTCCTGGTTCAGTGAATTCAAGCGTGGCAAACTGGTAAGACGGCCTCCGACTTGTGTGCCGTGTCGGTTAAACCCACCCGTTTCGTATCTTGCAGAGTAAAATGGCCCGCTGGCCCAAAGAGCAGCCCTCCACCTGGTACAGTCAGTACAAGCGAGGGTCCCTGGTAAGTGGCCACGGGGCTGCCTGCTTGCGGCACGGCCTGGCTCGGCTCTGCATGGGACTAATCGCCCCCAGCGCCGCACCTGCTCTTGCCCTCTGGCCAAACTGCTCCACGGCCATGACTGCCAGACTCAGGCCGGCCCCTCCTGCCACCCTGACAAGGGTTCACTATAGCCGGGAGCAGCTGGATGGTTGTCTCTTCAGGTGGAGGACACAAAGCTGGCATTGAGAGCCCCAGCTGGGTGCCGCCAGGAATTGAGACCAGAGACACCAGGAGTGGAGGGTTTATTTTGCTGAGTCCTAGCGGGCAGCTTGGATAGAATGGGTCCTGGACCGTTAAACCATCCAGTTCTTTCCAGGATCCGCCCTACTTGTGCCCTGCCCCTGCTGTGGCTGGGGGCCAAGGGGCCATTCCGGTTGCCGACGGGACCCTGGGCTTCTCCGTTGCGTCGCACACGACCATGCTGGTCCCCGTGTTAACTTGTGGGGAGCCAGTCTTAAATAGGCCATCCCGGAGGTGAAAGGCAGCTGGCATACCTCTAAAGATCTGGGTGTGATGCTTTTCTAGCCGGGATAGAGACCGAGGCCATTTGGACCCGATCATATGGGGCCAACGACTGCTTCCACACGGCAGGGTGTTTTCCCCGAACATCTCGGGAGTTTGATTTGGGCCCGTTTCCGGAATCAAGTGCGGAGTCCTGTGCTCCCTTCCCGGCAAGTTCAAGGACTAGGTTCCAGATGTGGCCGCGTTGCAGGTGCCACGAGAGTCCCCTTTGCTTCCTGCGTTCACTCTTCAGCTAGTGTCCCACCTGGGCCATCCTTGAAGGACGTCCTTCTCACTCAGAAGCCAGCTCTCTGGTCCACGACTTCGGGCCCGACCCTCTGCCCTCAGTTGGCTCCCCGGGGGGTCCCAGGGCCACGTTCCCCCAAGACTCAGAGTAGGGCCTTCCAGCGGCCTCTGCCTGCTGCACTTAGGGACCCCCCCCCCGCCCCGTTCCTAGGCCTGGAGGTGCTCCGTGCTCAATTAATACCTCACGGCCCGTATCCTTGATTCCCAGTCACTGCGGCTCTTGCCAGACACTGAAGGTTTGCGCTCACATCGCCACATCTGGGGACTTCCTCTCGTCTCTGTGTGGGGACCTCCGGCACCCTCGCCCCCTTTTTCTGCTGCTGTCTCTCCTGTCCTTCACCTCCTCGGTGCTGTCCTCGGAAAGGAGCCGCTGGCAGGCAGAGGGACCTGACGTGGACGCCCACTCGGGGAGGCAGTGCCCGGGGCCCGTGAGCCGGGTGGACAGAGGTCGTGGGGGGGTGGGGTGGGCGCGGGAGTCAGGAGGAGCCGGGGCCGTGGTCCCTTCTGCAGCCGTGCTGGTGGCCTTCTCCAGACAGGGCCCCGCACACCCACCCCGTTGCTCTGTGGAAGCGGGTAGAGAACACCCACTTTCAGCCGCCTGCCCACAGTCTGCCTGCTGTTCGGGTCCTGTTTCGCAGACAGTTGACCGAAGATGGAGGTGAAGGGACGGTCTAGGGGAAACATCGCCTCGTCTTTGGCATTTCCCTGCTGCATTATTTCTAGCAGCCTGTGACCATCAGAGTGGACAGGACGTAAATACAGGTCCCTCCCTGAAAAAAAGAGGTGCTTTTCTGGGCCGGCTGCCCTGGGCGCCCCACGTGAAGGTGATACTGCAGAGCTGCTTGCCCCCGGGAGGGCGGGGCCTCATGACGGGGCTCTGGGACTCCGTCATGGGGCGGGGCTTGGCCGTGCCTGTCTTCCCCCACCTGCCCGGCACTGGGGTCTTCAGGTCCTTCTGCGTCCGGCACTGCCCACCTCTCTCTGCGCATGCGTCCTTCCTCCAGTCAGTCGCCTTCCATCCAGGAGGAGCAGCTAATGGCCCAGACTGCGGTTGGTATTCACCCTCCCTCCTCAAGGTCCGGCTGGAAGTCGGTGTCTGGTGGCTGTGTGGCGAGCTGGCCAGCGGCTCTGCGCTCCCCCTGCTCCAGCGGCCAGGGCAGGATCCCAGGCCTGGCTCACGGCCTTCAGCTCTAACTATATAGACATCTCTAAACATACGCGCACAATATCAGCTTAAATTCTCCCTCGTGTGTTCAGGACGGCTCTCTTAGCGTAGGCTGGGGGCTAGGGTCTGAGACAGAGCAGGGAGGAGAAACACAGGTCTCAGATCCTGACGTCTGTCTGCGCATCGTCTGACGGGGAGACGTGATGGGCCAAGCCTGCTATGATGGTTGTGTGAGGAGAGCCTGGCCTGTCACGCTGAGGGCCTTCAGGGAGAGGAGAGACCCACCTCATCCCAGGGGCTAAGGACTGTCCCCACCCCTGCTGTGTCCAGCAGCTCAGAAAGCTGCAGTTCAGAAGACGCAGAAACTGATCTGTCTCTCGGGACGCCTGGCGCTGGCCCGCGCCCGGCTGAGCTCTCAGCCCCGCGTGCATCCGACCTGCGGCGCTGAGAAGCCACTGGAGAACTAACACTGTGTCCCGGTGCTGCCCTGGGTTTGCTGGCAGAGAGCGCGGCTTTCAGCGAGTCTCCTGCCGCCAGAGCGCACCGGGCTGCCCGCTCAGTGTGGGCTGACCACCCCAGGCTGCAGCACGGCCCACTGTGCTTTCCGCTGGATTCCATGCCCGGGCAGGGCAAGAAGGGCCTCTCCCCTGTGCCTCCACGATGGTGCCTGGTCCCTCCAGCCTTCTGGCTCTTGGCCATATGTCCTATGACCCTCTCACAGGCCGGCCTTCCTGTCTGCTGGCCAAGACCCCATGCCTCAGGCCCCTTCCTCCCCGAAGCCACCTGCCCTTCCTGTCTCCAATTCTCATGGCCCCAGCCAGGTCCTTGTATGTCACAGAGATCAGCCAGTGGTTTTCATGGATTAGCACGATCTAATGAGCACCTTCTTTTCTCTGGCATCGGGGCACAGTGACAGGGATGTACATGCCAAGCTCATGGCCTCAGGGTACTCACGGTCCAGGGAGGGCTGCAGACCAGGCCCCAGGTGCCTCTGACACAGGAGTCCAGTGCTGGTGTGGATGGCCTGACAGCCAGTAGGAAAGATGGACACTGAACCGGGCCAAGGTGGGTGAGGGCACCTAACCCCGGCAGGCTTCCTGGAGGCAGAGGCACATGAGCTGAACCCTGGAGGCTGAGTAGGGACCAACCAGGTAAAGTAGAGTGGGTGGGTTATCTAGGTCCCTGAAAGGAATGAGGCGTGGTTCACAGTGTTCCAGGGAACCCCCCAGAGAGCCCAGTGCATGCTGGCCTGGGGCCCGGGGCCCGGGCGTGCAGCAGGTTTCCAGGTGGGGCTCTTGGCGTGGCCCACGCTCCAGAGGAGACAGCGAGTGGCTGAAGCTCTGGAAGCCCCGGCCGTGTGGACGAGGGGCTCTGCGCAGCCTGTGTCCCCTCCCTGCTGAGCGCCTCCTCTTGTGCCCCTGCAGCTCTCCTATGTGGACACAGAAGGCAACCCCGTGGGCGTGGTCCAGATGACCTTCCTGCGGCTGCTCAGTGCCTCCGCCCACCAAAACATCACCTATAACTGCTACCAGTCGGTCGCCTGGCAGGATGCCGCCACGGGCAGCTACGACAAGGCCATGCGCTTCCTGGGCTCCAACGATGAGGAGATGTCCTACGATAACAGCCCCTACATTCGCGCCCTGGTGGACGGCTGCGCTGTGAGTGTGGCCCGCAGCCCTGCCTGGGGGTGGGGATGGGGGACGGCGTCCATCGGTGCCTCACGCAGTTCATTCGGTCACCACGAACTTCCCGGGCACCTACCGTGTGTCAGGCCCTGTGCGCAGTGAGGGCCCAGGCGCAGTGCCGCTGACCGTGGCTGGCAGACGTGGAATCCCCGGGCCAGCGGTGGGGACCTTCCCACAGAGCTGGGGTCGGGAAGGCCACGCTGAGACCTGATGGCAGAGACCGACCGGGGTCCCTGATCCCGTGCCTGGTGTGACGTGGAGCGTTCTTGGTCCGATTCGGAAGTTGAGACGCCTCCACTTTTTGGGGAATGGCCGGAGCTGAGTCTGAGTTTGCTCCTGGGAGTGTGGCCGTGCTGGGAGGCGTCCTGCAGACTCAGAGGGCGGCGACAGTGTCAACCCTTGTGACACCCCCAGCCCTCGCTGGGTCACCTCCCTGGACCCTGTGCCGCCCTCTGGGAAGGACGTTCTGCTCAGGCCCGAGAAGCCAGTCAGGCCTGGGGTTGCTTCACTCTTTGGCCCCCGGCCCCTGTGCTTGCCAGCGTCAGCCCCTCGACTGTGCCTCCCGGGGCTGCGTCTGCCCTGGGCAGCCCGGGTCTGAGCTGCGTCCTCCTGTCCTGGGCCGTGCACGGGGCCCAGTCCTGGTGAAACCCTCGGTCGTGTCCCTCCTGTGGCCTTTCCAGGACTGGAGGTGGGGGTGTTAGCAGGAAGAACCACCTCTGCGGGTCTTAGTGTCACATCTGACATCAGACCCCCGGCCTCTCACCACCTGCTCCCCCGAGACCCTGCCCGAGGTCCCCACCCAGCCTGGCTCCCTTGGGCGACAGGGCTAATGGGGGATCCACCCCACTTAGTGTCCAGGGCCAGTTTTGCGGTGCCGGCGCCTGTGGACACCCTCCTCTGGAAGGCACTGTGCCTCTGGTCTCGAGGTCGGGAAAGCTCTTCCCTAATTCCCAGGCCCCAGTTCCGGCCAGGGCCCTTCCCGTGGATTTCCACGTTGAGTGAACCATCTGCAGCCCCTTTTGTTTCTTCCTGGTTCCAGAAGGTTTCACCACTTGGCTGTAACACCCTTGTTGTACAGAGTGGCCAGGACATGTAGTAGAGCTGATCACAGGTGTCCCGGGCACTGAGCTGTCTCTGCGTGCTTGTGAGCAGCCAGCGCTCCTGCCTGTGCGTCCATCTTCCCCTCTGTGCATTCCTGTCCTGTGCTTTCGGGGCATGTGTGTGGGATCTGAGGGTCCTCCCTAAGGCCTGCTGAGGTGGTCTGGCTACTTGGCCAAGCCAGAGTGTCTGGATGGTCCTGCAAGGCAGGCTCAGCCAGGCAGGAAAGCGGGAGGGCAGCACTGACCCACTGGGTCACTAGTAGCCGCTGAGGGCAGGACTCAGGTGGACCCAAGTTCACGTCCTACCTCCTCCCCGGCTGCCCCACTGGGACTGGGATGGACCCTTCAGCTGTGGGAAG
Source organism: Inia geoffrensis (assembly GCA_036417435.1). Classification (NCBI taxonomy): domain Eukaryota; kingdom Metazoa; phylum Chordata; class Mammalia; order Artiodactyla; family Iniidae; genus Inia; species Inia geoffrensis. The sequence continues at coordinate 114,265,627 of CM070906.1, read as the reverse complement.
ATCCAGTCCTTCTCCCTACAAAAGGATCCATTTATAACCCCCAAGGGATTCCTTGGGGCTAGAGGTGAGTGCAGGGCAGGCTTGGGGCCAGGGTGCCCGGAAGGGCGGCCTCCCCGGGATGCTGGACCTCTCCTCCATGTTGCCCTGGCCCCTGGGACTGGTGAGGGTCAGTCCTCAGACCTGCCCATGGAACGCGCAGAACTAGTCCCTATTTAAGGTCAGATAGGGATGCAGTTCCCTGTGGAAAGGGACCCAGAAACATCCGGAAGCCTCAGCCATCCAGCATTTGTTCACGTTCCTCACGCAAACCCCAAGCTGCTCCCAGAAGGTCGTGAGGCACCAAGTACAATCATCCCTCGTGTCTGTCTCCTACAAACGGAGGTAATAATAGCACCACGTCACAGGGCTGTTCCAGGGGGATCGTACCTAAAAAGAGCTCAGAGCCATGCTCAGCTGCCATGAGCCCCAGAAGAATCCCTGTTCCTGTGATTGTTTTAGGCAACACGGACTCACAGGCACAAGGCAGTCAAGGTGGAGATGTGAGGACAAACAGGGACTCTCGTAGAGCAGAGGCAGAGCCTGGGACGGGGCTTGGAGCTCCTTGGCTTCCACGGCAGAAAGGGAAACACACTCTGGGTGGCCCCATACGTGTCATCTGGTAAAGGGTGCAGACTGGTTTTCTGGAAGAGAGACCGTTCCCTTCCAGGGATGCTGGGAAGATATATCTTGTGGAGAACCGACTGGGGTGAAGAGGCAGATGCCCCTGGCCCCCTAATGCAGCTCAGAAGCCTCCTGCACTCTTGAGAGCTTCCTGGGAAGATTCAAGTGCCCCCATGCCTCTCCCTCTCGAAGCTCCCTGCCCAGAAGTTTCCAGTACTGCTGTCGAACTCAGAACCTGACCTCCCGGCTCTGCAGGCTCCCAGTACAGGGCAGGCTCGGACCTTCCTTAATCCTGCAATCCAAAGTCCTCTCCCTCTGGCCCAACGTCCCCTGATGACGTGGGTGTGCTGTCAGCATCTGGGGCAGCTGCCCATTGCTTGGGCCTTTCAGGACATCACCAGCATCCATGCACCCAAGGCACGAGGAGCACTCCCCACTCCTGGGTGAGAACCGCTCATCAGGGTCTTCGCTTTATTTTGTGAGTGACCTGCCAAGACCCTCCTAATTCCCACTCCAGCATTCTTCCCACCGCAGTCCCTTCCTGGCATAGCTGCACCTTGAATGCCTCTGTCAACGGGGAACTCACTACCTCCTGAGTCAGCCCAGGCCACGGTTCTGAAGTCTCAGTGTTAGGGAGCTCTTCTGAGAAATGAGCTAGAACCCGCTTGCCCATTATTTCCACCTGCCATTCCTGTTCTGCTCCCTTAAAGCCATGCAGAGAAAACCTGGTTCTAGACCGGAGTTTCTCAGCCTTTGGGGCCGGATGATTCTCTGCTGTGTGTGGGTGTGGCAGAGGAGTAGAAGGGTCCTGTGCATTGTAGGATGTTGAGCAGAATTCCTGGACTTGACCAGCTAGATCCCCTACGCACTCAGTTGTGACAGCCAGAAGTTCCTCCAGACATCGCCACATGCGCCCCGGGGAACAAAATTGCCATTCTACAGGAGGGACAGTCAAAGATTTGGGGATCGTTCAGAAGGCTGGAAGGACCGGGCTCCTTCGCCTCCACCCAAAGAAGTCAGCCCTGCTGCCCAGGAGCTCCGCAGCTGAGATCCATGGGACTCCCGACCGTGAGCTTCTCCTTGAGAAAATCAACGACACAGATGCAATTTTCTGCCCCGACGCCAGGAATCCTGGCAGTCATTTCTGAGCTCTGTAGTGGTCCTCTGGGCATCGCCAATGCAGAGGCAAGACTTTGTATCATGGGAGTATCTGGATTTGGCGCTTGACATTTTTACTTCTGGAAAAGATGCTGCCTTTGAGGAGGTGGAGAGATCATGACTGTAAACAGAATAATCCTGATGATGGAGAACATGGGCCCATGTTGCTTCAGGCAGGGGAGAATTTCGGGGGAGGGTTGGGCGGAGCAGAGCATGGAGGTGGGGCATAGGGGCGCTTCTGAAGAACGGCCTGGAACGGTCAGCGCTCTGCTCACCCCACCCAACTCCGATGCCCACCGGAAGTTCAGCCGCAGTTTGAAAAGTCACACCCCTCCCAGGTAATCCTGCAGGAGGCCTGAAGGAATGCGTACTAGCTGCCTCCCCCGGGCCGGGGGTGGCGGCCTGCTTGATTCACATGGTGATAAGGGCCAGGGCTTCCCTGGTGGCGTAGTGGTTAAGAATCCGCCTGTCAATACAGAGGACACGGGTTTGAGCCCTGGTCTGGGAAGATCCCACATGCTGCGGAGCAACTAAGCCTGTGTGCCACAACTACTGAGCCCGCGTGCCACAACCACTGAAGCCCGCGCGCCTAGAGCTCGTGCTCCACAACAAGAGAAGCCACCGCAATTAGAAGCCCCCACACCGCAACGAAGAGCAGCCCCCGCTCGCTGCAACTACAGAAAGCCCGCGTGCAGCAACGAAGACCCCACGCAGCCAAAAATAAATAAATAAAATAAATCTATTTCAAAAAATAAAAAATAAGGGCCAAAGACACTGGGATTCGGACGCTGGCACAGTGCGGCCCTGCAGCCTGCTGGGTGGGCCACTGAGCAGGGCCGGCCCTGTGGAGGAGCACAGATCACCGGGCAGGAGGCCCAAGGAGCCACACCACATAAATCCCTTTGTTTGTGCAGCTCTGCGCATCCCCGGGGGCCATTGCCAGCCCATAATGGTTATTTATGCCTCAGGAATAACGGGGTAATGGAGCGGCGTGCACGCGGTGGCTTACAGTTTACAGATGCCCCCTCTAAGCGCTCTGATCATCGGAGCGCTGGGGCCCCATCAATCCGGGAGCAATCACCCTGCCAGCTGAGCACGCGCCGCCGTCCCTTGTGGGTGGAAGAGACAGGCACTGGCCCTGCCAAGGCCTGTTTACCCCACTCCCTGTGGGGAAGGAGAAGGCTGGGCTGCCCAGCTCACTGGTGCACGAGGCTCAGGCCGCCTGTGGCCTAGGCCGCGCAGCTCCCCGTGACAGCAGCGGCCCAGGGGAGGCCAGGCCAGACGTCTCACTTGAGTCCCTGCTGGGTGGTTGTCGGACCGGTGAGGGGGTAGAGCTGGGGCAGGCAGGGTGGACTCTGGCCCCTCCTCGCTGGACCGGCCGAGGGAGGGGGGCGGTGCTCAGCTTCCTCCCAGGGCTCCATCCTGAAGGGGCGTGGCTGGGCATCCTCCCTGGGGACCCTGTGTTGGAAGCTCATAGCATCTGTGCCCTTGAGCTCCTGGCCGCCGGAGCAGGTCCTTCAGACAGTGTCACTCAGGGGATTGCCGTGACCCACGTGTGTCGGAATTGCCCGAGGTGGGTCTACACCAGGAAGACGCTACATCCACCCTAGGCCTCCTGAATCCCGTCTCTGGGAGGGGCCAGAGCCGGCAGTGCTAACGAGATCCCGAGGGGACGCACGTTGGCTCGTAAGTGCGAGTCCTGGCTTTAAAGTATTTCCTGCCTGGCCTGCCGCGAGTAGGAGTAAGTGCTGTCCTTAAGGCAGGGCTGTGGGGAGGACGAGTTCGCGGGGTCAGGGAGACCCTTCAGGAGGCGACGTCTAGAAGCTCACAGGGCAGGTCTCTCCCAGGCTTGGTGCCTTCGTGGAGGCGTGGCCAGGAGCCCTGCCCCCATGAGGCTTCCTTCCATCCTCTCCACCTCCGTGGAGCTGCAGTGGAGAAAAATGAGCCGCAGAGAGCATATCAGTTATCCATGGCTTGTAACAAATTACCTCCCAAAGTTAGCACCTAAAGCAACAAATATTTGTCATTTGACTCAGTTTCCGAGGGCCAGGACTCTGGGGGCAGCTTAGCTGGATGGCTGTGGCCCAGCATCTCTCCCGGTCTGCTTGAGCTGCTGTCACAAATCACTGCAGACCAGGGACTTATCAAGACCAGGCAGTTGTTTCTCACAGTTCTGGAGGCTGCGTGTCTGAGCTTGGCGCCAGCTGGAGGGCTCTGGCGAGGGCCCTCCCCCGGGTTACAGACAGCCGCCTTCGCGTGGGGTTGAGAGCTAGCTTTCCGGCTGTTTCTTAAAGGGGCACGAATCCCATTCGTGAGACTCCACTGTGACCTAATGGCTCCCAATGGCTCTGCCTCCCAACTCGGTCACACTAAGTTAAGGCTTCCCCACCTGGATCTGGGAGCCACACACAGTCTGTCCCTAATGGTGCCGTGAGGTTGCTGATCTGCTGTCACATGAAGGTGCCCCATGAGGGGCTGTTCCTCACCAAGTGGGCTCACCCTGGGGAGGGATCCGTGGGGAATATGGGGGCTGGGGCCGTCGTGGAAGCTGCCACCCGGAGAGTGAAGGCCACCTCATAGCAGCTGGACTTACTGAGCGCCTCTCCAGGGTCATGCAGGGCTCCAGGGGCTTTACATGGTCACCCAGGTGATGGTCACGGCCTCCCCCAGAGGGACAGACCCACGCTGTCCCACGGGAGGGAAACGAGGCCCCGGGAGGCACTGCCTTCTCCCTCAGCTGGACGTGCCTTTCTGGGGATCAGACGGGAGGGAGGGCCTGCCCGGAGCCACATCCAGCTGAGGATGTGCCTGGTCTAGTGCGAGGTGGAGAAGCCTGCTGGTCCCAGACAGGTGGGCAGACCGTGTCTACGAGGATCCGGGACCCTCGTCTTGGGGGAATTGATGGGGTACGGGGCCAGTGCATCCCTGACAAGTGTCCTGATGCTCAGGGTTGGGTGTAGGTGCTGTCTGACCAGGGTGGACCTGCACCTGCACTCCCTGTATTCTGGGAGATGTGGCGGGTGGGAGAGGGGTGACACCACTCCTGGAGCAGTTCTGTCCCTTTCCTGGGGCTCACTGTCCTATTCGGAAACGTGGGGCTCACGTCCCCCAGGATGGTGCTGAGCGTGAGCTCAGATGCTCACGGGGATGGAACGGGTGGTCGGAGCAAGGGAGGGCCTGACTCACCCCAGCAGATGCCCCTTCCCCAAGCTCGCCCTGTCCCTCCGTACCTCAGTTTACCCAGTACTCCTCTGAGGGCGGGTAAGGTTCCCTCTCCTCGAACTTGTGAATGCAGATCCCTCTCACTTCCGAGCGTGGTCCAGCCTGCTGACGGCCCCAGGGGGGGCCTGCGATCAGCTGTGGTTGTCTTGGGGCTCTCAGCCTTCTTCATCTTCGAACAAGGAGTCCCTGGTGTGGGTGTGCCACCTGGCGGGGAGGGGACATGGGTCCAAATGGGCCGCGGACCCTTGCACAGCCTCCTTACGCGCGCTCCTGTGCCCCTCCCGGACGGGGGGTGAGGCGGACGTCTTGGGGTGCGCTGCCTGCTCCCTGCAGCTCGTCCAGCTGTGGGTGGGTTCTCGGAGCCGTGGCGGGCATGGATCGCTGGTTCATCTCAGAGCCCCCGCTGACCCGCATCCCCCTCCCTCCCCTTCCCCAGACAAAGAAAGGCTATCAGAAGACCGTTCTGGAAATCGACACCCCCAAGGTGGAGCAAGTGCCCATCGTGGACATCATGTTCAACGACTTTGGGGAAGCGTCACAGAAATTCGGATTTGAAGTGGGGCCGGCTTGCTTCCTGGGCTAGGAGCCGCGAGCCTGGCCCCAAGAGCAACCTCGTGACCTCAGCGCACCGCCCGTGGGTGTCCTGGACGGTGAAGGCCCCTCGTCCCTCCCCACCACGCCGGGCCCACTCCACACCCAGAGAGAGCAAAGGGAAAGAGCCGGAGTCCCGGCCCCGGAGACGAATCACATGACCTAGATGCCCCGCAGCCGCCCACTTCCTCCAGCTCCGTTCCGTCTACACCACACTCCCCAGGGAAGGGAACGGGGCCCACGCGTCTTGCCCCCGAGCCTATGGATCTCGGTCATGGAGAGTCCACAGGGGCCCGGGTGTGGCTGCAGGATTTGGAGATCATGTTTTGTTTTGGGGGGGGGTTTTTTGGAAAAAATTCAACTTGAAGATGTGTGCTTCCCCTGACCTTCAAAAATTGTTCCGAGGCAAGCCTTGTAAAGGTCACCTCACCCTCCAGAGCCTCTGTTTTTAACAAGATCCATTCACAGGCCAAATGTCATCCTGCATGTGCCTTTCCGATGGATTAAAGGTGCTTTTGTTTTTGTGAGTTTTAAGTAAATATTTGTATTGTATTGTCATAAATGTACAGTGTCCCTGACTTTCAATCATGCCTGTAAACCCTGCTTCGGTCCCACTGGGAGAATTGAAAAAACAGGTGGGGTGTCCGTTGTGGGATGCGGTCCACACCCCTGCCCGCTCAAGGACGTGTGAGAGATTAGAAGTTTGCCAAGGGCAGCAAGAATTCACCCCACCATTTAAAAAGCAGGTGCCAGTGCCCCTTTCAGACAAGTCTTTGATTAGCTCTGGATTTTATTTTTTAACAGGGAGAAAAAGAAAAAAGGACTTTATACTTTGCCTTCTCCACATGCACTTAGATGGGAACGCAGGCTTAAATTAATTTTAATTGCTTCCTTTTTCCATGTTTCTTCCTGCAGAGCCTGATGGGAGGATGTCCAGGGCAGGGAAACCACGTTTTCTGTAGATGATAATTAAATGAAAATTGGTGCTTATTTTTACACTTCTCTTTCGTGGTGCTATCTGTTAAGATCTCCTTGAAGGTGACACTGGGGGGTAGCTGCCATGCCTCGTTCTCCCATCTTTCTCCATCCTGGCTATTGCCCCCACCATCTGGGTTTTTGCCAAGCACATTAAGGTAAATGCGGGTCACCTTCCCTCCCATGGCCCCGTCCTCCTCCCAGACAGCAGTGAAGCCGCCCCAGGCCGGGTACCAATCTTAGGCTGTGCATCTGTGATCTGAAGACACACACACACACACACACACACACACACACACACACACACACACACACACAGTCGCTTTCTGCATGGTCCACGGTGTAACAATGGCAGATTGTATTCTGTTGCCGAATGTTTGTGGTGCTAATTTCTGCGTTTGTTGCAAGAACTGAATTGAAGCAGCCTGTGGCCTCTCAGCTGGGCTGCCTTTGGTGCAGCCTCAGCAGACAGACAAATGTGCAGTGAACCCTGTGAGTCCCTCTGGGGTTGCCAACGGCGCCTTTTCCCCATGAAAGCGATTTGGATTTTTCCATCTGCAAATGCACTGGGTGCGGGTCTCAGCCGCGCGGGCGCTCAGGACTGGGCATGCTTCGTCTGATGCTGGTCCTCCCTGAGCGAGGGTGAGGGCTGGCAGGGCCAGCGAGGAAAGGCGACCCCTTTACTGTGAAAAGCTGCCCGTGTGCAATGCCCTTTCCTTCCACGATGGGAGAAGCAAGACAGGCCCCAGGGCCCTGTGCAGCCCCCTCGGGAGGAGCTGTGATAGGTCCCAGCTCTGGTGCTGTTCCCCGCCCGCCCCGCCTCATTGGGCCGTGGTTCCAGCTTAGGAAACCACTGCGGAGCAACCCAAGAATAACAACACACCACCCACGAGGATTTCCCGAATTCCTCTGGAAATTGAGTCTTGCTGTTGCCAAAGAAAAGCCTGGCTTCGAGATTCTTCCGAGCCCAGGATGCCAGCATCTGCCAGCGACCCTCTCCTTCATCTCGTCAAAAGAAAAGCCATATCGGAGCATTGCCGTAGGGCGCCCTGTGGGTTTTGTCTAGGTCATGTGATTCCATTTTGATTTCTCATCCTGCCCGAGTTCTCCTCTTACTCTGTCGATCTTTTCCTCCATTGGACCCTTCAAAGCTGTTGTAATTTGTACTGAAGTCAAAATGTGTCCCGTTTTCCCCAGACCACTTAGCTATGGTATATTGCAATAAAATTACTTCTTATATTTGCAGAAATTCTTTTGGCGTAATTTTATTTTTTCCCCCTCATCTACATAATTGGACACATGTTGGCGAAAAGAAAAAGAAAACGGTTCAAAGGAAACCTGTGGTAAAGATTCTAGGACATTAGGCCCTTTAAAACTAGAATGTTGAGTGACACATTGTACATTTCCTAAAAATCCAGTAGACGTGTTCATACGTTTTAACTGTAATGCCCAGGAAAGGGTGTTTTAAAATATTTTAAACCTGTGTAACAGAGGAATAATTGTAATCCTTTTTCAATAAATCAAGATTAATGTTTCCACCGTAAACAGATGTGATCGGCTGTCTTCTTAAGTGTGACCAGGGCCTTCCGCTGCGTTAAACCAGTGTGTGACCCCAGTCTCAGGACAGGAGAAACTCTCAAAATCCTGGCCAAGGTCACAGGAAGTGGAAGGAAGCCACTGCCCAAGCCATGCGCCAAGGGAGCTCTTCCTCAGAGGAAGTGGCAGTGGGCGTCCAGAGACAGAGCTGTGCCATGGGGTGCCCTTGGGTTGTGGTCAGGCACCAGCCCTCCAGGCTTCCTGGGGGAGTTTCCACAATCCCCGGGCATCCCGACCTTGACAGTGTGCGGGCCTCACTCTCGCCCTGCGGAGGTGGCAAGTCCCCAGGCTCCCCCTCTGCCATCCAGCTACAGAGCGGGATGATAGTACCCGGCCCCCTGGCTCGATCCTGGCCAATGACCCTGAGCAGAAGTAGCACGTGGCTCTTCCAGTCTGACATACCGGTTCCCTCTTGCGTGTCACCAGCCACGTTCCCAGAGTGGCTGTGTCCCCAGTGAGTGGGTTCCCGGAGGGAGTCCCTGGCCAACCCTCCGTGAGCTTACAGCATGAGCGAGAAACACGTTGCTTTCAGCTAACACTGATGTCAGGGATTGCTGTTACTGCAGCAAAACCTAGCCCCAGTAGCTCTCAGAGTGTGGTCCACGGACCATCGGCAGGGGCATCAGCACCTTGTTGGGAATGCAGATTCCTGGGCCCGGCGGCAGACCTGCTGACTCAGACACGCTGGGGGCGGCCCCCTCACCTGTGTTTTGACAAAGCCCGTAGGTGGTTAGGGTTTGCTCGGGTTTGAGATCCACCGGCCTGGACAAACCAGAGCTGATGGGAAAGTGACCGGAGGCGGGCAACACCAATGCGAGTTGGCAGGTCCCCCTGCCAGACAGTGGAGGCGGCAGCTACTGTCAGAAGATGGAAGGCTCCCTGTCTCCAGGGGCAGAACGTGAGGTCAGATCGCTCTTTGCTACCTGGGCGAGCTCACAGGCCGATCACGAGCAGTAGCGCGTGACCTGGGAAGAGGTTGGAACGAGGACGGTGACGCAGGCCACTTGCTCTCGACTGCACTTGGCACGAAAGGAAACAGAGTCCGCAGATTTGAGGGTTTTCAGGGCTGGAAGAGGCAACCGTTTCTCAGCATCGACGGTTAAAGATGAAATTGAGAAACGCTCTGTGGGACAAACGCCAATGAAAGCTCGTTCATCACAGGTCTGAGCAACACACTTGTTGTTTGAAACCTCGGCCTGGATTGCTGTGGCGCCTAATAAGTGACTCAGGAAACAGTGTGGCACTCCCATCAGAGCCGGACAGGTCGGAAGCTGCTGCACCGACGTCAAGACAGGGAGCGGGGCAGGCGGGAGTGTGTAGGAGCTATGGGCCTGGGCACTGGTCCTTGGAGCCCAAAGGAATCCAACGGGCGGGAAGCTGATGACCTGGTTGAGAGGTGTCCTGCAGGGAGAGCCACCAGCCTGGCCTGAGGAGTCCATGACCAAGACTTAGAATGACCCGCAGGCCTCCAGGGGTTGCACTGGCCCACAGATGCCCTGCGGGGCTGGGTGACGGGGCCTGGGAAGACCGGGGGTGGCCTCCCCTCAGTGGAGGCAGGTGCTCAAAGGTGAGCAGGCTGAGCCTCGGAGAGGTTGGGGAGGAGGCTTAGCGTTTTAGGATCGTAGTGTCCTGAGTGAGACCCATCTGGGGCAAGGCCCTGCAGAGCCCCCAATTCTCTGCACCTCCTTCCTCATCCTGGAGACTTTGCAGATGAAAGCACCTGCCCGTAGGCTGGGCCAGAGGAGGAGAGCCTGCAGGTGCTGGTATGGCTGGAGCCTAGAAACCAGCGAGCAATCCCACCTGTGCATCCCCGGGGATGGGATCAGTGAAGCTAGACTCACTTGGGTACCGCTCTCCCACCCCCAGGGCCCGCCCCCCGCCCCTGCACCGTCCATCACGCCCCAGCGACTGGTCCGCAGGAGCTCATCAAAGCCCCTGCAGGCCACCCACACCTGGGCTGGGTCTTCTGGAGAAGTGAATGGAGACCTCACACCGGAACTTTGCTCCCTGTCTTGGGAGAGGTGAGATCTGTGGAAATGAGGGTGCCAAGCTGGGTCTTGGCTGCAGAGCGGCTGAGTATCTGCAGCTCAGAGCATCTGTCTCAGGCGCCCTGGAGAGATAGTGTCTAGAACCCCCGCAGGAGCTAGGTGACGGCTGGCCATTGGTTTTTAGCATTCCCACGGGGCTGCGTTAGTTCTTGCTGGATGAGGGGAGACGCCTGTCCCCGCAAAGGAGAAAGCAGGTCATTGTTCGCCGTTTGGAGCTGGAATTAATCCAAGCTTCCCATGTTGGAAAAGATGTCCTCGGCACCCCTTATCTTAGCACTGCTGCCCCGTGTCCTGGGGCGCCCTTGGAGTGGCAGGAAGGGATGGAGGGAGGGAGGAAAGTGTGTGTGTGCACACCCATGTGGCATGGGGGCGGGGGCTTTGCTAAGAGGCTTCTGCTGCTGCAGAGCTGGGGCTCCTGGGCTCCAGATCTCGGGGCACGAGTCCTTTCGTATCTGCCAAGGCTCTTGGCCTCCAAGAGCTGAGCCTGCCTTGGGCAGCGCCTCCATTTGGATGGTAGATGGGTGTGGAGATATCTGTCTGTCTCAGCCAACCTGCCTGGCTGGGGCCTAGGAGGGCTCGGATCCTACTGATTTCTGGGTCCTGGATAGGCTGGCGGCTGATCAGTGGCCGAGTCTGGGAGAACCGGCTCCTTACCCCTTGCCTAGAGTGCCCTACATCTTCTTAGAGGAAAGGAGGGAGGGAGGAGGGGCAGCCTCAGCTCTCGGTGCTTTCCCTCGGGGAAGGACTCCTGCAGAAAGCGTGCTTCCCACCTGCCTTCCTTGCCCCGACCTACCCCTCCCACCCCCAAAAGTTGTGCTACCAGACATTCATTCATTCATTCATTCAATGCCGCTTTATTGAGTGCCTGCTCTGTGCCAGGCACTGGTACCCAAAAGAGGGGTGACAAGGACCTCAGATGGATACAGTGTAGACATACTGACTTGAAAACACAGTAACCTGGAAACCCAGAACAAGGGGAAACAGAGCCTGACGATGATGTGTCAGGACTCAGGGTGCAAGGCCTACCCAGCGCCTGGGGAGGATGCAGGAGGGAGGCCTGCCCACATGGAAGTGGTGCACATCTGCCTGGCTTTCCTCTGAGAAGTGGTCCAGGAAGACGGGAAGGCAGGACTCGGCTTGTGCCTCAGCCAGGAAAATAATCACTTTCCAGCAAATCCCCCAGGAGTCAAGACGTCAACAAAAGCTACATGCACAAAACATCCTGCTTTCTTTTTTTATTTTTATTTTTCCAAATTGACAAATGGAGATCGCGTAGATTTGGGAGACGTCCAGTTCCCAGGCCTCTGTCGGGAGCTGACGTGTTGGATGGTGCAAGGATTTTGCTTCACCTGGGACTTTCTCCAAAACTCATTTTAAAACTAGAAACCTCGATGGTTAGGACGATCTAAAAGACTCTAATTGTGGGAGACGGACTAGGGACACCACTTTCAGCATTTGTATTGTTTATTGCCACATAACAAATTACCCCCAAACGTAGCTGAAAATAAAACACAGGCATCGTCTGACATTTCTGTGGGTCAGGGACCTGGACGTAGCTGTCTGGTCCTCACGTCAGGGCTTCTAACAAATCTACAAGCAAGGTACCATATGACTAAGGTCTCATCTGGAGACCCGACCGGGGAAAGATCCCATGAGATGTGTGTGCACGTCCTGGGCGTGCTCCTCATTGACTTTGAGGCCTCAGGCATGTTTCAAACCGTGATGCAAGGGGACGGGTCAGAAGTGAGGTGTCCAGCGGCCTGGTTTCCTCACCTGTACAATGCTGCGCCAGGCTGTGCAGTCAAACGTGATCATGCACGAGAAGCGCTTTGTCCTGGGGCCTCGGCATCCATGTCGTGTGATAGCTCTGCATCCCTAGCACCCACCCCACCTGTGCGCTCAGTGTGCGTAAGCCCAGTGATCTCAGGATACAGGGCATCACGCCTCTGACGTTTATCACTGACCAATCTCTAAGTGCCCAGCACCTGCGGGGCCTGCAGCCCTGGGCTGGCAAGTGAGCAGATAGAGAGAAGAGAAGGACGTCCTGCTTCCCATGAGCTTAAGTGCATCTGAAGACACCAGACTCACGGCCGCCACTCCAGAGAACCATCCAGAGGTGATCAAATCCACAGGCTGAGGGATGGGTCTGCTGAGAGTGGGCTGGCGTGAGCAGGAGGTGTGACCGAGCCTTGGACAGTGGGTAGGGTTTGGAGATGTGCAGAAGATTCCTTTGGGATTCCTTGTGTGTGCCTCTGAGATGTCTGTCTGTCTGTCTGCCTGTCTGATAGAGAGGGCCCTTTGCACTTGAACGCTGGATGCTGGAGCTGATCGTCTGCAACTGACATTCCGGAAGATGAGGGAGAAAAGAGAGGAGACGCAGGGTCCATGGCTTGGCAGAAGGAACACCATTTCCACCGCTGGAGCCAAAGCAGCCTGTGTGGGGGGCTTGGGGCGCATACCACCAGTCCACCTTGATCCAGCCGCCACCTTGGCCCACAGCAAAGGCCACAGGCCTGTGACTGCGGAGGAGATGCAGGCCCTGACCCCAGGTGCCCCCACGCAGGCGGAGGTCCACATGCACATGGAAACGGGGCTCTCAGGTGCTCACTGCTCGTCTCCTGATCTGCGCTGCCTGAAAGGCACCAGCAAGCTGAGAAAAGGGGGCCAGGCCTGGAGAAGGGTGGGGTCCCCACGAACACCCATCCTCAGGAGACTTCATGGTGAAGAGGATTTGGGCCAGGTCGGGACGATGAGTTGGATCTGACTCCCGTGATCCTGCCTGTCCCAGCTCGGCTCAGGGGAAGCCCCCGCCTGGGCTGGGACCCTCCCTCCGAGGGGCTTCCTGGGCCCGGAGGAGTGTACACGGAGCCAGCTGGGGCGGCTGGCAAACATCCCAGCTCACCCCCACCACATCCACTCCACCCCTGGAGCCCTGGGGCTCAGGCTTCTCTGAATCCTGATACTTCATCTCTGCATGGGCAACACGCGAATCCCACCACATGCTCCCCCAGGCGGGTCTCCCCCCCACCCAGCCTGGGGCTGTGGGTCAGGTCCTGCAGTCTTACTCACCGGCCCTCACGATGGGCTTGGAATCGCTCAGTGTGGTGCCTGGCACGTCACTAAGGCTGTACAGTGAGCTGTGATCGCCCCGGGCTGCACACTCTTTAGAGGCAGAGGCTGGTAATATTGTCAGCGAGAGTTCAGCTTGGCCCAGGCCTTGCTTCTGGTGACAGTTGGCTGGGAGTAGCGTGGACTGTCCGTCAGGGCTCCATAGCCAGGCTCCTGGTGGCACAGACGGTGTCAATCCAGGGCTCCGTGCCTGGGGCTTCTGGGACCAGGCAATACGAGAGCTTCAGAATGAAAGAAGAGAGGTTTGTCATGGGAGGGAGGTGGTGCTTCCTCGTCATGTGCCCTGAAAGCCTGTGTAGTCAGAGCTCAGGGCCTGGAAGGCGCTGGAAAGTGCTGGCAGAAGCCTGCATCTAGGTCACCTGGAAGGTTTGTTAAAACATAGGTTCCTGGGCCCTCCCTCCCCTGGGGATGCAGCAGCTCTGGATGGTGCTTAGAACTTGTAATTCCCAAAATTTCCCAGGCATCCTGCTGCTGCTTGGAAACACACAAGAATTAGTATCATCCGTAGCTCTTCCGGTCTTGACCCCAACCCAGTCTGGCCACAGAAAAGGCAGGTGCCTCCTGCATACTGGATTTTACAAAGGCTCGAGCATATACCCAGATCCCCTCCAGCCCTGGCTCCCCTGATTATAAAATTCCACTGTAGGGCTTCCCTGGTGGCGCAGTGGTTGAGAGTCCGCCTGCCGATGCAGGGGACACGGGTTCGTGCCCTGGTCCGGGAGGATCCCACATGCCGCGGAGCGGCTGGGCCCATGAGCCGTGGCCGCTGAGCCTGCGCGTCCGGAGCACGTGCTCCGCAACGGGAGAGGCCCGCGTACCGCAAAAAAAAAAAAAAAAAGAAAAAACCCACTGTAAAGAAATTTATTCGTTTTGTATAAAGTGCATCTCTTTAAAATGCAAGTCTTTCAATGACTTGAGCGGTGTTTCTTCTTATCTGTGATCCTTCGATAGAAATCATTTTGACGACCTGATTTAGAGTGGAATTTGGTGCGGAAAGAGTTTAAGGAGGAAAGGAAAGGATGCAGGACCCTTCTGACGGGTGGAGTTGATAAGTGTGGGGTCGATTTCACCTCTTTAACCTCTTGTCAGAGGACGAGGGTGTATTTCTCTCCTGCCTGAGACCCCAGTGGACATGACCATGGATGGGGAACGTCAGGGCCGCGCGTGGTGTTTTTTCCACCCTGGTTGACCTCATGTTCCCTCTGGGATGACATGAATGGGGCTCAGGCGGAAGAGAATGAAATGACCCAGTGAGAAGAGGTTTACAGGTGAGGGAAGGAGGAAGGGACACTGCAGCTGAGCAGTCACCGTGAGAAGAGTCATGGGACAGGGACACATGTGCCGTGTGTCGTGAAGAGAGCATCCCCAGGTTGGTGAGGGGACAAAAGGATAACGAAGATGACAAGGATACGGGCCTGGCCCAGATGTGATGGAGGCTCTGAACACTTTCTGGGGTGGACAGTCTGTCCTGGAGTCAAGGACGGACGTCCAGGGGAAGGTTTGGGGAGCAGGAAATGGACGTGGTCAGGGCTGAGCGGTAGAGATGTGGACCTGATACTTCGGTGTGGAGGGAGGCCTGGAAGGCACAGAGGCCTGGTTGAAGGTCCTTCAGCAGTGCAGTGGGGAGGAAGGAACGTTACTGAAGGAGGGGATGCCTGTGCCCTGCACCAACGTCCTGCTTGCGGCAGGGGGGATGTCGGTCTTACTGCGCCATCTCCTACCGGTCATCTCGTCATTACTGTCTCGGACACCCCAACCTCCTTGCTTTTTCTCAAATCCACCAAGACCTCTTCCTCTTGCTGTAAGACCCTCACCTAAAACATTGCATATCCGACCCATGCCTCTCAGTTCCCTGCTCAAATGCCACCTCTTCCAAGAGGCTTTGTGGAACTCAGAGCTTAAAACGACTTACCCTCCAGACTTCTAGAATCTAATCACTGGAAGATGGCATACATTGAATTAACCCTCCTGCCAATTAAACAATAAAGTCTAGAGTATCTATGAAAATACAACTATTAGAGGGCAATGGAGAGGGACTAAAAGCAGATAGAAACTGGATGTGGGGTGAGATCGACAGTTACTCTGACCTTCTCCTGAGGGCCCTCCCGGTCCATGGGATGCAGGGGTAGCATCATTCAAGCAGTGGAGGCTGTCTCATTGGGTGGGGGACTTGGGTAAGAGATCCAGGCTACCGAGTGAGGAGTGGGGTGGAAATCCTAAAAAAAGAGGAAGCCACGTCAGGAAAGCCCCTAAATCTGCTACAGACCCTCTCCTGTCCTTGGCTGATGGCTGATATGAACATATGTGAGGTGAGATGCCCATGATGCACTGGGGGAACTGGCTGGGAGGCCAACACAGCTGAGTGGAGATTTCAGCACTGCCCAGTGTCAGGGTATAGTTTGAGTTCAAGTCCCATCATTTCAGATGGATTTGATAAACACCTCAGGCTTTCCCCCAGGGAGCCCAACCCTTACGTAAAGGACAGTATCCCAGGGCTGAAGTTCCTGCCCTGGGAATAAGGACAAAATAGAGCCACTATAACAAGCCTAGAGCCAAGACCCCCAGGCTCAAAGTGATCCCACCCACCTGCTTGCCAGCACCAAGTTCATCTCTGTTCTGAGGAGGAGCTCAGAATTCAGAGTCTCTGTAACGCACTATCCACAATGTCCGGCACAGAATCAAGACTCACTAGACACACAAAAGAAGGAAAACATGACCCATAATCAAGAGGGGGAAAGTCAAAAGAAACAAATGAATGGGTGCCTTAGATGTTGGAATTTACAGAAAAGGACTTCAAGATAAGTAGGATAAATATATTCAATAATATATGAGAAAAGATGGATATAATGAGTAAAGAAATGGGGGCTTCAAGAGAGAGAAGAAAGCTAAAAAATGAACCAACTGTAAATATTAGAACTAAAAATTGCAATATATGAAATAAAAAATTCTTTGGATCAAGAAGACATACAGATGGCCAATAGGCACATGAAAGGATGCTCAACATCACTAATCATTAGAGAAATGTAAATCAAAACTACAATGAGGTATCACCTCACACTGGTCAGAATGGCCATCATTAAAAAGTCTACAAATAATAAATGCTGGAGAGGGTGTGGAGAGAAGGGAACCCTCCTACACTGTTGGTGGGGATGTAAATTGGTGCAGCCACTATGGAGAACACTATGGAGGTTCCTCAAAAAACTAAAAATAGAGTTACCATATGATCCAGCAATCCCACTCTTGGGCATATATCTACAGAAAACTCTAATTCGAAAAGATACATGCACCCCAATGTTCATAGCAGCACTATTTACAATAGCCAAGACACGGAAGCAACCTAACTGCCCATCGACAGATGAATGGATAAAGAAGATGTGGTACGTGTATACAACGGAATACTACTCAGCCATGAAAAAGAATGAAATAATGCCATTTGCAGCAACGTGGATGGACCTAGAGATTATCACACTAAGTGAAGTAAGTCAGACAGAGAAAAACAAATACCATGATATCACTTATATGGGGAAGCTAAAAAAATGATACAAATGAACTTATTTACAAAAGAGAAACAGACTCACAGACACAGAAAACAAACTTATGGTTACCAAAGGGGAAGCGGGGGGAGGGATAAATTAGGAGTTTGGGATTAGCAGATACAAACTATTATATATAAAATAGATGAACAACAAGGTCCCACCGTATAGCACAGGGAACTATATTCAATATCTTATAATAACCTATAATGGAAAAGAATAAGAAAAAGAATATTTACGCATAACTGAATCACTTTGCTGTACACCAGAAACTAACACAACATTGTAAATCAACTATACTTCAAAAAAATATTTTAAAAAAAATAAAGATTATTTGTTGCAAGCAGATTCACGTAACCAGGAACGAGGAAGGAAGTCCTTCAGGCTGATGGGAGATGATCCCAGCTGAAAAAGCAAATCCTTAGGAAGAGGCGAAAGGTGACAGAAAGTCAATACGAGGATAGGTGCAAAGTACTCTCTTTTTCCGTTAAAAATGTTGTTAAAAGACTACTGAATTTTTAAGACCGAAATAATGAAAACGCACTGTGTGGTTAAACTATAGGTACAAGCAAATTCTACAACAGTAGTAAAAAGGGTTGTGGAAGGGTTGGTACGTGATGGGTGAAGTCCCTTGAGGGGGACGGTATTCATTTATAAAGTATTCCCTGGGCAACCGCTCAGTGTAACACGGAGGAAATACCCCAAGTTCAAGGCAGATATAGAATGAAATACTAAAACTGCTTGACCAACACAAAGGAAGCAAAGCACAAGGGAAGAAAGACGGGATGTAAACGGAAGAGGACATGGGTAGACCCAACACAGGGACATCAGCAATCACACCAAGTGTCAATCACATGAGCGCAGATAAGAATCCAATCCGCGATGCACTGCTGGCAGGAAACGCACTGCAAAGGGACGGCAGGGCGGAAGCTGATGAATGGAAAACACACACTAAGCAAACAGTGACCTTGAAAAAATGCACCCTCCGGAGCCTCAGTCCATTGTCCCGTGTTCTTGGCAGCACCTGCCGGAAGAGACTCCCTGGTCACACAACCAGGCTGCTTCCCCAGCACCCTGGTGGTCAGATGGGGCCGTGGTCCAGAGCCAGTGGAAGGAAGGAAGGTGGGAGGGAGGTGCCTCCCCCAGGCCCGATGTCGCCCCCGTGGGGCCCTGCGTGTTCTTCCCCACCCTGCTGGCTGGGACGAAGATGGCCCTCAGGACAGCAGCCGTCTTTGGAAGGTGGCAGACATGTGCCGGAGGAACGTGTGTCTTGAAGTCATCGCTAGGAGGGGGGTGCCGGGCAGGAGCCCCCAACTCACTGACCTCTCTGAGCGAGGTCACAGAGATTTCAGGTTTGATCTGCTTCAGTCTGATTAACCACTAACGAGACGCTCTGCATGTACTTCCTTGTAGTGCACGTCGCTTTCAAATTACATCATAGTTCATACTGTATTTGTATTATGTAATTGATGGTCTCTTTGATTCTTTTCTGTCTCCCCTCAGTAGCACACAGTCCCCTCCAGGCGTGCAGGGACCGTCTGCTCTGTTTCTCCCTGTGTCACGGGGCCCAGAGGAGCACGGGGCACATAGCAGGTGTTCACTAAACATCCCTTTCTTGCTGGTGAGGCCGATTGAACGGGAAGCCAAATCCCTGTGCGCTGGCCCAGGGGATGCTCACGGGGCACCAGCAGCATCCGAGTTCGGAAATTCTGCAGCAGGAATAGCCCAAGTGCAAGGCAGCCAATGACCAGACTTTCATTTCGGATCGTCCTGGATTAATCCTTCACTTGCTGTGTGAGCAGCCTTTCAGCTCCAGCAGGGAGCCTCGCAGGGATACTGGGAATGTCTAATTCCTGTGCGGGGGCCATTAAAGATGAGGGTTGAGCAGGAAAAAGGGGCCCTGGACCAGTAACCTGAGCACAGGTTCCTAAACCCCTCACCGTGGGGGGCGGAGATGTGCACCGGCAGCTAGAAGGCAGGTGCTGGGGAGTCAGGATGGGAAAGGAGGATGGGAGGGGGTGGGGGCAGGACATAGCATCCGTGGACCTCTGGGGAACAGAGTTCTAATCCTGGCTCACCACTGGCAGGCTGTGTTGTCCCCAGACAGCATCCTTCCTTCTCTGCATCTCAGTATCCCATCTCTAACAAGAGATGCCCTCAAAGGCACGGCAGCTGAGCTTGCCGTGTGGGGCTTTCACTCCTCAATGGTGCTTCATTGCTAACTTTTGTTTCCTTTCTGGCACAGAGAAAATTACTCAGAGAAAATTACTCATCGCTAACTTTTGTTTCCTTTCTGGCACAGAGGAAATTACTCAGTGTGCTTCTGTCTTTTTAAATTAATTCAAATGCAATTTGTTCAATTTATTAACATTATCAATTCAAAAGTCCAGTGATTCCTGAAGCTTTTAAGTTGGACTTATAAACTTTATTCTCTATATAACAGGCCCATTTGAATTACTTCCTTTAAGGGGCCTATGAGTAATTCACTAAGTTAACAGCTTTCAACGTTTTAATTGCATTTTCAAAATGAATGTAGTCACGTTTGTGCTTTCACGTTTCAGTTGTCTTCCTTTAACAAAACCTTCTGAATAGAAGCTAATTTTTAGAAATCTGCTAATGCAGGGCTTCCCTGGTGGCGCAGTGGTTGAGAGTCCACCTGCCGATGCAGGGGACGCGGGTTCGTGCCCCGGTCCGGGAAGATCCCACATGCCGCGGAGCGGCTGGGCCCGTGAGCCATGGCCGCTGAGCCTGCGCGTCCGGAGCCTGTTGCTTCGCAACGGGAGAGGCCACAACAGTGAGAGGCCCGCGTACCGCAAAAAAAAAAAAAAAAAAAAAAAAGAAATCTGCTAATGCAAACATATGAACGTGATGAATTTAGGGGTCTCAACTATCAACTATAAACACAGCAAGATTTCCACATAAAATCACTAACTCGTTCCGTTATTCAAGGTCACACTTTCAACTGGATTATCAGGCTGTTACTGTAACAGGCCAAATTCTCTTAAATGAAGCCAACACTCCAAATGCCAAATGGACATCAGTTTATTGACCCTACAGTATGAACACTGAATGTCAGCATCTTGCCCCGTCTACACTCGGTGAGAAGCGCGGCCCCGGCTAGGAGGGCAACCCTCACCCAGATAGCACAGGTGCTAAGAGGCTTTGTTCTAGCCCCAGCTTGATGGGGGGGGTCTCTCTCTCGCATTCTGTCTGCACATCCCCAGGAAGCCCACATCCCCAGGGAGCCCACCTCTGCCGGCCGAGTCTGCCCCCACGATGGATGGAGTCTGGCATCCCCTGCTCTTGCGAAGTTTACCTCCCAGCAGCGGAACACACCCCCGTCGACCCGCCACACGACACGACACTTCGGTGTATTATTTTGAGCTGTGGGTGCTTGAAAACCAGCAAATACAGGGGGAGCTTTCTGTGCACTCCCTCTTTCTGCCTAAAGACAGAGCCTCCACAAGAAACTCAGCTGTCAGCCCCTCCCCGGGGGGTTTCATCAACTGAGAAGAATGACCCTTGATTCATTACAGGAGAGGAGACCAGAGGTGGACACCACACTCAAACTGTCACAAAGTAGCCTACCTCTGCCTTCCCTGCAAGGCCCAGGCCCCTTCCCTAAAACCATTTCCTCTTGTCTAAGATGCCTGCCCCCCTCCCCTTCCCCTACTGAGACGGTACTCTGTCCTGAATTCTAAGCCACCTGTGGGAATTACTCATTCCCCGGGGTGTCTCCCATATGGACAGAGTACCTGTGCTAAGAACCTTCTCTGTGCTTTTCTCTTATTACTCTGTCTTGCATTACAGGGGTCTCGGCTGAGAACACAGAGGGTGGGGAGAACGTCACTTTTTCTCCCCTGCAGAGTCCAGGTCTTGGAGCAGCGGTCATAGACTCAGGCCACACACCCCATGGACATTGAAATTGTCTCCGATGGACCCTTGATACTCACATGAGTCAGTCTGACTTGGGGCCGTGATCCCAACACCCCACCTGGACAGGGGCTGTTGGGATGGGGTTGGGGGAACAGACTTGCCACCTCCGTCTCTAACGGGAGTCCCGGTGACAGCTTGCCTCAGTGTGTGGCTCTTCCCTGAGAGATGTGGGAAAAGCATGCAGCCTGGTCCCTCCTGGGGTGGGTGCCGAATGCCCCCCCCCAGCAATTTCATGCCCTCCCCCACCCCACCCCACACCTGGCCCCACTTCCACGCCCCCCAGGCTGGAACTGCTGCAGTCGGGTACACGTGCAGCCTCTGTCAAGGTCCCAGGGCCACGCTTTGCGATGCTCCTGGCCTGGCCGCCCCTGCCTCTCTCCTGCTGCATGTCCACTGCAGTCGGAAGCCCACGGCACACCGGCCTGGGGAAATCTCCACCGCACACATCCTGCTCTCCTCGCCCCTCCCCTCTAATCACCCTAGACCCCAGGAGAACTTTCTAAATCTCTGTAGACTTGAAGCCCATAAAATGCAAATGAACTCCTCAAACCCTGCCCCCTGAGGAGGCCTCAGGTGTGGCCTGGGCAGAGCTGGGTGATGGGGGGGCGGGGCTGGCCCTTCCCTATGCGGGGCCTAGGGGGCCTGGTGGCTGAAGGGAAATGTCCCTGCCGAGGGGAAGTGGGGCTGGTCCGCAGGGAACACGGAAGTCAGATGCTCAGTAAGGAGGATCTGGGCCCTGGGAGAGAGCCAGCTGAGGCTGCTTCCACCTCCAGCTGGCGCCACAAGCAGGGGGAGGAACTGGCTGTCCCCACCGGGAGGAGAAACAGGGCCAGAGGTGACAGTGCGTGGCCACAGCCCTATAAGAGCGCGGGGCTCCTCGGGCGGCAAAGAGCAGAGCGATGGAGCACCGTGGAGTGGCCATAGCCATAGGGCCCGCACTGCTGGCCATCACCTTCCTGTGCGCCGTGGCCTCCGCCCCCGACACCTGTCCAGGTGAGTCAGACACCAGGTGAGTAGGACCTGACAGCGGTCGGGTCTGAAAGCCGCAGGCCCCCTGCGCTAACAGCCCACTGTGCTGGGCCCCGAGCTAAGCCCTTCTGGACAATATCCTTATTCCTGATGACAGTGAGTTGCAATCATCATTTCTCAAAAGCAGAGACGAAACATTTTTGAACACGTCACTGCCAGGCTGACCCTCCAGCACTAAGGCTGGGGGGAGGGTGGCTCAGGCAGGGTGGACCACAAGGCCAGGGCTCTGCCCTGCATCACCTCCACACCTGACCAGCGCCCACCAGAGGCGGGAAACTCACTGCCAGGCTGACCCTTCATCTGAGACGGGTGACTCCGGCCACGGCCAAGGGCCCAGGCCAAGGTCACCGCGTGGCAGATCCCCGTGGCTCGGGTGGCCTGTCACCAGCTCTGCAGGGCTCTCAGGCCCAGGACGAGCGCCCTGACTGGCAGTCTGTGTCTCTCTGCAGAGGTGAAGCTGGTGGGTCTGGAGGGCTCCGACAAGCTCTCCATCCTCCGAGGCTGCCCGGGGCTGCCCGGACCGGCAGGGCCCAAAGGAGAGGCAGGCGCCAATGGACAGAAGGGTACGTGCTTGCGCTCGGGGGTGGGGGTCACTGAGCACTGGCTCTTCTCAAATTAGACCCCGGGTGGGCAGTGCCCCCTGCCTCGTGGCTCCGAACCCCTCCTCTCTGGAGGAGGAGAGAGAACCACCCCAGAGGGATGCATAATTGCGCCTGACCACCCCTGCGTCCAGGGCTGAGCACAGGGCAGGGCCCCACCTCCCGCCCAGAGCCAAGCGGCCGGAGGGTCCTGTGTGACGGGGTCTCTGAGGACCTGCTCTTGGTCCCAGGCCCCCAAGTAGCCCGGTGGGCTTCTTGACGGTGGCCTGGACCTGGGCTGCTACACTGAGGTGGTCGGAGCCAGATTGCTGGTGGTTCCCTGGGGCCTGAGCTTGGCGTGCTGGCCGGCCGGCATGGGGTGGCTGTGAGTGCTTTGTCCCCGCCGTCTGCTGTCACCCTCGGGCTGAGTCCCAGGGCAGTGATCCTGAGGATACCGCAGCTGGGATGGGAGGGTCAGGACTGTATCCCTTAGGGCGGAGATGCTCAAGTAGAATTCTTCAGGTCGCCTTTTCCTCAATGATATATCTTTGGAATTTACAGGAGAGCCAGGTTCTCCCGGAGTCCCTGGGAAGGCAGGGCCGGCCGGGCCCAAAGGGACCAAAGGTGACGAAGAGCTAGGACCCCAGAGCAGGACCCCGGGGCCTGTCTACAGAGACATGGGAGATGGAGACAGACAGAGAGAGGGAGGAGGTGGAGAGAGAGATGGGAGAGAGACAGAGAGAGGGAGGAGGACCAAATGACAGAGAGGCACCTGTCCTATTTCCTGTTTCCAAAGAGCTTCGAGACAGCGTGTGAACTGGGTCCCGGGCTCGGGGCCCCAGGTCCAGAGCAGCCTCTCATATCCCAGGGAAGAATCCAGGCCTCTGAGTCCTCCCACAACTCCCCTGGCTGAGACCCAGGCATTGGAAAGGTGTGGGCCGTGGAGCATGCCCGTGTGCTGCCCAGAGCCACAGCCCCATCCCCCACGCCCCAGCTCCTGAAGAACTGAGCAATTGGGTGGTTTCCAGAGCGGAGGGTCGATGTCCACTGACCAGACGTCCTGTGCATCTCCTGTCTCTCCCCAGGAGACCGAGGGGAAAAGGGCGCGAGCGGAGAGAAAGGTGAGCCCCTCCGCCTCCCTGGGGTCGCTGGGCAGGCTTTGCAGGGGGCTGGGGCGTCCCAGAGGCCTCGGTCACGCCCAGCGCCACCTGGGGGAGGATCTCAGACCACACCCCTGGCCCTGTCCGTGAAGCCCATGGGTGCGGGAGGAGGGGCCTCTGAGCCTGGCGTGCTTTGTCAGCGGCCGGTGAGCACTCAAAGCCCAGAGGCTCGAGAGTCGGACCCAGGGCACTGGCACTGCTGCCTTTACTACATGGTTTTGGACATTTTGCTCATAATGCTCTGATTTATGCTCATTTATTTAAAAATTTGTAAAAGCGAGAAAAGGCAAAACTCCAAGACACAGTCACATGCTCTGGCTACAAATACAAAGTGCAAGGTTGGGGCCCAGACTCACATCCCAAATGCTCCCCAGTACTTTCCTCAAGCAGAGGCTGTGCTGCAGACACGGGCTGTGGAAAGCGATAGGCCTGGGGGCTCTGAACCTCCACCGCCGTGAGCCGTGAAGCCCAGGCGAGGTGGCCGGCACGGCGGTCCAGTCAGTGCCCCGCGGGACGGTGCTGGCAGCCAGTCCCCAGGCAGGCCGGATGCAGTGGGGGCCAAGCAAGCCCAGTGATGCTGAGTCTAGGAGCTGATCCGCAGGGCTGGAGGCTGAGAGTCCTGCAAAGAGCTGGAGAATGGTTTCCTTTCTCCACGCTGTGTTCACGGAGCAGCGGGGCTGAGGGGCAGGGGGCGCTGTTTCCAGACGTGTGACGTGCATGTCCTCGCTCCCCACAACAGGAGAGCCGGGGCAGCTTCATTCCTGTGCCACAGGTGACTGCGCACACGCCCACCCCCGGACCTCCGCCTGGACCTGCTCCTGCTGGGGGCGGGGGAGGGGGGTCGACCAGAAGGCCAGCTGCACGGACTCAGTTCCACCTTCCAAGGACAAAACCCTCTCTGCGCATATCTTACTCCCCACTTACCCCAGTGATAGGCAGCCACTGCCTGGATAACTCGAGTATATTCCTGGAGGAGGCCAGGTGCCCAGGAGACTAGGCGGGGGCAGCCCTGGGAGGTGGGGATGGCCAGGTCGACGGGGCCTGGCCGTCACAGCCGGGTGGCCTGGGGGGCTGCATCTCTGTCCCAGGACTCAGAACCCACCTCCCCCAAG
The DNA here is from genome assembly GCA_036417435.1 of Inia geoffrensis. Classification (NCBI taxonomy): domain Eukaryota; kingdom Metazoa; phylum Chordata; class Mammalia; order Artiodactyla; family Iniidae; genus Inia; species Inia geoffrensis. The sequence goes on along the minus strand of CM070906.1, from coordinate 114,240,900 downwards.
GCAGGTGTCCCTGCCTCTCCCTCCTCCCCCCGCCCCCTCCCCCTTGCCCTTCCCAGAGCTCCTGTCCTAGCGTCCATTCCCTGGCTTCCCTTCCCAGGACCTCGGACCTGTAAGGAGCTGCTCACCAGGGGGCACTTTCTTAGCGGCTGGCACACCATCTACCTGCCCGACTGCCGGCCCCTGACTGTGCTGTGTGACATGGATGTGGACGGCGGGGGGTGGACCGTGAGTGGGGGGGCCCTAGCGATGGCCGTGGGGTTCACCCAGTGATGGCCATAGGGTTCACCCAGCGATGGCCGTGGGGTTCCTGGGCAGGGGTGGGCGTGCCTGGGAGCCTCACCTGGTGGCAGATCACTCTTTAGTGGCCTTTGTGAGACCATACACTCCTTCCAGGCTGAGGCTGACCCCATGCTTTCACTGAGGTCGGGAGAATCAGAAATGTTGGGGGAGGGGGGTGTGGACCCTAACGGGAAGGAGTCCCGTGGCTCAGGGCTGTGGGCTCAGGCCCGGAGGTGCCCACTCCTCTCCAGCCGTGTGGCTTTGGGCTTGTCGCCTGCCCTCTCTGAGCCTCCATTTCCTCCTTGGTCCCATGTGGGTGTCCCTGACTACCCCTGGGCTCCTGGATGAGACCTGCGTCCCGGTTCTCAGCCTGTGATGCCTGTGAACTCCCAACGCTGCTCCCACGTGTGGCCGGGGTGCTCTGTGGGGGGACGGCAGTGGGGCCCCGTCTCCCCAGCGCTCCCCGTCGTGTGCAGGTCTTCCAGCGAAGGAGCGACGGCTCTGTGGACTTCTACCGGGACTGGGCCGCGTACAAGCAGGGCTTCGGCAGTCAGCTGGGAGAGTTCTGGCTGGGGAATGACAACATCCACGCCCTGACCGCCCAGGGTAGGGCCACGGCCGGGGGCTCTGTGGTGGGGTGCCTGAAATGCACATGCCCCTGACCTTAGCCCTGGGCCATGTGGACCAGAGGACCCCGCTCCTCCTGGCCCCCGGGGTGGTCACGTGTGACACAGGAGCGGTTATTACTCTGAGAACCTAGGACATGTATTCTCTTACACTCTCTGAGTGTTCAAATCGGAGGACGTGGATTATTGGAGTGAAGACGACTTCTGGTCTCTGATCGTATCTAGAACCCGAGAGTCGGAAGTGAGGGGAGGCCATCTGGATCGGGGTGATCCTTCTCCCCGATCTTAGGCCCACGGAGCCCCTCCCTTGCCTCTCCCGCTCAGTGCATGTGGCGGTCCCCACGCAGGCCCCCTCACCCCACTTCTCCGTTCCACAGAATCAGCTTCACAGTTGGTCCTGAGGCCAACGGCAAACCTGTAAATCCTTTCTTAATCCTTCCACTCCCTCCTGGCAACCTTGACGGTGTCCAGTCATGTGCCTGAAATTCTTGCAGAAGAAACTACATATACAAAGGTTTCCTGCCGTGGCATTCACAGCTCTTTGCGGGAGAATTTAGGCTTTCAAACTAGAGCGAGGCTTCATTCCATCCGAGGTACACTGACTGTGGAATTTCAGGCATGGCTGATGGAACAGCAGGGGAGCTATTTGAAAACAGGGAGGCATCCCTGAGGTCCTCCCAGCAGCCCAGCCTCTCACGCCTTCCCCGTGTATTGTCCCCGATGCCAAGTTCAGACGTCCCCTAAAGCCCACATTCCCACCCCCCGTGCCTGGGGGCAGAGGGTCCCTTCTGCTGGGCCCTGAGCACCCGCCTCCAACAGGAAGCAGCGAGCTGCGGGTAGACCTCATGGACTTTGAGGGCAACCACCAATTTGCCAAGTACCAGTCATTCAAGATGGCGGGTGAGGCAGAGAAGTACAAGTTGGTCCTGGGAGCCTTTGTCGAGGGCACTGCAGGTGAGAGGCCGCGCGGGGCACCGCCGTGGCCTGGGCTTCAGTGCGGGGTTTGGGGAAGCAGAGAGGACCTGCTTAGCGTCCTGGCTCTGTCTCTTCTGTGTGATGTTCTTGGGGACTTAACCTCACCAGTTTCTTATCCACACGGTAAGGTAATACTACGCACACCTAAGTGTACCCACGAGGCTGATGTGACCCATGACAAAGTCCAACAAGCTGTGGCATTATTATTAACTACCATTACTGATGAAAAACAGGGAAGGATGATAATTTAGCCCATTTCCATGAAGGCTCCATTCCCACTCTTGTGACTGGAATTCTCCCCTGAGGAGTGAAAGAGTTCTCCCCCTAAGTGAGAGGATGCCTGTTAGCTGGCAGGAGCAGACCAGAGGGGATACCAAGGCCACTGCATCAGCGGAGGGGTGCTCCCTGGGGTCATGTAAGTGGCGCCCCTTGGAGTTGCACAGTGTGCAACATGCACACCCGGACACAGCAGCTTTGACCTGGACCAGCGTCGGGGACTTCTTAGCCCTGTGTGCCAACTAGGCGACCTTTCCTTCTGAGCAGGTGATTCCCTGACGTCCCACAACAACAACGCCTTCTCCACCAAAGACCAAGACAGCGACCAAAATCCTGCCAATTGTGCCGTGCAGTACCAGGGCGCCTGGTGGTACAGGGATTGTCATGTGTCAAACCTGAACGGTCTTTACCTTGGGGGGCCCCACGAGAGCTTTGCAAATGGCATCAACTGGAGGTCAGGGAAGGGGTACAACTACAGCTACAAGGTGTCGGAGATGAAGGTACGGGCCACCTAAGGTGGGGCTGGCCGGCCAGAGCCTCTGGGAGCAGCTCCCTCTGCACACAGCCCGGCGGGACGGCCGGTCCTGAGCTCTCCCCAGGAAGGTGACGCGGACCTCCGCGTCACTATCCTCACGGGAGCAGGAGAGCCGCAACCTGTCCCCTGGGCAGGACGCTCTCTCTCTGTGCCTCCACTGACTTCCAACCCTTCTGTCCCACTCACGAGGATAAGAGCAAATGCTAATCCAGATCTTGCGAGACATACATATTCTCAATAAAGACACTTGCTCACCCGACAGCAGGCATGAGACTCCTTCGTCACTTCCATGCTCTGACCTGTGCCCCTGTCTGTCCATCTGTCCCCGTGACCTGGCTCTGCAGGTGCCCTTTGGGCTGAAGGTGTTTCTGATGGTCTGAGGCCAGAGTCACAGAGCAGGGCCCGCACGTGGGGCTGCGTGCCAGTCAAATGTCCCTCTCCCTGCGGGGCCGGGCTGCTGTCTGCCTCCAGGCAGTTTTCAAACTCAGGCTGAGTAGAGGGCCAGAGGCCGAGCCATGTGACCACACATCCTAAAGTCTTTACTCTCAGCCCTTCAAGAAAGTGTCCTCTGACCCCAGGCTCAGAGGTGAAGTGGCCTGTGCAGTCCCAGCCTCCTGGCCCCAGCTCATCCACACCGCCCAGGCTCCTGGGTCCCCATTACCCATAAAGCGTGATGGTGGCCTGGGAATCCCTCACCAGCAATAAAGAAGGAAGTGGAAGAGGAGCCGCTGTGGCTGATCGGAGTGCTCCAGGAGAAGGGAGAGTGATTTCAGTGCACAGCGCCCTGCAGCTGAGCCAGCACAGACCTGCAGGCGGGGAGACTCCAACTCTCCAAGCAGCCGTCTCTGAGAGATACGCCAGTGCCCTCAGCACCTGTACTTGTGTCTGCTGAGGAGGTTCCCACTCTCTCCTCCCGCTGCCTCCACCGCCATACACCAGGAAGCCCCCCATCCTCAGGTGGCCAGCCTGTCCTGGCTCTGGCCGGTCCCTAACCCTTGCCTGACTATCTGGGTCCTCATAAGCCCGCTTGTGTCTGTTCTGGCAGCATCATCTACTCGGAGAGAATCTAGAAAGGTGCAAGGTGGTTACTACCATCCTTGCTCCCCAAGGGTCGCTTAGATGAGTCCTAGCTGGTCTAAGAACCGTGCAAAGCCACATAGAACGTGGCATGTCTGGGATTTTTCTGGGAGAGGGCCCATGGTTATCTCGCCTTGCCTGGAGGTGCCATGTCCTGAGGGTCAGGAGCCACTGCCCCTGGAATGCACCCCCACGCTTGCTTCTCACGCTGGCCCAGAGGCCTGAGACGAGCCAGTGCAGGACAGCCTGGGGAGTGGGCTCAGGAGAGGGGGGCGGCCCTTCCTTCCCCCGAGCCCGAGGATGGGGCCACAGCCTCTCATCCAGGGGCCCCAATTGGTCCCCAGGACAGAAACTGTCAAACTGTAAAATACAATGGTTAATATTAGATCCAGGATTCTGCTGCTATAAAATGATACCCAATCATCTCTTTCTTTTCTTGAAGACCTGGTTCCTTGACGTCTTGGCAGGATGACAGTTCCTGGAGGTGGGCCGTCTCTTTGTCAGGGAGCACATAATGCAACTCTTCATACGTCAGCCCCAGGCTTTGCTGCCCAATCTTCGAGAGCAGCAAAGACCTCACCTGCACGCCCCAGGAGCCACGGTCAGGATTGTGATCTGATGTTGGGGGACTCTCCTAGGCACCCTCCACCTTGACCTGCCCCTACTTACTACGTTTCACAGGGACTAAGCCTTCAACAGTGGACAAGTGCCCATGCCTCCGCTGGAAAAGGCAGGACAGGCGATTTGATCTTGTATCTCAGCCTTTCGGTCCTAGAACAAAGATTCTCCCAGAAAGGACCCTCCCTTCCAGAAGCCCTAACTTTGAAGTTATACTTCATGTTGTGCAATTAAATCTTGAGAAATTCCTCTTGAGAAAAAACTTAATTTCCTAAGTGCCCTGTCGTTATGGCGGAAGGCAAAAATCAAACTATTAAATACAGAAACAGGCTTTGCTTGGTAAACCAGAAATTTTTTTCAAGTGTTATGTTTAAAATCTGCTTAATTGAGAGGTGGGCTAAGAGTTAAAAAAGACAATTTTTAGAAACATTTAATTTGACCGTTGCTGTAATTTATTTGCAAACACTCATTTGCTTTTGGGACTTGATAAGACCTTTTTTTTTAAGGACTTACGAAAATGAGGTCCGAGGGATTCGGGAGAGCAAGGGGGCTTAGGGAACTGACCTCATGTAATAACTCACTTGCATTTTATGCACATCCACCTTGTATACAGTGCGTGCTTGTACACGTGGGACCATGGGAAGGTGTAACTGGCTGGTGGGCACCTGCGGAACTAGGCTGCGTAGGTCACCGTAGGACAGCCGGCTCTGGGTGGCCCTGGACAGAGAAGATTCCAGTCCTGCTTCCTCTGGCCCCCTGGGAGAGCTGGCTCCTGCAGGCCACCAGAGCAGTCTCAGGGCCGCAGGCCGCCCGCCGGAAGCAGGGGTGTGGGGCGGGATTGGAGCCTGGGCCCGGGCCAGGCATGTCCCCTGGGCTGGGCTCTCCCTGTCCGTCTACTGGCCCTGCCCTGCCCTCTTGCTTCTCCAAGGGCTTGGTGTCTGTGCTGGCAGAAAGGGAGGCGTAGGACTGGGGGGTCCTGAGCAAAGGCCTCAGATTCGTCACTGTGGCCATGACCTCTGTGGTCTGGGGGGGCAAAGGCCCAGCCTGGGGGGGTCCTTGCTCTGGTGACAGGGACCCCTGATGATTGGTAGAGAAATGTGCTCCACCGAGACACCATTTATCTGGAAGGTCCTGACAGCCCACCCAGAAATCCCGGCTGCAGAGGGGAGGGCGGTCGTCCAGACGCAGGTGAGCAAGGCTGGCCTCCATCTCCAAGAGACGCCCCCCTCCCTTGAAGTGAGAACACCTCCAGGACAGGGTGCACCCCTTCCCCTGGATTTCCGTTCCCCACAGCATCACACACCCCTGTCCCCTCCCCTTTCTACTCTGTCCCTTGACAATTCCTCCCAGACTGCAGTCTCATTTCTGGTTCTGTCTACCTTACACTCTCCCCACGGGACGAAGGCCCCTTCTCCCATCCAGCGGGGGTGGCCCTATGGATGGAACCCTTAGGAACCCCCATCCCCGCACCCAGTGGCTCTGGGGCTCTTGACTCAATTGTTGCTCTTACCTGGCCCCCACCCAGTTTACCCTCCATTCCAGGCCAGGCTGGGGGGGCCGAGCCCAGGGCTCTGCGGGCTCCCTGGCCTTGGCACTGGTGCCCACCCGGCACCTTGGGCTCCCTGCCCTGGCCAGCTGTCAACACGGCTTTATAGGGCCAGTGTTGGCCACCCAGTACTGTCTGTGGGCTCTGGGGTTCGGGACTCCCAAGGTGAGGGGCCCCGGAATGGACCTGGCCAAACTCAAGAACGGGTAGGTTTCTGATTCAGCTGGTGAAGGGCAAGGCCTTTGTGTCCACACAGACCTGGACTCCGTGGGCTCTGCCAGGTCCAGGCAGTGTGACCTTGGGCCAGTCACTTGAACTCTCTGAGTCTTCTTTGTCACCTGACTCGGGATAACAGAGTGGGTTTGAGGACCCTGTGGAAAGAGGATAATAAGTGAGCAGCGTGGGGTCTGGGACGGACCGAGGGGTCAGTGACGGGGGGCGTGGGCATCGCCTGCATTTCCCCACGCAGCTGGCCGTGACTCCCTCCCAGCCGCGGCTCTGCCTGCTCCAGGGCTGCCTTCCAGGGCCTGCCCACCGCCCCCTCCCTCCCCACCCCCCCACCCCCCACCCCCGTGCCAGGCCTCAGTTTCCGGTGGGTGTTTCACAGCCTGGGAGGTGGAGCCCGCTGGCTGGTGTCTGGTGGAACCTCCACCCCCCACCCACAGTTTCCCTCCCTGCCCCTCCGGCAGCTGGGCTGCCAGCTGCTCAGTCGAGGGTGTCGGGAGCTGTGTCCCCGGGGCCCCCGGGGCCCCGCTCTGCTGTGCACACAGACCCAGGACAGGAGGGCGGCGCCCGTCGGTGGGCGGGGCTCTGGCAAAGGCTCTGTCCTTCTATCGCCTCTGCACACACCCACCCGGGGTGTGCTCTGTGGGGTCAGAACTGAAGCCATGCTGTCTGCCTTCTCTGCCATCAGAATCCTCCCCCTCTCTGCTGGCATCAGGAACATCACCCCTCCCTCCAGTAGAGCTGAACTTTGGGAGCTGGGACTGGCCCCAAACCCCGAAACCAGCCTGACACTCTTGCCCTGGCCACCAGAATCCACTGGTCTTGGGCCCCTTCACCTTTCCTTCACCCTGAGCTTACAGGATTTTCCAACAATCCCACACCTTAAGAGCTATTTACAAGAAAAGGACTTGGAAGGGGCCATCTGGTCAATTTCAGGTTCGGCTGGGTCCAGATGGAGCATGGTACTGCTCACCACAAATGGGATGCTGTTTGGGGCTGCATTAATGAAGGCACAGAGCCTAGAACCAGGGAGGAGAGAGCCGTGCTCCTCTCTGCACAGGTTGGTCCACACCGGTGCCCTGGGGTCTGAGTTTTGCACTTTAAAGCAACCAAGGAGGGGGTATCACCTAGGATGGGATCAAAGAGCTGGGAATGACATTCTTAGAAATGGCTGAAAACGGGGGAGAAGAGGACGGCCTGCCACCAAGCAAGAGCTGTGCATTGTGGGAGCGTGACCCCATCCCCAGAGGAATATCACTGCCCTGGACCCTTGGGGCTCACAGGCCCTTCTCCTATCCCTTCCTCCTCCTGCACCCAAAGTGCCCTTTGCCCTATGGCCTCTGTCCTCTCCCTGTAGTCTCCGATCAGGAAGAGTGAGGTGACCACCTTGTCCTGGTCACCCTGGGTCTTCCCGGTGACCGAATTTCCCACATCCTGGGAAACCCCTCAGAGCTGGACAAACCAGGAGGGTTGGTCACCCTGAGAGGAGGCTCAGTGGCCATTTAAACTGCATCCCAGTCACTAGCAACAGAGCAAAAACTCCAAACCTGGACCCCCTTCCCTCAAAGCCAGGGAAGGCCTTCTCTTTGCTCCGCTAGAGCAGTTCTAATTGCTTAATGAAGAAAGACAAATCAAGCCACCACCTCGCCACCCCTCAGGAGGCATCTGCGACCGCAGAGCCCTCTTTGGCGGGCAGGTGAGGCCATCTGCCCTCTGAAGGAGCTCCTGGTCTAAGGGCATCCTACAAACGTCATAAATTAAAGACTCAGGCAGTGGGTGACACGCAAGGGACGTCTGTGTTTCTTTCTTCCAGGCCCAGCCTGAAGCTCTGAGTCCTTACAGGAGTCAGGCTTCCGTCACCTCCTCACTGCCTGCCCAGCCTGGGCTGGACTTCCACATTTATAACAGCTACAGATGGAATGCTGACAGACGTCATACAGCCTCTTGCCGGACCAGCCCTAGAGACCCCCGGGCCGCCTCCCAGTCGAGAAGCCCGAGGCCCTCAGCCCACCTGCGTGTACCCTGCACTGCAGTGTGAGGGCTGCTTGTTACAGCAGCTGTCAACCTGGAAGTCTTGAACAGAAGTTGCATCAGAAGACCAGCGCGGCTGCAACCAAGTCTCAGTTGGTGGCATTAGCCTGGCAGCCAGAGCATGGGGCAGAGGGTGAAAAATTTTGTTTGATTCAAGTGCTGCTTCTGAAAACTTGGAAAGCAGTTCCATGGAGCGTCCTCTGGGGCTCCGAGGAAAGACGCTGCAAATCCAAGGTTTCAGTGGCGTGTGTTTCTGTGTTGGCTGTCAGGAGGCATTACAAGAAAACGAAGAGCTTAGGGAAGACCCGAGCCATTTGCAAGCGGCAAAATATAAAGTGTCCAGGAATTTGGGGGTATTACCGAGTTGGAAAATCCTCGAACAGCTCTAGACCCCAAACAATAAGAGATGGACTTTTTGAAAGTCCTTGAGTTCCAGCGAGCAGTGAAGTATTTTTTTTTCGAATAGAGCTACTCAGCCTCGGCAGTAAGATCCTTTCTGCCCAAGCCTGGAAGCTCTGAGCAAACCTCCCTAAGATGAGGGATACAGGGAGGCGTGGAGGTGAAGTAGCAAGAAATGCAACCTGAGACGTGCCTCAGGAAGGAGCAGGAGTCCGGGCCAGGGGGTGTCCGGATCGCTGCAGGGCTGACCCGCCCCTCCCCACGCCCTGTGTGACCAAAACAAGATTGTATTGCATTACAGCCCTGAGATATGAAGTTGTCTATTAAATAGTCAGCTGTCACTTACCTTTACAAAGAGGTGGCCTAGGTGAGGGATGGGGTGCAGGGAGGCGAGAGGGGGAACCCGCAATCTCATCCTCGTCCTGAATCCCACTCTGGGCTTTGAGCCAATTTTGCCTCCCGTCAATTTCCTATCCATTTCTTCCGCCACCCTTGAGCTACTCAACTTGGTTGTCATTGTCACGGTGACTCATCAGCCATATGGGTGGGGGATGGCCAATTATCTGATTCCTGGAGCTTCCCGGGAGGCTGCAAGTTCCACCCGCCCACCCCAATATGTGGCACAAGTCTGGAAACGTCCATCTGTCTCAAGGGAGCGAACATGGCCCTCCCAGAGTCCTGTGCCTGCAAGAGGGGTGTCCTAAATTCGAATCGGGGTGGAAATAGAAATCATCAAATCTTGGCACTGGAAGTGAGGCGCAGCTGCTCCGGTCCACGCTTTCACATGGAGCAAGAACCAGCTCCTCTGCAGCCCCTGATGGGTGCCCGTTCCATCTTGCCCTCAAGACCTGCGGGTGTGGGAAGCTTGCCGTCGCCTTGGACAACTCGTGCAGCGAGGCCAGGGGCAGCTGTTGCGACCTCCGGAGCACCTCGTCCTGTGGATTTGGCCCTGCTTTTCCGTAGAGCCCTTCCTTGGAGGGGGCCGGGTGCCCTGGGCAGCAGGATGTCCAAGTTGTTTCCCCACCGTCTCAGAAAGGCCTTATCAGCTGGTGGCCGAGGTGTGGGAGCCAAGGGCAGAACGCATCTTCAGAAAACAAAACAAAACAAAAACCACGACTGTCCGGCAGGCTGGGAGGCTCTCGGTGCAGGGGCCAAGTAACTAAGCAGGACTTTCTGGGTCTGACAAGCTTGAGTGTTGTGAGCGGCCTGGGCGTCTCCCGGTCGCTCAGCTGATAACCTGTCTGGCTCCACCGCTCCTGTGTCCCTGGGATTCTAACCCAAATGTCTTCCTGTTAACTAGCTCAGCTCTGATGTCCTGTAGCACCACTGTCTCCTTTCACACAAGCTCTGCTCTGATGGGCCAGAAGGCCCAGGGCTTTCATTTGCTTTCCCTGGAATCATCCAACGGCACACTTAGCCCTGAAACTAGTATATCAGTGGGTCCTAAGCCCAGCTGTCCCTCAGAGCTACCTGGGGAGGCACTTAAAATACAGATTCAGACATGGAAACAACCTAAATGCCCATCAACAGGTGAATGGATAAAGAACGTGTGGTACATTTATACAATGGAATATTACTCAGCCATCAAAAATGAAATAGTGCCATTTGCAGCAACATGGATGGACCTAGAGATGGTCATACTAAGTGAAGTAAGTCAGACAAAGGCAAATATGATATCACTTATATGTGGAATCTAAAATATGACACAGGGCTTCCCTAGTGGCGCAGTGGTTGAGAGTCCACCTGCCGATGCAGGGGACACGGGTTCGTGCCCCGGTGCGGGAAGATCCCATGTGCCGCGGAGCGGCTGGGCCCGTGAGCCGTGGCCGCTGAGTCTGCGCGTCCAGAGCCCGTGTTCCGCAATGGGAGAGGCCACAACAGTGAGAGGCCCGCGTACTGCAAAAAAAATAATAATAATAATAAAATAAATAAAATAAAATATGACACAAATGAACTGATCTATGAAACAGAAACAGACTCAGAACATAGAGAACAGACTTGTGGTTGCCAAGGGTTGGGGGAGGGATGGAGTGGGAGTTTGGGGTTCGCAGATGTAAACTATTATATGTAGAATGGATAAACAACAAGGTCCCACTGTGCAGCACAAGGAACTATATTCAATATCCTGTGATAAACCATATTGGAAAAGACCATAAAAAGAATGTATGTATGTGTGTGTGTGTGTGTGTGTGTGCGTGTGTGTGTGTGTATCTAAATCACTTTGCTGTACAGCAGAAATTAATACAACATTGCAAACCAACTATACTTCAATAAAATAAATTTTAAAAATACAGATTCAGGAGGCCCATCCCTGACCTGCGAAACCAAAATCTCAGGGTAATGCCTGGAGCCTGTATTTTTTTAAGTTTCCTGTTGATTCTGAAGATAAGCCACGGTAGGAATTATGTGGCAGCATATCAAGTGGACAGAGGTGACAACCAAGCGTGTCCCCAAACCATGTCCAGCCTCCTTGGAGCCACATGTCCCCAGTTTCTCAGTCAATCCTCAGAGCACAGGCAGGAGTGACCCAGATGAAAAGGGAAGTCAAGTGTCCAAAAAAAAAAATGCTAAATTAAGATCTAGTTATTACAGTGACTTTTTACATGGCTTACATAGATAATTTTATGGTGAAGTGGTATATGATTTTAGTCTTTCACATACAGTGTCATGTCCTAAAGAAAAGTGCACACACTTTGAATCAGTATGCTCACCAGGAACTTACTTCTAGAAAACCCCACAGATGAGAGAAAGCTGTGTACATAGATGTGTTCATTCAAAATTGTGGCCACAAAACGCCAGCTGGAATAGAAGTATTCAACCATAGGATTGATGACCATTTCCTCAAATGAATGTTCAGTGACGATTTAAAAAATGCTAAACAAGCAAACTCTAGGGTCATGAGAAAATAACTCACATCAGAAGATAAAACTGTACATTCAGGCTCTCATTTCCAGGAATGATGGATTAGATAACGAGCACCACACTTCCTCTGAAAATAAATAAAAAGCTGGATGAAGTTCAGAGGTACTCTTCCTAAGCGTTAAAGATGGCTAATTGCAAGAAATTCCCAGAATAAAGCCTAGCGGAAATAGAAATCGGGTGGCTGTATTTGCGGGTATCTTCGCCTGGGGTCATTTGCCAATCCTGGGAGACTGGGCAGGTGTTCTGGCAGCTTAGCAGAGGAAAGGGTTTTATTACTGAACTGGAATAGAGGTCAACAGAAAATACCCAGACTGAATGTGGAGGGGAAAAAAAGAATAAATATACAGAAAATAGCATGAGAGACATGGAACACGGGGGGAAAAAAGGCTCATGTGTGTAACTGAAGTCTTTGAAAGAGTGGAGAGAATGGACAAATTCAAAGAAAATCCCATGCAGGCACATCGTGGCAAAACCATCGAGGCAAAGAGAAAACCTTGTAAACGTCCAGAGGAAAAAAGTCACGTTCCCTTCAGAGGAGCAACAGACTTTCAGCAGAAAGAATGGAATCTGGAAATACGTGTTTAAAGTGCTGGAAGAAAACCCCTGCCAACCTAGGGTTTTACACCCAGTGAAAATACTCTTTGAATGTGAGGCAAAATAAAGATATTTTCAGGAAACAAAAAAGGACAGAATTCATCACCAGCAGACCTATGTCAAAAAAAAAAATATATATATATATATAGGAAATGAAAGGGGGTTTGTTGGACAGCAAGAAAGCCTAAACAAGAGTTGGAAGATGGGGTAAGAGCCACATAATGGGTGACTATGGAGAAGAGCATGGAGGTTCCTTAAAAAACTAAAAATAGGGCTTCCCTGGTGGCGCAGGGTTAAGAGTCCCTGGTTAAGAGTCCGCCTGCCAACGCAGGGGACACGGGTTCGTGCCTCGGTCTGGGAGGATCCCACATGCCATGGAGCAGCTGGGCCCGTGAGCCATGGCCGCTGAGCCTGTGCGTCCGGAGCCTGTGCTCCACAACGGGAGGGGCCACAGCAGTGAGAGGCCTGCGTACCGCAAAAAAAACAAAAACCAACCTAAAAATAGAGCTACCATATGATCCAGCAATCCCACTCCTGAGCATATATCCACACAAAACTCTAATTCGAAAAGATACATGTACCCCAATGTTCATAGCAACACTATTTACAATAGCCTGGACATGGAAACCACCCAAATGTACATCAGCAGATGAATGGATAAAGAAGATGTGGTACATATATCAATGGAATATTACTCAGCCATAAAAAAGAATGAAATAATGCCATTTGCAGCAACATGGACGGACCTAGAGATTATCATACTAAGTGAAGTAAGTCAGACGGAGAAAAACAAATATCATATGAAATTGCTTATATGAGGAACCTAAGAAAAATGATACAAACAAACTTATTTACAAAACAGAAACAGACTCACAGACATAGAAAACAAACTTATGGCTACCAAAGGGGGAAGGGGGTGGGGGAGGGATAAATTAGGAGTTTGGGATTAACAGATACACACTACTATATACAAACTAGATAACCAACAGGGCCCACTGTGTAGCACAGGGAACTTTAAATATCTTGTAATAACCTATGAGAATCTGGAAAGGAATATATAATATATCTGAATCACTGTGCTGTACACCTGAAACTAACACAACATTGTAAATCAACTATACTTCAGTTAAAAAATGAATATAAAATTTTATATATAATCAAAAATAAAAAAGGCAAGAATGCAGATACGTCAAGAGGAATATAGGCTGTGCAACCCTGTAAGAGCAACGTGTGGCGGGGCGTTAAATAAAGAGATAAAGTGTGTGCCAGACACGGTAGCACAGAAGGCAGGAGGGGCAATGAGCTGACAGGGGCTGAAAGACCCTCCAGGTCAGTGGTAGAGGGACTCGTTTGTCTTGGGCCGTAAGAGGGCAGGGGTGGACAGGGCGTCTCAAACACGGACTCCACAAGAGTAGGGAAAGAGCCTCCACAGCATAAGCTGGTAGAGGGGAAGTTTGGGTAAGAAAAATATTCACTAACAAGAGAAAAGGTGATGAGAGCAAGGCTGGGGGAATGACCCCACATGCGCTGAAACCTTGCTGGTGGGGCCCCACCTCCCCTCCTGCTCAGGAGAGGGTGCTGGGAACCAGACTTGGGGGATTTCGCTTATTTGATCCTCCCCCAGGTACCAGCATGGAGCTGTTGGAAACATCACTGAGTTTTGATGATTTGAGTTTGAGAGGCATTTTGCGTTTAGCAAAGACTCTGTTTTTTAAAATTAAGGTTTGGTTTCTGAAAGCTACAGATTCAAAAACTTAGCCTAATATTTTACGTTTGGTATACAGATCTTGTTTTTCTATTCATAAGACCTGCAAATCTTTTTTTTTTTTTTTTTTTTTTTTTTGCGGTACGCGGGCCTCTGACTGTTGTGGCCTCTCCCGTTGCGGAGCAACAGGCTCCGGACGCGCAGGCTCAGTGGCCATGGCTCACGGGCCCAGCCGCTCCTCGGCATGTGGGATCTTCCCGGACCGGGGCACGAACCCGTGTCCCCTGCATCGGCAGGCGGACTCTCAACCACTGCGCCACCAGGGAAGCCCAAGACCTGCAAATCTTAACAGTCACTTTTAAGGGTCTTTGAATACGACAAATCTAATTCATTAAACTTTCAAAACTTTGAATGGTGATAATAAGTGTAATATATTCAATTCCTTCTTGGGCATTTCAATTGCCTAGTGGACAAAACCTTCACAGTACTAATTAATTTTTAGAAATCTAATGATTTCACTTAGAAACGCAACGAGCCCAGAGTTTCTTACATATTCTAATACTGTGTATAAATGCACCAAGCTTTCCAGATAACATTACAAGACTAAGTCAATTAGTTAATGACATATTTAACTTTGGATTTTCTTTGAGACTTTCTTTACAATAGGCCAACTTCTTTAAACATGAGACTATGAGATACCAAAGCTATCCAGATTTCTTAGTATGAAAGTCATAATTCTATGGCTCTTAGTATATGAATCATTTGTAGACTTATGTCTTCCTGGGTTTGTAAGATGCTTACCTACTGAGGAAGAAAAGTGCAGTGTCAACTGGCAGACTTTACTTCTGTTGAGAGATTGTGGCCAGGACCTGGTGGGGTCTGGTTAATCCCAGGTGGACTGCAGGGACCTCTCCTCAGTTACTGAGTCAATGCCCGTGGACGTCAGGAAAAGATGTGCATGTTGCCCTCATCCCTGGATCATGGGTGTGTCCTCTCTTTAAAAATAGTTATAAAATTGTGAACGTAACATGTACACAAAAGTCTATAAAATGAAAAGTGTAGTCTAGGTATTTTTATTACCGTGTGGCCCACATGCTTGTCATCACCACCCAGAGCCCCAAAGGCCACCTGTGTCCCTTCCCAGGGACCACCCCATTCCACTCCAAGTGCAACCACTTTCTTGTTTTCCTGGTATACGTCTACCACCTAAGTAGGCATCCGAAACACGGCAGGTCATTTTTGCTTTGAAAACAGTTTTGTACAAGGTGGAGCCAGCAATACATACTCTCATGAATCCAGCTTCCTTTGCCAGCTGCTGCGTTGTGCTCTGTCCGTCCTGCGTGTGGCCATAGCTGTCCAGTTAGCACTGCTGCGTGGCTTTCTAGTGCGTGACTATCTTTGCATTGCTATCTGCCTTCCTCCTGACTGGCCTTTGGGTGGATGCCAGGGTGTGGCTGCTGTGAAGAGCTTGGCTATAGATATTCTTGGCATGGCCCCTGGGGCACACAACAGTTATTTCCGCATCAGGCAGTGGAATTGCCAGGTTATGGGAATGCGTGTCTTCTGCTCTAACCGTTGATGTCAAACACTTTTCCAAGTTAGTGGCATCCATTCACATTGCTACCAGCAGTATATGAAACCCTTCTTACCCTGCAGCATCTCTGACATTTAGCGTCATCAGTTTTTCCAATGTTAGCGGTCCCGATGAGTGTGTAATAGCATATCATTTTGGTTATAATTTGCATTTTGCTGAGAACCAACAAAATAGAGAAACTTTTTATAAATGTATTGGTCCTATGGATATCATTTTTTGTGGGGTGTCTGTTCAAATCTCTTAACCACTTCTTACTGAGCTATTAAAATTTTTTTACTGATTGGTAGGAGTTCTTTAAATATTCTGGGTATGAGACCATGATTTTTTTTTAATAGGTTGTGGTAGGCAGAATAATGTTTCCCCTGCTAAAGATTTCCTGCCCTAATCCCCAGAACTGGTGAGTATGTCACCTTACGTGGCAAAAGGGACTTGGCAGATGTGGTTGACCTAAGGATCTTGTGCTGGAGAGATGGTCCTGGGATACCCAGGTGGGCCCAGTCAAATCACATGAGTCCTTCAGAGAACCTGTTCTGGCTATACCCAGAGGGAGATGGGACCATGAAAGCAGGGTCGGAGTGATGTGCAGTTGCTGCTTTGAAGATGGAGAAGGGGCCACGAGCCAAGAAATGCCAGGGACCTCCAGAGGCTGGAAAAGGCCAGAAAACAGACCCTCCCCTGGAGCTTCCAGAAGGACCCAGCGCTGCTGACAACTTGCTTCAAGCCCAGTCATACCCACGTCGGGCTTCTAACCAGCAGAACTTTGATAACACGTTTCCTTTGTTTTCAAGCCACTAAATTGTAGTTAATGAGTAGAGACAGCCGCAGAAAATGAATAACCTACGTGTGACCAAGGGATTCTATCCCTCTGTGACTCTCCTTTTATTTCCTACGGTGTCCTTTGATAAACAGAAGCTTTTGATTTCATGTGGTTGAACCCATCAATCTTTTCCTTTATGCCTGGTGTTTCTGAAGTCCCAGTTAAGAAACCTCTCCCCGGCCTGAGAGACTGAGAAGTCTCTCCTTTACCATCTCCCGTCAGGCTGTTCGGCTTTGCACACTGAGGTCTCCAATCGCCCTGAAGCCGAGGATTGTGCGGTGTGAGGCCGGGCCCCTCGGGGTTTTGTATGGTGTGTGGACAGCCAGCTGCCCTTGCTCCGCTGGGCAGACGCAGCCCTCCCTGTGGATCTGTGTTTGGCGTTTCAGCTGCTCTCCAGGTAAGCTGGCCCAGAGCACCCACTGCATGAATTGAAAGCCGAAAGGTCCCTATTTAACTCCTCCCCACCCCCCTTTTTAATGAGAGTTTTCTAGTCTCAGAGTGACCTGTTTAAAGATGAGTGAAAATGCTGTGACCAATATCAGGAAGAGGCAGGTGACTTTGGGTGAGGGAGGGGACATCCCCCCCAACCCCGTCGATGAAATCAAGTGGGAGCTTAAGGCTGAGGGCTGATGCTCCGTGGAACAGCCACTTGCCCTCTAGGAACATCAGTGGTTGCATCTGCTAAATGGGCTTCCTAACTCTCCCTGACTCGGCCACAGGCCCTGCTGTGGATGGGCTCTGGGAAAAATACTCCAAACAGCTGATGTTCGAGGACGCAAATGAAAACTGGGAGGAAACCTGCCAGAAAGCAAACAGTTTTAAAACATGATTCTTCTGGTGAGGCTGTGGGGCGCGAGGGTTCGGACCCTTTGATGAGAGAGAAGGGGCTGGGCAAGCAGGTCTTGTTCAGCAAAGGGGCGGCGGGGGAGCATGTGTGCTGGCCTTCGCTGGGGACCGAGTGAGGCTTTGGGAGGCCGCAGGCAGGGGTCCCGGGGAGGCATGGGGTCGGGCTGCGGGCCCCGCCCACCTAGGTGAGCCGCACCTTCATCGTGGATGCCTTGTAGCTGTAGTTGTACCCTCTCCACGACCTCCAGTTGACACCATTGGCATAGCTCGTGTGTGGCCCCCCGAGGTAGCGGCCGTTCAGGTTGGACGAGTGACAACTGTTGTACCACCACGCCCCCTGGTACTGCACTGCACAGCTAGAGGAACTCTGGTCGTTGTCTTGGTCTTTGGTGGAGAAGAACTGGTCCTTGTGGGATGTCAGGGAGTCACCTGCCCAGGAGGGAGTGTGGGTGTTGCTCAGGACAGAGGGAGCCTGCCCTGCCGCCTGCCCGGCGCCACCTCCCTCTAGAGACGTGTGAGCTGACCCCCAGGGCGTCAAGATCCTGCCTCACCCTGGGGCAGATGGAGCCACCTGGTCTAGGAGCTCTGCCCCAGGGCGCATGCCTCCCTCCTCCAGCCTCACCTGTTTCCTCCCGGCTCCCCCAAGACCACCAGGACCGGTGCTGTCCTCTCCCCTGAGGTGCCCTCCCTTCCCCGAGCCTGCATCGCTTTTCTGGGCTTCATACTCACTCCCTGGGTTGCGCAGTCATCCCAGAGGGACAGCACGGCCTCATCCCGGGGCCCCCTGCTCCATCTTCAGCCCTGGGTGTGCAACTCACCCCAGCTCCTGTAGCACCCCACTGCCCTTCTCACCCCTGCCAGACCCTCAGCTGTACCACCTGCAACATGGGGAGGAGGGTCCCTGCCCTGCTCCTTCCCTGGAGGCTCAGAGGAGGCACGTGTGTCAAAGGGGTGCTTGAAGGCTCCCATTAGAAATACTCCCCGCCCCACGCCCCGGGAGGACCGTGCTCTCTGCAGCTCTGGTTCAACACAAGCAGACAGGCTCCTAGCACCTCTCCTGAAAGAGTGCACACTGGGAATTCTCAAGAGGATGCGCCATAAGAGGTGCCTCCCCACATCCTGTGACCGGGGTGTCTTTTTGGCAAAGAACATCCCACAGGGTTTGTGTTCCGTGGAGCCCAGTTTGGGAATACGGCTCTAAGGGCTGACGTGAAATGACCGTCCTCTTCCAGGTGTTAGCAGGGAAAGGGGTCAGTGACCTCAAGCCCCACTCAGAACAGCTCACTGCTCTGCACACACAGCCTCGGGAGTGGTAACGGATGGCGTCACTGGTCCCCATGCTACACAGAGACTCTGGTACCTTCGTGTCTGCATTCAAAGATGGAGACGCTAGACCCAGGGAGGGGAGCCCCAGCCCAGGGTCACTCACGGGAGACGGAACCAGGACGCTAAGCAGGTCCTCTCTGCTTCCCCAAACCCCGCACTGAAGCCCAGGCCACGGCGGTGCCCCGCGCGGCCTCTCACCTGCAGTGCCCTCGACAAAGGCTCCCAGGACCAACTTGTACTTCTCTGCCTCACCCGCCACCTTGAATGACTGGTACTTGGCAAATCGGTGGTTGCCCTCAAAGTCCATGAGGTCTACCCGCAGCTCGCTGCTTCCTGTTGGAGGCGGGTGCTCAGGGCCCAGCAGAAGGGACCCTCTGCCCCCAGGCACGGGGGGTGGGAATGTGGACTTTAGGGGACGTCTGAACTTGGCATCGGGGACAATACACGGGGAAGGCGTGAGAGGCTGGGCTGCTGGGAGGACCTCAGGGATGCCTCCCTGTTTTCAAATAGCTCCCCTGCTGTTCCATCAGCCATGCCTGAAATTCCACAGTCAGTGTACCTCGGATGGAATGAAGCCTCGCTCTAGTTTGAAAGCCTAAATTCTCCCGCAAAGAGCTGTGAATGCCACAGGAGGAAACCTTTGTATATGTAGTTTCTTCTGCAAGAATTTCAGGCACATGACTGGACACCGTCAAGGTTGCCAGGAGGGAGTGGAAGGATTAAGAAAGGATTTACAGGTTTGCCGTTGGCCTCAGGACCAACTGTGAAGCTGATTCTGTGGAACGGAGAAGTGGGGTGAGGGGGCCTGCGTGGGGACCGCCACATGCACTGAGCGGGAGAGGCAAGGGAGGGGCTCCGTGGGCCTAAGATCGGGGAGAAGGGTCACCCCGATCCAGATGGCCTCCCCTTACTTCTGACTCTCGGGTTCTAGATACGATCAGAGACCAGAAGTCGTCTTCACTCCAATAATCCACGTCCTCCGATTTGAACACTCAGAGAGTGTAAGAGAATACATGTCCTAGGTTCTCAGAGTAATAACCGCTCCTGTGTCACACGTGACCACCCCGGGGGCCAGGAGGAGCGGGGTCCTCTGGTCCACATGGCCCAGGGCTAAGGTCAGGGGCATGTGCATTTCAGGCACCCCACCACAGAGCCCCCGGCCGTGGCCCTACCCTGGGCGGTCAGGGCGTGGATGTTGTCATTCCCCAGCCAGAACTCTCCCAGCTGACTGCCGAAGCCCTGCTTGTATGCGGCCCAGTCCCGGTAGAAGTCCACAGAGCCGTCGCTCCTTCGCTGGAAGACCTGCACACGACGGGGAGCGCTGGGGAGACGGGGCCCCACTGCCGTCCCCCAACAGAGCACCCCGGCCACACGTGGGAGCAGCGTTGGGAGTTCACAGGCATCACAGGCTGAGAACCGGGACGCAGGTCTCATCCAAGAGCCCAGGGGTAGTCAGGGACACCCACATGGGACCAAGGAGGAAATGGAGGCTCAGAGAGGGCAGGCAACAAGCCCAAAGCCACACGGCTGGAGAGGAGTGGGCACCTCCGGGCCTGAGCCCACAGCCCTGAGCCACGGGACTCCTTCCCGTTAGGGTCCACACCCCCCTCCCCCAACATTTCTGATTCTCCCGACCTCAGTGAAAGCATGGGGTCAGCCTCAGCCTGGAAGGAGTGTATGGTCTCACAAAGGCCACTAAAGAGTGATCTGCCACCAGGTGAGGCTCCCAGGCATGCCCACCCCTGCCCAGGAACCCCACGGCCATCACTGGGTGAACTCTGTGGCCATCACTGGGTGAACCCCATGGCCATCGCTGGGTGAACCCCACGGCCATCACTGGGTGAACCCCACGGCCATCACTATGGCCCCCCCAACTCACGGTCCACCCCCCGCCGTCCACATCCATGTCACACAGCACAGTCAGGGGCTGGCAGTCGGGCAGGTAGATGGTGTGCCAGCCGCTAAGAAAGTGCCCCCTGGTGAGCAGCTCCTTACAGGTCCGAGGTCCTGGGAAGGGAAGCCAGGGAATGGACGCTAGGACAGGAGCTCTGGGAAGGGCAAGGGGGAGGGGGCGGGGGGAGGAGGGAGAGGCAGGGACACCTGCCTTGGGGGAGGTGGGTTCTGAGTCCTGGGACAGAGATGCAGCCCCCAAGTCCACCCGGCTGTGACGGCCAGGCCCCGTCGACCTGGCCATCCCCACCTCCCAGGGCTGCCCCCGCCTAGTCTCCTGGGCACCTGGCCTCCTCCAGGAATATACTCGAGTTATCCAGGCAGTGGCTGCCTATCACTGGGGTAAGTGGGGAGTAAGATATGCGCAGAGAGGGTTTTGTCCTTGGAAGGTGGAACTGAGTCCGTGCAGCTGGCCTTCTGGTCGACCCCCCTCCCCCGCCCCCAGCAGGAGCAGGTCCAGGCGGAGGTCCGGGGGTGGGCGTGTGCGCAGTCACCTGTGGCACAGGAATGAAGCTGCCCCGGCTCTCCTGTTGTGGGGAGCGAGGACATGCACGTCACACGTCTGGAAACAGCGCCCCCTGCCCCTCAGCCCCGCTGCTCCGTGAACACAGCGTGGAGAAAGGAAACCATTCTCCAGCTCTTTGCAGGACTCTCAGCCTCCAGCCCTGCGGATCAGCTCCTAGACTCAGCATCACTGGGCTTGCTTGGCCCCCACTGCATCCGGCCTGCCTGGGGACTGGCTGCCAGCACCGTCCCGCGGGGCACTGACTGGACCGCCGTGCCGGCCACCTCGCCTGGGCTTCACGGCTCACGGCGGTGGAGGTTCAGAGCCCCCAGGCCTATCGCTTTCCACAGCCCGTGTCTCCAGCACAGCCTCTGCTTGAGGAAAGTACTGGGGAGCATTTGGGATGTGAGTCTGGGCCCCAACCTTGCACTTTGTAGCCAGAGCATGTGACTGTGTCTTGGAGTTTTGCCTTTTCTCGCTTTTACAAATTTTTAAATAAATGAGCATAAATCAGAGCATTATGAGCAAAATGTCCAAAACCATGTAGTAAAGGCAGCAGTGCCAGTGCCCTGGGTCCGACTCTCGAGCCTCTGGGCTTTGAGTGCTCACTGGCCGCTGACAAAGCACGCCAGGCTCAGAGGCCCCTCCTCCCGCACCCATGGGCTTCACGGACAGGGCCAGGGGTGTGGTCTGAGATCCTCCCCCAGGTGGCGCTGGGCGTGACCGAGGCCTCTGGGACGCCCCAGCCCCCTGCAAAGCCTGTCCAGCGACCCCAGGGAGGCGGAGGGGCTCACCTTTCTCTCCGCTCGCGCCCTTTTCCCCTCGGTCTCCTGGGGAGAGACAGGAGATGCACAGGACGTCTGGTCAGTGGACATCGACCCTCCGCTCTGGAAACCACCCAATTGCTCAGTTCTTCAGGAGCTGGGGCGTGGGGGACGGGGCTGTGGCTCTGGGCAGCACACACGCATGCTCCACGGCCCACACCTTTCCAATGCCTGGGTCTCAGCCAGGGGAGTTGTGGGAGGACTCAGAGGTCTGGATTCTTCCCTGGGTTATGAGAGGCTGCTCTGGACCTGGGGCCCCGGACCCGGGACCCAGTTCACAGGCTGTCTCGAAGCTCTTTGGAAACAGGAAATAGGACAGGTGCCTCTCTGTCACTTGGCCCTCCTCCCTCTCTCTGTCTCTCTCCCATCTCTCTCTCCACCTCCTCCCTCTCTCTGTCTGTCTCCATCTCCCATGTCTCTGTAGACAGGCCCCGGGGTCCTGCTCTGGGGTCCTAGCTCTTCGTCACCTTTGGTCCCTTTGGGCCCGGCCGGCCCTGCCTTCCCAGGGACTCCGGGAGAACCTCGCTCTCCTGTAAATTCGAAAGATATATCATTGAGGAAAAGGCGACCTGAAGAATTCTACTTGAGCATCTCCGCCCTAAGGGATACAGTCCTGACCCTCCCATCCCAGCTGCGGTATCCTCAGGATCACTGCCCTGGGACTCAGCCCGAGGGTGACAGCAGACGGCGGGGACAAAGCACTCACAGCCACCCTGTGCCGGCCGGCCGGCGCGCCAAGCTCAGGCCCCAGGGAACCACCAGCGATCTGGCTCCGACCACCTCAGTGTAGCAGCCCAGGTCCAGGCTACCGTCAAGAAGCCCACCGGGCTACTTGGGGGCCTGGGACCAAGAGCAGGTCCTCAGAGACCCCGTCACACAGGACCCTCCGGCCGCTTGGCTCTGGGAGGGAGGCGGGGCCCTGCCCTGTGCTCAGCCCTGGACGCAGGGGCGGTCGGGCTCAATTATGCATCCCTCTGTGGTGGTTCCCTCTCCACCTCCAGAGAGGAGGGGTCGGGAGCCAGGAGACCTCCCAGGTCTGCGTTATTGATGTGCACAGGGGGCTAGGACCACCCAGGGCCCCTGCTCCTCCTCCTGAGCACTGAGGGGAGGGTCAGGAGAGGCGGCCCCAGGCTCAGCAGAGGCAGCAGGAGCGTCTGTCGGCAGGCTTCCCTCCCCGGGGAGTGTGGGTGTGTGGGTGTGGGGCCGAGGGGGTGCCGGCTTGGCTTGGGGTGGACTAACCACACCCACTGGTGGGCAGCTGCCCCAGCCCGGCCCCTCCTCCCAGTGTCCCCCCGGCAGGACCCCCAGCCTGGAGCCCATCGTGGTGAGCACACACAGCCCTCGCATCCCCAGGAGCTGCCCTGGGTGCCCACGGCCCCTGGGCTGGATACCTCCCAGGGCCTGAGCGGCTGGGGACCTCTGAACTGGCCCTGTGTCCAGAGCCCTTGGAGTGTCCACTCACACGCAGGCCCGGTGCACTCACCCCTTGAGCTGCGTGCACACCTGCCCTTCATACCAGGCTCAGGGCCCAAAACCCCACAAGGGGGCCACCGCGTCGATGGGAGAGCTGTGGAGCGCTCGGGGGCCTTCCTACTGAGTTGAGGTCCAGCTCCACCCTCCCTGGTGATGGATGACTGCTCTGAGCCCCAGTTTTCTCATCTGCGGTACAGATAGAAAACGCTGGGGCCTCAGTTTTCAGGTGAGAATACCGAGGTACGTGTGGCTTGGAACTCTGGCCCACGGCCACATAAAGCCAGGGCTGGATCGAGGACCGGGAAGTGGGTGTTCTATTGAAGTGTACCCCAATGTAAGCTCATAGGCTAGCTGCGACCAGCCCCTTCCTCAGGGAATGACATATCCTGGTTTGCCTCAGGGGTCGCTCCTGACGCCAGCTCTGAGTAGGGTCATGACCCAAGCTCTCGACCTGAGACCCGCAGGGAGCACTGCCCACCCGGGGTCTAATTTGAGAAAAGCCAGTGCTCAGTGACCCCCACCCCCCGAGCGCAAGCACGTACCCTTCTGTCCATTGGCGCCTGCCTCTCCTTTGGGCCCTGCCGGTCCGGGCAGCCCCGGGCAGCCTCGGAGGATGGAGAGCTTGTCGGAGCCCTCCAGACCCACCAGCTTCACCTCTGCAGAGAGACACAGACTGCCAGTCAGGGCGCTCGTCCTGGGCCTGAGAGCCCTGCAGAGCTGGCGACAGGCCACCTGAGCCACGGGGATCTGCCATGCGGCGACCTCGGCCTGGGCCCTTGGCCGTGGCCAGAGTCACCCGTCTCAGATGAAGGGTCAGCCTGGCAGTGAGTTTCCCGCCTCTGGTGGGCACTGGTCAGGTGTGGAGGTGATGCAGGGCAGAGCCCTGGCCTTGTGGTCCACCCTTCCTGAGCCACCCTCCCCCCCAGCCTCAGTGCTGTGTGTCCTTGAACAAGTCACTCAACCCCTCTGAGCTCTGTCCTTTCGGCGCCCAAGTGGAGACAGGAATAGGGCTGTGGGGAGGATTAGATTAGATAACACAGATTTTAAACTTCTTAGTATAATTCATGGCATTTTACAAGAACCTCATAAATAGTGGGTGTTTTCACTAATTAACAACAATAAATATTTAAAAGACTTGGGGAATTTGGGTCAAAGTAACATTTTCACCCCCAGACCTTGGACTTTTGACCTTAGAATTCCTGAACTGGAAGGGGTCTGTGTAGGTCCCCTGGAGAGGGGACACATTTGATCCAAGGACACAGAGCAAAAAACTCCAGTAGAACTGGAACCAGCGATTCAGTTCCTTCTCAGAAAAAAATAATTAATTTTGTTGATTTCAAAACTGAAATATCCTCACGAGAGACACCTTAGAGGATGTGGGAATCAGCTGTGCTCTCACTGGAGACACAGGCAACTGTCGTTTTGGGGTCTGTCTCCAGCTGGGACTCTCTCACGGGGGCAGCCTTACGCTTCCCCCATAAATACGTCCTCCACTCAGGGGGAGGCTGGTCTGTCCTCAGGGGCAGCCTCTTGCCAGGTATGGGCCCCATCCACCTGCGTGGGATCGGGAGGGAGACCACAACCCCCTCTTAGACCCAAATCTGCTGAATCGCACTCTCTGGGGTAAAAGCCAGAAATCTGCACTAACAAACCCCAAGTAAACGTGGGAGCCCTTGGATTAGAACATCTTACAGCATCTTTCTGAAAAGTCCAGGAGAAGACAGAGACAGTGACGGGCATGGCCCTTCTCCTCGGTGGCAGGGTCGAGACCTGGCTGGGAAGCTCGCGGGGTGAATCATGGGCTTGAGGGTTGGACAGACCTGGGATTAAGTTCCTGCTCCCCCCGCCCCCCGACCTGTGTGACCTTGGGCCTGTCGTGTCCTCGTCTGCATCTGAGGCTGAGCTGTTGGGTCTTCAGAAGAAGATGCATATGGAGGGTTTAACCCTAGAGGTACTATTTGTGGTCAATGAGTGGGTAGTTACCAGCTCTCAGGGACCGGAAATTCAGGTCCATCTCACCTGGACAGGTGTGTGCAGTCTGGGCGGCCAGGGTCCTGAAGCACAGAAACAGGAGGAGCTGACCGCTGGGCCCCAGGGCCACAGCCACTCCACTCAGCCCCATGTCCTCTGGTCTTTGACCTCGCTCTTGCGAGCAGCGGAAGCCAGCCCTTGCCTGGGCCTGTGGTTTCTCAGCTCCCACGGGGACACCCACTTCCTGCAGCCTCTTTGGTTACACCAAGAGGAGGCACCAGTGATGGCAAAGGGTGTTTCCTTCCTGCTGGGCCCCTCCATGCTGCCCGCTGAATCAGGCTCACTTCCCCTGGCAGGGCGCTCCGTTCCCAGTCGAGAGAGCTCCCAGGACCCCTCTGTTGGAAAGGGTCTGCCTTCTTTGTGGCTTAAGGAAAGCCCAGTCCCCCAGACCCCCTCCTCATTACGCAACGACACCCAAACAACGCTCTGAGACCCTGACTGGGGCATAAGGAGGAGTTGGCTAGAGATGCTCCTTCCCTCTCCTGACTTCCAGAATATTCTAATGACTGAGGCAGTCCTTGAGCACTTAGCACAGCGGAAGAGAAAAAAATCCCGAGCACTTCTTATGTGCCAAATACTACTTATGCCAGCCCCATTCGGAAGACACTAACTATTATCTAAATTTCACAGGTGGAGAAACTGAAATCACACAGCTAGTAAGAGCCTGATGTTAGCTCGAGTCTGTCTAATGCTCCAAGGACCACTGGGTCTGGTCATTACACCACAAGGAGAGGCTATGTCTTATCTCCCCCCAAATCCCAGAGGCCATCCTCCACATCTTGTACTGTGATCACCCTTAACCGGGACATGTGGTGGGCATTCTGTAAAGGGCTTCTGCAGATGTGTAGAATGTCACTAAGGAGAGCAGGAAGAGGACAAGGGGGGAGGAGCTGAGGGTGAAACTCTTCAGTGGTTTGATATTTTTCCGGGCCAGTGCTCATGGGCTGGTGTCCCAACCACACCCACTGTCCAGCTAGGAAAGAAGCCGGGGATGGCCTGACCAGAGGTTTAGCAACCACCTCTGTGGGCACTGGAATGACACTAGACTTGGCAAGTTTTTGTGCGGTGGCTCCAGTCCACGCAGACGGAGGGAACAAAGAGGTCGTGTTGCCTCAGGCATTGCATTGCCTCAAGCACCGCTCAGCCTCCCTGAGCTACTGGACGGGGCAGCCTGTCCCCAGCATGGGCCTGGATTTCGTCTGTTGGAGAGGGGTCCGTTCAGGGCTGTTCACCTGGCCTCAGTCAGGACAGGGAGACAGGCAGCCGGTCTTCGTCCTTCAACCCCATCTGCCAGTGACAACCCCCCGCCCCAATCCCAGAATGCTTCCTCTTTCTCACATTTGCCAATAGAACGAATGCAGGGGAGATGTTGACAGCACGATCAGGTGTCACTTTAATGCTCCTAAGAGTATGTGGGCCTAAGAATACAAAAGAATGCAGGACTCTGTCAGGTTCAGATATCTTAAAGCAGGATCAGTCAAGGTCATTTGACTTCTGACAAGGGCAGGTTAGGGATTTGGGGCCATCTATCCTCATAAAGACAAACAGACAAAACATTAAAAAAGAGATTTGCCTGAAAGCATAGTCAAGTGAACCACGTAGGAATGGGTTACTTTGCTATGTCCTTGAGGGCAACAGAGATCTGGAGAGGGGAAACGAGCATGTGGGGTCTCTTTTTGCCAATGCCCCAAAGGTAGCTGAGAAGCTGGTCAGTTACCTCGACAATTTTGCAGCATTGGACGTCAAAGTTTGGGGTCTATGCTCTGTCAAAGGAGTGGATTTGGGGTGGGATCCAGAGGCATTCCTTCCTAGAAATAAGGATGAATCAACAATAGGCAGCCCTAATGTGGACTGCAAACTGGTTTTGAGACATCTAGGTGTCCCAGGAAAAAAAATCTCAACTCCTGAAATTCTAATAAGGTCTTCCTAGATCACTAGTATCCACTTGCTCCGAGCTGAAACCAACACAAATCTTGTCAGAAGGAGAACAGTATGACCCCAGGATTTAAATGATTTCTGCAAATATATGTATTTTCCAAATTAAATGTTAGAACACAATAAAAGATAACCAAGTTCATGAGGATAAAAGACAACATGTACAAGAACAAACAGAAACAACAGAGTATAGAAACAGATCCCCAGAAGCTACAGATACTGAAACGACAACATAGTTAATGGTGAAAATTGAAAAGCATCCTCAGAGACTGAAAACAAGGATGCTCATAAATCACCACTTCTGGTCAACATTGTGTCACTGTCAGTGCAGTAAGGCAGAAAAAACAAATACAATGTAAAAGAATTGGAAAGGCAGGTACAAGGCCATTATTATTTTCAGAAGATACGATTTATGTAGAAAATTCAGGAGAATCTAAAATTAAACTTTTTAGAATGAATAAGCTTAGTAAAAACCAATTAGGTTCCTAAAAGCTAGCCAGAAAGAATTACAAAATGAAATTTTAAACATTTGCTATAGTGACACCAAAATCAAGTAACTGTGAATAATTCCAGCAAAATACACTCTAGTCCTCCATCTGGCAGTAGAAAACCATCAGATGGGAATGAGTGATGTTTAAAAAGAGAGAACAATTGGAAGAATATTCTCCGTTCACGGATTCAAATGCTCAATATTGTAAAAATCTTAAGTTTCCCTCTCTTTGATATGCAGATTCACCGCATTATCTATTAAATGTCCATTCTATTGGGAGACTTGACAAGGTGAATTTGAAATTTGTTTAAAAGTTTAAAGGCCAATAATTAGGATGTTTTGAACTAGAACAAGGAAGGATGACTTGCTCTCTGCTTGAGGTCAATAATTGTCGCGAAGATATAGTCACTGAGATGGTGTGGTACCAGCTCCAGGGTCCAGACTAAACCAGCAGAACTGACTAAAGAGTCCAGAAACAAATTCAGGCGTAAACGGACCCTTGGTGCATGACAGTCGTGGCTCTGCAGAGCAACGGGGAAACAATAAACTTTTTAAAATTGAAATATAGTTGATTTACAATGTTGTGTTAATTTCTTCTGTACAGCAAAGTGATATGGTTTTCTATATATATATATATACTTTAAAAAATTCTTTTCCATTAGGGTTATCATAGGATATTGAATATGGTTCTCTGTGCCATACAGCAGAACCTTGTTGTTTATCCATCCTATATATAATAGCTTACATCGGCTAACACCAACCTCCCACTCCATCCCTCCTCCAACCCTCTCCTTCTTGAATAAACTTTCAATAAACACTGTGAGCTGCTGGGTATTCACGCGGGAAAAGCAGAGAGGAAACCTGACCCTAATCATACAAAAACATCAATGTTGGCAGAATTAGAGACCCAAATGGGAATAGTTATAGACCACATTGTAAGATATCAAATAACCTTGGCGAATGTCGAATGAAAAGCACTAAACATGATGGAAAAGTCTGAAAATTGATGTTGAAATTAAGAACTTTGGGTTTTCAAATGCTACCCCCAAGAGAGTGAAAAGACGCGCCGGGGCGGGGGGGGGGGGGGGGAGGAGGAGGTATTTGCAACACGCAGAAGTGACGAAGTGTTGTATCCAGGATAAATAAGGAATTGCTGTAAATCAGTACTCCTGCAGAAAGTGGGAAAGTGCCTTATACAGACCCTTCCAAAAGAGAATATTTCAATGGCTGATAGAAAAATGAAAAGGTGCTCAACTTTATTAGTAATCGGAGAAATGCCTGCGTGTACCTGCTCGATGACCCCACAGCCTGGAGCTCAGTCCTCCTCCACGGCAGTGCATGTCCAGGCACAGGAGACACGTAGAACAATGTCCCACTCCAAACTACAAGAACCGAAATGTCCATCCAGAGCAGGATGGACCCCTGGCCTGAGGGGTGTTCGAGCCGGAGAAACCTGCACAGGGTAAGGGACAAATCTGCTTTCTTCGAACCATCATGGAAATTCACAAACACAACACTGAGCAGAGGAAGCCACACAAGGGAAGAAACATTGTTTGATTGCATTTGTAAGTAAATTTCAAAAGCAGGCAACTCTGCACAGCCGTAGTGGGGGCGCGTGCTGAGTAGAATGTGGAGAGAAGGGCAAGCATGCCCCCAGTCAGGATGGCAGCCCCCTCGGGACGGGGGCCTTGGCATTGGGAAGGGGCTCGGAGGCTGGCGCTGGGCTCCGGCTTCATCTGGGTCGTTTCATGCACTCTGGTGAGGAGGTGTTAACTTCCACTTCAGAAAGGAAGTTTAAATAAAATGAAATGGAGCGTGCAGAGGCCTCAATCATTCTGTATTGCTTCCTGCAGCAGTGCAGCCGTCCCCAGGAAGCACAGAGATTTGCAAGGGCCCCTTGTCCTGCCTAGCTCCTGGGATGCCGGCTGTCACCGCACAGGTGTGGCTCGCTACACTGCATTTAAGGGGAGGTGGTCCCAGGGGACCCCCGCACACTTGCCCTCCATCCTGGTACCAGGCGCTGCACAGTGGAGCTCTCCTGAGGGCTTTGCACGTGACTCCATGGATGCAGGAAGGATGTCAGAGCCCGCCCGGTGATACTCTCTCTCCACGCAGGTCCTGGCTCAGGGGGAAAGGACCACACCAGCCGCCAGAGCTTCAGGAGCTCCTGAGCGGGAAGGGTGGGTCTGATTTAGGGTGGGTCTTCCAGTGGGGCCTGGGACAGGGGGTGCCACCTCATTGTTTAGGACTGGTGGATGCAGCAGAGAAAGGACTTTGAGTCAACGGGGGTCCAATCAAACTGCTGATTTCTGTTGATGAGTTGATGGGGTCTTTGGGGGAAATGCAATGAGTAACGACAGCATTTGCAGGTTCCATCCTTCTGTGCAAGAGTCTTCAGGAATAGCAGGGCACCTGGGAGAACAGGTGTAAGCCGCCCCCCACCCCTGCAGAGAACTGGCTACTCCAGGCCACCAGAGCCAGCCTCGGGGTGTGCCCCTCCCTCCCAGGAGTAGGGCGTGTTCCCCGGGCTGGGCTGTTCCCTGTCTCTCAGCTGGTCCCCCTTCCTTCCTGCTCCTGGAAGGACTCGTGACTGGAGGGCTGCAGGAAAGGGGGCCACATGCCGGCTGGACCTGGTGGGGTCCTGCACGCAGTACACCTGAGATCCCCCTGAGGCACCTTGTTTGGCTGTGAGGGCCATCTACACCTGGACCCTTCGGCTGGGGGAGAGGCTGCTTGCCGACCCCAGTCCAGCCCAGAGCCCAGGAAAGGGACCCTCCCGACCTGCCTGGGGATTTTCTATTTGGGGGGAAGAGAACGCAGGGCTTGCCTTGAACCATGCCCCAGGCAGGTACCACACAGGCCTGGGTTCTCCTGACCCAAGTGGTGTGACCTTGGGCCAGTCACTTGACTTCTCTGAGTCTTCTTTGTCACGTGACTCGGGATAGCAGGGTGGGTTTGAGGACTTCGTGGAGCGAGAATAATAAGTGAGCAGCGTGGGGTCTGGGACGGACCGAGGGGTCAGTGACCGGGGGCGTGGGCATCGCCTGCATTTCCCCGCGCAGCTGGCCGTGACTCCCTCTCAGCCGCCTCTCTGCCTGCTCCAGGGCTGCCCTCCAGGGCCTGCCCACCCCCCACGCCCCCGCCTGTGCCAGGCCTCAGTTTCCGGTGGGTGTTTCACAACCTGGGAGGTGGAGACCGCTGGCTGGTGGCTGTTGGAACCTCTACTCCCCACCCACAGTTTCCCTCCCTGCCCTTCCGGCAGCTGGGCTGGGTCACGGATGCTCTGTCGAGGGTGTAGGGAGCTGTGTCCCTGGGGACCCCGCTCTGCTGTGCGCACAGACCCAGGACAGGAGGGCGGCGCCCCTCAGGTGGGCGGGGCTATGTGGACACGCGGCCCCCACTGGTCCATGAGGGCGTTTGGGCACAGCGCCTACAGCCCATTGACAGTTTTAGGTGCCCACAAAAATGCTTCTGAAGTCTTTTAAAATCAGCAGAAAAAAAATGAATAAAATTCGGCCCGGATTATCTTCATCTTTGAAGCTCCATCGTTGTAAAATATAATTTTTCATATTTTCTATGGAGGAAGGGGCCTGGTAAGGCAGAAGTGCCCAGGGTCCCCAGAGGGGGGCATCCTCCCAGGAACACTCCTGGAGCATCCTTGAGAAGCTGGGGGTGGGGGAGGAGTTGGCACTGCAGGCAGGCTATCAGCTGGCAGAGGGAAGTTTTTCTCTTTCCCCCCGCCTCACAGGCCTGAAACAGCCCCTTCCCCACCATGAACAATGCCCCTACAGCAGGCTGACTCAGCCTCAGCATTAGTGACATTTTGGCTCAGACCGTTTTTGCCGTGGGGACCATCCTTGCATGGCATCCTGGCCTCTTACCTGCTAGATGCCAGTAGCATCCCCTCCCTGAGTCATTACAACTAGAGATGTCAGCAGACATTTCTGCCAAACATCCCTTCAGGGGCAGGAGGGAGAATCACCCCAGGCCCCATCATTTTGGAACCTCCACCTCTTCAGTGTCACCAATCCTAAAGATGACCTGATTTCCTGGCCAACCCCCGAGGCGCGCACCTTCCCACACCCCTTCCCCCTTCTCCTCCTCAGGTACCAGCAGGGGTATCTTTTGGTTTTAACGATGCTCTTGGAAAGTGTATTTGTGTGTGTGTATTTTTTAACATAGGTAAATGGCATTTATTGGGGCTCATTCCGAATTCTACTTTCTCCCCTCAGCTGCGTGGGCATCGCGTGTGCGTGCACGTGTGTGTGCGAGTTTCAGGAACGTGCATCTTGATATATGTATCTGCATTTAGTCCACTGCTTTCAACTGCCAAGTGTTCATCATCTTGGACCTGCCCACGTTCCCAAGGAGATCACCCAGGTGACCTCTAAGCCCGCCCTCCACCACTGCCACCAAGGCCACTGTGCAATCTCCCAGGGTCCTGTGCTCACACCAAGAGTGGGATTTTCAGGTCCTCTGGTCTGTGGAGCCTTAATTCGACTGCATAACACGGGACTGTTCTTCAGAATGGACGTGCCTCCGGCGGGGGCCACACTGGCCACTCCACTCCCCACACCTGTGCACTTCCGAGCACTCTGACGGTTGCCTGGGGTCCTGAAGAGCTTGCCCGCGCTTTAGCTTCAAGGCTTTCCTCTTACATAACCTGCTCTTCCATAGCCTTGAGGTTACTGCCTTCTCATTGTACTTTCCAGACATGAATCACATGTTGGTTTAAGACGCTGCAAATATCTGCTCCCTTTCCATCAGCTCCGCTTAGCAAAGCTCATCAAAGTAGCTTTGCCCTTGATAAGTCTTCCGAGCTTATCGTTTTTTGCTTTTAAAGTTTGGTTTACAAAGTCTTTCCCGCCCCAAAAGTCCCAAAGGTAATCTCCTGCATTTCATATTCTAACTTTATTCTCCTGTTTCTCCCACCTGGCTCTTAATCCCCTGTGGTTCTCCTAATCTCTAGGTAACCTCCCCCCACCCCACCCCCCCCAGGGATTCATTATTATCCTCCATCTCATGGGCCAGTTTCTGGAACCTTCTACCAAACCACTGTCCTTTCCTATTGGATTTGCGGGGCCACCTTTGTGGTGAAGTAAGATCCCACATAAGGCTGGTGGGCTGTGTCCCTGAACTCTGGATTCCAGTCCACAGTGCTGTGCCAAGACCACGTGGCATTTATTTCTGCGTCTTTGCGGGATGCCTTACTATCTCACAGGACAGTCCATACTCTACCCTTCTTTTATGAAGTTGGAGCAGCTATCTGTGGGCCTTAATACCTCCACATAAATCTTAGATCACATTTGAGTTCTGCAAAAAAAAAAAATTTGATTGGGATTGCATTGGATTTATAGGTTAATTCGGAGACGGCTGGCATCTTTATAACATTAGGTTTTCCCATCAGAGGGTGTGGTGTCTTTCTATTATCTTTATAACATTAGGTCTTCCCATCAGCGGGGGTGGTGTCTTTCTATTTATTACAGTCATATCAGAATTTCACATTTGAGTTAGGCTAATTCCTAGATTCCTTATGGTTTCTGTTCCTATTGTGTGAATGGCACCTTTGGAAAAATTATATTTTCTAATTGATCATTACTGGTGAAAGTAGACGTTATTGACTTTTGTCGATTCAGTATGTCCAGCAGACATACCCAATACGAATGCTGGTTCTATTGGCTTTTTTCTAGAGAAGTGATTTAACGAGGAAGAACTATAATGACTCACTAAAAATGGAGCTGAGAAAAACCAGTTCCCTTTTTTTCTATAATGAGAACTCATTCTCTCTCACACACACACATACTTCCATGCACACAAGCATGCATGCACACACACTTGCTCATATACACTCATGCACACACATCATGCACATGTATACCCATGCACACACGTGCACACAGATGCATGCAAAAATAGCCAATCTCTCTTCTCTCCTGCAGAGTCCTCTGAGTCCTGCTTGGCACCAGGGCATGTGCTCTGTTGGCGGCACGTGCTGGCACACAGGTGGTGGCTCCTGCCCTGCAGCTCAGCTCTGGCTGGGGAAATGCAACACGTGTTCAAAGAGTCAGGGCGGCAAAGGAATAAACTCTGCCTTACTTTTTTTCCAGCCTCAGCGGCCATCACCTTGTTTCTCCTCCTGGGGAGGCGAGGGTGGGCACCTACCAAGTATGAAAGGCAAGACCCTGATGGCAAACGCCTCTGGAGGACAGGTCTCCCTCTGCCAGATGAACACTCCCACTCCAGCTCCTGCTGGCCGTGGTGTCCGAGGCAGCCTGGTCCGGGAAAGGACGAGGAGGCTTCAGGCTGGTCTGTAGCCTCAGGGACACCCCCGCCCTCTCAGAACCTCAGTTTCCCTGTTTGCCAGGGGGTGTTTGGACTGGACGAGCTTTCTGACACTTCTGTGCTGCAGCTGGAACCCCACCCCCACCCCGGCCCACCCCGGCTGCTGCAGGCTGACGCCAGCATCCCTGGACTGCCTCCAGCAGGGTCCAGCCCTTCTCCCAGTTATACTTTCACTGCTTGAGCGTCACGGAACAGGCAGGAGTCTCCCGGCTCCTGTATGTGGACTCTGCTTGGGGTAAAAGATCCTAAATTCTGCAGGAATTGGGGCCAGCCCACGGGTGGCTCGTCCCCATGAGGGTGGGAGACAAAGTGGGACGAGACAGCTCTGGAGGCCAGGATGGGAAGCGGGGCAGCCGCCGGGGAAACCGCCCACAGCTCCTAGAGCTCAGGGCCACCACACGACCCGGCAATTCCACTCCCAGGTGTGTCCCAGGGGAAATGACAACAGACGTCCACACGAAAACGTGACCCTGCTGTCCACAGCAGCCCTCCTCACAATGGCCGAAGGGTGGAGAGAGCCCAAACGTCCATCAGTTGGTAAGTGAGTAAACAAATTGTGGTCTAGCCATGCAACGGGACGTTATTTGAGCAGAGAGAGGGATGAGGTGCTGACTCGATACAGCACGGATGAGCCTTCAAAACACACTGAGTGGAGAAGCCAGTCACAAAACCGCATACTACCCGACTCCACTGATACAAAATGTCCCGAAGAGGCGAGTCTGTGGAAATTGGCCAGGGGTTGCCAGGGGTGGGGGTGGGGGGCACAGAGGGGAGACAGCGAAGGAGTACAGGCTTTCTTTGCAGGTGATGAAAAAATTCTAGACTATAGAGTATTTACCACATTCTAAAACTGGAATGTGGTGAAGGTTGCACAACTCTGCGAATACACAGAAAGCGTTGAATTGTGCACTTAAAATGGGTGAATGGGGACTTCCCTGGTGGCGCAGTGGTTAAGAATCTGCCTGCCAATTCAGGGGACACGGGTTCGAGCCCTGGTCTGGGAAGATCCCACATGCTGCAGAGCAACTAAGCCCGGGCGCCACAACTACTGAGCCTGCGCTCTAGAGCCCACAAGCCACAACTACTGAGCCCACGTGCCACAACTCCTGAAGCCCACACACCTAGAGCCCGTGCTCTGCAACAAGAGAAGCCACCGTGATGAGAAGCCCACGTATCGCAACAAAAAGTAGCCCCCTCTCGCCACAATTAGAAAAAGCCCGCACACAGCGGCAAAGACCCAAGGCAGCCAAAAATAAATAAATCAATTTATTTTTTTTAAAAAAGGGTGAATGTTTTGGGATGTGAATTAGATCTCAATAAAGCTGTTAAAACATAAAAAGGGTCAGTTCTGGGAGGAAGGTGAGGGATGGACCGGGGACACTGGCACATAAGTCCTTAGCATGGGGGATGGGCCCTGAAGACCTAGACGGGGGTGGGGGGACCCTTCTGCCCAGTGGGGCTGGCTGGGGAGAGACCCTGGCCTTCTGCTCTGCACAGGGGCCTCTTCACCCAGCCCCCCCTGCCCTTCTCTCTACTTGTCTCCCTTCCAGCTCTGTCAGCCTCTTCTCTGCCTGTCCGCGAGCCTGGCAGCCACACTGGGCTTTCCACGGGCCCCGCCTCCAGTGACCCAGGATCCCGAGGAGCTCAGCTGCCCACTCCCAGCGCCTGGAGGTTGGACGGGAGAGACAGGATGCCCAGGCTCTGGCAAGAAGTAATCCTCACCCTCGGGCGTTTTAATTTCCCAGAGATAATAACACCAGCCAGACTATCCGCGGGAACCTGAAGATGGATGACCAGTGTTTGCAGGGTGATCATTTATGTCAGAGTAAATCGTAATTTGTATCTCAGAAGGCAGACCATGCCCTGAGAACCCTCGGCGTCCCGGGATTGGAGGAGTGTCCACCGCACTGCTGGCTGAGGATGCCAGCAGAGGCAGCTCCACAGGAGACCCCCGCTCGCCCGTGTCCGGTTTAATATCTTAACTGAGTCTACAAGCCCGAGAACACTGTGGGGAAGGCAGATCTCGCAGCGTCCTCCTCCTGATTTGCAAGGGATAGAGGTCAATTTCGCCTTCCGGACACTCAGAGAAAACAAATCAGGAAGCAGGAGTTGTTTTGTTTTGTTGTTTGTGGCTGTTGTTTACTTCTTGCGGGTATTTTTAAAGCTTGTGAAAAGACAAGAAAAATCCAGGAACCCGTTCTCACCTAAGTTAAACTCATTCTTAGAATCCCAAATCCTTTCATGGCTCCCTGTTTCCGGGAACCAGAGCACAATCTGCTTTGCTCTTGATTTGAAGGCTGGTGAGATGGATGGGCATGGTCATATATAATGCATGAAAAGAGCAGCCTGAGGCCGTGTTAAGCGCGTGCGTTACCTGCTCTGGAGCTCTGTTCCCGGAGCCGTTGTGCAAACATATTTACTCTGCATAAAAGAATGTGATGAGGCTGCCCAAGACGTTTGTCCATCGCAGTGGATTTAATGTTTAAACTTGCATTAGGACAGGATTAACCTTGCTGAAGGGTATTGAGATGTGGGTGACATGGATGAAATTAATCCTGGATGCACGTTGCCATGAAAGAAGCACTGGGTGCAATTCAACATTTATTGCACGTAAACACCATCTCCTCAGCTTCCCTCTTCCCATGCAGTCACCTCGGGTAGCAAGTTCTCTGCCCAGTGGTGTGGAACACAGGGCCCCAGGCTTAGGCCTGGACACGCCACTCTGCCTTACATCCTCCCAGCATCCCTGATCCTAGTCATGTCAGTGATGGCTGTGGGCAGGTGGGTGGGTTTGCAGACTCAAACGAGCACACCTACCCCCATGTAGTCTCTGCCTGGGCTCTTTCTCTCCTCCTCCAGAGGCAGAGAGAACACGGCCACAGTCACAAATAAGTCAGCACCATCCTAGCCTGTGACCAGGGAGACAAGAGAAAGCATGACCCAGCAACTCCAAGTGAAGAATCCCAGGGAAGCCTCTGATTGGCTGGCCACTGGCCAATCATCACGATGGAGCTTCTGGGCACAGATAGCTGTGGCCACCATAGGGAACCTTGACTAACCAGTCCCATCTGCCTAGGACTATCCCAGTTTCAGCAGTGAAAGTTCCAGGTCCCAGAAACACTTTGGTCCTGGGCAAGCCAGATGACAGGTCACTCTAAGCTCAAGAATCCACCTAGAAATTTCCAAACCCAATTAACAAGTTCTGTGAGTATGTTGTAACCTGTTTTGCGAGCATTCTATTTGAGCAATTTCCCCACAAGTTGTTTCAAAAGGGACGACAAATGAGAACTGAAACCAGGTCAGTGTGGGTCTCATGATTTTTAGTTTGGCAGAATGTCAGTCCCTGTGCCATCTCGTGGTTAAACCAAAACCACAGTTTGGGAACCTCTGCTGATCCCCAGCCTCTCAGGGAGGCAGATTCCTCTCTCAAAAGTTGCCAACCTGGAGCTGCTCAGGTAACATTTGGGGTCAGTCACACCTGGGTATTGGACACAACAGTTTCCTCAATCCCTACCTAGAAACATCAGTGACATGGTTATAACAACTCCCTTTCCTGATGGAAAGGGTCCTGGATCCCAGGACAGTCTAGATATCTAGATGTTTTAAGTTTCCTTCAAGCAAGAGGACCAAGGCCTGAGTGGCCCCCTGATCACTTCATGACCTGAACAGACAGCAAGGAGAGGACATTTGGGCCACCCTGCTCCCCGTGAGCTCGCTGATGGCAGGAGTGGCCCTGGGACCTCGGGTCACCTGGGCACACTGAGGACACAGAGGGAGCACTGCAGGGTAGATGGCACACAGCTGGTAGCACTATGCATGGGCAAGTTTCAACCATCTTTGATGTGAAGAAAATCCACGCTGACATCACCATCGTAGGTGACATTCGTTGTGTGTTGGCTGGGAGGGCTCCAGTGACCCTATGGTTGTTCTTTATCTTTGTAGCCTGGCAGGGGGTGGGGAGTTCATTCTGCATTTAACATTTGAGGAGCCAGAGGCAACCTGGTGGAGGTCACAGAGGTAGCCGAGGTGGAGAAGATGGGCGCTGCATGGCGTTGAACTGTGGCTTTGCGCGGAGGAAGAGTCTCACACTCTCCAGGATGCAGCTGCTGTTCCCTGATGCCCTGCCATCACTAGCATCCTTTGAGGCTCAGATTTCAAGTTAGTTCTGCTTCCTCCAATCAAATCTCTCTGGTTTAGCTTAGTTGGAAGGACCCCAAAGATTACCCGATTAAAATAATCTCCACGCTCTCCATGACAAGCGGAACATTCCAGGGAGGTGTTGCCCCCCACCCTTTGAGCATACATCTACCACTAACTAGACGGTCAAATTGCAGAGGTAACTGATTAAATCAGGGCAGCTCCCCGACCCTAGGCCAATACCCCCTCCCCTTCTACCTTCCCTGACCCCACAGGTTGGAGGAGAGCAGTCTGCATGGTACATTTGGGGTTCTGGAATGTTGTCAGGCCCCCTCCTCTAAAGAGAGCCGGTTTGGGGTGCGTGTGGTCCCTCCAAGATCTCACGCTCTCGCTAGGGCGGGCTGCTGTCAGTGGGAGCGTGGGCCGCACCATGCTACCCTGGAGTTGACAGTGACAGATGTGGTCGGATCGGGAACCAGACAGGGACGAGCTGAGGTTCCTATGCCGGTCAGTTCAGCATCTCCCTGCGCTGCTCCCTGGCTGCAAATCCAGACCTTGGGCTTCTCCAGCTGTCAGACGTCTGTCTGCACGGGCCCAGGGAGGCCCCAGCGGCTTCTCAGGGCTTTGGGACCTCGTCCTGCTCATCACAGAGGGCGGGACTGGGACCTGGGCTTTGTCACAGGCACGGGAAGAGGAAGAAGGGGCGCTTTGGGAGCTCCCTGCAGAGGGCATTGCTCACCTGTCAGGGGGACCCTGTGATTATCCCCACTTTCCAGGTGGCAAAAGTGAGGCTCTGTCGAGGGAGGCTGCTTGCCCAT
Organism: Inia geoffrensis; assembly: GCA_036417435.1. NCBI lineage: Eukaryota > Metazoa > Chordata > Mammalia > Artiodactyla > Iniidae > Inia > Inia geoffrensis. The sequence goes on along the minus strand of CM070906.1, from coordinate 114,202,004 downwards.
CACCATCAGAAATGGAGACTCCGCCAGCCTCCTGGACCCCGAGCTGGAGCCCGGTTATGTAACCTGCCCTTGAGGGGGCCCTCTTGCTTCCCTCGGTCTCAGGTCCTCAAGTCCCATCTGATCTTAAGACGAGTTCAAATGCCTCTTGTCAATAAACTAGAGGACAGGACACTTTGGAGAGGGAAAGAGGCCCCTGGAAGTGTTAGCAGGTGTTAAGGATATCCACTAAGGATGGACCCTTCTAGCTGGAGGGATTTAACTAGGACTCGACGCATGGAACAAATCTGGAGGCGTCCACGCTGACACCCCCCGCCGTCTGATTTGGGACAGGCTCTCTGAGGGGCCAAGGATACTTTTCAGCCGGCTCGGGAGGACACAGGATCAATCCTGTTTTCATCACCTATGAAGAGCCATTCCTGCCTCTTCCCCATCTGCCCTCTCGGAGTCTTCGAGGCCCATTTCCCTCTGAGGCTACATCGTATAAAAAGGCTCCTGGAGCTTTTTCTGCGGCTGCAGAGAGAGCTTTGATTCTCTGCCGAGAACCTGTACCGCAGGCTCCACAGTGGGAGCCTTCCCTCCAGAGAGGAAAACACAAGGAAAATCATTTCGTCAACTGCGGGTAATTAAGTCGCCGCACAGTTATGGAACACGCGTTGTATGATGATTAATCCCCAGGAAGGTGAAGGTATTTTTCATCTTCAAAGCATCCCTCTGCTGTTCATTAATCATCTCAGCCCCGGGGAGAGAAAGGCTGGTTCTCTTCCTGAGAGCAGGGGAACTGAGTCAGCCGTGCCCACCCCGCCCCCTGGGTACCCAGTGGAAATAGCCCCAAGGGGCCACGCTCTGGGGGCTTCTGGTCCAGGGAGCATCTGCTTTTTGCTTCTCCAGCCTTGCCGGGGCAGGACTGTGGGAATCAATTCAGACATGACTTAACATAAGAAGAAAGCCACCCAGCTCCCAGCTCTGCTCGCATGGCTGTCATCGAGGGTTCTTTGCATGTGCCTTTGTTCTTACTTTTCTCTGGTACCTGCATTTCCAGCTCGCGGCCTCCCTTGGAACACTGACAGCCTGACCATTTTCGTAGCAAGCAGTTTAAAGGAAAGCACTGTTTTGCTCTCAAATGCCTTCCTTTCCAATTGGGACAAACTGCTGTAAATATAGCACATCCTGCTTTGCATTCAAGTTGTTGTGAAAGTCTGAGGCTGTAAGTAATATCCTCTCTGTGCTTCAGGCAGAATTATTATTATTATTTTTTCCCCAGTTCTTGGAAGGAGGGAAAAATTAAACATTTCTTAAGCCCCCCCCGCCCCTGCCCACAGCGGGCATAGAGCATGAAGCAGTGTTTCTGCACCTGCCGTGGATGAGAGGGGCCCGTGCGGAGGCCGGGACAGGAACAAGACGAGAGCCAGTGCTGGGCTGAGCTGGGGGCGCTCTGAGTGTGCAGGTGGGGGGCAGTCCTCTCTGAATCAGGGCTTCTCGTTGATGTTTTCTCTGGGCAACCTTCCAAGAGGAAAGAGCTCATCCTCAGAGCTCAGGAGTTGTTGGCCCAAGCTGGTCCTTTTACACAGGGGGAAACTGAAGTGGAGAGCAGATTTCGGGAGTTCCTTTTCCAAATATGCTGTTTCCGACCACAATCTGCTCAGGATCCGACCCGACAAACCCACAGGCAGCCTCGCCCAGATCCTGGGAATCAGTGTCTCTCCCGGGGGTGCTGGGCATGGCTCAGGGAGGTGGGAGCACCGCGGTCCCGGGTCCTCCCTGGAGGAAATGGAGGCCATGGGCGTCCTGGGTAGACAGACGCCGCTGGCCCGGCCTCACATCCCTGCGTGGGAACTTGAGCAACTTGCCTGAGTCTCGGTTTCCTGGCCTGGAAATGAGGATGACAGCAGCCGGATCTCACCAGGCCCGCGGCGTAGGGGTAGGTAAGCGAGGTACTCGGCGCGGGCCGCGTCAGAGGGGGTGAAGCTCTGCCTGACGGCCACCCGTGCTCCCGCGGCAGCTGACCCGGTGGACAGCTACCTGTTGAAGGCAGCTAAGACACGGACGGCATCGAGGGCCCAGCCCCACCTCAGGCCTGGGGGAACATTTCTTGTGTCATGGTCCCAAATTGCCCCCGTGGGGCCATCGAGAAGCTGGTGCCCAGGGAGGAGCGACCTTGGCCTTCGAGTGGGCGGTGCTGGCAGGGGACTCACGCCCAGGTCTGTCCTGCCTCTGCCTTCTAACCTGGCCTTGCCCAGGTGGGTGGAGGACCTGTCCTGTCCTCACTTCCCCCTGCCACCCAGAAGGAATGAGACCCCTGCCGGGATCCTACCTGGGCCTGGGCTCCCAGACGACCCTTCCCAGTGAGAAAAGAGCTGGGACTGGTGAGGCTCTGTGGTTCGCTGAGGCCGGGGCGGGAGCCAGGGAAGCGGAGCTCTCATCACCTGGGGCTCTGGGGCTCCAGGGGCCGGGCCTGCGGCTGCGACTCTCCCCACTCCCCTCCCAGCCCACAGCCCCTCCCGAGGGAGGTGGGAATAAGGTATCATTTCAGAGTTTCCCCACACCCTCTGCCCGGCTCTCTGGAGGAATGTGCTGGATGCCGGGTCCCCAGCCCCAGGCCCCGTGCGCAGGTAGGGATGAGACAGAGACACGAACACATATGTGGGCCTGTTCACCTCACCCAACGCAACAGCCCTGTGGGTCGAGATGAGGAAATTGAGGCCCAGAGTCTTGAGAGATATTAGGTGGACCGAGGCCCAGGCAGAATGGAGCCCGGCTCCGCCTGGCCCGAGGCCGAGCTCACCGGCTTTTGTTCGCTGCGCTGCACTGCCCGCCATCTGTGGACACACAGCACGTCCCTGTGGGGCCCAGGCCCAACCCTGATCCAGCACTGCCCTTCCAGCCCCCCTCGTAGGAGGCAGACCCCACCTGAGCGTGAGTGTCGCGGGCCCCCTGCCTGGCAGGTGGCGCTGGGGTGCCCGGGAGCCTGCTGTGCAGGAGGTGGGTGGGCACGGGCAGCGGTGGGAGGTGGGGCTTGGGAAGGCGGAGGGGAACCTGAAAGCCAGGCAGGTCACGGAGGCCACACCTGGCCCAGCTTTTGGTAATGGTGGCCTGGCCCTGCCCTCGTACTTGTAAGATCTGATCCTGGACCTCAGGGAACACAGAAACCCTCATTCCACAAAGGGGGGAACCGAGGCACAGGGGAGAAAGGGATTGACCCAGGCCGGCTGGCTGGATGCAGTGGCTCCTGATTTCTGCCAGGAGTCCCTCTGTTCACCCCGCCTGGGGGCGGGGCTGAGCCTGCTCCTGGGAAAGCTGTGGAGGGCCAAGGGAGCATGATGCAGGTTCGGGGGGGCTCCTCTCCTCCCCTCTGCCCCAGCACCCACCTCCATGGGCTGCCAGAGGCTCAGCTGGCCTGGGGCCCGGGTCACAGATGCCTCAGAAGCAACCGGGTTCAGGAGATGTAGCCTCGTGGCTGGAAGGTGGGCGCCTGGTGGGATGGGGAGGGGCCGTGGCTCTGTTGAGGGTTCCAGCGCATGTGCAGGCTCCCCTCTGCTTGCCTCTCTCCACTCAGAGTCCCCAGCTCCCCAAGTAGGCCACTGCAGGAGGCATGACCTCCAGGCCTGCCTCAGGCCCCAGGGCAAAACTTACGCCCACCCCAGCCTGGACCGCTGTCTGGGGAGAGGCAGAGCCGCTGACACGTGCTGGGGGCCTGGTGTGGGGGGGGTAGGGGGTGGGGGCACTTCTGGGGTCCCACTGCTTTGTCATCCCAAACATCATGGTCCGGGGTCTGTGAAGCGTGGCTGGACCACTGCTGGGGACAGGAGCCACTGTCTGGTAGCCATGGCTGGGCAGGTGGGAGGCAGCTTGTGGTGTCTCACTTCTGCCGTGGCTTGGGAACCAGCACCGGGTCGGGGTGGGGGTCACCATCGCATCCCACCCCAGGGTCTCCCGGGGGTCCCCGAATGGCAGCCGGTCCTCGGGACCCTCCTCCAGGTCTGCAGCAGGATGGGCCCTTCCTGACCTGATCTGAAGACAGCGCTTTGTTCTAAGACAGCCCTTTGTTCTAACGCCATGTTTTTGGCATTAAGATGTCCTTGGTGAATGAAAGGACAGTCTGGAACTCCTGCCTCTAACTCTTGGGCTTGGTTTTGCCAGTTCAACAACAGTGCAAGTGCTGGGTGCTGATGGGTCAGAAAGGGAAATAAACTTGGCTCCGGCCCTGAACTGAGAGTCCCTTCGGAGAGCTCACCCTGGTAAGGTTGGCTCGGCTGCACCAGCACCCCGAGGGCTGGAGCAGGGATTGGGGGGGGCCCTCACACCTGGCTGTGCACATCTGCCAACCCTGCCACCCTCCTTGGAGGGACATCTTGCACGCACACACATGCACACACTCACAGGCACAGATACACGTGCTCACACACACCCACATGCCTGGGCCCAATGCACTATAGCTGCAGCCTCCTGTCCAGGCCGGGCAGACCCAGGGTGAGGCCCAGGCTCCTTCCCGCAGCACTGCCACGTGCCCAGGAGCAGCCTGTGCCTTGTGGGGACACAGGCTCAGTGGCCCCGGGAGGCCGGGCTCCAGGCGGGATGGAGAGCCTCCCCCCTCGCTCAGCACAGGCTCCGCCATCTGTCTCCCAGGACGCTGGGGGCGGGCGGGCTGCGCGGCCCATGGTGATAACCACCCACCTGCCTGCAGCTTTCAGAAAGATCTACCACGTGGGGCGCCCCCTCCCCCGCCAACAGCCCTGTGGGGAAGCAGACTGGGGGTCGCAGACCGAGAGCCAGCGCTTGGAGTGCTGGTCAGCTGCCTGCATGGGTCAGAATCCCCGGCAGATTTCTTCAATTCAGATGCCAGAGACCCGCCCGGAACCTGGAGTCTCTGGGCACGCTCAGCAGGGCAGGGGGCTTTGACTTCTTGGAATGTGCTGGAAGACTCTTCCTGCCACACTGATACCTGCAGCTGACCTGCATTCTCGGGCAGGTGTTGGAAAAATAGCATGGGACTCACAAAGGCCATGGACAGGGGCCACGGAGTCACAGCGTGGCCTCCGGTCAGTCAGCTGCCCTCTCTGCCACGTCTGGCCTGAGCCCTCCCCAGGAAGGTGGCCGTGAGGGTCACATGTTAGCCCCGAGTGACCCCTGAGGGCTTCCTCGCCTCCATCACCTGCTTTGGTGTCCCCAGTGTGGGCCCTGGGACCTCCAGGGGCCCATCACCAACCGCAGACAGGCCCCCTGGAGGGTATCTCCCAGGGCAGCATCTGCCTGCCGGGTCCCGCTCACCCTCTGAATCTACTCGGGCCCACGCACAGGGTCGGTCCTGGCCAAGGGGTCTTGTAAGCAGCCAGGTGCAGTTCACCAAGGTCACATTAAAAGTTAATGGTGGGCTTCCCTGGTGGCGCAGTGGTTAAGAATCTGCCTGCCAATGCAGGGGACACGGGTTTGAGCCCTTGTCCAGGAAGATCCCACATGCCTCAGAGCAACTAAGCCCGTGCGCCACAACTACTGAGCCTGTGCTCTGGAGCCTGTGAGCCACAACTACTGAATCCTGCGTGCCTAGAGCCCGTGCTCCACAACAAGAGAAGCCACCACAATGAGACACCCGCGCACCGTAACGAAGAGCAGCCCCTGCTCATTGCAACTAGAGAAACCCGTGCACAGCAACGAAGACCCAATGCGGCCAAAAATAAATAAATTTATATTAAAAAAAAAAAGTTAACAGTGACCAGCTGCGTGACGGGACAGCATTCCTGACCAGAGCCCCGCCTCCCCTGTACGATGGAGCACAGGGGTAGACGCTGTCACACGTGCAGAACCCAGAGCAGCCCGGCACCAGGCAGATCTCGATGGGGTCCTCTCTGAAGCCCGTGGCTTGATCACGGGGATTTGCTTAAAGTTTTCTGTTTCGATAAGCCATGCATGGTCCTTATAGGAAGTTTGGACACATGCGGAAAAATCAAAGAAAACAATTAGAACTACCCAGAAATCAGCACTGTTAGTGTTCCCACACTCCTTCCCAGCCTCGCTTCCCCGGGCGGCTGCCAGCATGCTGTCTTGGTTCTAGAACATTAGAGCAGAGCCTTCGCCCGACCAGCCTCTCCTCCTTGGCCAGGCCCTGGCACAGACCGGGTCTCCTGCTGCTGCCCCTGCGCAGCTGGTGGTGCCCGGGGCCCCGCACCTGCCACCCCTCCCCTGTGTTGTTGAGGGTACCCTCGCGAGGGCCGACCATTTGTGCTTTTGTATGGGCAGAGACCCGAGCTCACCCTTGACACCTCGTCCAAGGTCACGTCCCACCTGTCGAGCTGTGACCGAGCCTTCTGCTCATTTTGGAGGCTGGGCTCTAACCCCTCGGACTGTGGGGCCTTCCCCGCCTGGGCCCCGGGGGATGGTAAACGCTGGGTGAGCTGTGGGCATCGCCTGTGGAGGAAGTTCCCTCGAGTCCAGGAGTGGCTGCTTGGGTGGGGCGAGTGAGACCAGGGTCTGACTTTGGCTGTGGGTGCCCAGGGGCGTCCCCGCACCGCTCCACACAGCCACGTGAAGCTGCTACTGGCCTTGCCCTTGAGTGAGGACGACGTGTTCAGAGCATCCGTAAATAAGGGAAGCAGATGATATCACCGGAGGAGACGGCACCTCTCGGCCCCCCTACCCCCCACCTCCACTGCCACTGTGGCTGATACCGTGTTCTGCGGTGACAGCATTCCCTAGAAATCCACCCAGAGTGTGGCGTGCCTTTCGGAGGCCCTGCACCAAACTGTATGGGAAGATGGCTGAAGCAACAACAAAAATCTCATTTCTGCAGACAGCCCTGGAGTCAAAGGCCCTGCTGAGGAGGGGCGCAGCCTCACGGGAGACTCGGTGGTAGAGGGGTTGCAGCTGGGGGAGTGTGGCTGGTGAGGCTCCCGCGGGTGGCCGGGCGCGAGGGCTGGGGCCTGGGCCTCCCGCGCCGACCCCATCCGCAGTCCCTGGGTGGGAGGAGATGCTCAGACACCTGGGCGAGCAGGTGCACGGCTTTCTGAGGTTGTTGTCCTGTGTGCCCAGAGTTGATGGGGGCTGTCCTCTTTCTCCCTCCTCACCTTCCAGGACTGAGGGCTGAAACGGTGGCCGAGGACAAAGGAGAGACAGGAAACGGTCACCTGATGGGCTGTGGGAGCCCTGGGTCAGCTGCCAGTTCCCCACTTGAAGGGTTTTTTCGTCTTCTGCCACCGATAGCTCTCCGGAGGCGGCTGTTCCTTTTTCTCACCGATCGACGTCTGGGCTGGACACAGCGCTCCCTTTCTCTCACGCTCTGTGACACGCCCAAATTCACATTGGGTGGGCCTGATGATGGATGCTGGGGTCACTGGGCTGCAACCCATAGATGCACAGACTGCCCTCCAGGGACCGGCGTGCAGCCTCCAATACTGTTTCCTCAGCCCCAAGTCAGCACATGGGGCAGATCAGCAAGCAGGGACACGGTGGTGCCGACCCTGGGGTCCTGGACCGGGCGTGGGGACAGGTGGGCCCGCCTCCCTGGGACTTACACCGTGGGACAATCCCCACTCTACCCCCCAGCTTCTCAGTTGCCCCAAGCCCTGTGCATTTTCCCCACAGACTCATGTTTATTGCGTGTTTGTTTCTTCCTTGTTCATTGCCTTTCCAACCCCCTGAGAGTGAGTGCAGGGTCTGGTCCACCCAGTTCCTGGTCCTTGGAAAGCATTACACAGAAGTTCATGGGATGAAGAAATGCACAAGCAGGCTCTGGAGATCCAGATCCAGAGAGGGCCCACCCTTGAGGCACTCACTGTGGGGTGGGGGCACTCAGACGTCCGTCCCAGGAGATGAAAACGAGGGCGGTGGGAAGACACGGGCAGGAATAGTCACAGCGACTCTGTTCGTGATCACCCCAAATGGGAGAAGCCCGGATGTCCATCCACAAAGAGCAGATAAGCAAACTGGGATACAGTCATGCTGTGGGATATTCCTCAACAAACAAAAGGAACACCCAGCAACAGAGATGAACTCCCAAACTGAATGAGGAGTAACATGTGCCCCATGTGATTTCCCGTGTGATGCCCCTGCAAGAACAGGAGCAACTGATGATAATGACAGCCGTCAATGAATGAGGGTATCCCTGGGGTGGGGGGCAGGGGGGGAGACTGGAAAGACACTCCAGGGAACTTTCTGGGGTGATGGGAATATTCCATAATTTGGGGTGGTGTTCACATGGGTGCCTATAATTGTCAAAATTTATTCAATCGAAATCTGTGCTTCTTTCGGTATGTAAACTTTTCCTCAATTCTTTTTAAATGTATATCTCAGAAATAACTAAATTTCCTTGTCAATTACATTATTAGGAACTTTCATCAAATCTTTAACCGTGGTCATTTTTAAGTCTTTTGTCGTTTACAGACAGTTCTGGGTGTACTCTGATGCTTTTGCAAAAATGTTCCTATAAAAGTGTTTCATCTTCAAGGAATTCATGGAAAAGACTCTGACAAGTACAGGTTTCTGGTAACTGACTGTACTGCTGAACTGAATGGATAAGCATTTTCAGAACTCTACTGGAAAACTGATGACTTCATAAAAGTGCCAACAAAAGATCAAGATGAAAAAAAATTAATTACATGGGACCGAGTGAACTGATGAGGACGATTATAATTTTTGTGACTTTCTGTTTGAATAAAAAAAGAAAGAAAGAAAGAAAGAAAGAAATCAGGGACAGCGGCTACCTTTGAGGGAGTGGTGCCCGGAAAAGAAACATGAGAGGAACGTCTGTGTTCCTGGCAATGTTTTGTTTCTTGATCTAGATGTGAAATACACTGGTCATTTTATGAATTTGCAGTGAGTTGTACACCTATGCTAACTTCTCTGTTCTATATTATTTGTCATTAAAACACTAAAGAAATGGCCAAAAAAAGTCTGTTCATGCCTAAAAAAAACAAAACGGGAAAACAGAGCACACTTAACGTAAATATCAGCCTTGTTCACCCACCAGCAGGATCTTGCTTATGGAGAGAGCTTGCTTTGACTGGCACGTTCACTTTTATATTCCACTGGTCACTTGAGATTCTGGTCCTGGGTAAGTGTCGAGTCTTTTTTGGTCACTGTCATTTAAAGACTGCTTTATTAAGATATCATTCACATACCATATAATTCACCCACTGAAAATGTACAATTCAATGGTTTTCCTATATTCACAGAGCGGTGCAGCCATCAGCACAATCTAGTTTTAGAACATTTTCATCACCCCTGAGAGAAACCCTGTACCCTTGGCCATCATTCCCAAGCCCCAGGCAATGGCCCGTCTGCTTACTGTCTCCACAGATTGGCCTGTTCTGGACACACCACATACACAGAATCACACAAGGTGCGAGTTTGTGACCGGCTACTTCTACTCAGCATAAAGGTTTCAAGGTCCATCACACTGCAGTGTGTGGCGGTTACTTTGTTCCTTTTTTCTTGCAGGACAATATTCCGTTGTACGCATTTACCACATTTTGTTTATCCATCTGTTGATGGAATTGGAGTTGTTTCCACTTTTTGGCAATTGTGGATTCTGCTGCTGTGAATATTTATGTACTGAGGACCTCAGCTCCTGCCTTACATCCTCTTGTGTGATTCTTGGAGTCCAAGCGTGGCTGATTACAGAGGCTCTGCCTGGGGGTCTCACAGGGGAGCCACACCCCATCCCACAGTTGGTGACGGCCATGCACCGCAGTCTCTGGGGAGCTGCCATCAGGGGCTCAGGCCCCCAGTCACCCTGCTCACTCGTACCTGCGCCCCTAGCCTGACACCCTAGTCCTTAGTCCTGTCATCTGAGGCCTTGGGCAGGTGTCCTCTTCAGGCCTCTCTGCCCAGACTTCCCCATCCGGGAAGGGGAGCCTGAATGCATCCCCCCCCCACCAATTCTGACCCTGAAACAGAGCCCCTCCCTCCACTCCTAGCCCCCCAACCGTGACCCAGAGTCCATGACCTGGGGCCTTTGGTCGGGGCCCCTCACGTCTGTGCTGACCCAGCAGACACATGTTTTTGCATCTCTAGGGTGTATCTCCACGAGTGGGATTGTGGGATCACATGGTACCACTCTGTGGTGTTGACTTATATTTTCCTGACAGCTGATGATCCTGAGTGTCTTTTCATGTGCTTATTGGCCATTTGTATATATTCCTTAGAGAAATGTCCTTTGCCCTTTAAAAAAATTGGATTCTTTCTTTTTTTTACTATTATTGGGTAGTAAGAGTTATTTATATATTCTAGATACAAGCCCCTTGTCAGCTATATGATTTGCAAATATTTTCTCCCATTCTGTCAGTTGTCTTTTCACTTTCTTGGGTCCTTTGACGTACAACATCTATTCATTTGAAGTCCAAATTATGTATTTTTCCTTTTGTTCCTTGTGTCTTTGGTGTCCTGTCAAAGGAACTATTGCCTGGTCTGAGCTGACAAAGATGTATGCCTATGTTTTCCTCCAAGAGTTTCATAGACATTTAGGTCTCAGTACATTTTGAGATAACTTTTAACGTATGGACAATTTTTGTGCACAGATGTGGATACCCAGGGCCGTTTGTTGAAAAGACTATTCTTTCCCATTGAATTTCCTTGGTACCCTTGATAGAAAATCAACTGACCACAAACGTGAGAGTCTGTCTCCAGACTCTCCATTCTATTCCATTGACCTATATGTCTATCCTTACGCCTGAACCACACTCTCTTTATTGTAGCTTTATGGTAGGTTTTCAAACCAGGATGTGTGAGTCCTGAAACTTGGTTCTTCTTTTTAAAGAGTGTCTTGGCTATTCTGGATTCCTTGCATTTCCACGTGAATTTTAGGATCAGGTTGTCTGTTTCCACACACACACACACACACAAAGCCAGCTAAGATTTCGATAGGGATTACCTTGCCTCTGCAGGTAAACTTGAGGAGTACTGTCATCTGAGCAACAGTAAGTCTTTCATGTCGAGAACATGGAATGTCTTTCCATTTATTTAATTTTAACTTCTGCCAACAATGTTTTCAAGGTACAAGTCTTGCACTTCTTTTCCTAAATTTATCCCTAGGTATTTTATTCCTTTTACTGCTATTATAAATGGAATTATTTTCACTTCTGGATTGTTCATTACAAGTGTACGGAAATATAATTGATATATATTGCCCTGGTATCCTGCCACATTGCTGAGCTCTTTATTAGTTCTACCAGTTTTTTTAGTAGTGGGTTCCTTGGGATTTTCTATGTACAAGATCATGTCAACTGCAAATAGAGATTGTTTACTTTTTCCTTTCTTTTCTGGATGCCTTTTATTTCTTTTTCTTACCTAATCGCTTTGGCTAGAACCTTCAGTGCAACACTGGATAGAAGTGTTGAGAGTGGACATCCTTGACTTGTTCCTTATTTTAGGCGAAAAAAATCCAGTCTTTCTGCTTTAAGTATAATATTCTTGGTGGGCACTGTGGTTATTTTTTATTTTATTTTATTTATTTTTTGCAGTACGGGGGCCTCTCACTGTCGTGGCCTCTCCCGTTGCGGAGCACAGGCTCCAGACGCTCAGGCTCAGCGGCCATGGCTCACGGGCCCAGCCGCTCCGCGGCATGTGGGATCTTCCCGGACCGGGGCACGAAACCGCGTCCTCTGCATCGGCAGGCGGACTCTCAACAACTGCGGCACCAGGGAAGCCCTGTGGTTATTTTTAAATGGTGCCAAAACAAAGTCTTCCTTCACTCTGTCAACAAATCTTTCAGCGGCCACAAGTCACCAGAGCCCCTTGTTCTTCCAGTGCCTCCCCATGCTCCCCCACTACCCTCCTCTGTCCTTACCTCCTCAAGATTTCAAACGAAACCCACCAGCTCCTTCCTACATTGCTCTCAATCCTTCAGCTAAAGTTACGACCTCAGGACCAACCCGAGTGCCTAGTGCCTCAGTCCTCAAGGCAGAAGAAACTCCAGTTCACTAATTGGGGTTCTCCTTGGGGGATCAAAAGAGCAGCACACACAAACCGACAACACGCATTCAGATGCCCCCTCCTTTTGGACTTGTGGCTGCATAAATCCTTTAGGAGTGCATTGCTAGACGGACGGAAGAAAAAAAAGTGGAGCGTGTGTTCTGACTGAACCACCATCAAGTGTCAGGAGGACAAACGGAATCTGGGAGCAACACTGACTCTGGCAGAGTTTTTATTAAAATTCATGCAAGTTCATTTGTTCAATGAATATCTATTACACACCAATCACACGCCAGGCACTGGGGAAACAGGAATGAAGGAGACGAACAGAAGACCTGCCTCTGGCACATAAGCCTCGTGGGTTGGGAGATTTGCATCCATCGGCCCCGTCAGGGCCTGTTATCTGAGGACGCAGCACCTTCTCTACTAGTCATCTAGGCCGGGCAGGGCTGGCTTCCCCCGGCTGAGTCAGGTTTGCCAGAGGACTTGCATTACTAGGGACCTGCTATGTGTCTGTGCCTTAGTGTGCCCTGGACACTGACCTTGGGAAGGGTAGCTGGCAGAGTAAGAAAGGCAGGAGGACCCATGCTCTGTCTCATCTACACTCTGACGTGACCCTGGGCCTGGGGCTGGAGTGGGGTCTCTGCTGGAACAAAGGCTGGTGGACACCAGAGCTGAGGGCCGAGAGCCATGGGTCCAAGCTCCGGCCTCTGTCACCTGGAAGAGATGGTGTCAGAGGAAGGTGAAGATTAAACATGGTTCCTTAACTGTAAACACATATTTTGCTCTGTCCATCTGGCCTTTAAACAAGCCTCCGGATTCATACTGTGCTACTAACTGCAGGGTTTCACGTGGAGCATGATAATGGAGGTGCACGCACGCTGATAAATTATGAGTGGAAATTGACTCCGGATGTGGTGGTAAGTGAGGTTTCTGGGTGCCCAGGGCCCACGTGGGAAGCAGGGCTGACTGACAGGTGTGGCACCTGCAGAAAGACCCCTGGCGACCCCGGGACATCCCGGATCCTGGCTCTGTGCTCTCTCCATGGCCACGGCCACAGTGCTGTGTTGCAACCTCCCCAACCCTCTGGGCCAGCCGGCCGCTGAAATGTGACAGCCGTGCCCAGCCAGACGGGGCCACCATATGCTTCTGGGCCAGCCTCGCTTGTCTCCATTTGGCCTGTGCCCTGGAAGGAGCTGCTGGGATGGAGTGATGGCCCAAGCCAGGGACATCTGTACCATTGTGGTTTGGAGCATCCATCCATGTCCTGGGCAGGGAGCTGGGGGGCAGAGAAGGCAACCCAGACGGGCCCCCGGAGGTGTGGGCCCTCGCTGTGGGCCCCAGGAGGAAAGACCACACCCATGAAACCCCATGCTCCAGCACGTGGCACACACCACCTTACTAAGACCTCCCTCATTCTGGTCTCACCTTCACTGTCTGTCAATGGCAGCAAGAAATAATATTTTCTGAGATCCTTTTCTTCTCCTGAAGTATCCAAAAAATCAACAAGAATGACAAGAGTCCACCAGGATCCCCCTGAGGTGCCGTTTTTCTGGCATTGGGTTAAAATGGGGCTGCAGTAACCTTTTTTATCTTCATGTATGTGTGTGTCTTGGTGTGTCTCTGTATGTGTGCGTCTGTGAGTGTTCATGCATGTGTGTGTGCGTGCCTGCACACATGTGTGCTCTAGTCACCAAGCCCAGCCCTTGCCGTCTTGATTTGATGAGCAGTGCGACCACAGAGCATCTTCTCCCCTGGTTCAGGGGCCTTAGTCTGTGCATTCTAAAGGTCAGAGCCAAGTTCTATGAATTTCATGGGGTGTCCTTGTGTGATTCTTTTAGCGGAAAGTCTGGCTGACCTCAGACATTGTCACCATTGTGCTGGTGATGGCTGCACACCACAGAGAGCACCTTTCTTCTCCTTTGGGACTAGAAGAATAGGGCTTTGCTGTATAGGGCTGAGGCCTGTGTGAGGCTTTGATCAAAGAGGCAGGGCCACCGGGAGATGTATTTAAAGGATTTATTATAAGAATTTTCCCTGATGCAATCGTGGGAGCTGGTGACACAGTCTACGGGAGGCTCTGGCTTCTGTGTCTACTGGTGGCACCTGAGGTCAGCAGGCAGCCTGTCGGGAAGGAGAGATGGACGTTGCGTGGAGAAGAAGGACACCTGGAAAGCCGCTGGGAGCCTCAAGGTGACCTCACAGCCGCTGGGAACCTCAAGGTGACCTCACAGCCGCTGGGAACCTCAAGGTGACCTCACAGCCGCTGGGAACCTCAAGGTGACCTCACAGCCGCTGGGAACCTCAAGGTGACCTCACAGCCGCTGGGAGCCTCAAGGTGACCTCACAGCCGCTGGGAGCCTCAAGGTGACCTCACAGCCGCTGGGAACCTCAAGGTGACCTCACAGCCGCTGGGAGCCTCAAGGTGACCTCACAGCCGCTGGGAACCTCAAGGTGACCTCACAGCCGCTGGGAACCTCAAGGTGACCTCACAGCCGCTGGGAACCTCAAGGTGACCTCACAGCCGCTGGGAACCTCAAGGTGACCTCACAGCCACTGGGAGCCTCAAGGTGACCTCACAGCCGCTGGGAACCTCAAGGTGACCTCACAGCCGCTGGGAACCTCAAGGTGGCCTCACAGCCGCTGGGAGCCTCAAGGTGACCTCACAGCCGCTGGGAACCTCAAGGGTGACCTCACAGCCGCTGGGAACCTCAAGGTGACCTCACAGCCGCTGGGAACCTCAAGGTGACCTCACAGCCGCTGGGAACCTCAAGGTGACCTCACAGCCGCTGGGAACCTCAAGGTGACCTCACAGCCGCTGGGAACCTCAAGGTGGCCTCACAGCCGCTGGGAGCCTCAAGGTGACCTCACAGCCGCTGGGAACCTCAAGGGTGACCTCACAGCCGCTGGGAACCTCAAGGTGACCTCACAGCCGCTGGGAACCTCAAGGTGACCTCACAGCCGCTGGGAACCTCAAGGTGACCTCACAGCCGCTGGGAACCTCAAGGTGACCTCACAGCCGCTGGGAACCTCAAGGTGACCTCACAGCCGCTGGGAACCTCAAGGTGACCTCACAGCCGCTGGGAACCTCAAGGTGACCTCACAGCCGCTGGGAACCTCAAGGTGACCTCACAGCCGCTGGGAACCTCAAGGCGACCTCACAGCCGCTGGGAACCTCAAGGGTGACCTCACAGCCGCTGGGAACCTCAAGGTGACCTCACAGCCGCTGGGAACCTCAAGGGTGACCTCACAGCCGCTGGGAGCCTCAAGGTGACCTCACAGCCGCTGGGAACCTCAAGGGTGACCTCACAGCCGCTGGGAAACTCAAGGTGACCTCACAGCCGCTGGGAACCTCAAGGTGACCTCACAGCCGCTGGGAACCTCAAGGTGACCTCACAGCCGCTGGGAACCTCAAGGGTGGCCTCACAGCCATGGCCTCCAGCTGCAACGCCAGGTGCCCTGCAGGAGATGCCGGAGGCCTCCCTCAGGCGCTGAACACACACCTGGCTCAGGAGTCAGAGCCTGGGGAGGAGTTGGCAGGTGCTGAATTGACCGCCCACGCCCTCGGGGTGCGCCAGCAGATCAGAGACAGCCTGTGCCTGGGGCCGACCTTCCACTGAAGCCTTCCGCTCCTGGCCATGACTGCTCTTAGGGATCAAGCCAACCCAGGGCTGTGCAGAGAAGGGCAGTAACGCAGCTCAGGCAGGTGACACGGCAGAAATCCACTGCCGTCCACCCTGTCAACCTGGCATCTGTACCAAGTTCACCAGAACAGACTTAGTGCCTGAATAAACAGCAAGATCCATCCTGACGAACTCATGTGATGCCACCGACCTCCGTAAAATTGAAAACACACTAAGTTTCTCCCTAGAGTGGGTACAGGGGCCCTTTCGTTCCCCTCTGGGGCTGTTCATTCCTCTTACCGCTGAGTCACATGCCCCTTTTGTCTCCTGTGACTTAAACGCTGAGTGTATTACTTGGCTATGGCTGCGTGACACATTCCCCGAAACTTGGAGGCGTCACCGATACCTCTGAGGACAGGAATCTGGGGTGGCTTGGCTGTGGGCCTCCACCCAGGGTCCTACAGAGCTGCAGTCAGCGGCCAGCAGGTGCTGTCTGTTCTGGAGGCTGGACTGGGGGAGGGCCTTCCGTTACCGAACCAAACACGGCTCCACTCGCCTGCATGCAGTAAAGCCAATCTACTGACATGGGGCTGTGGTAAAGGGAAAGTGCAGCATTTATTGTAAAGGTGCCAGACAAGGAGAGCGGGTGGCTTGTGCTCAAAAACCCTGAGTTCCCAGGAGTGTTTCAGCAAAACACTTTTAAAGGACAGGTAAGGGAGGGGGACCCCAGGGTGTCTGAAGAAAGTTGTGCACAAGTCTCAATTAGTTGATGGTGAGGTCACAGGGTGGTGTCAAAGGGGTTCACATTATCAGACCTTAGGCTCCAGTAAGTGTAGGGGCTACATGCTCATGGTCACCTGGTCGTTAATTTCTTCCATCTGGTATGGTTTTAGCATCTGTAAAACAACTCAGGAAATGTGCCTCAGATACTATTAGCTGGGTACTTCAGAGGAGATACAACAGAGGATACAGGGGAGGGGGTGTGTTCCAGGAAGGGCCCAGAGGGTCCTGCTCAGTTACGCTCCCACGCTCACCTGCATGGCTGTTGCCTTGAGTGGTCAGGTCCTTGCCACGTGAGCTTCACCGAAGGGCAGTGTGCGTCCCTCGGAGCGAGAGCTCCAAGAGAGTGAGGGGCCAAAAAGGTGGAAGCCACATCTTCTTGTAAGTGGAATCTCAAAAGTGACAACCCACCCCTTTTGGGAGATTCTATCCATTCTTTGGAAGTGAGTCACTCGTGAGCCCTCACTCGAGGACAGGAGGTTACGTAAGGCCGTGAATATGGAGAAAAGGGGATCAGCTTTGAGGCTGCCCACCCCCGACTGAGACAGACAATTAATTGCTGTTAACACAACTTAGGTTAGAAGTGGGGACATGGGAGCCGGGAGGTGGGAGAACATTTGGTTAATATGTATACAACATGTGCATATCTAGATATGCAATAAATACTGTGACAATTACACCTCCTTACCTGCACTGGTTATATGGCCAGAGTGCGTATTCATAACAGCCTCGCCCACACCATCCCCCATCCCTCTGCCCTCCCCTTAGCTGGTAGGATTCCTTGCCTGACGCATGACCCAAATCCTCTTTCCCAAAGTGTCTGAACCATTAAAATTGCCCCTGTGTTAGCCTGTTGTTGTTTTCTGTTTTAGTTGTGGTGCTTTGAGCATCTCAAGGAGGCAGATGCCTCGGAGCTGGGTAATTGAGTTTCTAGAGCCCTGGGGCCTCCCAGATGGATGGAGCCCCAGCCCCAGGCTGCCCTGGGGGATCTGCAGCTGGGTCTGCAGAAGGGATCTGACCCATGGCCACCTTCCTTCCAGCTCCTCTTGGCCGGGGTCATCTCGGGAAGTTCCCCCCCTGGGGAGCAGCTCTGGCTCCAGGCAGAGGCTGTGGCTGCCTGTCCCAGCCCCGTGAAGCACCAGCCACCCCTTCTGGCTTCCGCACCACTGGCAGGGATCTGTCCAGGTGTTCCCTCCATCCTTCATCCATTCCTTGAGCCATTATGGATCTGGTGCTGAGTTCTCGAATGCCAAGTGAGAACAAGACAGGCGGGGTGGCTGCATGATGGAGCCCAGTCCATGGGGAGGTCGATGCACCCTAAATGATTTAGGGCGTAAGTCCGCTTCGTGGGCAGCAAAGACGTGGACACAGTCCAGAGCGCAAGGCCTCACGGGAGGGAGGGCCCTTCTGATGGGCGTCAGGGAGATGGTCTCCGAGGCAGGGCCCAGGGTAGGGCCTGAAAGTTGGGATGAGCTGCCCCAAGCCAGCATTCCAGCAGCTGGAATGGACCATGGGGAGGTGGGGAGGGCCGGGAATGACCAGGTTCCTGTAGGCCTGGACCCATCCAGACAGTGGGGACATCAGCGGGCGGGGCACACCACTTTCTCTCTCGGCCACCCCAGGAGGGAGGGTGTCCACTTCACTGCTCACACCAGAGCCTGCGAAACTCCCTTTTCTGACCCTCTGAGATGCTCATTCACCAGGGCTGACTGCGTGGGGCCTGGGGACCTGCTGCGTGACCAGCGAGGGCGACTCTGAGAGAGACGGCCCAAAGCTGCTGGTGGGGACACCCGGGCAAAGACTGCGGGACCCTTGAGAGGGAATGTGTGCCCTCCCAGCCAGGCCGGAGCCGGGCTCTTCCGCCAAAGCCGCTTCCTTGGGAAGACATGAAGAGCAAATCTGAGGGAAGGGGTCCTGACACTGGGACAGCCCCGTTTCTGGACGTGACCCCGTGCAGACAGCAGGAGAAGCCCCCCCTGTTTTACAGTGGCTTTGAGAGGCCGAGGAGAGGGGCCGCTCTGGGCTGCGCCTGGGAAGCCGATTAAGAACAAGCAGTGGTCCCCTCCCAGGCCCTGCTCATCGGGATGCGCAGGGAGAAGTGTAATTAAGGCCTATGCATCTGCGGGATTAGTGATCCGACCCGGGAAGCCTGGGTTTTCATTAGTAATTAGGCCCTTTCTGCAGAGCCGCGCTAAACAGACAAGGGCGCCGCGACCTTAGTCCCCAGAGGGATGGTGACACAGCCTGTCTGTTTTGTGGAAACACCGATGGCTCCTGTCACAGCTGTTTGGATGAAGGGACACTGGTGAGAAGTTCGGCCAGAAGGAGGGTGCAGGTCTCTGCTCCTGGGCACCGGGCACTGAAGACTCAGCTCCCA
The DNA here is from genome assembly GCA_036417435.1 of Inia geoffrensis. Taxonomy (NCBI): domain Eukaryota; kingdom Metazoa; phylum Chordata; class Mammalia; order Artiodactyla; family Iniidae; genus Inia; species Inia geoffrensis. Next base: position 114,183,326 of record CM070906.1, on the reverse strand, counting down.
AATCCACCCAGAGCCTGCCATGGCAGGTGTCGTGGCTTTTCTGGGGCGAGTGCACAGCCAATACAGTGACAAGCTGCCTGGAAGTTTCGTGGAGTACTGCAGAGACCTCCCTGGCTCCACAAGATGCAAGGGTTGGGGAAAGAGCAGCCCATAGGCACCCACATCAGACGCCAGGGAAGTGGGCCATCGGCCCACATGCTGGGCATCTAGGGCCCCACGGCCGAGCTGCCATGTTCTGTCTAAATCACCCTGTGTCGTCAAATCACGGAACTTTCCAGCTGGCCCACCCTGGAGACCAACTCCCCCAAGCCCCTGCTTCCCAAAAAGGGCAGCTGAGGCCAAGGGTAGCTGTGCCCAGAGGCTGGTGGCCAAGCCGGGACCAGGGCCCAGGGCTTCCGGTTCTCTGAGCTCTTCCTGAAACTCACATAAAATGCTGACAGTCACGAGCTCTTACTAACAAAGACATGGAGTGAGTTTCTCCAAGAGGACTTCTTTTGTGGCTTTGAAAAAGCCCAAAGTCACAACGCCCTGGAACCCCGTCTAGACTATGCTGGCTCTGGTCTCCTGAGGGTGCAGCTCTCACCTCGGCCATGGCCCCCAAGTCTCCACCCCAGAGGCTCACCTCTCAGCTCCTGCTGGGCCCGCAGACCCCCAGCGCCCCCTCCCCGGCGGGCTGCCCAGGCCTCGGCTCTCCCACCTCCTCCCTCCACCCCAGCACCGGTAAGTGGGACATGCAATTCCTGGGTACTTAAGGCCATGCACGGGGCACTAACCTTCCTAGCCAGGTTGCAAACACCCGAGGGCGGGTCGTGGGTTGTTGTTTTTCTCCATTTCCCAGGCGCTCAGCCCATAGGAGGGACCCTGTTAGCTCTTGTTTTTAGGAGCTGCAGGTACTGGTCTGTGCCAGAGGAAATAGAGGTCCACTGGTACAAGCTTTCTGTATGTGAGGTGAGCTCTAGAGCTTTGCTGTACGATATACTACCCACTTCACTATAGGGTATCACGCACTTCAAAATATGTGAAAAGGACAGATCTCAGGTTGTGTCCTTACAAAATGAACAGATACAAGGAAGTTTGGGGAGGTAATGGGTATGTTTAGTACTTCGGTTGTGATGGTATCACGGGTGTCTGCATGCGTCCAAACTCATCAAGACGTAATTCACACACACACACTAACCAGCAATGACCTACTCTGATCACATTGCTCCATTCTCTGTAATAACCTGCATGGGAAAAGTACCTGAAAAAGGAACGCATATATGTATCTGTATAACTGAGTCACTTTGCTGTACACCTGAACCTAACAGCATTGCAAACCAACTATACTCCAATAAAACTGAAAGATCAAAAATTTTGTTAAATTACACTGGGGAGAAAAAAGATGTATACATTAAATGTGCACGTGTTTGGACATCAATTACACCTCACTAAAGCTGAAATTGTTAAAGAAAACAGATGGAGGCCTGTGATGCCTCTGGCACCGTTGGCGGACACACTCTCAGGACAGAGAGGTGAGTGAAACTCTTGCCAGACGTCGTCCCAAGAACATGGGGCCCTGATGCCTGATGCCTGGGTCCCACTCACCTCCACACCCTGAGGATCTTCTCCTGCCCCCTGCCTGCCCTGAGGGAAGCGTGTTTGAAACCAGAAGACTGCATTTGAGTGCCAGCTCAGCACAGCCCTCGACATTTCTGAACCTCACTTTTCTCCTCTGCATAATGTGTCCATTGGCTAAACATCTCCCATTGACTTCATGGGCTTATCGAGAGGAACAAGCCAGCTGGGGCTGATCATGACAGCGTTGCTGGCCACTGTCACCTGGGCCCTGTACACATCACTTTCTACATCTGAGATGTGGTCACCACAATTCCCATAAAAGGATGGGGAAAGCGAGGCTCAGAGAAATTAAGGCACTTACCCGTGGTCCTGCAGAGGTGGCTGGGCTAAGATTCAGCCCACAGTCTGGTCTCTTTAGCTCCAAAGTGTGACAGTAACTGTGACGGTGAACAGAAGAGGGTGCCCTGAAAACAGAGGACACACACACACACACACACACACACTCTCACATCTGCTTGCACCTCTTCCCAATAACTCATCATGGGGCATAACTGCTCTCTGAGTTGCCTGAAATAAAATGAAGAACTTTCCATGTGAGGCTTTTTGTGCTGAAGAGAATGATTCCAAATGGGGAGTAACTGGCGGTCCAGGGCCCAGTTCTTGCGGTTGAAATGAAATGTGCGGACGTGTCAGAGGAGCAGAAATAAAACTACCGAATATGAGACCCGGAGCAGGTAATGAGGACACATCAGCAGGCGTTAGAAATGAAATACATCGTGTGTCTGTAGCTGCAGCCCAGGGGCGGCCCACACAGCACGACGGGGGGCTCGAGCATGGGGTGTGCGGTCAGCCCCAGGGGGCCGGTTTACCGGAACTTGTAAGAGGGACCTCCTCGGACCCTTGGAGGCATCTGGCCTCATCCTGCTTTGAGGCGTTAGACCCACCTTAGCCAGGCTCCCAGCCAGCACTTTCCACAAAGTTCTCTGTGTTGGTTTGCTCGGCTGCTGTAACAAAGCACCATAGACCAGGTGGCTTAAACAACAGACAGTTGCTATTTCATATCCCGGAGGCTGGACGTCCAAGATCAAGGTGTTGGCAGGGCTGGTTCCCTCTGAGGCCGTGCTCTCCCTGTGTCCTCACGTGGACTTCCTTCTCCCCTTTTTCTGAGGACACAGGTTGTACCGGATCAGGGCCACTCTAATGGCCTCATTTTAACTTGGTGACCTCTGTAAAGACACTGTTTCCTAATACAGCCACACTCTGAGGTCCTGGGGGCCAGGGCTGCAGTACATAAACTTTGGGAGACACAGTTCAGCCCCTAACACTTCCCTCACCCTGCCTTTCTTCACTCCTATGGTTTTCGCTCATTCACCTGTGCCTACTTTGTGCTTGGCTAGACCAAGACAGAAAGCCCTCAGGAGCCCAGCAACCGGTAGACATCAGGACGGAGCATGGCGGTGCCACAGCAGGGTCAGAGCCAGCCCGGGCCCCATCTGCAATGCAGCCCCCGGGACGCCCACCCCCACCAGGACTTGCACAGAGCAGGCTCTTGAATATTCATTTCTTCAAAACCACATCCCTTTGTGGATGCTGAGCTGAGCCACTCTGTCCACTTAGGCAGTTCACCATCTAGGATGGAGAGGTGGCACCAAGGCCTGAGAAAAAGATAGGTCCTGAGCCCTAGTGAGCACATCTGGTGGCCACCCCACCTCGCAGTGGAGCTGGTGGGGGCTGGAACCTGGGCCACAGAGAGCCCTCGGGAGGACGGGTGCCACACGTGGAGGGCGGCTACGGCGTGTACCAACATTTCAAATGCACGTGTCCTTTGACCTAGAACCCAGCCCGTTGGAGGACATCTCCGGAAGTCACTGGAAAAGGGCACAGGAGCAGAATGGGCTCCACCAGACGGCCCCCAAATTCCAGGGGCTTCTCCCAACGGGAAATCCACGCAGTCACTCAGGGATCCAGGCTCCCCTCCCTCAGGACTTCAGCCTCCTTGGTTCAGCCAGCAGAGGAAGGGAGAGTGAGGGCTGCACTTGGGAAGGTCTATGGCTCACCGGGCAGTGCAGTGCATCACTTCCCCACCCCCACTCCTGTGTTCAACTGGCCGGACTCCTGCACGTGGTTGCCCCCAACCCAAGAATGCCTGGGACACGTGGCTGCATGTGCCCTGGAAGAAGAGAACACAGGTAGAGCACTAGCTGTCTCCGACGCAATATTCGCCCAACATCTGTCTAAAATAATTGAACACTAACTCCAGCTTGAGTGACCTGTGAACAGAGTTAAATACATTTAATGGTGGCACCAGGCGTTCATCCAACATCCATTATTCCATAAACACTTCCCGGGACATCACACTGCGTGAAATACATATTATGCAGCCCAGACAAAGAATGGCATGTATTGATGTTCATGGATATTGGTTGAATGACAAGATCAGGATTCAATACAGATTATATAGTATAATCCAGATTTTGACAATTCAAATATTTATATCCATTGGTATACATAAACATAGAGAATTACGGAAAGATTTTCACAAAAATTGAAAAAGATATCTACAGTTTTGTTGGCAAGCATCCCTTCAAGAGATGCAGCTGGTTTCGCCTCTCTGTGAATGTGGGCTGGGCTCGCTTCTAATGAGCAGAGTGTGGAAGATGAGATGGGGAGTGACTCCAGGTACTTGGTTGTAAGTGGATTTTCACCCTCCTCCCTGATTCCTTCCCTGGACCGTCTGTGCCTGGGGAAGCCAGCAGCCTTGCTGCAAGTTCACCTAAACAGCCCTAGAAGAGGCCCATGCCATGTGGCATGCCATCTTGGAGGTGGCCTCTGCAGCATCTGGAGAGGTCGGAGGCAGAAACTCTCCTCTGAGCTGCTCTTGAATTCCTGACCCTCCAAAACTGTGAGATGAGAGATGTCTGTCAATGAAGCCCCTACCTTTGGGGGTAATTTATTACGCAGCAGTAGATGACTAACACACCATCTTTGCAAAGTGAAGGGCCAAGACTCTGGCCCTGCCTCCCCCTCTCTCCCCTCTGTGTCCACTCAGAAGAAGACTGAGAGCCCCCTGGCTGGACTCAGGAAGTCAGCTGAGGCCAGGTAGCCTGACTGTAGTAACTGACCACCTGGGTGTAAAACCCCAACCATGGTCTCTCAGGGCCTCTCAGGGCTGAACCGTGGCCCCAGGCCTGCCCCACTGTGCTCCTTCAGGGTCCCCCCAATTCTCCAGCCGTCCCAATCCAAGGCCCTCAGTCTGGACACAAGCCTAGGTGAGTCATCATAACCATCGCTTCTCGGAAGCCCGTACCATGTCCACACCAAGCACAGCAAGAGCCCTCAGCACGTCCTTGCGGGACGAGCAGAGAAGTGCAGAGAAAACCTTCTAAGATTAATGTGTATGATCTTTGAAAGTGGGGAGAATAAACTAGCTAAAAGCAAGTGGGTTGATGCAAGGATTCCACTGGAGCAGAAAGAGAATTAGTGACGTGACAGCTCCACACGCTGGCTCCCGGGAAGCCGTCTGGGGTGCTGGGTGGCGCCCCTGTGCCTGGGCTCTGCCCACGTCACCCTCTCCCCCATCCCCTGCTAACTCCCAGGATACAGAGGGGTTGTTTTCCCGAAGCCGTTAGCGGGCAGAAATGGGCTTGCTGCTTGGTAAGAAGAGCTAGTCCAAATGGACTGGGAACCGCGAAAACGCAGTTAACAGAGCTGGACAGGGAGTCTGTCCTGTCCCTGGACCGTCCCCGCCTGCTAATGTGAAAGGCCACTCAGGGCTGGTCTCCGTGCTCTGTGATGGGCTGAGCAGGCACTGAACAGTTTGAGGGCACAGCGTATATAAGAACCACTTTCCCAAACCCATTTCCCTTGCGGGCCTAGCATGTGCAAGGGTGGCCCGTGCCTCGCCTGGTCCAGGGGTCAGAGCGGGGAGGAGGTGACGGAGGCACCAGCGGACTCCTAGTGGCCTGGAGCCTGGTCTGCCTGCCCTGCACTTACCGGTCACTCACCTGCCCGAGGGCTTAGGGCTAGGTGGGCAGTGGCACCAGAGGTCTGGGCTGGTCACTGCCTGGGGGACCCCGGGCCCTCCTTTCACATCCTGACCCATTTCATCCTCTGTGATGTGAGGCTGTGGGCAGACCCGTGAGCTCTGGAGATGCCCTGTGAGGGATGGTCCAGGGGATGGGTTGGGAGCCAGGCACACCAATGGGAAAGCAAAAAATACGCCCCTGGGTGCCTCCCAGCCCTGGATGGGGCGGAAAGGGGTCCCAGCGAAGGAATGCTCAGCCCAGGGAGAACAGTGACTTTGGGAGGGAAGTGCAGCCACGCAGCCCCCATGATCGAGCCTCCTCGGGGTCGGGGAGAGTTGGGCACCTGATGGATGTCCTGAATCTCGGGTCCCTCCAACTAGAAGACTACACGCAACACAGCCTCCCTCAGAGCTGCCTGAGGACGGAAGGAGAGGAAATGTAACACAGCAGAGCACCCCAGCTCGGAGACGGAGGGAGGGCGGGCTTCCAGCCGCCCCCCAACGCAGCTCCACACGCCCTCTATACAGTAAGCCTTCGTTTCGTCATCAATTTAGATTGTTTGTTTGTTTTGCGGTACGCGGGCCTCTCGCTGTTGTGGCCTCTCCCGTTGCGGAGCACAGGCTCCGGACACGCAGGCTCAGCGGCCATGGCTCACGGGCCTAGCCGCTCCGTGGCATGTGGGATCTTCCCAGACCGGGGCACGAACCCGTGTCCCCTGCATCGGCAGGCGGACTCTCAACCACTGCGCCACCAGGGAAGTCTTCGTCATCAATTTTGAAAGAGGCTAAAGCATTCCTCGGCCATGCCGACTCTGCCCCGCGACCTCGAATGAGCGACTTGGCCCCGTGCTCATCCCTACGAGCTCATCCCTGCTGGAGAAATATGATTACATCCAGGTGTCCGCCTTCTCGTCTCAGGATTTCTCCACCACGACGAGAAAGAGAGCATCTCCTTCTGTTCATAAAAAGCGTGCCTGTGGGCAGGAGGTGGCCTGGTGTGGGCAGCGGCTGACAGCTCGGAGGACGAGGGCCAGGAGGCCGTGCAGCCCGCCTGCTGGACATGCATCCATGCCACCCCCGATTCGCAGCCCTAGCCCGGCCAGGCCGCTCAGATCCTCCTGTCATTTGATTAATCAAGGGAGGAAGGGCTGCTGGGAAGGCAAAATTATTTTTTCTACAATTTTTCTATAATAATTTTCTAAAATTATTTTGCTGCTGTCTCAATATCTGAATTTTTCACAGTGCTAAATTCTGCTTCCTTCTCCTTAAAACAGAAACAAGGAAACACATTGGGACAATTCTCTGTTTATATACATTCCCTCTTATTTGACCTCAAAGGTGTACTTCCAAAAACGCAAAATGTTTTTGGACCAGACCTCGATGATTAGAAAGGGGAAAATGAGGTCTGGATTTCAGCAAAACATCAGAGGCCTGACTTGTCTCCACCTTATCCCGTGTCCTCACAGTAGAGGGACGATGCAGGTCCTAACTTCAGAGCAACGCCCTGCCCTGTGTGGGGCCTGGCCCGGTCTCCCGCCCCAGATCAAATGCAACGTAAGGCCGCCCTGGAGTCGATTGCTGCGTTTGCTGACGCTACACAGAACCAGCTAGAATCCTGCCGGCCTAAATGGCGGAAAATGGGTCTTGCTACTGGCTTCCACTCGTCAATGGTAACAAATTGGACACTTGCCTTCTGTACTGAAGGGAAATGAAGACCCCGTGGACGGGAGCCGCAGGAAGCAAGACCTCCGGGAAGGCTGGAGGGAAGTCCAGGGAGCCTCCTGGGCCTGGCGCCTGTCCGGCGCGGGCAACGGGTTTCTTCCCAGCCCCGTCTAGGAAGGTGGTGGGAAACGAGCATTTCAGGGCCCGTCTGGGCCAGGCTGGGTCTGAACATTCAATATCTGGGACTCACTTTCTCACTGACATCTCCCAGTGCAGCCCAGAGAGGTAATGCAAGCTGTTCAAGTTCACACAGCAGCTGAGCAGCAGAGGCGGAAACCCACCCTGCTGCTAGACCCCTACGCAGACCTCCCCAGAATTTCTCAGGGTCTCCCAGTCAGTCCCCAAAAGGCCCTCTGGGTTGGATGCAGAGATTAAAGGCACCCCTGGGATCTAGGACAGTCCCCAGAGGCCTCCAAGCCCTGTCTTGTCTGCAGGACCCGTGAAAAGTCAGGTCTCGGCACCTCCGTTGATGGCTGTGACCTTCACTTGCTCCCCGGAGCCTTGCTTCTGCATCTATAAGAGGGGAGCCTGGCGGCTGGGAGCACAGCATGAAATGTGGAAATGCTTGGTAAGCCAGCATGGCTGACAAATACTAAGTCCTCACGATTCTGAGTGTGGCGGAGCTCCAGCACGGCTCTCCTGGGTGTAAATGTGGCCTCTGCCACCCACAGCTCTAATCTCGGGCCAGGATAGAGGGGCGCAGGCTTGCAGCACCCCCGTCTCTTCACCCCAGGGGATGCACAGTGGTGTCAGCCCTGGGAAGGGCCCAAAGCAAAACCGTGCAGAGCAGGAAGGCCAGGAGGGCCAGGCGGGGGGCTCGGGCAGCATCTCTGGGTTTCATGGTAGAGACAGCCACTGGGACCTGGGAGGCCATGTGACTGGGCTGAAACCTCCCATGGGAATAGGCATCAGTGAGCGGAAAGACAGTCTGGCCTAAGACTAAACTTGAGAAGAGATTCAGGGGGAGGACATCCCTCATGAGTGTGGGAGAGGGCGGAGCAGACATGTGCCCCTCAAAGCATGCTAACTGCCTGGCCAGCCTGCCCGAGGGCCACCTCCTCCAGGGAGCCTGTCAGGACTCCTGCATCCCAGGCTGTGACCCCACCTGCAGAGAAGCATCCCAACGGGAGTCCCAGTCTTTGCCTTCCTCTTTCCAACACTTTAGGCAGGTGGGTCCATGATCCTCGACAACCCTGGCTGGAATTCCCCACTCTCTCCAACAGCTCAAGGCCTGGAGCTCTGGGAGCCTAAGCGCTCCCCTCCCACCTCCTGAGGTCCTCCCCCACCCCTGGGCGTTGCCATCCAGGACCGCAGACCTTGTCTCCTGCCTGCTTCCTGCTGAGCTCCATCTGAAGACTCTTGGCCTCAAGGAGGTAGGGGGTAGAGAGGGGAGGTCAGCTTGGGGGTCAAAGGTGCCAGACCAGACATTTCAGCCTAGTCCAGCATCCACGGGCACTCCACGGGACGATGCACTGCCTTTCTTGGTAAACGCTTTTGCTGTGGCTACCCGGATCCCGGAGCAGGGGCTGGCCCTCCCGCAGCTCATGGCACCTGGGCTCTCCGAGGGGGCCCAGGTCTCCCCACACGGCTCTTCTCGGTTCATTTGTCCCCTTTCCCTACTCGGCTGAGAGCCAGGGAGGGTGCAGGCTGTGTCTGCTTCCACATTCATCCACTGACCGCATGTGAGTGAAAGAATGAATGAATGAATGAGTGAACGGAGGCCTTGACGGATGCCCCCCTCGGGCTCTGACAGGCTGGGGTGTTCATCGAATTCTAGCAGGATGACACCGATATCACCATAGCTGGTAGGGCTGTCTCATGCCTTCAGCCTCCATCAATCTGCTTTTAATAATAAAGTGACAGTCAACCACACACAGTATCTGTCTTATTAAATTGACATTAAGTTCCTCATGGAGACAGTTAAGGTCGACTGAGTTCTTGGCAGCTGTGGGCGTGCCCACGGACGCTGGACTAGGCTGAAATGTCTGGCCTGGCGCTTTTGACCCCCAAGCTGGCCTGATGTGTAGCCTGAGCATTGCCTGCCCTTCCCTGACTCTCCTGACCTTCAGGTCGGGGAGAAGGTCCTGCAGTGTTTCTCAGAGCAACCCTGGTATCGACCCAGAGGAGCAAGGGTGGAATCGTTTATCATCCAATTAATGGTGTCAGCAGAGTCATTATTTAAGTGACCAGACACATGTATAATCCATCTTTTTTTTTTTTTTGCGGGACGCAGGCCTCTCACTGTTGTGGCCTCTCCCGTTGCGGAGCACAGGCTCCAGACGCTCAGGCTCAGCGGCTATGGCTCACGGGCCCAGCTGCTCCACAGCACGTGGGATCTTCCCGGACCGGGGCACGAACCCGCGTCCCCTGCATCGGCAGGCGGACTCTCAACCACTGCACCACCAGGGAAGCCCACGTTTCAGTCTTAGAGTCCCTGGAATCTCAGTTTTCTCTGCTCTGTTCGTCCTGCTGAGACGGAAGTGTGGGGAGGTGTGGGGAGGTCAAAGCAGCAGCAGCAGTAGGTTTCTGCTGAACAGGCAAAGTCCCATGTCTGCGTCTTGTTCCTGTTCACAGTGAGGAGTCGCTCATCCCTGCCCCCCAGCCCCCAAGCCTCTCGCTGTCCTCGTCAGCATCTTCCCCAGCACGTCAGGAGGTGTACCCTCTGGTCTCTTCCCCCGGCTGTGAGCTTCCCGGGATGGGGCAAGTGATGCCCAGTGCTGGAAGGGGTGGGAGCTCTGTGGATGCTTCAGGGAAGACCCTCCACAGAAGCCTCCTGGCCAGAGGATCTCCACGCAGCCCATTGAAATGGCTCCTCCAGCTGTGCTCCAGTTTTGAGAGTTGACCTAGAAAAAATGAGGGGGTTTCATCCGCTTAATCCCAGTTTCATCGGACCCACCCCTTGCCCCAAGCCAGCATTCCATTCAGCCAAGACACCCGCATGGTTCCTCTTAGACGTGACTGTTCAGTGGGTATTTGTCTGAGCTCCACGTGAAGGCAGACTCAGGGCATCGTGGCTGCCCGAGCCCAGCTCTCAGCCCCTCCCCAGCACGTGCTGCCCTCCCTTGGGCCCACCTTCCTGCCCCATGCTGGTCAGAGCGCTGCCTCCACCCTCTGTCTCTCCCCCTCCCCTGTAACCGTCTCCACCATCACCCACCCACACAGTTTGATGTGACCTGTTGAGCCCATCACGTCCTCCACCCACATCTCCTAAACTCCCATCACCTTGTATTTTCCTTATTAGCACTTTCATACCTTTCCTCTCCCATGAACGAATTTTGTTGGTCCCTTCGTTTTTTAACCCTCAGCCTCCAGCACCAGGCTGGGCACATGTGAGGTGAGTGAATCCTGCTGCTGTCTGACTGTGGAAATGAAGTGGCTGCAGCTACAAGCTACAGGAAAACAGTGTCTCCCTCGGGCATCTGTGCAGGTGGGGCAGGTGTTCTAGAGGCACCTCCTCCTTCCCCCGCCCCACACCCTTTAGCCAGGACTCTTCCCACCTGGTAAACCCAGTGGCCACATCTGGACCCACTTCTCTTCTCTCCACCTCGTTCTTCAAGGGAACTCATCATAACTCATTACCTAAAAATACATTTCATGAAGGATCACCCTGACTTGATTGCATCTGCTTGGGCACTGTCAGCTTTCATAACCCTCGGGGATCACACTATAATTAAATAGCTAATTGTGAGATTCATTTAATGTCTCTCTCACATCTGAGGGCAGCCATCCTGCCTGTCTATTCACTGCTTCATCTCCCCTTGTCTAATACTCTGCCTGGCATATTTACATTCAGCGAATAAATACTTATTGAATGAACGTGTTGAGGAAAACCTCTTGGAAGGAGCAATTAAAAAAACAAACATAGCTTCCAGCCAAGATGGAGTAACAAAAACCAAACTATTCTCCCTCTTGAAACAACAACAACAACACACACAAAAAAAACAAAAATGAAAACTCTGGACGAAATATATCAAACGATGGTTCTAAAGAATTTGGACATCAGATGAAACAAAGCAAAAGAAATACACCCTGAAAGATGTGAAACAAAGGAAGTAAGCCCTGTGATTGCTCCAGCTTGCTACCCATGGAGAATGTCCAGGATGTAGGCAGGAAGGATGCTCAGGAGACCCCAAGGTCTCTCAAAGTGGAGGAGCTGGAGCTCGGAATTCAGGGAGGCCAAGGCAGCTGGAAGTCTGCAGGGGAAAGAGCTGCAGAGAACCCCAGACATCAGCAGAGGGGTCCACGAGTTTTCAGCAAATCAACACATATATGTGAGGAAAAGACCTGAGGACAGGGGGGAAAACCACCCAAGAGGATTGCAGGGAACTGTCCTGGGAACTCATGCAGGACTAGAATCGATGCCTGTTTCCACAACCAGGGTATAAGACATCATAAGTCACAGGGCATCAAGTGGCATACTCAAAAGGGTATTGAGAAAAAATAGGCTTAGACTAAATGCTGCTCTGTTTTCATCTGAAAAAGCTCACCAAAAGGATAAAATGTTTCCAAGGAACTTAATGTCCCAGAGTGAGCTCGAAACTCTGTATAGGATTATATATAATCTTACCATTAACAAAGTAAAATTCATAACATCTAGCATCTAACCAAAACTTCCTAGATATGCAAAAAGCAAGAAAATACAACCCACACTGAGGAGGAAAATAAGCCCATTGAAAGTGACCCAGAAATGACACACATAATAGAATTAGTGAACAAGGAGTAAATAGTCTAACTGAATTCCACACATTCAAGATGTTACAGGGGCTGCCCTGGGGGCATAGTGCTTAGGAATCTGCCTGCCAATTCAAGGGACATGGGTTTAAGCCCTGGTCCGGGAAGATCCCACATGCCGTGGAGCAACTAAGCCCGTGCGCCACAACTACCGAGCCTGCGCTCTAGAGCCCATGAGCCACAACGACTGAACCCACTTCTCTTGCTGTAGAGCCCATGCTCCACAACAAAAGAAGCCACCGCAATGAGAATCCCACACACCGCAACAAAGAGTAGTCCCCGCTCGCTGCAACTAGAGAAAGCCTGTGCACAGCAACAAAGACCCAGTGCAGCCAAAGATTAATTAATTAATTAATTTTAAGAAAGATGTTACAGGAAAAAATAAACATATTAAATAGAGACATGGAAGATACAAAAAGAGCCAGATCAAACTTATAGCCATGAAAATTACAATATCTAAGATGAACTATACATTAGATAGAATGAATAGCAGTATTGACCTTGAAGAATAAAAGATTAGTGAAATTTAAGACATAGCAATAGAAACGTCACAAAATAAAACACAGAGAAAGAAAAAGACTGAAAAAATAAATAAAAGTGTCAGTGAATTGTGGGACCGCTTCAAGCATCCTGTTAAATATGGAATTGAAGTCCCTAATGGAGAGAAAAGAGAAAGTGATCAGGAAAATAATATTGAAAGAAATAAAATACAAACATTTTCTAAATTTGGTGAAAACTATAAATCCACATACCCAAGAATCTCAATGAATTTCAAGCACAAGAAACCCCAAGCACAACTATACCAAGGCATAAAATAACCAGATTTATTTAAACCTGCAATAAAGAGAGAATCTTAAAGGTGGTCAGAGCAAAAAGGACACATTACATACCAGATAACAAAGCACAGCAGCAGATCTTTTGCCTGAAACAATTCCAAGTATTGGAGAGTGGAGTGACATCTTTAAAGTCTGAAAGAAAAGCAAAACTGTCAAGCAGGAACTCTTTTACAAGGAAAAATATCTTTAAAAAATAAAGGTGAAATATAGAATTTTTCAGACGTGCAACAGCAGAAATAATTCACCACCAATAGACCTGAACTACAATATGTGTTAAAGGGAGCCCTTCACGCCTAAGGAGAATGAGACCATGCAGAAATCTATTAACGCAAAAAAGAAGTATCATGTGGTTTATAACATACGTAGGAGTAAAATGTGTGACAGCAGTAGCACAAAGGCTGCGGAGGGAGAAACTGAAGGACCCTTGTAAGGTGTTTCTACTACAGATGAAGTGACATGTTTCTAGGAGGTAGACATTGATAAGCTAAATATGTGTACTATAAATACCAAAGCAACCAATAAAATACTACAATAAGGGTTCATAGCTAATTAGCCAACAAAGGGGTTTAATAAAATTTTCATTAAAATCACCACTGATTCTTTAAAAAGCTTAAAAAGAGGACAAAGAGAACAAAAATATAGAGAATAAATAGGAAAAAATATCAAGGTGGTAGATCAAAAACCAATCTTATCAATAATCACATTAAATGTAAATGTTCTAAAATCCACCAATTAAAAGGCAGAGATTGACAGATTAAGTAAATAAGCAAGACCCAGGTATATCTGACTTATAAGAAACCCATATTAATATAAAGGCAGAAACAGGCTAAAAGAAAACAGATCAGGAAAGATACATTATGCCAATGCTAATTGAAACAAAGATGGTTTGGCTATACTAATATAAGACAAAGAATATTTCAGAGCAAAGATACCACCAGGGATAAAGAAAATCTTTTCGTAATGATAACAAAATTAATTCATAAAGGGTCATAATAATCTTAAACTATTATGCACCTAATAACAGAACTTCAGAAACACACAAAGCAAAGGCTGATAGAACTGTAAGGGAGCTGATAGCTGGAGGTTGTGTGCTGACCTCTCCCCAAAGCTGGGCAGCCAGGCCATCCTGAAGGGGGTCTAGCTGGTGCATCTCTGTGTCCACCACTGGGTCCTGGAGTCCTTTGAGTCCACCTAGACTGGGGACAGAAGGGCCTCTGGGCATTTGTCCTGGGATTGTGCAAGGACAAGATGGGGTGAGGGAGCAGTAAGGCTGGGCTTCCCTGCTACATGTCATTGCTTTGCTTCAAGCTTTATATGTGCTGGCTTTTGAAGCAGGTGCCCACCTAGATCTACTGGAGTCCTAAACCCCTGAAGGCTGTCCCCTCAGAGGGTGAGGAGTGTGCAATAAGGGGTTATCTGTTGCGACATCACAGGTTGGAGGAGCAGCTCTTGACTGGGCGTTTGACAAGAAGATAATAATAACTGCATTGAAGGATGTTGTGATAATGCAACAAAATCATATACATAAAATGCCCCAGAGGGGCTTCCCTGGTGGCGCAGTGGTTGAGAGTCCGCCTGCTGATGCAGGGGATGCAGGTTCGTGCCCCGGTCCGGGAAGATCCCACATGCTGAGGAGCGGCTGGGCCCGTGAGCCATGGCCGCTGAGCCTGCGTGTCCGGAGCCTGTGCTCCGCAACAAGAGAAGCCACCGCAATGAGAAGCCCGTGCACCGCAAGGAAGAGTAGCCCTCACTCACCACAAATAGAGAAAGCCCGTGCGCAGCAACGAAGACCCAAAGCAGACAAAAATAAAAAAATAAATATAAATAAATTTATTTAAAGAAAAAAAAAGAAATGCCTCGGGTGATAAGAGTCTAGTTAAGACCCAGTGTCAGGGTAAAGATCACATAGGGTTATGACCAGAACTCCCCTGGTTAAAACCTCTGGTGAGGGGCTTCCCTGGTGGCGCAGTAGTTGAGAGTCCGCCTGCCGACACAGGGGACACGGGTTCGTGCCCCGGTCCGGGAGGTTCCCACGTGCCGCGGAGTGGCTGGGCCCGTGAGCCATGGCCGCTGAGCCTGCGCGTCCAGAGCCTGTGCTCCACAACGGGAGAGGCCACGGCAGTGAGAGGCCCGCGTACCGCAAAAAAAAAAAAAAAAAAAAAAAATGCCCCATAAGTGGTGGGCTTACTTGTGTGAGGGCCAAAAAGACCTTGCCTCATTTCTTTCTCTTGTTCACTTACTCTAAATATCATGCTGGGGACAGATAGATGTGAGGTCCCTTCCACTCTGAGTCAGACCCTGGACAGCTCTTCAAGTTATCTCTGGGGATCACACATGCCCTTTGGCGCCAACTAATGACACACTAGATGTGATTCCCGCTGCTGTCTGCTTTCCACTCAAACTGGTGCCCAAGTGCTCTCCCGGGACCACCGTGTGTCAACCAGGAATTTTACTTCCTGAGCCCTGCTGGCCTGTGGCTTATCATCCTATAGCACAGGTGCCATACATCTTCCTGTAGATATTCACTACATTCCCTGACAGCATGATCCGGTCAGCATCTCAGGAGGGTCCATCTGACACTAGTGGTTTGTAACGCTGAGGTTTTCCCAAAGATATTAAATTGTTTGCACAGTGGGACACAATTCCTCCCATCCCTGAGCACAGGCCCCTTTCCAACGTGACTCGGCAGCTCCTTTGTGGAGCTTTTTGCAGTTCTTATGTTTTCCTGCCCCATGCACCTGGGCTGACCCCTAGGCCTGCTGTGACAAGTAGACGGTGGTAGACAAGGCTGTGGGACCTGGGTGGAGGCAGGGGGGGTGTCTCACACTCAACTAGCTGCCCTGAGACAGCACACGAAGGAGCCCGGACTTGGAGGGGAGAGAGTCCCAGCTGACAGTCGGTCCCAGCCGGCCGGCACGTGGGTGAGACTGTCTGGGACCATCCGGCACCACCAACTGCCAGATGTCTGCAGCTGCAGGAGTCACCCAGGTGAGGCTGGTCCAGACTGCTGCCCTACAGAATCCGGGGCAAGTAAAACGGTGGCCAATTCAAAGCCAGGAGTGAAACTGCCCCTCCCAGGAAAATCCCTTGACTCCTCCCCCACACACACTCCCTCTCTCTAAGCGTCTCTGCTTCCTAATAAGAACCACACTGTTTACCAGTTAATTCCTTCTCATCTGTGTTGTCTTTGTTGTTGCTTAACGGGCATACATCTAATCTCCACAACCAGACTGTGAGCAATCCAGGATTGAGAATTTATGCACAGCGGGAACTCAATCAGTAGCTGTTGGCTCTCACTCACCTTTCTTATGGGTAATACAGAGACCTCAGCTGTGAAGGGAAAAGGTTGGACCCGTTTTTGTTATAGGGATTCAGGGGTCACCGTGCTCAGTGGTGAAGTGCTGCTAAGCACGGTGCCGTTGCACGTGAGGTCAGGGTGGAGGGAACCCAACCACGCGGTAGGAGGAAGGGGGCGTCCTTGTCTTTTGCTTCAAGCTTCCTGGGTGTGAGGGGCCCCAGCTCATGATTCTGCCAGCTGTCAACATGGATTATTCCAAGACTTTGCTTCCACAATGGCGTTTCAAGATCTTAATCAAATTATGCCTGAAGATCTTCAGTGAATACAGCCCTTGCTGGCAGAGCAAAATGTTAGAAAAGAAATGACAGAGTGAGGCTCCCAGAAACAGAATGAGATGATCTCAGGCAGACAGCCCCCTGACTTAGAACAGGGGGAGTCCCTGGAGGGTCCCAGCTCTCTCTGCCAGAGGAGAGGGGTCACCCCCAGGTGCAGTGTCGAAGGAGTGGTGTGATGCCCACACTAGAAGTGGCCTGTGAAGGTCGCAGGAGAGCAGAGGCATGGGAGGCCATGGGTGTGGCGGGGGACAGGTGCACAGCAGGCCATGCAGGGAGGGGGCCTGGAATGTACTAGGTTCTTCCTCCATTGCAGTCAGGGGAGGCGCTGAGAAGCCTGGGCAGCATTAACCTTGCCCCTCACGGCAAGTGTCCATTAGCTGCTGCGGATGCCGCCCTCAGCTCTCCCCACCCTCCTCCACGCCAAAGCCCAGAATATTGACTGTTAGTGTTGACTCTGGCAATGGATCTCCCTGTGGGCCTCACAGGGTCCGGGCCAACTGCACGCAGAATAAAGCCACAATTTTTCAGCCTGGAAATGTGGGTTTTCTGCGATTTGGCTCCAGTCTCTGGTTTCAGGTATGTGGATGGGGTCATGAGCTGGCTGAGATGGGGCCGAGCCCTCACCCCACTGAGCGGCTCTGCACTCAAACCTGACTTCCCTGGAACTGGCGGCCCCCAACTCCCCAGCAGGAGGGCCTGCACTCCCAGGACCCCAGCCTCCAGGAGGTGGCTTTCCCAGACTCCACTGTAGGACACCTGGGACCCACGCAGGTCTCCTTCCGTCTGCTTCAGTAATCGGGGTGCAACGGGGCTGCCTACTTCCCCTGGAGTTTGGGTACTGGTTTTCTTGGGGGCCAGGGACTCGGCACGCTCCGCCCTTCTGCTCACGGGTTCCAGCCTGCACAGGGGTGCCCCTGGCTAATCTGCAGCACCTACTACTGCAGCTGCCATCTTTTTCAGCCGCCAACAGGGTGGTGCTTTTAGAATTGGGACGAGAGGTTAGACACGGAGCAGAATTAGGGAAAAGCAATTACTCCTCATTTCCAGCCGTGTTTTGATCTGGCAAAACAGATTTGGTCATTGAGGCCGGAGCAGTCTTGTCTTTCCCGACCACATTAGAGAAACAGAGATGCCTCGCTGCAACTGTGGGAAGAAGATGGAGGCGTCGCCCGGGCCTGGATTGGGTCTGGGACACAGGGTTGCAGTGTTATTTCACTGCCCTGAGCCTTGGGTTTCTCATGTGCTCGGGGCGGTGGGGGGGGGGTGGGGGTGGGGGTGGGGGGTTGCGGTAAGATGACCTGCCACACAAGGTGGTGAGCTGTGAGCCCTGGGGGCATGGCCAGTGCCCCCTTTCACCGATTTCCTTGCTTTTCAGCTTCCACTGCAGAAATGTGGGCTTTTCTGACTGTGGTCCCCAGTCTCGGACAGCGCCGTGGGCTGACGGCACCATGCCTACCACTTAGAGGAGTCTGGGGAGATGGAGGGGTGCCTTGGACAGCGTTAATGAGGACTTCAGTCCAAGTGACTTCAGCCGCCGTCCTCGTTTACATTGGTACAAAGGGATTTATGGATTTCATCGTAATAATTTTAAGACTTACCGCTAAATTAAATAGACTTATTAAGCCCTGGCAGTGTATTTTTACGTTCAGCATAGAAACAGCCTTGACTGTCACAAAGGATTTTCGCCCATCGAGCTCGGTGATGGGACAGCCGAGCAGAGCAGTGGCAGCCCCACTGCTGGCCGAGAGCCTCGGCATGTTTTTTTCTTCTTCTCTTAACACTGGTGCCTGGACTTTGTCACACCTGCCTGAGGGCAGAACACAAAGGATCTGGCCCTTCAAGGGGACTCACGTGCGTCTTTGGGAGAAACCAGGAAATGAAGGGGAACCGGTGGAACAGAGGAGAGAGAGCCAGCCTCCTCCTGAGGGGCCGGCACTGATGGAGGTGGAACACAGTGGGCAGGGCCCAGGCCAGATCAGCTTCCCCGTCTGCACTCTCCTCCTCCTGGGGCCGCCAGTGGGATGCGGAGCTGAGGGCGTGATTGGGAACAGGGTGGGTAGAGGGTTTCCTCTCGGGCGGGCTTTATGGGCTGAATGTGGGTGTCTGCGTGGTGAGCGTCTTCAGTGACTTCTAGAAAAATGCTGCACAGATTGTCCCAGCCCGCTGAAGCCTGGGCTGTGGGTCTGCCTTGGGGAGAAGGAGTGTCGGTGGGGAGGACGCCTCCAGCGTCGGCCTCAGGGCCCCGCTCTCATTCCAGGGAGACTCACGCAGGGGTGCCATTCTGGCCCTCCACGGTGGACCACGCGGTGGGGGAGGGGATTGAGAGGCGGGAGAAGATGTGACCCACTCCAGAGCTCAGCCCTTAAAGACCACCTGTCAGGGCTTGGAGTGTGGCTTTGGAGGAGAAGCCAGCTGGCATCACGCGGTGTCTTAGCTGGACCTCAGGAACCAGGCGCGGCCCAAGCTTTGCAGCACAGGTGTACTTGGGTGGGGCTAAATGGACGTGGTGTGATGCAACCCTGGTGAGTGTGACACGGCATCTGAAAAGAACCTCCCCTCCCTCCCCCCCTCCTTCCTTCCTCTTTCTTGCAACAAACACTCACTGAGTATCTGTCAAGCTTCAAGCGGAGGCCAGGCTGTAGAGGCCTGGACTTGAGACAGGCTGGGACCTGGGACCTGGGACCCTTTGCTACAGTGTTTGCCCCTGGACACATGTCTCCTTGAGTGACAAACTGCAAAGAAACTGTACGGGACTGAAAATAACCACGTGCATGCGCAGTTGGGGCAAATTATGGATGACAAGATACAAAGGGACCAAAAAACCCAACTGCCACCTCTGAAGAGCTGGGAGCAAAAGCAGGGGGTTGGGAGCAAAAGCAGGGCACACACCACCACCAAGGGGGTGGGCAGACTTCCTAAGCCACGCCTCTGGCCCAACCCCTGGACACACCCCTACCCTCACCCCATATAAGGAACCAGATGCCCCCGCCCTCAGGGAGTGAGCAAGGGAAACTGTCGTTTGTTCTCACTCCCTGCTGCTGCAGCAGGGGCCCCACTACAGCCTTGCCTGAATTTCTTGTCTGGCCTCTGATCAATTTCTATTGATTGGGGACCAAGAACCCTGGTCGGTATCAGACTCAATCCTTACTATTGCCCCATGAATAAATCCTCTTGTTCATTTATTTTACAGATGCCCCCTGAGGCCCAGGCCGTGCGCCAAGGGAGTGGGGGTCCTGTTCTCATGGGTATGAGGCCGAGAGTAAGGACAAAAGTATCTACAAGAACAAATCCAACCAAGGCCGTGTTTGGGTGTCCGAGTCAGTGGAGCTCACGTCAGGATGAGCAGACGGTCAAGTCGGAACAAAATACAGCCAGAGACGGCTGATGTCTGGTCCCACGGTGCTTTGGAGCCAGCCCTGCAGGAGGGGCGGTGTGCACTAGACCTTCACCCCCGTCCCCAACGCACAGGTGGGAGGGGACGCTGCAAGGGTCCCAGGGCTGCTGCGTGTGCTGACTGAAATCCAGGCTGAGAGGACCCAGTGCCGGGCATGTCGAACCTGTACTGGCCAAGCCAGGTGTCCTGAGCAGCCATCAATACGGTGTCTTCCTGTCAGCCTGACGTGAGGCCGGCCACACCCCAGGACAATTCCTCAAGGCGGCGTCCCTCCTTCCTCGGAGCACAGCTGGGGCTTGTGTGGCTCTCCAAGGGCGCGTGGACCGGGCTCTCCACGGGGTCGCTCCAGGGGTCCTGAGCAGCCATCAATACGGTGTCTTCCTGTCAGCCTGACGTGAGGCCGGCCACACCCCAGGACAATTCCTCAAGGCAGCGTCCCTCCTTCCTCGGAGCACAGCTGGGGCTTGTGTGGCTCTCCAAGGGTGCGCGGTGGACTGGGCTCTCCACGGGGTCGCTCCAGGGGTCCTGAGCAGCCATCAATACGGTGTCTTCCTGGCAGCCTGACGTGAGCCCGGCCACACCCCAGGGCAATTCCTCAAGGCGGCGTCCCTCCTTCCTCAGAGCACAGCTGGGGCTTGTGTGGCTCTCCAAGGGCGCGCTGTGGACCGGGCTCTCCACGGGGTCGCTCCAGGGGTCTGGCTGGGCTGCTGCTTCATTGCAGTGACTTTGGAGAGAAAAAAACAAACAAACAAACAAACAAAAAATGGAGCTGCTAACATTTGCAGAATTCGTTTCAAACAGTATTAGACTTTGCTAATGAAAATGACTTACGCTGCTACGAACAGAGCCAAATCGATCGATTTTTAGCAAATCAAAGCCCGTTCCTTTCCTCGGCAGCTCTGGGGAGCAGATGATCAGGAGAGCTTGCCCAGGTGTCCTCTCTGCAGGGATTGGGGGGACACGGCCGGGGGTGCATCCACCTCCCGGGGAGATCAACGAGCACCTCCAGGGCGTGGGTTCAGAGGGTCTCCCGGTGGCTTTTCCTGGCACATTTTGCACATTGCATTCTCAGTTTTGTGCTTCCCTAACTGACTCCGAAGTATAATGAGTATTTACTGGATCCCTGCTTTGTGCCTGGCGGGAGAGACTATGGTGGTGCTTTGGGGGGATGGTAGAGAGAATGGTGGGGGATGGGAGGGATGGAGATGGGAGGGTTGCGCAGGAAGGAATGGTGGGAGGGGAAAGAGACAAGGACAATGGGTAAAGAAAGTCATCTCCCAGGGTATCAAGAGTCTAGAGGACAATGTGTCAGGTTAACATGGAAATGGCTAGCTGGGTGGGGGGTGACTTTGGATGGTGGGGTCCCTAAAGAGGCAGCAGGAGTGGGGAGCTTTGCACTAGTCAGGGAAGGGTGTGGGCAGGGCCAGCCAGGGAGCAGGCTTGGAGTGACCATCTGGGCTCTGCTTTCACAGCTCTGTCTGCGGTTCTGTGGGGCTGGGCTTTGGCGGCTGGGATGTATCTCGGAGGTGGGCTGACGGTGGGGAGAGAGGGTGACTTAGGGTCCCGACTGGGCGGGGCAGGGTGGTGGTGCCGTCTCAAGGTGGAGGCTGCTCGGGTAACGGGCTGCAGTGGACAGCGGACGCTCCTTGGCGAGGTCAGGAGTAGACACACGTGGAGCCACCGGTCTACAGATGGCGTCTAGAAGCTTGAGGCTGCGCGCGGTCACCTGGGGTCAGAGGGCAGAGAGTGGAGGGGGTGGGGAAGCCCAGGCCCTGGGTGTCATCACATAGAGGCAATGAAGGGGAGTCTTGAGGTAAGAGGGAAACCAAGAGCCTGCTCCAGGAAGGAGGTGATCCAGAAAAGCTGGGGCAGAGACCTGGCGACGGGGCGGTCACGGGCAGCTTGTCAAGGTCAGTGTGGACGGTGGAGGAAACAGAAACCCAGCTGTAGCCACTGGTGAATCTGAATGACACGCTTCAGACAGGAGCGAGCCCTGCAGCCGGTGAGAGCCCCACCTTGCTGTGCTGTGTGCTGTGCGCTGCCTGTACCACTCTGGGCCAGTGTCAGAGCCCTGGTGTCAGATTCCCAAGTGCACAGGGGGAGGAGCTGTGAGGTGCAGACAGGGGAGGGACAAACTCCATCTGCTAGAGACTGGGAGGGCTTCCCAGAGGAGGTGGCATCAGTGGAGGCTTGGAGTCTGTGGGCATTTCCTAGGTCAAGAACTGGGGAGGGCAGGAGGCAGAGCAAAGCAGAGAAGGCCCTGGAGAGGCGGGAGGGATGAAAGCTCCTGGAGATGAAGTGGAAGAGCGAGCTGGACTATGGGGGACTTTGGACGCCTTGCCAAGGACTTTTAACTGTAAATAAAACACACAAGCCCAACACTTCTAGGGGACCACTTGGTCTGCTATACAAAATGCATTACATATTTTTGTGCATTATAGGATAATATGTATTCATTATGGAAAAATTGGAAAATACTCTGGTGGGCTGAATAATGGTCCCCCAAAGATGGCCATGTCCTAATCCCCAAAACTTGTGAATCCTAAAACCTGTGAATCCCCCTTCATGGTAAAAGCTGGAAAAAGAAAGGAAACAGATTCTCTTCTGCAGCCTCCAGAAGGAACCAGCCCTGCCAATGCCTCGATTTTAGACTTCTGACCTCCAGACAGTGAGAGAATAAATCTGTGTTGGTTTAAGCCACTGCACTTACAATGATTTCTTACAGCAGCTGTAGGAAACTAACACAAATACCAAAATATAGAAAAGGAAAGAGAGGGGAGGGTATCATGGCCACCGTTTACCTTCCACCCGGTCTTTTGTCCTCACAGAATTCTTTTATACAGAATTCTTTTATTCTTTTAAGACTGGACAATTTGGCATCTTGCATTGTTCACTAAACTTTACAATGAGCATTTCTCCCATGTTATTAACATTATTTTGTAATGGCTTCTCATCATTAGCAGATCTTTAAAGTAAAGGCACAACATGATCTGTGAAAATTAACAGAGGGAAACCTCATTAAAATGGAGTTAGGAGTCCAGAACAGGAAGCTCTCACACACATACCACTCAGCATTGATATAGATCCCAACAGGTAGAGACCTACCTTGCATCTCCAACAGGAAGAAGGTTACTACTTACTACCCAGCAGGAGGAAGGAAGATTTTCTCCCCTCCCGGCAACAACCCAGCCAATGAGAGACCAGCACAGTGCAGCCAATGAAAAGCCACCACACTTCCAACTCCCAGTTTCTCCCAATGGGCTCTTTGTTTAGAACAGCCCCTCCCACTTCCCCTTCTCCTTTGCTTCGCCAAACTTGGATCTGGTTCCTCATTGACTGCATGTCCCAAATGTCAATTCTTTGCCAATCCCGAATAGACTCATTTTGCTGGTAAAAATAACTGGCTTTTTATTGTGTTAGGTTAACAATCCAAACTACCTTTTGGAAGGAAAACTGTGGCACACAGCACCCAATCCCAGAAGCTTGAGCCACTCTTTTTTTTTTTTTTTTTTGTGGGTAGGAGTTAATTAATTAATTTTTGCTGTGTTGTATCTCCATCTCTGTGCGAGGGCTTTCTCTAGCTGTGGCAAGAGGGGGCCACTCTTCATCGCGGTGCGCGGGCCTCTCACTATCGCGGCCTCTCTTGTTGTGGAGCACAGGCTCCAGACGCGCAGGCTCAGTAGTTGTGGCTCACGGGCCTAGTTGCTCCGCGGCATGTGGGATCTTCCCGGACCAGGGCTCGAACCCGTGTCCCCTGCGTTAGCAGGCGGATTCTCAACCACTGCACCACCAGGGAAGACCTTGAGCCACTCTTAATAGGAGTGGTGAGGGTGTTAGTTAAAGTAGGATACCCCAAACCCCACACATGTTTATTTTCCACTCATGTGAAGTTAAGAACGTGGCTTCCTGTTGGTAGGCAGTCTTCTCAGGGTGGTGACTCAGGGGCACACACATTTTTCTCTCCTGTGCTTCTGTCACCTTTACGCATGGCTTCCAAAATCAATGTGCTGGAAGGGGATACAGACAGCACATTGAACCGCGGGGGAAGGGGAGGTGCTGGGTAGAGATAAGGTCAGGGAGGGTCTAATTGGGAGGATTTTATGGTCCCACATGGAAGAATCTCATTACCACCACAAACATCCAATCCTGTGGCCACTCCCACGGGAACAGAGGCTGGGAGACTGTGCTGGACAGTGAACCAGGGAGCTGAGAAAGCATCTGTCCAGCTGTGTACGTCCAAAGTTCAGTGATGCTCATTTGGGGCATGTTGGAGCACACATGTGTAAGTAGAATGTGGGCAGAAAAGGAGCTGATTGTCCAGTAGGGGACAGGGGACAGCTCATGAGACCCTGGGAACCGAGGAAGGACAGACCACCAGCAAAGCCTGCAAGTCGGAAGCAGGGCCCTTTGTTGGAGCAGAAGGTGTCATGGATTGAATGGTGCCCTCCAAAACGGTTGTCCACCAGGGACCTGTGATTGCGGGGTGGGGGATTTTCGTAGATGTAACTAAGTTAAGGGTCTCAAGATGAAATCTTCCGGGATTCCCCAGGTGGGGCCTAAATCCAATGGTGAGTGTCCTTATAACAGACATAGAGGAGATATGCAGGGAGGAGAGGAGAGACCACATGAGGACGGAGCAGAGACAGGAGTGATGTGGCCACAAGCCAGGGATGCCTCGGCCACCAGGAGATGAGGGAGGTGGGAAGGACCCCACACACACATAGAGCCCCCGGGGAGAGCACGGCCCTACAACACCTTGATTTGGGATGTCTGGCCTCCGGAATTTGGAGATAATAAATTTTTGTTGTTGTAAGTCAACCAGTTTGTGGGCCTTTATTAGGGCAGCCACAGGCCACTAACATGGGGGGTAAGGGGCAAAGTAAGCTCCCCAGGAAGCCGATGCTGGAGGCAGTAATGGCATCTTCTAACATCTCTACAACTCCATAAGCTCCTGGAAGGAGAAAAAGCTTGATTTCTCGCTGCATTCACCACTCTGCCTGGCCTGTGTGGCTCCAGGCATGGGCTCTGCTGACTAGGGGGCGGGTCTGGGGCTCACCAGCCAGGTGTGCGTGGAGACCAGGGCACAGAGCCAGCACAGAGGGTGCTCCTGGCCTGAGAGCCAGGCCGAGGCTCAGAGGGAAACAGCCACCCCCTCTCTTCCCAGAGACAGAGGCCAAAGCATCCCTTCCCAGATGTGTAACAGGAGCCCATGGGGGTGGGCCAGCCATCATCGCAGAGGATTTGCTTTCAAACACTGGCACTGTTATAAGTAAGGAAATGATTTCCCAAGATAAGTTTCCCTGTCTAGAAGTGCATTAAATAATTTGTTATTTTGAAACTTCTGCAAGATTTATTTGATTAAAAAACCATCTACTACAGTTTTGAATCCACACATTCGAAGAACATTCTTAAGCTTCCATTCTTAAGATGGAGAAATGGAGTTCACAGAGCACCTCGGATGACACCCTCTCCCTTCCCCATGTTCAATTAGCCACACGGCCTCAACTCAGAATGGGCGTGCGGGACAGACCTGAGATGAATTTTTCATGGGGCATTGGGCTGTAAATGATTTTTCTATTTACTTATGTAACTCCTACATTAAAGATGATGGTATTTAATCAAATACAGAGCAACTGCAAATTATGCCAAATAATCAGTGTGAAAAAATTCAATATGCTATTGACTATATATACACACACATATATGTTATTGATATATATTTAAGAGTAGCAATCTACTTCATATTGTCAACCCCTCATAAATAGTTGTAAACTTTCCAGGGCTTTGCTTGTGGTTTAGAGAATTTCAGATGCCATTGCAATTGAGGGTTCGTTGTAACAGGTTTTCTTTTCATCACTCCCCCACCGACTTCTGTGCCACCACATTTCTGGGAAGACCATAATAAGCCCCTTGAAAAAGACTGCACTTGTTTTACTCTTTGCCTCTCTAGCCTCTAACACGGGGGCTCTCAACTGGGGGCGACTTGGCCCCCCCAGGAGACATTTGGCAATGTCTGGTGGTATTTTTGGTTGTCACCACTTCTGCTGGCATCTAGTGGGCAGAGGCCAGGGATGTAGCTAAACAAAGAATTGGCTTGTCCAAAAATGTCAAGAGTGCTAAAGGAGAAATCCGGGTCTAAGGCTACAGAAAACTCAGGGCTTGTTTCAGGAATGGAACACGACGCTTAAGTTATGACTTTTCACAGCTCCAGACATCTACTGCTCTTGCTGCCTGGAGCACCTCCCCCACTTCCCTTCTTCCTTAGCAAGTGTTCTAATCCCAGAACACTTGTTAGTTAGACTGGAGTCTGCTTCCCCAATGGCTCATGAAGCCCACTGGACATATAAACTCCATCTTGTTATTTCTGTTTTCCCAGCAGCTATACAAGGCTCAGAGCCTAGTTTGCTCTGAATAAATGTTTGCTTGTTAGCTGGCTGGCTGGCTGGTTGGATGAGTGGATGGTGGATGGATGGATGGATGGGTAAATGGGTGTATGGTGGATGGATGGATGGATGGGTGGGTGGATGGTGGGTGGATGGATGGATGGATGGATGGGTGGATGGATGGGTGAGTATATGGTGGATGAATGGATGGATGGATGGATGGATGGATGGATGGATGGGTGGATGGGGCGGATGGTGGATGGATGGATGGGTGGATGGTGGATGGATGGATGGGTGGATGGACGGATGGGTGGGTGGATGGATGGATGGATGGATGGGTGGATGGGGTGGATGGTGGATGGATGGGTGGGTGGGTGGTGTGGATGGACGAATGGGTGGATGGACGGGTGAATGAATGGGGGATGGATAGATGGATAGTGGATAGATGAATGGACGGATGAGCAGTAGGTAAGTCAGGAGGCCTGGCTGTTGTCCTTTGTCTGCCACCAACTGGCTATTTGACTCTTGAAAGGTCAATTAGACTCTGCAGAAATGAATAGTTGGTCTGAAGAGGGCAGGGGCTTCTTTCCAAGTGGTGCTGTGAGGTCCTGAGAGCTCTGTGGAGGTGACCTCAGGGCTGCCCTAGGGAACACGCTGGAGACCTGAGGGAAGGGTTGCCAGATAAAATACAGGACTCCTAATGAAATTAGAGTTTTTTTGATCAGATAAATAAGCTTAATTTTTTTAGTGTAAGTATATCTTAGATGTTACAGGACACACTTATACAAAAAAAAAAATTTGTTGTTTATCTGAAATTCAAATTTAACTGGGCATCCTGCGTCTCTATTTGTATTTTTATTTGGGGACCCTGGCTGTGAGGGAAGGTGTGTGTGTTTTTCTCTTTCACGAACTCTGTGAGGCTCTGATGCAGAGTTTAAACACTGCTGTCAGAAAAGACTTTAAGGGCCCTGTGGCATCCCCCGGGGTCTCGGGAGGCTGACAGAGGGGCTGCTACCTCCCGTGTATCCCTCAGGCCCCAGACAGCCCGGGCAGGACACACAGCAGCAGGGAAGCTGTGCTCCCGGCCCACCCGCCCTGCCCTGTGCTGTCCTGTTTCAAGGTCCCCTTTCACCGTCAGGCTAGATCTCCAGCCCTCCCTTTGTCTGGGCCTTTTGTGGACAATTCCAATCCCTCTTCCCTGCAGTCGGTCCCAGCTCTGCTTTGAGATGACAGATAAAGTAATTAACTGCAAGGCAAACCGCAAGAAGCCATTGCAAACTCGTGTTTGTTTGTGGATTTGTACACGGCCTGGGGAGCCAGCAGTGAAAGGTTTGGAGAAGTCATTGGCCCTGCAACGAGTTCCAGACAGGGGGTGTTGGGGGGTGGTCAGGCGGCATAGGAAAGTGGCCTAAGTTTAGAAAAGAGACGGCTGGGCTGCCCGAGGACTCGGACCAGGCCGGCAGGAGGGACTCAGCCCCAGGCTGTCATCGGCAGGGAGCAGAGGACAGAATGACCTCCTGCCTGAGTCTTCATGCCTGTTCACCCCACCTGAGACCCCAAGGCCCCAGGGCAGCCCCTGGATTTCTGGGTTCAGAGTTTTACCAGATCTCGCCCATTACCTGTCTGTTCAGTAAATACTTCTGGAGGTCCCACCCCATGTCAGATGCTGGGAGACACCTGCTGCAGGCTCTCGACCCTCGGGAGCCAGAACGGCACTCCAGGGTGGCCCGGAGCGGGACTCAGCCCTAGAGGGCCGGAGGGCTTCCCCCAGGAGGTGGCTTCTATGTTGGGTCCTGAAAAGTGTCCAGGGGGCGGGAGGGGGAGGATTTCAGAGCTGCCGCGGGACCAGCCCATGGGGAGCTTGGAGGAGACGGAAGCTTGCAGCTGCCCTGGAGAGCTGGCGGTGGGGGAGACGGAGGGAGAGGTGACCCCCTGATTTCTGTCCTGGGGGAGCCATTCCCTGGATTACAGGAGTCCGAGGAGGGAGGGCAGCATTCAGGAGAAACATTCCGGACGTCGTGGCTCTGAGATACCAGTGGGGCATCCAGAGGGACCGTCCAGAGAGTGGAAGGTGTCGCCCCCCCCCCACCCCACCCAGGCTTTCAACCTGGGACTTTGAGAGACCCCAGTGCCAGGCCACACCTTTAGGTGACTCCCAGCTCCAGGGAATTCCAGCGTGAGGCCGGGGTGGGGAACACTGATGCAGGTGGACCCCTGAGGCTCATCCACAAACAAACCACAACCACACAGATGCCAACAGACAGCCTGGCCCTTCCTCAGGCTCACAGAGAAATGGTAAGTGACATGCACCTCCCTGGTCACGCCTGGATCTCCTCTCGGCTGTGGTCTGTACCAGCCAAGGTGACCCTCCCTCCAGGCCGCCCAAACCCAGGATGCAGCCCCTCCCTGCTGGGGTCCGGTCTCTGCGATGCCCCCAACCTGTCTTCAGTGCTCAGAGTAGTGAAAGCAGCTGTTGCCCTCAGTGTGGACCTCCAATTCCGGGATTTAATGGTCTTTCTCGGCTGAGTTGCAGGTAACGGCAAGCCAAGCTGACACTGAAGACCCACTTGCCCTGAATAGATAAATCAAACCCAGGGCCTTGTTGGCGTCGGAGCTTTGCGGGTGCAAATACACATCACTTTTTATAACCGGTAGTTAGAGGAGGAGGAACAGCCCCAGAAAAGTCCTCCGGAAATAGACTTAATAAGAGTACAGTATGCAATTATTATTTTTCTTTGGGATATTAAAAATTCCTTGTCACAAAGATTTTTTTTCTCTCTTAGCTGAAGATAATCCTCCACTGAGCATGGAGACTGGCCTTCACGGTCTTGACTGGCCACGTCATGTCGGGAAGGTTTATGTGACAAGGACAGGCTTCCGTGGGATGGAAACGAGGTGAATGCTGGGAGGCTAAGGAGTCAGGATGCCTGACTGGGGAGCAGAGCAGGGCCTGCCACGGCCATGCTTCCCTCCCCTGGCCTGAAGGTGACCAAGAACCACAGAACTGAGGCATTAACAAAAGAAATTAAAATCAGCCCTTGCTGGTTGCCGAGACAGAAGGAAAAGAAAAGATGAATTATCTTTGAAAAATTGCGGGGAAGTATTTCAGCAGGGAGGAGGCTCAAACCCGATCCCCCCCAGCGTTGTGGGGAATTGTACCCCCTCCCCAAATTCACATGTTGACGTCCTAACCCCCAGTACCTCAGAATATGGCCTTATTTGACATTGGGTCTTTAGAGATGTAATTCGTTAAAACAAGGTCACTTTGCAGCAGCGTGGGCCCTGATGCAACATGACCAGTGTCCTTGTAAGAACATGGGACACAGAAGGAGGTCTTGGGATGACAACAGACTCGCAGAGGGAGGACGGCCGTGTGATGACAGAGCCACACGTTGGAGTGATGCGTCCACAGCCAGAAACTGGAAGAGGAACGGGGCAGACCCTCCCCTGGAGGCTCTGGAAAGAACCAGCCCTGCTGACACTTTGACTTGGGATTTCCAGCCTCCAGACTGCATGGGGGGAGATTTCTGTCACGTTGAGCCCCCAGGTTGTGTTCATTTGTCACGGCAGCCATGGAACGTGGGCATACCCTGTCTCTCTGGGCAGCCTCGACTGTGGTCCCTCCCCTAGGGTCAATGACTAGCATCCCTCCGGCAACAAAAGACACAACTCTCTTCCTGACCAGACGCAGGTCCCCTCGCTTCTGCGTCTGCTCAACGTGGCCGGAGAGGTTTCAGCAAAGAGAGCCATCAACATCCCGACGCCCAGGTTCTGATTGGGATGCCCACCTTCCAACTGTGGCCATTTTGCCGGCAGGTCCCGGCCCCTCTTAGCCGCGCTTTCTCCATCTGTATGGTTGGCAGGGAGGCTGTGTGAGCACAGGGTTACTGAGAGGACTGAAGGGAACAGTGGAGGGAAGGGGCCCCGTGTCCGCGAGAGCTCCGAAGCAAGTGGTGCTTCTGGGCGGTGGCGTTAAGGGTGGTTCCAGCTGGGGTCCCCAAGCTCCAGATGCCCTGCTTGTAACTGGTGCATCTAAAGTCTGGCAGATGTGGACAACTGAGAGACGGGGGCGTGGCAAGCTCTCACGGAGGGACAAGGGGCAGGGCACTTTCTCCCTGGGAGGGCTGCTGGTGGTGGTCTCTCCAGACAGGGGACTCTGGGATCTCTCCAGGGCACACGTGCAACCAACCTGTCATCCCCCAAGGTCCTGCCCACCCCATGAAGACAGCAATGGTCCTATAGCAGGAGGAACACGTGGGGCGGGCGGGTGGAGGGAAATGGGAGAGCGATGTCCACCTAAGGCACCAAAGCTGGATGGAAGCGTCCCCAGCAGCCAACTGAAATGGAATCCACTCGGCTGGTGCCCACAGCCTGGTGTTGGCCGGTGTGAGGGTCCCTCGGGAGCTCCCTCAACATGCAGATTCCTGGGTCCCAGACTCCAGCTCAGAAGGGCTGGGTGGCCTAGGAATCTGCATGTTTGATGTGTGGTCTTGTGTCTTCGTTCCCTCCGACTTCTGCAGAAGCTGAGAACCTGCCCCCTGCCACCCGCCCCTGGTGGCCTTTCCGTACACAGGTCTTGGCCCCGGGGCAAACCCACGCACGGGTTGAGGCTCCGACGGCTCTCCCTGGGGCAAGTCCCTCGGCCCAGGCCTCAGTTTCACAGGGTATTAAAGAGGAACAACAGTACCTGCCTCTGGACGTCACTGTGAGAATCAGATGAGCCGTGGGCAGGGTGCCTGCAGCCGCACGGAGTGCACACCCACGCACACTTGGCCGATTAGTGGGTCCTGTACTTGCAGTTGATGAAACACCCAGGATGTGACAAGGAGCAAATCACTGTCGGAAAGTGAAGCCTGTTCTTTAAAAAATAGGAAAAGTTGGGGATGATAAATGATGCTTTTAGATCCCAATTGTAGAACTAATGTCAGTGGCTTTGGGAACATTTCTCAGGCGCCTTCACCTCTGGAGGAAGATGGTGAGTGACTTATACCCAGGAGTGGCATTGCTGGATCATACGGTAGCTCTATTTTTAATTTTTTGAGGAACCTTCATGATGTTTTCCACAGTGGCTGCACCAATTTACATTCCCACCAAGAGTGCACAAGGGTTCCCTTTTTTCCACATCCTCGCCAGCATTTGTTGTTTGTGTTCTTTTTGGTGATGGCCGTTCTGACAGGTGTGAGGTGTTACCTCATTGGGGTTTGATATGCATTTCCCTGATGATTAGCCATGTTGAGCATCTTTTCATGTGCCTGTTGGCAATCTGCATGCCCTCTTTGGAAAAAATATCTGTTCAGGTCTTCTGCCCAGTTTTTAAGTGGGTTGTTTGTTTTTTTGATGTTGAGTGGAATGAGCTATTTATATATTTTGGATATTAATCCTTTATGGGGTCATATCATTTGCAAATATTTTTTCTCATCCAGTAGGTTGTCTTTTCCTTTGGTCCTGGTTTCCTTTGCTGTGCAAAAGCCTTTAAGTTTTTTTTTTTTAAGTTTAATTAGGTCCCATTTGTTTATTTTTGCTTTTATTTCCATTACTCTAGGAGATGGATCCAAAAACTATTGCTGTGATTTATGTCAAAAAGTGTTCTGCCTTTGTTTTCCTCTAGGAGTTTTATACTCTCTGATCTGACATTTATATCTTTAATCCATTCTGAGTTTATTTTTGTATATGGGGTTAGAGAATGTTCTAATTTCATTCTTTTACATGTAGCTGTCCAGTTTTCCCAGCACCATTTATTGAAGAGACTTTCTTTTCTCCATTGTATATTCTTGCCTCCTTTGTCATAGATTAATTGACCATAAGTGTGTGGGTTTATTTCTGGGCTCTCTATTCTGTTCCATTGATCTATGTGTCTGTTTTTGTGCCAGTACCATACTGTTTTGATTACTGTAGCTTTGGAGTATATTCTGAAGTCAGGAAACATGATTCCTCCAGTTCTGTTCTTCTTTCTCAAGATTGTTCTGGCTGTTCAGGGTCTTTTGTGTTTCCACACAAATTCTAACATTATTTGTTCTAGTTCTGTGAGAAACGCCATTGGTATTTTGCTAGGGATTGCACTGAATCTGTAGATTGCCTTGGGTAGTATGGTTATTTTAACAATATTAATTTTTCCAATCCAAGAACTGGGTATATCTTTCCATCTGGTTGTGTCATCTTCAATTTTTTTCATCAGTGTCTTATAGTTTTCCTAATACAGGTTTATTACCTCCTTAGGTAGGTTTGTTCCTAGGTGTTTTATTCTTTTTGATGTGATGGTAAATGGTATTGTTTCCTTAATTTCTCTTTCTGATACTGCATTGTTCAAAAAGACACATGTACCCCAATGTTCACAGCAGCATTATTTACAAGTACCAAGATATGGAAGCAACCTAAATGTCCATCAACAGGTGAATGGATAAAGAAGGTGTACATATGGAATACTGGCCAGCCATTAAACAAAGAATGAAATTTTGCCATTTGCAACAACATGAATGGACTTGGAGGGTATTATGTTTGGTGAAATAAGTCAGACAGAGAAAAACAAATACTGTATGATATCACTTATGCATGGAATCTAAAAAATAAAACAAACTAGTGAATATAACAAAAAAGAAATAGACTCACAGATATAGAGAAAAAATTAGTGGTTACCAGTGGGGAGAGGGAAAGAGGAGGGGCAATATAAGGGTAGCAGATTAAGTGGTACAAACTTATGTATAAAATCGACTACAAGGATATATTGTACAGTACAGGGAATATAGCCAATATTGTATAATAACTACAAATGGAGTATATAGCCTTGCAAAATTGTGAATCACTACATTGTACGCCTGTAACTTATACTGTACATTGGCTATACTTCAATTTTAAAAGTTTTCGCTAGTGTTTCCCTAATGTCCTCCTCTGTCCCAGGACCCACCATCCCCCCTGAGACCCACAGGACATTTAGTCCCCACATCTCCGTGGGCTCCTCTGGGTTGGCTTGGTTTCTCAGACTTTCCTTGTTTTTGGTAATAACCTTGACAAGTTTTCAGGAGGGCTGGTTGGGGGTCTTGTAGGATGTCCCTCAGGTGGGATTTGTCTGATCTTTTCTCATGTCAGTGGCTTTGGGCAAATGTCATTCCAGTTACTGGTCCAGGTTCCTCTGTCTCCAGTTTAGACTGGGGTGGTGGTTCTGGGGAGAAACACCACAGAAGTGAGGTTCCCCTTCATCTCATCCTGTCTGGGGCACATGCTGTCAACACGACTCATCACCCTTGACGTTGACATTCAGCACCTGGCTGAGGTGGGGCTCATCGGGTTTCTCCAAGTTACTTGTAGTTTCCCAAAAGGGACCT
Organism: Inia geoffrensis; assembly: GCA_036417435.1. Taxonomy (NCBI): domain Eukaryota; kingdom Metazoa; phylum Chordata; class Mammalia; order Artiodactyla; family Iniidae; genus Inia; species Inia geoffrensis. Next base: position 114,149,727 of record CM070906.1, on the reverse strand, counting down.
ACATTATTATTAGTGTTTCCTGTAGACTCACCAGGCAAGGGGCCTTTCCCCTGGGCCCAGAGTCCCCTGAAATGCCATGTGCAGTGCATTTGTCACCTACCATCTATTCATGGGAATGCTGGTGTGCATGTGAGGGCCACCACTTTCAAGGGACCCAAGAAGGGCCTATGACCCCCTCGCAAAAAAGAAATAACAATTAAAAACAAGGACACCAGTGTTTAAGGTCCATGAGCCTGCTTACGGCAGCTCCTCTGCCTGATGGCCGTTCCCCTCTCCTCCCCAGGGGCTGTCGCCGGCCAGCCTGCCCCCCGGGCACTGACCTCCCTCGTATGGGGCCTCAGCCTGGCACCAGCTCTGCCGCGGGATTCTGCAGAGCGAGGGCTGCAGACAAAAAAGCCTAGATGTATGCTAATGAGGCTGAGGCAGGCAATTCCATAGCTTCTCGGCCCTTTTCAAGTATTTATTTCTCAGCCCTGCCATTCTTCACTTTCAAGGGGCCTATATCCTAAAATGGCACTTGATTTAGTGCTAATGATGGCAACTGCCTAAACCGAGCCCCGGAGCCAGGGCTGCAGCTGGGGAGCAGGCTGGCGGCTTCCTCCTCCCTGGGAAGCCTGGGGCCTGGCTGTGGGCCATGCCCAGTGATATCCTTGCCGCCGCCTTCCTGTCTCCCTCCCTCGCTCCCTCCCTCCACCTCTCTCTTCTTCCTCCTGTGCCTAAATGGGTCTTTACCAGAATCCTCTCCCTTCTCAGAAAGACGGCCCACTCCCAAATAGACGCCCAGCACCGCTCTCAGGTTTGGTTCATGCTACAGGATGATTCGTGTCCCCCAGATTCCTGTACTGAAGTCCTAACCCCAGGATCTCAGTATGTAACCGGATTTGGAGGTAAAGTCTTTCAAGAGGTGGTTAAGTTAAAATGAAGTTTTTAGAGCAGGCCCTAAACCCATCTGACTGGTGTCCTTAGAAGAAGAGATTTGGACACAAAGAGAGAGACCAGAAACGCGCAGTGACAGACGGAGGCCATATGTGAGGACACAGCAGGGAGGGAGGAGCCGTCTGCAAGCCCCCGGAGGGAGGAAGGCCGGGAGAAACCAGCCCTGCCCAAACGTTGCTGGAGACGTCCAGCCTCTGAACAGGGAGAGAATCCGCTTCTGTTGCTGAAGCCCTTCTGGGATGCTGTGCTGTGGCTGCCTGGGCAGACGTCCCACCCACCACGAGGGCGTCTGGGAAACTTGGTCTCTGTTTCTATTCATACACTCGCCCAGCCGCCGTCGGGTGTGGGGACCCAGGGTGGATATTTGAAAGCACACTTCCTCTCCTCTTTGCCGGGTTGGCCTGGGTCCTCTGGGGTCCCTGGGACACGAGGAGTGGGCAGAGGTCTCATCCTCATGCTGGCCACCTTGCCCGAAGTTGAGGGCCTGCACACAGGCTGGCAGCCAGTGACCGAGAGCCATGACTCACCATCCCTGGCTTGTGCCTCTTTCCAGTCCTGTGGGGTTGGAACCCTAACCCTAATCCTAAACTTAAGCTTGCGAGAACACAGCAGAAGGGGGCATCCCCCCACCTACCGTAAGACCTGTGCATGGGTGGGAACTGGGGCTGCCAGATAAAGTTTAGGATGTTCTGTTAAATCTGAATTTCAGCCGTAAGACCCAGAAATTCCACTCCTATGCCCCTACTTAAGAAAAATGGAAACATGTCCACACAGAATCCTATACATGAATGCTCAGAACGGCAGGTGGAAACATAGCCTAAAGGGAGAAACAGCCCAGATGTCTGCTGTTAAAGAAAAAATTTGCACCAGGCACATGTTAAAAATAGCAAGACAGACTTTATTCAAGCCACTGTAGTAGGCAAGAGAGAATCCAGTGTAGGAATGAGCTCAGTTCCAAACAAAGCAAGACGTCCAGGGATGGACACTCAAGGACAGGGGCGGGGGGGGTGGGGGTATGGGGGGGAGGGTGTCAGTGGATGGAGGTCTCTCGGAGGAGCTTGTTATCAAGTTGGGGATTCTGCTATCCTGGCCCCACAGGGTTTCTGCTAAAGGCTGGCCAAGGACTCTGGCATCGAGCATGGGGGACAAGGGACGGGATCAGGTACCAGTGTTTGGGGGCGGATTCTCGATACATTGGTTTTTAGCAGAATTCTTTGCTAAACCTGAGGTTAGCATGTCAGGGGCAGGCAGCAGGCTGAGGAGGGGAAGAGGACTCAGGGTAGCACGACTCAAGTTCAGGTGAGGAGACAGCCCTTGCCATCACCGCTGATGACTGGATAAACAGACGTGGTCCATCCACACAAAGGGGTTTTATTAGCATGAGAAGGCGTGAGGCCCTGGCACACCCTACAACGTGGATGAACATGGGAAGCACAGGAATTGACGAAGCCAGTCATAGAGGACCACGTATTACACGATTCCATTCATAAGAAATGCCCAGGGGCTTCCCCGGTGGCGCGGTGGTTGAGAGTCCGCCTGCCGATGCAGGGGACGCGGGTTCGTGCCCTGGTCTGGGAAGATCCCACATGCCACAGAGCAGCTGGGCCCGTGAGCCATGGCCGCTGAGCCTGCACGTCCGGAGCCTGTGCTCTGCAGCGGGAGAGGCCACAGCAGTGAGAGGACCGCGTACCGCAAAAAAAAAAAGAAATGCCCAGAAGAGGGCACTCCGTAGGGACATGAAGCAAAGTAACGGCTGTTTAGGACGGAGGAGCTGGGGCAAGAGAGTGATAGTCAGTGGGAACAGGGTTCCAGTAGATCCAGGAGGTCCGGCACATCAGAGTATGAGTGGGTGGCACCTACCTACCGGGGCTGGGGCAGGAGCCCTGCATCTCTGACCAGCGGTGCCCACCTGTGCGCCCAGACATGAGGACCTGTCACACCCCTGGCCGGCCTGTGGGTTAGGGTGCCAGGTGCCATTGGTTGGCTCCCTCTACTCCAGTGAGAAGGATGCTCAAAAGGACCTGCCTAGGGCTTCCCTGGTGGCACAGTGGTTGAGAGTCCACCTGCCGATTTGGGGGAACGCGGGTTCGTGCCCCTGTCCGGGAAGATCCCACGTGCCCCAGAGTGGCTGGGCCCGTGAGCCACGGCCACCGAGCCTGTGCGTCCGGAGCCTGTGCTCCGCAACGGGAGGGGCCACAGCAGTGAGAGGCCCGTGTACCGCAAAAAAAAAAAAAAAAAAAAAAAAATAAGGACCTGTCTAGAGGGAGCTGTATCTTTGGGTATGGAGCCACCTGTGGTCTGGGCTGAAGTTGGACACCTGTGGGTTGCCTTGTTCGCTGCAAACCCAGCCCAGGGCTTGGAGGGGTGGCCCCTCCATGGGTAGGTTGTGGTGGTCTGAACATCATTGTCACTTGCCCCCTCCTGGGGCCATGGAGAGCTAAAGAGGTAATGGATGTATGTGGACGTGCCCCAGTTCTGAAGCTGGGATGCACTACACGGATGGGAGGTGTTATTAAACCAGTTTATTTCCTGGGACGTCCCTCCCAGCCAAATCCATTTCAAATCAATTAAACTGAACAATGGCTGCAGAGGATGGTACATTGAGACTCTATGAAGTTTTTAGCCTTTGGCTTCTATTTTTGTGGGATCCCTGCCCGGGTCTGCTCAGCCTGCCTGCGGCCCCCAAAGATAACAGGTCCCAATCCCTAAAACCTGTAAATGTTAAGTTATACGGAAACAGGGTCTTTGCAGATGTGATTAAGGATGTTGAGATGGGGAGATATTCCTGGGTTATCCAGGTGGCCCCATGTTATCACAAGGATCCTGATAGGACGGAGGCAGCGGGACATTTGACCCAGACAGAAGAGAAGCCACGTAAAGACGGAGGCAGAGACTGACTGCAGTGATTCATTTGGCCACAAGCCTGGGGACGCCTGGAGCCTCCAAGAGCTGGAAGAGGCTGGTAGGTTCCTCCCCTAGAGCCTCCGGAGGGAGCGAGGTCCTGTTGACACCTTGCTTTTGGACTTCTGGCACCTAGAATTGGGAGAGAATGAATTCCTCTTGGTTTTGGCCACCCAGCGTGGTCCTTTGTGGTGGCAGCCAGAACACTGGCCTGGGTGGGGAGAAGCCTCTTGGGGCCTGGGTGGAAGTCTCTCCTGTCCTGACGGCCTGGGGTTTCCCAGCTGCAGGGGTGGATGCTGATGGAAACAGTGGTTGCCGGCCAAGCACCTCTGAACCTGCTCAGGTCTGTCCCTCACCCGGTTTGATTGGTTTGGGGTTCATGTTACTTCATGTTTTCCCCACCAGGCCACGCTGACCCCGCCCACAGCCTTGGGAACCGTGAGACCTCCACAGAACCCCTTTCCTGGGATATGTCATGAAAGGATGTTACGCACACCTGAGTTCTCAGGCTGCCTCCTCAAATAAGACCCAGAAACGTCTTGGCAGCACTGAAACCCTAGGGGAAGCCAGCCTCCTGCACACCAAGCCCTGCGGCAGTGCCTGCCGTCCAGGGTGGTCTGAGCAAAGCTCTGCTCCCCGTCCTGGGGTCCAGGAGCCCCGTTTACCAGTCGCCCTGAGACGGGTGACTTCACTGGGGGTTGCAGGAGCTCACTGGGCTTCCTGGAGGTGTCTAGGGTGGCCCACGCTGATGACTAGTTCCTGGGCCAGAGGGGTTTCTTACGGCCCCAAATGCCATCTGAGGACGCACAGCCAGCTTCCTGCAAGGCACCTTGGTTCATTCACTCACACATGCCAGCAGTGCACACGGCGGGGAGAGCAGACGGTCACAGGCACTCTCAGCCGTGCTGACTCAGTGTGCAGGGCCCCGGGGCTCAGCCCCGCAGCCTGGTCTTGCCACCCCTGCAGGAACCGTGGACTTCCTCTCAAGCCCCTGCAGACCCTCTGACCTGGGCTCAAGGCACCAGAAGCCGCAGGGCCAGGGGGTCTGACCTTGCAGCCAGCCTTGATGCAGACGCCGATGAGCAGCTGTGGGAGCTGGGCTGGGAAGAGCACTGAATAATAATTCACACTTACCTAAGCTCCATCCTATTGGGAGGGCAAAGGGGGTTTGCTGGCTGTCTACTGGGCCAAAGCTTCCAGAAAATCTCTTCCTGATTAGATTCTGAACTTTTATCTCTTAAGCCCCAGAGTTGGTGAAGACAGCAAGGGATGGGGGGAAAGCCTGGCTTAGTTTTTCATGGGTGACTTTTTTCTGTACGAAGTCAGATCTTATGTGTGTGGACTCTAATACAATGATCATTGAATGCCTTTGGTTATAGGCCCTTTCCTCCTCGGATTTCAAAGCATCTTCGTGCCGAAATATGATGGTTTCTTGGCAGATTGGATCCCTCATCCCCACCGACAGGCCATCCGTCATCTTTGTGCACTTGGAATGCCAATAATTACAGCAATAATAATAGTGTTAGCTCACATTTGTACGGTGCTTTATGGCTGATGAAAGCCTTTCCGCATCCTTCATCCTCACCTCATCCCAACGAAAGACCCGGAGACGGTGTGGAGGCAGCAGGGCCTCCGTGCACAGAAGAGGCGTGAGATCAACAGCAGCAGGGAGTCAGGCCTTAGCTGTGCCCCGACTGTGGCCCTGGTCTTGGGGCCCCGCTCAGGGATGGTCTGCTCCGCACCAGGGGCCCAGGCCTGACCCCCCCACCTTCTCCCTTCCCTGGATGGTGACCTCCAACGCCTCTCCTGGGATCCCTAGTCCACGTCCCAGGTCTCTGACTGGTGCTGTTCAGCCTCTGTATCATGAACTGCCCCCACCCACTCCAAAGATTGGTGGCAGCAGAGATTTGGAGGCAAGGGTCTCAGTGCCCTGGTCCCTGGAAACACCCCTTTTCTAGTGGTGTCAGTCTCCCAGCCAAAAGCATCTTGGAAACCACCTTGCCCGCTTTCAGGTTTGTGGGAAATGAGGGGCAGGGGAGACAGAACTGCAGACCCTCTGACCTCCCATCCGCTCCCCGTCACCTCCAGGCGTTGGGCTCCCCAGAGGTTCTGAAAACCAAGCCCCAAGGGTCTCATTGCCTGAAGGTTCCTTCTTTCCTAGGTGTGGGACCTCCCTGCCCTGGCCAGGGCTGAGGCCATCCGAGGGCTGCCCGGGGAAGAGGAGGCCTCAGCACGTGCCTCTCCTTCCTCCTGCCAGCCCAGCCCCCCCAGGGCGAAGCCAGGGTGTGGCCGTACCCTTGCAGGGCACAGCCAGTGCCCACTCGTTCTCCGCCTGGCAAGCCTGGCACTGGAGAGTTCTTGCTTCCTAGAGATGGTTGAACCTCCCTCCTGGACCACTGATCTGAGGATGATCTCATGTCCCTCCCGGAGATGCTCAGAGACCCCTCTCTGCCAGCTGAAGATGATGTTTCTGTACCCAAAGCATCACCTGGATTTCTCTCACTCCAGGGGCCCTGGCTGTGAGCCCCTGCAAGAAGCATTTCCCAGAGCTTGTTCCTTGGCATTACAAGGCCCAAGAGGTTTCCTAGGAAACGGCCGGCCTCATCTTTCCACTGCAGACCCACTGTGAGCACCTGTACCTGCGCAGGTGGAAGGCCAAGGGGTCTTAGGGGAAACGGGGTCATGTGAGCACTGGCATCTTGGCAGGAGGAAGCTGCCAACCCCCTTGCCAGCTGTTCCTGGGGGAACTGCTCAGCATGTTTGGGGAGGATACACAAATGTTAGGATGTTACGTGCACAAATGTTACGATGTTACGTGCACAAATGTTACGATGTTACGTGCACAAATGTTACGATGTTACGTGCACAAATGTTACGATGTTACGTGTTGAACAAAAGATACAACTTTCATATAAGCAACGGGATCTCAGCTCTATCACACACATGTGTGCACGCGTGTGTGCACACACACATGCACACAGTAGAACAAGCCCAGGACAGAGCACCGAGGACAGCCACCCAGGGAAACGGTGGGGGAGTGGCCTGGATGAAGGGGTGAAGGCAGCTCCCACACTCAGGCTGTGAACACAGCCTCCCGTACGGGTCCCCCCGGGCAGGTCGTGGACAGGTCGCTTCCCCTCCAGCTCGGAGTCTCCTCAGTGGTACCGGGATTAGAAGGTTAAGGAAAACGTGCACAATTTGGAGGAGGGTCCGGTGATGATGCCCGGCCTTGGTCCACAGCAGCTCCCATGATGGTCTCTGCCGGGTGAGATGACCAGCGCTCATTTTCGTCTGTCCACTGTCCCTGTGTTTTCTAAATGTATGACTTTCATAATCAGGAGGGCGATAAGCAGCTTGAAACCTGCAGGCCCGCCTGGAATGGCGGATCCCCCAGGGGAGAACAGGGAGCCTGGCCCTCCCTCTCCCTCCTGGCTGCAGCAGCTTCCCGGCCACCCTGACTAATTGGGGCCCATGAGGGAAAGGGAACCCCCCTGCCCTTGCTGGCCATGGTCAGGGCCTGGGATCTGCTGTCCACGCCCCGCACTTAACAACAGGCAGACTGACAGCCACCCCCTTGAAATGGAAATAGTGACCTACATGCTCCACTCAAGCAGGGAGATGGGGTTTGCCAGGCCACCTTCCCTGCCACTATTATAAAGAACTGTGAAGGGCACTTGTTCCCAGAACGTCTGACAAACTGATGCCACATCCCATCTTCATGCCCACTGCCCCGGCCGAGGGTCCAAGAAAGGTTCTCATGGTGGGGCTATGGTGGTGGCTCCGGCAGCAAGGGGGCCGGCTCTAAGAATAAAGTGGGACAAGTGTTCCCAGGAGAGAAGCGGCACCCCAGAGGCTCAGAATGTTGGGGTGGCCTCTGCATGGACGAGAAGAAGAACTTCCCAGTCATGGGAGCAAAGGCAGGAAGCAGGAGTAGGTTGGAGAGTCTGGGACGCTCGCCCAGATTCCGTGGGAACTGGGGCTGCAGGACTGGAGGCGATGGCAGGGCACCAATCCTGAGATCTCCGTCCCGACATCGCGCCTGTGCCCCGGGGCCTGTCCCGCGAGGCTCAGCAGAGGCAAGCTGCCTCTGTTCAGTGCGGTCCTCAAACCTAGAAAGTATGTAAACTCACCTGGTGAATGTCGGCCCCGAGACTCCCGGCCCAGAGCGTCTCGTTCGGAGGGTCCGATGGGGCCTGGGAACCTGTAGTCAACAGGCACCCTGGAGATGCTGATGCTGGAGGCCCCCGGGTCACACGCTGAGAGGCACCACCTTGGGGGTCACGTCCCTGCTGGGTGTTTTGCCTGCTGTGAGCCAGGTGCCCGGTCTGTCGCCAACCGTGCACTGGGAGCTGTAGGAACACAGAGATCGCTGTCCGTGGGTGTTCTTTTCTGCAAAATTATCTGCATAATTAATGTGATGCAAAATTCTGCCAAAGGCGAAATTACAGGGATGAGAAGAGATTAGAGGTGGTCAGGGTTGACTACAAAAAGGCGGCGTAAGAGAGTTTTCGAGGGGTGGGACGGTTCTTGATGGTTCTGTGCTGGGGGATGCAGAAATCTCTCAGTTACTTGCAGACTCGTTTGCCTCCTGCTTTCTGCCGGTCACCCCAGGGATGTCCTGCTCACCTGGTATCTTGCACCAGAGTGAATCCAGCTGAACTCATCACCCAGCCCCGACACACACCCCTCATCCTTCTGTCACCCTCAGCTCGGAGAGTGGTGCCAGCTCGCTTCAGGCCCCCCAGATCTCTCCAGGATCATCCCGCCCAGCTCCGCAGCCCATGCCTGCCCCTACCACTCCCAGACCCTGTCCCCTCTGGTTCCCAGACACCCGTGAGCCCCACCCACTTCCTGTCTCCCCCACTGTAAATGCTAAGTTCAGGTCACCTCCTTTCTCCCCCAGGTGAAGGTCACAATCCTCTCACTGGTCTCCCTGGATCCAACCCTACTCTCCATTCTCTCCCCGGCCGCCAGGGTTCTCATTTTAATGTGTTCACTCCTCCCGCTCCCGAGTGCCTTCAGAACACAGATGGCCATGTCTGAAAATGTTTACAGACATGTGAGTATACATGGGTGAGTGTGCACACACCCATCTCCTTGTTCCTACAGCTGAAAGGGCCTGGAAGCAACAACACCCCAAGGGCAACAAGCACACCCAAATCTCAGATCTTGGTTTCTAACAGCATTCTCTTCTCTAACTAAAGGCTCTGGGGCTCCTTGAAGAAATGGCTGATTCTAGACTGGGCAAGCCAAGACTGGAGCATCTTGTAATGCCAGGGAGTAATGCAGTGTTCTCACACACACACACAGACACACACAAATATACCATGGTGGCCTGTCAAAGGGGCAAAGTCACCAACCTGAAAGACTTCCCAGTGGCCAAAGATGGAACTATTTGAACAACAAAATAAAGTAGCATCCAGTTATATCTCAAAGTTTAAAATACATGTGCGTGCATTCATACTGATTTAGGAAATGATGGAGCCAGTCACTAACTGGGGTGGAAGAGGCACAGCTGTCCTGCAGAAGAGCCCCAGGTCACGTGTGCAGCGACCCCGCCCTCAAGGAGGTGAAGGGTAACTCCCACTCCTGCAAGCGTGGACTGCACATCGTGACTTCCTTGCATGGAATACGGGGCCGGTCCCTGATCCACGGGGGCCACAAGGACAGCCCTGTGACCACGGATGCTGCGGCTACTCCACGGCCCTTAAATCCCTACACGTGGGGCTGGGCGGAGCACGGGGCTCTGGGTCAGTGGTCAGCAAGTGTCACACTGTCGTGACGATGTGACCACCACAGCCCAGCTGTTCTGGTGTGTCCTTCACGCGCTTGCCAAATCCTCCTGCGGACTCAGAGGGAATTGGGGTGTATCCGCCAGCCACTCACTGGCCTTGGCAGTTGAGCAAACAAGACACCGTTTGAACGTGACCTTTGGCTGGAGCATCCATCCTCCGTCTTCTGGGTCGCAGCTCCTGGGGCAGCAGAAGGAGACGCTTCGCGCAGTGTTTCTCTGGGAGAAGGTCGCGGGGACTGCTTGGCCCAAATGGGACACAAAAGTGGGATGGGCTGTGCTTGGAAAGGCACGACAAGGCCTTTTCCAAGTACGACACGCTCTGCGCTCCACCCCCAGAGCAGTGCCATTAAATCACACTTGGGCACAAACAGTGTCTCCAGAAGGTTCCCACAGGAAGCCCCATATGTCGGCCCAGGGGCCCAGGTTGCTCTGTAATTCCCCACCGTGGCCTTTACTGGTGGAACCTGACCTCTCTGCGGGGACTACCTCACACCCCACTTCTCAGTACCCACCTCCCCAAACCCTGGAGGTGGCCCTCCAGCCACGCCGTTCCTCTCTCTCTGACTTTCCCCTGCATGCCAGCACCCCTGCATGCCTGCGTCCCTGCATGCCAGCACCCCTGCATGCCAGCACCCAGGGAATGTGACCCTTGTGCCACCCTGATGATCCCTCCACCTGACCCCTGATCCACTCTCCCAGGCCACACAGAGAGATGCTCGAGCAGAGGACAGGATGGGGGAGAAAGAAAGAGAACAGTTGGGGAGAACCCCGTCAGGAGCGTCCCAGGAGGCACAGAAGAGAGTGCTTCCAGAAGGTGCCGTCTGCAGTTCTAAATGCTGCCAAATGGAGTGAGATGCCAATGGGAACTGACCAAAGGGCTGGCCAGGGGTGGGGCCACCGGCCAGGGTGCTGGGGCAGTTTGGGCGCAGGGTGGGGGAAGCAGGGAGGGAGCTGGGTCAGGGAGTCAGATGCTCTTCGGAGTTGGTTTGGGGTACAAGAAGGCAAAGAAATGGAGTGGGGTCTGCAGCACCCCGAGACTGGACAGTCTGGGTTTCTCCTTGTCGGGGAACGTGCTGGTGGGAGATCTAGTCATCATTTTGGGGCGGGGGGGCGTGTGTCAGAAGCAGAAGCCAGTGGGCATGGAGGCTGCCCAGGGCCCAGGCTGTGGTGCGGGTGGGTGAGTGGGGAGGGAGAGACTGGGGCTGTGTTTTGTTGGCTGCTGCCTGCCGTGCAGCACTGACCACCAAGGATACAGGCACCATTCAGCATCTGTCAGCTGCCACCCAGGACCATCACCACAAACTGAACGTCCTGTGCTGTGTAAACACGGGGCCGCTTATGGGATTCTGAATCCTCAGGCTTTCCCATAGCTGCTGGGCTGAGATCTCACCACCAGCATCCTGGGGATAATGGTGGCCTGGACCCAGGGAGAAGGGGCGAGGGACCATCCCTGTTGTGTCTCAAGTGAGACCCACCCACTTGTGTGCTGGGCAGGCTGAAGGGACAGGCCGGAGCGTGAGAAAGGGGTGCACTCCACCCCACAGAGCTGCTACCCCTCCTGCCCCGGGCCAGCAGAGGATGCTCTCAAGGGTCAGGGAAGAGAGAAGGGGACTGATCTACCACCGTGCCGTGAGGGCTGAGCAGCCCTGGCCTTGAAGGGGTCTTTGGGCTCCCCGGCCAGGTGGCTCCTGCTCTGGCTCAGAATGACCCTTGAAGCCAGCTCCCCTCAAAGCCTGTCCCACACTCCAGGCCCCCAAGTGATCTGAAAGCTCCATTAAAGGCACAGCGGTCACTGGGCTGGAGGACAGGAGCGCCTCTGGGCCCCATGGGACGTCGCCCTGTCTTGCTCTCCGGATTCTCGGTCCCCAGATCCCAAACAGAGAGCCACCCTGAGAGATGCAAGTGGCCAATAAGCCAGGCTGAGCTGTGCTTTGCGTCCTTACTTCTCCCTGCTTCTGAATAACGGCATTTCCACGGCTCTGGACCCCGTGCTGAGCTCTGAAAATCAGTTTCAACAGGAACTTGACTAGGTATGGAATGTTTTTGTTTCATCTCTCCTCACACTCCCAAATTTGCCTGGATGGGTAATTAATGGGCCTATTTTCTGCTCTTTGGAGAGCAGAAGGCTGCCTGAGGAGGAAGTACCACGGGAAATGATGGGGAAAAAGCCCGCTGACCTCAACATGCCCACGTCTCCCACAGCAGCTCCCTGGCCAGTGGTGAGGGGCCCCATACAGATGGCCGTCTGTTTAAAGAATAAATCCCCCATGTCGCAGCTAATGGGGATGGATGGCCCTGCACCTGCTAAGAGAATTGAGCGGTTCAATCAATACTTTTCGTCTGTGACAAAACAGTGTGTTACACAAACGCACCATCGCTCCCTGAACACGGCCTTGGAAACTGGATGCTTGGGAGATGCTCATCTGAAAGCCAGTCTGGCAGCCCTGTTTGCAGAAGGGAGATTTGGCCACCCCAGCCCCACCTCCACCCCCCCCACCCCTCCCCCACCCCATCTCCCCCCACTTCCCTCACCTCCCACACCCCTCCCCCACTCCCACCCCACCCCCTCTCCCACCTCCCCACCTCCCTCCACCCCCTCCCCTTCCTTCACCCTACCCCACCCCACCCTCTCCCACACCCCTCCCACACCCCACCCCACCTCCATCCCCTCCCCCACCCCCACCTCCATCTCCATCTCAACTCAGCTCAGCTCACCTCAGACTTGGAGGATTCCTGGGGGGATTTTGTGCAAACTCCATTCCCATTTCCAGGAGTAATGTCAGCTCCTTCCAAAAATGTCTCCTCCACATCTCGTCCATAACACACTGGCTGGGAAAAAAGTCTTCAGTGGGCACCGTGGTCTGTGGCAGTCATTGCCAGGCCTGGAGTCACACCCGCATGCTGCCCCGCCATCCATAACCTCCTTTATTTCTGGTTCACGGGCAAGGGTGAGAAAACTGAGTGAAAACTGACTGCGACCAGGAAGGCAGAAGCCCTACCCAGGGCACAGCAGCCGTGGGCTATGTGTGGCACAGGCGTGATCTGCCATGTGGGGGGCACCCAGACCCCAGTGGCCAATGCCTTGTACAGGAAGGGGCTGCCTTCCATTCATTCCAAGACAGGAGGGTCATGGGTCAGGGGCCGGATGTGGAGGTTAACCCTCCACAGTTGGTGGACGCCTCAACTCACAGTGGACATGCAAAGAGCCAGGCTCTCTCGTTCTGAATCATTCTGAATCAAGCAGCATTCCAGAGCTGGAAAGACTCATCAGATACGTTAGGCTAGGTGACTGCCTGACACCCTGGCTCTGCCTGCCCACTGACCCCTGCTCTGCCTGCTGTGTGCCCTCTGACCTTGTGTCACAAGCTTTAGATAGGCCTGGCCCCACGACACCTCTCCCCCACTCCTGCTATAACACTGGACCTGTTGCACTGAGTTCAGAATGCTCAGGGTCCTCAGGCCACCCAGGAGGCCAGATGTAAGGACAGTGAGGAGGAAAGCAGCACTGCGGACCAGACAGAGTGGGGAATAATTCCAATAATGGAATTATTTTTAAAACAGTCAAGTAATCCAAAATAAAGTAAGAAAGTTGGAAAGGAACAACAATAACAAAAAGGTCTGTGAGGCGAGCTGAAGGCTCTGGGGAGTGGACGTAAGCAGGCAGATACAGGATGGGAATGAGAAAGGGGAGGCAGTGAGCGTGTGTGGAGAGTCTTAGGTTTCTGCAGCTGTGTCCACAGGGCGGCCCTGGTCACAGGGTCAGTGCCGGGCAGCTGGTACTCCTATGGGAAAACCTTCTGTTCTTCTGGTGGGAACGAACCTCAGGAAGGAGCCCAGGCAAGAGTGAGGGGGACCCAGAAAAGGAGAGAGCCAAGAAGGGGAGCCCATATTCTATACAAAGGCTCAATCTGAGACTCTGGCGGGACCCTGAAGCACACGCCCATGGAGCAGACGAAGAGCAGGTGAATTGGGATTTAGGCTCAGTCACCCACAGGTGTGACAGAGTTCACAGTTTGGGTCTAACCAAGAAAACTGCCTTAAAAATACCAACCTTTTGGAGCCATACAACAGAATCCAAAGTCTCAGAACAAAGCAATAATAGTTTCCAAGGGTATCCAACGATTGAAGAGCCAGGAAAATGTGGTATGTTTACAGGGAAAAGATCCAGAGATGGACCACATGTGACATCAGTGGACAAGGGCATCCATTTTTAACTATGTCAGTGAGGGAAGGAAGATACCCTCCCAATGAATGGAGAGATAGAAAATCAAGCAGAGACATAGAAAATGTAAAAATATCCAAATGGAAATTTTAGAATGGAAAAATAAAACATCATAAATTTAAAATTTTTCCAGATGGGCTTAATTAGCAGATCGGAGATGACGGATGAAAGAACCAGTGAACTTGAATATATTGATAGAAATCACCCAACGTGAGGAAGAGAGAGAAAAACCACTAAGAGAATGAGTGGCATCTTAGAGGGCATCCTTAAAGAAAACCCTCTCAACCAAGACGTTTACATCCAATTAGAGTTAACTTCAACAATGAAGAATAAAGATATTTTTTGTTACAAGACAGCAAAGAGCACCCTTCTCCAGATGCTGCACTACATGGCATGCTGGGGTGTTCCTCGGGCAGGATGTAACGATGCCAGGTGAAAATAT